>OZ020186.1:25252313-26667387 GCA_963971135.1 Stenus bimaculatus | reverse complement strand
ACCTAACCTAACCTAACCTAACCTAACCTAACCTAACCTAACCTAACCTAACCTAACCTAACCTAACCTAACCTAACCTAACCTAACCTAACCTAACCTAACCTAACCTAACCTAACCTAACCTAACCTAACCTAACCTAACCTAACCTAACCTAACCTAACCTAACCTAACCTAACCTAACCTAACCTAACCTAACCTAACCTAACCTAACCTAACCTAACCTAACCTAACCTAACCTAACCTAACCTAACCTAACCTAACCTAACCTAACCTAACCTAACCTAACCTAACCTAACCTAACCTAACCTAACCTAACCTAACCTAACCTAACCTAACCTAACCTAACCTAACCTAACCTAACCTAACCTAACCTAACCTAACCTAACCTAACCTAACCTAACCTAACCTAACCTAACCTAACCTAACCTAACCTAACCTAACCTAACCTAACCTAACCTAACCTAACCTAACCTAACCTAACCTAACCTAACCTAACCTAACCTAACCTAACCTAACCTAACCTAACCTAACCTAACCTAACCTAACCTAACCTAACCTAACCTAACCTAACCTAACCTAACCTAACCTAACCTAACCTAACCTAACCTAACCTAACCTAACCTAACCTAACCTAACCTAACCTAACCTAACCTAACCTAACCTAACCTAACCTAACCTAACCTAACCTAACCTAACCTAACCTAACCTAACCTAACCTAACCTAACCTAACCTAACCTAACCTAACCTAACCTAACCTAACCTAACTTGGACGAGAAAATAGGGCTCTGGCCTAACCTAACCTAACTTGGACGAGAAAATAGGGCTCTGGCCTAACCTAACCTAACTTGGACGAAAAAATAGGGCTCTGACCTCATTTAATGGATGAGAGTAAGGGTCTGACCTCATTTAATGGGAAAAATTAAGGGGTCTGACCTCATTTAATAGGGGGAAAAATAAGGGGTCTGACCTCATTTAATGGCAAAAAAATAAGGGGTCTGACCTCATTTAATGGGGGAAAATAAGGGGTCTGACCTCATTTAATAGGGGAAAGTAAGGGTCTGACCTCATTTAATCGGGGAAAAAATAAGGGTCTGACCTCATTTAATGGGTGAGAGTAAGGGTCTTACCTCATTTAATGGGGGAAAATAAGGGGTCTGACCTCATTTAATGGGAAAAAATAAGGGGTCTGACCTCATTTATTAGGGGGAAAATAAGGGGTCTGACCTCATTTATTAGGGGGAAAATAAGGGGTCTGACCTCATTTAATAGGGGGAAAAATAAGGGTCTGACCTCATTTAATAGGGGGAAAAATAAGGGTCTGACCTCATTTAATAGGGGGAAATAAGGGTCTGACCTCATTTAATCGGGGAAAAAATAAGGGTCTGACCTCATTTAATAAGGGAAAAAATAAGGGTCTGACCTCATTAAATGGGTGAAAGTAAGGGTCTGACCTCATTTAATCGGGGAAAATAAGGGTCTGACCTCATTTAATAGGGGGAAATAAGGGTCTGACCTCATTTAATAGGGGGAAATAAGGGTCTGAACTCAACATCAATAAATGAGGGAAAGCAAACATGAAAAATAATCCAAGCCCGGTGAGAAACGCCGTTGTTTTGATGATTTGACAGACTTGAAAAAATCTTGTTAAAAAAATTATGCATAAAATAGCACCATTCGAAATTTCGGTCACCATGTCCGATATTAAAAAAATCGGGTGCATTAGAAAGCTGAGAGCCTGCTGAGTAAAGAACAACTTTTTTAAACCGAAAACTCGAAAAATTAAGCCAGTTATGATCAAAAATGTGTATTTATTTCGACGTTTTCGACAAATTTGGCTTTTCCGGCAAAAGACAACTACAAATACGCAATATTTTCATATAAACTATCAATACGTAAGCAAACACATGAAAAATAATCCAAGCCCGGTGAAAAACGCCGTTGTTTTGATGATTTGACGGACTTGAAAAAATCTTGTTAAAAAAATAATGCCTAAAATAGCACCATTCGAAATTTCGGTCACCATGTCCGATATTAAAAAAATCGGGTGCATTAGAAAGCTGAGAGCCTGCTGAGTAAGGAACAACTTTTTTAAACCGAAAACTCGAAAAACTAAGCCAGTTATGATCAAAAATGTGTATTTATTTCGACGTTTTCGACAAATTTGGCTTTTCCGGCAAAAGTAAACTACAAATTCGCAATATTTTCCTATAAACTATCAAAACGTAAGCAAACATTAAAAATAATCCAAGCCCGGTGAGAAACGCCGTTGTTTTGATGATTTGACGGACTTGAAAAAATCTTGTTAAAAAAATTATGCATAAAATAGCACCAATCGAAATTTCAGTCACCATGTCCGACATTAAAAAAATCGGGTGCATTAGAAAGCTGAGAGCCTGCTGAGTAAGGAACAACTTTTTTAAACCGAAAACTCGAAAAATTAAGCAAGTTATGATCAAAAATGTGTATTTATTTCGACGTTTTCGACAAATTTGGCTTTTCCGACAAAAGACAACTACAAATACGCAATATTTTCATATAAACCATCAAAACGTAAGCAAACACATGAAAAATAATCCAAGCCCGGTGAGAAACGCCGTTGTTTTGATGATTTGACGGACTTGAAAAAATCTTGTTAAAAAAATTATGCCTAAAATAGCACCATTCGAAATTTCGGTCACCATGTCCGATATTAAAAAAATCGGGTGCATTAGAAAGCTGAGAGCCTGCTGAGTAAGGGAGAACTTTTTTAAACCGAAAACTCGAAAAATTAGGCCAGTTATGATCAAAAATGTGTATTTATTTCGACGTTTTCGACAAATTTGGCTTTTCCGGCAAAAGTAAACTACAAATTCGCAATATTTTCCTATAAACTATCAAAACGTAAGCAAACATTAAAAATAATCCAAGCCCGGTGAGAAACGCCGTTGTTTTGATGATTTGACGGACTTGAAAAAATCTTGTTAAAAAAATTATGCCTAAAATAGCACCATTCGAAATTTCGGTCACCATGTCCGATATTAAAAAAATCGGATGCATTAGAAAGCTGAGAACCTGCTGAGTAATGGACAACTTTTTTAAACCGAAAACTCGAAAAATTAAGCCAGTTATGATCAAAAATGTGTATTTATTTCGACGTTTTCGACAAATTTGGCTTTTCCGGCAAGAGACAACTACAAATACGCAATATTTTCATATAAACCATCAATACGTAAGCAAACACATGATAAATAATCCAAGCCCGGTGAGAAACGCCGTTGTTTTGATGATTTGACGGACTTGAAAAAATCTTGTTAAAAAAATAATGCATAAAATAGCACCATTCGAAATTTCGGTCACCATGTCCGATATTAAAAAAATCGGGTGCATTAGAAAGCTGAGAGCCTGCTGAGTAAGGAACAACTTTTTTAAACCGAAAACTCGAAAAATTAGGCCAGTTATGATCAAAAATGTGTATTTATTTCGACGTTTTCGACAAATTTGGCTTTTCCGACAAAAGACAACTACAAATACGCAATATTTTCATATAAACCATCAAAACGTAAGCAAACACATGAAAAATAATCCAAGTCCGGTGAGAAACGCCGTTGTTTTGATGATTTGACGGACTTGAAAAAATCTTGTTAAAAAAATTATGCCTAAAATAGCACCATTCGAAATTTCGGTCACCATCTCCGATATTAAAAAAATCGGGTGCATTAGAAAGCTGAGAGCCTGCAGAGTAAGGGAGAACTTTTTTAAACCGAAAACTCGAAAAATTAGGCCAGTTATGATCAAAAATGTGTATTTATTTCGACGTTTTCGACAAATTTGGCTTTTCCGGCAAAAGTAAACTACAAATTCGCAATATTTTCCTATAAACTATCAAAACGTAAGCAAACACATTAAAAATAATCCAAGCCCGGTGAGAAACGCCGTTGTTTTGATGATTTGACGGACTTGAAAAAATCTTGTTAAAAAAATTATGCCTAAAATAGCACCATTCGAAATTTCGGTCACCATGTCCGATATTAAAAAAATCGGATGCATTAGAAAGCTGAGAACCTGCTGAGTAAGGGACAACTTTTTTAAAACGAAAACTCGAAAAATTAAGCCAGTTATGATCAAAAATGTGTATTTATTTCGACGTTTTCGACAAATTTGGCTTTTCCGGCAAGAGACAACTACAAATACGCAATATTTTCATATAAACCATCAATACGTAAGCAAACACATGATAAATAATCCAAGCCCGGTGAGAAACGCCGTTGTTTTGATGATTTGACGGACTTGAAAAAATCTTGTTAAAAAAATAATGCATAAAATAGCACCATTTGAAATTTCGGTCACCATGTCCGATATTAAAAAAATCGGGTGCATTAGAAAGCTGAGAGCCTGCTGAGTAAGGAACAACTTTTTTAAACCGAAAACTCGAAAAATTAAGCCAGTTATGATCAAAAATGTGTATTTATTTCGACGTTTTCGACAAATTTGGCTTTTCCGACAAAAGACAACTACAAATACGCAATATTTTCATATAAACCATCAAAACGTAAGCAAACACATGAAAAATAATCCAAGCCCGGTGAGAAACGCCGTTGTTTTGATGATTTGACGGACTTGAAAAAATCTTGTTAAAAAAATTATGCCTAAAATAGCACCATTCGAAATTTCGGTCACCATGTCCGATATTAAAAAAATCGGATGCATTAGAAAGCTGAGAACCTGCTGAGTAGGGAACAACTTTTTTAAACCGAAAACTCGAAAAATTAAGCCAGTTATGATCAAAAATGTGTATTTATTTCGACGTTTTCGACAAATTTGGCTTTTCCGGCAAAAGACAACTACAAATTCGCAATATTTTCATATAAACTATCAAAACGTAAGCAAACACATGAAAAATAATCCAAGCCCGGTGAGAAACGCCGTTGTTTTGATGATTTGACGAACTTGAAAAAATCTTGTTAAAAAAATTATGCATAAAATAGCACCATTCGAAATTTCGGTCACCATATCCGATATTAAAAAAATCGGGTGCATTAGAAAGCTGAGAGCCTGCTGAGTAAGGGACAACTTTGTTAAACCGAAAACTCGAAAAATTAGGCCAGTTATGATCAAAAATGTGTATTTATTTCGACGTTTTCGACAAATTTGGCTTTTCCGGCAAAAGACAACTACAAATACGCAATATTTTCATATAAACTATCAATACGTAAGCAAACATGAAAAATAATCGAAGCCCGGTGAGAATCGCCGTTGTTTTGATGATTTGACGGACTTGAAAAAATCTTGTTAAAAAAATTATGCCTAAAATAGCACCATTCGAAATTTCGGTCACCATGTCCGATATTAAAAAAAATGGGTGCATTAGAAAGCTGAGAGCCTGCTGAGTAAGGGACAACTTTTTTAAAACAAACACTCGAAAAATTAGGCCAGTTATGATAAAAAATGTGTATTTATTTCGACGTTTTCGACAAATTTGGCTTTTCCGGCAAGAGAAAACTACAAATACGCAATATTTTCATATAAACTATCAATACGTAAGCAAACACATGAAAAATAATCCAAGCCCGGTGAGAAACGCCGTTGTTTTGATGATTTGACGGACTTGAAAAAATCTTGTTAAAAAAATTATGCCTAAAATAGCACCATTCGAAATTTCGGTCACCATGTCCGATATTAAAAAAATCGGGTGCATTAGAAAGCTGAGAGCCTGCTGAGTAAGGGACAACTTTTTTAAACCGAAAACTCGAAAAATTAGGCCAGTTATGATCAAAAATGTGTATTTATTTCGACGTTTTCGACAAATTTGGCTTTTCCGGCAAAAGTAAACTACAAATTCGCAATATTTTCCTATAAACTATCAAAACGTAAGCAAACACATTAAAAATAATCCAAGCCCGGTGAGAAACGCCGTTGTTTTGATGATTTGACGGACTTGAAAAAATCTTGTTAAAAAAATTATGCCTAAAATAGCACCATTCGAAATTTCGGTCACCATGTCCGATATTAAAAAAATCGGATGCATTAGAAAGCTGAGAACCTGCTGAGTAAGGGACAACTTTTTTAAAACGAAAACTCGAAAAATTAAGCCAGTTATGATCAAAAATGTGTATTTATTTCGACGTTTTCGACAAATTTGGCTTTTCCGGCAAGAGACAACTACAAATACGCAATATTTTCATATAAACCATCAATACGTAAGCAAACACATGATAAATAATCCAAGCCCGGTGAGAAACGCCGTTGTTTTGATGATTTGACGGACTTGAAAAAATCTTGTTAAAAAAATAATGCATAAAATAGCACCATTCGAAATTTCGGTCACCATGTCCGATATTAAAAAAATCGGGTGCATTAGAAAGCTGAGAGCCTGCTGAGTAAGGAACAACTTTTTTAAACCGAAAACTCGAAAAATTAAGCCAGTTATGATCAAAAATGTGTATTTATTTCGACGTTTTCGACAAATTTGGCTTTTCCGACAAAAGACAACTACAAATACGCAATATTTTCATATAAACCATCAAAACGTAAGCAAACACATGAAAAATAATCCAAGCCCGGTGAGAAACGCCGTTGTTTTGATGATTTGACGGACTTGAAAAAATCTTGTTAAAAAAATTATGCCTAAAATAGCACCATTCGAAATTTCGGTCACCATGTCCGATATTAAAAAAATCGGGTGCATTAGAAAGCTGAGAGCCTGCTGAGTAAGGGAGAACTTTTTTAAACCGAAAACTCGAAAAATTAGGCCAGTTATGATCAAAAATGTGTATTTATTTCGACGTTTTCGACAAATTTGGCTTTTCCGGCAAAAGTAAACTACAAATTCGCAATATTTTCCTATAAACTATCAAAACGTAAGCAAACACATTAAAAATAATCCAAGCCCGGTGAGAAACGCCGTTGTTTTGATGATTTGACGGACTTGAAAAAATCTTGTTAAAAAAATTATGCCTAAAATAGCACCATTCGAAATTTCGGTCACCATGTCCGATATTAAAAAAATCGGATGCATTAGAAAGCTGAGAACCTGCTGAGTAAGGGACAACTTTTTTAAAACGAAAACTCGAAAAATTAAGCCACTTATGATCAAAAATGTGTATTTATTTCGACGTTTTCGACAAATTTGGCTTTTCCGGCAAGAGACAACTACAAATACGCAATATTTTCATATAAACCATCAATACGTAAGCAAACACATGATAAATAATCCAAGCCCGGTGAGAAACGCCGTTGTTTTGATGATTTGACGGACTTGAAAAAATCTTGTTAAAAAAATAATGCATAAAATAGCACCATTCGAAATTTCGGTCACCATGTCCGATATTAAAAAAATCGGGTGCATTAGAAAGCTGAGAGCCTGCTGAGTAAGGAACAATTTTTTTAAACCGAAAACTCGAAAAATTAAGCCAGTTATGATCAAAAATGTGTATTTATTTCCACGTTTTCGACAAATTTGGCTTTTCCGACAAAAGACAACAACAAATACGCAATATTTTCATATAAACCATCAATACGTAAGCAAACACATGAAAAATAATCCAAGCCCGGTGAGAAACGCCGTTGTTTTGATGATTTGACAGACTTGAAAAAATCTTGTTAAAAAAATTATGCATAAAATAGCACCATTCGAAATTTCGGTCACCATGTCCGATATTAAAAAAATCGGGTGCATTAGAAAACTGAGAGCCTGCTGAGTAAGGAACAACTTTTTTAAACCGAAAACTCGAAAAATTAAGCCAGTTATGATCAAAAATGTGTATTTATTTCGACGTTTTCGACAAATTTGGCTTTTCCGGCAAAAGTAAACTACAAATACGCAATATTTTCATATAAACTATCAAAACGTAAGCAAACATGAAAAATAATCCAAGCCCGGTGAGAAACGCCGTTTTTTTGATGATTTGACGGACTTGAAAAAATCTTGTTAAAAAAATTATGCATAAAATAGCACCATTCGAAATTTCGGTCACCATGTCCGATATTAAAAAAATCGGGTGCATTAGAAAGCTGAGAGACAGCTGAGTAAGGAACAACTTTTTTAAACCGAAAACTCGAAAAATTAAGCCAGTTATGATCAAAAATGTGTATTTATTTCGACGTTTTCGACAAATTTGGCTTTTCCGACAAAAGACAACTACAAATACGCAATATTTTCATATAAACTATCAATACGTAAGCAAACACATGAAAAATAATCCAAGCCCGGTGAGAAACGCCGTTGTTTTGATGATTTGACGGACTTGAAAAAATCTTGTTAAAAAAATAATGCATAAAATAGCACCATTCGAAATTTCGGTCACCATGTCCGATATTAAAGAAATCGGGTGCATTAGAAAGCTGAGAGCCTGCTGAGTAAGGGACAACTTTTTTAAACCGAAAACTCGAAAAATTAGGCCAGTTATGATCAAAAATGTGTATTTATTTCGACGTTTAGGACTAATTTGGCTTTTCCGGCAAAAGTAAACTACAAATTCGCAATATTTTCCTATAAACTATCAAAACGTAAGCAAACACATTAAAAATAATCCAAGCCCGGTGAGAAACGCCGTTGTTTTGATGATTTGACGGACTTGAAAAAATCTTGTTAAAAAAATTATGCATAAAATAGCACCAATCGAAATTTCAGTCACCATGTCCGACATTAAAAAAATCGGGTGCATTAGAAAGCTGAGAGCCTGCTGAGTAAGGGACAACTTTTTAAACCGAAAACTCGAAAAATTAAGCCAGTTATGATCAAAAATGTGTATTTATTTCGACGTTTTCGACAAATTTGGCTTTTCCGGCAAAAGTAAACTACAAATACGCAATATTTTCATTTAAACTATCAAACCGTAAGCAACCACATGAAAAATAATCCAAGCCCGGTGAAAAACGCCGTTGTTTTGATGATTTGACAGACTTGAAAAAATCTTGTTAAAAAAATTATGCATAAAATAGCACCATTCGAAATTTCGGTCACCATGTCCGATATTAAAAAAATCGGGTGCATTAGAAAGCTGAGAGCCAGCTGAGTAAGGAACAACTTTTTTAAACCGAAAACTCGAAAAATTAAGCCAGTTATGATCAAAAATGTGTATTTATTTCGACGTTTTCTACAAATTTGGCTTTTCCGACAAAAGACAACTACAAATACGCAATATTTTCATATAAACTATCAATACGTAAGCAAACACATGAAAAATAATCCAAGCCCGGTGAGAAACGCCGTTGTTTTGATGATTTGACGGACTTGAAAAAATCTTGTTAAAAAAATTATGCCTAAAATAGCACCATTCGTATTTCCGGTCACCATGTCCGATATTAAAAAAATCGGATGCATTAGAAAGCTGAGAACCTGCTGAGAAAGGGACAACTTTTTTAAACCGAAAACTCGAAAAATTAAGCCAGTTATGATCAAAAATGTGTATTTATTTCGACGTTTTCGACAAATTTGGCTTTTCCGGCAAGAGACAACTACAAATACGCAATATTTTCATATAAACCATCAATACGTAAGCAAACACATGAAAAATAATCCAAGCCCGGTGAGAAACGCCGTTGTTTTGATGATTTGACGGACTTGAAAAAATCTTGTTAAAAAAATAATGCATAAAATAGCACCATTCGAAATTTCGGTCACCATGTCCGATATTAAAAAAATCGGGTGCATTAGAAAGCTGAGAGCCTGCTGAGTAAGGAACAACTTTTTTAAACCGAAAACTCGAAAAATTAAGCCAGTTATGATCAAAAATGTGTATTTATTTCGACGTTTTCGACAAATTTGGCTTTTCCGACAAAAGACAACTACAAATACGCAATATTTTCATATAAACCATCAAAACGTAAGCAAACACATGAAAAATAATCCAAGCCCGGTGAGAAACGCCGTTGTTTTGATGATTTGACGGACTTGAAAAAATCTTGTTAAAAAAATTATGCCTAAAATAGCACCATTCGAAATTTCGGTCACCATGTCCGATATTAAAAAAATCGGGTGCATTAGAAAGCTGAGAGCCTGCTGAGTAAGGGACAACTTTTTTAAACCGAAAACTCGAAAAATTAGGCCAGTTATGATCAAAAATGTGTATTTATTTCGACGTTTTCGACAAATTTGGCTTTTCCGGCAAAAGTAAACTACAAATTCGCAATATTTTCCTATAAACTATCAAAACGTAAGCAAACACATTAAAAATAATCCAAGCCCGGTGAGAAACGCCGTTGTTTTGATGATTTGACGGACTTGAAAAAATCTTGTTAAAAAAATTATGCCTAAAATAGCACCATTCGAAATTTCGGTCACCATGTCCGATATTAAAAAAATCGGATGCATTAGAAAGCTGAGAACCTGCTGAGTAAGGGACAACTTTTTTAAAACGAAAACTCGAAAAATTAAGCCACTTATGATCAAAAATGTGTATTTATTTCGACGTTTTCGACAAATTTGGCTTTTCCGGCAAGAGACAACTACAAATACGCAATATTTTCATATAAACCATCAATACGTAAGCAAACACATGATAAATAATCCAAGCCCGGTGAGAAACGCCGTTGTTTTGATGATTTGACGGACTTGAAAAAATCTTGTTAAAAAAATAATGCATAAAATAGCACCATTCGAAATTTCGGTCACCATGTCCGATATTAAAACAATCGGGTGCATTAGAAAGCTGAGAGCCTGCTGAGTAAGGAACAACTTTTTTAAACCGAAAACTCGAAAAATTAAGCCAGTTATGATCAAAAATGTGTATTTATTTCGACGTTTTCGACAAATTTGGCTTTTCCGACAAAAGACAACAACAAATACGCAATATTTTCATATAAACCATCAATACGTAAGCAAACACATGAAAAATAATCCAAGCCCGGTGAGAAACGCCGTTGTTTTGATGATTTGACAGACTTGAAAAAATCTTGTTAAAAAAATTATGCATAAAATAGCACCATTCGAAATTTCGGTCACCATGTCCGATATTAAAAAAATCGGGTGCATTAGAAAACTGAGAGCCTGCTGAGTAAGGAACAACTTTTTTAAACCGAAAACTCGAAAAATTAAGCCAGTTATGATCAAAAATGTGTATTTATTTCGACGTTTTCGACAAATTTGGCTTTTCCGGCAAAAGTAAACTACAAATACGCAATATTTTCATATAAACTATCAAAACGTAAGCAAACATGAAAAATAATCCAAGCCCGGTGAGAAACGCCGTTTTTTTGATGATTTGACGGACTTGAAAAAATCTTGTTAAAAAAATAATGCATAAAATAGCACCATTCGAAATTTCGGTCACCATGTCCGATATTAAAAAAATCGGGTGCATTAGAAAGCTGAGAGCCTGCTGAATAAGGAACAACTTTTTTAAACCGAAAACTCGAAAAATTAAGCCAGTTATGATCAAAAATGTGTATTTTTTTCGACGTTTTCGACAAATTTGGCTTTTCCGACAAAAGACAACTACAAATACGCAATATTTTCATATAAACCATCAAAACGTAAGCAAACACATGAAAAATAATCCAAGCCCGGTGAGAAACGCCGTTGTTTTGATGATTTGACGGACTTGAAAAAATCTTGTTAAAAAAATAATGCATAAAATAGCACCATTCGAAATTTCGGTCACCATGTCCGATATTAAAAAAATCGGGTGCATTAGAAAGCTGAGAGCCTGCTGAGTAAGGGACAACTTTTTTAAACCGAAAACTCGAAAAATTAGGCCAGTTATGATCAAAAATGTGTATTTATTTCGACGTTTAGGACTAATTTGGCTTTTCCGGCAAAAGTAAACTACAAATTCGCAATATTTTCCTATAAACTATCAAAACGTAAGCAAACACATTAAAAATAATCCAAGCCCGGTGAGAAACGCCGTTGTTTTGATGATTTGACGGACTTGAAAAAATCTTGTTAAAAAAATTATGCATAAAATAGCACCAATCGAAATTTCAGTCACCATGTCCGACATTAAAAAAATCGGGTGCATTAGAAAGCTGAGAGCCTGCTGAGTAAGGGACAACTTTTTTAAACCGAAAACTCGAAAAATTAAGCCAGTTATGATCAAAAATGTGTATTTATTTCGACGTTTTCGACAAATTTGGCTTTTCCGGCAAAAGTAAACTACAAATACGCAATATTTTCATTTAAACTATCAAACCGTAAGCAACCACATGAAAAATAATCCAAGCCCGGTGAGAAACGCCGTTGTTTTGATGATTTGACAGACTTGAAAAAATCTTGTTAAAAAAATTATGCATAAAATAGCACCATTCGAAATTTCGGTCACCATGTCCGATATTAAAAAAATCGGGTGCATTAGAAAGCTGAGAGCCAGCTGAGTAAGGAACAACTTTTTTAAACCGAAAACTCGAAAAATTAAGCCAGTTATGATCAAAAATGTGTATTTATTTCGACGTTTTCTACAAATTTGGCTTTTCCGACAAAAGACTACTACAAATACGCAATATTTTCATATAAACTATCAATACGTAAGCAAACACATGAAAAATAATCCAAGCCCGGTGAGAAACGCCGTTGTTTTGATGATTTGACGGACTTGAAAAAATCTTGTTAAAAAAATTATGCCTAAAATAGCACCATTCGTATTTCCGGTCACCATGTCCGATATTAAAAAAATCGGATGCATTAGAAAGCTGAGAACCTGCTGAGTAAGAGACAACTTTTTTAAACCGAAAACTCGAAAAATTAAGCCAGTTATGATCAAAAATGTGTATTTATTTCGACGTTTTCGACAAATTTGGCTTTTCCGGCAAGAGACAACTACAAATACGCAATATTTTCATATAAACCATCAATACGTAAGCAAACACATGAAAAATAATCCAAGCCCGGTGAGAAACGCCGTTGTTTTGATGATTTGACGGACTTGAAAAAATCTTGTTAAAAAAATAATGCATAAAATAGCACCATTCGAAATGTCGGTCACCATGTCCGATATTAAAAAAATCGGGTGCATTAGAAAGCTGAGAGCCTGCTGAGTAAGGAACAACTTTTTTAAACCGAAAACTCGAAAAATTAAGCCAGTTATGATCAAAAATGTGTATTTATTTCGACGTTTTCGACAAATTTGGCTTTTCCGACAAAAGACAACTACAAATACGCAATATTTTCATATAAACTATCAATACGTAAGCAAACACATGAAAAATAATTGGAGCCCGGTGAGAAACGCCGTTGTTTTGATGATTTGACGGACTTGAAAAAATCTTGTTAAAAAAATTATGCCTAAAATAGCACCATTCGAAATTTCGGTCACCATGTCCGAAATTAAAAAAATCGGGTGGATTAGAAAGCTGAGAGCCTGCTGAGTAAGGGACAACTTTTTTAAACCGAAAACTCGAAAAATTAAGCCAGTTATGATCAAAAATGTGTATTTATTTCGACGTTTTCGACAAATTTGGCTTTTCCGACAAAAGACAACTACAAATACGCAATATTTTCATATAAACCATCAAAACGTAAGCAAACACATGAAAAATAATCCAAGCCCGGTGAGAAACGCCGTTGTTTTGATGATTTGACGGACTTGAAAAAATCTTGTTAAAAAAATTATGCCTAAAATAGCACCATTCGAAATTTCGGTCACCATGTCCGATATTAAAAAAATCGGGTGCATTAGAAAGCTGAGAGCCTGCTGAGTAAGGGACAACTTTTTTAAAACGAAAACTCGAAAAATTAGGCCAGTTATGATCAAAAATGTGTATTTATTTCGACGTTTTCGACAAATTTGGCTTTTCCGACAAAAGACAACTACAAATACGCAATATTTTCATATAAACCATCAATACGTAAGCAAACACATGAAAAATAATCCAGGCCCGGTGAGAAACGCCGTTGTTTTGATGATTTGACAGACTTGAAAAAATCTTGTTAAAAAAATTATGCATAAAATAGAACCATTCGAAATTTCGGTCACCATGTCCGATATTAAAAAAATCGGGTGCATTAGAAAGCTGAGAGCCTGCTGAGTAAGGGACAACTTTTTTAAACCGAAATCTCGAAAAATTAAGCCAGTTATGATCAAAAATGTGTATTTATTTCGACGTTTTCGACAAATTTGGCTTTTCCGGCAAAAGTAAACTACAAATACGCAATATTTTCATTTAAACTATCAAAACGTAAGCAACCACATGAAAAATAATCCAAGCCCGGTGAGAAACGCCGTTGTTTTGATGA
Source organism: Stenus bimaculatus (assembly GCA_963971135.1). Classification (NCBI taxonomy): domain Eukaryota; kingdom Metazoa; phylum Arthropoda; class Insecta; order Coleoptera; family Staphylinidae; genus Stenus; species Stenus bimaculatus. The sequence goes on along the minus strand of OZ020186.1, from coordinate 26,653,236 downwards.
TTTGAGGGACTTGAAAAAATCTTGTTAAAAAAAAAATGCCTAAAATAGCACCATTCGAAATTTCGGTCACCATGTCCGATATTAAAAAAATCGGGTGCATTAGAAAGCTGAGAGCCTGCTGAGTAAGGGAGAACTTTTTTAAACCGAAAACTCGAAAAATTAGGCCAGTTATGATCAAAAATGTGTATTTATTTCGACGTTTTCGACAAATTTGGCTTTTCCGGCAAAAGTAAACTACAAATTCGCAATATTTTCCTATAAACTATCAAAACGTAAGCAAACACATTAAAAATAATCCAAGCCCGGTGAGAAACGCCGTTGTTTTGATGATTTGACGGACTTGAAAAAATCTTGTTAAAAAAATTATGCCTAAAATAGCACCATTCGAAATTTCGGTCACCATGTCCGATATTAAAAAAATCGGATGCATTAGAAAGCTGAGAACCTGCTGAGTAAGGGACAACTTTTTTAAACCGAAAACTCGAAAAATTAAGCCAGTTATGATCAAAAATGTGTATTTATTTCGACGTTTTCGACAAATTTGGCTTTTCCGGCAAAAGACAACTACAAATTCGCAATATTTTCATATAAACTATCAAAACGTAAGCAAACACATGAAAAATAATCCAAGCCCGGTGAGAAACGCCGTTGTTTTGATGATTTGACGAACTTGAAAAAATCTTGTTAAAAAAATTATGCATAAAATAGCACCATTCGAAATTTCGGTCACCATATCCGATATTAAAAAAATCGGGTGCATTAGAAAGCTGAGAGCCTGCTGAGTAAGGGACAACTTTGTTAAACCGAAAACTCGAAAAATTAGGCCAGTTATGATCAAAAATGTGTATTTATTTCGACGTTTTCGACAAATTTGGCTTTTCCGGCAAAAGACAACTACAAATACGCAATATTTTCATATAAACTATCAATACGTAAGCAAACATGAAAAATAATCGAAGCCCGGTGAGAATCGCCGTTGTTTTGATGATTTGACGGACTTGAAAAAATCTTGTTAAAAAAATTATGCCTAAAATAGCACCATTCGAAATTTCGGTCACCATGTCCGATATTAAAAAAAATGGGTGCATTAGAAAGCTGACAGCCTGCTGAGTAAGGGACAACTTTTTTAAAACAAACACTCGAAAAATTAGGCCAGTTATGATAAAAAATGTGTATTTATTTCGACGTTTTCGACAAATTTGGCTTTTCCGGCAAGAGAAAACTACAAATACGCAATATTTTCATATAAACTATCAATACGTAAGCAAACACATGAAAAATAATCCAAGCCCGGTGAGAAACGCCGTTGTTTTGATGATTTGACGGACTTGAAAAAATCTTGTTAAAAAAATTATGCATAAAATAGCACCATTCGAAATTTCGGTCACCATGTCCGATATTAAATAAATCGGGTGCATTAGAAAGCTGAGAGCCTGCTAAGTAAGGGACAACTTTTTTAAACCGAAAACTCGAAAAATTAAGCCAGTTATGATCAAAAATGTGTATTTATTTCGACGTTTTCGACAAATTTGGCTTTTCCGGCAAAAGTAAACTACAAATTCGCAATATTTTCATATAAACTATCAAAACGTAAGCAAACACATGAAAAATAATCCAAGCCCGGTGAGAAACGCCGTTGTTTTGATGATTTGACGGACTTGAAAAAATCTTGTTAAAAAAATTATGCATAAAATAGCACCATTCGAAATTTCGGTCACCATGTCTGATATTAAAAAAATCGGGTGCATTAGAAAGCTGAGAGCCTGCTGAGTAAGGAACAACTTTTTTAAACCGAAAACTCGAAAAATTGAGCCAGTTATGATCAAAAATGTGTATTTATTTCGACGTTTTCGACAAATTTGGCTTTTCCGGCAAAAGACAACTACAAATACGCAATATTTTCATATAAACTATCAATACGTAAGTAAACACATGAAAAATAATCCAAGACCGGTGAGAAACGCCGTTGTTTTGATGATTTGACGGACTTGAAAAAATCTTGTTAAAAAAATTATGCCTAAAATAGCACCATTCGAAATTTCGGTCACCATGTCCGATATTAAAAAAATCGGGTGCATTAGAAAACTGAGAGCCTGCTGAGCAAGGGACAACTTTTTTAAACCGAAAACTCGAATAATTAAGCCAGTTATGATCAAAAATGTGTATTTATTTCGACGTTTTCGACAAATTTGGCTTTTCCGGCAAGAGAAAACTACAAATACGCAATATTTTCATATAAACTATCAATACGTAAGCAAACACATGAAAAATAATCCAAGCCCGGTGAGAAACGCCGTGGTTTTGATGATTTGACGGACTTGAAAAAATCTTGTTAAAAAAATTATGCATAAAATAGCACCATTCGAAATTTCGGTCACCATGTCCGATATTAAAAAAATCGGGTGCATTAGAAAGCTGAGAGCCTGCTGAGTAAGGAACAACTTTTTTATACCGAAAACTCGAAAAATTAAGCCAGTTATGATAAAAAATGTGTATTTATTTCGACGTTTTCGACAAATTTGGCTTTTCCGGCAAGAGAAAACTACAAATACGCAATATTTTCATATAAACTATCAATACGTAAGCAAACACATGAAAAATAATCCAAGCCCGGTGAGAAACGCCGTTGTTTTGATGATTTGACGGACTTGAAAAAATCTTGTTAAAAAAATTATGCATAAAATAGCACCATTCGAAATTTCGGTCACCATGTCCGATATTAAAAAAATCGGGTGCATTAGAAAGCTGAGAGCCTGCTAAGTAGGGGACAACTTTTTTAAACCGAAAACTCGAAAAATTAAGCCAGTTATGATCAAAAATGTGTATTTATTTCGACGTTTTCGACAAATTTGGCTTTTCCGGCAAAAGTAAACTACAAATTCGCAATATTTTCATATAAACTATCTAACTATCTAACTAAGCAAACACATGAAAAATAATCCAAGCCCGGTGAGAAACGCCGTTGTTTTGATGATTTGACGGACTTGAAAAAATCTTGTTAAAAAAATTATGCATAAAATAGCACCATTCGAAATTTCGGTCACCATGTCCGATATTAAAAAAATCGGGTGCATTAGAAAGCTGAGAGCCTGCTGAGTAAGGAACAACTTTTTTAAACCGAAAACTCGAAAAATTAAGCCAGTTATGATCAAAAATGTGTATTTATTTCGACGTTTTCGACAAATTTGGCTTTTCCAGCAAAAGACAACTACAAATACGCAATATTTTCATATAAACTATCAATACGTAAGCAAACACATGAAAAATAATCCAAGCCTGGTGAGAAACGCCGTTGTTTTGATGATTTGACGGACTTGAAAAAATCTTGTTAAAAAAATTATGCCTAAAATAGCACCATTCGAAATTTCGGTCACCATGTCCGATATTAAAAAAATCGGGTGCATTAGAAAGCTGAGAGCCTGCTGAGTAAGGGACAACTTTTTTAAACCGAAAACTCGAAAAATTAAGCCAGTTATGATCAAAAATGTGTATTTATTTCGACGTTTTTGACAAATTTGGCTTTTCCGGCAAAAGTAAACTACAAATTCGCAATATTTTCATATAAACTATCAAAACGTAAGCAAACACATGAAAAATAATCCAAGCCCGGTGAGAAACGCCGTTGTTTTGATGATTTGACGGACTTGAAAAAATCTTGTTAAAAAAATTATGCATAAAATAGCACCATTCGAAATTTCGGTGACCATGTCCGATATTAAAAAAATCGGGTGCATTAGAAAGCTGAGAGCCTGCTAAGTAAGGGACAACTTTTTTAAACCGAAAACTCGAAAAATTAAGCCAGTTATGATCAAAAATGTGTATTTATTTCGACGTTTTCGACAAATTTGGCTTTTCTGGCAAAAGACAACTACAAATACGCAAAATTTTCATATAAACTATCAATACGTAAGCAAACACATGAAAAATAATCCAAGCCTGGTGAGAAACGCCGTTGTTTTGATGATTTGACGGACTTGAAAAAATCTTGTTAAAAAAATTATGCCTAAAATAGCACCATTCGAAATTTCGGTCACCATGTCCGATATTAAAAAAATCGGGTGCATTAGAAAGCTGAGAGCCTGCTGAGTAAGGGACAACTTTTTTAAACCGAAAACTCGAAAAATTAAGCCAGTTATGATCAAAAATGTGTATTTATTTCGACGTTTTTGACAAATTTGGCTTTTCCGGCAAAAGTAAACTACAAATTCGCAATATTTTCATATAAACTATCAAAACGTAAGCAAACACATGAAAAATAATCCAAGCCCGGTGAGAAACGCCGTTGTTTTGATGATTTGACGGACTTGAAAAAATCTTGTTAAAAAAATTATGCATAAAATAGCACCATTCGAAATTTCGGTGACCATGTCCGATATTAAAAAAATCGGGTGCATTAGAAAGCTGAGAGCCTGCTAAGTAAGGGACAACTTTTTTAAACCGAAAACTCGAAAAATTGAGCCAGTTATGATCAAAAATGTGTATTTATTTCGACGTTTTCGACAAATTTGGCTTTTCCGGCAAAAGACAACTACAAATACGCAATATTTTCATATAAACTATCAATACGTAAGTAAACACATGAAAAATAATCCAAGACCGGTGAGAAACGCCGTTGTTTTGATGATTTGACGGACTTGAAAAAATCTTGTTAAAAAAATTATGCCTAAAATAGCACCATTCGAAATTTCGGTCACCATGTCCGATATTAAAAAAATCGGGTGCATTAGAAAACTGAGAGCCTGCTGAGCAAGGGACAACTTTTTTAAACCGAAAACTCGAATAATTAAGCCAGTTATGATCAAAAATGTGTATTTATTTCGACGTTTTCGACAAATTTGGCTTTTCCGGCAAGAGAAAACTACAAATACGCAATATTTTCATATAAACTATCAATACGTAAGCAAACACATGAAAAATAATCCAAGCCCGGTGAGAAACGCCGTGGTTTTGATGATTTGACGGACTTGAAAAAATCTTGTTAAAAAAATTATGCATAAAATAGCACCATTCGAAATTTCGGTCACCATGTCCGATATTAAAAAAATCGGGTGCATTAGAAAGCTGAGAGCCTGCTGAGTAAGGAACAACTTTTTTATACCGAAAACTCGAAAAATTAAGCCAGTTATGATAAAAAATGTGTATTTATTTCGACGTTTTCGACAAATTTGGCTTTTCCGGCAAGAGAAAACTACAAATACGCAATATTTTCATATAAACTATCAATACGTAAGCAAACACATGAAAAATAATCCAAGCCCGGTGAGAAACGCCGTTGTTTTGATGATTTGACGGACTTGAAAAAATCTTGTTAAAAAAATTATGCATAAAATAGCACCATTCGAAATTTCGGTCACCATGTCCGATATTAAAAAAATCGGGTGCATTAGAAAGCTGAGAGCCTGCTAAGTAGGGGACAACTTTTTTAAACCGAAAACTCGAAAAATTAAGCCAGTTATGATCAAAAATGTGTATTTATTTCGACGTTTTCGACAAATTTGGCTTTTCCGGCAAAAGTAAACTACAAATTCGCAATATTTTCATATAAACTATCTAACTATCTAACTAAGCAAACACATGAAAAATAATCCAAGCCCGGTGAGAAACGCCGTTGTTTTGATGATTTGACGGACTTGAAAAAATCTTGTTAAAAAAATTATGCATAAAATAGCACCATTCGAAATTTCGGTCACCATGTCCGATATTAAAAAAATCGGGTGCATTAGAAAGCTGAGAGCCTGCTGAGTAAGGAACAACTTTTTTAAACCGAAAACTCGAAAAATTAAGCCAGTTATGATCAAAAATGTGTATTTATTTCGACGTTTTCGACAAATTTGGCTTTTCCAGCAAAAGACAACTACAAATACGCAATATTTTCATATAAACTATCAATACGTAAGCAAACACATGAAAAATAATCCAAGCCTGGTGAGAAACGCCGTTGTTTTGATGATTTGACGGACTTGAAAAAATCTTGTTAAAAAAATTATGCCTAAAATAGCACCATTCGAAATTTCGGTCACCATGTCCGATATTAAAAAAATCGGGTGCATTAGAAAGCTGAGAGCCTGCTGAGTAAGGGACAACTTTTTTAAACCGAAAACTCGAAAAATTAAGCCAGTTATGATCAAAAATGTGTATTTATTTCGACGTTTTTGACAAATTTGGCTTTTCCGGCAAAAGTAAACTACAAATTCGCAATATTTTCATATAAACTATCAAAACGTAAGCAAACACATGAAAAATAATCCAAGCCCGGTGAGAAACGCCGTTGTTTTGATGATTTGACGGACTTGAAAAAATCTTGTTAAAAAAATTATGCATAAAATAGCACCATTCGAAATTTCGGTGACCATGTCCGATATTAAAAAAATCGGGTGCATTAGAAAGCTGAGAGCCTGCTAAGTAAGGGACAACTTTTTTAAACCGAAAACTCGAAAAATTAAGCCAGTTATGATCAAAAATGTGTATTTATTTCGACGTTTTCGACAAATTTGGCTTTTCTGGCAAAAGACAACTACAAATACGCAAAATTTTCATATAAACTATCAATACGTAAGCAAACACATGAAAAATAATCCAAGCCCGGTGAGAAACGCCGTTGTTTTGATGATTTGACGGACTTGAAAAAATCTTGTTAAAAAAATTATGCATAAAATAGCACCATTCGAAATTTCGGTCACCATGTCCGATATTAAAAAAATCGGGTGCATTAGAAAGCTGAGAGCCTGCTGAGTAAGGATCAACTTTTTTAAACCGAAAACTCGAAAAATTAAGCCAGTTATGATCAAAAATGTGTATTTATTTCGACGTTTTCGACAAATTTGGCTTTTCCGGCAAGAGAAAACTACAAATACGCAATATTTTCATATAAACTATCAATACGTAAGCAAACACATGAAAAATAATCCAAGCCCGGTGAGAAACGCCGTTGTTTTGATGATTTGACGGACTTGAAAAAGTCTTGTTAAAAAAATTATGCATAAAATAGCACCATTCGAAATTTCGGTCACCATGTCCGATATTAAAAAAATCGGGTGCATTAGAAAGCTGAGAGGCTGCTGAGTAAGGGACAATTTTTTTAAACCGAAAACTCGAAAAATTAAGCCAGTTATGATCAAAAATGTGTATTTATTTCGACGTTTTCGACAAATTTGGCTTTTCCGGCAAGAGAAAACTACAAATACGCAATATTTTCATATAAACTATCAATACGTAAGCAAACACATGAAAAATAATCCAAGCCCGGTGAGAAACGCCGTTGTTTTGATGATTTGACGGACTTGAAAAAATCTTGTTAAAAAAATTATGCATAAAATAGCACCATTCGAAATTTCGGTCACCATGTCCGATATTAAAAAAATCGGGTGCATTGGAAAGCTGAGAGCCTGCTGAGTAAGGATCAACTTTTTTAAACCGAAAACTCGAAAAATTAAGCCAGTTATGATCAAAAATGTGTATTTATTTCGACGTTTTCGACAAATTTGGCTTTTCCGGCAAGAGAAAACTACAAATACGCAATATTTTCATATAAACTATCAATACGTAAGCAAACACATGAAAAATAATCCAAGCCCGGTGAGAAACGCCGTTGTTTTGATGATTTGACGGACTTGAAAAAGTCTTGTTAAAAAAATTATGCATAAAATAGCACCATTCGAAATTTCGGTCACCATGTCCGATATTAAAAAAATCGGGTGCATTAGAAAGCTGAGAGGCTGCTGAGTAAGGGACAATTTTTTTAAACCGAAAACTCGAAAAATTAAGCCAGTTATGATCAAAAATGTGTATTTATTTCGACGTTTTCGACAAATTTGGCTTTTCCGGCAAGAGAAAACTACAAATACGCAATATTTTCATATAAACTATCAATACGTAAGCAAACACATGAAAAATAATCCAAGCCCGGTGAGAAACGCCGTTGTTTTGATGATTTGACGGACTTGAAAAAGTCTTGTTAAAAAAATTATGCATAAAATAGCACCATTCGAAATTTCGGTCACCATGTCCGATATTAAAAAAATCGGGTGCATTAGAAAGCTGAGAGGCTGCTGAGTAAGGGACAATTTTTTTAAACCGAAAACTCGAAAAATTAAGCCAGTTATGATCAAAAATGTGTATTTATTTCGACGTTTTCGACAAATTTGGCTTTTCCGGCAAGAGAAAACTACAAATACGCAATATTTTCATATAAACTATCAATACGTAAGCAAACACATGAAAAATAATCCAAGCCCGGTGAGAAACGCCGTTGTTTTGATGATTTGACGGACTTGAAAAAATCTTGTTAAAAAAATTATGCATAAAATAGCACCATTCGAAATTTCGGTCACCATGTCCGATATTAAAAAAATCGGGTGCATTAGAAAGCTGAGAGGCTGCTGAGTAAGGGACAATTTTTTTAAACCGAAAACTCGAAAAATTAAGCCAGTTATGATCAAAAATGTGTATTTATTTCGACGTTTTCGACAAATTTGGCTTTTCCGGCAAAAAAAAACTACAAAAACGCAAAACTTTCATATAAACTATCAATAAATTTTTGAAACTTTTGAAATTTTTGAGATTTTTGAAATTTTTAAAATTTTGAAATTTTTGAAATTTTTGAAATTTTTGAAATTTTTGAAATTTTTGAAATTTTTGAAATTTTTGAAATTTTTGAAATTTTTGAAATTTTTGAAATTTTTGAAATTTTTAAAATTTTTGAAATTTTTGAAATTTTTGAAATTTTTGAAATTTTTGAAATTTTTGAAATTTTTGAAATTTTTGAAATTTTTGAAATTTTTGAAATTTTTGAAATTTTTGAAATTTTTGAAATTTTTGAAATTTTTGAAATTTTTGAAATTTTTGAAATTTTTGAAATTTTTGAAATTTTTGAAATTTTTGAAATTTTTGAAATTTTTGAAATTTTTGAAATTTTTGAAATTTTTGAAATTTTTGAAATTTTTGAAATTTTTGAAATTTTTGAAATTTTTGAAATTTTTGAAATTTTTGAAATTTTTGAAATTTTTGAAATTTTTGAAATTTTTGAAATTTTTGAAATTTTTGAAATTTTTGAAATTTTTGAAATTTTTGAAATTTTTGAAATTTTTGAAATTTTTGAAATTTTTGAAATTTTTGAAATTTTTAAAATTTTTGAAATTTTTGAAATTTTTGAAATTTTTGAAATTTTTGAAATTTTTGAAATTTTTGAAATTTTTGAAATTTTTGAAATTTTTGAAATTTTTGAAATTTTTGAAATTTTTGAAATTTTTGAAATTTTTGAAATTTTTGAAATTTTTGAAATTTTTGAAATTTTTGAAATTTTTGAAATTTTTGAAATTTTTGAAATTTTTGAAATTTTTGAAATTTTTGAAATTTTTGAAATTTTTGAAATTTTTGAAATTTTTGAAATTTTTGAAATTTTTGAAATTTTTGAAATTTTTGAAATTTTTGAAATTTTTGAAATTTTTGAAATTTTTGAAATTTTTGAAATTTTTGAAATTTTTGAAATTTTTGAAATTTTTGAAATTTTTGAAATTTTTGAAATTTTTGAAATTTTTGAAATTTTTCAAATCTAACCTAACCTAACTAACCTAACCTAACCTAACCTAACCTGCATACTACTGAGATCATTGGGGTCTGGCACCACTTAAACGAACAAATAGGGCAAGAGAGAACTACAAATACGCAATATTTTCATATATACTATCAATACGTAAGCAAACACATGAAAAATAATCCAAGCCCGGTGAGAAACGCCGTTGTTTTGATGATTTGACGGACTTGAAAAAATCTTGTTAAAAAAATTATGCATAAAATAGCACCATTTGAAATTTCGGTCACCATGTCCAATATTAAAAAAATCGGGTGCATTAGAAAGCTGAGAGCCTGCTGAGTAAGGATCAACTTTTTTAAACCGAAAACTCGAAAAATTAAGCCAGTTATGATCAAAAATGTGTATTTATTTCGACGTTTTCGACAAATTTGGCTTTTCCGGCAAGAGAAAACTACAAATACGCAATATTTTCATATAAACTATCAATACGTAAGCAAACACATGAAAAATAATCCAAGCCCGGTGAGAAACGCCGTTGTTTTGATGATTTGACGGACTTGAAAAAATCTTGTTAAAAAAATTATGCCTAAAATAGCACCATTCGAAATTTCGGTCACCATGTCCGATATTAAAAAAATCGGGTGCATTAGAAAGTTAAGAGCCTGCTGAGTAAGAGACAACTTTTTTAAACCGAAAACTCGAAAAATTAAGCCAGTTATGATCAAAAATGTGTATTTATTTCGACGTTTTCGACAAATTTGGCTTTTCCGGCAAAAGACAACTACAAATACGCAATATTTTCATATAAACTATCAATACGTAAGTAAACACATGAAAAATAATCCAAGACCGGTGAGAAACGCCGTTGTTTTGATGATTTGACGGACTTGAAAAAATCTTGTTAAAAAAATTATGCCTAAAATAGCACCATTCGAAATTTCGGTCACCATGTCCGATATTAAAAAAATCGGGTGCATTAGAAAACTGAGAGCCTGCTGAGCAAGGGACAACTTTTTTAAACCGAAAACTCGAATAATTAAGCCAGTTATGATCAAAAATGTGTATTTATTTCGACGTTTTCGAAAAATTTGGCTTTTCCGGCAAGAGTAAACTACAAATTCGCAATATTTTCATATAAACTATCAAAACGTAAGCAAACACATGAAAAATAATCCAAGCCCGGTGAGAAACGCCGTTGTTTTGATGATTTGACGGACTTGAAAAAATCTTGTTAAAAAAATTATGCATAAAATAGCACCTTTCGAAATTTCGGTCACCATGTCCGATATTAAAAAAATCGGGTGCATTAGAAAGCTGAGAGCCTGCTGAGTAAGGAACAACTTTTTTATACCGAAAACTCGAAAAATTAAGCCAGTTATGATAAAAAATGTGTATTTATTTCGACGTTTTCGACAAATTTGGCTTTTCCGGCAAGAGAAAACTACAAATACGCAATATTTTCATATAAACTATCAATACGTAAGCAAACACATGAAAAATAATCCAAGCCCGGTGAGAAACGCCGTTGTTTTGATGATTTGACGGACTTGAAAAAATCTTGTTAAAAAAATTATGCATAAAATAGCACCATTCGAAATTTCGGTCACCATGTCCGATATTAAAAAAATCGGGTGCATTAGAAAGCTGAGAGCCTGCTAAGTAAGGGACAACTTTTTTAAACCGAAAACTCGAAAAATTAAGCCAGTTATGATCAAAAATGTGTATTTATTTCGACGTTTTCGACAAATTTGGCTTTTCCGGCAAAAGTAAACTACAAATTCGCAATATTTTCATATAAACTATCTAACTATCTAACTAAGCAAACACATGAAAAATAATCCAAGCCCGGTGAGAAACGCCGTTGTTTTGATGATTTGACGGACTTGAAAAAATCTTGTTAAAAAAATTATGCATAAAATAGCACCATTCGAAATTTCGGTCACCATGTCCGATATTAAAAAAATCGGGTGCATTAGAAAGCTGAGAGCCTGCTGAGTAAGGAACAACTTTTTTAAACCGAAAACTCGAAAAATTAAGCCAGTTATGATCAAAAATGTGTATTTATTTCGACGTTTTCGACAAATTTGGCTTTTCCGGCAAGAGAAAACTACAAATACGCAATATTTTCATATAAACTATCAATACGTAAGCAAACACATGAAAAATAATCCAAGCCCGGTGAGAAACGCCGTTGTTTTGATGATTTGACGGACTTGAAAAAGTCTTGTTAAAAAAATTATGCATAAAATAGCACCATTCGAAATTTCGGTCACCATGTCCGATATTAAAAAAATCGGGTGCATTAGAAAGCTGAGAGGCTGCTGAGTAAGGGACAATTTTTTTAAACCGAAAACTCGAAAAATTAAGCCAGTTATGATCAAAAATGTGTATTTATTTCGACGTTTTCGACAAATTTGGCTTTTCCGGCAAGAGAAAACTACAAATACGCAATATTTTCATATAAACTATCAATACGTAAGCAAACACATGAAAAATAATCCAAGCCCGGTGAGAAACGCCGTTGTTTTGATGATTTGACGGACTTGAAAAAATCTTGTTAAAAAAATTATGCATAAAATAGCACCATTCGAAATTTCGGTCACCATGTCCGATATTAAAAAAATCGGGTGCATTAGAAAGCTGAGAGGCTGCTGAGTAAGGGACAATTTTTTTAAACCGAAAACTCGAAAAATTAAGCCAGGTATGATCAAAAATGTGTATTTATTTCGACGTTTTCGACAAATTTGGCTTTTCCGGCAAAAAAAAACTACAAAAACGCAAAACTTTCATATAAACTATCAATAAATTTTTGAAACTTTTGAAATTTTTGAGATTTTTGAAATTTTTAAAATTTTGAAATTTTTGAAATTTTTGAAATTTTTGAAATTTTTGAAATTTTTGAAATTTTTGAAATTTTTGAAATTTTTGAAATTTTTGAAATTTTTGAAATTTTTGAAATTTTTGAAATTTTTAAAATTTTTGAAATTTTTGAAATTTTTGAAATTTTTGAAATTTTTAAAATTTTTAAAATTTTTAAAATTTTTCAAATTTTTGAAATTTTTGAAATTTTTGAAATTTTTGAAATTTTTGAAATTTTTGAAATTTTTGAAATTTTTGAAATTTTTGAAATTTTTGAAATTTTTGAAATTTTTGAAATTTTTGAAATTTTTGAAATTTTTGAAATTTTTGAAATTTTTGAAATTTTTGAAATTTTTGAAATTTTTGAAATTTTTGAAATTTTTGAAATTTTTGAAATTTTTGAAATTTTTGAAATTTTTGAAATTTTTGAAATTTTTGAAATTTTTGAAATTTTTGAAATTTTTGAAATTTTTGAAATTTTTGAAATTTTTGAAATTTTTGAAATTTTTGAAATTTTTGAAATTTTTGAAATTTTTGAAATTTTTGAAATTTTTGAAATTTTTGAAATTTTTGAAATTTTTGAAATTTTTGAAATTTTTGAAATTTTTGAAATTTTTGAAATTTTTGAAATTTTTAAAATTTTTGAAATTTTTGAAATTTTTGAAATTTTTGAAATTTTTAAAATTTTTCAAATTTTTGAAATTTTTGAAATTTTTGAAATTTTTGAAATTTTTGAAATTTTTGAAATTTTTGAAATTTTTGAAATTTTTGAAATTTTTGAAATTTTTGAAATTTTTGAAATTTTTGAAATTTTTGAAATTTTTGAAATTTTTGAAATTTTTGAAATTTTTGAAATTTTTGAAATTTTTGAAATTTTTGAAATTTTTGAAATTTTTGAAATTTTTGAAATTTTTGAAATTTTTGTAATTTTTGAAATTTTTGAAATTTTTGAAATTTTTGAAATTTTTGAAATTTTTGAAATTTTTGAAATTTTTGAAATTTTTGAAATTTTTGAAATTTTTGAAATTTTTCAAATCTAACCTAACCTAACTAACCTAACCTAACCTAACCTAACCTAACCTAACCTGCATACTACTGAGATCATTGGGGTCTGGCACCACTTAAACGAACAAATAGGGCAAGAGAGAACTACAAATACGCAATATTTTCATATATACTATCAATACGTAAGCAAACACATGAAAAATAATCCAAGCCCGGTGAGAAACGCCGTTGTTTTGATGATTTGACGGACTTGAAAAAATCTTGTTAAAAAAATTATGCATAAAATAGCACCATTCGAAATTTCGGTCACCATATCCGATATTAAAAAAATCGGGTGCATTAGAAAGCTGAGAGCCTGCTGAGTAAGGGACAACTTTTTTAAACCGAAAACTCGAAAAATTAAGCCAGTTATGATCAAAATTGTGTATTTATTTCGACGTTTTCGACAAATTTTAGCTTTTCCAGCAAAAGTAAACTACAAATACGCAATATTTTTATATAAACTATCAATACGTAAGCAAACACATGAAAAATAATCCAAGCCCGGTGAGAAACGCCGTTGTTTTGATGATTTGACGGACTTGAAAAAATCTTGTTAAAAAAATTATGCATAAAATAGCACCATTCGAAATTTCGGTCACCATGTCCGATATTAAAAAAATCGGGTGAATTAGAAAGCTGAGAGCCTGCTGAGTAAGGGACAACTTTTTTAAACCGAAAACTCGAAAAATTAAGCCAGTTATGATCAAAAATGTGTATTTATTTCGACGTTTTCGACAAATTTGGATTTTCCGGCAAAAGTAAACTACAAATACGCAATAGTTTTATATAAACTATCAAAACGTAAGCAAACACATGAAAAATAATCCAAGCCCGGTGAGAAACGCCGTTGTTTTGATGATTTGACGGACTTGAAAAAATCTTGTTAAAAAAATTATGCATAAAATAGCACCATTCGAAATTTCGGTCACCATGTCCGATATTAAAAAAATCGGGTGCATTAGAAAGCTGAGAGCCTGCTGAGTAAGGGACAACTTTTTTAAACCGAAAACTCGAAAAATTAAGCCAGTTATGATCAAAAATGTGTATTTCTTTCGATGTTTTCGACAAATTTGGCTTTTCCAGCAAAAGTAAACTACAAATACGCAATATTTTTATATAAACTATCAATACGTAAGCAAACACATGAAAAATAATCCAAGCCCGGTGAGAAACGCCGTTGTTTTGATGATTTGACGGACTTGAAAAAATCTTGTTAAAAAAATTATGCATAAAATAGCACCATTCGAAATTTCGGTCACCATGTCCGATATTAAAAAAATCGGGTGCATTAGAAAGCTGAGAGCCTGCTAAGTAAGGGACAACTTTTTTAAACCGAAAACTCGAAAAATTAAGCCAGTTATGATCAAAAATGTGTATTTATTTCGACGTTTTCGACAAATTTGGCTTTTCCAGCAAAAGACAACTACAAATACGCAATATTTTCATATAAACTATCAATACGTAAGCAAACACATGAAAAATAATCCAAGCCCGGTGAGAAACGCCGTTGTTTTGATGATTTGACGGACTTGAAAAAATCTTGTTAAAAAAATTATGCCTAAAATAGCACCATTCGAAATTTCGGTCACCATGTCCGATATTAAAAAAATCGGGTGCATTAGAAAGCTGAGAGCCTGCTAAGTAAGGGACAACTTTTTTAAACCGAAAACTCGAAAAATTAAGCCAGTTATGATCAAAAATGTGTATTTATTTCGACGTTTTCGACAAATTTGGCTTTTCTGGCAAAAGACAACTACAAATACGCAAAATTTTCATATAAACTATCAATACGTAAGCAAACACATGAAAAATAATCCAAGCCCGGTGAGAAACGCCGTTGTTTTGATGATTTGACGGACTTGAAAAAATCTTGTTAAAAAAATTATGCATAAAATAGCACCATTCGAAATTTCGGTCACCATGTCCGATATTAAAAAAATCGGGTGCATTAGAAAGCTGAGAGGCTGCTGAGTAAGGGACAATTTTTTTAAACCGAAAACTCGAAAAATTAAGCCAGTTATGATCAAAAATGTGTATTTATTTCGACGTTTTCGACAAATTTGGCTTTTCCGGCAAAAAAAAACTACAAAAACGCAAAACTTTCATATAAACTATCAATAAATTTTTAAAACTTTTGAAATTTTTGAAATTTTTGAAATTTTTGAAATTTTTAAAATTTTTGAAATTTTTAAAATTTTTGAAATTTTTGAAATTTTTGAAATTTTTGAAATTTTTGAAATTTTTGAAATTTTTGAAATTTTTGAAATTTTTGAAATTTTTGAAATTTTTGAAATTTTTGAAATTTTTGAAATTTTTGAAATTTTTGAAATTTTTGAAATTTTTGAAATTTTTGAAATTTTTGAAATTTTTGAAATTTTTGAAATTTTTGAAATTTTTGAAATTTTTGAAATTTTTGAAATTTTTGAAATTTTTGAAATTTTTGAAATTTTTGAAATTTTTGAAATTTTTGAAATTTTTGAAATTTTTGAAATTTTTGAAATTTTTGAAATTTTTGAAATTTTTGAAATTTTTGAAATTTTTGAAATTTTTGAAATTTTTGAAATTTTTTAAATTTTTGAAATTTTTTAAATTTTTTAAATTTTTTAAATTTTTTAAATTTTTTAAATTTTTTAAATTTTTTAAATTTTTTAAATTTTTTAAATTTTTTAAATCTAACCTAACCTAACTAACCTAACCTAACCTAACCTAATCTAACCTGCATACTACTGAGATCATTGGGGTCTGGCACCACTTAAACGAACAAATAGGGCAAGAGAGAACTACAAATACGCAATATTTTCATATATACTATCAATACGTAAGCTCACACATGAAAAATAATCTAAGCCCGGTGAGAAACGCCGTTGTTTTGATGATTTAACGGACTTGAAAAAATCTTGTTAAAAAAATTATGCATAAAATAGCACCATTCGAAATTTCGGTCACCATGTCCGATATTAAAAAAATCGGATGCATTAGAAAGCTGAGAACCTGCTGAGTAAGGGACAACTTTTTTAAACCGAAAACTCGAAAAATTAAGCCAGTTATGATCAAAATTGTGTATTTATTTCGACGTTTTCGACAAATTTTAGCTTTTCCAGCAAAAGTAAACTACAAATACGCAATATTTTTATATAAACTATCAATACGTAAGCAAACACATGAAAAATAATCCAAGCCCGGTGAGAAACGCCGTTGTTTTGATGATTTGACGGACTTGAAAAAATCTTGTTAAAAAAATTATGCATAAAATAGCCCCATTCGAAATTTCGGTCACCATGTCCGATATTAAAAAAATCGGGTGCATTAGAAAGCTGAGAGCCTGCTGAGTAAGGGACAACTTTTTTAAACCGAAAACTCGAAAAATTAAGCCAGTTATGATCAAAAATGTGTATTTATTTCGACGTTTTCGACAAATTTGGATTTTCCGGCAAAAGTAAACTACAAATACGCAATAGTTTTATATAAACTATCAAAACGTAAGCAAACACATGAAAAATAATCCAAGCCCGGTGAGAAACGCCGTTGTTTTGATGATTTGACGGACTTGAAAAAATCTTGTTAAAAAAATAATGCATAAAATAGCACTATTCGAAATTTCGGTCACCATGTCCGATATTAAAAAAATCGGGTGCATTAGAAAGCTGAGAGCCTGCTGAGTAAGGGACAACTTTTTTAAACCGAAAACTCGAAAAATTAAGCCAGTTATGATCAAAAATGTGTATTTCTTTCGATGTTTTCGACAAATTTGGCTTTTCCAGCAAAAGTAAACTACAAATACGCAATATTTTTATATAAACTATCAATACGTAAGCAAACACATGAAAAATAATCCAAGCCCGGTGAGAAACGCCGTTGTTTTGATGATTTGACGGACTTGAAAAAATCTTGTTAAAAAAATTATGCATAAAATAGCACCATTCGAAATTTCGGTCACCATGTCCGATATTAAAAAAATCGGGTGCATTAGAAAGCTGAGAGCCTGCTGAGTAAGGGACAACTTTTTTAAACCGAAAACTCGAAAAATTAAGCCAGTTATGATCAAAAATGTGTATTTATTTCGACGTTTTCGGCAAATTTGGCTTTTCCGGCAAAAGACAATTACAAATACGCAAAATTTTCATATAAACTATCAATACGTAAGCAAACATATGAAAAATTATCCAAGCCCGGTGAGAAACGCCGTTGTTTTGATGATTTGACGGACTTGGAAAAATCTTGTTAAAAAAATAATGCATAAAATAGCACCATTCGAAATTTCGGTCACCATGTCCGATATTAAAAAAATCGGGTGCATTAGAAAGCTCAGAGCCTGCTGAGTAAGGGACAATTTTTTTAAACCGAAAACTCGAAAAATTAAGCCAGTTATGATCAAAAATGTGTATTTATTTCGACGTTTTCGACAAATTTGGCTATTCCGGCAAAAAAAAACTACAAAAACGCAAAACTTTCATATAAACAATCAATAAATTTTTGAAATTTTTGAAATTTTTGAAATTTTTGAAATTTTTGAAATTTTTGAAATTTTTGAAATTTTTGAAATTTTTGAAATTTTTGAAATTTTTGAAATTTTTGAAATTTTTGAAATTTTTGAAATTTTTGAAATTTTTGAAATTTTTGAAATTTTTGAAATTTTTGAAATTTTTGAAATTTTTGAAATTTTTGAAATTTTTGTCCATTTTGTCAATTTTGTCCATTTTGTCAATTTTGTCAATTTTGTCAATTTTGTCAATTTTGTCAATATTTTCAATATTTTCAATATTTTCAATATTTTCAATATTTTCAATATTTTCAATATTTTCAATTTTTTTCAATTTTTTCAATTTCTTCCATTTTTTCAATTTATTTCAATTTTTTCCATTTTTTCAATTTTTTTAATTTTTTCAATTTTTCCAATTTTTGAAATTTTTGTCAATTTTGTCAATTTTGTCAATTTTTTCAATTTTGTCAATTTTGTCAATTTTGTCAATTTTGTCAATTTTGTCAATTTTGTCAATATTTTCAATTTTTCAATTTTTTCAATTTTTTCAATTTTTTCAATTTTTTCAATTTTTTCAATTTTTTCAATTTTTTCAATTTTTTCAATTTTTTCAATTTTTTCAATTTTTTCAATTTTTTCAATTTTTTCAATTTTTTCAATTTTTTCAATTTTTTCAATTTTTTCAATTTTTTCAATTTTTTCAATTTTTTCAATTTTTTCAATTTTTTCAATTTTTTCAATTTTTTCAATTTTTTCAATTTTTTCAATTTTTTCAATTTTTTCAATTTTTTCAATTTTTTCAATTTTTTCAATTTTTTCAATTTTTTCAATTTTTTCAATTTTTTCAATTTTTTCAATTTTTTCAATTTTTTCAATTTTTTCAATTTTTTCAATTTTTTCAATTTTTTCAATTTTTTCAATTTTTTCAATTTTTTCAATTTTTTCAATTTTTTCAATTTCAGCTACGACCACCAGTTTAGAAGCTACACCCGTTTCTATGACCACCAAAAAATGATAGAGAAGGGTCCCCCCTTCTCTATAAAACTGAAAAATGTTGAAATTTTTTTTCGCGATTTTTTGACCTTATCTTATAGATTCGGGTTCGCTGATAACGAATCAACCATTGTTAACGCGATCCGACGCGTACTTTTTAAACTACAGCGTTTTGAAAATTGCAGAAATTTAGAAAATTTGAAAAATTCATATTTTTTTCCAAATTTTTTCGAATTTTATATAACTGATAGGTTACGTTTATAGATTTCGGTCTGCTGATTACGGAGAACTAAAAAATTTTGAGCTACGACCACCAGTTTAGAAGCTACACCCGTTTTTATGACCACCAAAAAATGATAGAGAAGGGTCCCCCCTTCTCTATAAAATTGAAAAATTTTGAAATTTTTTCTTGCGATTTTTTGACCTTATCTTATAGATTCGGGTCCGCTGATAACGAATCAACCATTCCTAACGCGATCCGACGCGTACTATTTAAACTACAGCGTTTTGAAAATTGCAGAAATTTAGAAAATTTGAAAAATTCATATTTGTTTCCAAATTTTTTCGAATTTTATATAACTGATAGGTTACGTTTATAGATTTCGGTCTGCTGATTACGGAGAACTAAAAAATTTTGAGCTACGACCACCAGTTTAGAAGCTACACCCGTTTTTATGACCACCAAAAAATGATAGAGAAGGGTCCCCCCTTCTCTATAAAACTAAAAAATTTTGAAATTTTTTTTCGCGATTTTTTGACCTTATCTTATAGATTCGGGTCCGCTGATAACGAATCAACCATTGTTAACGCGATCCGACGCGTACTTTTTAAACTACAGCGTTTTGAAAATTGCAGAAATTTAGAAAATTTGAAAAATTCATATTTTTTTCCAAATTTTTTCGAATTTTATATAACTGATAGGTTACGTTTATAGATTTCGGTCTGCTGATTACGGAGAACTAAAAAATTTTGAGCTACGACCACCAGTTTAGAAGCTACACCCGTTTTTATGACCACCAAAAAATGATAGAGAAGGGTCCCCCCTTCTCTATAAAACTGAAAAATTTTGAAATTTTTTTTCGGGATTTTTTGACCTTATCTTATAGATTCGGGTTCGCTGATAACGAATCAACCATTGTTAACGCGATCCGACGCGTACTTTTTAAACTACAGCGTTTTGAAAATTGCAGAAATTTAGAAAATTTGAAAAATTCATATTTTTTTCCAAATTTTTTCGAATTTTATATAACTGATAGGTTACGTTTATAGATTTCGGTCTGCTGATTACGGAGAACTAAAAAATTTTGAGCTACGACCACCAGTTTAGAAGCTACACCCGTTTTTATGACCACCAAAAAATGATAGAGAAGGGTCCCCCCTTCTCTATAAAACTGAAAAATTTTGAAATTTTTTTTCGCGATTTTTTGACCTTATCTTATAGATTCGGGTCCGCTGATAACGAATCAACCATTGTTAACGCGATCCGACGCGTACTATTTAAACTACAGCGTTTTGAAAATTGCAGAAATTTAGAAAATTTGAAAAATTCATATTTTTTTCCAAATTTTTTCGAATTTTATATAACTGATAGGTTACGTTTATAGATTTCGGTCTGCTGATTACGGAGAACTAAAAAATTTTGAGCTACGACCACCAGTTTAGAAGCTACACCCGTTTTTATGACCACCAAAAAATGATAGAGAAGGGTCCCCCCTTCTCTATAAAACTGAAAAATTTTGAAATTTTTTTTCGCGATTTTTTGACCTTATCTTATAGATTCGGGTTCGCTGATAACGAATCAACCATTGTTAACGCGATCCGACGCGTACTTTTTAAACTACAGCGTTTTGAAAATTGCAGAAATTTAGAAAATTTGAAAAATTCATATTTTTTTCCAAATTTTTTCGAATTTTATATAACTGATAGGTTACGTTTATAGATTTCGGTCTGCTGATTACGGAGAACTAAAAAATTTTGAGCTACGACCACCAGTTTAGAAGCTACACCCGTTTTTATGACCACCAAAAAATGATAGAGAAGGGTCCCCTCTTCTCTATAAAACTGAAAAATTTTGAAATTTTTTTTCGCGATTTTTTGACCTTATCTTATAGATTCGGGTTCGCTGATAACGAATCAACCATTGTTAACGCGATCCGACGCGTACTTTTTAAACTACAGCGTTTTGAAAATTGCAGAAATTTAGAAAATTTGAAAAATTCATATTTTTTTCCAAATTTTTTCGAATTTTATATAACTGATAGGTTACGTTTATAGATTTCGGTCTGCTGATTACGGACAACTAAAAAATTTTGAGCTACGACCACCGGTTTAGAAGCTACACCCGTTTTTATGACCACCAAAAAATGATAGAGAAGGGTCCCCCCTTCTCTATAAAACTGAAAAATTTTGAAATTTTTTTTCGCGATTTTTTGACCTTATCTTATAGATTTGGGTTCGCTGATAACGAATCGACCATTGTTAACGCGATCCGACGCGTACTTTTTAAACTACAGCGTTTTGAAAATTGCAGAAATTTAGAAAATTTGAAAAATTCATATTTTTTTCCAAATTTTTTCGAATTTTATATAACTGATAGGTCACTTTTATAGATTTCGGTCTGCTGATTACGGAGAACTAAAAAATTTTGAGCTACGACCACCGGTTTAGAAGCTACACCCGTTTTTATGACCACCAAAAAATGATAGAGAAGGGTCCCCCCTTCTCTATAAAACTGAAAAATTTTGAAATTTTTTTTCGCGATTTTTTGACCTTATCTTATAGATTTGGGTTCGCTGATAACGAATCGACCATTGTTAACGCGATCCGACGCGTACTTTTTAAACTACAGCGTTTTGAAAATTGCAGAAATTTAGAAAATTTGAAAAATTCATATTTTTTTCCAAATGTTTTCGAATTTTATATAACTGATAGGTTACGTTTATAGATTTCGGTCTGCTGATTACGGAGAACTAAAAAATTTTGAGCTACGACCACCAGTTTAGAAGCTACACCCGTTTTTATGACCACCAAAAAATGATAGAGAAGGGTCCCCCCTTCTCTATAAAACTGAAAAATTTTGAACTTTTTTTTCGCGATTTTTTGACCTTATCTTATAGATTCGGGTTCGCTGATAACGAATCAACCATTGTTAACGCGATCCGACGCGTACTTTTTAAACTACAGCGTTTTGAAAATTGCAGAAATTTTGAAAATTTGAAAAATTCATATTTTTTTCCAAATGTTTTCGAATTTTATATAACTGATAGGTTACGTTTATAGATTTCGGTCTGCTGATTACGGAGAACTAAAAAATTTTGAGCTACGACCACCAGTTTAGAAGCTACACCCGTTTTTATGACCACCAAAAAATGATAGAGAAGGGTCCCCCCTTCTCTATAAAATTGAAAAATTTTGAAATTTTTTCTTGCGATTTTTTGACCTTATCTTATAGATTCGGGTCCGCTGATAACGAATCAACCATTCCTAACGCGATCCGACGCGTACTATTTAAACTACAGCGTTTTGAAAATTGCAGAAATTTAGAAAATTTGAAAAATTCATATTTTTTTCCAAATTTTTTCGAATTTTATATAACTCATAGGTTACGTTTATAGATTTCGGTCTGCTGATTACGGAGAACTAAAAAATTTTGAGCTACGACCACCAGTTTAGAAGCTACACCCGTTTTTATGACCACCAAAAAATGATAGAGAAGGGTCCCCCCTTCTCTATAAAACTGAAAAATTTTGAAATTTTTTTTCGCGATTTTTTGACCTTATCTTATAGATTCGGGTCCGCTGATAACGAATCAACCATTGTTAACGCGATCCGACGCGTACTTTTTAAACTACAGCGTTTTGAAAATTGCCGAAATTTAGAAAATTTGAAAAATTCATATTTTTTTCCAAATTTTTTCGAATTTTATATAACTGATAGGTTACGTTTATAGATTTCGGTCTGCTGATTACGGAGAACTAAAAATTTGGAGCTACGACCACCAGTTTAGAAGCTACACCCGTTTTTATGACCACCAAAAAATGATAGAGAAGGGTTCCCCCTTCTCTATAAAACTGAAAAATTTTGAAATTTTTTTTCGCGATTTTTTGACCTTATCTTATAGATTCGGGTCCGCTGATAACGAATCAACCATTGTTAACGCGATCCGACGCGTACTATTTAAACTACAGCGTTTTGAAAATTGCAGAAATTTAGAAAATTTGAAAAATTCATATTTTTTTCCAAATTTTTTCGAATTTTATATAACTGATAGGTTACGTTTATAGATTTCGGTCTGCTGATTACGGAGAACTAAAAAATTTTGAGCTACGACCACCAGTTTAGAAGCTACACCCGTATTTATGACCACCAAAAAATGATAGAGAAGGGTGCCCCCTTCTCTATAAAACTGAAAAATGTTGAAATTTTTTTTCGCGATTTTTTGACCTTATCTTATAGATTCGGGTTCGCTGATAACGAATCAACCATTGTTAACGCGATCCGACGCGTACTTTTTAAACTACAGCGTTTTGAAAATTGCAGAAATTTAGAAAATTTGAAAAATTCATATTTTTTTCCAAATTTTTTCGAATTTTATATAACTGATAGGTTACGTTTATAGATTTCGGTCTGCTGATTACGGAGAACTAAAAAATTTTGAGCTACGACCACCAGTTTAGAAGCTACACCCGTTTTTATGACCACCAAAAAATGATAGAGAAGGGTCCCCCCTTCTCTATAAAACTGAAAAATTTTGAAATTTTTTTTCGCGATTTTTTGACCTTATCTTATAGATTCGGGTTCGCTGATAACGAATCAACCATTGTTAAGGCGATCCGACGCGTACTTTTTAAACTACAGCGTTTTGAAAATTGCAGAAATTTAGAAAATTTGAAAAATTCATATTTTTTTCCAAATTTTTTCGAATTTTATATAACTGATAGGTTACGTTTATAGATTTCGGTCTGCTGATTACGGAGAACTAAAAAATTTTGAGCTACGACCACCAGTTTAGAAGCTACACCCGTTTTTATGACCACCAAAAAATGATAGAGAAGGGTCCCCCCTTCTCTATAAAACTGAAAAATTTTGAAATTTTTTTTCGCGATTTTTTGACCTTATCTTATAGATTCGGGTCCGCTGATAACGAATCAACCATTGTTAACGCGATCCGACGCGTACTATTTAAACTACAGCGTTTTGAAAATTGCAGAAATTTAGAAAATTTGAAAAATTCATATTTTTTTCCAAATTTTTTCGAATTTTATATAACTGATAGGTTACGTTTATAGATTTCGGTCTGCTGATTACGGAGAACTAAAAAATTTTGAGCTACGACCACCAGTTTAGAAGCTACACCCGTATTTATGACCACCAAAAAATGATAGAGAAGGGTCCCCCCTTCTCTATAAAACTGAAAAATTTTGAAATTTTTTTTCGCGATTTTTTGACCTTATCTTATAGATTCGGGTTCGCTGATAACGAATCAACCATTGTTAACGCGATCCGACGCGTACTTTTTAAACTACAGCGTTTTGAAAATTGCAGAAATTTAGAAAATTTGAAAAATTCATATTTTTTTCCAAATTTTTTCGAATTTTATATAACTGATAGGTTACGTTTATAGATTTCGGTCTGCTGATTACGGAGAACTAAAAAATTTTGAGCTACGACCACCAGTTTAGAAGCTACACCCGTTTTTATGACCACCAAAAAATGATAGAGAAGGGTCCCCCCTTCTCTATAAAACTGAAAAATTTTGAAATTTTTTTTCGCGTTTTTTTGACCTTATCTTATAGATTCGGGTTCGCTGATAACGAATCAACCATTGTTAACGCGATCCGACGCGTACTTTTTAAACTACAGCGTTTTGAAAATTGCAGAAATTTAGAAAATTTGAAAAATTCATATTTTTTTCCAAATTTTTTCGAATTTTATATAACTGATAGGTTACGTTTATAGATTTCGGTCTGCTGATTACGGAGAACTAAAAAATTTTGAGCTACGACCACCAGTTTAGAAGCTACACCCGTTTTTATGACCACCAAAAAATGATAGAGAAGGGTCCCCCCTTCTCTATAAAACTGAAAAATTTTGAAATTTTTTTTCGCGATTTTTTGACCTTATCTTATAGATTCGGGTCCGCTGATAACGAATCAACCATTGTTAACGCGATCCGACGCGTACTATTTAAACTACAGCGTTTTGAAAATTGCCGAAATTTAGAAAATTTGAAAAATTCATATTTTTTTCCAAATTTTTTCGAATTTTATATAACTGATAGGTTACGTTTATAGATTTCGGTCTGCTGATTACGGAGAACTAAAAAATTTTGAGCTACGACCACCGGTTTAGAAGCTACACCCGTTTTTTATGACCACCAAAAAATGATAGAGAAGGGTCCCCCCTTCTCTATAAAACTGAAAAATTTTGAAATTTTTTTTCGCGATTTTTTGACCTTATCTTATAGATTTGGGTTCGCTGATAACGAATCAACCATTGTTAACGCGATCCGACGCGTACTTTTTAAACTACAGCGTTTTGAAAATTGCCGAAATTTAGAAAATTTGAAAAATTCATATTTTTTTCCAAATTTTTTCGAATTTTATATAACTGATAGGTTACGTTTATAGATTTCGGTCTGCTGATTACGGAGAACTAAAAAATTTTGAGCTACGACCACCGGTTTAGAAGCTACACCCGTTTTTATGACCACCAAAAAATGATAGAGAAGGGTCCCCCCTTCTCTATAAAACTGAAAAATTTTGAAATTTTTTTTCGCGATTTTTTGACCTTATCTTATAGATTTGGGTTCGCTGATAACGAATCAACCATTGTTAACGCGATCCGACGCGTACTTTTTAAACTACAGCGTTTTGAAAATTGCCGAAATTTAGAAAATTTGAAAAATTCATATTTTTTTCCAAATTTTTTCGAATTTTATATAACTGATAGGTTACGTTTATAGATTTCGGTCTGCTGATTACGGAGAACTAAAAAATTTTGAGCTACGACCACCGGTTTAGAAGCTACACCCGTTTTTATGACCACCAAAAAATGATAGAGAAGGGTCCCCCCTTCTCTATAAAACTGAAAAATTTTGAAATTTTTTTTCGCGATTTTTTGACCTTATCTTATAGATTTGGGTTCGCTGATAACGAATCAACCATTGTTAACGCGATCCGACGCGTACTTTTTAAACTACAGCGTTTTGAAAATTGCCGAAATTTAGAAAATTTGAAAAATTCATATTTTTTTCCAAATTTTTTCGAATTTTATATAACTGATAGGTTACGTTTATAGATTTCGGTCTGCTGATTACGGAGAACTAAAAAATTTTGAGCTACGACCACCGGTTTAGAAGCTACACCCGTTTTTATGACCACCAAAAAATGATAGAGAAGCGTCCCCCCTTCTCTATAAAACTGAAAAATTTTGAAATTTTTTTTCGCGATTTTTTGACCTTATCTTATAGATTTGGGTTCGCTGATAACGAATCAACCATTGTTAACGCGATCCGACGCGTACTTTTTAAACTACAGCGTTTTGAAAATTGCCGAAATTTAGAAAATTTGAAAAATTCATATTTTTTTCCAAATTTTTTCGAATTTTATATAACTGATAGGTTACGTTTATAGATTTCGGTCTGCTGATTACGGAGAACTAAAAAATTTTGAGCTACGACCACCGGTTTAGAAGCTACACCCGTTTTTATGACCACCAAAAAATGATAGAGAAGGGTCCCCCCTTCTCTATAAAACTGAAAAATTTTGAAATTTTTTTTCGCGATTTTTTGACCTTATCTTATAGATTTGGGTTCGCTGATAACGAATCAACCATTGTTAACGCGATCCGACGCGTACTTTTTAAACTACAGCGTTTTGAAAATTGCCGAAATTTAGAAAATTTGAAAAATTCATATTTTTTTCCAAATTTTTTCGAATTTTATATAACTGATAGGTTACGTTTATAGATTTCGGTCTGCTGATTACGGAGAACTAAAAAATTTTGAGCTACGACCACCGGTTTAGAAGCTACACCCGTTTTTATGACCACCAAAAAATGATAGAGAAGGGTCCCCCCTTCTCTATAAAACTGAAAAATTTTGAAATTTTTTTTCGCGATTTTTTGACCTTATCTTATAGATTTGGGTTCGCTGATAACGAATCAACCATTGTTAACGCGATCCGACGCGTACTTTTTAAACTACAGCGTTTTGAAAATTGCCGAAATTTAGAAAATTTGAAAAATTCATATTTTTTTCCAAATTTTTTCGAATTTTATATAACTGATAGGTTACGTTTATAGATTTCGGTCTGCTGATTACGGAGAACTAAAAAATTTTGAGCTACGACCACCGGTTTAGAAGCTACACCCGTTTTTATGACCACCAAAAAATGATAGAGAAGGGTCCCCCCTTCTCTATAAAACTGAAAAATTTTGAAATTTTTTTTCGCGATTTTTTGACCTTATCTTATAGATTTGGGTTCGCTGATAACGAATCAACCATTGTTAACGCGATCCGACGCGTACTTTTTAAACTACAGCGTTTTGAAAATTGCCGAAATTTAGAAAATTTGAAAAATTCATATTTTTTTCCAAATTTTTTCGAATTTTATATAACTGATAGGTTACGTTTATAGATTTCGGTCTGCTGATTACGGAGAACTAAAAAATTTTGAGCTACGACCACCGGTTTAGAAGCTACACCCGTTTTTATGACCACCAAAAAATGATAGAGAAGGGTCCCCCCTTCTCTATAAAACTGAAAAATTTTGAAATTTTTTTTCGCGATTTTTTGACCTTATCTTATAGATTTGGGTTCGCTGATAACGAATCAACCATTGTTAACGCGATCCGACGCGTACTTTTTAAACTACAGCGTTTTGAAAATTGCCGAAATTTAGAAAATTTGAAAAATTCATATTTTTTTCCAAATTTTTTCGAATTTTATATAACTGATAGGTTACGTTTATAGATTTCGGTCTGCTGATTACGGAGAACTAAAAAATTTTGAGCTACGACCACCGGTTTAGAAGCTACACCCGTTTTTATGACCACCAAAAAATGATAGAGAAGGGTCCCCCCTTCTCTATAAAACTGAAAAATTTTGAAATTTTTTTTCGCGATTTTTTGACCTTATCTTATAGATTTGGGTTCGCTGATAACGAATCAACCATTGTTAACGCGATCCGACGCGTACTTTTTAAACTACAGCGTTTTGAAAATTGCCGAAATTTAGAAAATTTGAAAAATTCATATTTTTTTCCAAATTTTTTCGAATTTTATATAACTGATAGGTTACGTTTATAGATTTCGGTCTGCTGATTACGGAGAACTAAAAAATTTTGAGCTACGACCACCGGTTTAGAAGCTACACCCGTTTTTATGACCACCAAAAAATGATAGAGAAGGGTCCCCCCTTCTCTATAAAACTGAAAAATTTTGAAATTTTTTTTCGCGATTTTTTGACCTTATCTTATAGATTTGGGTTCGCTGATAACGAATCAACCATTGTTAACGCGATCCGACGCGTACTTTTTAAACTACAGCGTTTTGAAAATTGCCGAAATTTAGAAAATTTGAAAAATTCATATTTTTTTCCAAATTTTTTCGAATTTTATATAACTGATAGGTTACGTTTATAGATTTCGGTCTGCTGATTACGGAGAACTAAAAAATTTTGAGCTACGACCACCGGTTTAGAAGCTACACCCGTTTTTATGACCACCAAAAAATGATAGAGAAGGGTCCCCCCTTCTCTATAAAACTGAAAAATTTTGAAATTTTTTTTCGCGATTTTTTGACCTTATCTTATAGATTTGGGTTCGCTGATAACGAATCAACCATTGTTAACGCGATCCGACGCGTACTTTTTAAACTACAGCGTTTTGAAAATTGCCGAAATTTAGAAAATTTGAAAAATTCATATTTTTTTCCAAATTTTTTCGAATTTTATATAACTGATAGGTTACGTTTATAGATTTCGGTCTGCTGATTACGGAGAACTAAAAAATTTTGAGCTACGACCACCGGTTTAGAAGCTACACCCGTTTTTATGACCACCAAAAAATGATAGAGAAGGGTCCCCCCTTCTCTATAAAACTGAAAAATTTTGAAATTTTTTTTCGCGATTTTTTGACCTTATCTTATAGATTTGGGTTCGCTGATAACGAATCAACCATTGTTAACGCGATCCGACGCGTACTTTTTAAACTACAGCGTTTTGAAAATTGCCGAAATTTAGAAAATTTGAAAAATTCATATTTTTTTCCAAATTTTTTCGAATTTTATATAACTGATAGGTTACGTTTATAGATTTCGGTCTGCTGATTACGGAGAACTAAAAAATTTTGAGCTACGACCACCGGTTTAGAAGCTACACCCGTTTTTATGACCACCAAAAAATGATAGAGAAGGGTCCCCCCTTCTCTATAAAACTGAAAAATTTTGAAATTTTTTTTCGCGATTTTTTGACCTTATCTTATAGATTTGGGTTCGCTGATAACGAATCAACCATTGTTAACGCGATCCGACGCGTACTTTTTAAACTACAGCGTTTTGAAAATTGCCGAAATTTAGAAAATTTGAAAAATTCATATTTTTTTCCAAATTTTTTCGAATTTTATATAACTGATAGGTTACGTTTATAGATTTCGGTCTGCTGATTACGGAGAACTAAAAAATTTTGAGCTACGACCACCGGTTTAGAAGCTACACCCGTTTTTATGACCACCAAAAAATGATAGAGAAGGGTCCCCCCTTCTCTATAAAACTGAAAAATTTTGAAATTTTTTTTCGCGATTTTTTGACCTTATCTTATAGATTTGGGTTCGCTGATAACGAATCAACCATTGTTAACGCGATCCGACGCGTACTTTTTAAACTACAGCGTTTTGAAAATTGCCGAAATTTAGAAAATTTGAAAAATTCATATTTTTTTCCAAATTTTTTCGAATTTTATATAACTGATAGGTTACGTTTATAGATTTCGGTCTGCTGATTACGGAGAACTAAAAAATTTTGAGCTACGACCACCGGTTTAGAAGCTACACCCGTTTTTATGACCACCAAAAAATGATAGAGAAGGGTCCCCCCTTCTCTATAAAACTGAAAAATTTTGAAATTTTTTTTCGCGATTTTTTGACCTTATCTTATAGATTTGGGTTCGCTGATAACGAATCAACCATTGTTAACGCGATCCGACGCGTACTTTTTAAACTACAGCGTTTTGAAAATTGCCGAAATTTAGAAAATTTGAAAAATTCATATTTTTTTCCAAATTTTTTCGAATTTTATATAACTGATAGGTTACGTTTATAGATTTCGGTCTGCTGATTACGGAGAACTAAAAAATTTTGAGCTACGACCACCGGTTTAGAAGCTACACCCGTTTTTTATGACCACCAAAAAATGATAGAGAAGGGTCCCCCCTTCTCTATAAAACTGAAAAATTTTGAAATTTTTTTTCGCGATTTTTTGACCTTATCTTATAGATTTGGGTTCGCTGATAACGAATCAACCATTGTTAACGCGATCCGACGCGTACTTTTTAAACTACAGCGTTTTGAAAATTGCCGAAATTTAGAAAATTTGAAAAATTCATATTTTTTTCCAAATTTTTTCGAATTTTATATAACTGATAGGTTACGTTTATAGATTTCGGTCTGCTGATTACGGAGAACTAAAAAATTTTGAGCTACGACCACCGGTTTAGAAGCTACACCCGTTTTTATGACCACCAAAAAATGATAGAGAAGGGTCCCCCCTTCTCTATAAAACTGAAAAATTTTGAAATTTTTTTTCGCGATTTTTTGACCTTATCTTATAGATTTGGGTTCGCTGATAACGAATCAACCATTGTTAACGCGATCCGACGCGTACTTTTTAAACTACAGCGTTTTGAAAATTGCCGAAATTTAGAAAATTTGAAAAATTCATATTTTTTTCCAAATTTTTTCGAATTTTATATAACTGATAGGTTACGTTTATAGATTTCGGTCTGCTGATTACGGAGAACTAAAAAATTTTGAGCTACGACCACCGGTTTAGAAGCTACACCCGTTTTTATGACCACCAAAAAATGATAGAGAAGGGTCCCCCCTTCTCTATAAAACTGAAAAATTTTGAAATTTTTTTTCGCGATTTTTTGACCTTATCTTATAGATTTGGGTTCGCTGATAACGAATCAACCATTGTTAACGCGATCCGACGCGTACTTTTTAAACTACAGCGTTTTGAAAATTGCCGAAATTTAGAAAATTTGAAAAATTCATATTTTTTTCCAAATTTTTTCGAATTTTATATAACTGATAGGTTACGTTTATAGATTTCGGTCTGCTGATTACGGAGAACTAAAAAATTTTGAGCTACGACCACCGGTTTAGAAGCTACACCCGTTTTTATGACCACCAAAAAATGATAGAGAAGGGTCCCCCCTTCTCTATAAAACTGAAAAATTTTGAAATTTTTTTTCGCGATTTTTTGACCTTATCTTATAGATTTGGGTTCGCTGATAACGAATCAACCATTGTTAACGCGATCCGACGCGTACTTTTTAAACTACAGCGTTTTGAAAATTGCCGAAATTTAGAAAATTTGAAAAATTCATATTTTTTTCCAAATTTTTTCGAATTTTATATAACTGATAGGTTACGTTTATAGATTTCGGTCTGCTGATTACGGAGAACTAAAAAATTTTGAGCTACGACCACCGGTTTAGAAGCTACACCCGTTTTTATGACCACCAAAAAATGATAGAGAAGGGTCCCCCCTTCTCTATAAAACTGAAAAATTTTGAAATTTTTTTTCGCGATTTTTTGACCTTATCTTATAGATTTGGGTTCGCTGATAACGAATCAACCATTGTTAACGCGATCCGACGCGTACTTTTTAAACTACAGCGTTTTGAAAATTGCCGAAATTTAGAAAATTTGAAAAATTCATATTTTTTTCCAAATTTTTTCGAATTTTATATAACTGATAGGTTACGTTTATAGATTTCGGTCTGCTGATTACGGAGAACTAAAAAATTTTGAGCTACGACCACCGGTTTAGAAGCTACACCCGTTTTTATGACCACCAAAAAATGATAGAGAAGGGTCCCCCCTTCTCTATAAAACTGAAAAATTTTGAAATTTTTTTTCGCGATTTCGCGATTTTTTGACCTTATCTTATAGATTCGGGTTCGCTGATAACGAATCAACCATTATTAACGCGACCCGACGCGTACTTTTTAAACTACAGCGTTTTGAAAATTGCAGAAATTTAGAAAATTTGAAAAATTCATATTTTTTTCCAAATTTTTTTGAATTTTATATAACTAATAGGTTATGTTTATAGATTTCGGTCTGCTGATTACGGAGAACTAAAAAATTTTGAGCTACGACCACCAGTTTAGAAGCTACACCCGTTTTTATGACCACCAAAAAATGATAGAGAAGGGTCCCCCCTTCTCTATAAAACTGAAAAATTTTGAAATTTTTTTTCGCGATTTTTTGACCTTATCTTATAGATTCGGGTTCGCTGATAACGAATCAACCATTGTTAACGCGATCCGACGCCTACTTTTTAAACTACAGCGTTTTGAAAATTGCAGAAATTTAGAAAATTTGAAAAATTCATATTTTTTTCCAAATTTTTTCGAATTTTATATAACTGATAGGTTACGTTTATAGATTTCGGTCTGCTGATTACGGAGAACTAAAAAATTTTGAGCTACGACCACCACTTTAGAAGCTACACCCGTTTTTATGACCACCAAAAAATGATAGAGAAGGGTCCCCCCTTCTCTATAAAACTGAAAAATTTTGAAATTTTTTTTCGCGTTTTTTTGACCTTATCTTATAGATTCGGGTCCGCTGATAACGAATCAACCATTGTTAACGCGATCCGACGCGTACTTTTTAAACTACAGCGTTTTGAAAATTGCAGAAATTTAGAAAATTTGAAAAATTCATATTTTTTTCCAAATTTTATATAACTGATAGGTTACGTTTATAGATTTCGGTGTGCTGATTGCGGAGAACTAAAAAATTTTGAGCTACGACCACCAGTTTAGAAGCTACACCCGTTTTTATGACCACCAAAAAATGATAGAGAAGGGTCCCCCCTTCTCTATAAAACTGAAAAATTTTGAAATTTTTTTTCGCGATTTTTTGACCTTATCTTATAGATTCGGGTTCGCTGATAACGAATCAACCATTGTTAACGCGATCCGACGCGTACTTTTTAAACTACAGCGTTTTGAAAATGCAGAAATTTAGAAAATTTGAAAAATTCATATTTTTTTCCAAATTTTTTCGAATTTTATATAACTGATAGGTTACGTTTATAGATTTCGGTCTGCTGATTACGGAGAACTAAAAAATTTTGAGCTACGACCACCAGTTTAGAAGCTACACCCGTTTTTATGACCACCAAAAAATGATAGAGAAGGGCCCCCCCTTCTCTATAAAACTGAAAAATTTTGAAATTTTTTTCGCGTTTTTTTGACCTTATCTTATAGATTCGGGTCCGCTGATAACGAATCAACCATTGTTAACGCGATCCGACGCGTACTTTTTAAACTACAGCGTTTTGAAAATTGCAGAAATTTAGAAAATTTGAAAAATTCATATTTTTTTCCAAATTTTTTCGAATTTTATATAACTGATAGGTTACATTTATAGATTTCGGTCTGCTGATTACGGAGAACTAAAAAATTTTGAGCTACGACCACCAGTTTAGAAGCTACACCCGTTTTTATGACCACCAAAAAATGATAGAGAAGGGTCCCCCCTTCTCTATAAAACTGAAAAATTTTGAAATTTTTTTTCGCGATTTTTTGACCTTATCTTATAGATTCGGGTTCGCTGATAACGAATCAACCATTGTTAACGCGATCCGACGCCTACTTTTTAAACTACAGCGTTTTGAAAATTGCAGAAATTTAGAAAATTTGAAAAATTCATATTTTTTTCCAAATTTTTTCGAATTTTATATAACTGATAGGTTACGTTTATAGATTTCGGTCTGCTGATTACGGAGAACTAAAAAATTTTGAGCTACGACCACCAGTTTAGAAGCTACACCCGTTTTTATGACCACCAAAAAATGATAGAGAAGGGTCCCCCCTTCTCTATAAAACTGAAAAATTTTGAAATTTTTTTTCGCGATTTTTTGAACTTATCTTATAGATTCGGGTTCGCTGATAACGAATCAACCATTGTTAACGCGATCCGACGCGTACTTTTTAAACACAGCGTTTTGAAAATTGCAGAAATTTAGAAAATTTGAAAAATTCATATTTTTTTCCAAATTTTTTCGAATTTTATATAACTGATAGGTTACGTTTATAGATTTCGGTCTGCTGATTACGGAGAACTAAAAAATTTTGAGCTACGACCACCAGTTTAGAAGCTACACCCGTTTTATGACCACCAAAAAATGATAGAGAAGGGTCCCCCCTTCTCTATAAAACTGAAAAATTTTGAAATTTTTTTTCGTGTTTTTTTGACCTTATCTTATAGATTCGGGTCCGCTGATAACGAATCAACCATTGTTAACGCGATCCGACGCGTACTTTTTAAACTACAGCGTTTTGAAAATTGCCGAAATTTAGAAAATTTGAAAAATTCATATTTTTTTCCAAATTTTTTCGAATTTTATATAACTGATAGGTTTCGTTTATAGATTTCGGTCTGCTGATTACGGAGAACTAAAAAATTTTGAGCTACGACCACCGGTTTAGAAGCTACACCCGTTTTTATGACCACCAAAAAATGATAGAGAAGGGTCCCCCCTTCTCTATAAAACTGAAAAATTTTGAAATTTTTTTTCGCGATTTTTTGACCTTATCTTATAGATTTGGGTTCGCTGATAACGAATCAACCATTGTTAACGCGATCCGACGCGTACTTTTTAAACTACAGCGTTTTGAAAATTGCCAAAATTTAGAAAATTTGAAAAATTCATATTTTTTTCCAAATTTTTTCGAATTTTATATAACTGATAGGTTACGTTTATAGATTTCGGTCTGCTGATTACGGAGAACTAAAAAATTTTGAGCTACGACCACCGGTTTAGAAGCTACACCCGTTTTTATGACCACCAAAAAATGATAGAGAAGGGTCCCCCCTTCTCTATAAAACTGAAAAATTTTGAAATTTTTTTTCCCGATTTTTTGACCTTATCTTATAGATTTGGGTTCGCTGATAACGAATCAACCGATGTTAACGCGATCCGACGCGTACTTTTTAAACTACAGCGTTTTGAAAATTGCCGAAATTTAGAAAATATGAAAAATTCATATTTTTTTCCAAATTTTTTCGAATTTTATATAACTGATAGGTTACGTTTATAGATTTAGGTCTGGTGATTACGGAGAACTAAAAAATTTTGAGCTACGACCACCGGTTTAGAAGCTACACCCGTTTTTATGACCACCAAAAAATGATAGAGAAGGGTCCCCCCTTCTCTATAAAACTGAAAAATTTTGAAATTTTTTTTCGCGATTTTTTGACCTTATCTTATAGATTTGGGTTCGCTGATAACGAATCAACCATTGTTAACGCGATCCGACGCGTACTTTTTAAACTACAGCGTTTTGAAAATTGCCGAAATTTAGAAAATTTGAAAAATTCATATTTTTTTCCAAATTTTTTCGAATTTTATATAACAGATAGGTTACGTTTATAGATTTAGGTCTGGTGATTACGGAGAACTAAAAAATTTTGAGCTACGACCACCGGTTTAGAAGCTACACCCGTTTTTATAACCACCAAAAAATGATAGAGAAGGGTCCCCCCTTCTCTATAAAACTGAAAAATTTTGAAATTTTTTTTCGCGATTTTTTGACCTTATCTTATAGATTTGGGTTCGCTGATAACGAATCAACCATTGTTAACGCGATCCGACGCGTACTTTTTAAACTACAGCGTTTTGAAAATTGCCGAAATTTAGAAAATTTGAAAAATTCATATTTTTTTCCAAATTTTTTCGAATTTTATATAACTGATAGGTTAGGTTTATAGATTTCGGTCTGCTGATTACGGAGAACTAAAAAATTTTGAGCTACGACCACCGGTTTAGAAGCTACAACCGTTTTTATGACCACCAAAAAATGATAGAGAAGGGTCCCCCCTTCTCTATAAAACTGAAAAATTTTGAAATTTTTTTTCCCGATTTTTTGACCTTATCTTATAGATTTGGGTTCGCTGATAACGAATCAACCGATGTTAACGCGATCCGACGCGTACTTTTTAAACTACAGCGTTTTGAAAATTGCCGAAATTTAGAAAATATGAAAAATTCATATTTTTTTCCAAATTTTTTCGAATTTTATATAACTGATAGGTTACGTTTATAGATTTAGGTCTGGTGATTACGGAGAACTAAAAAATTTTGAGCTACGACCACCGGTTTAGAAGCTACACCCGTTTTTATGACCACCAAAAAATGATAGAGAAGGGTCCCCCCTTCTCTATAAAACTGAAAAATTTTGAAATTTTTTTTCGCGATTTTTTGACCTTATCTTATAGATTTGGGTTCGCTGATAACGAATCAACCATTGTTAACGCGATCCGACGCGTACTTTTTAAACTACAGCGTTTTGAAAATTGCCGAAATTTAGAAAATTTGAAAAATTCATATTTTTTTCCAAATTTTTTCGAATTTTATATAACAGATAGGTTACGTTTATAGATTTAGGTCTGGTGATTACGGAGAACTAAAAAATTTTGAGCTACGACCACCGGTTTAGAAGCTACACCCGTTTTTATAACCACCAAAAAATGATAGAGAAGGGTCCCCCCTTCTCTATAAAACTGAAAAATTTTGAAATTTTTTTTCGCGATTTTTTGACCTTATCTTATAGATTTGGGTTCGCTGATAACGAATCAACCATTGTTAACGCGATCCGACGCCTACTTTTTAAACTACAGCGTTTTGAAAATTGCAGAAATTTAGAAAATTTGAAAAATTCATATTTTTTTCCAAATTTTTTCGAATTTTATATAACTGATAGGTTACGTTTATAGACTTCGGTCTGCTGATTACGGAGAACTAAAAAGTTTTGAGCTACGACCACCAGTTTAGAAGCTACACCCGTTTTTATGACCACCGAAAAATGATAGAGAAGGGTCCCCCCTTCTCTATAAAACTGAAAAATTTTGAAACTTTTTTTCGCGATTTTTTGACCTTATCTTATAGATTCGGGTTCGCTGATAACGAATCAACCATTGTTAACGCGATCCGACGCCTACTTTTTAAACTACAGCGTTTTGAAAATTGCAGAAATCTAGAAAATTTGAAAAATTCATATTTTTTTCCAAATTTTTTCGAATTTTATATAACTGATAGGTTACTTTTATAGATTTCGGTCTGCTGATTACGGAGAACTAAAAAATTTTGATCTACGACCACCAGTTTAGAAGGTACACCCGTTTTTATGACCACCAAAAAATGATAGAGAAGGGTCCCCCCTTCTCTATAAAACTGAAAAATTTTGAAATTTTTTTTCGCGTTTTTTTGACCTTATCTTGTAGATTCGGGTCCGCTGATAACGAATCAACCATTGTTAACGCGATCCGACGCGTACTTTTTAAACTACAGCGTTTTGAAAATTGCAGAAATTTAGAAAATTTGAAAAATTCATATTTTTTTCCAAATTTTTTCTAATTTTATATAACTGATAGGTTACGTTTATAGATTTCGGTCTGCTGATTACGGAGAACTAAAAAATTTTGAGCTACGACCACCAGTTTAGAAGCTACACCCGTTTTTATGACCACCAAAAAATGATAGAGAAGGGTCCCCCCTTCTCTATAAAACTGAAAAATTTTGAAATTTTTTTTCGCGATTTTTTGACCTTATCTTATAGATTCGGGTTCGCTGATAACGAATCAACCATTGTTAACGCGATCCGACGCCTACTTTTTAAACTACAGCGTTTTGAAAATTGCAGAAATTTAGAAAATTTGAAAAATTCATATTTTTTTCTAAATTTTTTCGAATTTTATATAACTGATAGGTTACGTTTATAGATTTCGGTCTGCTGATTACGGAGAACTAAAAAATTTTGAGCTACGACCACCAGTTTAGAAGCTACACCCGTTTTTATGACCACCAAAAAATGATAGAGAAGGGTCCCCCCTTCTCTATAAAACTGAAAAATATTGAAATTTTTTTTCGCGATTTTTTGACATTATCTTATAGATTCGGGTTCGCTGATAACGAATCAACCATTGTTAACGCGATCCGACGCCTACTTTTTAAACTACAGCGTTTTGAAAATTGCAGAAATTTAGAAAATTTGAAAAATTCATATTTTTTTCCAAATTTTTTCGAATTTTATATAACTGATAGGTTACGTTTATAGATTTCGGTCTGCTGATTACGGAGAACTAAAAAATTTTGAGCTACGACCACCAGTTTAGAAGCTACTCCCGTTTTTATGACCACCAAAAAATGATAGAGAAGGGTCCCCCCTTCTCTATAAAACTGAAAAATTTTGAAATTTTTTTTCGCGATTTTTTGACCTTATCTTATAGATTCGGGTTCGCTGATAACGAATCAACCATTGTTAACGCGATCCGACGCGTACTTTTTAAACTACAACGTTTTGAAAATTGCAGAAATTTAGAAAATTTGAAAAATTCATATTTTTTTCCAAATTTTTTCGAATTTTATATAACTGATAGGTTGCGTTTATTGATTTCGGTCTGCTGATTACGGAGAACTAAAAAATTTTGAGCTACGACCACCAGTTTAGAAGCTACACCCGTTTTTATGACCACCAAAAAATGATAGAGAAGGGTCCCCCCTTCTCTATAAAACTGAAAAATTTTGAAATTTTTTTTGCGATTTTTTGACCTTATCTTATAGATTCGGGTTCGCTGATAACGAATCAACCATTGTTAACGCGATCCGACGCGTACTTTTTAAACTACAGCGTTTTGAAAATTGCTGAAATTTAGAAAATTTGAAAAATTCATATTTTTTTCCAAATTTTTTCGAATTTTATATAACTGATAGGTTACGTTTATAGATTTCGGTCTGCTGATTACGAAGAACTAAAAAATTTTGATCTACGACCACCAGTTTAGAAGCTACACCCGTTTTTATGACCACCAAAAAATGATAGAGAAGGGTCCCCCCTTCTCTATAAAACTGAAAAATTTTGAAATTTTTTTTCGCGATTTTTTGACCGTATCTTATAGATTCGGGTTCGCTGATAACGAATCAACTATTGTTAACGCGATCCGACGCCTACTTTTTAAACTACAGCGTTTTGAAAATTGCAGAAATCTAGAAAATTTGAAAAATTCATATTTTTTTCCAAATTTTTTCGAATTTTATATAACTGATAGGTTACTTTTATAGATTTTGGTCTGCTGATTACGGAGAACTAAAAAATTTTCAGCTACGACCACCAGTTTAGAAGCTACACCCGTTTTTATGACCACCAAAAAATGATAGAGAAGGGTCCCCCCTTCTCTATAAAACTGAAAAATTTTGAAATTTTTTTTCGCGATTTTTTGACCTTATCTTATAGATTCGGGTTCGCTGATAACGAATCAACCATTGTTAACGCGATCCGACGCGTACTTTTTAAACTACAGCGTTTTGAAAATTGCAGAAATTTAGAAAATTTGAAAAATTCATATTTTTTTCCAAATTTTTTCGAATTTTATATAACTGATAGGTTACGTTTATAGATTTCGGTCTGCTGATTACGGAGAACTAAAAAATTTTGAGCTACGACCACCAAGTTTAGAAGCTACACCCGTTTTTATGACCACCAAAAAATGATAGAGAAGGGTCCCCCCTTCTCTATAAAACTGAAAAATTTTGAAATTTTTTTTCGCGATTTTTTGAACTTATCTTATAGATTCGGGTTCGCTGATAACGAATCAACCATTGTTAACGCGATCCGACGCGTACTTTTTAAACACAGCGTTTTGAAAATTGCAGAAATTTAGAAAATTTGAAAAATTCATATTTTTTTCCAAATTTTTTCGAATTTTATATAACTGATAGGTTACGTTTATAGATTTCGGTCTGCTGATTACGGAGAACTAAAAAATTTTGAGCTACGACCACCAGTTTAGAAGCTACACCCGTTTTATGACCACCAAAAAATGATAGAGAAGGGTCCCCCCTTCTCTATAAAACTGAAAAATTTTGAAATTTTTTTTCGTGTTTTTTTGACCTTATCTTATAGATTCGGGTCCGCTGATAACGAATCAACCATTGTTAACGCGATCCGACGCGTACTTTTTAAACTACAGCGTTTTGAAATATGCAGAAATTTAGAAAATTTGAAAAATTCATATTTTTTTCCAAATTTTTTCGAATTTTATATTACTGATAGGTTACGTTTATAGATTTCGGTCTGCTGATTACGGAGAACTAAAAAATTTTGAGCTACGACCACCACTTTAGAAGCTACACCCGTTTTTATGACCACCAAAAAATGATAGAGAAGGGTCCCCCCTTCTCTATAAAACTGAAAAATTTTGAAATTTTTTTTCGCGATTTTTTGACCTTATCTTATAGATTCGGGTTCGCTGATAACGAATCAACCATTATTAACGCGACCCGACGCGTACTTTTTAAACTACAGCGTTTTGAAAATTGCAGAAATTTAGAAAATTTGAAAAATTCATATTTTTTTCCAAATTTTTTCGAATTTTATATTACTGATAGGTTACGTTTATAGATTTCGGTC
The DNA here is from genome assembly GCA_963971135.1 of Stenus bimaculatus. NCBI lineage: Eukaryota > Metazoa > Arthropoda > Insecta > Coleoptera > Staphylinidae > Stenus > Stenus bimaculatus. The sequence continues at coordinate 26,612,619 of OZ020186.1, read as the reverse complement.
TGCTGATTACGGAGAACTAAAAAATTTTGAGCTACGACCACCAGTTTAGAAGCTACACCCGTTTTATGACCACCAAAAAATGATAGAGAAGGGTCCCCCCTTCTCTATAAAACTGAAAAATTTTGAAATTTTTTTTCGTGTTTTTTTGACCTTATCTTATAGATTCGGGTCCGCTGATAACGAATCAACCATTGTTAACGCGATCCGACGCGTACTTTTTAAACTACAGCGTTTTGAAATATGCAGAAATTTAGAAAATTTGAAAAAATCATATTTTTTTCCAAATTTTTTCGAATTTTATATAACTGATAGGTTACGTTTATAGATTTCGGTCTGCTGATTACGGAGAACTAAAAAATTTTGAGCTACGACCACCAGTTTAGAAGCTACACCCGTTTTTATGACCACCAAAAAATTATAGAGAAGGGTCCCCCTTCTCTATAAAACTGAAAAATTTTGAAATTTTTTTTCGCGATTTTTTGACCTTATCTTATAGATTCGGGTTCGCTGATAACGAATCAACCATTGTTAACGCGATCCGACGCCTACTTTTTAAACTACAGCGTTTTGAAAATTGCAGAAATTTAGAAAATTAGAAAAATTCATATTTTTTTCCAAATTTTTTCGAATTTTATATAACTGATAGGTTACGTTTATAGATTTCGGTCTGCTGATTACGGAGAACTAAAAAATTTTGAGCTACGACCACCACTTTAGAAGCTACACCCGTTTTTATGACCACCAAAAAATGATAGAGAAGGGTCCCCCCTTCTCTATAAAACTGAAAAATTTTGAAATTTTTTTTCGCGATTTTTTGACCTTATCTTATAGATTCGGGTTCGCTGATAACGAATCAACCATTATTAACGCGACCCGACGCGTACTTTTTAAACTACAGCGTTTTGAAAATTGCAGAAATTTAGAAAATTTGAAAAATTCATATTTTTTTCCAAATTTTTTTGAATTTTATATAACTGATAGGTTATGTTTATAGATTTCGGTCTGCTGATTACGGAGAACTAAAAAATTTTGAGCTACGACCACCAGTTTAGAAGCTACACCCGTTTTTATGACCACCAAAAAATGATAGAGAAGGGTCCCCCCTTCTCTATAAAACTGAAAAATTTTGAAATTTTTTTTCGCGATTTTTTGACCTTATCTTATAGATTCGGGTTCGCTGATAACGAATCAACCATTGTTAACGCGATCCGACGCCTACTTTTTAAACTACAGCGTTTTGAAAATTGCAGAAATTTAGAAAATTTGAAAAATTCATATTTTTTTCCAAATTTTTTCGAATTTTATATTACTGATAGGTTACGTTTATAGATTTCGGTCTGCTGATTACGGAGAACTAAAAAATTTTGAGCTACGACCACCACTTTAGAAGCTACACCCGTTTTTATGACCACCAAAAAATGATAGAGAAGGGTCCCCCCTTCTCTATAAAACTGAAAAATTTTGAAATTTTTTTTCGCGATTTTTTGACCTTATCTTATAGATTCGGGTTCGCTGATAACGAATCAACCATTATTAACGCGACCCGACGCGTACTTTTTAAACTACAGCGTTTTGAAAATTGCAGAAATTTAGAAAATTTGAAAAATTCATATTTTTTTCCAAATTTTTTTGAATTTTATATAACTGATAGGTTATGTTTATAGATTTCGGTCTGCTGATTACGGAGAACTAAAAAATTTTGAGCTACGACCACCAGTTTAGAAGCTACACCCGTTTTTATGACCACCAAAAAATGATAGAGAAGGGTCCCCCCTTCTCTATAAAACTGAAAAATTTTGAAATTTTTTTTCGCGATTTTTTGACCTTATCTTATAGATTCGGGTTCGCTGATAACGAATCAACCATTGTTAACGCGATCCGACGCCTACTTTTTAAACTACAGCGTTTTGAAAATTGCAGAAATTTAGAAAATTTGAAAAATTCATATTTTTTTCCAAATTTTTTAGAATTTTATATAACTGATAGGTTACGTTTATAGATTTCGGTCTGCTGATTACGGAGAACTAAAAAATTTTGAGCTACGACCACCACTTTAGAAGCTACACCCGTTTTTATGACCACCAAAAAATGATAGAGAAGGGTCCCCCCTTCTCTATAAAACTGAAAAATTTTGAAATTTTTTTTCGCGTTTTTTTGACCTTATCTTATAGATTCGGGTCCGCTGATAACGAATCAACCATTGTTAACGCGATCCGACGCGTACTTTTTAAACTACAGCGTTTTGAAAATTGCAGAAATTTAGAAAATTTGAAAAATTCATATTTTTTTCCAAATTTTATATAACTGATAGGTTACGTTTATAGATTTCGGTGTGCTGATTGCGGAGAACTAAAAAATTTTGAGCTACGACCACCAGTTTAGAAGCTACACCCGTTTTTATGACCACCAAAAAATGATAGAGAAGGGTCCCCCCTTCTCTATAAAACTGAAAAATTTTGAAATTTTTTTTCGCGATTTTTTGACCTTATCTTATAGATTCGGGTTCGCTGATAACGAATCAACCATTGTTAACGCGATCCGACGCGTACTTTTTAAACTACAGCGTTTTGAAAATTGCAGAAATTTAGAAAATTTGAAAAATTCATATTTTTTTCCAAATTTTTTCGAATTTTATATAACTGATAGGTTACGTTTATAGATTTCGGTCTGCTGATTACGGAGAACTAAAAAATTTTGAGCTACGACCACCAGTTTAGAAGCTACACCCGTTTTTATGACCACCAAAAAATGATAGAGAAGGGCCCCCCCTTCTCTATAAAACTGAAAAATTTTGAAATTTTTTTTCGCGTTTTTTTGACCTTATCTTATAGATTCGGGTCCGCTGATAACGAATCAACCATTGTTAACGCGATCCGACGCGTACTTTTTAAACTACAGCGTTTTGAAAATTGCAGAAATTTAGAAAATTTGAAAAATTCATATTTTTTTCCAAATTTTTTCGAATTTTATATAACTGATAGGTTACGTTTATAGATTTCGGTCTGCTGATTACGGAGAACTAAAAAATTTTGAGCTACGACCACCAGTTTAGAAGCTACACCCGTTTTTATGACCACCAAAAAATGATAGAGAAGGGTCCCCCCTTCTCTATAAAACTGAAAAATTTTGAAATTTTTTTTCGCGATTTTTTGACCTTATCTTATAGATTCGGGTTCGCTGATAACGAATCAACCATTGTTAACGCGATCCGACGCCTACTTTTTAAACTACAGCGTTTTGAAAATTGCAGAAATTTAGAAAATTTGAAAAATTCATATTTTTTTCCAAATTTTTTCGAATTTTATATAACTGATAGGTTACGTTTATAGATTTCGGTCTGCTGATTACGGAGAACTAAAAAATTTTGAGCTACGACCACCAGTTTAGAAGCTACACCCGTTTTTATGACCACCAAAAAATGATAGAGAAGGGTCCCCCCTTCTCTATAAAACTGAAAAATTTTGAAATTTTTTTTCGCGATTTTTTGAACTTATCTTATAGATTCGGGTTCGCTGATAACGAATCAACCATTGTTAACGCGATCCGACGCGTACTTTTTAAACACAGCGTTTTGAAAATTGCAGAAATTTAGAAAATTTGAAAAATTCATATTTTTTTCCAAATTTTTTCGAATTTTATATAACTGATAGGTTACGTTTATAGATTTCGGTCTGCTGATTACGGAGAACTAAAAAATTTTGAGCTACGACCACCAGTTTAGAAGCTACACCCGTTTTTATGACCACCAAAAAATGATAGAGAAGGGTCCCCCCTTCTCTATAAAACTGAAAAATTTTGAAATTTTTTTTCGCGATTTTTTGACCTTATCTTATAGATTCGGGTTCGCTGATAACGAATCAACCATTGTTAACGCGATCCGACGCGTACTTTTTAAACTACAGCGTTTTGAAAATTGCCGAAATTTAGAAAATTTGAAAAATTCATATTTTTTTCCAAATTTTTTCGAATTTTATATAACTGATAGGTTTCGTTTATAGATTTCGGTCTGCTGATTACGGAGAACTAAAAAATTTTGAGCTACGACCACCGGTTTAGAAGCTACACCCGTTTTTATGACCACCAAAAAATGATAGAGAAGGGTCCCCCCTTCTCTATAAAACTGAAAAATTTTGAAATTTTTTTTCGCGATTTTTTGACCTTATCTTATAGATTTGGGTTCGCTGATAACGAATCAACCGATGTTAACGCGATCCGACGCGTACTTTTTAAACTACAGCGTTTTGAAAATTGCAGAAATTTAGAAAATATGAAAAATTCATATTTTTTTCCAAATTTTTTCGAATTTTATATAACTGATAGGTTACGTTTATAGATTTCGGTCTGCTGATTACGGAGAACTAAAAAGTTTTGAGCTACGACCACCAGTTTAGAAGCTACACCCGTTTTTATGACCACCAAAAAATGATAGAGAAGGGTCCCCCCTTCTCTATAAAACTGAAAAATTTTGAAATTTTTTTTCGCGATTTTTTGACCTTATCTTATAGATTCGGGTTCGCTGATAACGAATCAACCATTGTTAACGCGATCCGACGCCTACTTTTTAAACTACAGCGTTTTGAAAATTGCAGAAATTTAGAAAATTTGAAAAATTCATATTTTTTTCTAAATTTTTTCGAATTTTATATAACTGATAGGTTACGTTTATAGATTTCGGTCTGCTGATTACGGAGAACTAAAAAATTGTGAGCTACGACCACCAGTTTAGAAGCTACACCCGTTTTTATGACCACCAAAAAATGATAGAGAAGGGTCCCCCCTTCTCTATAAAACTGAAAAATATTGAAATTTTTTTTCGCGATTTTTTGACATTATCTTATAGATTCGGGTTCGCTGATAACGAATCAACCATTGTTAACGCGATCCGACGCCTACTTTTTAAACTACAGCGTTTTGAAAATTGCAGAAATTTAGAAAATTTGAAAAATTCATATTTTTATCCAAATTTTTTCGAATTTTATATAACTGATAGGTTACGTTTATAGATTTCGGTCTGCTGATTACGGAGAACTAAAAAATTTTGAGCTACGACCACCAGTTTAGAAGCTACACCCGTTTTTATGATCACCAAAAAATGATAGAGAAGGGTCCCCCCTTCTCTATAAAACTGAAAAATTTTGAAATTTTTTTTTGCGATTTTTTGACCTTATCTTATAGATTCGGGTTCGCTGATAACGAATCAACCATTGTTAACGCGATCCGACGCGTACTTTTTAAACTACAGCGTTTTGAAAATTGCAGAAATTTAGAAAATTTGAAAAATTCATATTTTTTTCCAAATTTTTTCGAATTTTATATAACTAATAGGTTACGTTTATAGATTTCGGTCTGCTGATTACGGAGAACTAAAAAATTGTGAGCTACGACCACCAGTTTAGAAGCTACACCCGTTTTTATGACCACCAAAAAATGATAGAGAAGGGTCCCCCCTTCTCTATAAAACTGAAAAATATTGAAATTTTTTTTCGCGATTTTTTGACATTATCTTATAGATTCGGGTTCGCTGATAACGAATCAACCATTGTTAACGCGATCCGACGCCTACTTTTTAAACTACAGCGTTTTGAAAATTGCAGAAATTTAGAAAATTTGAAAAATTCATATTTTTTTCTAAATTTTTTCGAATTTTATATAACTGATAGGTTACGTTTATAGATTTCGGTCTGCTGATTACGGAGAACTAAAAAATTTTGAGCTACGACCACCAGTTTAGAAGCTACACCCGTTTTTATGACCACCAAAAAATGATAGAGAAGGGTCCCCCCTTCTCTATAAAACTGAAAAATATTGAAATTTTTTTTCGCGATTTTTTGACATTATCTTATAGATTCGGGTTCGCTGATAACGAATCAACCATTGTTAACGCGATCCGACGCCTACTTTTTAAACTACAGCGTTTTGAAAATTGCAGAAATTTAGAAAATTTGAAAAATTCATATTTTTATCCAAATTTTTTCGAATTTTATATAACTGATAGGTTACGTTTATAGATTTCGGTCTGCTGATTACGGAGAACTAAAAAATTTTGAGCTACGACCACCAGTTTAGAAGCTACACCCGTTTTTATGACCACCAAAAAATGATAGAGAAGGGTCCCCCCTTCTCTATAAAACTGAAAAATTTTGAAATTTTTTTTTGCGATTTTTTGACCTTATCTTATAGATTCGGGTTCGCTGATAACGAATCAACCATTGTTAACGCGATCCGACGCGTACTTTTTAAACTACAGCGTTTTGAAAATTGCAGAAATTTAGAAAATTTGAAAAATTCATATTTTTTTCCAAATTTTTTCGAATTTTATATAACTAATAGGTTACGTTTATAGATTTCGGTCTGCTGATTACGGAGAACTAAAAAATTGTGAGCTACGACCACCAGTTTAGAAGCTACACCCGTTTTTATGACCACCAAAAAATGATAGAGAAGGGTCCCCCCTTCTCTATAAAACTGAAAAATATTGAAATTTTTTTTCGCGATTTTTTGACATTATCTTATAGATTCGGGTTCGCTGATAACGAATCAACCATTGTTAACGCGATCCGACGCCTACTTTTTAAACTACAGCGTTTTGAAAATTGCAGAAATTTAGAAAATTTGAAAAATTCATATTTTTTTCTAAATTTTTTCGAATTTTATATAACTGATAGGTTACGTTTATAGATTTCGGTCTGCTGATTACGGAGAACTAAAAAATTTTGAGCTACGACCACCAGTTTAGAAGCTACACCCGTTTTTATGACCACCAAAAAATGATAGAGAAGGGTCCCCCCTTCTCTATAAAACTGAAAAATTTTGAAATTTTTTTTCGCGATTTTTTGACCTTATCTTATAGATTCGGGTTCGCTGATAACGAATCAACCATTGTTAACGCGATCCGACGCCTACTTTTTAAACTTCAGCGTTTTGAAAATTGCAGAAATTTAGAAAATTTGAAAAATTCATATTTTTTTCCAAATTTTTTCTAATTTTATATAACTGATAGGTTACGTTTATAGATTTCGGTCTGCTGATTACGGAGAACTAAAAAATTTTGAGCTACGACCACCAGTTTAGAAGCTACACCCGTTTTTATGAACACCAAAAAATGATAGAGAAGGGTCCCCCCTTCTCTATAAAACTGAAAAATTTTGAATTTTTTTTTCGCGATTTTTTGACCTTATCTTATAGATTCGGGTTCGCTGATAACGAATCAACCATTGTTAACGCGATCCGACGCCTACTTCTTAAACTACAGCGTTTTGAAAATTGCAGAAATTTAGAAAATTTGAAAAATTCATATTTTTATCCAAATTTTTTCGAATTTTATATAACTGATAGGTTACGTTTATAGATTTCGGTCTGCTGATTACGGAGAACTAAAAAATTTTGAGCTACGACCACCAGTTTAGAAGCTACACCCGTTTTTATGACCACCAAAAAATGATAGAGAAGGGTCCCCCCTTCTCTATAAAACTGAAAAATATTGAAATTTTTTTTCGCGATTTTTTGACATTATCTTATAGATTCGGGTTCGCTGATAACGAATCAACCATTGTTAACGCGATCCGACGCCTACTTTTTAAACTACAGCGTTTTGAAAATTGCAGAAATTTAGAAAATTTGAAAAATTCATATTTTTATCCAAATTTTTTCGAATTTTATATAACTGATAGGTTACGTTTATAGATTTCGGTCTGCTGATTACGGAGAACTAAAAAATTTTGAGCTACGACCACCAGTTTAGAAGCTACACCCGTTTTTATGATCACCAAAAAATGATAGAGAAGGGTCCCCCCTTCTCTATAAAACTGAAAAATTTTGAAATTTTTTTTTGCGATTTTTTGACCTTATCTTATAGATTCGGGTTCGCTGATAACGAATCAACCATTGTTAACGCGATCCGACGCGTACTTTTTAAACTACAGCGTTTTGAAAATTGCAGAAATTTAGAAAATTTGAAAAATTCATATTTTTTTCCAAATTTTTTCGAATTTTATATAACTAATAGGTTAAGTTTATAGATTTCGGTCTGCTGATTACGGAGAACTAAAAAATTGTGAGCTACGACCACCAGTTTAGAAGCTACACCCGTTTTTATGACCACCAAAAAATGATAGAGAAGGGTCCCCCCTTCTCTATAAAACTGAAAAATATTGAAATTTTTTTTCGCGATTTTTTGACATTATCTTATAGATTCGGGTTCGCTGATAACGAATCAACCATTGTTAACGCGATCCGACGCCTACTTTTTAAACTACAGCGTTTTGAAAATTGCAGAAATTTAGAAAATTTGAAAAATTCATATTTTTTTCTAAATTTTTTCGAATTTTATATAACTGATAGGTTACGTTTATAGATTTCGGTCTGCTGATTACGGAGAACTAAAAAATTTTGAGCTACGACCACCAGTTTAGAAGCTACACCCGTTTTTATGACCACCAAAAAATGATAGAGAAGGGTCCCCCCTTCTCTATAAAACTGAAAAATATTGAAATTTTTTTTCGCGATTTTTTGACATTATCTTATAGATTCGGGTTCGCTGATAACGAATCAACCATTGTTAACGCGATCCGACGCCTACTTTTTAAACTACAGCGTTTTGAAAATTGCAGAAATTTAGAAAATTTGAAAAATTCATATTTTTATCCAAATTTTTTCGAATTTTATATAACTGATAGGTTACGTTTATAGATTTCGGTCTGCTGATTACGGAGAACTAAAAAATTTTGAGCTACGACCACCAGTTTAGAAGCTACACCCGTTTTTATGACCACCAAAAAATGATAGAGAAGGGTCCCCCCTTCTCTATAAAACTGAAAAATTTTGAAATTTTTTTTTGCGATTTTTTGACCGTATCTTATAGATTCGGGTTCGCTGATAACGAATCAACCATTGTTAACGCGATCCGACGCGTACTTTTTAAACTACAGCGTTTTGAAAATTGCAGAAATTTAGAAAATTTGAAAAATTCATATTTTTTTCCAAATTTTTTCGAATTTTATATAACTAATAGGTTACGTTTATAGATTTCGGTCTGCTGATTACGGAGAACTAAAAAATTGTGAGCTACGACCACCAGTTTAGAAGCTACACCCGTTTTTATGACCACCAAAAAATGATAGAGAAGGGTCCCCCCTTCTCTATAAAACTGAAAAATATTGAAATTTTTTTTCGCGATTTTTTGACATTATCTTATAGATTCGGGTTCGCTGATAACGAATCAACCATTGTTAACGCGATCCGACGCCTACTTTTTAAACTACAGCGTTTTGAAAATTGCAGAAATTTAGAAAATTTGAAAAATTCATATTTTTTTCTAAATTTTTTCGAATTTTATATAACTGATAGGTTACGTTTATAGATTTCGGTCTGCTGATTACGGAGAACTAAAAAATTTTGAGCTACGACCACCAGTTTAGAAGCTACACCCGTTTTTATGACCACCAAAAAATGATAGAGAAGGGTCCCCCCTTCTCTATAAAACTGAAAAATTTTGAAATTTTTTTTCGCGATTTTTTGACCTTATCTTATAGATTCGGGTTCGCTGATAACGAATCAACCATTGTTAACGCGATCCGACGCCTACTTTTTAAACTTCAGCGTTTTGAAAATTGCAGAAATTTAGAAAATTTGAAAAATTCATATTTTTTTCCAAATTTTTTCTAATTTTATATAACTGATAGGTTACGTTTATAGATTTCGGTCTGCTGATTACGGAGAACTAAAAAATTTTGAGCTACGACCACCAGTTTAGAAGCTACACCCGTTTTTATGAACACCAAAAAATGATAGAGAAGGGTCCCCCCTTCTCTATAAAACTGAAAAATTTTGAAATTTTTTTTTGCGATTTTTTGACCTTATCTTATAGATTCGGGTTCGCTGATAACGAATCAACCATTGTTAACGCGATCCGACGCGTACTTTTTAAACTACAGCGTTTTGAAAATTGCAGAAATTTAGAAAATTTGAAAAATTCATATTTTTTTCCAAATTTTTTCGAATTTTATATAACTAATAGGTTACGTTTATAGATTTCGGTCTGCTGATTACGGAGAACTAAAAAATTGTGAGCTACGACCACCAGTTTAGAAGCTACACCCGTTTTTATGACCACCAAAAAATGATAGAGAAGGGTCCCCCCTTCTCTATAAAACTGAAAAATATTGAAATTTTTTTTCGCGATTTTTTGACATTATCTTATAGATTCGGGTTCGCTGATAACGAATCAACCATTGTTAACGCGATCCGACGCCTACTTTTTAAACTACAGCGTTTTGAAAATTGCAGAAATTTAGAAAATTTGAAAAATTCATATTTTTTTCTAAATTTTTTCGAATTTTATATAACTGATAGGTTACGTTTATAGATTTCGGTCTGCTGATTACGGAGAACTAAAAAATTTTGAGCTACGACCACCAGTTTAGAAGCTACACCCGTTTTTATGACCACCAAAAAATGATAGAGAAGGGTCCCCCCTTCTCTATAAAACTGAAAAATTTTGAAATTTTTTTTCGCGATTTTTTGACCTTATCTTATAGATTCGGGTTCGCTGATAACGAATCAACCATTGTTAACGCGATCCGACGCCTACTTTTTAAACTTCAGCGTTTTGAAAATTGCAGAAATTTAGAAAATTTGAAAAATTCATATTTTTTTCCAAATTTTTTCTAATTTTATATAACTGATAGGTTACGTTTATAGATTTCGGTCTGCTGATTACGGAGAACTAAAAAATTTTGAGCTACGACCACCAGTTTAGAAGCTACACCCGTTTTTATGACCACCAAAAAATGATAGAGAAGGGTCCCCCCTTCTCTATAAAACTGAAAAATTTTGAATTTTTTTTTCGCGATTTTTTGACCTTATCTTATAGATTCGGGTTCGCTGATAACGAATCAACCATTGTTAACGCGATCCGACGCCTACTTCTTAAACTACAGCGTTTTGAAAATTGCAGAAATTTAGAAAATTTGAAAAATTCATATTTTTATCCAAATTTTTTCGAATTTTATATAACTGATAGGTTACGTTTATAGATTTCGGTCTGCTGATTACGGAGAACTAAAAAATTTTGAGCTACGACCACCAGTTTAGAAGCTACACCCGTTTTTATGACCACCAAAAAATGATAGAGAAGGGTTCCCCCCTTCTCTATAAAACTGAAAAATTTTGAAATTTTTTTTTGCGATTTTTTGACCTTATCTTATAGATTCGGGTTCGCTGATAACGAATCAACCATTGTTAACGCGATCCGACGCGTACTTTTTAAACTACAGCGTTTTGAAAATTGCAGAAATTTAGAAAATTTGAAAAATTCATATTTTTTTCCAAATTTTTTCGAATTTTATATAACTAATAGGTTACGTTTATAGATTTCGGTCTGCTGATTACGGAGAACTAAAAAATTGTGAGCTACGACCACCAGTTTAGAAGCTACACCCGTTTTTATGACCACCAAAAAATGATAGAGAAGGGTCCCCCCTTCTCTATAAAACTGAAAAATATTGAAATTTTTTTTCGCGATTTTTTGACATTATCTTATAGATTCGGGTTCGCTGATAACGAATCAACCATTGTTAACGCGATCCGACGCCTACTTTTTAAACTACAGCGTTTTGAAAATTGCAGAAATTTAGAAAATTTGAAAAATTCATATTTTTTTCCAAATTTTTTCGAATTTTATATAACTGATAGGTTACGTTTATAGATTTCGGTCTGCTGATTACGGAGAACTAAAAAATTTTCAGCTACGACCACCAGTTTAGAAGCTACACCCGTTTTTATGACCACCAAAAAATGATAGAGAAGGGTCCCCCCTTCTCTATAAAACTGAAAAATTTTGAAATTTTTTTTCGCGATTTTTTGACCTTATCTTATAGATTCGGGTTCGCTGATAACGAATCAACCATTGTTAACGCGATCCGACGCCTACTTTTTAAACTACAGCGTTTTGAAAATTGCAGAAATTTAGAAAATTTGAAAAATTCATATTTTTTTCCAAATTTTTTCGAATTTTATATAACTGATAGGTTACGTTTATAGATTTCGGTCTGCTGAATACGGAGAACTAAAAAATTGTGAGCTACGACCACCAGTTTAGAAGCTACACCCGTTTTTATGACCACCAAAAAATGATAGAGAAGGGTCCCCCCTTCTCTATAAAACTGAAAAATTTTGAATTTTTTTTTCGCGATTTTTTGACCTTATCTTGTAGACTCGGGTTCGCTGATAACGAATCAACCATTTTTAACGCGATCCGACGCCTACTTTTTAAACTACAGCGTTTTGAAAATTGCAGAAATTTAGAAAATTTGAAAAATTCATATTTTTTTCCAAATTTTTTCGAATTTTATATAACTGATAGGTTACGTTTATAGATTTCGGTCTGCTGATTACGGAGAACTAAAAAATTTTGAGCTACGACCACCAGTTTAGAAGCTACACCCGTTTTTATGACCACCAAAAAATGATAGAGAAGGGTCCCCCCTTCTCTATAAAACTGAAAAATTTTGAAATTTTTTTTCGCGATTTTTTGACCTTATCTTATAGATTCGGGTTCGCTGATAACGAATCAACCATTGTTAACGCGATCCGACGCCTACTTTTTAAACTACAGCGTTTTGAAAATTGCAGAAATTTAGAAAATTTGAAAAATTCATATTTTTTTCTAAATTTTTTCGAATTTTATATAACTGATAGGTTACGTTTATAGATTTCGGTCTGCTGATTACGGAGAACTAAAAAATTGTGAGCTACGACCACCAGTTTAGAAGCTACACCCGTTTTTATGACCACCAAAAAATGATAGAGAAGGGTCCCCCCTTCTCTATAAAACTGAAAAATATTGAAATTTTTTTTCGCGATTTTTTGACATTATCTTATAGATTCGGGTTCGCTGATAACGAATCAACCATTGTTAACGCGATCCGACGCCTACTTTTTAAACTACAGCGTTTTGAAAATTGCAGAAATTTAGAAAATTTGAAAAATTCATATTTTTTTCCAAATTTTTTCGAATTTTATATAACTGATAGGTTACGTTTATAGATTTTGGTCTGCTGATTACGGAGAACTAAAAAATTTTCAGCTACGACCACCAGTTTAGAAGCTACACCCGTTTTTATGACCACCAAAAAATGATAGAGAAGGGTCCCCCCTTCTCTATAAAACTGAAAAATTTTGAAATTTTTTTTCGCGATTTTTTGACCTTATCTTATAGATTCGGGTTCGCTGATAACGAATCAACCATTGTTAACGCGATCCGACGCCTACTTTTTAAACTACAGCGTTTTGAAAATTGCAGAAATTTAGAAAATTTGAAAAATTCATATTTTTTTCCAAATTTTTTCGAATTTTATATAACTGATAGGTTATGTTTATAGATTTCGGTCTGCTGATTACGGAGAACTAAAAAATTTTGAGCTACGACCACCAGTTTAGAAGCTACACCCGTTTTTATGACCACCAAAAAATGATAGAGAAGGGTCCCCCCTTCTCTATAAAACTGAAAAATTTTGAAATTTTTTTTCGCGATTTTTTGACCTTATCTTATAGACTCGGGTTCGCTGATAACGAATCAACCATTTTTAACGCGATCCGACGCCTACTTTTTAAACTACAGCGTTTTGAATATTGCAGAAATTTAGAAAATTTGAAAAATTCATATTTTTTTCCAAATTTTTTCGAATTTTATATAACTGATAGGTTGCGTTTATTGATTTCGGTCTGCTGATTACGGAGAACTAAAAAATTTTGAGCTACGACCACCAGTTTAGAAGCTACACCCGTTTTTATGACCACCAAAAAATGATAGAGAAGGGTCCCCCCTTCTCTATAAAACTGAAAAATTTTGAAATTTTTTTTTTGCGATTTTTTGACCTTATCTTATAGATTCGGGTTCGCTGATAACGAATCAACCATTGTTAACGCGATCCGACGCGTACTTTTTAAACTACAGCGTTTTGAAAATTGCTGAAATTTAGAAAATTTGAAAAATTCATATTTTTTTCCAAATTTTTTCGAATTTTATATAACTGATAGGTTACGTTTATAGATTTCGGTCTGCTGATTACGAAGAACTAAAAAATTTTGATCTACGACCACCAGTTTAGAAGCTACACCCGTTTTTATGACCACCAAAAAATGATAGAGAAGGGTCCCCCCTTCTCTATAAAACTGAAAAATTTTGAAATTTTTTTTCGCGATTTTTTGACCGTATCTTATAGATTCGGGTTCGCTGATAACGAATCAACTATTGTTAACGCGATCCGACGCCTACTTTTTAAACTACAGCGTTTTGAAAATTGCAGAAATCTAGAAAATTTGAAAAATTCATATTTTTTTCCAAATTTTTTCGAATTTTATATAACTGATAGGTTACGTTTATAGATTTCGGTCTGCTGATTACGGAGAACTAAAAAATTTTGAGCTACGACCACCAGTTTAGAAGCTACACCCGTTTTTATGACCACCAAAAAATGATAGAGAAGGGTCCCCCCTTCTCTATAAAACTGAAAAATTTTGAAATTTTTTTTCGCGATTTTTTGACCTTATCTTATAGATTCGGGTTCGCTGATAACGAATCAACCATTGTTAACGCGATCCGACGCCTACTTTTTAAACTACAGCGTTTTGAAAATTGCAGAAATTTAGAAAATTTGAAAAATTCATATTTTTTTCTAAATTTTTTCGAATTTTATATAACTGATAGGTTACGTTTATAGATTTCGGTCTGCTGATTACGGAGAACTAAAAAATTGTGAGCTACGACCACCAGTTTAGAAGCTACACCCGTTTTTATGACCACCAAAAAATGATAGAGAAGGGTCCCCCCTTCTCTATAAAACTGAAAAATATTGAAATTTTTTTTCGCGATTTTTTGACATTATCTTATAGATTCGGGTTCGCTGATAACGAATCAACCATTGTTAACGCGATCCGACGCCTACTTTTTAAACTACAGCGTTTTGAAAATTGCAGAAATTTAGAAAATTTGAAAAATTCATATTTTTTTCCAAATTTTTTCGAATTTTATATAACTGATAGGTTACGTTTATAGATTTTGGTCTGCTGATTACGGAGAACTAAAAAATTTTCAGCTACGACCACCAGTTTAGAAGCTACACCCGTTTTTATGACCACCAAAAAATGATAGAGAAGGGTCCCCCCTTTATAAAACTGAAAAATTTTGAAATTTTTTTTCGCGATTTTTTGACCTTATCTTATAGATTCGGGTTCGCTGATAACGAATCAACCATTGTTAACGCGATCCGACGCCTACTTTTTAAACTACAGCGTTTTGAAAATTGCAGAAATTTAGAAAATTTGAAAAATTCATATTTTTTTCCAAATTTTTTCGAATTTTATATAACTGATAGGTTACGTTTATAGATTTCGGTCTGCTGATTACGGAAAACTAAAAAATTTTGAGCTACGACCACCAGTTTAGAAGCTACACCCGTTTTTATGACCACCAAAAAATGATAGAGAAGGGTCCCCCCTTCTCTATAAAACTGAAAAATTTTGAATTTTTTTTTCGCGATTTTTTGACCTTATCTTATAGACTCGGGTTCGCTGATAACGAATCAACCATTTTTAACGCGATCCGACGCCTACTTTTTAAACTACAGCGTTTTGAAAATTGCCGAAATTTAGAAAATTTGAAAAATTCATATTTTTTTCCAAATTTTTTCGAATTTTATATAACTGATAGGTTACGTTTATAGATTTCGGTCTGCTGATTACGGAGAACTAAAAAATTTTGAGCTACGACCACCAGTTTAGAAGCTACACCCGTTTTTATGACCACCAAAAAATGATAGAGAAGGGTCCCCCCTTCTCTATAAAACTGAAAAATTTTGAAATTTTTTTTCGCGATTTTTTGACCTTATCTTATAGACTCGGGTTCGCTGATAACGAATCAACCATTTTTAACGCGATCCGACGCCTACTTTTTAAACTACAGCGTTTTGAATATTGCAGAAATTTAGAAAATTTGAAAAATTCATATTTTTTTCCAAATTTTTTCGAATTTTATATAACTGATAGGTTACGTTTATAGATTTCGGTCTGCTGATTACGGAGAACTAAAAAATTTTGAGCTACGACCACCAGTTTAGAAGCTACACCCGTTTTTATGACCACCAAAAAATGATAGAGAAGGGTCCCCCCTTCTCTATAAAACTGAAAAATTTTGAAATTTTTTTTCGCGATTTTTTGACCTTATCTTATAGATTCGGGTTCGCTGATAACGAATCAAACATTGTTAACGCGATCCGACGCGTACTTTTTAAACTACAGCGTTTTGAAAATTGCAGAAATTTAGAAAATTTGAAAAATTCATATTTTTATCCAAAGTTTTTCGAATTTTATATAACTGATAGGTTACGTTTATAGATTTCGGTCTGCTGATTACGGAGAACTAAAAAATTTTGAGCTACGACCACCAGTTTAGAAGCTACACCCGTTTTTATGACCACCAAAAAATGATAGAGGGGTCCTCCCTTCTCTATAAAACTGAAAAATTTTGAAATTTTTTTTCGCGATTTTTTGACCTTGTCTTATAGATTCGGGTCCGCTGATAACGAATCAACCATTGTTAACGCGATCCGACGCGTACTTTTTAAACTACAGCGTTTTGAAAATTGCAGAAATTTAGAAAATTTGAAAAATTCATATTTTTTTCCAAATTTTTTCGAATTTTATATAACTGATAGGTTGCGTTTATTGATTTCGGTCTGCTGATTACGGAGAACTAAAAAATTTTGAGCTACGACCACCAGTTTAGAAGCTACACCCGTTTTTATGACCACCAAAAAATGATAGAGAAGGGTCCCCCCTTCTCTATAAAACTGAAAAATTTTGAAATTTTTTTTTGCGATTTTTTGACCTTATCTTATAGATTCGGGTTCGCTGATAACGAATCAACCATTGTTAACGCGATCCGACGCGTACTTTTTAAACTACAGCGTTTTGAAAATTGCTGAAATTTAGAAAATTTGAAAAATTCATATTTTTTTCCAAATTTTTTCGAATTTTATATAACTGATAGGTTACGTTTATAGATTTCGGTCTGCTGATTACGAAGAACTAAAAAATTTTGATCTACGACCACCAGTTTAGAAGCTACACCCGTTTTTATGACCACCAAAAAATGATAGAGAAGGGTCCCCCCTTCTCTATAAAACTGAAAAATTTTGAAATTTTTTTTCGCGATTTTTTGACCGTATCTTATAGATTCGGGTTCGCTGATAACGAATCAACTATTGTTAACGCGATCCGACGCCTACTTTTTAAACTACAGCGTTTTGAAAATTGCAGAAATCTAGAAAATTTGAAAAATTCATATTTTTTTCCAAATTTTTTCGAATTTTATATAACTGATAGGTTACGTTTATAGATTTCGGTCTGCTGATTACGGAGAACTAAAAAATTTTGAGCTACGACCACCAGTTTAGAAGCTACACCCGTTTTTATGACCACCAAAAAATGATAGAGAAGGGTCCCCCCTTCTCTATAAAACTGAAAAATTTTGAAATTTTTTTTCGCGATTTTTTGACCTTATCTTATAGATTCGGGTTCGCTGATAACGAATCAACCATTGTTAACGCGATCCGACGCCTACTTTTTAAACTACAGCGTTTTGAAAATTGCAGAAATTTAGAAAATTTGAAAAATTCATATTTTTTTCCAAATTTTTTCGAATTTTATATAACTGATAGGTTACGTTTATAGATTTCGGTCTGCTGATTACGGAGAACTAAAAAATTGTGAGCTACGACCACCAGTTTAGAAGCTACACCCGTTTTTATGACCACCAAAAAATGATAGAGAAGGGTCCCCCCTTCTCTATAAAACTGAAAAATTTTGAATTTTTTTTTCGCGATTTTTTGACCTTATCTTGTAGACTCGGGTTCGCTGATAACGAATCAACCATTTTTAACGCGATCCGACGCCTACTTTTTAAACTACAGCGTTTTGAAAATTGCAGAAATTTAGAAAATTTGAAAAATTCATATTTTTATCCAAAGTTTTTCGAATTTTATATAACTGATAGGTTACGTTTATAGATTTCGGTCTGTTGATTACGGAGAACTAAAAAATTTTGAGCTACGACCACCAGTTTAGAAGCTACACCCGTTTTTATGACCACCAAAAAATGATAGAGAAGGGTCCTCCCTTCTCTATAAAACTGAAAAATTTTGAAATTTTTTTTCGCGATTTTTTGACCTTGTCTTATAGATTCGGGTCCGCTGATAACGAATCAACCATTGTTAACGCGATCCGACGCGTACTTTTTAAACTACAGCGTTTTGAAAATTGCAGAAATTTAGAAAATTTGAAAAATTCATATTTTTTTCCAAATTTTTTCGAATTTTATATAACTGATAGGTTGCGTTTATTGATTTCGGTCTGCTGATTACGGAGAACTAAAAAATTTTGAGCTACGACCACCAGTTTAGAAGCTACACCCGTTTTTATGACCACCAAAAAATGATAGAGAAGGGTCCCCCCTTCTCTATAAAACTGAAAAATTTTGAAATTTTTTTTCGCGATTTTTTGACCGTATCTTATAGATTCGGGTTCGCTGATAACGAATCAACTATTGTTAACGCGATCCGACGCCTACTTTTTAAACTACAGCGTTTTGAAAATTGCAGAAATCTAGAAAATTTGAAAAATTCATATTTTTTTCCAAATTTTTTCGAATTTTATATAACTGATAGGTTACTTTTATAGATTTCGGTCTGCTGATTACGGAGAACTAAAAAATTTTGATCTACGACCACCAGTTTAGAAGGTACACCCGTTTTTATGACCACCAAAAAATGATAGAGAAGGGTCCCCCCTTCTCTATAAAACTGAAAAATTTTGAAATTTTTTTTCGCGATTTTTTGACCTTATCTTATAGATTCGGGTTCGCTGATAACGAATCAACCATTGTTAACGCGATCCGACGCCTACTTTTTAAACTACAGCGTTTTGAAAATTGCAGAAATTTAGAAAATTTGAAAAATTCATATTTTTTTCCAAATTTTTTCGAATTTTATATAACTGATAGGTTACGTTTATAGATTTCGGTCTGCTGATTACGGAAAACTAAAAAATTTTGAGCTACGACCACCAGTTTAGAAGCTACACCCGTTTTTATGACCACCAAAAAATGATAGAGAAGGGTCCCCCCTTCTCTATAAAACTGAAAAATTTTGAAATTTTTTTTCGCGTTTTTTGACCTTATCTTATAGATTCGGGTTCGCTGATAACGAATCAACCATTGTTAACGCGATCCGACGCCTACTTTTTAAACTACAGCGTTTTGAAAATTGCAGAAATTTAGAAAATTTGAAAAATTCATATTTTTTTCTAAATTTTTTCGAATTTTATATAACTGATAGGTTACGTTTATAGATTTCGGTCTGCTGATTACGGAGAACTAAAAAATTTTGAGCTACGACCACCAGTTTAGAAGCTACACCTGTTTTTATGACCACCAAAAAATGATAGAGAAGGGTCCCCCCTTCTCTATAAAACTGAAAAATTTTGAAATTTTTTTTCGCGATTTTTTGACCTTATCTTATAGATTCGGGTTCGCTGATAACGAATCAACCATTGTTAACGCGATCCGACGCCTACTTTTTAAACTACAGCGTTTTGAAAATTGCAGAAATTTAGAAAATTTGAAAAATTCATATTTTTTTCCAAATTTTTTCGAATTTTATATAACTGATAGGTTACGTTTATAGACTTCGGTCTGCTGATTACGGAGAACTAAAAAGTTTTGAGCTACGACCACCAGTTTAGAAGCTACACCCGTTTTTATGACCACCGAAAAATGATAGAGAAGGGTCCCCCCTTCTCTATAAAACTGAAAAATTTTGAAACTTTTTTTCGCGATTTTTTGACCTTATCTTATAGATTCGGGTTCGCTGATAACGAATCAACCATTGTTAACGCGATCCGACGCCTACTTTTTAAACTACAGCGTTTTGAAAATTGCAGAAATCTAGAAAATTTGAAAAATTCATATTTTTTTCCAAATTTTTTCGAATTTTATATAACTGATAGGTTACTTTTATAGATTTCGGTCTGCTGATTACGGAGAACTAAAAAATTTTGATCTACGACCACCACTTTAGAAGGTACACCCGTTTTTATGACCACCAAAAAATGATAGAGAAGGGTCCCCCCTTCTCTATAAAACTGAAAAATTTTGAAATTTTTTTTCGCGTTTTTTTGACCTTATCTTGTAGATTCGGGTCCGCTGATAACGAATCAACCATTGTTAACGCGATCCGACGCGTACTTTTTAAACTACAGCGTTTTGAAAATTGCAGAAATTTAGAAAATTTGAAAAATTCATATTTTTTTCCAAATTTTTTCTAATTTTATATAACTGATAGGTTACGTTTATAGATTTCGGTCTGCTGATTACGGAGAACTAAAAAATTTTGAGCTACGACCACCAGTTTAGAAGCTACACCCGTTTTTATGACCACCAAAAAATGATAGAGAAGGGTCCCCCCTTCTCTATAAAACTGAAAAATTTTGAAATTTTTTTTCGCGATTTTTTGACCTTATCTTATAGATTCGGGTTCGCTGATAACGAATCAACCATTGTTAACGCGATCCGACGCCTACTTTTTAAACTACAGCGTTTTGAAAATTGCAGAAATTTAGAAAATTTGAAAAATTCATATTTTTTTCTAAATTTTTTCGAATTTTATATAACTGATAGGTTACGTTTATAGATTTCGGTCTGCTGATTACGGAGAACTAAAAAATTTTGAGCTACGACCACCAGTTTAGAAGCTACACCCGTTTTTATGACCACCAAAAAATGATAGAGAAGGGTCCCCCCTTCTCTATAAAACTGAAAAATATTGAAATTTTTTTTCGCGATTTTTTGACATTATCTTATAGATTCGGGTTCGCTGATAACGAATCAACCATTGTTAACGCGATCCGACGCCTACTTTTTAAACTACAGCGTTTTGAAAATTGCAGAAATTTAGAAAATTTGAAAAATTCATATTTTTTTCCAAATTTTTTCGAATTTTATATAACTGATAGGTTACGTTTATAGATTTCGGTCTGCTGATTACGGAGAACTAAAAAATTTTGAGCTACGACCACCAGTTTAGAAGCTACTCCCGTTTTTATGACCACCAAAAAATGATAGAGAAGGGTCCCCCCTTCTCTATAAAACTGAAAAATTTTGAAATTTTTTTTCGCGATTTTTTGACCTTATCTTATAGATTCGGGTTCGCTGATAACGAATCAACCATTGTTAACGCGATCCGACGCGTACTTTTTAAACTACAGCGTTTTGAAAATTGCAGAAATTTAGAAAATTTGAAAAATTCATATTTTTTTCCAAATTTTTTCGAATTTTATATAACTGATAGGTTGCGTTTATTGATTTCGGTCTGCTGATTACGGAGAACTAAAAAATTTTGAGCTACGACCACCAGTTTAGAAGCTACACCCGTTTTTATGACCACCAAAAAATGATAGAGAAGGGTCCCCCCTTCTCTATAAAACTGAAAAATTTTGAAATTTTTTTTGCGATTTTTTGACCTTATCTTATAGATTCGGGTTCGCTGATAACGAATCAACCATTGTTAACGCGATCCGACGCGTACTTTTTAAACTACAGCGTTTTGAAAATTGCTGAAATTTAGAAAATTTGAAAAATTCATATTTTTTTCCAAATTTTTTCGAATTTTATATAACTGATAGGTTACGTTTATAGATTTCGGTCTGCTGATTACGAAGAACTAAAAAATTTTGATCTACGACCACCAGTTTAGAAGCTACACCCGTTTTTATGACCACCAAAAAATGATAGAGAAGGGTCCCCCCTTCTCTATAAAACTGAAAAATTTTGAAATTTTTTTTCGCGATTTTTTGACCGTATCTTATAGATTCGGGTTCGCTGATAACGAATCAACTATTGTTAACGCGATCCGACGCCTACTTTTTAAACTACAGCGTTTTGAAAATTGCAGAAATCTAGAAAATTTGAAAAATTCATATTTTTTTCCAAATTTTTTCGAATTTTATATAACTGATAGGTTACTTTTATAGATTTTGGTCTGCTGATTACGGAGAACTAAAAAATTTTCAGCTACGACCACCAGTTTAGAAGCTACACCCGTTTTTATGACCACCAAAAAATGATAGAGAAGGGTCCCCCCTTCTCTATAAAACTGAAAAATTTTGAAATTTTTTTTCGCGATTTTTTTACCTTATCTTATAGATTCGGGTTCGCTGATAACGAATCAACCATTGTTAACGCGATCCGACGCCTACTTTTTAAACTACAGCGTTTTGAAAATTGCAGACATTTAGAAAATTTGAAAAATTCATATTTTTTTCTAAATTTTTTCGAATTTTATATAACTGATAGGTTACGTTTATAGATTTCGGTCTGCTGATTACGGAGAACTAAAAAATTTTGAGCTACGACCACCAGTTTAGAAGCTACACCCGTTTTTATGACCACCAAAAAATGATAGAGAAGGGTCCCCCCTTCTCTATAAAACTGAAAAATTTTGAAATTTTTTTTCGCGATTTTTTGACCTTATCTTATAGATTCGGGTTCGCTGATAACGAATCAACCATTGTTAACGCGATCCGACGCCTACTTTTTAAACTACAGCGTTTTGAAAATTGCAGAAATTTAGAAAATTTGAAAAATTCATATTTTTTTCTAAATTTTTTCGAATTTTATATAACTGATAGGTTACGTTTATAGATTTCGGTCTGCTGATTACGGAGAACTAAAAAATTGTGAGCTACGACCACCAGTTTAGAAGCTACACCCGTTTTTATGACCACCAAAAAATGATAGAGAAGGGTCCCCCCTTCTCTATAAAACTGAAAAATATTGAAATTTTTTTTCGCGATTTTTTGACATTATCTTATAGATTCGGGTTCGCTGATAACGAATCAACCATTGTTAACGCGATCCGACGCCTACTTTTTAAACTACAGCGTTTTGAAAATTGCAGAAATTTAGAAAATTTGAAAAATTCATATTTTTTTCCAAATTTTTTCGAATTTTATATAACTGATAGGTTACGTTTATAGATTTCGGTCTGCTGATTACGGAAAACTAAAAAATTTTGAGCTACGACCACCAGTTTAGAAGCTACACCCGTTTTTATGACCACCAAAAAATGATAGAGAAGGGTCCTCCCTTCTCTATAAAACTGAAAAATTTTGAAATTTTTTTTCGCGATTTTTTGACCTTGTCTTATAGATTCGGGTCCGCTGATAACGAATCAACCATTGTTAACGCGATCCGACGCGTACTTTTTAAACTACAGCGTTTTGAAAATTGCAGAAATTTAGAAAATTTGAAAAATTCATATTTTTTTCCAAATTTTTTCGAATTTTATATAACTGATAGGTTGCGTTTATTGATTTCGGTCTGCTGATTACGGAGAACTAAAAAATTTTGAGCTACGACCACCAGTTTAGAAGCTACACCCGTTTTTATGACCACCAAAAAATGATAGAGAAGGGTCCCCCCTTCTCTATAAAACTGAAAAATTTTGAAATTTTTTTTTGCGATTTTTTGACCTTATCTTATAGATTCGGGTTCGCTGATAACGAATCAACCATTGTTAACGCGATCCGACGCGTACTTTTTAAACTACAGCGTTTTGAAAATTGCTGAAATTTAGAAAATTTGAAAAATTCATATTTTTTTCCAAATTTTTTCGA
This sequence comes from Stenus bimaculatus, assembly GCA_963971135.1. Classification (NCBI taxonomy): domain Eukaryota; kingdom Metazoa; phylum Arthropoda; class Insecta; order Coleoptera; family Staphylinidae; genus Stenus; species Stenus bimaculatus. The sequence continues at coordinate 26,588,892 of OZ020186.1, read as the reverse complement.
ATTTTATATAACTGATAGGTTACGTTTATAGATTTCGGTCTGCTGATTACGAAGAACTAAAAAATTTTGATCTACGACCACCAGTTTAGAAGCTACACCCGTTTTTATGACCACCAAAAAATGATAGAGAAGGGTCCCCCCTTCTCTATAAAACTGAAAAATTTTGAAATTTTTTTTCGCGATTTTTTGACCGTATCTTATAGATTCGGGTTCGCTGATAACGAATCAACTATTGTTAACGCGATCCGACGCCTACTTTTTAAACTACAGCGTTTTGAAAATTGCAGAAATCTAGAAAATTTGAAAAATTCATATTTTTTTCCAAATTTTTTCGAATTTTATATAACTGATAGGTTACTTTTATAGATTTCGGTCTGCTGATTACGGAGAACTAAAAAATTTTGATCTACGACCACCAGTTTAGAAGGTACACCCGTTTTTATGACCACCAAAAAATGATAGAGAAGGGTCCCCCCTTCTCTATAAAACTGAAAAATTTTGAAATTTTTTTTCGCGATTTTTTGACCTTATCTTATAGACTCGGGTTCGCTGATAACGAATCAACCATTTTTAACGCGATCCGACGCCTACTTTTTAAACTACAGCGTTTTGAAAATTGCAGAAATCTAGAAAATTTGAAAAATTCATATTTTTTTCCAAATTTTTTCGAATTTTATATAAGTGATAGGTTACGTTTATAGATTTCGGTCTGCTGATTACGGAGAACTAAAAAATTTTGAGCTACGACCACCAGTTTAGAAGCTACACCCGTTTTTATGACCACCAAAAAATGATAGAGAAGGGTCCCCCCTTCTCTATAAAACTGAAAAATTTTGAAATTTTTTTTCGCGTTTTTTGACCTTATCTTATAGATTCGGGTTCGCTGATAACGAATCAACCATTGTTAACGCGATCCGACGCCTACTTTTTAAACTACAGCGTTTTGAAAATTGCAGAAATTTAGAAAATTTGAAAAATTCATATTTTTTTCTAAATTTTTTCGAATTTTATATAACTGATAGGTTACGTTTATAGATTTCGGTCTGCTGATTACGGAGAACTAAAAAATTTTGAGCTACGACCACCAGTTTAGAAGCTACACCCGTTTTTATGACCACCAAAAAATGATAGAGAAGGGTCCCCCCTTCTCTATAAAACTGAAAAATTTTGAAATTTTTTTTCGCGATTTTTTGACCTTATCTTATAGATTCGGGTTCGCTGATAACGAATCAACCATTGTTAACGCGATCCGACGCCTACTTTTTAAACTACAGCGTTTTGAAAATTGCAGAAATTTAGAAAATTTGAAAAATTCATATTTTTTTCCAAATTTTTTCGAATTTTATATAACTGATAGGTTACGTTTATAGACTTCGGTCTGCTGATTACGGAGAACTAAAAAGTTTTGAGCTACGACCACCAGTTTAGAAGCTACACCCGTTTTTATGACCACCGAAAAATGATAGAGAAGGGTCCCCCCTTCTCTATAAAACTGAAAAATTTTGAAACTTTTTTTCGCGATTTTTTGACCTTATCTTATAGATTCGGGTTCGCTGATAACGAATCAACCATTGTTAACGCGATCCGACGCCTACTTTTTAAACTACAGCGTTTTGAAAATTGCAGAAATCTAGAAAATTTGAAAAATTCATATTTTTTTCCAAATTTTTTCGAATTTTATATAACTGATAGGTTACTTTTATAGATTTCGGTCTGCTGATTACGGAGAACTAAAAAATTTTGATCTACGACCACCAGTTTAGAAGGTACACCCGTTTTTATGACCACCAAAAAATGATAGAGAAGGGTCCCCCCTTCTCTATAAAACTGAAAAATTTTGAAATTTTTTTTCGCGATTTTTTGACCTTATCTTATAGATTCGGGTTCGCTGATAACGAATCAACCATTGTTAACGCGATCCGACGCCTACTTTTTAAACTACAGCGTTTTGAAAATTGCAGAAATTTAGAAAATTTGAAAAATTCATATTTTTTTCTAAATTTTTTCGAATTTTATATAACTGATAGGTTACGTTTATAGATTTCGGTCTGCTGATTACGGAGAACTAAAAAATTTTGAGCTACGACCACCAGTTTAGAAGCTACACCCGTTTTTATGACCACCAAAAAATGATAGAGAAGGGTCCCCCCTTCTCTATAAAACTGAAAAATTTTGAAATTTTTTTTCGCGATTTTTTGACCTTATCTTATAGATTCGGGTTCGCTGATAACGAATCAACCATTGTTAACGCGATCCGACGCCTACTTTTTAAACTACAGCGTTTTGAAAATTGCAGAAATTTAGAAAATTTGAAAAATTCATATTTTTTTCCAAATTTTTTCGAATTTTATATAACTGATAGGTTACGTTTATAGACTTCGGTCTGCTGATTACGGAGAACTAAAAAGTTTTGAGCTACGACCACCAGTTTAGAAGCTACACCCGTTTTTATGACCACCGAAAAATGATAGAGAAGGGTCCCCCCTTCTCTATAAAACTGAAAAATTTTGAAACTTTTTTTCGCGATTTTTTGACCTTATCTTATAGATTCGGGTTCGCTGATAAGGAATCAACCATTGTTAACGCGATCCGACGCCTACTTTTTAAACTACAGCGTTTTGAAAATTGCAGAAATCTAGAAAATTTGAAAAATTCATATTTTTTTCCAAATTTTTTCGAATTTTATATAACTGATAGGTTACTTTTATAGATTTCGGTCTGCTGATTACGGAGAACTAAAAAATTTTGATCTACGACCACCAGTTTAGAAGGTACACCCGTTTTTATGACCACCAAAAAATGATAGAGAAGGGTCCCCCCTTCTCTATAAAACTGAAAAATTTTGAAATTTTTTTTCGCGTTTTTTTGACCTTATCTTGTAGATTCGGGTCCGCTGATAACGAATCAACCATTGTTAACGCGATCCGACGCGTACTTTTTAAACTACAGCGTTTTGAAAATTGCAGAAATTTAGAAAATTTGAAAAATTCATATTTTTTTCCAAATTTTTTCTAATTTTATATAACTGATAGGTTACGTTTATAGATTTCGGTCTGCTGATTACGAAGAACTAAAAAATTTTGATCTACGACCACCAGTTTAGAAGCTACACCCGTTTTTATGACCACCAAAAAATGATAGAGAAGGGTCCCCCCTTCTCTATAAAACTGAAAAATTTTGAAATTTTTTTTCGCGATTTTTTGACCGTATCTTATAGATTCGGGTTCGCTGATAACGAATCAACTATTGTTAACGCGATCCGACGCCTACTTTTTAAACTACAGCGTTTTGAAAATTGCAGAAATCTAGAAAATTTGAAAAATTCATATTTTTTTCCAAATTTTTTCGAATTTTATATAACTGATAGGTTACTTTTATAGATTTCGGTCTGCTGATTACGGAGAACTAAAAAATTTTCAGCTACGACCACCAGTTTAGAAGCTACACCCGTTTTTATGACCACCAAAAAATGATAGAGAAGGGTCCCCCCTTCTCTATAAAACTGAAAAATTTTGAAATTTTTTTTCGCGATTTTTTTACCTTATCTTATAGATTCGGGTTCGCTGATAACGAATCAACCATTGTTAACGCGATCCGACGCCTACTTTTTAAACTACAGCGTTTTGAAAATTGCAGACATTTAGAAAATTTGAAAAATTCATATTTTTTTCTAAATTTTTTCGAATTTTATATAACTGATAGGTTACGTTTATAGATTTCGGTCTGCTGATTACGAAGAACTAAAAAATTTTGATCTACGACCACCAGTTTAGAAGCTACACCCGTTTTTATGACCACCAAAAAATGATAGAGAAGGGTCCCCCCTTCTCTATAAAACTGAAAAATATTGAAATTTTTTTTCGCGATTTTTTGACATTATCTTATAGATTCGGGTTCGCTGATAACGAATCAACCATTGTTAACGCGATCCGACGCCTACTTTTTAAACTACAGCGTTTTGAAAATTGCAGAAATTTAGAAAATTTGAAAAATTCATATTTTTTTCCAAATTTTTTCGAATTTTATATAACTGATAGGTTACGTTTATAGATTTTGGTCTGCTGATTACGGAGAACTAAAAAATTTTCAGCTACGACCACCAGTTTAGAAGGTACACCCGTTTTTATGACCACCAAAAAATGATAGAGAAGGGTCCCCCCTTCTCTATAAAACTGAAAAATTTTGAAATTTTTTTTCGCGATTTTTTGACCTTATCTTATAGATTCGGGTTCGCTGATAACGAATCAACCATTGTTAACGCGATCCGACGCCTACTTTTTAAACTACAGCGTTTTGAAAATTGCAGAAATTTAGAAAATTTGAAAAATTCATATTTTTTTCCAAATTTTTTCGAATTTTATATAACTGATAGGTTACGTTTATAGATTTCGGTCTGCTGATTACGGAAAACTAAAAAATTTTGAGCTACGACCACCAGTTTAGAAGCTACACCCGTTTTTATGACCACCAAAAAATGATAGAGAAGGGTCCCCCCTTCTCTATAAAACTGAAAAATTTTGAAATTTTTTTTCGCGTTTTTTTGACCTTATCTTATAGATTCGGGTTCGCTGATAACGAATCAACCATTGTTAACGCGATCCGACGCCTACTTTTTAAACTACAGCGTTTTGAAAATTGCAGAAATTTAGAAAATTTGAAAAATTCATATTTTTTTCTAAATTTTTTCGAATTTTATATAACTGATAGGTTACGTTTATAGATTTCGGTCTGCTGATTACGGAGAACTAAAAAATTTTGAGCTACGACCACCAGTTTAGAAGCTACACCCGTTTTTATGACCACCAAAAAATGATAGAGAAGGGTCCCCCCTTCTCTATAAAACTGAAAAATTTTGAAATTTTTTTTCGCGATTTTTTGACATTATCTTATAGATTCGGGTTCGCTGATAACGAATCAACCATTGTTAACGCGATCCGACGCCTACTTTTTAAACTACAGCGTTTTGAAAATTGCAGAAATTTAGAAAATTTGAAAAATTCATATTTTTTTCCAAATTTTTTCGAATTTTATATAACTGATAGGTTACGTTTATAGATTTTGGTCTGCTGATTACGGAGAACTAAAAAATTTTCAGCTACGACCACCAGTTTAGAAGGTACACCCGTTTTTATGACCACCAAAAAATGATAGAGAAGGGTCCCCCCTTCTCTATAAAACTGAAAAATTTTGAAATTTTTTTTCGCGATTTTTTGACCTTATCTTATAGATTCGGGTTCGCTGATAACGAATCAACCATTGTTAACGCGATCCGACGCCTACTTTTTAAACTACAGCGTTTTGAAAATTGCAGAAATTTAGAAAATTTGAAAAATTCATATTTTTTTCCAAATTTTTTCGAATTTTATATAACTGATAGGTTACGTTTATAGATTTCGGTCTGCTGATTACGGAAAACTAAAAAATTTTGAGCTACGACCACCAGTTTAGAAGCTACACCCGTTTTTATGACCACCAAAAAATGATAGAGAAGGGTCCCCCCTTCTCTATAAAACTGAAAAATTTTGAAATTTTTTTTCGCGATTTTTTGACCTTATCTTATAGACTCGGGTTCGCTGATAACGAATCAACCATTTTTAACGCGATCCGACGCCTACTTTTTAAACTACAGCGTTTTGAAAATTGCAGAAATCTAGAAAATTTGAAAAATTCATATTTTTTTCCAAATTTTTTCGAATTTTATATAACTGATAGGTTACGTTTATAGATTTCGGTCTGCTGATTACGGAGAACTAAAAAATTTTGAGCTACGACCACCAGTTTAGAAGCTACACCCGTTTTTATGACCACCAAAAAATGATAGAGAAGGGTCCCCCCTTCTCTATAAAACTGAAAAATTTTGAAATTTTTTTTCGCGTTTTTTTGACCTTATCTTATAGATTCGGGTTCGCTGATAACGAATCAACCATTGTTAACGCGATCCGACGCCTACTTTTTAAACTACAGCGTTTTGAAAATTGCAGAAATTTAGAAAATTTGAAAAATTCATATTTTTTTCTAAATTTTTTCGAATTTTATATAACTGATAGGTTACGTTTATAGATTTCGGTCTGCTGATTACGGAGAACTAAAAAATTTTGAGCTACGACCACCAGTTTAGAAGCTACACCCGTTTTTATGACCACCAAAAAATGATAGAGAAGGGTCCCCCCTTCTCTATAAAACTGAAAAATTTTGAAATTTTTTTTCGCGATTTTTTGACCTTATCTTATAGATTCGGGTTCGCTGATAACGAATCACCATTGTTAACGCGATCCGACGCCTACTTTTTAAACTACAGCGTTTTGAAAATTGCAGAAATTTAGAAAATTTGAAAAATTCATATTTTTTTCCAAATTTTTTCGAATTTTATATAACTGATAGATTACGATTATATATTTCGGTCTGCTGATTACGGAGAACTAAAAAGTTTTGAGCTACGACCACCAGTTTAGAAGCTACACCCGTTTTTATGACCACCGAAAAATGATAGAGAAGGGTCCCCCCTTCTCTATAAAACTGAAAAATTTTGAAACTTTTTTTCGCGATTTTTTGACCTTATCTTATAGATTCGGGTTCGCTGATAACGAATCAACCATTGTTAACGCGATCCGACGCCTACTTTTTAAACTACAGCGTTTTGAAAATTGCAGAAATCTAGAAAATTTGAAAAATTCATATTTTTTTCCAAATTTTTTCGAATTTTATATAACTGATAGGTTACTTTTATAGATTTCGGTCTGCTGATTACGGAGAACTAAAAAATTTTGATCTACGACCACCAGTTTAGAAGGTACACCCGTTTTTATGACCACCAAAAAATGATAGAGAAGGGTCCCCCCTTCTCTATAAAACTGAAAAATTTTGAAATTTTTTTTCGCGTTTTTTTGACCTTATCTTGTAGATTCGGGTCCGCTGATAACGAATCAACCATTGTTAACGCGATCCGACGCGTACTTTTTAAACTACAGCGTTTTGAAAATTGCAGAAATTTAGAAAATTTGAAAAATTCATATTTTTTTCCAAATTTTTTCTAATTTTATATAACTGATAGGTTACGTTTATAGATTTCGGTCTGCTGATTACGGAGAACTAAAAAATTTTGAGCTACGACCACCAGTTTAGAAGCTACACCCGTTTTTATGACCACCAAAAAATGATAGAGAAGGGTCCCCCCTTCTCTATAAAACTGAAAAATTTTGAAATTTTTTTTCGCGATTTTTTGACCTTATCTTATAGATTCGGGTTCGCTGATAACGAATCAACCATTGTTAACGCGATCCGACGCCTAATTTTTAAACTACAGCGTTTTGAAAATTGCAGAAATTTAGAAAATTTGAAAAATTCATATTTTTTTCTAAATTTTTTCGAATTTTATATAACTGATAGGTTACGTTTATAGATTTCGGTCTGCTGATTACGGAGAACTAAAAAATTTTGAGCTACGACCACCAGTTTAGAAGCTACACCCGTTTTTATGACCACCAAAAAATGATAGAGAAGGGTCCCCCCTTCTCTATAAAACTGAAAAATATTGAAATTTTTTTTCGCGATTTTTTGACATTATCTTATAGATTCGGGTTCGCTGATAACGAATCAACCATTGTTAACGCGATCCGACGCCTACTTTTTAAACTACAGCGTTTTGAAAATTGCAGAAATTTAGAAAATTTGAAAAATTCATATTTTTTTCCAAATTTTTTCGAATTTTATATAACTGATAGGTTACGTTTATAGATTTCGGTCTGCTGATTACGGAGAACTAAAAAATTTTGAGCTACGACTACCAGTTTAGAAGCTACACCCGTTTTTATGACCACCAAAAAATGATAGAGAAGGGTCCCCCCTTCTCTATAAAACTGAAAAATTTTGAAATTTTTTTTCGCGATTTTTTGACCTTATCTTATAGATTCGGGTTCGCTGATAACGAATCAACCATTGTTAACGCGATCCGACGCCTACTTTTTAAACTACAGCGTTTTGAAAATTGCAGAAATTTAGAAAATTTGAAAAATTCATATTTTTTTCCAAATTTTTTCGAATTTTATATAACTGATAGGTTACGTTTATAGATTTCGGTCTGCTGATTACGGAGAACTAAAAAATTTTGAGCTACGACCACCAGTTTAGAAGCTACACCCGTTTTTATGACCACCAAAAAATGATAGAGAAGGGTCCCCCCTTCTCTATAAAACTGAAAAATTTTGAAATTTTTTTTCGCGATTTTTTAACCTTATCTTATAGATTCGGGTTCGCTGATAACGAATCAACCATTGTTAACGCGATCCGACGCGTACTTTTTAAACTACAGCGTTTTGAAAATTGCAGAAATTTAGAAAATTTGAAAAATTCATATTTTTATCCAAAGTTTTTCGAATTTTATATAACTGATAGGTTACGTTTATAGATTTCGGTCTGCTGATTACGGAGAACTAAAAAATTTTCAGCTACGACCACCAGTTTAGAAGCTACACCCGTTTTTATGACCACCAAAAAATGATAGAGAAGGGTCCTCCCTTCTCTATAAAACTGAAAAATTTTGAAATTTTTTTTCGCGATTTTTTGACCTTGTCTTATAGATTCGGGTCCGCTGATAACGAATCAACCATTGTTAACGCGATCCGACGCGTACTTTTTAAACTACAGCGTTTTGAAAATTGCAGAAATTTAGAAAATTTGAAAAATTCATATTTTTTTCCAAATTTTTTCGAATTTTATATAACTGATAGGTTGCGTTTATTGATTTCGGTCTGCTGATTACGGAGAACTAAAAAATTTTGAGCTACGACCACCAGTTTAGAAGCTACACCCGTTTTTATGACCACCAAAAAATGATAGAGAAGGGTCCCCCCTTCTCTATAAAACTGAAAAATTTTGAAATTTTTTTTTGCGATTTTTTGACCTTATCTTATAGATTCGGGTTCGCTGATAACGAATCAACCATTGTTAACGCGATCCGACGCGTACTTTTTAAACTACAGCGTTTTGAAAATTGCAGAAATTTAGAAAATTTGAAAAATTCATATTTTTTTCTAAATTTTTTCGAATTTTATATAACTGATAGGTTACGTTTATAGATTTCGGTCTGCTGATTACGGAGAACTAAAAAATTGTGAGCTACGACCACCAGTTTAGAAGCTACACCCGTTTTTATGACCACCAAAAAATGATAGAGAAGGGTCCCCCCTTCTCTATAAAACTGAAAAATTTTGAAATTTTTTTTCGCGATTTTTTGACTTTATCTTATAGATTCGGGTTCGCTGATAACGAATCAACCATTGTTAACGCGATCCGACGCCTACTTTTTAAACTACAGCGTTTTGAAAATTGCAGAAATTTAGAAAATTTGAAAAATTCATATTTTTTTCCAAATTTTTTCGAATTTTATATAACTGATAGGTTACGTTTATAGATTTCGGTCTGCTGATTACGGAAAACTAAAAAATTTTGAGCTACGACCACCAGTTTAGAAGCTACACCCGTTTTTATGACCACCAAAAAATGATAGAGAAGGGTCCCCCCTTCTCTATAAAACTGAAAAATTTTGAAATTTTTTTTCGCGATTTTTTGACCTTATCTTATAGACTCGGGTTCGCTGATAACGAATCAACCATTTTTAACGCGATCCGACGCCTACTTTTTAAACTACAGCGTTTTGAAAATTGCAGAAATCTAGAAAATTTGAAAAATTCATATTTTTTTCCCAATTTTTTCGAATTTTATATAACTGATAGGTTACGTTTATAGATTTCGGTCTGCTGATTACGGAGAACTAAAAAATTTTCAGCTACGACCACCAGTTTAGAAGCTACACCCGTTTTTATGACCACCAAAAAATGATAGAGAAGGGTCCCCCCTTCTCTATAAAACTGAAAAATTTTGAAATTTTTTTTCGCGTTTTTTTGACCTTATCTTGTAGATTCGGGTCCGCTGATAACGAATCAATCATTGTTAACGCGATCCGACGCGTACTTTTTAAACTACAGCGTTTTGAAAATTGCAGAAATTTAGAAAATTTGAAAAATTCATATTTTTTTCCAAATTTTTTCTAATTTTATATAACTGATAGGTTACGTTTATAGATTTCGGTCTGCTGATTACGGAGAACTAAAAAATTTTGAGCTACGACCACCAGTTTAGAAGCTACACCCGTTTTTATGACCAACAAAAAATGATAGAGAAGGGTCCCCCCTTCTCTATAAAACTGAAAAATTTTGAAATTTTTTTTCGCGATTTTTTGACCTTATCTTATAGATTCGGGTTCGCTGATAACGAATCAACCATTGTTAACGCGATCCGACGCCTACTTTTTAAACTACAGCGTTTTGAAAATTGCAGAAATTTAGAAAATTTGAAAAATTCATATTTTTTTCCAAATTTTTTCGAATTTTATATAACTGATAGGTTACGTTTATAGATTTCGGTCTGCTGATTACGGAAAACTAAAAAATTTTGAGCTACGACCACCAGTTTAGAAGCTACACCCGTTTTTATGACCACCAAAAAATGATAGAGAAGGGTCCCCCCTTCTCTATAAAACTGAAAAATTTTGAATTTTTTTTTCGCGATTTTTTGACCTTATCTTATAGACTCGGGTTCGCTGATAACGAATCAACCATTTTTAACGCGATCCGACGCCTACTTTTTAAACTACAGCGTTTTGAAAATTGCAGAAATTTAGAAAATTTGAAAAATTCATATTTTTTTCCAAATTTTTTCGAATTTTATATAACTGATAGGTTACGTTTATAGATTTCGGTCTGCTGATTACGGAGAACTAAAAAATTTTGAGCTACGACCACCAGTTTAGAAGCTACACCCGTTTTTATGACCACCAAAAAATGATAGAGAAGGGTCCCCCCTTCTCTATAAAACTGAAAAATTTTGAAATTTTTTTTTCGCGATTTTTTGACCTTATCTTATAGACTCGGGTTCGCTGATAACGAATCAACCATTTTTAACGCGATCCGACGCCTACTTTTTAAACTACAGCGTTTTGAAAATTGCAGAAATCTAGAAAATTTGAAAAATTCATATTTTTTTCCAAATTTTTTCGAATTTTATATAACTGATAGGTTACGTTTATAGATTTCGGTCTGCTGATTACGGAGAACTAAAAAGTTTTGAGCTACGACCACCAGTTTAGAAGCTACACCCGTTTTTATGACCACCGAAAAATGATAGAGAAGGGTCCCCCCTTCTCTATAAAACTGAAAAATTTTGAAATTTTTTTTCGCGATTTTTTGACCTTATCTTATAGATTCGGGTTCGCTGATAACGAATCAACCATTGTTAACGCTATCCGACGCGTACATTTTAAACTACAGCGTTTTGAAAATTGCAGAAATTTAGAAAATTTGAAAAATTCATATTTTTTTCCAAATTTTTTCGAATTTTATATAACTGATAGGTTACGTTTATAGATTTCGGTCTGCTGATTACGGAGAACTAAAAAGTTTTGAGCTACGACCACCAGTTTAGAAGCTACACCCGTTTTTATGACCACCGAAAAATGATAGAGAAGGGTCCCCCCTTCTCTATAAAACTGAAAAATTTTGAAATTTTTTTTCGCGATTTTTTGACCTTATCTTATAGATTTGGGTTCGCTGATAACGAATCAATCATTTTTACGCGATCCGACCCGTGCTTGTTAAACTACAGCGTTTTGAAAATTACAGAAATTTAGAAAAATTGAAAAATTCATAATCATATCTCGCTTAATTTCGGTCGCAGGAAAAAATACAAAAACATCTTAACTTAAGATTTGAAAAAGGAATCCGAATCCGTTCTCAAAAAATATCAAAAAAAAATTTCCGATTTTGTTTAGATTCAAATTTTTTTCTTTTTTGAAAATAAAATTTTGAAGCCGGATTTGCCTCTATGTTAAAATCTAAGAAAATGGTGGATTTTATTTTTTTTTTCAGGTGAAAATTAGCCGAGATATAAATTTTCCCAATTTTCCGGTGAAAAATCGACGTTTCTGCAGACGTTCGGTAGAAAATTCATATCTCGTAAAATTGACTGGATAAACAATAATCGCTCCCGGGGTGGCAAATTAAATTAAAAAATAATATTGAAATAATTTCAGAGTTTTTTGAAAAAAATACCACTAACCTTTTAGTCGTGCAAAAGCCTTTAGAAAGTACTTTACCCACGATCTGAAATTTAAAAAAGAATATAATTACATTTTGTTCTATTTTTATTAAATTTTGAAAATTTGGTTATTATAATTGTGAATAAACATATGCTTTAAACTATTTTTTGAATTTTAAAGTAAAACATTAAAAAAATAGGAAATACCAACCTTAGAAGTCTTGGAACTTGCGTTATTCCATTCAGCTGCTCATGAGATCCAAAAAATAACGATTTTAGTCCACCACTTAATTTATTACGGATCGAATCATTTTTTAAACACTTAACTCGCGGAACTTAGTTCTTTAATAATGAATTTTTAATTATACTCCGCACTTTTTGACTGCACTTTTATAAAGTCTCCGAATTTTGAATTACCACTCATGTACGCGCACTGCTCACATTTTTTGATTGCCTCTTTTTTCATGGTGTAGCCTTCGACCTATAAATTGAAAAAAAATTAATACTATACATCAATAAAACATTTTGATTTTTTTTACCTCTCATCATACTTTTGAAATAAATCCAAGGATAGGGTGGACAATTTTGTGACTTCCTCCTGAAAATAAAAAAAAATGAAATTAGATTAGATTATTCATTGTTGTTAAAAATTTCTAAATTCACCATTTCTTATACGCAGAATTTTTATTGGGAAATCTTAAAAACCTACCCTTGAAGCTCCTGTAAATAACTTTAATCCTGGGTGTTTCTGTAATCCTTTCATCCATCACTTGATCTGCAAATCACACATTTTATCTCCACCATTTCTGAAAATAAATAGAAAATATATGATTTTTTTGTTTTAAAAACGCCTTTTCTTATAAAAATTTATGGTGTTATATTTTTAATTCTCAACAGTATAAAAAAAAGCGTTCATATGTTTTTATTTGAAAACAAAAAATGTAAGGGCTCAATTTTTTATATTTTGTTACAGACACAGTCCTTCATAAAAAGTTTTTTCAAAATCAGACCAAAAGTCAAAAACTTTACAAAAGAATGAAAATAATCAGTCACTTTTTCACATTTTATTTTTTTATTCGAAAAAAAATGTAAGACCTTTTTTTATATTTTGTTACACATACAGTCTTTAGTAAAACTACATAAAAACCTTTATTTAAATCAGACCAGGAGTCAACATATTAAAAAAAATAAAAAAATCAGTCAATTTTAACATTTTATTTTTTTAATCGAAAAAAAATTATGTGTAACAAAATATAAAAAAATTGAGCCCTTACATTTTTTTTTGTTTTCGATTAAAAAAATAAAATGTGAAAATGTAACTGATTATTTTTCTTAGGTATATTTTAAATTTCTTGTCTTCTGGTCTAATTTTGAAAAAACTTATTATGCAGTTTTACTAAGGACTGCATCATGTGTAACAAAATATAAAAAAATATGAGCCCATAGACTTTTTTTGTTTTCGATTAAAAAAATAAAATCTGAAAAAGTGACTGGTATTTTTCATTATTTTTTAAATTGTTTGACTCCTGGTCTGATTTTTAAAAAACCTTTTATACAGTTTTACTAAAAACTTTATCTGTAGCAAAATTTAAAAAAATTGAGCGCTTATCTTGACTCCTGGGTCTGATTTTGAAAAAAAATGCCTGTAAATGTATGTATCTTCAGCCCGGTGTAAAAAAATATGCAAGGTGGTAAATAAGAAAAAAAAATAATTAATTTTTAATAGATTCAATATTCTGTATACTGGGTGATAATGAAACATGAGTCACCTTTATCATTTTTTTATTTATTAAAATATAAATTTGACTGTGTTGTATGTTGTATGGTACAAGAAAACACATTTAATGTACAATTTTTTTAATATTATTTCCGGTAAAACCGGAAATAACATCAACTTTGTTTTTTCAAATACAACACATCTCTTTTTTTTTGTTCCTAGTTTAAAACAATTTTAGAAAATGAGTATATTTTCTTTATTTTTTTCGAAACCCAAACCCCCTCCCCCATCCTTTGGTACGCCAGTGGTTTTTCCACTTTCCACCGTAATTAATAAAAAAGTTATTAACCATTTCCTAGCTCAAATTGTGAAACTAGTACCTAAAATTTACAAAGTACAAAGGTTTTGTTGCGAGTGGGTCTTTACGCCTTTTAATTTCTTGGCCAAAAATACTCTTTTTATATTTTCTGGATATCGTTGTTTAAAGTTTTTAGGATGTGTGGAATAACTAACTTGTAATAACTTTCTATCTGTGTATTTTCTTGATTAGTTACATGAATACAATGATAAATCTTTTGAAAAATACTATGTTTACATTTGTTTATAAGCGTAGCGCGGTCTTGTGATATATTCAGCTGACTCTTACTGACTGTCTTCCACATTCGTTTTAAGATGTTTCGACCAATGCATGTTTACAGCATCAGCAGAACCTTATCTTGAGTGCCTGAGGGCTGGATAATGTTGAGTCAGGGCACCTCGGCGATTAAGCGCGGAGCGCGGGAACAGGTTTCATTAAAATTTTCCAGTAAAACGCAATTCATTATTTTACTATAGTATGTTAAATTAATTGGACAACATTTTGTGAAAATATTTATAACAATAAAAAAGTTATTAACAATTTTATAACTCGAGTATCAAAATGATGTTAAAATACGAAATAATTTAGAAAATCATGAATTTTCACACGATTCTATTGGAATTTTCCGACAAGAATTTTACCGTTATTAAATAGTAGTATCATGAATACGCTTGCAAAATTTGGTATAATTATTAACAAGAATAAATCAGTTATTCACAATTTTATAAGTCGAGTCGTTAAAAAACAAGAAATAACTTACAAAATCAACAGTTTTCCAGGTAAATGTTGGATTTTTTTCACAAAAATTTTACTAATGATAAATTGGAGTATCATAAACAAATATACAAAAGCTTGTAAAAATATTTATAAAAATAAAAAAGTTATTAAAAACTTTATAACTCAAATTCCAAAAATAATAACTAAAATATTAAATTACTAATAAAATCATGATTATTTTCTAGTTTAGATTGTAATTTTCCAAAAAAAATTTAACCATTATTAAATAATAGTATCCTTAATGCATTTGCAATTTTGTAAAAATATTACTAACAATAAAAAAGTTATTAACCATTTTCTAGCTCAAATCATAAAATTCGAACCTAAAATATGGACTTTCTTCAAAAAAGCACGAATTTTCCAAGGTTTCCATTAAAATTTTCCAGTAGAACGTATTTCATTATTTTACTATAGTATGTTGAATTAATTGGACAAAATTTTGTTAAAATATTTATAACAATAAAAAAGTTATTAACAATTTTGTAGCTCGAGTATCAAAACCAAAATGATAATAAAATACGAAATAATTTTCTGACAAGAATTTTACCGTTAATAAATAGTAGTATCATGAATACACTTGCAAAATTTGGTATAAATATTAACAAGAATATAACAGTTATTCAAAATTTAAACTTACAAAATCAACCGCTTTCCAGGTTTCTGTTGGATTTTTTAACGAAAATTTTAATTATGATAAATGGGAATATCATAAACAAATATACAAAAGTTTGTAAAAATATTTATAAAAGTAAAAAAGATATTAACAATTTTCGAGCTCAAATTCGTACCTAAAATATGGATTTTCTTAAAAAAAAACACGAATTTTCCAAAGGTTTCCCTTAAAATTTTCCATAATTCTACCCTGGTAATAATAAATAAAAGTATATTTTTTCGACTCAAAATTCGACTAAAATAATATTTTTTAAATCAAAAAGTTCCTAAAAAATTATACCGTTAAATTTAATAATGGCGCCTATAATTTAACGTATATTTTTTTATATTTTCAACGACATTTTCAAAATTATAATTTTTTTATGCTCCCTCTTCTTTAATATTCATCAAAAATCGAAGAAAAAATCAGGAAACTGATTGCAGTCGCCATTTTTTATCACTTTTTTTTAAATTACGATGGGAAGTAGATAACCACAGGGAGGCGTTCAGGTTTGTCACCCGGCGTGTGAGAGTTATGCCAGCGCGCGCCCGAAGTCGTTCAGAAATCGCCAGGGCGCGCCCGGTGCGTCAGCCCCAAGTCGTTCAGATTTGCGACGGGCGACGCACCAAGTCACTCCGTCCTCAAGTTTCGAACATGCGCATTATAAGTATACAAGCCTTATTTACTTGTAACACCCTCAAGTCGCCGCGCTCTCGAGACGGCGAGAAGTCGTCCCGCATGCGCATTATCGATAAAATCTACCAAAAACCAAAACAAACTTTTGTTTATTGTTGATTTGGGTTAGGTTATTATTTTGATTTCATATTACATAGGTTCACGAAGGCATCAAACCTTCCTACAAAATATTTTTATCATATTAAATATAAATATCCTATCACGATTTCTATTCAAAAACGATTTGAGTTAAAAATTTTAGTGGCCAATTTAATTTAATTTAATTTATCTTTAAATGAGGATGATTACAACAAATCGTACTATCAATCTCAATAATACTTTAATTACATTTATTTTAAGATCAATATAAATAAAATAAAATATAAGTTCTTGGGTTGAGGACAAAAAATGCAAATAAAAACAATAAACTTTTATTTCGCAACAAGTTTCGGGTTAATTTTAACCCTTTATCAAGCTAAAAAAAAATTACAAACAATATAAAATTACAACAAATTAAAAATTAAAAAATCAAACAAACCTTTGAAAAAACGTTTAAAGTATAGTCTTCTGCAACTTCATAATAAAATAAATATAAATTAATGTATAAATGGTGGTAAAATGGTGTATATAAGATAGTATAAAATTTTTTTGAAATGTTGAAATGCCAAAGTCAATTTCAAAATTATTTGACATTATAAAATAAAATAAATATTTGTTTACAAAGCCAGTTAGTATTACAATACACTATTTAAAGTTTAATAAAAATTGGTATGATTCATGTAAATCTTCCATATCAGATTTAATATTAATATTATTTTTATGTTTAATAATATTAATAGTTTCACTAATAAGTCTCTTTTTTAAATTAGTTTCTCTATCTAATATAGTAACATCCCCAAAATTTAAATTGTGAAGTGTTCTATTTTATAATACATTATAAGGACAAGATTCTTCTGTTAATATCAATATAAATACGAATAAAATAATTTGGGATAGGAATCCAATTTATTTGCGTAAAATTGTATTAGATTAGAAGGTTTATTATTGTTTAATTATTCTGTCATTTGACGTTTCTGTTTTGTTGACACACCGTGGACGCCCAAAGCCGTTCATAAATACCAACGCTCGTGTGACACACTACGAGATGTAAATAAATGACGTCAGAGTGCGCGCCCTAAGCCCGGTGTGACAAACCTGAACGCCTCCCTGGCGTACTCAAGGAGAGGAGGGGGTTGGATACACATGCACACATCACTGGCAAATAATTAAAAGAAATAAAATGAATGAAATTTTTATGTTGTTTTTGTTTAAATCGAAGTAGAATTGTATAAAAAATATTAGCATAACAATGGCTAGCTTATCGTCTGATTCACTGCCTGCATTTTTTTTAAGATGGCAGGCAGCTAAGCGTTTAGTGAATTTTCTTGAATTCCTAGACTTACAAAAATAAGTTTTCCACGCGTGTTTACGCTAAATTTAATATTAAAAATGAAAATTCACAGCGTAACGTGATATCGTATTTTCTTAAAAATTACCTTGCATTTCAATGTACCGTGTGGTAGAATTTTCCTCTTATCCAGGAGGCTTTCCCAACAGTTTTCATCAAAACTAACCACTTTAATTTATTAATATCACAATTGAGCACTAATTTAATTTAATTTTATTGATGAGTTTATAAATTTGCACCAAAATTCAAAGGATTTATTTACACCTGCGCCTGCGCCTGCGGACACCTGTTGATTCGTTGATTGTTTCGTGAACGATACGCGCAAATACGACTGAATACGACTTACTGCTGCTGCAAATCTCAAACATTACTTGCGCACAAAATTTTTATTGACGATAGCGGGAGGGCGCGCTTGTAAACATATTATTATAATTATTTTATTTTCACTAAAAATAATAATACAGGGTGATGATAAAGTTTCGAACATATTTCATAACTGCCGTATTCAATTATTTTGAGAAAATCGTTCGGACAGGTCAATTTTAGTTGCCATCTTTTGGTATAAAAAAATATTAATGACGTCACTGGTGCTTTAGCAGTGACGTCATCGGCGATTTTTTTAAATGGAAGCCCCCACTTTTTTTACTCGTTTTTGATAGACATTCATGTCACTTAAACGATGATATAAAAAAGAACTTTAAACAAATTTTTGAATTAAAAATCTTTCTAATTCAAAAAAGGAAATTTTTATTTTAACGAAAAAGGTTTTATAAAAATAAATTAAAATGAATTTGAAGCTACTAATAGTAACAAAAGAAAGTAAATGTTTAAATAATCCGCATTCTAATGCCAATGTAAAATGTTAAATGTATTTAACAAAATTTAATAATTGTCTTGAAAAACTAATTTTTGATTCCATTTAAATGTAAGTAAATTTAAAAAAAATAAAATTTTAAATTTACCATTTATTCAAATCAGCCAAAATTAATCTTATACAACATTCAAATTTTTCTAATTTATGAGCAAGTTCCTAAACGGAAAATATAGAGGTTTAGTTCTGCGGTCATAAAAGCTAGTCAAAACAATTTTTTTTGTAGATGATTTAGAAATCATTTCTTTAATTCCTGTCAGAAGGAAAGAAAATTGGAGAATGTACAAAAAAATATTTAATGATCTAAAAGTACCTTAACTTTGGACCTCCCTAATTAATTTTGTGCTAGGTTGCAAAAGGTAACTCTCTGACAGGATGTAGCTTAATCAAGTTAGATTATAAATCTGAAAAAAATTGAAAATCTAAGGAGGGAAACTTGAGTTATAACTGCAGAACTAATGCTCGATTTCATGACTTTTCTATTCTTTGTTATTATCTCCAACTGAAAATTTATAGCGGGTGTCTAGGAAGATGCTCTTAATAGTACAAATTAATTTTAAGTTTACATTAAAAAAATTATAAACGAAAATTTGTTTACAAATGCAACCATTTTCTTATATCATCGTTTAAGTGACATAAATGTCTATCAAAAACGAGGGAAATAATGATGACGTCATAGCTAAATCACCAGGGACGTCATTAATATTTTTATTATACCAAGAGAAAAAATTAAATACGGCAGTTATGAATTATGTTCCAAACTTTATCATCACCCTGTATATTATTAGGGCTCATCAAAACTACCTTTTTTAAACAATTTTGAGCTTTCTATACTTTATTTTATAACTAGGAGGAGTGGCAGCAAAGGACAACTTACACTATAAAAGTTACTAGAAAAATAACCAAACAGATTTTGATAGGAACTTTAGGTTATTTTGGCTTTTTAATGATAAAATATGTACCGAAACCTAATATAATTTACTATTTCTTTGTACTGAATACAAATTTACATTGTAAATACATTATAGTAATTCAAATTTTATGATTAATATTTTGAGGTTATATGTCAAATATCATCAAAAATAATTTTCCGGTGTAAATCTTACTGATTTTTAACCAATCAGGGACGTTAATTTTTGGCATTTTAGCGCGGGAAATTTAAAACACTACTCCTAGTTAAAAAATCAAGTAGAGTAAAGCAGGAAAATTTAAACTGAATTTCCTACTAGATACTATATAAAAATAGTTTTTCCACCAAAAAATTACTTTGCATAAAATTAATAATCTAAATGAGAATGCAAAATGCAGAGTAAATATACATAACTAAAATTCAACGTATTTTCTTAAAAACTAACAGGTCCAGTCAACGAAAACCAAAAAAACGACCAATACGTGAAATAATTTGTTAATTAATTAATATTTTAATAATAAATCATAATTATTAATAACTTTTTATGCAGTTTTGCCAAGGACTGTATGTCTAACAAAACATAGAACAATTGCACCTTTAATTTTTTTTGTTCTCGATTATAAAGGGACCCACTTCTAGGGTGGGTAGTAGATGACAAGAGAATAAGAAAAGTTCATATAAACTTATGACCAATTTCGCCTCAAAAGGGAGCTACAGCTCTTTAAAGGAGTTTTTAAAAAGTAGGGTTTTTTCTGTTTATTTCAAAACAAATTCAAGTACAAATTAACAGATTTTTGATATTTGGTATGAATCATAATACAGTTAGGATAGGTACGTTTTCGTAATTTTTTCAATTTCTAAAACAATTTTGGGTAATACAATAAAATAAAATAATCCATGGTTAATATGATTTTTTAAAATTTAAATTGTGTTGACCATCAATAAAATAATAAAATGCATTTTCTTCGAAAACGGCGCATTCTACCGACTTTAAATAAGAGTACCTGTTTTGTTAAGTATTAAATGGGGAACATTAATTTGAAAAAAAAAATCATGTAAAAGTTAACTACAAAAAAGTTATGATTATTTTTAACCTCAACTCTCCCCGAATCTACCCTTTAAAAGCAAGTAAAAAATTTTAAAAAATTCAAAAAAATGTATCATAGATGTATTATCATTCGCACCAAATTTCAAATCTCTACTCCATTCTGTTTTGAAATAAACGAGCAAAAACCTACTTTTTAACAACACCTTTAAAAAGCTGTAGCTCCCTTATGAGGCGAAATTGGTCATAAGTTTATATGAACTTTTCTCATTCTTTTGACATCTACTACCCACCCTAGAAGTGGGTCCCACATATTATGGGACACCCTGTATAACTGATTATTTTCCTTATATTTTAAATTTCTTGTTTCCTGGGTTTAATTTTGAAAAAAATTGTTATGCAGTTTTACTAAGGACTGCATGTGTAAAAATATTTAAAAAAAATGAGCCCATGTATTTTTTGTTTTCGATTAAGAAAATAAAATGTGAAAAAGTGACTGATTTTTTTCATTATTTTTAAGTTTTTTTGACTCCTGGTCTGATTTTGAAAAAACTTTTTATGCAGTTTTACTAAGGACTGCATGTGTAATAAAATTTAAAAAAATTGAGTCCATACATTTTTTTGTTTTCGAATAAAAAATTACGAATGTACAAATGAATGCATTTAAATGTTCCTTCAGCCCGGTATAAAACAAATATGCAAGGCGATAAATAGGAAAAAAAAAACAATTAATTTTTAATTGATTCAATATCCTGTATACTGGGTGATTATGAAACATGAATCACATTTATCATTTTTTTAGTTATTAAAATAGAAATTTGACTGTGTTATAAGGTTCAAGAAAACACATTTAGTGTACTACTTTTTTTAAATATTATTTCCGATTTTCAGTAAAACCGAAAATAACATTTGTTTTTTTAAATGCAAAATCTCATTTTTTTGTTTGTAGCTTAAAACAATTTTAGAAAATGAGTATGTTTGTTATATTTTCTTTCTTTTTTTTCGAAAGCCAAACCCCCCTCCCCCATCATTGGGTACGCCAGTGGTTTTTCCACTTTCCACCGTAATTAATAAAGAAGTTATTAACCATTTTCTAGCTGAAATTGTGAAATTCGTACCTAAAATATTGATTTTCTTCAGAAAAAAAAAGTACAAAGGTTTTATTAAAATTTTCTAGTAAAACGCATTTCATTATTTTACTATAGTATGTTAAATTAATTGGACAAAATTTTGTTAAAGTATTTATAACAATAAAAAAGTTATATTAACAGAAGAATCTTGTCCTTATAATGTATTATAAAATATAAGTTCTTGGGTTGAGGACAAAAAATGCAAATAAAAACAATAAACTTTTATTTCGCAACAAGTTTCGGGTTAATTTTAACCCTTTATCAAGCTAAAAAAATTACAAACAATATAAAATTACAACAAATTAAAAATTAAAAAATCAAACAAACCTTTGAAAAAACGTTTAAAGTATAGTCTTCTGCAACTTCATAATAAAATAAATATAAATTAATGTATAAATGGTGGTAAAATGGTGTATATAAGATAGTATAAAATTTTTTTGAAATGTTGAAATGCCAAAGTCAATTTCAAAATTATTTGACATTATAAAATAAAATAAATATTTGTTTACAAAGCCAGTTAGTATTACAATACACTATTTAAAGTTTAATAAAAATTGGTATGATTCATGTAAATCTTCCATATCAGATTTAATATTAATATTATTTTTATGTTTAATAATATTAATAGTTTCACTAATAAGTCTCTTTTTTAAATTAGTTTCTCTATCTAATATAGTAACATCCCCAAAATTTAAATTGTGAAGTGTTCTAAAATGGTGTAGTGCTAAACCGGATTTGTTATCTTTATCTTTATATTTATCTTTACAATCGTAAGTATGTTGTTGTAAACGATTTTTTAACAATTGTCCGGTTTGACCTATATAAACTTTTTCACAATTTAAACAAGGTATTTTATAAACTAAATTAGACTCGAATTCTTTAGGTGTTTTGTCTTTTAATTTACTATAAATGTTACCAATTTTATTTTTATTATACATTGCTAATTTAACATTAAAAGGTTTAAAAATGTTGTCAATTTTAAAAGATATTATACCAAGATACGGAAATTTAAAATATAATTTTTTGTCATCTTTGTTATTTAAAGAAGAATTATTATTAGAAAGAATATTACGTACTTTATTAATAGTTTTTTTAATTAATTTTTTAGGGTAACCATTATTCTCAAATAAACTTGAAATAATATTTATGTTATTGGAATGAAATTGTGGATGACTTAATCTTAGCATACGATTTGTAATGCCTTTAAGTACTCCAATTTTTTGTGAGAAAGGATGGTTAGAAAAATAATTTAATAAAACACAAGATGATGTTGGTTTTCTATACCAATTAGTGACAATTTTGTTATCAGATCTAATTAATTTGGTATCAAGGAAAGTAATTTCGCCGTTGGTTTCAACTTCATAAGTAAATTTAAGATTTTGATGGTATGAATTAAATTCTGACAATATGAATTGAATTTCAGATTCAGGTACTAATAATATAGTATCATCAACATAAACTTTTAAGAAAGGAATTTGTATTTTAATTTTGTTCAAAACTGTTTTAATGCAATCATTCATAACAATAGAAGCTAATATTGGGCTAGCTGGATTTCCCATAGGACTACCATCTAGTTGTTTAAAAAATTTATTATTAAACATAAAGTAGCTAGTATCAAAATACAATTCTATAATATTTAGAAGTGTTTGTTGGTCAATATCTATATAAGCTGAAATGAAATTCCAATTCTTTTTAATAATATTAATTATAAGATCTTTTGGAATACTAGTAAATAAAGAAACAACATCTAGTGATAACATTACGTAATCTTTTGGTATATTATAACCTTGTATAAATTGAACAAATTCAAATGAATTATTGACAATATAATCAAAGGTTGAAATTACAGGAACTAATATTTTATGTAAGTATTTAGAAATATTATAAGTTGGAGAATTAATACAACTAACCACTGGACGAAACGCTATTTGAGTTTTATGAGTTTTTCTTAACCCATACAACTTAGGTGATAATGAATTATATCTGACTAATTGTTTTTTAACACTCTCAGAAATATAACCTTGTTTAAATAATTGTTTTATAAATTCATTACAAATTCTTTCAAATTTTCTAGTTGGATCCTTATTCAACCTTCTATAAATATTATCATCACTAATTAATATATTCATTTGGTCATAATATTCATCTTTATACATAACTGTAATGTTACCACCTTTATCAGATTTTTGTATTAATATTTGATCATTTTGTTTTAAAAATTTTTTAGTGTAAATTAAATCTTGATAAACTTGACTTTTAACTGAATCATTACTAGTACTCTTATTAATATTATTCATTCTATTTAATTCATTATTCAAAATATTAACCGATTTATTTCTTACTAAAATTTGGTTATCTTTATCAATGATTGTATTACAAATAATAAATTCTAAATCTTTAATGATATCAGGTATCATTTTAAGAATATCTGATCTGTTATTAATGGCTTGTAAACTAAAATTTGGTCCTAACTTTAATGTGTTAATTACTTGTGTTGGTAAATTAAGATCTGTGTAATTATAAATAATATTATCATTATTAAAACTATCTGTTCTAATTGTTTGTATGTTTGTGTTATTATTTAAATGTGTAAATTTTTTAATATTAGTAAATTTAACATTATTGAAATTAACCTCATATGATATTTTAAGGTGTTCACTATAATCAAAAAATGTTTTTTTATCTAAAACGTTTTTAAGTTTTTGTTTGATGTTATTAATTTGGATTTTAATTTTATCTAATCTCCAGTGTGTTATTTTAATTTCAACATTCAAAATTGATTTTCTAAATCTAAGTGTTATTTTATCAACCTCGTTACTGTAAGGGTGTTCTTCAAGTTGTATATTCTGAATTGAAGCAAGTGAATGCGTAATATGTTTCGGGAACACTCCACTTTTTCTACACCTTATCAGGAATATCACTCGATTATTATAAGAAGACAATTTTCTATTCAAGTTTGCCCAATTCTTCATTTGTTGTAACACAACATGTCCGTAATTCTTTTTAATAGTTAAATAAAACCCAGTATTCATATTAACAGAAGAATCTTGTCCTTATAATGTATTATAAAATATAAGTTCTTGGGTTGAGGACAAAAAATGCAAATAAAAACAATAAACTTTTATTTCGCAACAAGTTTCGGGTTAATTTTAACCCTTTATCAAGCTAAAAAAATTACAAACAATATAAAATTACAACAAATTAAAAATTAAAAAATCAAGTTTAATCAAGTTTAGCACTACACCATTTTAGAACACTTCACAATTTAAATTTTGGGGATGTTACTATATTAGATAGAGAAACTAATTTAAAAAAGAGACTTATTAGTGAAACTATTAATATTATTAAACATAAAAATAATATTAATATTAAATCTGATATGGAAGATTTACATGAATCATACCAATTTTTATTAAACTTTAAATAGTGTATTGTAATACTAACTGGCTTTGTAAACAAATATTTATTTTATTTTATAATGTCAAATAATTTTGAAATTGACTTTGGCATTTCAACATTTCAAAAAAATTTTATACTATCTTATATACACCATTTTACCACCATTTATACATTAATTTATATTTATTTTATTATGAAGTTGCAGAAGACTATACTTTAAACGTTTTTTCAAAGGTTTGTTTGATTTTTTAATTTTTAATTTGTTGTAATTTTATATTGTTTGTAATTTTTTTAGCTTGATAAAGGGTTAAAATTAACCCGAAACTTGTTGCGAAATAAAAGTTTATTGTTTTTATTTGCATTTTTTGTCCTCAACCCAAGAACTTATATTTTATAATAAAAAAGTTATTAACAATTTTATAACTCGAGTATCAAAATGATATTAAAATACGAAATAATTTAGAAAAGCATGAATTTTCACACGATTCCATTAGAATTTTCCGACAAGAATTTTACAGTTATTAAATAGTAGTATCATGAATGCACTTGCAAAATTTGGTATAAATATTAACAAGAATAAAACAGTTATTCAAAATTTAAACTATCAAAATCAACCGTTTTCCAGGTTTCTGTTGGATTTTTTTAACGAAAATTTTAATAATGATAAATTGGAATATCATAAACAAATATACAAAAGTTTGTAAAAATAAAAAAGTTATTAACAATTTTGTAACTCAAACTTCTAAAATAATGACTAAAATACGAAACACATGAATTTTCTCAAGTTTCCATTGGAATTTTCCAAAAACATCATAAATTCATGTGGAAAATTTTGTAAAAATATTATAAAAAAAAAAAAATTATTAACAATTTTCGAGCTCAAATTATAAAATTCGTACCTAAAATATGGATTTTCTTAAAAAAAACACGAATTTTCCAAGGTTTCCCTTAAAATTTTCCATAATTCTACCCTGGCCTATTAAATATAGGGACAAAATTTTGTAAAAATATTTATAACAATAAAACAATATTTTTTCGACTCAAAATTCGACTAAAATAATATTTTTTAAATCAAAAAGATCCTAAAAAAATTATACCGTTATAATGGCGCCTATAATTTAAAGTATTTTTTCAACGACATTTTCAAAATTATAATTTTGTATGCTCACTCTTCTTTAATTTTCATCAAAAATCGAAAAAAGAAATCAGGAAACAGCTTGCAGTCGCTTTATCACATTTTTTTTAAATTACGATGGAAAGTGGA
Source organism: Stenus bimaculatus (assembly GCA_963971135.1). Taxonomy (NCBI): domain Eukaryota; kingdom Metazoa; phylum Arthropoda; class Insecta; order Coleoptera; family Staphylinidae; genus Stenus; species Stenus bimaculatus. The sequence goes on along the minus strand of OZ020186.1, from coordinate 26,562,557 downwards.
AAACCACTGGCGTACTCGAGGAGAGGAGTGGGTTGGATACACGTGCACATATCACTGGCAAATAATTAAAAGAAATAAAATGAATGAAATTTTTATGTTGTTTTTGTTTAAATCGAAGTAGAAATACATTTGATTTCCACGCGCTTTTACGCTAAATTTAATATTAAAAATGAAAATTTACAGCGTAACGTGATATCGTATTTTCTTAAAAATTACCTTGCATTTCAATGTAGCGTGTGGTAGAATTTTCCTCTTATCCAAGAGGTTTTCCCAACAGTTTTCATCAAAACTAACCACTTTAATTTATTAATATCACAATTGAGCACTAATTTAACTTAATTTTATTGATGTGTTTATAAATTTGCACCAAAATTTAAAGGATTTATTTAACACACCCGCGGACACCCGTTGATTTGTTGATTGTTTCGCGAAGACTGATGAAATCATGCGATACGCGCAAATACGACTTACTTTGGCTGCTGCAAATCACAGTACTTGCGCAAAAAAATTTTATTGATATGGCGTGAGGGCGCGCTTGTAAACATATTATTATATATATTTTATTTTCATTAAAAATAATAACATATTATTAGGGCTCATCAAAACTACCTTTTTTTAAACAATTGTGAGCTTTCTAGTAAAGCAAGAAAATTTAAACTGAATTTCCGACTAGATACTTTATAAAAATAGTTTTTCCACCAAATTAAAATTAAAGAATAAAAAAGTTTTCACAATTTTATAACTCGAGTTGTTAAAAAATAAGGAGGGGATTGGATACACGTGCACCCCCTTCACTGGCAAATAATTAAAAAAATAAAAATGAATGAAATTTTCATGTTGTTTTTGTTTAAATCGAAGTAGAAATACATTTGTTTTTTACTTGTCAAAAGTGCAACCCCCTTTAAAAATTTCTGGGTACGCCACTGACTTATTTTAACTTTAATTTAAATTAATACCCTAATTTTTCTTTAAATTAGATCCAATTTACATATTTGCAAACAAAATAATATTTGTATAAAAAATATTAGCATAACAATGGCTAGCATAAGCTGAATCAGACGACAACGTCCGATTCACTGCCTGCATTTTTGTAAGATGGTAGTTAGAGTTTAGTTAATTTTTCTTGAATTCCTAGACTTACAAAAATAAGTTTTCCACGCGTGTTTACGCTAAATTATTAAAAATGAAAATTCAGAGCTTAAATCCTAACGTGCTATCGTATTTGTAAACATATTATTATAATTATTTTATTTTCACTAAAAATAATAATCCATTATTGGGGCTCATCAAAACTACCTTTTTTAAATAATTGAGCTTTCTAGTAAAGCAAGAAAATTTGAACTGAATTTTCTACAATTTTATAAAAATAATTTTTCCACCAAGAAATTACTTTGTATAAAATTAATATTCTAAATGAAAATATTATTTAAAATTAACGTATTTTCTTTAAAAGTAACAAGTCCAGTCAATGAAAACCAAAAAACGACCAATACGTGAAATAATTTGTTAATTAATTAATATTTTAATAATAAATCATAATTATTAATAACTTTTTATGCAGTTTTGCTAAGGACTGTATGTCTAACAAAACATAGAATAATTGAACCCTTAATTTTTTTTGTTTTCGATTAAAAAGATAAAATGTGAAAATATAACTAATTATTTTCCTTATATTTTAAATTTCTTGGGTCTAACTCTGAAAAAAATTGTTATGCAATTTTACTAAGGACAGCATGTGTAACAAAATATAAAAAAAATGAGTCCATACATTTTTTGTTTTCGATTAAAAAAATAAAATCTGAAAAAGTGACTGATTTTTTCATTATTTTTTAAATTTGTTGACTCCTGGTCTGATTTAAAATAAATCTTTTATGCAGTTTTACTAAAAGCTGTATCTGTAACAAAATATAAAAAAATTGAGCACTTACATTTTTTGTTTTCAGTTAAAAAAATAAAATGTGAAAATGTAACTGATTTTTTCATTATTTTTTAGTCTTTTTGACTCCTGGTCTAGTTTTGAAAAAAACTTTTTATGCAGTTTTACTATGGACTGCATGTGTAATAAAATATAAAAAAATTGAGTCCTTACATTTTTTTTGTTTTCGAATAAAAAATTATGAATGTACAAATGAAATATGCAAGGTGATAAATACAAAAAAAAACAATTAATTTTTAATGGGTTCAATATCCTGTATACTGGGTGATAATGAAACATGAGTCAGCTTTATTATTTTTTTATTTATTAAAATAGAAATTTGATTGTGTTGTAGGGTTTAAAAAAACACATTTAATGTACTATTTCTTTTAATATTATTTTCGGTAAAACCGGAAATAACATCGACTTTGTTTTTTTTAAATGCAACATCTCATTTTTTTGTTCGTAGTTTAAAACAATTTTAGAAAATGAGTATGTTTGTTACATTTTCTTTATTTTTTTACGAAACCCAAACCCCCCTACACCATTCTTGAGTACGCCAGTGGTTTTCCACTTTCCACCGTAATTAATAAAAAAGTTATTAACCATTTCCTAGCTCAAATTGTGAAATTCGTACCTAAAATATTGATTTTCTTCAAAAAAAAAAACACAAAGTACAAAGGTTTCATTAAAATTTTCCAGTAAAACGTATTTCATTATTTTACTATAGTATATTAAATTAATTGGAAAAAATTTTGTTAAAATATTTATAACAATAAAAATGATATTAACAATTTTGTAACTCGAGTATCAAAATGAAATTAAAATACTAAATAATTTAGAAAATCATGATTTTCCCATGTTTCCAATTTTCCGACAAGAATTTTATCGTTATTAAAAAGTTGTATCATGAATACACTTTCAAAATTTGGTATAAATATTAAGAAGAATAAAAAGTTATTCACAATATTATATATGGAGTCTTTAAAAAAGAAGAAATAACTCACAAAACATAAAATAAATAATCGTTATAAAATCCTCTTTTTAAAAAGTCGAATGATCCGGCATCATTGCATTTAAAAAAAGTGAGATATTTGATAAAATCTTCATTAACTAAGTTTAAAAATTAATAGTTCAAAAACCACTTAAATTTTTTTTCAAATTACAATTTTATTTAGGTATTTGAATTATTTAGAATTAGTTTTGGTACTTTTCACCGACTTCGAAAACCTTTTTTTTTTTTGAAAAAAAATTTTTTTACAAAAAAAATAAAAACTAATATCTCAAAAATACTTCTTTTTTAAGAGTATTTTAAGCCATGAATAAAAATATGGGATGTTACATTTAAAAAAACAAAGTTCATGGTGTTTCCGGTGAAACCGGAAGTGATTTCGAAAATAAAAAATGCACATAAATTTTTTTTTTTTTGAACCATAGAACATAGCCAAATTTCAAATTTTTCTATTCATAAATAAAAAAGTTATAGAGGTGACCCGGTTTTCATTTCCACCCGGTATATTATTAGGGCTCATCAAAACTACCTTTTTTTAAACAATTTTGAGCTTTCTAGTAAAGCAAGAAAATTTAAACTGAATTTCCTACTAGATACTTTATAAAAATAGTTTTTCCACCAAAAAATTACTTTGCATAAAATGAATAATTTAAATGAGAATGCAAAATGCAAAATGCAGGGTAAATATACATAATTAAAAATCAACGTATTTTCTTAAAAACTAACAAGTCCAGTCAACGAAAACCAAAAAAACGACCAATATGTGAAATAATTTGTTAATTAATTAATATTTTAATAATAAGTCATAATTAATAATAACTTTTTATGCAGTTTTGCTAAGGAATGTATGTCTAACAAAACATAGAACAATTGAACACTTAAATTTTTTTGTTTTCGATTAAAAAGATAAAATGTGAGAATACAATTCCTGTCACTTTATGTCAAAATTTTCAATGTATTTCTGACGTATTAATAAGTGAAAATACAAATATTTTCAGTCATTATATTCTCTTTACAAATATAACTCGTGGTAAGAATATGAATCGATAATTTTTTAGAAATGCTTACTCATTTTAATCTCAATCTTTGGAAAATGCATTTTCGTCGTTGAGATTAAAATTCGTGCTTTTCTAAAAAATTTTCGATAATATTCTTACCACTTGTTATATTACCCTTGAAAATATAACTGACTATTCTACTTACAAGTGATTATTTTTTGTGACAAGTAAAACGTCAAAAATATCAGCGATTATTTTGTGACGTTAATGTCAAATTTCAATAAGTTTGAAGTTAGCTGTCAAATTTTGCACAAAAAAGTGAAAAATGTTCGTTAAATAGTCCCATAAATATGCACTCTTGTTCAAATTATAAGTCGAATATTTCTCATACATTACCACTCTTGCCATTTGGGGTTAAAGATTAAAACTTAACCCCAAATGACATTCGTGGTAATGATAGTGAAAAAAATTCGACTAAAATATGACCACTCGTGATATTACATATGATTATCGTTTATCGTGATATTACATATGATTATTTTTCTTATATTTTAAATTTCTTGTCTCCTGGGTCTAATTTTGAAAAAAAATTGTTATGCAGTTTTACTAAGGACTGCATGATGTGTAACAAAATATAAAAAAATGAGCCCATACATTTTTTGTTTTCGATTATGAAAATAAAACAAAATATATTTTATTACATGGAACTAACGAACACCTCTACCAACCTTTGCCTCCCGCCACGAAAAGGATGGATGGCACCGCCATCTATCCGCGAGAGTCAAAACTAAATTTATTTATTTTTAGTAAAATGTAAAAAATATGATAATATTTTATTATAATTTTTTTTTTAAATAATTAAAATTAAGTTTTTTATCGCCATCTTTTGACCTGCAATCAAAGTCGATTAATTATTTTTTTATGTTTATTTTTTGAGAGGTAAAAATTAATCACCAATAATATTAACAACAGTTACATAACTTGTAGTAAATTGTTTATATTATTTGTTTAACAAAATTAAAGCAACTCTTAGTTAAAGAAAACCCGTAATCTGTCAATGCTGCAACCAAACCAGCACGCGTAAATTTTATTGTTTTTTCAGGTGAAAATTAACCGAGATATGAATTTTCCCAATATTCCGGTAAACGAAAAGTCCAAAAAGTTGCAAAAATTTGGTTAATATAAACCTCCCCGTGTGCGATCGGGTGAGAAGCGGCATACCGTTCGACGCGGCTTTTCAAGGGCTTTCATCTGATACCCCCGTTGAGGGGTCAAGTTAGAGCCGTTTTGGCGTAAATCTCAAAAAACTGAGAAAAAAGTGAAAAAAAAGTTACGAAAATTTGTCAGAGTCGACGTTTCTGCAGACGTTCGGTAGAAAATTCATATACAGCTTAATTTGGGTCGAAGAAAAAAATCCGATAATACCCCAATACCCGAATCCGGTCTCAAAAAAATTTTCGAATTTTTTTTTAGATTTTCCGTGTCAAAATTTTTTGTTTCTTTGAAAAAAAATTTTTGAAGCCAGATTTGGATTCATCGTTAAAATCTAAGAAAATAATAAATTTTATTTTATTTTTCAGGTGAAAATTGAACGAGATATGAATTTTCCCAATTTTCCGGTGAAAAATCGACGTTTCTGCAGACGTTCGGTAGAAAATTCATATCTCGCTTAATTTCGGTCGCAGGAAAAAATCCAAAAACACACCAACTTAAGATTTAAACAAGGAATCCGAATCCAGTCTCAAAAAAAATCAAAAAAATCTTCCTTAATTTTTTTAGATTTTCAAATTCAAAATTTTTTTTTTTTTGAAAAAAAAATTTTAGAAGCCGTATTTGGACTCCACGTTGACATCTAAAAAAACCATAAATTTTATTTTTTTTTCTCAGGTGAAAATTAACCGAGATCTGAATTTTCCCAATTTTCCGGTGAAAAATCGACGTTTCTGCAGACGTTCGGTAGAAAATTCATATCTCGCTTAATTTCGGTCGCAGGAAAAAATCCAAAAACACCCCAACTTAAGATTTGAACAAGGAATCCGAATCCGGTCTCAAAAAAAATCAAAAATGTTTTCCTTAATTTTTTTAGATTTTTAAATACAAAATTTTTTGTTTTTTTGAAAAAAAAATTTTAGAAGCCAGATTTGGATTCATCGTTAAAATCTAAGAAAATAATAAATTTTATTAAAAACATCGAATGACAGCAGGATGTGGATTCCTGAACTTTCACCTAGTGAATGTTAAATTTACCTTCCTCGAAGCGCATGCGTCAAAATCTCATCAGCGAATCCAAATTCACTTGGTCTAAACCAGGCGAATCAAGATTCACGAGAGAAAGTTTGCGCATGCGCTCGAGGAAGGTGAATGTAACCACGGGTATGCAAAGGGTATTGGCGAAGTGGAAGCAAAAGTTCTATGGTCTCAGACCGGAGTGAAAACAGCTAGATGGCTAAACAACTTCACTCTAGTCAAGTCACGTGACTGATGTAAATGACAAGCCACGAAAAGTTTTATTTGTGGTTTTATGGTTATTGTTGTTTGTTGTTTCTTTTCGCGTGTTTAATCCGTTGTTGTGGGATGTAAGTACATTAAACATTAAATTTTATTCAGCATTTAGAAAAACTTTACCGCATTAAAGAATGACATCCTTTAAATTAAAATTTAATTATGCCTGCAAATTTCCAAATTGTGATAAAAAATCCTATAATTTACTTGATTTTTTAAGTTTTCTACCAATGATACTGTTTTAAATAAATAGAAAGAAATTTGTAATTTAAAGGATGTTGATTGGAATTTTAAAATTTGCAAAGATGATTTTAACTCCAACAAATTTTATTCCTCCATTTAATTTCAAAGTAAAACCTGATTCCGTTCCAAAAATTACTTTCTATGGCTTTGAAGTGGGTACAATTTCTAAATCTTGTATTAGAGATGATGCTCAAAAAGAGGAAATTGTTGAGGGTAGTGAATAATTAAATGATAGTGTTTTCGTTGAGGATTATTCTCGAAAGTAATTTGTAAAGTGTAAGTGTAGGTCAGCTGATAACATTGAAGGTGAGGTTGATTGCAGTGATTTTTCATTTCTTTCTGAAATTTCGAGGAAAGGAGTGTTTTTTTTATGAAATTAAGTACATCGAAGTGTAATTTGACTCCAACGGAAGAAAAAAATGTATGTTATTCATTGGTCAAGAACTAATAAGGTTTCTAAATTAAAAAAGTGTTTAGAAAAGGAACATAATATGCTTGTAAAAAAACGTAATAAGCTTGTTTGTCTTGCCGTAGTCCAGAGGAGTTATTCGATGGATATACTTTATTTGCATTTTCTTTATTTTAGGTAAAGCGAGTATACCCTTCATATGAAGTAAAATAATTAATCCGTTTGTTGCTTTTAGATGCACGTTAAAGAACGGGCCTTGAAATTTATTCAATGTAGCAAAATTATGTTTTTTTTTACTTTATTAAACTTAACACGATTCTACATTTTCCATTAAATTGTTTATTTATTTTCTGAGTAGACACGTGTATATGATTTCCATTATATGAATATTGTTCTTTTAAATATGAAATATTCATGTAGTGGACATATCGTACTGATGAGATCAAGGAAGATCGAAACACATGTTTATTCTGAATAATAAATTAAAATTGTTTTATTTTTGACCTTATAAAATAAATTACCCTTTCCTTTTAAATTGCATGGATAAGAAAGTATTTTGAACAGGTAGGTATATCTTATTTTTTTTATTTCAAAAAATGTTGAACTTTATACTTAGTAATTTTTGTATGTAAAATTGTGTTTAATTAAATTCTGTAAGTTATTAATCCAGTATAATTTAGTAAAAATTTTAAAGCACCAAATGAATATGAGGCTTTAAAATTTTTGCTAAATTATTATTAAATTATTACTACAAAGTATATAGAATCAATACGCGGTTTAAATTTCGCGGCATTCTAATCCGATCTTGCCCGACGATATACGATCGCTCACGATCTGGACTGGAGTGAATTGGCGTAAAACCATCTCACGCACTTCAGGTTGGTTAAAATTTGTTTCCTCGGATTTACATGGCATTGACACTTCTAAAGAGTATTATTATTCTGTGAATGTAACATTCACTGGGTGAAAGTTCAGGAATCCACGTCCTGCTCCTTCCATCTATATTAGTTCTATGGTAAACAGCTGAGTAAGTGCTGCCAATGTGTCAATCATGCAACCTAAAAGTAGAAATAAACTAAATAATAACTAGAAATATTATTATAACAAATTATTTTTTAATTTAAAACCTTCCGAAAACCATTTTATATTTTTATTAACAAATGCGCAAGGTTGTTTTCATTTTATATCATCTAAATAACTTTTTGGTTAGGTGTGTACTCTACGGTATTTTTGTTCTATTATGAAATCAAATAAAATGTTATTTGGAAGATATAAAATGAAAACAACTTTGCTCATATATTAATAAAAATATAAAATGATTTTTGGAAGGCTTTAAATTAAAAAATACTTTGTTATAATAATATTGCTAGTTATTATTTAGTTTTTTTCTACTTTTAGGTTGCATGATTGACACATTGGCAGCACTTAATGACAGAGTGAGAAAGTATGCGCAAGTTCATGGTATCTCTGTTCTTTCAAGGTCTGAACAACGCTTTCGCATACTTTCTGCAATACGCTTCTTTAGAAGCTTAGGCTACTTTATATGCCGTATGTTAAGTTGCAGTGTTTTAAAAATTTATCTAGGAGTCGAAAAAATCAATCATTGTTATCATTACAATCTTAATAATAAAAGATACACTTGTTTGAATAAAAATATTATTTAATATTTTAATCAGTTAATGTTACGGCTGCAAATAATGAATTATGTATTTTGAATTTCGTGCGTGCCCACTACTACTACTTATGACAAATTTTAAATACGTATAATTTTGAAGCTTTTTTTTATTTAGTTATTTTTGAGTTTGTTTGTTGTTGTGGCCATCCTGTCAAAAGAACGCGGTTTTCTTCGCGTGGTTGTCGACTGTCGATGCTGCTCGAAGCCGCCTGATGCCGCCACCCGCTTTATTGCAAATGGCGTTGTTATTAACACCATAAAAGTAAACGTGGATTAAATGAAAATATAACCGTTTATATTGGCAAAAAAATTTTAAAATCTTGTTAATTATTTTAAAAATACTCCAAGTTGAGTTTAAGTGAAAAGTTAAAGAAACTCATGAGCCAACCTTTCGGTTGGATCGATGTTTGATTTGCCATTGTGTGTGGAGTTCATTCAAGGTTCAGCATCAAGAACTTGGAACTGCGTTTCTCAAATTGCTAATTTTATTTGGTACAAGCTAACTACTTCAGAACATCCAAATGTAAGTAAATACTACTTTATACAACAACCAGATTAAATAGCAACGAAAGCGAGTCAAATATTTGAGCTTGCAACTTGTACTTGCATTTCGATTCGTCGATCGTCGACGTTAAAATGGCTGCGCCATGAAACGAGTATCCTATTAGGAATTTTTCATTTTTATCAATATATTTCTAGTCTTTAGTCTAATAATATAACCTTATATCAGGTTTCATAAAATCATTCTTGCAAAATCACATTTTTATAACAAAAATTTGATACTTATAGTCCGGAAGCTAGTCAATTTTCCACTGAGCTCCGGTGGGAGTTTGAAAATTACAAATGTGTTTCATTTTCTTTTACACTAACTACATACGTTTAACCCACGATAGTTAAAGAGGTTTATTCGTTTCCTATTAGTTTCATTGTTTTCAATTCAATTATACAGACGATTGTACCTTCTCATATAAATGTCGATGACGTACAGCCCTTTCTGACACTTTATAACCACTAACAAGTCATTACATTATTAGATGAGTCTGACTACTTTTATTCCACAATAGTTAAGATATTTGCTCGAATCGGTATACCTCAATCAGATAGGCTTAAGTGTTTGTTCCGTTAAAAGTTCAATCGGTTAACTGAAACCTAATTATGAACATATATATTATTAGTTTATTAGATTTCATGCACTGGGGCTTGACGCACCAAGCGCAATGCTTTGCTTATTTTTGTGCAAATAAACGAACACGAAAAAATTATCCATGTCAAATATCAAAATCTTGAAAGAGGTTAGGTTTATTATTTTATTTTTATTTAGAAAGTATAAATATCACACACAAATTATCAGTACAAATTCATATTATAATTCTAATTATAATATACTTTTTTCTATTTTGGTGCGTTACTAGTCGCTAGTAACACACTGACAGCAGTGCGTTACTAGCCAGTACCGCACTGCTATCGGTGCGTTACTGAGTAGTAAATTTTATTTTTCCAAGTTGGTAGCACTGAAGTTTATTGATTGTAAAGTGGCAGTTGCCAAGCGATTTACAGGTTATTTGATGATTTGACAAACCTGACATTAGAGTTGCCAACTACCAAAAAAGTTACTAAAATTGAAAACTATAATATTTTATTTTAAATAGATATAAAGGCGCAAAATAGAAAAAATAGTATAAAAAACTTGTTTCATAAGTCGATAGTAGCACTTGTACAATATGCGACTTATGAAACTCGTTTTTTAATATACTATATTTAGCATTGCTATTCTGAAGCACTTTGATAACACATTATGAACATAACCACAAACAATAAACTTCAGCTGACTGGGGCTTGACGCACCAGAAATTAGGTAGCTTTTTAGGGCGTCACGCACCGCATAAACGAACAGAATTTAGTCACTCGGTACTGTACCGAGCAGCTAAAAGTGAATAAACAAAAACGGCTCATGTAACTGTTTGTTTAAAAACTAAACTAAAAATACTATAAAGGCTAGTGCACTTATTAAAACCAATAAAATCTCAAAGCACAAAATAGCCTTCATTCACATTCCTCCATTTTTTACAAAATTTATGTCAAAATAGCACCATTTATAGTAGTCAAAATTCCCAATTGTAAATAAATGACATTTATGAACACAAATTTGTTGACTGTCAGTTTTTAAACTGTCCATTTTATTTATAAAATATTTTAAAAAAGTTAACTAATGTATTGTCTAGAGATATAAATTTGTAATAGTTAACAAGTTAGTAAAAGCAATTTACTTCATTTATTTGTTAATTTTAGCTATTTGATTGTATTGCAGATGCCGCGTTCTCGAAGAAGACACCACTCAAGATCACGATCCAGGTCGAGATCCGACTCTCATGATAAGGACAGAGAACCAAAACGGAGAAAAATTGAGAGTTATGACAGCCCCCATCATCGTAAATCTGTTAGGTTTGTATTTTATTTATTTTAACTATTGATCATCTTCACTAAAAAACCGTAAAAAACAGAAGATCTATACCATTAATCGTTAACTTTCAACTTTATTAATGTAATAAACTTAATTCTAACCCGTAACTATGTCCCTATACACGATGACAAAAATGAGGTTTTTGCGCATTTAATTTAAGAATTTATTGTTGAGATTATAAATTTTGAAACTTTTCCTACTTATACTTACATAAAATGTCACTTACATTGAAAAATATCATAATTCTAACTCAGTATTTTGAAAAATTAAAGAACATTGTCAAAATTGATGAAAGATTGTCGGTTCATTCTTTGAAATTGATTTGGCAACATGGCTCAAGTTTTTCTCAAAAGAACCTCTCCTCCACTCAATTCTCCTGTCAGTCGAATGGGATTTCGAGTGAAGGGAGTATGAGATGTGAATTTTTTCTTATGAGAATTGTATTCACGTCATCTGATTTTAAGGAATCGATACCATGAAGTGTATTATGGTTCACACTAATTTTTAAATTTCTACAACTAAACTAACTGTCTTGCCTTCAGTTTATAGGATAAAGCCTCCTTTTTGTCATCACTTACACGGTATCCCATGAGCAGTGGTTAATAGTTTCAGGGGTGATAGTATTTGGACTATTTTGAGTAAAAAAAGTTTAATTGAACATGCTACGTTCAAGAGAAAATAAATGACTTATTTATTCCAATTATTTATTTATTATTTAAATACAATGGATTCCGCTTAATCGGATCACAGCGGAACCAGGGGCGTTTAGTCCGATAAAGTGGTTGGTCTGAAAAATAAAAGTTCATTTTTTTTCATAATTAAAAAAAAAGGAAAACGTAAAATAATAGACATTTATATTTAAAATAACATAAAACATAATAATCAATTCTGATTGTAACATAAAATAAATTCGTACATAAAAGCAAAATATGTACCTACAATTATTTGATGGTTAAATAAAATTTAAAATATTTAAGAAAAATATAACTAAAAACTAACAAGAATATTTAGGTTTCAATTCCGAAAAATTGGAAATTTCTTTTAATGTAAATAACTAGATACAGGGTGAACAAAAAGTTTGGTAACGCTCGTTTATTTTTGAAATGAAGCATTTTTGAGAAAAATGTTTCAAAAAAAAGATCTTGGTGTCCCAATCCTTAATGATACAGTCTAGAATGAAGGATATGTGAAAAATATTGTAATTAATTAAAATTTAAGTGAATTTAGAAGTCATTTTGGAATGTCCTGTGAAATCAGAAGAATTATGTACATTATTAGTTATATTATTTAATAATATATTAGTTAGAATCTATAGAACTATCGCTGACTGGAAACAGCGCTCATTTTTTCCGCTTAGTGAGTTGTAAAGCTGCTGAGAATAAGCGTACGCTCAGCGCAAGCGTTCAGCGAATCGCTTGTGCCAACTCTCAACAGTTGCGTTCGCTGTACCGCGTCTCTGCTAAACCTTAATGCGTACCCCCTCCCCTTTTTCGATGCAGTGATTTTCGATCCAACAATGTTTCGTTCCAGCTATGTTTCGATGCAACAATATTTCGAAACAGCAACCTTTCGAATGGACAAACTTTCGTTGCAGCGTGATTGGATCCAGTAATATTTCGACCCAACGATTTTAGGTCCAGCAATTTTCGATGCAGCGACCTTTCGACCGGGCAATATTTCGATGATGCGAATTTCGACCCAGCGACGTGACCGCTCATGCACGCTTATGCGCTTACTTAAGTCGCGGTAAACATTTAATTTGGACAACAAATAAACATCATGACTACGTTTAGCTCGAGCAGGTTGAATTCGGGTTTGATTTGACATTTTACATGTATTTCAAATGGTAGAGGTTAAGCCAAGCATGAGCCAAGCCAAATTCAAGTTGCTTGAGATAAACGTAGTCAATGGCTGCGTTCAGCGAACTCAACAGTTGAGAATCAGCGTAAAACACGTTTGCTTCCTGATTAGTAATCACAGTCGAAATTCGCTGAACGCCACCCGCTTTTGATAGATTACTTTCTAGACGACTTTGATGTAAATCATTCAGTGCAAAAGTTATTATTAATGGTGTTCCTAAAAATAATGGTCCCAATCCGTAATGATCCAATCTATAATGAAGGATATGTGAAAAATATTGTAATTAATTAAAATTTAAGTGAATTTGGATGTCATTTTGGAATATCCCGTGAAAATATAGAAAAATTATGTACATTATTAGTTATATTATTTAATAATATATCAGTTAAAATCAAAACTATAGAACTATCGCTGATCGCTGACTAGAAACAGCGCTAATTTTTTCCGCTTAGGCCGCGTTCCACTAATGAACACTAAAGCCCACGACCGCAAAATTTTCCCGTTCCACTAGCTCAAAACGTCACCATTCAACAAACAACCACAGAAACCCACGAATAAATACGGCCGTTGTGAGCTTGTTGCGGTCGCCATCGATGCATGAAAGAAAAAATCGCGTTCTTATGTAGAACGAGTTTGCGGTCGTCGTGGGCATTGCGAGTCTTTAGTGGAACGCGCCCTTAGTGAGTTGTAAAGCTGCTGAGAATAAGCATACGCTCAGCGCAAGCGTTCAGCGAATCGCTTGTGCCAACTCTCAACAGTTGCATTCGCTGAACGCAGCCAATGTTACACAAGTTTTATTTCGGACCAATTTTTTGTTTTTACATGGCACTTGACGAATGTAACATTTTTCATTGTGTCTTCTTTTTTTGCGTTAAAGATTAGAATTTAGTCTTATGTTTTATGAAATTTAAATAATAAATAAATGCATTAAATAAGTCAGTTATCTTTTCTTTTGAGAAATATTCAGGGTGCGGGAAAAGTCCTGCAAAATGGCTATAACTTTTTTATTTACGGATTTATCAAAGAAAGTTTTATATGAAAGTTTTAAGGTTTAAAATACGGGATTTATCTGTGGCCTGATTTGTGTTTCCACATCACGTGACTGAGCTAAGACTATCAACTTTGAAATCTTAAATGGAACGTGCCAACTTTTTTTTATAGTTATCGGAATCTACATAATTTTCTGAATTCATAAGTACCTAATATTTTTCGTTTATTAAAGGTTAAAAAAACGTTTTCGTAAATACTTGGCACTTTTTTCTTTGATTTCTTATTATTTTTGTTCTTACGACCGTATGACACTTGCGAGTTTACTGTATAAAATCTTCACATGTTTTCTCTTGAGTTTTCTATGGTAAAATGGCGAGTTTCTTGCATAAAATTTGCAGTATGACACTTGTCATTTTTTATTAGAGAAAACTCGCACTTGTTCTATGTTAAATTAAAATTTATTTACTTTTTGAGGTTATTCTTTTGTAAAAAATAGCTCGCGAGAAAACTGTTAAAAAAACGTGCATGATACTTGCGAGTTTTTACCATAGAAAACTTTTTTGAATTATTAAAACATAATCATTTAAATTGGTGAAATATTTTTTTCAAATAGGAATCCATTATTTTTATTGTAGATTCATAATTTATAAAAAATAATAAGCAACTTTTATACTAATTATACCATTTTAAATTAAAAATAGTCAGTAAAATATTTTTGAAATCATTTTCTTGGGATTTGATGACATGAAAATGATAATGTGATATCAATAATATTTTTTAACAGTTCTCCATGATTTGAAATGCAGGGCTACTAGAGTCACTGTACACTGGGTAATTATTGCAAAAGTGCATTAATTTAAAGTCGCGTGCGTAGGTTACCTACACCAACGTCCCTGCGGATTCTTTGACCCCAAGTAGAAGGACGTGTGGTCATGATGCATTTTAACTGCCCGTGGGCCGTGGGTGCTGCTAAAGAGCATCAACACGGGGGTTAACACGCTTTAAAAGAAGACAGGGTCAACATCCGTCATGTGTATAAAAAATTATGTTCGTTTCATAGAAAAAATTTTGTTTGTGGGTTTAAAAAAAATTAAGAAATGAAACTATAAAAAATATTAATTAATTTTAAAATATTTACAAAACGCTCTTAAGTTCCCATCTATTTATTTTTTGATGCAACACCAATGCGTCATAAGGAATGTCTTAACTTGGAAGGGATAGCGGATAGCTTATTCCATACTCAGGAAAGGATAAAACTCCGAACAGACTTCAGTTTGTTTTTACCTTTTATAAGAAACGTTTATGTTCGTTTAAATGAGCGGCAGAAAATGATTTTAATATAAAACGGCGAACGGTGCGCTTAAGGCTTACGAGTTGACGTGCTGTGCGAAAGTGCAAGTTTAAAACTCAATCCATGTCCCATTAAATATTTTTTGATTACTTATACATCCGCGGCTTGATATTTAGTAAAGTATGCTTTAAAATAAATGGTATTGTTCGCCTGTGGCCTGTGGTATTAATAACCATTAATGGATTAAGCACGGATTATTACAACCTTGCCCTGATTTGTTATCAAGGTCGTCGACTGAAATTTCTTCAAGTGCATTTATTCCTTTTAAAGAAGTTTTATTTATAATGCAAATTTTAAATTGATCGCATTAACTAGGTATTTTCGATAAGATGTTGGTCGAAACGGGCGATTCCTCAAAAATTTTAGCGCCATATCACGAACTTTCGCGTTTAAAAATTGATACTAGAAGACCAGATATGCCAGTGCTTTATGTTGCCATGGCCACCTGGATACCCAGATGCAACATGTATAAGTACGTCTTGTCGAAACGCATTTAAATTTCATTTTACATTTTAAACGTTTATTTATAGTCCACTGTAATGCATTCCTTGCATGTAGCTTTAATTAACACAATTATTCTTCTATCAGTGCATATGAAAGGTTAGTTCTGTTATCATATCCACCTTAGACCGAAATATAAGATTGCATGCGTTCATGTGGACTTTTTATTTGCATTTTTAATGGGATTTGTTTTGATTTTTTATTTTGGTCTCTGGCTGGAGTGAGAACTTACGCTAAGTACTCCAATTTCAAAGTACTAAAACGTAAACATATTTTTCTAGCTCGGAGTCAGAGTCCAATGAAAAAATCAACAGTCCTCAGATTTTAGAAGAAAATGAAATAGAAAGTTCGCCGAATGATGAAATCGTTACGATCGACGAACGTAACAAAAGTGAACTCGGTGATGGTTCTAAAAAAGTTCAAGACGATAATGTAATGGAAACTAAAACAAGCGAAAATGTCATCTCAAAAGCCGACGAAACTGCGACGGCAAATTTAGAGTTTCAGAAACCACAAGAAGAAACGTCGGAAAAACTTGTCCCGAAGAGTGTACCAATATCCTTAAACAAAACTCCACAAAAGGCTTTAACGCCCAAACAACTCCAAAAGAAATTAGAATCGGAAAAGAAAAGGTTGGAAAAGCAAAAAGAACGCGATGAAAAGTTGAAGAAAGTCCAAGAAATGCGAGAGGAGAAAAAAAAGGCGTTAGAACAACAACGTCTCGAAAAAGAAATGAAAAAACAAAAAGAAGAAGAAGAGAAACTGTTAAAACGGAAAGAAAAGGAAGATGAAAAACTGCAAAAGCAAAGGGAAAAAGAAGAAAAAATCTTGAAGCGAAAAGAGGAGGAGGAGGAAAGAAAGCGAAAGCGTGAACAGGAAAGAATTAAAAGGCAGCAAGAAATTGACGACAAAAATAGGGAAAAGCAAAAATTGGAGGAGCAGAAACAGAAGGCAGCTGCTGCTTTCGTGAATTTTTTCGTAGCTAAAAAGAATGGCGATTTAAAATCTTCGGAAGTAAACGAAAGTTGCAATTTCATGCCGTTTGAGGTTAAATCGGATATGAGACTAGCTCCGTTTTCGCGTAAAATCATGAAAGAGGAAGAAAAGGAAGAACTTGGTAGGCTGATGGAAAAACAAGAGTTAAAATTATTGTATTTGAACGAGTTGCGGGCGGGAAAAGAAATTGGAAAGGGTGGTAAAACGTGGCCTTACGACGATGACTCCGACGATGTTATGATCGTGGACGACTTGGGTGAGTCCATCCTTCAGTGCAATTCTGTCAAAATGAGAGCGAAGCTCTTAAAATTTCACGAAAATCAGCGTCCGCCCTATTTTGGTACTTGGAGGAAACGCAGTAAAACAATTAAACCTAGGAATCCTTTCAAAACCGATGAGATATTCAATTACGAAATTGATTCGGATGAGGAATGGGAAGATGAGGTAGATGGAGAGTCTATTGCAGGATCTGATGATGAAGAAAAGGAAAACGAATCTGAAAATGATTACGAAGTCGACAACGAGTTCTTCGTCCCTCACGGACATTTGAGTGAAGATGAAGGGGGCAGCGATGAGGAGGAAAAGGCGTTAGATCCAGAAGCTCATAAAACTAAATTAAAATTGATGAAAAATCAATTTGATGAGGAAAGAAAGTCGAAAACGCTGAAAATTAAACCGCGAGTTTTTGGGTGCATTTGGTATAATAAAGACGAGCCTGTTGATGAAGCTATGGACCGCCATTTTAAACCTTTATCGGTTATATGTAATAATACGATAATTATTAAAAAACGTTCGGATTTAATTTTTGCGAGTAGGAAAATTGAAAAGCCTGGTTTTGAAAAGGAATTAATTCCGGAGTTTTTGAAATTTTTACATGGTAATGTGCAGCGTAATAGGAGAATTTTAACAAACGAATATTTGAAAATTTTGGGATCCAAAAATATTATTCCTACTGTTACTAAAATTGGGATATTTAGGCAAATCAAATTGTTGGCCCACTGGAAGAGGTGTCCTGATGAAGGAGCTTTATTTAAGAAGTATTGTTGGTATGTGGATCAAGATACGAGAATAGAATACGGTGTTGATCTTAAGATACCCGAACAATAGTTGTCATTTATATTTTTAATATTTTGTATTATTATTATTGGAAGTTAACTGTTTTAATATACAATTACACAACATTTTTTATTTTATTTTATTACTACCCTATCAATGTAAATATTCCATTTCAAATCTTGAGAGTTTAAAACTGAGAATGGGAAATTTTATTTTAGTAGTGAAAGAGCTCATAGATCGCATCAGTATGATAGAGGTTCGAGTGCCGAAAGAAGATACAAACGAAGTCATCGCCGATCGCCGCCTTCTAAAAAACGTCATAGACATCGCCACGAAAGATCTTCGTCTAGGCACAAGAAGCATAGTAGACGGTCGTATTCGGATGACAAGGTCAGTATCTTTTAAGTAATTATTATTTTGCCATCCATTCAACAAACCCCTCACCCTTTATAAGCGGCTTCTGGCCACTTCTTCGTCACAGTGAGAGTTTCATTGATTTTTTCAAGTTTAGTTTATCTTTGTGCTCTTAAAAATATTTAAAAATTTTTTTTTCATTTTTTACCAAGTTTTAAATAAAAATAATTCTCTAAAACCAAAATTATAATACATATGAAAACTGTTTTATGGGGGTGTACTTTTAACAAGTAAAAAAAATAATGTATTTCTAATTCCATGTAAACAAAAATAACATAAAAATTTCATACATTTTAGTGAATTTAATAATGAAATGAAATCTGAAAAAGTGACTATTTCCATTTTTTTTTTTTGCAATTTTGACTCGAGGCATCTATTTCAATTTTCAATGAACTTTTTGTATTTTTATTTTGATATTAGAAAAATCAAAATTTTGCCCATTAAATTTAAATAAAAATATAAATGTAAAAATGAATGCATGTAGTGTAACTTTAGCCTGGTTCCAGAAATATACTTAAGAAGATGGTCGATAAATTAGGTAGAGGACTTTCCAATGTAAATTTCGATTTCGTATTTCCCAAATAAAAGACAAACGGTTAATTCAAATCGAATAATTCTTTTTTGTATTGTTTAAGAATTCCACATTGCATCTTGTGTATATTGTTTTTTTGTAATTTTTATTTTTTGTTATAATTAATACTCGTTGAAAACATCCAAAAATAGGCAACTTTTAAGTTTAAATTACACCTTATAAAAAGAGTATTTTTTTTAAATTAAAATACACAAAAGATAGTCTGTTTAATTTACTTTTAAGATAATCTAAAAAAAAATATTTTATTAATTAGTTCTTAAATTATATTGGAAATAAAATGTCAATGAAAACAGGAGGATGAATTATTGGCATTTCTTTCGCGCAGTTATATTTTTAATACGCACATCGCATTTCCAAAGAACAGAGAAATTGGAGTTATTTTGTCGACTATCCTCTTAAATCAAAATCTTGATCACAGAAACTTTTCGTGTGTTTAAAAAAACTAAAACAAGGAAATGTTTTTTTGCCGAAAATATAATTTAAAATGCGAAAGATAAGAATAGTGGAAATGGTTTTTAGGAATTTTAGTTCTTTGGAAATAATTTGAGGCTACTAAACTTGATTACAGGCAGTGAACGGATTTGGATCAATTTAATTTTCATGTTAATGGTATTCAAATCAGTTTTTTCAGTTTGTGCATGTGGATAGTGGATAGCGTTATTACGAACGGCAAGTGCCATTGGATAATAAATTAACAACATACACGCGATACTCCTATCTAAAATAGACCACATGATAGCGTGTGTGTCCGAATCAGGGGTGTTAAAGCAAGCATCTCTTCAGTATTAAAACGCGAACCATGAGCGTCTTCATAGACAAACACTACTCTACTAACACGCTTACTTTATTACCTACAAAAACTAATAATATTAAAGTTTCATTTATGAATTATGAATAAATAAACAGTGAAGCAATTCTTTTTTTAAAAAGTTTGTGTTTTTGTTAATTAAAAATGTGATGAGTTATTAACTCTCCTGAAATTGGGTTAATTTTATTAAATTTCATAAACGTGTTGTGAGATTTGATGAGACTCTTTCCACTATGGTGAAATGTTACTGGCTATGTTATGTTTTAACGAAGATGTCAAATTTACACTTCATTCTAAATTGTCTTTTAAATTAAAGAGACTATTCAAAAGAATTCAGGTTTGATCCCATTATATCTATTTATTTCGATTATTTTTATAACACAATAGATTCTTTTATTGCTGCAGTCACTTTTTCTTTTGATTTTTGTGTTAATTTAAGCCCAATCTCCACCGAACACTGAGCTGCAATGAATTATTACGAGACAAATTCGATAGTTAAAAAATACTATATTATTCAAGAGACGGGTACTGATATTTATTAAATGCTACAAGTGACATACTAAACTTTATTTGGGGGGGGGGGGGGTGACTTTTTTCTGGTTCCATCCATCGTTCTTCTGGCTTTAGTTTAACAAGTTTTCTAAAATTGGATCAAATTTTGGTTTCTTCTTTTTAAATTATTTTAACAAACTCGATTTGAAGTTTAAAAACGAATTTTGGAGATAACTCGTTTCAAGAGATCGAGGTTCGGCTAAAAAGTTCAATTTTCCGTTTTACTAATAGTTCGAAAACTATCGGAAGATTTTTAACAAAAGTTCGTACCCTCTGAACCGAATAATGGAGAGTTTTGTCTTTATGTCGCATTAGGCAATTTTGAATTTTGAGGCCGCAAAATATCGATAATTGATGATTTAAGAAGGATTTTGAAATTACAATAAAATTACAATAAAATTCGTTTATAACGGACAGGGACGGCGAATTTTGTTCGTTATAACCGTGAAAAAGTATTTACCTGCCATTATTCTAATTCGAAATATACATTTTTTTTTAATTCATCCGTATCTGACTTCTGGATTTTATTCCATTTTCCCGACTCAATTTAATTTGCAATTTTTGATTGACCATATCTTCGGGTGGGATGGTGATAAGTCAATAAAAGTTTGCATGGATATTCAGGTTAAGATGCCCTTTCAATTTGTTTACTTAAAATTGGGGGTTCCCATTTATAAAAAATATGATGACGTCACTGGCTCGTTGTGCAATGACGTCAGATAGATTTTAAGTAGCTCAAAATGTCTGCAATTAAAAACATCAATTTGACCAGTTCAGCCGTTTTTCTGAAAATCTTATCGTTCTTGACTAATTGAAGTTGTTCATTGTTACAGACTCACCCTGTATGTATTTTTCTTATTAATCCATAATTATATTCGTGATTGGTCAATAGGGCTTCGTGCCAGAGACCAAGGAAGAGCGCATTAAGAAGAAAAAGGTATTTTGCTAAAATTTTGGCAGTAGTACTTGGATAAAATATGAATATTCAAAACAAATTTCATCGTGAAGCTTTTTCTGGGGCATCCACTCTATTTACCCCCCCCCCCCCCTTTGTACGGTGCCATTATTCTTAATTAAATGAATTTTTTATAATTATCTCGATTGCATTAATTAATAACCAGAATTAACGCAGATATACTGATTAATATTTTCGAATCCCAGAGGTGTCAGTATAAAATTTATTAATGGAAAACTCCATTAAAAGAGAGTTAACGAAATTCGTTGAAAAAATATTTACTCGGTATATTCTTGAAAACCGTGAATTTTTAAACCATTATAACCAAGTTCGACTGTATTAAAAAAATTGAAGAAAACAATGTTATTTTTTTAAATTTATTTGGAGGCCCCTCCCTTGTTCGTGGCCTTAGACCTTATTTTGCCTATATGGTAACGCGCCAGTGGGTCTGTCCCGAGCATAGTCCCGAAGTCTGTCCTTACGGTATTAGTTATTCTGAATGAAAAAGACAATATTGATAGTTTTTCGAATTGAATTCTAAAATGTTTGTGTAGAAAATAAAAAATATTTGTTTTTATTGAAACCGTAAGGCCTATTTTCGCTGGTTGCTGTAAAAATAGTGACTTTGTACATCGTCCGGGCAACAAGCCAACTTCGATGTTCTCGTTTTCGCATGACCTTGATGAAAAATAGGAAATACTTACTATAAATTTATGTTACTAATAAAAATAGGCACATCATTTTTATTATTATATTAACTTGCGCAAGTCCACGGGTATCTTTATTGACGAAAATGGCTGCGCTTGGCGTTTGGTGATTTTCTTAATCTTACTGTGTGGCTAAATAGTTAAATAGATGACGTGAGATGGGAATAAATAAAAATAAGATTTTGATTAATTTTGGATTTGTACACCTACAGCCTACAGTTATATTTACCTAATTCCCAATTGACCACTCAGACTTAGGAGAGCGCATGAAACGCGTAGCTGTTAGTATTTTTAGTACAGCGGTATTTGGCATCGGGAGCGGATGCTCGTGCATAATACCAGTAGTTGCTTAGTACGTCCTATACATTTGCGGATTTGCGCATTCTAGAATAAGCCGTTTTTGGTATGTAATGGTGTTGTTTTGAAAATGTATGGTACTAGTTTGTCATTTTCGCGTCAGCGAAGCAATTACGATGATTACGACCGACTGGGTTATTCGTGGTACTCGTCCCCATGGCCTGGCACAAGCACAAGTTACGCACCCACGAGATCCACAAGTGGAACTTCTGTTAATTCTGTTGCTTCCACAAACCAACCGCGAAGGGCCCGTTACACCCGATCATCCACTGCAAGTGTTACCCAAATTTTAAGTGACTCGTGTAATAATTTCTTACAAAAAATTTCAACTAAAGTTAGAGGACCTTCAGCGACAGTAGAAAGGACTCTAAATAGCGTCACTTCTAAATCCACAACAAACGCAACACCACATCCACTCTCGACTTCGGCATCGACAAATTCTATAACTTCCGCCAGGAGCAAATTCGAAGACAAATATTCATCTGTTTTGGATAAACTCTATGGTCGGAAAAAGGAAGATAAAACTGCCGAGTCATCTGTTAGTCGCACTTTATCGAAAAGTGCTACAACATCCAACATATATTCCAACGATAAGAAAGAAATTAAAAATGTTCGAGAAAAAACACCTTACAAGTCTGATACGAAAAAATCACAGTATCCAGAACCACCATACTCGTACCTCGACAGGGACAGAGATCTCATCTACAGAATGCGCCAGAAATCAAATCATTCCGACTTACGACCTAGAAGATCAACGAAACCCCAACGAAAAAGCGAAGCGTCCGAAAAGAAGTACACTACAAATCTTAAAATTATCGACATACCCTTCGAGGACAGCCAAGATAATCTCGCTTCACAAACAGGCTCCGCCGACCCTTTTAGCGAAAGGGAGACCAAACGGAAGGAAATTCAAAGCCTTATTATGAAATATTCCGCTCTGGATGAGTTTTATAATCGTAAAGGTGGGGCGGAAGGTAAATCATCCGGGACGGGTACGGGGTCGGGAACGGGTGTCGTCGAAAACAATTCAAATTCTGCTTTAGTGTCTTTATCGCAAAAATATCACCACCAACGCAACAAAGCGAGTGTTGCTGCAGCGGCTGTAAGTACAGGCCGTTTATGCGGATGTCCCCTGTTTTAGTGTGACGCTCTAACGCCAACTGTTTAACATTGTGTAAGTCAGCCTTGTTTAATTCAAATAACTCGCATCGAAAAATTATAAAAAAAAATATTATTATTATTGCATGTCATTCAAACTTTAAATACTTTCTACTTTAGCCTCTGATCTCTAATTTTATTATTCTGCACAGGGTGTCTGAAAAAGACCCTCCGGGAATCCTTTCGGAAATTTTTTGAAATTTGAAATTCGGTTGTGAATTTTTGTTTTGTTTTGAGTTTCAACTTTAGTTTTGTTTTTTTTTTTGCTTTCATTTTGAACCTTGGGTCAAATAATCTACTTTCTAACACACTTTTTGCCAAATTGACTTGATTAGTTTTCTGGACACCCTATACAAGGTGTCCCATTTGACGTTGGACTCTATGGGTACCTTTGTTATTATTGGAGATAGAAAGTCGGTTAAATGGACAAAGTAGTAAATTTTTGCATGACCAATAATAATTCTTTGACAAAACAGTTGAATTTTGCATCGTTTCAGCGCCATCTTGAAAAATCAAAAAGTGACAACTTCAAAATATGACTAACTTCTTTATTGTAGGCCATACCTAAAAACTTTGTTTACAACATAGAGGCAGTTTTTTTATGTAAAATCCAATAAGCTAATCAGATTTTTTCTTAAGACTTTGTTTTTTCTTATGATGGCCATATTGGAATTACACATATTTGGAAACAGTTTTTTTTTCTGAGAAGTTTGATATACCACATGTCACATTTAATAAATATTTTACGGATAATTGGATAATTAATAAGATTCGTAAAGGATTTCATGGAGTGCTCGAAACTTATTAACATAGCAAATTATAAAAAAATAAACAATTGTAAACTGTCAATACCTTGGTGTTAACTTCGTATTTTTTGTTTTGTTATTCTTGACATTTATATAAGTTTATTAATTTTAGATTTTGAAAATAAAATAAATTATGTAAATTGTCACAAATACATAATTTTGGTAAACAGAAAAATATTTCTGCATTCATAAAATAATAAAAAGTTTGTATAAACTTTGAGTCCAAAGAATGATGCACCTTTTCAATTGATATTTTCATGAATTCTGTTCTATCAAAAAAAAATGTACCAAATAATTTGAATGCATAACATCATCAAATTATTAAAGCTTAAAATAAATAATTTTCAAACTATCTTATATTTTTTTAAACATTTTTTGAAATTATGAAAAATTCATGTACCTATAATTATTTGGTGCTTTAAGCTAAATTATGTTAATGACTTCCATATTTTATGTCGTATGCCAATTTTCCATCAAACAGGTAAAATGGAAACAAAATAGAAACTCATGTAAAAAAAAACAAAACTCCAACTTTTACAAACTTTTTGAAGTTTTGAGTTTTTGATGCTTTTTTTGTTTTGATTTTCATTTCTCCCCCGAGAGACTTCAAATGCTCTTGATTGTAAGTAAATAAATACAAAAAATTGCCGACTTTTTTGGCATAAACTCGTCAAAAATTGAAAAAATTAAAGAACCCAGTATCTTAGTACTAACAAGAAAGAACAAACTTTAAGAACTTGAAAAAGTAGGAAGTTTAAAGCGGGTCAGTTCAGTCCACAAATTTGAGCGCATGATTTTGAAATTCTCTTAATGTTTACGGTTTTAGTCATAATGTTTTTTTCCAGTGGAGCTTTTTTAAAATATACTTTTTTGGTACACAAAAGAGTCTTGTGGGTACCTACTTCATCTTTTTTTGTTTTTGTAATTCAATTATTTGAATCAGTTTTTTATAAAATTCCAAAATGCCGCCAAGCAAACAATTTTTGTAAAGAGCCCGTTTTACTGCTGCCGTATGAGGTTTTGGTTTGACTTACAAAAACAAATAAAGAAATAATTGGTAGCCACAAGACTCTTCTGTTTATCAAAAAAAAAATTTAAAAAAGGTCCACTGGAAAAAAAATATGATCAAAACCGCAAATATCAAGCAAACTTCAAAATCCAGCACTAAAATTTGCCGATTATCGCCTTAACAAAATTTTTAAATAAATTAATACCACAGTATATTTTTCCATTATCTTTATTAATTGTACATTCTGAGTAAATACTTTTTTCCACGACTATTGAGTAAATGATTCATTACGTTTGAACTTTTTGATAAGTAATGAAATTCATTACTAAATTTTTGACATTATTCAATATGCTCCATCTGTGCGGACCAATCACAAAGCTGCAGTATTGCCAACCCATTGAGTAATGAGGAATGGATTATGGATAATTTCAACCACAGAATAAAATTTACATAGAAGAAATCAAGAAATGTTAAAAATATGAAAAATTACCTCAAAAAATTGCATAAAAGCACCAAAAAATATAAAAAAGTCATGGAAAAAGTATAGTATTCCTCGCGAGAAAATAGGCATTATTCACGAAGACCGAAATTGCAACACTAGTCAATATACTATTTATTTAATAAGGGAATAACGTAAAAATACATCCAAGTTGCAATTTATATAAAATATTTTTAAATGGCCACTTTTACAGTTTAAAAATCAAAAAAAGTGCTGTCACTTTTTTACATTACAACTTTTTTTTGATACGTGTTCATTTATGTACAATTATTTCTTGGAAGTAAAACTATTGAATTATTTGTTTGTAAATTTAAAAATACATACTTATTAATAAATGAATGGTATTAATTTTTGAGAATTTAGAAAGAGTTATTTTTATTTAAAAAAAATGTAAAAGTTGTAAATTTGAATAAATTTTGATTCAATTTTGTTTTGTAAAGCTTTAAATAACATTGCATTTTTGAATGAATTAACAAATAAATTTGTTTGCTTTCTTTGATTTTTTGAGTGCACACAGATAAAAGGTATATGAGCTGTGGCGGGGCAGTGCGCAGTTTAACTTCCAATAATTAGTCATTCCTGCTCACCGTTTACCCCACACCCATATGCCGTTATTTGTTATTATGTTACCGGTGCACTGAGTGTGCCTTTTTGACTCTGAACCGTTGTTGATTTGGCAATCCGTTGTTGTTTGCCCTTCCTCTGTGTTGCTGGCCGGTGCTGACCCACACATCCACTGCCTTGATGCGATTTGATGCCTTGCCTGACGCTCATGACGATGAAATTACTTGATGTGACGTTTGATGATGCTGTTCAATCATTCGGATGACGGGATTCCCGATGGCAGAGTTCGCGTGCTCCTTCAGTCGAGGACGATGAAGAAGGCCACCTCATATACAGATCGGGAGATGTTCTTCAAGACAGATGTTCGTGAATCAATCAATTTATCACACTTTTCGGATAAGTCTTAATTCATTCCCAATTCCCTTCCAGTTTATAAATATTGATTATAATATTTACCCCACAGAATATTTTCTTTCAGCCAAGGCAACATTATTGGCTCTTTACAAAATTTTTAAATAATTTTCTAAAACATCTCATAATTAAGCTTAGATTAACTATAACTACTAGGAGTCAATAACCTGTTTTAAAAGTTAATTTAAGTTTAGTAGTAATTGAAAAATATGCTTTTCATTAGGTTAAAAACAACACATTTTAATATTTGGTACAAACCATTTGCATGCCAAATTATTTTATAATTAAGTTTATTTTTAAGACTGGTGTATCTGATAAACAAATTCAGTTTTTACTTTCTTTACATTTTAAATTATTATTTTCCTTTTTTTTTCGTTTATCAGATTACACTTAATTAAATTTGTTATGAATAAATTGTGTTCAATTGCAGATAAAATTTTTGGAACACTTGGAGAAGGAACTTTTGGAAAAGTAGTCAAAGTAAAAGATTTGGAAATGTAAGTATCGTGTCTTTATTACATAAAAAAGTAGGAGTATTACTTAAAGTTGTTTCTTATTTCAAAAAAAGTGGAACGTTTGCTTTTAATATTACAAAAATATTGATTTTTAGGGACCATTCCATGGCATTGAAAATTATAAAAAATGTCGAGAAATATAGAGAAGCTGCCAAGTTGGAAATAAATGTTTTGGAGAAATTGGCTGACAAGGATCCTAATTGTGTTCAGTAAATTGAAGATGCTTACTAAATGTTACGATTTTTGTTAATCTGAATGCTTTTTTAGCTTGTGTGTGAAAATGCTGGATTGGTTCGACTATCATGGACATATGTGCATAGGTTTTGAGATGTTGGGTCTTAGCGTCTTTGACTTTTTGGTAAGTAAATCCTTGAAATACCGCGCCTCCTTTACCAGAAGTGTAACTACTAATTTTTGGCCCCTAAACGTTTATAAAATAGGTCCCCCAAATTAATTGAATTCGGGACAAACATTCTCTGTGAATTTGAAACAAACGGTCGAAATTTAAAACAGAATAAAATCTCCTTAATAATAAAAATATATTTTATGATTTTGGAGACAAAACTCATGACGGAAAATTCAAAGGAAAACCTTAAAAAATCGTCGAATTATTTTATAATTTTTGAAACTTTCAGCCACAAATAACTTACAATATAAAAATAATAATTTATTCAATGTATGATATTTTCAAGGAAGTTTCGTTTTTTATGGCACAAATTTTCTTATTTTTTATTGCACGATATTTTGCCCCTCAGCTTCGTCGGCCCTTAAGCATTGCTTAACCTTGCTTATAGGTAGTTACGCTACTGTCTTATACTTAAACATTTTATTAAATTACAGAAAGATAATTGCTATCAACCGTATCCATTGGAACAGGTGAGACACATTGGCTACCAGCTTTGTTATTCGGTCAAGTTTCTTCATGACAACCATCTAACGCACACTGACTTAAAACCTGAAAACATCTTGTTTGTTGATTCTGATTATGATGTTATTTATAATAGTAAAAAGGTAATTTAATTAATATAAACACATACATATTTCGTTGGAATCTTACGTTATAATTTTTTAGAGAAGGGATGTTAAAAGAGTGAAGAAAACTGATGTCAGATTAA
Organism: Stenus bimaculatus; assembly: GCA_963971135.1. Taxonomy (NCBI): domain Eukaryota; kingdom Metazoa; phylum Arthropoda; class Insecta; order Coleoptera; family Staphylinidae; genus Stenus; species Stenus bimaculatus. The sequence goes on along the minus strand of OZ020186.1, from coordinate 26,534,126 downwards.
TTGATTTTGGAAGTGCAACATTTGATCACGAGCACCATTCTACAATTGTTTCAACAAGACATTATAGGGCACCGGAAGTCATTTTGGAACTCGGATGGGCACAACCCTGTGACGTATGGTCAATAGGTTGCATTTTATTTGAATTGTATTTAGGAATCACCCTCTTTCAAACACATGATAATAGGGAACATTTAGCAATGATGCAGAGAATTTTGGGAGAAATCCCGGCTAAGTAATTTTTTAAAAATTCAAATCTTTTTAAATTCATTTTTAATTATTTTAGAATGGCAAGGAAAACAAAAACTAAATATTTTTATAAAGGAAAATTGGACTGGGATGAGAAAAGCTCAACTGGACGATATGTCAGGGATAACTGTAAACCTTTAATGGTAAATTAGAATTTATTTTAAATAAATTTAGGTCTAGGGTATTGTATAATTTATTATTCTATTGTAGTAGAAGAGCGAACTGTAACAGATGTTTATTATTATAGGGTAATATAGGTGTAAAAATAAACCTCACTCTCCGGTTGCTGCCACAGTTCCTGTCATAGTGGGAAGTGGCAGCATAATTTTTTATAAAATTGCTTGACCCTCTTTTTAAAAAAAGTTGCATTTAGCTTTTTGAGGGCACCAAAAAGACAAGCATTTTGCTGCAGCCCTATTAGACCTTATATAATTCCGTCCCTGTTTTGCCAGAAATAAATTCGGTACACGCATATTTTAATTTGTACGTCAGTAATGTTTACACATTTTATTGGCGCCATCAAATTATTACCAATGTAAACCCAGCATTAGTTAAATTGTAGTGATTTATTTAATGTTATACAAAATTTAAATTTTCAGAGGTACAAACAAAGTGATAGCGGCGAGCACAATCAATTGTTTGATTTTATTCTAAGAATGTTAGAATATGAACCTTCTCATAGAATCACGTTGGAAGATGCCTTGCAACATCCATTTTTCGATCCTTTACCTGCACATCAAAGACTGGCTGAAAGAAGTGGAGCAGGAGATGCACAAAGAAGAAGCCTTTCACTTTCATCACGATAACGCCGTCTTATTTACTTAAAGAATTACTTTTAAAGTAATTTTTTCATTTAGAACTAAATGAATCCTTCTCTTAGGTTTAAATTTTAAATTAATTATGAAAGGACATTTAAATAAATTATAAAGTTATTTTTAGAACATAAAAATCCTTGTTTTTATTTAATATGTCTAAAATGTAAAAATACCTTGTTTTTAATACAGTTAAAATTACTTTATCGAATTTTAAATAAATTGTTTCAACATTGTAAGTAAATCAAACAGATGTGATTGAAATTTTTTGTAAAATAATTGTATATTATTAGATTTACATGCAGAATAATTAAATTTCATAAATAATAAATTTTGTGCTTCTTTTCGTGATTTTAGAATGTTTCTCGTCTCCTGACGCCAATAGTATTATGATTAAATTCATTCATTCAGCCATTGGTTGTTTTATTACTCTCGCGAGACTACATCATAGTTGGATTCATGCTTTAGCTGATATTTAAAAAATAATAATAGAAATTTAAATGCACTCGCCGATTTTAAATTATTGAATTCCGTAGAATATAGGCAACTTAAAACTCAGGTAGTTTGGTTGCATAGAATAAAATTACCATGTTTAATTATGTCATGTTGGATATTTGCAAATAAATTAATTAGAATTTTATTTTTAAGGATAATTATATTCTTTTAATAATTTTAAACTACCTTTTACTTGGAAAATACGACAACTTTACATGCAGCATGTTTGGTTGCATATAATAAGAAATTGAAAATGATCTCAACAAGCAATTATAAATTACAATAGATTTATAGTTTAAAAGCTGATATTTAAAAAATATTTATAATGGAAATTTAAATAAATGCATCGATTTTAATTTTTTTAATTCCGTAGAATATAGGCAACTTAAAATTCAGTAAGTTTGGTTGAGTAGAATTTAAAAAGTTATTTTATTTTAAAGAATAAGTGTATTCTCTTAATAATTTTAAACTAAAAATACGACTTTACAAATGCAGCATGTTTGGTTGAATATAATAAAAATTATCTCAACTAGCTATTACAAATTACAATAGATTTATAGACGTAATAAATTTTAAAAATTCCAACATTACACAGTAATTTAATAATTATTTTTTATTTTTAGTTATCGCTTTAGGCAACTTTTCATGCAGTTGCATGTTAAGAAATTTGCCTGTTTCATACCATACCATCTTCTTTCGCTGCGCCATCTACAATATTTAGAAGAAAGCTATTAAAACAGTAACCTGTTTTGGGAAGATTTATATAAGTAAAGTGTGGCCACCTGATGAGTTTTAATAAAAGTGGAGCTCATTGTTTGATTCAACCAACAACCAACAGGGAACGGGAAGAGGGTATGGTTGTATGGTATGGGTCCAGTGGACAGCGATCCGCTCGCCATATTTGTTGTTGTTGATGGGGGAGGTCGAGACTCGGGTGGATACAGTGCTGAATTGTCTCAATTACTCACTTATTTCGCGTCTAGTGAATTAATTATACACAGAGTGTTTAATTGCGGCCGTTGATATGTGTACGTCTGATAATTCCGATAAAACGGCTGAAATAAAAGAGCCACAAAAATCATCCCTGCTCCCTGCTCGCTATTCGTATTCGTGCAGCATTCATTAATTATTTGCTTTTTTACGTAATTAAGTGTTAATTTATTATTTTAGTTAATTTGAGTTGAAGTGAGAGAGTAAGTAGCAGTTTGGAATCGGGCATCGGGGGTGGTTTAGTAATTAGTTATTCGCTATTATTAGCTCGCGATCGTTGAAGGTGGTAAGAGTGAAGACGTAAAGTGGTAAAAGCGAACAGGGAACGTTTTTAGGAGTAATTAATTTTTTGAAAGGGGATAAACGTGGCTCAATAGGCAAGAGCAGTGAGTGAAGTCGGCAAGTGACCCGCACGGTGGGTCAAGGTAAAGTGCCGGGTCGTTTTCTTTGTTTGAAGGTGGCGGGTGCCGGGGGCGGAGGCGGCGGCGATGTCGCGGCCTCTTTGCTGGGATGGGAGGAAGTGGGCGACAGGTTCAGCTTCGAGGACTCTGATCGCTTCGAGGAGGATTCCATGTGCAGCTGGAGCTCGGAGCCAGAAAGTCTTTGTAACAACTGGCGCGGCTGGAAGAAACCTGTCAACGGCTCATACACTTTTGGGGGCAGCAAAAAAAGCAACGAAGGTAAGTCCAAGTCCAGGGTTAAGGTACATACAAGGTACACACAAAGGATTAGCCATGAGGTAGCACCGTAGACCGTAGCACCTGCCTCTTCTTCGTCTCTTCGCCCTCTTTGCCTCTTTGTTGGCGGCTGACGGCGCGGCGGTCGGTGGTCGGTCATTGCCTCTCGCCTCTCAATGCAATCTCTTTGTTTTCACTCGAAGCAACTTTGTTATTTTCTTCAATTCCGTTACTCGTTAGTCGTTCTCTCCTCGCTCCTCGCTCCTTGCATATTATTTTATTGATTAATTGCAATGTCAATTTGTCAATCATTGTTATTCTTTATTCTTTCCCAATAAATCCTCAATAATTTACTCTTTAAAAAGTTTCGTAAATCGTAAATAAATTGATTTATTGCACACTGCACGCAACGCACCTGCTTATTATTTACTTATTTTTAACCTACTTTTATTTCCATTAACAATAGTCATCATTTTTGTTTCTGTATTTTTTACTATTTAAACATTTCATTACTTCTTTTCATTTTCCGAATCTCAAAATTAAAAAAAAAAATAAAATCGTTAAAGATGTATCGTCCAAACCGAGGTCCAAAGTGACAGTTTAAATCGTTATTTGTTTAAAGAAGATATACTTAATTTAATTCAAATAACTTCAAAAAGAAGCAATTTTGTTACAAAATCCAATATGGCGCCTATTTTAAATAAGAGAGACGAGTTGCTATCGATACTTTAAAACATTGTTTTTTATATTTTTTTAAAAACCTTTAATTCTAAGTAAAACTCGAGGTAAAACTACATGAAAAGTTTACTCAAATTCATATCAAGAGTAAAAAATTTAGAAAAAAAAATACGAACGAACGAATAGTGGTTTGGCCGAATATTCGGCAAAAAGTTGACCGAATATTCGGTCGTGTCGAACGTCTCGCTTCATTGAGCAGAATACATGTTTCTCATGAAAAGAATTTTTTCTTCAAACGTCATTAAACTACAGTCTTCTGTGACGTTTGACAGGCTTTAAAATGTCACTTTTTATGTTCGTGGATTCTATGGTCACTTTGTACTGCCTAGGAGTAGAAGTATTGGAATTAAACAATTAATTATAATTAACATTAATATACACTAACGTTGTATTGTGTGCTGTATGTAAATTAAATGTCAAATTTTAAAATTATTTATTATATTACTATTTTAAAAATTTCGACGTTTGAAGAAAAAATAGCATGTTTTATTCGGAGTAAAAGAACTTTTTGTGGTTCGCATGTATCTACATGCTCGCCACAAAGTACTTCTTTTACTCCTAATAAAACAATATACAGGGTGTCTCAGACCACCCGTCCACTCCTTTTATTTTGAGAACGCCTTGTCGTACAAGGCTGAAATAAAAAAAATTATTACCAAAGCAAACCCGAAGAATTCATTGGTGCACTTATTTTTTTCTGGAACAATCCGGAAGTACCCGGAACCGGAAGTAACTTTCGATTTTTAAATGGCAACATAGATCGAGTATGGTATCGTTTGAAAGGTCTTTTAAAAAGAAACAACTTTTATTAAAATATTTTTGTAATGTCTTGCATAAATTAAACGAAAAAAAATATGCAAACAAGTGACCATTGGTCTCTTAAATTATGGAAAAATTAAATCGTTAACATCATCCGCAAATAGGCAAGAGAGAGATTTTTTTAAATTGAAACTCTTTTTTGCGTTTATCGCTTTATTCGTTAAAAATAATCAACTTTTTTTATTTTTTGAATTAAGGTAAATACATTACCTAAAAAAGTTGATTATTTTTAAAAAGCGAAGCAAAAAATACATGTTTCCATTTAAAAAACCATAATTGCCTCTACTCTTACCCATTGAGGATGATGGTAGTGTTTTAATTTTTCCATAATTTAAGAACCCATTTGTCACTTGTTTGCTTTTGATTTTCGTTTAATTTGTTAATTATGAAAGATATTAAAAAAATATTTTAATAAAAGTTGTTTCTTTTTAAAAGACCTTTCAAACGATACCATACTCGACCTATGTTGCCATTTAAAAATCGAAAGTTAGTTCCGGTTCCGGGTACTTCCGGATTATTCCGGAAAAAAATAAGTGCACCAATATATTCTTCGGATTTGCTTTGGTAATAATTTTTTTTATTTCAGCCATGTACGACAAAGCGTTCTCAAAATAAAAGGGGTGGACGGGTGGTCTGAGACACCCTGTACTATTGTATGGCTGGCCTATTGTTAATCAAATCGACTCTCGTTTTTTTTCAGTTTTTTCCTTCGCCATAATTTAACCAAAATAAATATAGAATAATAAATTATGTTTTATTTAGAATAATTTTTGTTTTCTTTTTAGAATTTTAAAATTACTTATATGAATTTATATTTTGTTATGTCCAACTGAGATTTGTTAATTTTTCGAAGGATTTTATTTATTTTTTATAATTATTACATTTGTTAATTATATGTATATTTTGCGAGATATTTTGTGTTTCAATAAAATAACAAATTTTTTATTTAAATTATTTTTTAGCCGAATATTCGGGTTTTCGCCGAATAGTAAAAATATGGCCGAATATTCGAGCTACCAAAATACCAAATAGTTATCGAATATTCCCACCTCTAAAAAATATTAAATTGACAATTTTTCAAACAGACCCAAAAAGTTTTATTTTTTCTCATATTTTCTTCAAACGTCATTAGTAAAAAATATGAATTTTTCAAATTTTCTAAATTTCAGCAATTTTCAAAACGCTGTAGTTTAAAAAATACGATGGTTGATTCGTTATCAGCGAACCCAAATCAATAAGATAATGTCAAAAAACGCATTTTTTATCATTTTTTCAAAATTACTCCCTTATAACAGACTATATACATCAAAAAAAAATTCTATATGATAAATAAATTCAATTTCAAGGCAAAACAAGAGCGTTTTTGTTAAATTTTTTATTACAAACACCAAAAAATCAATTTTTACTAGCGAGGAGTACGCATTTCAAACATTTCGCAGACTATCCTCTTAAGTGCCTATTTATGCTCAGAAATTTAAGATCTAAGATTTTTTTTATTTAAATTTTATGATTTACCATTTTTTAATACCACGAGTATAAATCCTATAATTTTCCAAATTCTTAAACTTTTTTAATATCGCATTCTTAAAAGTCGTATTTATGGGTCAAATTCATCCTTTAAATTACCTTCCAACCCTACTTTATGCAAAAGCTCTTTAGGTCCACTTTACGTCAAAAAAAGAATCACTTCGCTATCTCTTTCCGTTTTCGAGTTATCACCGAAAATACAGCTAAAATAAGCAAAATCTCCGTTTGCAGGCAAAATTTCCCTGTGAAATTTTACACTTTTCACAAATTAATTAATATCTTCGAAACAATTAGCACCACCGAGATGTTTGATAGCTTAAAATTCGCAGTCACCTCATTCACCCAATTCTGTGAAAGTTTTAATTGTCGGTTTAAAATTGCGCCGTCCAGAACCGTATTTATACCAAAATTTTGCCAAACCTTTGCGATTTTTTCCAAAAAAACTTTTTAACTGATTTTAACCAAATATTTTTTAAACAACGTCTATCCACGATGTTTACTTTTGGTAAAAATTTTAAACCGGTAACTTTTACAGCTTTCGATATAAAAAAATAAAAACCGATTTCCATTAAAAATTTCAAGCCCGTAGCCTCAAATATTTTTTATTCGAATTTTTTCAAAATCGGCCCCTCAAATGAAAGATAATAAAAATGGATGAAATGTAGGGGTTCACCTGCCCTCTACAGCCCCCCCCCCCCTCCCCAAATTTTACTTCCCAAAAACTCAAGAAAATCAAAATTATTTTAGGTAATGTATCTCAAAAAATATTATTATTATTATTAATTTTAGTTATTAAGCGAAATATTCCCAGAATGCCATATTTTATCTAAAAATTCATAACTTTTGAACGAAACATCGTAGAGACTTGAAGAATTTTTTTTACTTTCTTTATACTTTAAGTATAAATAAATTAACTTTCAAATTTTTAATTTGAAACGAAACACTCTTGTTTAATCTAAAAACCATACCTAAACCTCTTTTTTTCCATTGACGTTTGAAACATTTATTTATTAAAAAAACAAGTTCTACGCTCCTGGATTGATTTTAATCAAAGTTTTGATATGGGTTTTTTGGTCTCCTAAAATTATGGCAACCTATCAAATTTGAACACAGTCGCATAAGCCGTTTTAAATTTATAACAGAAAAAACAGTTTCAAAATTGTAACTTGAAAGCCATATAGCGCCAAAACTAACCAACTTTATACTAAGATAAGTTTACTTAAATCGATTTATTTTGGTCTAAGGAATATGTGGTAAGCTGTTGTAAAGACCTTTTACAAACACCCTGTATAAGAATGATGAAACAAAATTCAAATCCATGTATAATTTATACATATTTGCTTGTTTTCTTGAATTGATTGTTACAGGAAATTATTTAACAAACCTGTAATCACAATCACTGTATGATTATGATTACGAGGATAAAAATTTGCAGTTTCAGTTCAACGAATGTTTAATAATCACTTCCTTTCCGATCATCCCAGGATTTATCATTTTCATAGAATTCTATACCTAATGAATATAATTGCTTTATTTCTTAGAAATTTTAAATCACCTTTTTTAATATCAATTAGTTAAATATTTAATATTCGTAATATTTAAATGAGTGTTTAAGACTTTCTTTAAGTAAAATAAATAAGTCGCAATAAATCGACTTACGTTTAGCGCATGAATCTTGACATACATTTGATAAAAGTTAAGTTACCTGTTACCTTTTAGTCTCGCGTCTCGCTTTTTGTTTTTCCTACGTAAATGTATAGAAAATTTAATGTAAAAATAAAGTACTTAATACTAGTTTTTAAGATATCGAGTTACTTTCTATAACAAAATAGCGAGATCCGAGATCGTAAATGAAAGTAGGATGTAGGATGTTCGACAATAAAAGCTTCGTTAAAAATTTTCACCTTCACTTTATGATGCAAGCCAGTTTTTCTGCTTCTGCCAGAGCTAAGTATAAAAATAAATGCACCTGCACATTAAAGTCTCCAATAAAAAAAAATCATTTGAAGATCATAAATATTCGAGTATAAAAAGATAAGAATATTCGTATCTTTTTAAATTGATAAGATAATATATCGATTAATGGATTTCGGATTTCGCCAGAATAAATTTATATTTCTTTAATCCCGGAGAATTCTGACGTGGCAATCGGCAATCTATGGTTATTCAACGGGAAGTAGGTTAGCTTTAGAATGCTTATTTTTTAGGATGCAGGTCACAGATCCCTTCCAATTCTTTAGAAAGTTTTGGGCCGATTCCATATAATCTATACAGGGTGTCTGTAAAAGGTCTTTACAAAAACCTATTACATGTATATTTATTCCTAAGAGCAAAATAAGCCGATTTAAGCAAATTTATCTTAGTACATGGCCTCGTACATGGCGTACCCAGATATTTTTAAGAGGGGGTACACTTATGACAAGTAAGAAAAAATAAATTTATATTTCCATTTAAACAAAAACAACATAAAAATTTCATTAATTTTAGTGAGTTTAGTGATGTTTTTTCTTTTATATATGTATACAGGGTGTCCCATTTGACGTTGGACTGTATGTGTATCTTTGTTATTATTGGGGATAGAAAGTCGGTTCAATGGACAAAGTAGTAGAGATTTTTTCCAATATTAATAATTCATTTTCAAAAAATTTGAATATCGCATCGTTCCAACGCTATCTTGAAAAAAACAAGAAAATGCGATTTTCAAAATATGGCTATAACTTCGTTATTTTCGGTGGTACCAAAAACTTTTTTTAACCTAATACAGACAATTTTTTGTGTACAATGCAGTAAAATAAATGAATATTTTTTTTCGCTAACGGATTGACCGGAAATGAACCAAGCTTACCTTTTTCTTATGGCAGCCATATTGGATTTACACATATTCGGAATTAGTGTATTTTTCTGAGTAATTTGATATATGTAATATTTTAAGAAAAATAGAAATAATTTTATTTTACTAACCAAAAATGGCCTTGAATAGATGTAAACTGTCAATACATATGTATTACGATTTATTTTACATTTAATATTTTAAATAGTTACATTTATGTTATTGGCAATTTACATCTCTTAAACCCTATGTTAGTTTGTTAAATCAAATAATTTTATTTTTTTTAAATATGACATATGGTATACCAAATTACTCAGAAAAAATACTGATTCTGAATATGTATAAATCCAATATAGATGCCATAAAAAAAATAAGTGTGGTTCATTTCCGGTCAATCCGTTAGCGAAAAAAAATATTCATTTGTTTTACTGCATTGTACACAAAAAATTGTCTGTATTATGTCAAAAAACTTTTTGGTACCACAGAAAATAAAGAAGTTATAGCCAAATTTTAAAAATCGCATTTTCTTGTTTTTTCAAGATAGCGTTAGAACGATGCGATATTCAAATTTTTTGTAAATGAATCTCCAATAATAACAAAGATACCCATACAGTCCAACGTTAAATGGGACACCCTGTTTACCTATACAGGGTGGTCCAGATTTTACTTCCCAGGAAATATCTCAGTTATTTGAAGAGATAAAAATATAAATTAAAAAGTGCTTTGAATGGCAGCATTTTATTCTAAAAACAGTGCTATGCTACAGTTAGTATTTTAAATACATTTTGTGAATAAAAAAAATTAAAATATTGATCGAAGTAACTTGTATGCAAAATTATTTATTTAGTTTTTTTTAAGAAAGTTTTTTAAATCTAAACTAACTTAACTTAATCTAACCGAACCTAACTGTAAATTACAAATTTTGTTAAAAAAACAAAATAAATAATTTTACATAATACATACTTCGATCAATATTTTGATTTTTTATTCACAAAATGTACTTAAAATACTAAGTGTAGCATATCACTGTTTTTAGAATAAATTGTAGATCCAATATCAATTAGAAAAATAGGGTGTCCCATTAAAGAAAAAAAAATGATGATGGCATTTTAAGCGTGGTAAATACCAATAATTTTTTTAGAATGAAATTATGAAGTATAAGTGCTGCCGTTCAAAGCACTTTTTGATTAATACTTTTACCTCTTCAAATAACTGAGATATTTCCTGGGAAGTAAAATCTGGGCCACCCTGTATATACCCTCCTCCCCCCTCCTTGGGTACACCACTTTCCAATGGAAACTTGAGAAAATCCATGATTTTAAAATTAGTTTTATTTTTAAAAGTTTTGACATGATAACATTGTTATTAGCTTTTTTAATTTTATTAATATAAATATTTATAAGAAATGTTGTACATTTGTTTATGATATTCTAATTTATCATAAGTAAAATTTTTGTTGAATTCCAACAGAAACTTGAAAAATTGTGAATTTTGTTAGTTTCCTATTTTTTAGCGACCGAAATAACAAAATTGCTAATAACTTTTTTATTGTTGCAGATATTTTAACAAAATTTTGCAGATGTATTCATGATACTACTACTTAATAATGGTAAAATTTTTGTCGGAAAATTCCAATGAAAACATGGGAAAATTCATGATTTTATAAATTATTAATATTTTTGGAACTTGAGTTACAAAATTGTTAATAACTTTTGTACAATTGTTTGTAATATTATCATTTATTAACAAAGAAAATGTGGTAGTAAAATTGCCTGTATTTATTAAAAAATTATAAATATGTAAGTGTTTAGCTTTCACATGGTTCCCGGTGTTTTATGTGCTTATGTATTGCGTATTGGCAATCGGTCGGTGTGTTTAGTGTTTAAAAAGACATTTCAGTTAGAGCAGTTAGTCAGTTCCAAATTCACGAGCGATCGTTCGTTTGAAGTTGGAGTTGGTTGGATTGGTTAGTTGGTAGAAGTAGAATTATGGTTGAGGTCGATGGCCTTGCCTGAGGCTGCGTCTGCCCCCATCTTGACCGCCGACCGCGCGACTAGACTCGTCTCTCGTTCACTAACAAATGACCTCGCTTTACACTTAACAATTTTTTTTCTTACTTTTTTTAGAGGTAGATGGTAGACTTAAATTTAGAATGGCCTGTTTCTGTTTTGATCGAATGTTCAATGTTTATCAGTTTGCAACATACTTGTAGTTTTTTAAAATGCTAACTAACCGGTTAAAAATCTCTTAAATGACGATTACCAAAAAACAAAAAAGACGTTGTTTGTTGTTTACAAGTTAAAGGTTTTATATGGAATAAAAAATTGTAATAAAGATACATGACACTACTAATTACCAATAAAAAATATAAGTTAGTTTAGTAATAAAAGTCATTAACCTGTATTTTGTATTTTGCACCTGCTATAGTTAAACCACGAAACTAGAAATTACTCATCTTTAGATTGCCACATGCCACATTTACTTAAAATATTTAAATACAAACGGCAAAATTTAATATTGTTTTTTTTTCTTAATAAATATGCTTATATTGGTAAAATTATGAAATAAAGCAACGTTCTAAGAATTCCAATAACACCACAATTTAGGGTCTCCATCACCTTAATTATACTGTTCAGTGTTGACAAAATTACATTAATATCGTTTTTTTTTATCGTTTCTTAATGAGTATTTTTAATGTATACAAAATCATTCATTAATGACCCCTATTAATCAATGATTTTTGTTTAATCAATGATTCTAGAGGCGCCCTCCTCTGTTAATGACCCCTGACCCCTATTAATAAATGATTTAATAGGTGTCCTCTGTTAATGACATGCAATTCACTAGGAAGTGCATGATAATTTTGAATTTAAGGTTATTTTTAAATGCATTGAAATTGGATAAAATAGTAAACAATATTTTAATCAAAACTTAAATTAGTTAATTAACAAGTGTGTTAAGTTATAGTATAAAGAAAAATAAAAAAAAATAAAAAAAATCAAGTCTCTAAGATGTTTCGTTCAAAAGTTATGAATTTTTATACAGGGTGTCCAGATATTATGCGGCCAGACTTTAGGAGGCGATTATACAACTAATTTTAAAAAAAAAACTTCGTATAAAAATGTGTCCGATTTTGCTTCCTAAGGGAGCTATAACTCTATTGTGACTAAAACTAGGTTTTTTGTCATTTATTTGAAAACGGTTTGTAATAATGATTTGAAATTGGGTGTGAAGACTAATACGTTTAAGATATAATTTCTCAATTTTTTGAAAGCTCTGAAAAAAAAATCTTATGATTTCTATGTATTTTAATCCAAAGTTTCACAGTTATTATATGAGCCATTTCACGGATATACCGAGTAAATATTTTTTCAGATTATCCTATTTTGCAATTTTATTAAGGATAATGGTGTGACCAAAAAAAATGGGAAGGTGAATAGGGTGGATGGTGGTTGCCCGCGAAAATACTTGAAATTTGTTTTGAATATTTATAATTGTAACTAAAAAGTATTGCCAAGAGTAAACTTTTGTCAATTTTTTTTAAAATTAACTATTGTTTATTTTTTTTTCAGAATCTAGTGCAGTTTCATCATTAACCGAATTAGCAGCAAAGTGTGTAGCATCTCATATACCTTTTGAATTAGTGGAACATGTCTATCCTCCAGTACCCGAACAACTACAATTGAGGATAGCTTTTTGGAGCTTTCCTGACGATGAAGAGGACATTCGTCTTTATTCATGCCTCGCTAACGGCTCAGCTGACGAATTCAATAAAGGAGAAGCTCAACACAGAAATCGAAATGTTAAAGACCCTTTGCAAATCGGTAAGTATAGTAATTACTCATTTTTTAAACTACATATATTATAAAAGTAATTAATTAACAATTTTCTACATTGTTCAAAATGGTTTAAAACCTCTTCTTTGTTTGATCGCTAAAATCCTTTTCTTGTCTTCCTCTATTTTCTTCCTTAAACTAGCTAGCCGATCTCGTTTTTCCTGCCTAATTTGATGCCGATAAAAGTTTCTTAAGACTTTCGTCTGTTTATTTAATTTTTCATTTAGTTTACAGTGCACACTTTCCTTTCGAATTATACCAAGATTTCGGCTGTTTTTTGTAACATGTACCCACCCCTCGTCATCAACCTCCTCCATATTTTTCTTTAAAATTATTAAGTCCGCATCATATTTTTTAATTTTTTCAATTGCCAATTCTTCTCGTTCCTTTTGAGTTGTTATTGAATTGTTGTAAAATTTAATCCACTTTAATATTCCTGTGGTGATTGGATATTCAGGCGAAGATAGTGGTGGAAGAGTTTTTTGTGATAAAAGTTTTTGCATGTCAGATCCCGATTTAAATACTACAAATGCTGATTTAAAACCTGTGGATGTTTTTTCCTTACCCGTTTTAGTCAATGTGATTAAATCAATTTGATAAGGATTCAAAGTTTGTTTTAAAGATTCTTTTGTCACCCAAGGTGGTACGTTCAACATAAACAAAGTTCTTCCTAGTGGTTTATTATCTTGTTGAATCTGTACTGAATATTCCTTCATAAATATTTCATGTGCACTTGATGTAGATGAAAATTGAACTGATAGTACTTTATATCCTTTGAGCACAGATTTTCTTTTAACATTAAACATTTTTTATTGACTTAAAGTTGATTTATTTAATAGATGTTCTTTTTTCTATTTTGGTTCGTTACTATGGTAACAGTAACACACTGACAGCAGTGTTTTACTAGCAAAGGCTTCTATGTTTTCTGTTGTTATACATAGACCTGACCATAGAAGACCAGATACGCCCTCTGGTGCGAATTTCTGAACTAAAAGATACAGTAATCCTAACCAATCACAACCTGATAAAATTTGACAATTACTGTATCTTTTAGTTCAAAAACTGGCATAGAGGGCCTAACAGCGCCATCTCTTGGTAATCGAAATTCCCAATAGAATCACAGTATAGGCAACTACCAGTAGCGACACTTCATGAAAATTACATGTTATTTGAAGGGACAATTTTTGGTGACCTTGACGATGTATATATGTATACTCAGATACGCACGCGCCAAATTTAAATTTACGTCACTTTTTCTAACCTTAAAATTTTAACATACATTTGCAAAGTTTTGATTAAACTTGAAGTTTATAATGATTTTGATCATAGAGAAATGTCACCATTTGTAATTTGCAGTTCTAAACTCAATGGTACCAGATACGCACCATAGAAATGGTACTAGAATAGACACGGGAGAGTGTCGCTACTGGTAGTTATTTATACTGTGATAGAATGTAAACCATAGATAAAATAGATAGCTAACTGGGATACAAAATTTTCGGACAGCAAAAATAGCGCCATCTGAAAGGGTTGCCCCGCAACTTTGACGTTTAAACGGCGGGAAATTTAAATATTTTGTAAAATAATCTTATACATTTGAAAATTTATTTACCTAATATTTCCTTTTTAATAAATATTATCGTTTAGAATATTTAATAAAAAGTAAACATTTTTCTGCACTTTAACTTTTAACTATTTGAACGAAAAAAAATAATTAAATGGTTAATATTTATTTATGTTTCTTTATATGACTACATTTTATGGATACTTACAAAACATTTAATTTCAAATAATTTTGAGGTCTTGGGCTGGTGCTGTTTGAAGAGTTCAAGGGTACTTGAGATATTTTATTTTTACAATAGTTACAAATTACTTGTTCAACTTCCTAGTTAGAAATTATTCTTGGTAAAAATCCACTATTGGTTGTGTATCAGGCCATAATACTTAAAATTTTAATACAAAAACACACACCGAAAAGCCCAAAAATAAGCAAAGTTAAAAATAGAAGTATTACGGTGACATTACTTCCAAAGACTACTATGTATAAAAATTATAATTTTTTAAAATAATGCAAAGTCAAGAAAATTAAAGAAACAACTCAAAATGTAATGGATTTTTTTTTACTTTTGAATACTTGATTAATTTATCCAAATCATGATTTATCTATTTTATATTTTTTTGATTAAGGGGATGCCTAGAGGGGTAAGGATTTGTAAAAAAAGTTGCCTAAAAACTAATAAAGCAGCGCCATCACGTAGGGGTCCTCGTGAACTTAGGGAAAAAACTTTTAATATGGGAGATTCCCTACCCTGATGTAAACTCAATTCTAAATTTTGATAACACAAAAAAACTTGACCCCAAAAGTATAGTGCTACATTTTGTTTTTATTGCTTTGTTAAAAAGTTTGTTATCTTTAGTCGAGTCTTTAGTCCTGAGACGATCCAGCTCCTTACTCCACCATGGTTTTGTTTGGTGGCCGGTCGTCCCAATACTTTCTGCACAAGACTTTTCAAAGGATACTGTGAGATAGGTCTGCAACAAGTTTGTGGTTGCTTCTATCTGTCTCACATGACTAATCATGTTACGTCTAAGTTTCTATTTGTATTTTCATGATAAAAAATAAAATACTAAGAAAACAGTTGTTGGGTTTATTTAAAAAATGTTATTTTTCCTGTAGGTTTTCACTTATCAGCCACCGTGATTCATACATCAAGACTTGGGGCCCATAAAGTGGCAGTAACTTTTGACAGAAGACGAATTTCATCTTGTAATTGCACTTGCAACTCTACTGCTTATTGGTGTTCCCACGTAGTCGCTGTTTGCCTAACAAGAATACATTGGGTAAGTCTAAACGATAACATAATTATATTTTCTATGTTGAATTCATTTGCAGCCACACCTAGTAACTCTAAGAGCTCCGGTATCTGAATCATTATCAAGACTACATCGTGATCAACTTCAGAAATTTGCTCAGTATTTAATAAGTGAATTACCTCAACAAATATTACCAACAGCTCAAAGATTACTGGACGAATTACTAGGGAGTCAGCCTTCAGTAATTAACAGCGTTTGTGGTGCTCCAGATCCTACTGCTGGTGCTTCAGTAACTGATCAAACATCTTGGTATTTGGATAATAAAGCCCTTCATGGAAACATTAAAAAAATTCTCATCAAGTTTTGTGTTCCGGCACCCATCGTTTTCAGGTAAATACCTTGTTTTAACCACTCCTATAAAAATAAAACAATTTCTCGTCTTTCAGTGATGTGAATTACCTAAGTACTACTGCACCTCCAGCCGCTGCAGAATGGACATCACTTTTAAGGCCATTAAGGGGGCGAGAACCGGAAGGAATGTGGAATTTATTAAGCATTGTGAGGGAGATGTTTAAAAGAAATGATAGAAATGCAATTCCGTTGCTTGAAATTATCACTGATGAATGTATGGCGTGCGAACAGGTTAATAATTTACTATTTTATATGTGTTTTTTTGTAAAATCTTTGTGCAGATTTTAGTTTGGTGGTTTAATACAAAAGTGGCTCTTTTAAATGGAAGTTCTGGATATGGTGGAGGTGGAGGCGGAGGAGGTGGCAAACACAATAACGTCAACAGTAACACACATGCATCCCAACACGCATGTTCATCTCTTTGTGATGAAGTCGTCGTACTTTGGAGACTAGCTGCTTTAAATCCCGGCTTAGCACCTCAAGAGCGAGATATGTTACACCATCAATTCACTACATGGCACCTGAAAGTGATGGAGAAAGTTTCTAAATGCAAAGGAGGCATAAAAGAAAATTCAAATAAAAATGGTATTTATTCAGTTTTTGTGTAGTATTTTTTTAATAATTTTTATTTTAGGTGGGTTAAAGTATGACCTGGAAGTTTTTACAGGTTTCAAACCAGCGATTGAAGCGTGTTATTTGGATTGGGAAGATTATCCAATGCCAGGGATAACTTATACACAAGACACCAATCCCATGTACCATTGCCCTTTCACATGTTTCCGGCATTCTGGTGATAATCATGGCGGTGATAAAGTAACCCAGGTAAATTCGAGTAAGGCCGTCCTAAATTGCGAACACTTGCAATCACACAGTCACCATCATCGAACTCGATGCACAAGAATTGACTTTAATGATTTATTGAGTTTGGATGCTATGGAATTTGCCTCGCGCGCTCAGATTGGATCACGAGATGGAAATAGAAGTAGCATGAGTAGCGAAGGCTTTTGTGAAAATGATGATGATATAACCGGATTGAGAGATGGTGGAGTGCTTTTAAGATCCTTAGAATTCGATTCACAAGAAGGTGGAAGCGATTCTAGTAGCAGTAGCACCAGTAGTAACATCGAATCAAATGGCGCCTTGCCCCAATCGATTGATGAAAATAAAAAAATGTTACCTTCTAAAAATGATAAAACCGAATCTAGCAGTTCTTCAAATTCAGATTCACCACAATCTGGGGATGAGTACAGCGTGTATTTTTATAATTCTAAAGAAGTAAACGCCACTAATCAAGTTGACGCAAAAATTAAAGGCGAGGATGGTGATAAAAATACAGTATTTGCAAATTTAAAACGTTCTGATGATCCTTGGGATGTCCTTTTTGCCCGGGCTGAAGGTTTACATGCGCACGGCCATAGCCGCGAGGCTTGCCTGTTAGCTGTGAAATTAGCCGAAGAACTTTTAGCAAATCCACCAGATTTAATGATTGACATTCCACCTATTCCAAAAAGGAAAGGTAAAAAGCAACAACTAAATCCTGCAACGCATCAATTGAGTTGTCTAGCCTCTGCTACTCTAGCCAAGTGCGCATTTTTGTGTTCAGTTCTTGCTGAAAATCCAGACCATTATCATTTAGCTTTTCGTGTTGGCATGTTTGGGCTTGAAATGGCCCGGCCCCCTGCCAGTACCAAACCGTTAGAGGTTAAATTAGCCAACCAAGAATCAGATCTAGTAAATCTACTCAAAAAAATTCCTTTGGGTCATAAAGAGTTGCAAATATTAAGGGAAAGAGCTGAGCAATTAAAGGAAGGGACTTTAAGATCCAGAGGTGAAGCAATGTTACCCATAATGCTCGCCAGTTTCATATTTGATGCGCTAGTAATGCCATCAATTGTAGGAAGAGATCGGCATAGAGTTTTGAGTATGCGTTTAGTTTCAGACGAACCTTTAGGTTTTGAAGCAGCTGTGGCTGCTTTGGGGTTAAAAGCGAATGTTTCTGAGGCTGACCATCCTTTATTATGTGAAGGAACACGAAGACAAAGAAGTGATTTAGCAATAATCTTGTTGGTCTTCTATAAAGATGATTGTTATAAGGTTGCACGAATTATGGATAGACTTTTGGATAGGGATATTCACCAACTTTTAAAAACGCCCCTTTTAAGTTCTTACTATTCAAGTAACCCTCCCATCAAGAGCCAGTTTTCTAACCTTAAACGTGAAGAGCACGATAAAGTTCTCTCACCTTTAAATTCATACATTCCACAGCCACCAGAATTGTTACCCTCTGATTTAGGTAAGTCCAAGTCCTAAACACGTTTTATTCTAAATTATTTGTTTATTGTAGCTGGTGGTAGTAGGCCTCATAGTTCAACAAGTGCCGAAGTCGAACAATCAATGGGTAATTTAAATCTTGGTCCTTCCACAAGTGGTTTGCAAACTCAAGGGTCGCTTACTACAACTACCACAACAACCCGAACAAAGGATGGGAGGTACAAAGGAAAACGAGCGTATCCATCAATACCAAATCAACCCAGTGAAGCGAGTGCTCATTTCATGTTTGAATTGGCTAAAACTGTTCTGAATAAAGCCGGAGGTACCAGTAGCACTTCTTTATTTACACAACCGAGCACAAGCCAAAGTCATCACGGACCTCATCGGGCACTACATATTTGTGCCTTTCAACTGGGTCTTTATGCTTTGGGTCTGCACAATTGTGTAAGTTCTAATTGGTTGAGCAGGACTTACTCTTCTCACGTTTCATGGATCACAGGTAAATTTCTATATGGTTTTTTATAAAATCATAATTAAATTTTTATTAGGGCAAGCTATTGAAATTGGAGCTGCCGCAATTTCATTTCTTATTGAAACTTGGGAGGGTCACCTAACTCCTCCAGAAGCTGCAAGTATAGCAGATAGAGCTTCAAGAGGTTGTGATCCGAATATAGTAAGGGCTGCAGCTGAACTTGCTCTATCGTGTTTACCACATTCTCATGCACTCAATCCGAATGAAATAGCTAGAGCCATTTTACAATGTAAGGAACAAAGCGATCTCATGTTAGAACATGCATGCCTCACCGTTGAATCTGCTGCTAAAGGTAAAAGATTAATTTGATTTTTAAAAATACCTACCTAACTAATTTCTTTTTAGGTGGTGGTGTATATCCGGAAGTATTATTTCAAGTCGCTAAATACTGGTATGAATTATATACTCACCACACTCCAGGTGGAGATCAGTTAATTGAAAATGATGTACCTCACGATCCTCTCTTGGATGCTCATGCTCTAGTAGCATTAATCGAGGCACCAGAGATGGCGCAGGCACCTCCGGTTGTTGTTACTACTGCTCCTCAATTTGTTCCCTATTATTCGTTTACTGTTCATCCACATGTCAGTTATGGGGGCCCTCTACACCCTCATGCTGCTGTATCCGTACCCCCACCACATATGCAAATGTATTTACCTGCACCCCCGCCACAATTTCCATATCCACCACATACAACAGCAGGAAATGGATCTGGACAGTATCAACTACCACCGCCGCCCCCACAAGGTCCACCTCCTCAATATCCGCCCCAAAATCAACCGTATCCTAAACCACCTGCTTCATATCCCCCAGGAGGGCCGTATGCACCACAAATAGCGACATATCCACCACCGCCGAATACGTCATATCCACCACCGCCGAATACGTCGTATCCACCACAACCTGCTTCATACAGCGGACCTCCCCCTACACCGATGCAGTATTACGGTGCTGCAGTAACCATAGCACAACCACCTCGACCGGGTCACATGTATTTAGCGCCTACAGGAGGCATGCAGGTGGCTACTAGAGCACCTCAACATCGACAGCAACAATTAAATCAGACACAGTTAAGATATTTATTAGCTGCGTACAGGGTGGGAATGTTAGCCATGGAAACATTAGCGCGAAGAGTGCATGATGATAGGCCTCAAGCCAAATATGCTAGGAATCCGCCATATGGTGAAGACGTCAAATGGCTTTTAAGGATTTCTAAACATTTAGGTGGGTGGTTTAATATTTTATTAAATTTGCAGATTTAGAAGTCTTAACTCAGCAAAAAAAAAGACGTGTAGTTAGCTGAATATAGGGGAGGATTTTGAGACCGGTTTTGTAGTAAAAATGGTTCTTGGTAGATTGGTATTGGTGATAAATAGTAGATAAAATATAGCATGCATTCTTGTTTTTAGGTACCCAATATTTACATCAGTTTTGTGTGTCAGCTGTAAATTCGATAGTAAGCCCATTTGTGCTTCACGATGTGGCAATGGAAGCGGCACAGTATTTAGGAAGAAATAATCCAGCTCTCGTTATGCGTACTGCACTTACACCGCTTGTTCAGAAGTGCCAACAAATGTACATACAGTGTATGCATCAAAAATTATATCACCTCACACCTGCTGATTATGAAGATTTTGTAAGCATCGTTCTTGCAGCGAGAGCTGCTTTTCAGATAACACCAGAAGGCAGCACACAGTTTAAAGAATGGTTGCAGTCAATTAAAAGGTACTTTTCTATCTTAAATACAGGAAAACGTCGTTTTACACCGGCGTAAAATGAACACACATTTTTCATGCTTTTTTCGCACAATGTTTGGGTTCTGAATCACTCTTGTCGCCCATAATGAAACTACAAATTGAATATTGTTTAATTTTGTAATAAAATAAAAAATATAATCATATCTTTTTATTTTTCTAAAAAACAAATCGAAAACTAATTCGCAAAATACCACGCCGACACCAACCGGCGTAATTGTGAAGCGTCGTAAATCGAACCGGCGCAAAACGACATTTACCTGTACTTAAATTTACATTATATTAAATAAAAATGTGAATTTTAGATCAAAGTCATGCAAGAAAGATTTGTGGACGCAAATAAACACAGCGCTTAGTGCAAATTCCAAATGACAAAGGCCGGAAGTCAGAGCCCCGCTGGAAATCGCAACAGAAGGGCCTGCACCTGGTTCATCTTCGGTTGTAACAACAATGGTTTACCCCCCTCGATCTCTCGTCAACGAACAACACTGGCACGGGGAGCCAGGAGCTAGTTGATAATCTTCTCCGTACTCCGTATGTATGGTACTTGGTACATGGTACAGTGTTGTTTAAGTGCTCAGGTCTCTCTGCCTTTTGTGCATAAGGCGGTATCGGTATATTAATATGCAGGTAAATATTTGCAGAGGTTTTATCTAGAAAAATTGTGTCTTCCTCTGCTTGTCTAAAAGACAAAATACCGATACTGTTATTCTTAATAGCTAAATATTTTATAGTAAATTAATTTTATACATTTTTATCGTTTAGCTTTAATTTCATCTACATCACACTTTTAAGGCTTAATTCTTCATATATACATACGAGTTTTACTTACTATATTTATACATACATATATAATCCGTTAATGCGGGGCGCGATTCACCTTCAGCGGTGAATTTTTCGTGCATGATTTTGTGATAAGGAAAGTATCAAACAATTTGATTACTTGCACAAATAATTTGTTATTAAATAATTCCAAATGATTTTTTTAGGTCTGAAATGTATAATTAAATAATTTGACTTTTTAAAATCATGCATAAAATATGTGTTCATTATTTTGAGGGTATTAAAACTTCAACATACGTAGAGCGTATAGGTGTAAAATGTAACATTTATCAATTGTCTACTGTTTTAATTTGATTTTAGTTAAATATATTTTATTTAATTAATTTGGTTTTATTTAAATAATTTGTGATTGAGTTTTATTTAGTAATTTTCGCTTGAATTGATCTCAGTAAATTTTCAAAATTAGGTAAATGTAAGAATAAGAATAAGGTGCGCAACTTTTAATTGTAAATTTAAAGATATTATTGTAGTAAAATCATATTAATCCAAATACTGTGCCTTGGAATTTCTAATAGCTTAACAGGATCTAATGAGAAAAATGCTTTTAGAAGCTTTCACTCATTAAAAGTTGGGCATTGAAAAAATCTATCTTAAACCAATCTAAAATTACCGTAAATAATCGTATATTCAATTAAATATAAAAAATATATAAAGTACGTCTAATTTTTATTATTATTATTTTATTGTACACTATTGTGTAGATGATTTTTATGACATTTTTATTAGTTTAAGTTTATCATTATTGATTATTTACGTTAAACGTAAAATTATTTTTATGTATCTTGTATTTTAGAAATATGATTTACAGTTTTATTTAATATACGTTATTTCCAATGAAATATGCAAATATGTATGACACAAGTGTATATCATATTTCCTTAAGTCTATATACATGAGAGAAACAAGGGCTGACTTAATGTATAAATAGTGAATTCAGTATGAAATCATTAAATGTTGCTATATGATTTTTTCTTTGTCTTTTTATTTTAACATTTTATTATAAACTAACATTATTAATGAAAACCTTAAAGAACCTCCCCACGTAATTATTCAAACTACAAAACCAACTTTGGCTTGTCAGCTTGAATTTACCACATTTATCATTTATACCATCATTTCAACCGGCAATAAAACTTCTATCAATATCAAATTTACAAGTACAAGGTGCTTCACGGTAATCTGGTACACAAAAGAAATGTTAGCGCCAATAAGGAGCTTTCGTGCGGCTTGGAACATCCCTTAATCTCGCCCCACCTTTAGTCGGTGGTGAGATTAACCAGGCACTCTCCGACTATGGGATTCAAACAACTTCACAGAATTCTACCTGATTAAGCTTTACTCACAATGCGATGCGCGTTGGAAACGCACAGCCAGGGATTGTCTATTATCTGGCCATTCCCACTTAACTAACTACTCAATAGCGGTGGGCGATACTAAGGGATTTTCAAGCCGCACGAAAGCTCCTTATTGGCGCTAACATTTCTTTTGTATACCAGATTAACGTAAAGCACCTTGTACATACATACATATTTCTTCAAAAGATGTTTATTAGATTTCTTGAACATACAACCTAGGGCGTATACCCAGGATTTCATCTTGGGGAGGGCAAAATTATTGATGAAAACTCCAAATTGGGCTATTTGTTCGAGATCCCGAATTTTTTTGAAAATAATACCCACGTTAACCTAACCTAAAACCTTATATTTTTCTAATTTTGCCAAAATACAGGGTGTCTCGAAAAAGAAATGATGAGAAGAATATCGTAGAAAGTAGACTCATCTACAAAAAAAACACCCCAGTTTTTTTTGTGGAATTTTTTTCCACAGAAAATTAATTCAAAATTGTACCATAGTTATAAATTATTGGGTCGATTTAAATGACAAATATTGGAAAGTAAAGTTAATTAACGCCACTTTGGCCTAAGGCTATAAGATCACCATGAAAAAATTATTTTGATGGATTTTTTTCAAAAAATAAATACGAATTATTATTCTTGATATTTTTGCTTATATCTTTGATCTCATAAAGGTATCATTTTTTTGAGTCCATAAAACTTTACAGAAAACTATCAATTAAAAAAAAATACAGTGTTGGTTTATTTCAAATATTGAACCAAAATAAATAAAAATGGAATTTATTTTTCTAAAGTCCCAAAAAATAATTGATAAGAAAACAATTAATCTGTTTTCATATTAAAATGGAATTTTTATTAATTATTTATATAACTCTGATCGTAAAATTCACATCTAAAATATTGATTTTCTTCAGAAAGAACACAAATATCAAAAGTTTCATTAAAATTTTCCGGTAAATTTTTTGTTATTATTTTGCTATAGTGTGTTAAATCAATTGGACATTTTTTTAAAATATTTATAACAATAAAAAGGTTTTTAACAATTATGTAACTCGAGTATCAAAATTAAAATGACATTAAAATACGAAATAATTTAGAAAATCATGAATTTTCCCATGTTTTCATTGAAATTTTCTGACCACAATTTTACAGTTATTAAATAAAAGTATCACTTGGAGAATTTGGTATAAATATTAACAAGAATAAAAAAGTTATTCACAATTTTATAACTCGAATCGTTAAAAAAAAGAAAGTCATTAGAACTCATCTTCAGGTCAAAAAACAGTTTGTTGTTTAATCCTGTTTAAAACTTAGATTTAAATCTTTATCCACATATCTTAAATTGTTATTACCAATGTGTGTGACTGTGTGGCAAAAATCGGTGACCTACAATTCAAAACTTTAAAATTACAGATAGATATTACTTATTTTTTTGGTTTTTGACAATGAAATTTGTTCTACCTGCTTCTAACTCTGAAGTTTCACCTATTTACATACCACGAACGGGTCACCCTGCAAAACTCTATTTTTATTGTTGGAAAAGTTTTATTGATTACATCTCGCCATTTCATTTTAATAAGTTAAACCACATTGTAACCAAAATAATTCAATAATTTTCAAGCCCAAAATTTAGGAAAGTTTCACTAAAAGTTATTATTTTGTAAAGTATTAATTTACCGATTGAAGCGATTGAGGGTTCAAAATTTCTAGATAAGTCTCTTTTACCAGAAAGTAAGAAAAAAAACTTTAATGGATTTGAAAATTTGTCCCATACAATCGGTTTAAACAGTGAAATTTCAAAAATTGAACTTAAATATTTTTAAACATTTGCTTTTTATTTGACGTTTTCAACAAACTAAAAAGTTATTGGTGTCGATCGATAAAAATCAAAAAAGTAGGGGTCCGTCTTTTTTAGTTTTCGAGCTAAAGCGTTTAAATTTTTAAATTACCGATTTTTGTCAAAACCGTAGTGCGCAGAAATATAAAAAATATCACTAGTAAGCCAAAACCATCCTTTATCACTTGATGATACTTGTTATAGTAATTCAGAAATAGTTAATAAAATATAGAAAACATAACAACAAAATAATTTTTTTGAAATTTTCCTCGAAACTAATACTCATTAAGACTGTTTATTTTTTAAACTAAAAAAGAGCTATGGTTTCAAAATTTTAAACCGCAACGGGTTATCTTGGAAAAAAATTCAAAAATCGAAAAAAAAAAAACAGGAACGGGGAAGGTGTTTTTTTCATAGAGTTGAAATTTTGCAGGTGTACGCAGGAAAAAAATTTAAGAACGAAAGTGTAATGTCACTTTTCAATCGGTCCACCCCGAAAAATGTTATTCCATCCCGAACGAAAAATCTAATTCATCTCCTAAGTGTCCGAAATTCACCCCGAAACACATCAAATTTTAGAATATTATATATAGAGGACCCGGATTCTGAAGACGGTGGTATTGAGGGGGCGGAGAAACGACCCTTTTTGTATTTTTACCCCAAAATCGGACGTTTTTAGCGCGGAGCAGCGAAAAAGAAAGTTTTTTTCGGCAGATTTTAAAAATTCCGATTGCATCCTGAAGAGGGATGTCGATTCTAAGCGAGGTTAGAATTTCAAAGTACCCTAGGCACTCTGAAAAAAAATTAGAAAGTCGGTCGATTTTTCTTGCTTTTTTTTTCAGTTTTCGTCGGCGTCAAATTTGATAAATCGCACCTCCGTCCGATTTTAAAGAGAAGCGACGAAATTTGGTCCCTTTTATTCTCACATCTTGAGGATTAAACGGTACAATTTTTAAGTCTCCAGACGCAAAGGTGTGACGTCACTGTGCCGACACTTAAAGCGTGCAAATTTTGCGTTTTTTTTCGAGCGGCAAAAGTACCAAATTGGTATCGATAAAATCTCAAGATTCACCGGTGCAAAAAATCGCTCTTTTTTGATTAACAAAGAAGATACCCGTTATTGTGCCTATCCGAGCCCTTTTTTAATATCTTGATTTGTTGTATTAATTTGGGGCTTTTAAATTTGCATTTCGTTTTTCTTGTTTTTTCGACGCGGACTTTGAAAATTCGTAACTTTTCATAGGATTTGGCTATTAAGTTGCGATATTTTTTATTTTCCTTATTGCATTAATATTTATGAGCCAAAAAATCAACACTTCTAAATGTTTGCCCTTTGCTTCAGAAAAAAATCGAACGTAAAATGTTCAAAACATCGCCCAAACGCGCGCTACGTTTTGTACCACTGGCGCCCACAGTTTTTAAAAAAATTTTAACTTTCGCTTCATTTCCTTTAAACAGAGTAATTTCTACAGTGTATAGGCTATTTTTAGTTTTTATACTCGAAGGGGTTGGGAAAATAAAATAGAATTTTTGAAATTAGGGGTGGGCGGCTCCCATCAAGCCATTTTTTAACGGATTTTAATTTTTAAAAACTCTATTGAATCTACTCTTGGAACCAAAACCTCTCACGTATAGGGTTTTTTGAATTTTGAAAAAACAATAAAAAAATATTTTTTTAACATTGCATTTTAAAAAGTCGTAATTTTTGACGCGTTTCGGTCTAATTAACCCTTCAAATTCCATTTCACCCCTACTAATTGTACCTACCCTCAAAGCTCTTTAGATCCACTTTAAAACGAAAAAAGAATCATTTCGCTCTCTCTTTTCGTTATTGAGTTATGAAAATGAAAATGAAAATGTAGCTAAAATAAGCATAATCTCTGTTTGAAACCAAAATTTCGGTCTAAAATTTTTCACTTTTTACATAATAATTAATATTTTCGAAACTATTAGCACCACCTGGACGTTTTATGGCTCAAGATTCGTACTTTAAATGTAAATTATTAACTTTCAAATTTTTAATTTGAAACGAAACAAACAGGATTTTTTGAGCTTTCTAGTGATAATTTTTTAAGCGCCTTCAGTACTTTTCTCGTTTTTTGTCAGTTGAAACTTGATCTTAATTGCTCTGCTTTTTAAAATTGACGTTTGGGCAGGAACTAATCTCTTACCAAAAAAGTTGAAAATAATATTTATATCGGATTTAAAATGCGCCCGTCCAGAAAAAAAATGTGGTCCCAGGTTTACGACTATTGAAAAAAAACCTAATTTCTAAATAATGGTAAAAATAAAAAAAGAGTAGAGAATGCCTATGTGGAATACTAGGGAAACTTTAAGGTTCTCAAAAATATGTGTTTGTAAAAATCTGTATCTTAAAATATTAATTCATAAAGCAGTGCCTAAAACAATTTGCATGTGTGTAACTTTTTATACTTTAACTACCTAATGTGTACATATATTCAGTAATTCAGTATAATAAACATACATCATACATAGATAATAGGCGATACGCTACTAAAAAATTTAAAAAATAAAATACAAAGAAGAGAGTAGAATACTAACGTACATATATTATAGTTGAATATATCAAATACCTATAATTTTTTTTATCCATCTATTCTGATATTTATTTACTTTTCCTGCTTTGCATTTTACTATTACTTTGTAAAGCTATAGCAATATGCGACAATCATGTAATATGTTACCTACATGAAAATTAATTACCCTACGGTTCCTTTGGGTTTTATTTAATCCTAAAAAATGCTTATTAGAATCGAAAAATAAGAAAATACCACACCATTTTAACTTATTTGGACTACAATAATTTAAGGTTTTAATGGCCAAATTTAATTTATCTTAAACTAACCAGAAATAATGTTAAAAAAATAATCTTAAAAGTTGTATTGTGTGATATTTCATATTTGAATGTATTTTTGAAGTAAATTTTTAAAAATTTCTACATCCAATGTGGACACAAAACCTGGTATCAACCTTCAAATACAAATCACGACATTTATAAAAAACGAATACATATGCATACATTATATTTTAATTACTAATTTTTTAAAATTGCTTTTTTAAATGTTAAACTATTTTAACAATATAGGTTTATAAGGTTACATATCTATTAGGTGGTAATCAGAAAAAAATAAATATGTGAAAAGCTTTTTAGATGTAAAAGCATATTTTTAAAAGGTAGACGGTAATCTATTGCTTGAAATAAACTAAAAATATTTTCCTAATAGTTTGTTGATTTAAACAAGAATGAAACTTTTTTAATTATACTTTTTTAAGAGTTAATTTTTAATGCAAAGATATCCAGCTTATGTATAATAAAAAAGTATATAAATCAAGCGGAAAATGTTTACCATTTACCATTAAGAATTAAGATAAGGAGTTATATTATAAAAAAGTAGCATATAGTAAATGTATTATAGGTAAATAAATATAAAATACTTATATAACCTTAATTAATTGTGTGTGATGTGATATAAATATTTAATATTATAAAAAATATAAAATAAGTATTTAATATACCTAAATGTAAAATTATATTATAAAATTACAATTCTTTTACACCATATTAATTATTTATAATAAAATACCTATAATCCTATGTAAAGTAATTAATTAAGTAATATTTTTACACTTGTAATGATGTTATCAATTATATTATTATAAATAATGTTATTTTATTTTTCACACATTTTTTATTTCAAAGTGTGAGTGTACATACAGATAATATTTATCTACGAAAGTAATTAAAGTATTTTCCTAAAGTTATCTTCATTCTTTTTTGGGGAACGTAAAAAAATAAAAAAAATGTAAATATTTGTATTTATGTTAAATCTAACTTTTGAAATGTTTATTCCGCAAACACGTATAATTCATAATAATACAATTTATTATATGTTTATAAATCGTTTTAAATAAACCTGCCAAATTTATAAAATTAAAGCATATTAAAAACTTATGTTGTGTTTTATGACTATAAATAATTGTTTTGATTTTTTTTGTTTAAAATCTAAAAAGAAATCAAGTTTTTTATTTTAATCGTCATTTAGGAATTTTCTAATTATTGCTTATTTAGATATTATGTAGTATGTATAGAAATGTATTTCTTTTCTATTTTTGATGTAAAATAAGTAATTTATACGACTCTTATTTTTTATTCCACTTCCCCAATCCATTTATTTCGTTACGCCCGTGGCTTTCCACTTTTCACCCTAATTTAAAAAAAAATGATAAAAGATGAGGACTTGCAAGTAGTTTTCTGATGTTTCCTTCGATTTTTGAAAAAAATTAAAGAAGAGTGAATATAAAAAAATATAATTGTGAAAATGTTGTTAAAATATAAAAAAGTATATTGGTGGTTTGCCACTTTCCACCGTAATTAAAGAAGAACTGATAAAAGATGAAGACTTGCAAACAGTTTCCTGATTTTTGGTAAGTATTAAAAATTAAAGTAATTTCAAAAAATACAAAATGAAAAATGTAGCTTTTTTATTTTTCCATGAAAAAACTTGAAAACTGTTTCATTTGTTGTATTTTCATGAAATCTAATGAATAAAGTGATTTTAAATGGTTTATAAATTTATTCCGAAGTTATCACATAAAAACGTTATTTCTTCGAAACTAACGTTTTTTAAATATCATAAAACGCTGTAAATTTATTATTCCTCGAAATTTCTTTGATCGGATCGCCCTCTATCAACAGGAAGCGCAAGCTTTTCCGAACTTTGATTATTTGATGTTCATCCAATCACCGATAGACACAAATAGACAATGTCAGTTAATTAAAATGTTAAAACAATCTTTTTTAATTATAATGAATATTTCGTATTTTAATTTGCTGTTTTGAAAAGTATTAAAATTTTGAATTAATTATGCGCGTGCTGGTTTGGTTGCATCTTTGGCAGATTACGGTTTCTCAGGCACTAAGAGTTGGTTTAATTTTGTTAAACAAATAATATTTTTAACATTAATGGAGATTCAAATTAATTTTTACCTTTCAAAAAATAAACATAAAAAATAACTTAAACGGCTTTGCTTACAGGCTAAGAGATGGCGGTGTAAGACATAACTAATTTTTAATTTGAATTTAAATCACATAAATAATTAATCTTTAATAATTATTTTCATTAGAAATTATTAATAAAGTATAATTTATTAATAATAAATTCAATGTATGGAAATTTAGTTTAGCCTCTCGCGGATAGATGGTGGCTCAAAGCTTTAGTTACTCGTCGCATGAAGAATTGGTAGTAGAGGTTGAGATGTCGACCGCGTATACAGGGTGAGTTTTTAGGGCAAAATCAGAAGATATCTTTTATTTTAAGAGATAGGAAAACAACTTAAATTACAAAATTACAAGGTTTACGAATGCGCATAATCAGAAATTATTTTTGTCTATACTAGATGATTCGTAATTGGAGCGCAAGCTATTTAAATGGAACACCCTGCATATTTTTTGATATTTGAATTAACACTAACTTAAAGAATACAATGATATTTTTTGTTTTTTGAAAATTTGAAAGCGCACCAAATTTTTTTCGGACATTTTCTATAAAATTTATATAATTTTGACATATTTTTACAAGATTTTAGCGAAAAATGAATTGTATAAAGGTTAAAGAACACCTAAAGAAGAACAATATTTTGTAAAAAATACAGGTTGCTCCATCTAAAAAAATTAAAATATATCCCTATCTAATTTTCATATGCAACTAAAACTAAAATTTTAGGGAACATATACAGGGTGTCTCAGACCACCCATCCACCCGTTTTATTTTGAGAACGCCTTGTCGTACATGTGACAAGTGACAAGTGACAAATAATTAACTTTTTTAGGTTATGTATTTACCTTAATTCAAAAAATAAAAAAAAGTTGATTATTTTTAACGAATAAAGCGATAAATGCAAAAAAGAGTTTCAATTTAAAAAAATCTCTCTCTTGCCCATTTGCGGATGATGGTAACGATTTAATTTTCCATAATTTAAGAGACCAATGGTCACTTGTTTGCATATTTTTTTCGTTTAATTTGTTAATTATGCAAGATATTACAAAAATATTTTAATAAAAGTTGTTTCTTTTTAAAAGACCTTTCAAACGATACCATACTCGACATATGTTGCCATTTAAAAATCGAAAGTTACTTCCGGTTCCGGGTACTTCCGGATTGTTCCGGAAAAAAATGAGAGCACCAATGGATTCTTCGGGTTTGCTTTGGTAATAATTTTTTTTGATTTCAACCATGTACGACAAGGCGTTCTCAAAATATAAGGGGTGGACGGGTGGTTTGAGACACCCTGTATCTGAATCATAATATTCTTTATTCATTTTCTACGTTTTTTGTCTCTTGAACATGTTGGGTTTTCATCACCATTCAAGGTTTCCTCTCTACAAAACCTATCGAGGTATTGAGAAAGTTGAAAAAGTCCCGATTTTTGAACTATTGGAAGTGGAAGGTCCCTGAATGGATCAAATGTTACCGAACAGTAACCAGAGCGAGTGCATTTTAGAGTTGACTTAACCTGACCAACAAAAATATCTACCATTTTGAAATTTTCTTATCTTAAATAGCTTCAACGCTTTTTCTGAATCATACAATTTTTTATCAATTTCAGTGAGAATTGGATATGTTTTGATTGTGACCGTATTGATATCTTCGTGTAAACCTTCTAATAAGTACCTGAATTCTTGAGTGTCCTCTGTTGTGAGTAGCCCATAAAATGTGGAACAAAACATTGGATTTTAGATTTTAAAGACGTTTTATTCACAACACAACCCAAAGTATCCACTGACCACACGTTTTTAATTACTCGTCCAAATGCACTGAATAAAGTTCCCTTCATTCTGAAAATATTTTTAACGTCATTGTTGTTAACGATGTTGTCATTACGTTTCCACAATATTATCACAATATTAAAAGATATATCACAATATTGTCACAACATTATTGGGTTGACTTTAACATGAGCAAATATTGTAACACATGTTTACACAACATTATAATATTGTGTACGATATCATCACAACATTGTCGCAGTATCGTGTTTCTACTCGGGGTGCTTGATGAGCATGTAAATTGATTAAACATCTTGTAAGTAATGTCATGATTTCGTTTTAATTAAAGCGGTAGGAACAAATAATTATTATTTCAGTTTTTAGCAATTATTGGAATTTTTTTATTATTAAAGTTTACAATCATAAATTACTTCATTGTTATGCCATAAACTTAAAAGAAAACATTAAATATTTACACAATTATCAAAAAATATAAGAAATAACCTAAATTTTTTAATATAAGTATTATCACTGAAATAAAGTGAAATAAGTTACTTAAATTAAAAAATTAAATGCGCTATTGTGTGTGAAAAAGGCGTTTTATTTATAGGACATGAAATTTTTTACTGCAGCAATTTCAATTTTAATATTTTACAGGTTCCCAGTGGAATAATTAGCGAACACCACCATTGACTATAACTCAGATTTTTTAAAGGCATAATTAGTGGAGGAGGCCATAAAAATAATGACTCGTTAGAAAATAATTACGCACTCTTCCTATTTTTAATAATAAAGACTATTACTACACAATATTTAAAAAAATATTTTTAGTTGTAATGTTTGTTTAAAAATTATAAATTTTCAACTATTTCATGGATATCAGGATATCAAGGAAGTCGTTCTGTTCTCAAGATAAATCAAGGAGATTTACGTTTTCACAATTAAAGATCTTATATGTGTTTGTTTTCTTGGTTTAGGTAAGTAATGGAGACTTAAAACGTTCTACTTTATTTATTGTTGGGTGAAAATTATGGCTTGAAGTGCGCGCACCTTATTATCACTATAAAAAGGTAATTTTTTTGCTAGCCATAAAT
This sequence comes from Stenus bimaculatus, assembly GCA_963971135.1. Lineage (NCBI taxonomy): Eukaryota > Metazoa > Arthropoda > Insecta > Coleoptera > Staphylinidae > Stenus > Stenus bimaculatus. The sequence goes on along the minus strand of OZ020186.1, from coordinate 26,501,459 downwards.
CGTTGCTTTTTTTTAAGTGAGATCAGTGAAAATAGTTATTAAATTATAAAAAGGGCTGTAAAAAATAAATTTATGGAAATTTAAGCCGGGTAATGGGCATCATGAGTTATGCGCCATGTGTCGCCCGGCGCGAGTCATTACCTCGCTCTACGCTGGAAAACCCTGTTAAATCTGCTCCAAACGATGAACAAACACTACAAAACACACTATTTGACTTTTAAGTGTCATAATTTATTTCATCGTACAAGCTTTTTCCGGAATTTTGCTTCATAATTTACTACTTTACGCTATGCCAACCTAACATCGGCCATCGTTTAATTGGAGTCGTTTTATTAACTCATTTTTATTACGTTTATAACTCAATTATATTAAATTTTCTTCTGTAAGTAACATAAATCACCAATAATTTTATCAAAAAAACTTTTCTACAGATATTTACACATCGTTTCAATAAAATTTTGGGTTTTTAGCCTTTAAAACAGCTATAAAGGTCATGAAGATTTTGTCCAACATTTTTGATTTTAATAATTATAAAACTTCATTAGTTTTAACGAAAATAATGATTTAAGACATTAAATTTTTTAATGGGCATAAAATAGTTTTTTGAAAACTCTAACAACTCAAGGTTTGAGGTCTATTTTTATGGAAAAAGTTTAAAGCGACTGTTTAGATCATTTATTTTAAACGAAGGTAGTTTATTTCTTAAAATTACTTTATGGTCCAACGTTGGACAGTTTTAATGACATAAGAACCTTTGATTTTCTTTAAAAAATGTTTTAAATAATTGTTTGAATCATTTATTTTGAACCAACAAGTTTTTTTCTCAAAATTACTTATTGGACAAAAGTTGGACGCAATTTGTATGACCTAAAATGCTTAGACTTAAAAAAAAGTCCTACGTGATTTTTCATGTCATTTAATTTGGCCTAAGATACTTTTTTTTCTTAAAACTACTTTTTGGACAAAAGTTGAGCTCATTTTGAAAGACATACAGTACTTGGATATTTTTGGAAATAGAGGTATATATTTTTATACCATTTATTTTAATCCAACATATTTTTTTTCTCAAAATAACTTTTTGGACAGAAGCTGGGTATACTTTTAATCACCTGCTAAGATGCTTCCAGTAATTTTGGAAAATGCAAAACAACAATCCTTAAACAAAATATTTATATTTTTGATAAACCTAGTACAGAACAAATCCAAAAGTAATAATTGTAAACGTAAGAACAATACCAACAATAATAAATTATTATTTTTTTAAATTAAATAGATTTAATAGCTGCTTCACTTCCAGAAGAATTCATTGCTCGTGCTTCTTTGCTGCAACTGTTTGCACGATTTCTGTTAGTCTTCGAAAGTTTATTTCTATTTTCGCTGATTTCTGAAAATATTTTATCCAAGGTTGATATAACTTTATCCACATTTTCTTTCGTAATGACCATTGGAGGTTTCAGTTTTAATACGTTATTATGTGGTCCATCCGTACTCATCAAAATTTTCTCCTGTCGTAATCTACAATATACATTTTTTAGCGTAAAATTAGTTCAAATTTTTAATTTACCTGGATGTAACGAATGAAGCTTCTTCTTTTGCTGGTTCTCTGGTCTTCCTGTCTGTTACTAATTCTATCCCAACAAATAATCCAACTCCTCTAACATCTCCAATAATTTCATGTTTCATACCCAATTCTTGACACCTATTCAAGAGATATTTTCCAACTACCAATGCGTTTTCTTGTAACTTTTCTTTAATTATTACATCATACACCGAATTTGCTATAGCACATGAAACCGGGTTTCCTCCATACTAAAAAAATATAAAATAATTTAAAGGTAAAATGATTAATTAATTTTTGTGAAAAATTTTGAGGTCATAAAACTGCAACTGTGTCGTATTAAAAAAAATAAATATGATAAGAGTTTTGTTAAAAATTGCAAATATAAATAGCACAACTCTTAACCCGTGCAAGTGCATTCGTTCTCTTTAAATTATTTGTCTATTAAAAGCTAACAATCTTATCAAATTCTTATTTATTTAAATATTCATAACTCATTAGTATTTTATTAGGATCATAGATTAGCCTAGATTCAATTACCCACTTTATAGGTTTAAAAATTATTTCAAATCAAACTAACAAAGGTGCTGATTGTTGACATTATTTTTTTACACTAAAACCAACTTAACAGATTTTTATAAATAAACGTAGATTTTTATTGATCTTTGTTTGTACAATATAAAGTCCAAGGCGTAAAAGTATTTTTATCGGAAAAAAGAAGTAATTATCAGTAATTATTAGGTTAGGTTAGGATTTAGAATCATGTTTTTTTTATTTTATAAAAAAAATCCTATTTATAAAAAAATGCTCGTAGCATGAAAATTTTTAACAGTTTTTAAGTCATGTTTTTGATGAAAAAAAAACCATTTCTACAATTTTGTTTGTAACTTTTTTAATTTCTACAATTTTATAATAAAAAATATTCAACCAATTTATTTATTTATTTTTATTTAAAATAAAGTTAAATTTTTTAAGAAATGATGAAATTTTTTTACAATAATATTTTTTTCATAAAAAGTTTTATATGCATGAAAAAGCTGGAATTTTCCTGAAATTTGAGTAAGATAATACAAAAACGTTTGAAGATTTTTCTCATTCAAAATACATATAAAAATTTTCATTCTAAAAACTGATTTGTTTAATCAGCCAGAAAGTTAAGTAATTGTTAGTTATTAACTTACAGTATTAAAATATTCAACTCCTGTTCTTCTAAAACTTTCAGCAATGGCGGGTGTAGTAATTACAGCAGCAACTGGATGTCCGTTTCCCATAGGTTTTCCCATAGTAACAATATCAGGAATAATATCATGCATTTGGAATGACCACCAATGTGTTCCAACCCTTCCAAAACCAACCTGCACTTCATCTAATATGCAAACGCCTCCAGCTTGCCTAACGAGCTTAAAAACTTCCTTGAAATAACCTTTAGGAGGCAACACCTGCCCTCCACAACTCAACATGCCTTCAGCAATAAAAGCACAAACACCACGTTCCTTGTTCTTAATATTATCACAAAGACCTTTAACGTCCCCGATGTACTTACGTGTTAGATCTTCTAATGAGTATTCATCATCCCTATATTTACCTCTGTACCTATCAGGAATAGCTGCCTAAAATAAATGACATTACATAAAAATTGTGGGATAGTTTAGTAGAAATTATTACAAGGTGTACATGTTCCTTCTGCCCAACTCCTCCAGGTAAATTAAATTTGTAGTGCGAAATATCAATCAGGGAAGTCAAATGACCGTGGTAAGCACTAAAAAAATAGAGCTCTAAACACCCCAAAAACCACAATCTGTGCCCCCCATTTAAGCTGTTAAAAATATTTACAAAAATATGATAAGCAGATATTTTAGCAGCATTGCAGTACAAGTCTTACTATTACAGTAAGTCAAATCTTCCTTCTTCTAACCAAAATAGTTTAAGCTGGAAATAAAAATGAAACAATGAGTGAATTGATATAAAAGACACATGCATATTGAAAAGAATTATTCGGTTTTGGAAGAAATTCCATCCCAAAATTCTCCGGTTCTATTGAACTACCTAACCTGTAAATGACTTATTTAGTGAAAGCTCTAAATTTAGACACTTACTGTTCCAGAGTGATAATATCTGTATTTCCCGTGTGGATTTGGGCAAGTCTCAAAGCAAGATCGTTTGCTTCCGATCCGGAATTTACAAAGAAACATACGGAAAGTTCATCGGGCATTGTACTGACTATTTTTTCAGCGTACAAGACTATGTTATCGTGAAGGAAGCGGTTATTTGTGTTCAGTAAGCTCATTTGTTCACATCCAGCTTTAACTACTTCTGGATGACAATGACCAACTGTAAATTAATCATTTTTTTGTATTAATAATCAATGATTTTCTTCTACAAATTTTCTAAAAATTTAAATATTTTCTCGAATTTGAATCAGTGGCGTAACCAGAAACAACAGATGTATTTTTACTACCATTTAAACAAAAACAACATAAAAATTTCATTAATTTTAGTGAATTTAATGAAATTTTAGCATATATTTCCATTATTTTCCAGCTTGAGTGGGGGTGTACAAACATCCAATACCCCCCCCCTGGGTACGCTAGTCTTTTCAATGTTACCAAATTTAGCTGAATCAACAGTTTAAATAATAAAAATTTTGAAATGTGTATGCAAAAAAGTTGAAAAATACCCCGTTTTTATTCAAATATTTAATAATAAAATAAACTTATTTACATATTTGAGTACTAGCGTGCCACTTGATATGTTTATACTTGTATAATGAGATTAATCTTTAAAAGATAAGAAAAGATAAACAAAGATTCTAAGTTTGCATATTTTATTTTACCAAGGTCATATTAAAATCTTTCTAAATATTTTTAAAATAAATTATTATAAATTTTGTGTATTTTCTTTCCTTATCACAAACAAATAGAATTTTCAATAATTATAAATAATTATTACCAACCGGTTTTAAATGTGTTTTCAAAATAAATGTACTTAATGCTCCGATAAGAAGTAATTACAGTTTTTTAGTTTTTAAGATTTGCAATTTGTGATTCAAAATTGAAAAAAAGTGTGTTATTATTATGACAGCGGAGTTTTTTTGGAAGATTTTCGAAATTGCAGACGAGTTTTAATAGGGAATGTCGAATTTATTTGTTTGACCAAGAGACGACTTTCAAAAATTTCCCCGAAAAAGCCTTTTTTTCTTTCGTAGTTTTCGAGCATCCGTTACCGTCTTTAAGAATTCTCAGCTCTGTCATCCTAAACTAACCCAAATTACCATTAAAAACCGCCGAATTTTTCCTTGAAAACGTATCCTCAAACTTGAGGTATTATTTTCATACTCATAAGCACAACGCCTAACTTCGAAAATTTTGAACCAAAAGTGACCGTAGTTGCCATTATTTATAACCCAGTTATCTGTTATCTCAGTTTACCAAAAAAATAATTGTTGCCACACGTTCAATCATGTTGCGTCAGGATTTTTTTTCCGAAAACGTCAAAAAAATGTTAAAAATGTAACGTAGCCAAAATTTTGCGTGACGGTTAGAAGAAAAGCCAACAAAAATTTAAAAATCCCTACACGTGGCTAATTTGTTAAGTATCCAAAAGAGCTCAAGGTAAAATTTTGAATACGATAACTTTATTTGGCTCCACACCGACCTTCCAAACTCAAAATTTCATTTTTCGACACCTTGAGTGATAAAAGGTCGTTATAAGATATTTACAGGCGAATCGACAACCTTAAAATCGTACTAGAATGAACTTTCTTAGTACTTATAAGACCACGATTGGAGTTTTTAGATTTTGACATTTAAAAAAAAAACTGAAAATTTCGAGAAAAAAAAATTTAATGCGACATAGCTGATTTTAAAACCATTCAGGTACTTTTTAATATAAAAATACATTCGTATTGATATCTCTGTCCGTTTCGAATTTGTGTCCTTAAAATTGTAAAAAAATTGAAATAGTCAGTTTTTGTCAAAACTTCGATAGGAAAATTTATGTTATTCGAATAATAATTAATTTTGGAAGAACCACCTGACAGATTAAAATTTAAAGGGGACTTTTCTTTACTGAAAAACAAAAAACGGTTTAAATTTTTTAAAAAATTCGTCCCCCTTGACCGCATTTTTACTCAAAACTTTCAGAACTTTGCGATATTTAAGAAAAACAAATGCATATACTTTCAATACTTAGAAATATAAATAAAAAACCAAATTTCGAAAAACAATAAAGCCTTAAAAAATTACTAAGAATTTCAATATTTCACAAATGTGCTAAAGACGAGGCTTTGCTAACAGTTTCCTAATTTTTTGTTCGATTTTTGATGAAAATTAAAGAAGGGTGAGTATAAAAAATTATAATTTTGAAAATGTTGTTGAAAATATAAAAAAAATATAAGTTAAAGTATAGGCGCCATTACTAAATTTAACGGTACATTTTTTTAGGATTTTTTTTTGACTTAAAAAATATTATTTTAGTCGAATTTTGAGACTCGAGTAAAAGAAATAATTAATAACTTTTTTATTGTTATAAATATTTTTACAAAAATTTGTCTATATGTTTAATATACCATGGTAAAATAATGGAAAACGTGTTTTTGGAAAATTTTAGTGGAAACCTTGGAACATTTTGTTGAAGAAAATCTATATTTTAGGTACGAATTTGGGCTAGAAAATTGTTAATAACTTTTTTATTATTTCTAATATTTTTACAAAATTTTGCACGTGCATTTATGATACTACTATTTAATAGTGGTTCATTTTTTTTGGAAAATTCCAATGGAAACTTGAGAAAATTCATGAGTTTATAAAAAATTTCGTATTTTAGTCATTAATTTTGGAATTTAAGTCACAAAATTGTTAATAACTCTTTTATTTTTATAAATATTTTAACAAAATTTTGTACAATTGTTTATGATTTACATATTTATAAATAATGAAAATTTGGTAGTAAAATTCCAATGTTAATTTCAGAAAAACTGTAATTATTTGAATTATTTTTGTTGAAAAAAAAAATTAATTTCAAAAATGGCCAAATGAAAAATGTAACTTTTATTTTTCGATAAAAAATTTGAATATTGTTTCATTTGTTGTATTTTCATGAAATTTAATAAATTAGACTGTTTTGAAATCTGTTTTCAGTTTAAATTTAAGTTCAAACTATAAATTTTAATAATTGAAATAAATTGATAAAACTTATTTGAAAAAATTACTTTAAATTTTTAAGAAGTGAAAGTGCATTTAAGCGAAATAAATAATAATAAAAAAATTATGAATACGTTTTGTAAATAAATTACAAAAGTAAGTTGTTAAATATTTAAGTAAGCAAATTTCATGTAAACATAAGCTAAAAGTTATAAACAAATCAGCAATTTATTTAAATGTACTTAGTTTTAAATTTTAAACAATAATATCAATAAAAACTTCATTTGAAATAAAAACAAATAAAATAATATTTGAAGGTAAATATTATTAAATAAATAATATAAAAACAACAAAATAAAAACGCGCTCTTAAAATTTAAACGCATTTTAATTAGTTGAAACGCAGAAATATTTTTTTGTGTTGAAATTAATTATTTGGGTTTTCGAATGATTTTTTAATAATAACCAAAATTAATTATTTTTCTTATATTTACCATGAGCTACGTTGTTCATACAATCAAGATATTCCTCGTTGTTCTCATCGTAGAGATATTGGGCCTTTCCTCGAACAATTTTAATAGGATCTTTGCGAAAAAATAGCTGGCAGGATTCTCTAAAATTAAAAGTTGAAAACATGGTAAAAAGTGAAAAAAAGGAGGAAAACTCTTACCCGATATATTTATTACGAAGGGCTATTGTATTACTTTTGGAAATTTGTTCCATGCTGAAGGCGTAAAAAGTTGATAAAGTTTTATCTTAATAAGAAAACGCAAAGTGAATTACCAACAGGAGCCACTACAAGTCGATATATAAACGATGAGAATTGCGCGCGCATTTCGTGTTTTATCAGGAAATTGCCATACTGAACTCCAACTTTTTAATATTTTTAAATCTCTGCTTAAAGAGGATCAAGGAAATTTACATTTTTTTAATACCATGATTACAATAAATACGCCTTTAATCGAATATTTATTTTTTGATTACAAAGTTGGCTTAATACCGAATTTAACGCTTAAATTGGATAAAAGGAAGCAGGAAATATTATGCATGTTATCATTATTAATCATTCAAGCGATTTTGAAGGTATGTAGTATGTAGCAGATTGAATAATTATGCATGTTTAAATTATAACAAAATGGCATTGATATTATTTATTATTTCATGTATAATATAATAAATTATCTTACATATTTAAAACTTTGAAGGCTAAAACCACCTCAACTTGCACAACTTCATAAAATTTGACCGTGGTCAGTCTGTCACAAGTGTGTGACAAAAATTATAAAAATATTTTTTTGGTCAGGCATTTTATTGTAAAAAATTTTTGCCTTCTAAAAAATGTGCATCAAAGGGGAAATAAAATTTAATAAAAATTCTGGAGACGGCGGTTTTGACCCGCCCGGATCTATCTATTAAGGTGGCGGAGATCCGACCCCTTTTGTATTTTTACCCCGAACTCTGACGTTTTATGCGAGGAGCGGCCGAAAGGGTATTTTTTTTCGTCCGATTTTAAGAATTCCGGTTCCGATGCAAAGAGGGATGTCAATTGCAAGTGTAGTTCGAATTTTAAATTTTTTAACCTCCCCGAAACTTTGAAAAAAATTCCCGAAAATGGCCAATTTGTCTCGCTTTTTTCGGGTATTCGGCGGCTTTAACTTTGAAAAATGGCAACTCCGTCGGCTTCTAAAGGGAAGCGACGAAGTTAGGCCCCTTTTATTCTAACATCCTGGGGATTATCGTGACCGATTTTTAAGCCACCCGGCTCAAAGGTGTGACGTCACGGCCCTGAGACGCAAATTGTACAATACTACCGTTTTTTCGGACGGCAAAAGTACCAAAACTTTTTGGATTACATTAGAAGTTCGACAGGAGGAAAAAAATCGTGGTTGCTTTAAACCTCATCTAAATTCCACGTTTTACTTTAAAACGGGAGTTTCTTTGATGCGTTTACTCTTTATCTCGTTTTGGTGCCCCCAAAGTGACGCTTTATTTTTCGCCCTATTTTGACGCGGACTTTGAAAATTCGTAACTTTTCATCGAAACAACCTGTAATAGTCGAATATTTTTTATTTTACTTATTTGGTATTTACTTATGAGATAAAAAATCGGCACCTTGAAATTTTTACTCGGGATCTTGGAAAAAAATCGAACGTAAAATGTTAAAAAAATCGGGTAAAACGCGGTCCAAACTAGGCCCATCTGGCTCCCGCAGTTTTCAAAACTTTTGCAATTTTCTTTCGCAACTTTAAAAAGGAATATTTTCTACAGTGTATAGGCTACTCAGATATTTTATATTTAGTAGGGTTTGGAAATTACGTAGAAATAAACTCGAAATTTTGATTTTAGGGATGAGTGGCTCCCGCCGGGTCACTTTTTGACGGATTTTCAATTTTAAAAACACTTTAGAATCTACTCTTTGAACCGAAAGTTTCCACGCATAGGGTATTCTAAATTTTGAAAAAATAACGAAAGAAAGAAACTTTTTTGGATCAAATTCACCCTTTAAATTACATTTCAACCCTACTTTATGCACCTTCCCCAAAAGCTCTTTAGGTCCACTTTACGTCAATAAAAGAATCACTTCGATATCTTTTTCCGTTTTCGAGTTATCACCGAAAATGTAGCTAAAATAAGCAAAATCTCCGTTTGAAGCCAAAATTTCGGTCTGAAATTTTTCACTTTTCACAAAATAATTAATATATCTTTGAAACTATTAGCACCACCGAGACGTTTAATAACTTAAAATTCGCACAGTCACCTCCTCCACCAAATTCCGTGAAAGTTTTAATTTTCTGTTTAAAATTGCGCCGTCCAGAGCCGTGTTTGTACCAAAATTTTGCCAAAACTTTGCGAATTTTTTCCAAAAAAAATATTTAACCGATTTTAACCAAATATTTTTTAAAACGCGCCTATCCACGATGTTTACTTTTGGTAAAAATTTGAAACCGGTAAGTTTTATAGTTTTTGAGAAAAAAAATAGAAACCGAAAAAAAGTTCAAGCCCGTACGTAGCCTTAAAAATATCTCAAATTTTTTTTTTTTTTTCGAATTTTTTTAAAATGGGTCCCGCAAATGAAAGATAATAAAAAATGGATGAAATGTAGGGCTTCACCTGCCCTCTGCACACCCCCAAACAAATTTTACTTCCCAAAAACTCGAAAAAATCAAAATTTTTAAATAATTAAATTAAAAAAAATTAATATGTTAATATCAGTAATATTTAGAAATTTATCTATACGAATTTTTGTTTCTTAGTTTTAGTTTTTAAGCGAAATATTAATTTTTCAAAATACATCTTTACCCCATTTACCGAATGCCATATTTTATATAAAAATTCATAACTTTTGAACGAAACATCGTAGAGACTAAATTTTTTTTTTATTTTTTTCTACTTTCTTTATACTTTAAATAGTTTAAAATTTTTAATTTGAGACGCTACACCCTTGTCTATACACTATTTGCATTAGAAGATATATCTTCTCATAAAGTCCACTAAATTAGTTGGCAAGGAGCAATAATTTTACACTAATCAGTCTAATCAACACAACTGTTACGCGCATCTGTTACATAATGGAATTACATGCTATGCCACCCAATGTACAGTACAATGAAGTTGCCGCTACACAATATAACGCCATCTTACAACAAATTATATAAATTATACAGGGTGAGTTTTTAGTGCGAAATCGTAAGATAGGGTAAAGCCGAGGGTAAAGCATATTATAGTAATTAACACCTTAAACACTTTCGCTATAAGTTTTTATTTATATTTTACATTGGGTATTTACATATGTACAAAAATAATATATTTAAGTAATCTTAAGAAATATTTTAAGTTGGTAGTATAAATTTATTTAAATTTATATGACTATTTTAGTCCAAATAAATTCTTAAATTCCACAAATTAATAATAACCAATTCAATTATTTTTACAAAAAATCCCATTAAAAATCAGCCATTTTCATTCCATGCATTATCCTATACAATTCATACAAAAACCAGTATAATTTCCATTAAAAAATCAACCATCCAAAATTTACATTCCAGGCATTATCCTACAAAAATCATACAAAAACCAGTACATTTCCAAAGAAAATCAACTATATCTAGATACACATTTATTGCAAAAACCAACAAAAATGATTTTTTTTACTAAGTTCATACAAAAATTAATATAATTTTCATACAAAATCAACTATATCCAGATTCTAGATACACTTTCATTGCAAAATACTTATAAAAGCTAATATGATTTTCGGTTCCATGAAAAACGCGCTTGCGAAAAAAGCGCACAGAAAAAAGCGCACGGCTATAAATGCGCACAAGAAAAAAATGCACACGGAAAAGAGTACACACAGAAAAAAGCGCACACGGAAATAAGGGCACACGGAAAAAAGCGCACACAGAAAAAAGCGTACACGGAAAATAACGCACACGAAAATAAACGCACACGAAAATAAACGCACACAGAAAAAAGCGCACACGGAAAAAAGCGCACACGGAAATAAGCGCACACGGAAAAAAAACGCACATTTTACATGGAATAATTATTATAAAATTTTTGCTTGTATAGGTAAAAATTTTTTCACGATTTAGTTTAAACCGAATCATTTTAATTTAATGAAAATTAAATAATCCTGTATTTTTTTAATGTGAAGTACACAATTGTGCCGTAACAGCATAGTGCATAACGAAATAATGCTATTATTGTATGGTAGTTTATTGACAATTTAAAGATTATCGGAATAAATAAATTTGACTTAAAATCAAAATTACTCAAAATAAATATAGCACTTTTTTAGGCATAAAGTACATAGGTACAGGGTGATGATAAAGTTCGGAACAAAATTCGTAACTTTAATTTTTTTGAGAAAATTGCTCGGACAGGTCAATTTTAGTTTATAAAATGCCATCTCTTGATATTAAAAAACTATTAATGACGTCGCTGGTGATTTTGCAATGACGTCATCATCGATTTTTTTAAATGAAAACCCCCACTTTTTAAAATTGTTTTTATAGACTTCATGTCACTCAAACGATGATGTAGAAACATGATTATATTTATAAACAAATTTTTGAAAAAATCTGTTTTTAATTATTTCTATGAGAAATGTGCGCTTTTTTCCGTGTGCGCCTTTTTCAGCGTGCGCATTTTTCGTGTGCGCTTTTTTCTGTGTGCGCCTTTTCCATGTGCGCTTTTTTTCTTGTGCGCATTTATAGCCGTGCGCTTTTTTCTGTGCGTATTTATCGTGTGCGCTTTTTTCTGGTCACCATGATTTTCATACAAAATCAGCCATATCCAGATTCCTAAATCTCACAAAACCAAACATAATCCTCCAAAATGCATACAAAATTTCAAAATCCAATAAAAACACGCATTATCCTACTAAGTTCCTACAAAAAAAGTATAATTTCCAAATAAAGTCAACCATATCCAGATACACATTCATTCGAAAATCCTACAAAACCATGCATTACCCAACAAAATTCATACATACACCATAAAAATTTCCAACCATATTCAGGTATATCCAGATATACAGTATTGAAAAAAAGTAGAGCAACATTTGCATTTTCTTAATATATAGGTTATAATATTATAATATTCTGTAATAAATAACTTTAATATTTCAAAATAAGAATGCTTTAAATCTACATTAATTCATAATAAAAATAAAAATTGCAGGTTTAGTAAAATAGTTTAGTAATAAGGCTGGAAGAAAGTAGAGCAACAATTAGAAACTTATTATTTATTCATATAAAAATATTTTGTCCAATGTTGTTCTTAAGTATATCAGCACATTTTCTGGGCATTGATTTTAAAAGGTTATTAATTAAAATTGGATCTACTTCATCCCAAGCATTTTGAAGCGCTGAAAAGAGATTGTCGAAATTTTTGTAAGTTTTATAGCGAATTTTGTAATCCAAAATACTCCAAAGGTTTTCAATTGGATTTAAATCTGGAGATTGTGATGGCCATTTCAATAAATTAATTTTTTCTTCCGCAAACCATTGTTTTACAAACTTTGATGTATGCTTCGGATCATTATCATGCTGAAAGAAGTGATGTAATGGGAGAGTGCTATCAGCATATAGGACCATAACGTTCTCTAAAATATTTTTATACACAAAACGATCCATTATGCCATTTATACGATGAATAGGGCCTATTCCGAAACTAGAGAAGCACCCCCAAATCATTACAGGTCCACCACTATGTTTTACTGTATGTCGAACATATTTGGAATGTAATCTTTTACCCTCAGGACGTCTCACATATTGGATTCCATCACTACTTATCAAGCTAAACTTTGATTCGTCACTGACTATTACCCTATTCCAATCTTTCAAAGTTCATTTAAGGTGGTCTTGACCAAATCTAATTCGGGCACGTCTGTTTTTCTTTGAAAGTAGAGGTTTCTTTGCTGGTCTTCTAGCTATAAGATTGTTTTCACTTAGTCTATTTCTGACAGTGTGTGATGAAATATTTGAAAACTGATTGTTATCAAATCGGGCATCAATTTTTGGTTTGAAGATAAAAATGGGTTTTGTTTTGAAATATTTATAAGCGCTCTATCTTCACGTAATGTTGTTTATCGTGACCGTCCAGACTTTTTTTTTGGAAATCTACTGTTCCACTTCCATTATACCTTTTTATAATTCTGGATATAATGCATCTATGCAGCGAATACTTTCTAGAAATAGCTTGTGACACTTTTTTTTTATTAATGGCTAATATAATGGCTAATATAAAAAAATAATGAAATATTGGTAATTTTTAAGAATAAAATAAGCAAACAAGAAATTCTTAGGGAGGGGCCAACGAAAAACTTTGAAACCGCCACTGTTTCTTTGCCCTTTAAACTGTAATTATCAGCTAATTTGTGACGTATCATTTTTCTATCCAATCAAATGTGTAGCTTTGAAATCATAGCCTATTGCAGCAGCTGTATTTTATATCCGATAATATGTAATAAAACATATTTATTGAAATTACTTCAAAATTATAATTATTTGATAAGGGGAACCATAGGGGGGAAGAATTTTTAAAGAATCGTTGCGGCAACATATAATACAACAGCGCCATCACGTATATCTCTACTAACCTAACCCGGATTCTCCACTTAGTGAGTTTCATTCATGACCTCGGTGCTCGGTGACTACGAGTTTATTTTAAGTCTCTTATTAGTATTTTCATTTAAAATAAGGTAGGTGCACTATTATCTAGATTGAATACTCGTTATATGTCATACCTTCTTTACAAAATTTTGTATTTGCAATTAATAGAATAAGAATTTGCACCAATCAATTTCACAAGTTTAAAGTGATCAGAAATAAAGCGACGCTTAGGTGAAAGGTTTAAAGAAACGCCTCACAACGGAATAGTCGTTAAATTTATACACTTTATTTTTAAATTCGGTTGATTATTGCTTTTGATTTTATTTATCTTTACTTTTTGGTTAAACAAATAATTTTATTATGGTATCAGTAAAAATATACGATAATATACTTAACACAAACAAACGATCGAAATTTGAAACGGCAGATATTTTCGCCTTATGGAATATTATTGTGCGTTGTGCGTCACCCGGCGCCAGCTGATTACGTTCACGTGACTATGAAAATAACTGTGCAACAATACTACTGCGCACTGAGCACTACGCCCTGCGCACAAGGTATTATACATAACAACGTTCACAACTCACAACATAGAACGTACCTACGTAGACGCGAAACAAAAATCATAACCATAGCAATTCAGTAATCATGTAAACAATCTTGTCATATTATTATTGTTCCGGTAATCAGCTGCCAGCTTGTGTGTCCAGTAGTTCAAATAGGTACGTTATAAGTTTACAAATTTACAATTTGAAAGCTAATGTAAAATAAAATCTTGGAAAAATATTTAATATTTTTTAAATAAGTTGGATAAAGGAATCTTTTAATTATTTTTCAAAATATTAATTTTAAAGTTATTTTTTTTAAATAGAGTTGAGCACAGAAAACGGATACGTTTATCCCGCATTAGTTAAAGAGGAAAGAGGTCTTATCTAACCTCTTATTAACCTCTTGGAACAAACCTCTAAAATATCAGGTTTGAAATGCTCAAACCGATTTGAAACTGAAAATTTACGGGATAAACGCTATTTACTGAAGTGACAGCTACTAGGTAATTAGGTTAGGTTAACCCTTTACCTTAACACGCTCGTGCAGGGTTTTGCTCGATCCCAGTGCAAATATGGAAATAGGAAAACTCTCCTGAAAACCAAAAAAACATGTTCGGGATATTTATTACACTCGTGTAGGCCGTGTAGCAAAGTTTCTCTGGATGTGAACTATCGCGGGATAAACGTAACTTACAATTGGATATTAAAAGATCTTTCTTTTTTCTGAAAACATCCGAGAAACGGTAGTCAACTTTTGAACTATAGCATTTTGAAAAATGCAAAAATATGGAAAATTTGAAAAATTCCTATTTTGTCCAAAATTTTATGAATTTTATATAACTGATAGGTTATATTTATAGATTTCGGTCTGCTGATTACGGAGAACTAAAAAATTTTGAGCTACGACCAATAGTTTAGAAGCTACACCCGTTTTTATGGCCACCAAAAAATAATAGAGAAGGGTCCCCTTTGCTTTAAAACTGAAAAATTGTGAAATTTTTTTTCGCAATTTTTTGACTTTATCTTATAGATTTGGGTTCGCTGATAACGAATCAACCATTGTTAACGCGATCCGACGCATACTTTTTAAACTACAACGTTTTGAAAATTGCAGAAATTTAGAAAATTTGAAAAATTCATATTTTTTTCTAAATTTTTACGAATTTTATATAAATGATAGGTTTTATTTATAGATTTCGGTCTGCTGATTACGGAGAACTAAAAAACAAGAAAATCTTTTTATTAAAATATACTGAAAAAATAGAAAACGCAAAAAAAATAATTTTGCATTAAAAAAGCTTAAAAACATACTTTTTAAAGTTTTTTTTTACAAATATTAAAAAAATAATTTTCTCTATTTAATTTTAATTTCTTGTGTAATGCAATATTATTTTGGGTTTTCTACTTTTATTTTTCTCCAGTTTTTTTTTTTATTTTTTTTAACTATTAAAATAAATTCATAAAAAAGTAAGTAAGTCACGTCAGAGGCATTGATTCGATGCGTCATTATTTCCACATTTTTTAGCAGTATTTATAAAAAAAAACTAAAAAGAAAATAAAAATGCATTTGCGTTTTTGCTGTTGTTTTTAAACGGGTTCATATTTTTTGTGTTTCATATATTTTTAAAATATTCCCCGGACAGGTCTATTTTTATTTAAAAAATTGCATCTTTTGGTGTCAAAACTTTATTGATGACGCCATGAATTTTGACATACTGACTTTATCTTTAATTTTTTTAAAGTCCCATTTTCTTCTTCTTATTTGTAATAGATCATTTAACGATTTAGAAACATACTTTACATAACATTTTTTTGAAAGAAATACACATATAATTTTAAAAATACACTTCTAGAAAACTAAAAAATAAAATTTTAAAATATTGCAATAACAATAACACAAAAAATAAAAACACAAATAATCAAATATATTTTAATTCCCAAAGCCAATATTTATAATCTCCATGGGCGTCCATAAAGGGGAGGGGTAACGGCCCCTCCCTGGAATCTTTAGGAATTTCAATAATTTTTAAAAATTATGACCAAAAACCAAAAATGCACATATCAATTCAGATTTCAATTTCTTAAAATGTTGTCTAATTTTTGGAGCGCTGTAAAAAGTTTAAAAATATACTTTAAACAAAAAATCGAACTTTTCGTGTATACCTTAACTATTGCCAGCGTTGGAAAAAATATTATTTCAATTAGATTTTTAGAATTTTTCAAAACGCTGATAAGCGAACGTTTTTTTGTAAATACCCGTTTTATTGCTGCCATATGACTATTTGGTTCCACTTTTAAAATAAAACATAAAGAAATTGGTAGCCACAAAACTCTTGTGTATAACAAAAAATAGAAATTTTAAAAAAGCTTCACTGGAAAAAAAATTATGACCAAAACCGCAAATATCTAGCGAGTTTCAGAACCTGAGCGCTTAATATTTACGGTATTGGTCATAATTTTTTTCCAGTGGAGCTTTTTGAAATTTCTGTTTTTGGTATACTGAAGAGTCTCGTGGGTACCAATTTCTTCTGTTTTGGTTTTGGTAAGTCCAACCAAATATTCAGACGGCAGCTATAAAACGGACTTTTTACAACAAACGTTCCTTTATCAGCGTTTTGAAAAATTCTAAAAAAGTAATTGAAATAATATTTCTTTACCAACTGAAGCAATAAATTAAGGTTTAAACAAAGAATTCTTATTTCAAGTAAATTTTTAAACTTTTTACAGCGTTTCAAAAATTAAGTAAAATTTAAATAAATTGCTGCCTTATGAGTTTCGAATCAAGCGTAAAGGTAAATAAAATAACCTTCCACCAAATTTAATAGGCGTCACAATTTTTTTTCCTAATTTTAGTGGGTATGGAATTTAACGAGTATTAATTTTATTAAATCTTCTCCTATATCAGACTTCCTAATATTTCAGAAACTAATCTAGATCTTCCCATCAAATTATTAAGGCCAAAATTATAAAAAATACAGTGAGTTACCTTTTATTATAAATTCATAGTTTTCTTATTTTTCATAAGTAAAAAAAGATTGTTAAAATAATTTATTCTAAAGCATCCATTAATACGAGATACTGAAAAACTTGAATAATGCAAAAGCAAAAGTAACTTCAAAAAAGAGGTTCAATCTACAAAATCGAAACAATATTACAAAATGAAGTTTAATGAAGATGATATACACCCTGATTTTTCATCCGTATCAGACACGAATGAGAATGAAGAAATCGACGTATCTGAAAACGAATTTGAGGTAATTTATTTAATATTTTAAATTTATTTAATTTTTTTACATAGGTTTTATACCAGCATTTTAAGACAACGTTTACAGAGGGAGTAAATACTATTTACAATATCAAAAAATTATAGAATATAACTTTACAAATGTATGTGTGAAATTTCATCAAAGTTGCTCAATTCATTAATATGCTACTGAGTGTTAACTATTGGAATTGGAATGATCACATGTCGAAACGATCTTGATGTTGTTTACAGTTGAAATTTCCCACCCTTCACTTGTATTTTTTTTTTAACTAATTCAACACGTTTTTTGCGGTTTTTGATAATTAAACCAAATTAACCCTTTACAATAAATTTTAGGAAGATTCTGCCTATGAAAGTAACGAAAGTGAAGATCAAGTTTATGTGACGGACCTAGAAGAAGAATTGTCAATTTTATCAGCTTCAGATCAACAAACTATATTAAACAAATTAACAGGAATTACAGATTTACAACAACGCGCTATAGCGGAAAGACTAATAAAAGATATTCTAGGTTTAGCTAGAGAGGGGGAGTTAACAAGCGATACTGACGTTTTGTGTACCTACTAAAACTGTAAACAAAACATTAGGGAAAGTTTGAACCTAGTTTTCCAAAATATAACACCCATTAATCATTAATTAAACATAAATAATAAATATGTGCAGTGCTTCTAAAAATCTAGAAAAAATGCTACTATACAGGGTGTTCCAATCGGATTACATAAAATGGGAAATGTGCAGTTTTTATACTCATTCAGAAGCCATTTCGAAAATAAACGGAAAAAACCCAAAAAATGCTTTTTCTGAAAAAGTCGATTATTTTGCTTACTACGAAAGTTACAAAATAATGTTTCAAATGAAAATTATAGGTTTCCTTAAGAAGAATTTAAATATGATTTTCAAAAAATATGATAAGCTCGGTTTTCAAGATATCGATATTTTGAATAAACACCATATTCGAATCGAAGAAGTTTATTGTATTTTTGTTTCTAAAAATTAAGAAAGTCATGATTTTTTGACATAAATTATTGTACAGGAACTGAGTATTTAAGTTTTAGTGATTCATCATTTACAGATGGCTTTTTCTACTAAACGAAAAATACGACATGTTTTTGTATTTATATCCGACACAATAATTTAAAATGACAACTCGAATCATCATTGATTTGAATAAGTCTTGTCAACAAATCATGGTTTACTTAATTTAATACAAATCACTTCAAAGAAAATACAACGTTGAAAAGCATAAACAAAAATGCAATTTATTTTCTGAAAAATCGAGTATGCAGCTTATTTAAAATAACAAAATTGAAAATCTTATTTTTTTGAACACAATTTTGTAAGTTTTGAAGTTAACGAATAAATTGATTTTTTTTTAATTGCATTTTTCAGATTTTTTTGTTTATGTTTGAACTAGCATCATATAAATATTACACATCATTGTTCATTTAATATGCAACTCCAATTGGGACACCCTGTATATATTAGGATTTTTGGCAGTAATGGGCAATTAATTCAGGAAAATTAATAAAATCGGTATTTATTTAGAAATTTTAAAAATTCTTAAATTAAAAAAGTTAAATACAAAAGAATGTGTTGTGGGGAATGTAAATGATTCAAAAAATTGGATCAATCAATCATTCTTCTACGATATATGGTTTTAAGCACATAGTAGATTTTTTAATTCTTTTTTAAGTTGAATCATTTTTTAGTGTCGATGGGGGTCCCTCAAAATTTTTTCTTCCAAATTTCTTCAATTCATTAAAAAAGTAGATTTAAGTAGATTTTAACAAGTAGGTACTTTAATTTCTTTATTTTTTCCAGATTGGTAACACTTAAGTTTATTAATTTTAAAAATTGTTGCCAATTGTCAAGCAACTTATAAATTATTTGATAAAATAACTTCACGTCAGAATTGCCAACTTTAAAGAAAACCTCAAAACTTAAAAACTTCGGTTTTTATTAAAATATAAAAATATTATAAAAAAAACTCGTTTAATAAATCTTAATTTAATATGCTCATAATTCCCAAGGTATTTTTTTATTTTTCTGAAAAAGGTCAAAATCAGGAGTAGGGTGAATATTATTATTATTACATACAGGGTGACTTGTTTCATAGGATGTAACTCAATAAAATAAATCGTTTGGAATTTTTTTTGTAAATAGTCTGTAAATAAATAAGTTTTTTTTTAAATTTAAATTACCGTCACTGTGGTCGCTTTCGTTTACATTTTGTTGGGTTAAAAAAAATAAAATTAAAAAAAAAAAATTTTATAAAAAAAAACTATTGAGATTTTTTATATTTTGTTAACAAAGAGTATCAACTCAAAAATCCCCTTAAATTTAGTATAATTTAAAAGGAACTAGTAGGAATTAAGAGAATCCTCTCACGAAAAGTTAAATAAATCGTAAAAAATCTATTTTTAAAATAAAAAAATAGGAAAATATGATAAAATGGGTTTTCAAAATATCGATATTTTGAATAAACACCATATTCGAATCTTCAAGAAGTTTATTGTATTTTTGTTTCTAAAAATTAAGTAAGTCATGATTTTTTGACATAAATTATTGTATTGGGATTATTGTACAGGCACTGAGTATTTAAGTTTTAGTGATTCATCATTTACAGATGGCTTTTTCTACTAAACGAACAATACGACATGTTTTGTATTTATATCCGACACAATAATTTAAAGTGACAACTCGAATCATCATTGATTTGAATAAGTCTTGTCAAAAAATCATGGCTTACTTAATTTAATACAAATATTATCAAATATATCGTGATTTAACACTTCAAACATAAAAAACAACGTTGAAAGGCATAAACAAAAATGCAATTTATAAAATAACAAATTTCACGATTTATTTTAAATAGAAATAACTTTTCAGAAATCCAAGGAATTATCAGCCAAAATATTATTGCTACATAAATAAAAAATGGGAATTTTTAGGTTATAATAACATTTTAGATTTTATTAGTTAATGGTCACTTGTACAGGAGCTTGCAAACGGAAGTAGCACATAAAAGCGAAGCTTACACGAAGAAGTCTCATTTCTTTAAAACAAACAGTCAAGTTTTTTGCGTCCTATTTCTGATTGCGATCAACTGTACAATAATATTTTTATATATTTTTTTTAAAGAGCTAAACGTTTATTTTCTCAAATATTCTGACAAATTTGATTTAATTTTGAAAGGTATCGTGCAAATAATACTTGAATTTTTATTTTTTAAATTTATAGAGTAGGGAAGATAAGATGGTATAAAAAATGAAAAGTCTAACTTCTATTACATTTCTTTTGGTAATTATTATATCTGGGGTCTCATGGAAGATAAGCGTATGATACATTTTTTGAAAAATAATTTTTGGACAAAATTTGAACTACTTCGTAAAAATGCATAAAGAGAGAGTGACGTTGTGTAAAATGCTAAATATAAAATTGGTTAAAAATAGAATGGATGCTCGTAGATGATTTGGAACTGTTTTCGTAAATTTAATGGATGAGATGATAAAGAATGGTTTTATATAACAGATATTGAAAAAGTAAAGTTTAAATGGATATGTGAAATCAAAAAACACCTAAATAAAAAATCTAAATAATAAAGAATGGATAAATAATGGAATTCTATAAATGAAAAGAAATATTGATGATCACGATGCAGAGAAACAATCATGTAAATAATATACACAAGTAAGAAAAAATATTATCATGAAAAACTTCAAAATAAAGAGATATTTTAAATCAAGTATAAACAAAAAACTTGAAATTAAATAAGAAGAAATTAATATTAAATATGGAAATGAAATACAAAAGAAGAAACAGAACTGTTTCTGAAGAAATTAAAAATATTATATGCGGCTTATCACATAAGTTATGACCTATTTATGATATGATAACATGAGATATTAAATGTTCAAAGACGAAATTAAGTTCAATTATAGTGAGAACTATAATATAAATAATATATTATTGAATGGAAAGTAGTCTGATTTTCTTGAAATTCCAAAATGTTGATAAAGGAAAATAAGCAACGACTTTTATTGATTCTAATAATGCGTTTGTGAATGTTAACCATGATTTTTTATATTTTTTATCCATAAAATTGAAAAACTTCGTGTACGAAGAGATTTTGAAAACTTCCAAAGAAAAATAAAAAGGTGTACCTAATATATATAATTTATAGATATTAAAAATTTTGATTCAAAGTGAATCCGAAGTTAATGAAGATTTATTCATGATTGATCTTGTATTAATAAACTTAAATATAGAAAATACAGTTTATATGAGGTTCATTCATATTAACAAAAACTGTATAAATTTGAGTTTATTGATAACATACTGATAATCTTCAACAAGTTTCGGAATTAAGACTGTGAAGAATATGGGAAATAAAAAACAAAATTAATTCTGTAATTGATGTATTACGAAGATCAGATAATAAATTGGATCTAAGGATCTATTCATTTATTTAATCTCGTATACATGGAAAATATTAAAATTTTAGACAGTTTTTGGTGTTCCTTTTAAATTTTGTAATTGGTTCATATGTTCCTCTTCCATAAAACTCACGATATGATCAATAATGTTTTTATTGTTAAAATATAAAATTAGCATTTCATATATTTTTCCAGAAAATCATATAACATAAACTCAAATTTTTATTAAAAATTAATATGATTTTTGGATGTAAAAGTAAAACTCAGATTATTATTTATGTTTAGAAATGATTTGCACTTAATATTTAGTACCAAATAGAGCTTCTGCATAAACCTTGTAAAAGATTACAAGACATTTTTGCTTGCAATTTTTAAAATCTTTATATTTAATATACTATCTGTCAAAATAAATATGATGTAACCATTGTGGCCTTTTCATTTTCCTTCAATAAACTCCCCCCCTCTAATTATTGCGCGGATAGTCCGTAAATGTAGGCTCTTGATTTTTGCGGTTTTTTCTTATTTTATTTTCTGGCTACCAGCAATTTCTTCATATTTTATTTTTGTAAGATAATCCAAATACTCGTAGGGCAACAATAAAATAAACACTTTACAAAAATTGTTCGACGTTTATAAAATTAAACAAAAATTATTAAAATTTACCAACCACCCTCTTAAAAGAAAGAAGTAGTCAAATATTTTCATTCAAAATGCCAACCCAAATCAACCCAAATAGCAAACATGGTAAAAGTTAATTAAAAAAACTTATTAAAATTCATTAAATTAAATACTTAATTTTTTTAAATACAGCCGAACTCGGTTATAACGAGCATCAAGGGACTGCGAATTTTGCTCGTTATATCCGTCAATCGTTATAACCGTGTAAAGGTGTTTACCGTAAGGAACGGGGAAGGCGTTTTTTTTTTTCGTGGAGAGTTGAAATTTTGCAGGCTTATAGTTGGAGACAATTTTAAGAAAAAAGTGTAAATGTCGCTTTTCGATCGGACCTCTCCGAAAAAAGTTATTTGGAAAACGGACGTTTTTTGCGAGGAACCGATTTTCGTCCGATTTTAAAAATTCGAGTTGTCAAAAGGAGTTGTAACTTTTGCCCAAAAAGTAGAAATAAAAAAAAATTCAAGGGTAGTACAGGGTGTTCAAAAATTCGACCGACAAGGATTAACTGGAGATAGTAGACCTGAAAATAAGTTGATATGACCCTATTTATCTATATCCCTGAGGAGTTATAAGCCTCCAAGTGGATTTTTTTAAATAGATTTTTTTATTGCAGCCAAAGCAGTAAAGATATCTTGTATACGTGCTTTTGAATACTACATTATTAATGATATTTTTTCCAAATAAAGCCCAATATAATTTCTGAATTTTTGGTCTCTAATTTTCGTTGATTTTCCTTAGTGGCTTTACTATTAAAAAATGAAAATTGATTTTAAAGTAATACGTTTTATCTAAAGTTATAAGTGTAATCCACCGAACTCTAAAATTTGAAAGCAATTTGGTTTAAATCGGATAACAAGTAAAAAATCTATATCGGTGTAAATATATTAAGTGAAACAAATTGTATTTATGTAATATATTTTTTCCAGAAATCCAAGAGGAAGGTGTCTACCGAGGAATTTATCGAAGATTTTAAAAAATAGCAACTATCATTCAAAATTCGGAATCATATTTAATAATATGGAGTTGGTTTGAGAAAAATATTTTGGTGGTTTTTGCAGTAATCAAAAAAATTTGTGAAGAAGCTTTCGAAGAATCTATAAAAGCCACCGAAATAGAAAAGATAGATGCAAACTATAACCAAGTCATCGTCGTTTATGACTGTAATTATGTCTATGTGTACGATGCTCCTTCCAATGCAGCTACTGTATGGAGCACCAATGTAAAATAAATTGGACATGTAGTTATCTACTATGAAAGCTGATTTACTTGTTCGAGGTTTTTATGAAAATAAATTTTGCAGAAAAAATTTTAAAATACAATCCTCAAGAAGCTTCTTTACCTAAATGAACATTTTACGAATGGTAGATGTTCCTTTAAAAATAAGAGTAAACAATTTAACAAAGGATATGACAAATGTCCCATTTCACATCAGTGTCGGTACATGGTACATCAGCGCTCTGTGCAATCGGCTAAAAAAATTTAAATTTGCCCAATTTCTCAAGGGATGGATGCAAAAGTTAGAGACACTTTTTATCTATTAATTGAGTTGTTAGTATACCGAAATTTGGAAAAAACAAAACAAATTAAGTGTTAAAGTATTGATATTTAACGTAGTGTTCCGCTGAACAGCTTAATTTTGGTTGCGGTTTGACTAATTTTGGGGCCCTTAAGCCCCCTGCACACTAGATTCGCTCGTTATAAGTTACATTGCAGTGTATTGACAACTACACACACGACCATTTAACGCACGTATGTAGATGTCAATACACTGCAATGTACAGTTGCTCTCAGCTGGAAGTAGGACAAAAGTAATCACGATCGCGTATTCTTTGTCCTACTTCCAGCTGGGAGCAACTTTACAGCAGCGACGCGTGAACATTTACCCAGTGTCATGTTGACTCAAATGTGCAGAGGCCCTTAAAGATCGGCGCCATGTGCGTGGGCACAAGCTGCACAGCCCTAAATCCGGTCCCGTATCAAGTTTTTGGACCGAATCTTCTAAAAATAGCGATTATACTAATTATATTGCTCACGAGACAATTGTTGGGCACATCCTCGATTATAAGGTTTAGAACAGATTTTTTATATATATGTATGTTTAAAATTTTTGGGCAAAATTTGCCGAGTCTGTGTTTAATTTATGGTCAATAGTAATATGGCTGTAGAAATTAATACGGTTATTACTAAATTTGTCGATGAAAAATGAATAAATTATTATAAACCTCAATGTTATAGGATTACTCGTAGATGTTATGTGAATGCAACAAACTGACTTACAAATTATGCTGGAAGTAGTCTTTACATTAATTTGACCATAAATGTGTTGCGCGCATGCGCTTTTGCCGATGTAAGATTTAAAATGTCAGCTGTTTTGTGAATAAACAAATATTTGCATTTGCACATTTGGAAATCCATATTTTAATTTTTAGAAGTTTTGAATAGAGTACGGAGTAAACGAGATGATATTCTAAAACAGAAGATTATAACCATTATTATTATTATCATCTTTTATTAATTTTATTACAAGATAATGTACCTGTTTTTTAAATTTATATTTTATGTATATGAATAATAGAATAAAAAATTTAAATGAGTAATTTTTATTTTTATTTCGTCATTTTAATGAAAACGTTATTAAAAATTAAAAAAAATCCCACTTTTTTCCAGCATTTTTTTTATATTGTAAATTAGCAAGTATGCATGGAGGCTTAAATCGGATTTGATTACCTTAGGAGTTTCAATACTGATATACAGTCAAACTTCCCTAACTTAAATCTTCAAGGGACTTAAAAAAAATTCGAGATATGGAAAATTCGAATTATAGAAACAAACATTTATTTTTAAAAATTGTATACATAAATATGTACATATAATATTCTAAGTATAATCAAAATAGTCGCAACATTCTTACACAAAACATTACGACCACTAGTTTAGAAGCTACACCCGATTTTATGGCCATCAAAAAATTATAGAGAAGAGTCCCCCCTTTGCTTTAAAACTGAAAAATTTTGAAATTTTTTTTCGCGATTTTTTGACAATATCTTATAGATTTGGGTTCGCTGATAACGAATCAACCATTGTTAGCGCGATTGTTAATGGCACATCGGTCTTAAAGATAATTAAAGCTTATACTTATTGTAAGTGGCAAACAATCAAGGCATGAAATTCGAGTTATGGAAGTTAATCAACCTCAAAGTTTCCATATATTTCTTCGAGATGTAGAAAAAATCGAGTTATAGAAATTCGAGATATAGAATCAAATTTTCATGTAAAATGCTATGTAGATGCTCAAATTTCGTAAAAAATTCGAAATATAGAAAATTTCGTGTTATGGAAGTTCAACTGTATTTGCATAGTTTTGTATTAGGTGGCAATTTTGTAAAATGTAATGACTTCATTACTCAACCATATTCCTAGCCAAAATCGCTTATTAATACAAAATCAGTCATTAAAATGCCTCATTAATGCATGATTTTTATTTTTTATTATAGTTTTTTCGTAATTATTCAATGGAAAGCCATTTCAATTATGAGTAATTTAAAAACAGAATCATCAGGATATATTTTGCACTAACCTATCTAGGTGAAGGGGGGGGGGTGGGGGGGGGGGTTGAGTGGATGTGCCCTCCCTCAATCTGTAAAATAATAGAAGTATAACGTAAATTTAATTAAATTCATTGAAACTAATGAAATTTTTATGTTGTTTTTCTTTGAATGAAATTAGAAATACTTTTATTTTTTTAGTTGTCAAAAGTGCACCCAATTTAAAATTTACTGAGTACGTCACTGTCGGAATAAATTGATAAAAAATTTTGAAACGGTCTTATTTATTAGATTTTGTGAAAATACAACAAATAAAACAGTTTTTAAATAGTTTTATTAAGAAATAAAAAAGTGACAGCTTGTTTTGTCTTATTTTAAGACCTACTTGGAACTTAATGGATAAACTGAAAAATATTCATTATTTGCGATATGTATTGCACGATTTCTTAAAAATCTCCAAAAACTGTTCATAATTCACCATACAAATCTCTTACCTAAAATGCTATTGATTGGTGTGAAAAAAATTGGATGATCACATCTAGAACTTCTTTATTTATGAAAATAAAATGTTTACTATGTTGTATGGTTCAAGAAAACACATTTTAGGCACTAAAAAAAATTTCAATTATCAACTTTATTTTTTTAAATGTAACACCTAATTTATTTGTTTATAATTTAAAACTATTTTAGAAAAGCAATATGTTTGTGATAAATTTTTTATTTTTTTTGAAATTTTGAAAAATCCCGAGTACAAAAAATATGAAAAACTGTCACAAGTAAATTGATTACATATGGGTTACCAAAGTAATTGTATAAAATCTTTTTTGAAAAACCAAGTGACCCGGCATTTTTCCATAAAAAAAAAGAGTTATTTGCAAAAACGTTACTCAAAAAAGTTCATAAATTAATATCCCAAATACTCCTTAAATAATTTTACAAAATACAATTTATATTATTTGGAATGAGTTTTTGTAGTTTTTATCCACTTCGGATGAAAAAAAAAACTTTTTTTTTTCAAAATTTCAAAAACAATTAAAAAATTTATCAAAAACATACTCTTTTTATAAAATAATTTCATATTTTGAACAAAAAAAATGGGTGTTACATTTAATAAAATAAAGTTGATGTCACTTCCGGTAAAACTAGAAGTCATTGAAAAAAATTAGTGTATGTAAAGAAGTTATAAAGGTGACCCGTGTTTCGTTTCCACCCGTTTTATAGTAAAGAAGAGCTATAGACCGTTTACAAATAACTGGGTCACTCTGTATAAACGGGTTTACAAGAATTGCAATTTAATTTATAAATGCCCGAGTTATCAAATATATTTGTTTTTGGTTTCATATTAAAAAATATTGATCTAATTGATTTATAAGGTTTAAAAGAATTATTATTATTTAATAATCTTTGAAATATTTTCAAAAACTTTACCAAAATAACATTTTCATAATTATAATTTTTGTATACTCGCTCTTTTTTAATTTTCATCAAAAATTAAACAAAAAATCAGGAAACTGCATGCCAGCCGCCAGCTTTTATCAGTTTTTTTTTTAATTATGGTGATAACTGGAAAACCACTGGCATACCCAAGAAGGGGGAGGGAGGTACACCACAACTCATAAATAATTAGAATAAAAGAAAAAAATCATTAAATTCACTAAAATTAATGATATTTTTATGTTGTTTTTGTTTAAATGGAAGTAGAAATAGATTTGTTCTTTAATTTGCCAAAAGTGCCCCTCCGCTTTAAAAATAAGCTAAAGTCGCTTGGTTTAGTAACAAAAAAATATTTGGTGATTATCTAGAATATATTTATAAATCAGTAGGATATTCTATTGATTAATGGATTAACTAACCCATAGCAGCAATATTCAAAATTGCACTTCTCTCCCCCTAATTTTCAAGACCGAAACTTCCACATTGTGGTAAATCCGCATGCTGTTTAAGTCACCATTAAATTAAGCACTTAATAACATTAGATAATGTGGTTGTTGACGTCATATCCTTGAAAGTCTCGAGTATGGTACTTCCAACTTTCGAGTTACCAATTCTAGACCCCAAATGTGAGAATTACATGTATAAAATATACATAGTATAATTTTTCACAAATTAACTAGTAAATACATATTATTATTTATGCAACAAGTGCAAAAAGTGGATAATGTTTGCACACGACGTAAAAATTGTACGTCGAGATGGACAATATTTTTTCTACGATCGATGACATCAAGCATTGAAAATAATAAAATTCGAGACATTGACATTTCTAAATGTGTCAGTTGATAAAGTCGTATTTTTCTGCACTAGTGCATAAATGGCCTAGTTTTTGCACGATCGTAGAAAAGAATATTTTAGGAATTTCATATTTAAGCACGAAAAAGTCGTTTGTCGTTTCGGTTACCTACTTATCCCAAATAAAAATAAAATTTAATTAATCCATTATGATTCCCGCTTGTAGGCAGGATTGGATTGGATAACTCGCATTGATAACAGCCGCTAGAGTAAAATGAAATCTTCGAATAATAAACGAAGAGGGAATAAGTTTGAGATTAACATTTAACATGCAATGCACGAAATGCATGAAACGGTGCCACAATTGGCAACAATTTCAGCTTGCCATGCAGGATTCACCATTCTAATCCATGAAAGGAGAATTAATAAAAGGACGGTGCGGCGACGGCGGCGTCGGTGGCGGCGTGAAGCTTTCGATCCTTGCAAGGCGCAAGCTCGAGCTTGCGTTTCGCATTTCGATACCGCAAGTCCCAGTTTTGCAAAACCGATTCCACCACTGCACCACGCGCGATTTTCCCATCTCGAAAATCTTACGCACATCATGAGGGGTCGTGAATTTCCACGGATTTTCCTTCACTCGCCTACTTTATAAACCCCATTTCGGTATTGAGATTTTTGTTTAGCCGCTGTCGTGCGATTAAGGTTATGTGCGTGCATGCTTTCGAGGTGTTCACGTCAATCAAGTCGCGTCAGATTAAAAGGTATGCTTTTATTTCTCAAATCAATTACCTACTTCTTTATTTTAATGTCTTCATTAGGATTTCTTCATCGATTTTATACTATAATCAACTCAATATATTTTTAATAAAACCACCAAAATATTTCAATTTTTCCAAAATATTCAAAAACAACTACTTATAAACAATTACACGAAAATCTTAAAAATTACATCGAATTATTTAGGTTGATCGTTTTGACCTTATTATGACGTCATAAGTGTACTACTTTTATACACTTCAACAAAGCGAAAATTCGGACCGCATTCTTCATTCGCTCATAAAGTGGACATTGATGAACGTTCGAAATTTGCTTTGTGAGTACGCACCTTTATATGGAATTTATTTATGAAATTAATAAACACAAAAAAGTTTATTGCAAACATATTTTTTTGATTTTCTCAAAGCGACGAAATAAAAAACCAAAAATACATTTTTTTGAGCATTTTGTTTATTAGTTATAATCTCGGTTATAATTGTAAGGATTTCAGTGGCGTACCCAGACAGTTTTAAAAGGGGTGCACTTTTGACAAGTAAAAATTCCATTTCTACTTCCATTTAAACAAAAACAAAATTTCATTTGAATTATTTGTCAGTAAGGAGGCTGCACGAATACCCCCCCCCCCCCCCCCCCCCCCTCTACCTCTTTGGGTACGCCAGTGTGATAAAAGATGTGGGCTTGCAAGAAGTTTCCTTATTATTTGTTCGAATTTTAATGAAAACTAAAGAAGAGTGAATAAAAAAAATATCATTTAAATTTTTTTTTTAGAAAATATAAAAATATACGTTAAATTATAGGCGCCATTATTAAATTTAACGTTAAAATTTTTTAAATTCGAAGAGAAAAAGTATACTATTTTTCTAAACACCATAAAATACCTCTCTCTTCAAAATGGACATCCGAAGATTTCATGAACTTAACAATACAAATACGGTAAACCTAGTCCAACACTACAAGAAGCTCAACCGCAAGAAAATGGTAACTTTAGAAGACATCAGATTCGTTACAATATGCCACAAAGAAAATCTAACACCTAATTTTGCAAAAATAAAACACAACATACACATTAAAGAACTAGATATAAAAAGGCTTACTAAAAAGATAATCAGACAAGAAGAAAGAAAACATCACAGAAAATTAAACACATTAGATAAAGAGATATTCATAATACATACAATCCTATTGGATAGATTACACTATGCTGAGTTAGAATTTATAATAGAAGA
Source organism: Stenus bimaculatus (assembly GCA_963971135.1). NCBI lineage: Eukaryota > Metazoa > Arthropoda > Insecta > Coleoptera > Staphylinidae > Stenus > Stenus bimaculatus. Next base: position 26,470,942 of record OZ020186.1, on the reverse strand, counting down.
ATCAAATGCAAATATAACAAATTCGAAGAGAAAAAGTATACTATTTTTCTAAACACCATAAAATACCTCTCTCTTCAAAATGGACATCCGAAGATTTCATGAATAGCTTTTTTATTGTTATAAATATTTTAAGAGCCATTTCCTAAACGGCGAATATAGTGGTTTAGTTCTGCAATCATAAAAACTAGTATGAACAACATTTTTGATTTGGAAGTCATTTCTTTAATTTTTGCCAGAAGGAAAAAAATTGGAGAATGTACAAAAAAAAATATAATGATCTAAAAGTACCTTAACTTTGGACCCCTATAATTAATTTTGTGCTAGGTTGCAGAAGGAAACTCTCTGGCAGGATGTAGCCTAATCAATTTAGATTATAAATCTAAAAAAAAAATTGAAAATCTAACGAGGGAGACTTGAGTTATGACTGCAGAACTAATGCTCGATTTCATGATTTTTTACAATTTTTCCTCCCAAACTCGCGCGCCCTCTAGGGATTCGCATTAATTATCAGTTATTTGGTCATAATTTGCAAAGAAGCTCCAGAAAAGTGGGATGGATTTTCTATTCCTTGTTATTATCTCCAAAGGAAAATTTATCGCGGGTGTCTAGAAAGATGCTCTTAACAAATGATTTAACATCTATGTATAGTAAAATAATGAGAAAAGTTTTACAAAAAATTTTAATGAAACATTTGAATTTCGTGTTTTTTCTGAAGAAAATTTTAGCTAGGAATTTTTGGATTTGAGCTAGAAAATTGTTAATAACTTTTTTATTGTTGCTAATATTTTTTCAAAATTTTATGCATGAATTCATGATCCCACGGTTTAATAATGGTTAAATTTATGTTGGAAAATTCTAATGGACACTGGAGAAAATCCATGATTTTATAAGTAATTTCGTATTTTAGTCATTTTTTTTTAATTCTTAAGTTTTAAAATTGTTAATAGATTTTTATTAATATTTATACAAAAGTTGTATATTTGTTTATCCTATTTCAATTTATTATTAGTAAAATTTTTGTTGAAAAATTCCAACAGAAACTTTTGAAATTGTAGATTTTGGTAGTTTCCTATTTTTTAGCGACTGGAATAACAAAATTGTTAATAACTTTTTTATTGTTGTAGATATTTTTACACAATTTTGTGCAGGTATTCATGATACTGCTACTTAATAATTGTAAAATTCTTGTCGGAAAATTCTAAATAAAACATGGGAAAATTCATGATTTTTTAAAATGAGATAAGAATTTGAAAACCCCACCAAGTATTAAATTTGTTGACATTATCTGTAATAAAATGTTTGAAATAACATTTGCAATTAGAGGAAAGATTGTGGCCCATCTCAAAAGGACTATACAATGTTATCAGAGTTTATGTACGTCACACATGTCCTAAGCTTTAACAGTTTCAAGCAATAATCCCTAATCCTGACCGTGCCTCCAAAAAGGGGATTAAGTTTTAAATCCCTAAACAGTCGAAATATCCAATTCCCGGTGTAAGGTGTAAACGGATTGTGTGAACGCTAATTTTTTTAGGCGTTTGCTGAAAACGATTTGTGATCTCGTCTGAAAATTTTTACGCAAGCATCGATGTTTAAACTGATAATGCGAGATGTGGGAATGACTTGAATTTTAATTCTTTGCGCTTACAAAAACGTCAATTTCGTATAAATTACCAGGGCTCTAAATTTGTTTAATTTATTGCCAGAATATATTAGGAATCTTCAAAACCAAACGGTCTAACGAATGATAAAAAGATTTGTGGGCTTAAAAGGGGATGATTTTTCAAGTACAAGTTTTAATTTGAATTAGCTTATGCGGAGAGCTTTTATTGTGCTAATTTTCAAGAATTTTTAAGTGGCCAAATATATTAGGAATACAGGGTGTCCCACTTAATTTATACCTCAAAAATTGAACGAAAGATCAGGAAACCGCTTGCGAGTATCTTTGTTAATAAAATTCGCAAAGACAGAGAATAATTTAGGTATCAAGTCGTTAAAAATAATATCTTTCGGTCGTTTTAAAATTGTAATGTCCCGATTATTATCCTAATTTTGTTGGGGCGATAAATTACATCCGAAAGTTATAAACCATTGGAGGGAAAAGTATTTCCAATGAAGCCAGGAAATTCAAATGATTTTAATTAATTTATACGTAGATTCGAAAAAGTTTTGAAATAAAAATGCTCCAATCAGAAACTGTTTTGCATGAATTATGTAATAGCTACTTGAATTAGTATTGAAATATTCAATGATCGATAATTAGAAATTTATACAGTGAGTAGACAAACAAGATCTAGTACCTTGAGCATATCGTGTAAATAGTCCCTGATTGCTTAGCCCCCAAAGGGAATAATGTAATAAAGGCACTGAGGCTGAGTGTACTCTGCACTCTCGTACATGATGCATTAAATTAACATAGTTAAATGCAAGATTTAGCAATTCAAATAAATTAGCTTAACTAATAAACTTTATTAATTATATTAAAAAGCTGAAAATTCATTGTTATTTTTCCACGTGACTGCTTAACTTCCCCAGTGGTTTAAAGTTTTAATATTCATGATGGCGCATTGATCGTGCCCCAGGCACGTAGAAATATTTCGATGTGCAGCACCCGAGTGCGTCATAAATCATTTTTAAAGCCGCACATTTAATTAATAGTTTCTGCATATTTTAGCCATGCACTTTTCAAACACTTTATTACATGCTGTATATTCTACCTCGGCTTTCATCAATACTCCATTTTCAACAGGAAATCACATAATCAAACTTCATAAATTACCGGAAAGTTATCAAAAACTATAATTTTCAACTCGTAAGCACTTTATTTATTTCTATGCTCAAAAATAAAGATTGATTTATGATGTAGCGATCAAAGTTATTGCAGATTTTAACCATTAACTTTCAAGTGAACATAATTTGGGTAAACAAAACTTCGTTTTCCAGTACATAGTACATCCCCCATGTACGCTAGTGTTTAGAAAAGTTCATTATTTCGGCTGAACTATTATTAAAAGTACAGAAAAGATAGTAAAACCAAAATAAGGGGTTCCTTGGTAACATCCTTGTAATATCTCAGTTGTTAAATTTTCAAAAAGATTTAGAAAACCATTGATTATTTTCCAGCTTTGATTTTATTTGTGTTTTAAAACAACAACTACTATTGTAATAAAAGAGCAGTATTAAGCAAAACAGAGAAAAACGCAAATTTAAAAAAAATCCTCCACAAATGTCATTTCTATATTTTTCACTGTTTCTCTTTTTTGGTATTAATGTCTCCCGAATCATTGACATGCAACCATACAAACATTATATCTTATATCAATAGAAAGCTTGTAAAAATGCCAACGATTAATGTTAAAATATACAGGGTGTTCCATTCAAAAATACTATTTAATTGCTCAATTTGCATTTCATGATATAAGCTCACAAATTTAAATTTGACATGATACTTGTAAAACTTTTTGTCAAAATTTTCATTAGTTTTAAAGAAGTGCTTTTTCAAAAATTAAATGGGAAATATCAGCAAAACGAGTGAAGATAAATAAAAGGTTATACAAAGTATTATTTTTTTTATAAGGAATCCAATAATGTCATAATACCGGGTGGAAATGAAAACCGGGTCACCTCTATAACTTTTTTATTTATGAATAGAGAAATTTAAAATTTGGCTATGTTCTATGGTTCAAAAAAAAAATTTATGTGCATTTTTTATTTTCGAAATCACTTCCGGTTTCACCGGAAACACCATGAACTTTGTTTTTTTTAAATATAACATCCCATATTTTTATTCATGGCTTAAAATACTTTTAAAAAAGAAGTATTTTTGAGATATTAGTTTTTATTTTTTGCGAAAAAAAAATTTAAAAAAAAAAAAAGGTTTTCGAAGTCGGTGAAAATTACCAAAACTAATTCTAAATAATTCAAATACATAAAATAAATAATCGTTATAAAATCCTCTTTTTAAAAAGTCGAATGACCCGGCATCATTGCATTTAAAAAAAGTGAGATATTTGATAAAATCTTCATTAACTAAGTTTAAAAATTAATAGTTCAAAAACCACTTAATTTTTTTTTCAAATTACAATTTTATTTAGGTATTTGAATTATTTAGAATTAGTTTTGGTACTTTTCACCGACTTCGAAAACCTTTTTTTTTTTTTTGAAAAAAAATTTTTTTACAAAAAAAATAAAAACTAATATCTAAAAAATACTTCTTTTTTAAAAGTATTTTAAGCCATGAATAAAAATATGGGATGTTACATTTAAAAAAACAAAGTTCATGGTGTTTCCGGTGAAACCGGAAGTGATTTCGAAAATAAAAAATGCACATAAAATTTGTTTTTTTGAATTTTTTTGAACCATAGAACATAGCCAAATTTCAAATTTTTTTATTCATAAATAAAAAAGTTATCGAGGTGACCCGGTTTTCATTTCCACCCGGTATACTGGATATTACAATATTTTTGGAGTGTGCGCTTAAAAGTATTGAATATTCTATCGAAACTCGCATCTCGCATATCGAAAAACCTTGTTCAAAGTAATTCCAAATCTAGTTTTGGAAATTTAAAATTTCAACTTGAACAACATATTATTTTATATCAATTCCAACGATAATGTCTCGAAAAGATTAGTTTTTCAAAACAATTTTACAAATAATTTTGAATATTTTTTTATTAAAACATAAAAAATATAAGGTATGCATATTTAAATCTGAATTAATTGGATAATTTTCAAATTTAGTTCCTTCAATTTTTTAAACAGATAAACGATTTTAATAATTTTTTAAAACAATTGCTTCTTAAACCTCATGTTAGCGATTTTTGAGTTTTTTTAACATCAATTTTTTAATTTTCTCTCAAATAGAAACATGTTTTAGTAAGTTTTCCAAAACAATTTCAACAAATTTCTTTGCAAATCAATTGTCTAATTCTTATTTGTTGGTGATTTTTGAGTTTTAGAACTTCAATCTTTTATATCAAATCAAATAATTAGATATTTTTTTAAAACGATTTTCTCTTTAAATTTTAAAAAATTTAAAAGGTTGTACTTTAATTAAATCTGCTTTATTTTGGCCATTTTTTAGTTTGAAACTTATTTTTTTTAATTTTAACAGAACAATGGTTAAGATAATTTTTTCTAGAAATTTTAATAACTAAACCTATATTTTTGACTAATTTTGAGTTTTGGAATTTCTACTTTTAATTGTCATGTAAACAGAAAACTATTTTTGGATTTAAAAGCCTTTTATGACCTCTGCAAATGAGAGCCACCAAACATAATTCAAAATACATAAAATACGACGTTAAAAATTGCTCTATCCATAAATATTAATCAAATTATTAAATCAAATTTATATTTTAAAATAGATACCAAAATTTTGCTTGGCAATAATTCCAAGTTATACGCATGTAAAAAATACAGCCCGCAATTTTTGAGATAAAAAAATTGATAAATACCTTTAGCACCAACCCGCCAAACCAATTGATGTATTGATGATTTAATGCACACATTTTTTAAAACCTATGGGCACTTTTTTTATTTACACTTTAAATTACCACAAATTGCACTAATTTCACAAGTAATTTGCATTCCCGTAAACCGCACTTTTACCGAATACCGTATTTCCCGATTTAACCGAAATAAAGCGCCCCAAATTTTTGGAAAAATTTTACACTCGCGTACATTTTGCTGTGGATGACTTTTCTTTCCAAATTTTCACCTCACTTACACACAAATTTAAGCACATATAATTTTAAACGAAAGCAAAGAAAAAATTAATTAATTTAGGATGAAATTAGCATCGATTAAAGTTGCAACGACTGAATCGACGAATTTCTAACCGTAGACTGAATTTGTCCAGTAACCCAAAATAATTTTTGAGCCTTGAAGTAAGACGACAATTGAGTTTGAATAAATTAAATTTTATAAAAGATGAGTAATGATTACAATAAATATTTTATTGGTCATACTTTTACGTTCAAATTATAATTTTAAAAACTTAAATAAAAAATATTATTCTTCATAAAAATGTACTTGTATAAAATTTTGTAAAAATTCAAAACTACTAACGTTGAATCTACCAACATGTTAAAAATTTGAATGTTTTTTAATTTCTCTAGAAAAATAGTTCTGCAAATACAAATAAATTATAATATCTACTTTTTTATTAAAACACCAAAAAATTAAAATCTGAATTTATTGTACAATTTTCAAATTTATTTCTCTTAATTTTGTTAATTTTTCTCTTCCTTTTAATCACCCGAATTGTTTTAATATTTTTTAAAATAATTCCAATAGTTTTCCCGTTAATAGTAATTTCTTACACCACGCGCTGATTTTAACGTTTAAACATTGAATTTAAATAAAAAATGGCAATCATGGTAAATTTTTGCATACTAATTCAAAACTATTCCACATATTATTTATATTTTTGTGTTTTGCTTGCTCTTCGATGCTTAATTTGCGTAATTTAGAGTCGAATCGTCCTGCCAAAATATCTTCCTTATTTTTTTTATATTATTAAGTGCAATAAAATGAAATAGAATAATAAAATTGTTGTCTAAAAAATAGCTGGATTATTTTATTTTTTAAATTATTTTTAAGGAAATATTTGGCTGAAAAGTAACAAAATACAACTAAATTTAAATATTTGTTCCAGCTATTATTTAGATAATGTTTTTTAGATTTGATTCCATTTTATTGAATTTAAAAATATTAAGAAATAGAGAAGCTAAGATAGCTAAGATAGCAGGGCGATTTAAAAAATGTACCCCTAAAATGGCGTCAATTTAAAAGCAACGACCAAGTTAAACCGACAAACATAAATAGAATGCGCAATAGTTTTTAATGAATATTTAAAAATTTGCCAATCGGTGCTATTTTTTATTTAAATCAGGTATTTAAAATTAAATCATCGAAAATTAAAAAAAATAGCGGTTAAACCACATTTTTAGCTATTTTTGAGTTTTTTAACTTCACTTTTGTACTTCCACTTATATGGAAAAATAATTAGATATTTTTTAAAGCAATTTAGGCGATTGTCTCATTAAATTTTAAAACATTTATAAAGTTGGATTTCGTTTATTGTGGCCATTTTTTAATTTAGAATTTAAATTTTTTATTTAAATTTTAACAGAAAAATTGTAAAAGAGATCATTTTTCATTAAAATTGCGATGATTTCCTCGTTAAACATGTTCTTTTTAAAAGAGATATTCTGGCAACCCTTGCAGCGCTGAGACACCCTGTATAACATCCTATTCGCCCAAAAAAAAATTATTTAAAATTTTATATTTAAAACTAGTGTCGAAAAACGCAATAACTTTCTTCACAATAATTTTTACTTTTAATTTAACAAATCTTTTTCACTTAAATTATTCCACATTTAGCTTACGAAAAAGAAAAACTAAAAAAGAACAAACAAAAACTCGTCTTATAATTCATTTTGTAGTTCTTGCTTTAAGCTTTAATTAATTACGTATTGTGTGAGTTTATTCGGAGTAAGTTTAGTTTTAAAACTTTATTTAATTAAAAATTTAAACGAGATAAGTAAATAATTTGTTTTCTTCTAAATCTAAACTTTCCTTCTTTTCTGAGATTTAAGAATTAAATTAGTGTGAATTTACAAGTTTAAATTTAGAATGGTTAAACTTCAATCGATTAAAGTACGAGTTGAGTATAAAATTGTAGAATTAGATAATTAACTGTGAAAGATATAACAAAATTATTTAGTAGCTTCAGGCGCCATTTTAATTCGTTACAGTTATAGTTTGATAAAAACGAAATTTAATTAAATTTTATTTTAGTCGTTGGTGCATCATGTTTTGTTAAATAATAGAAACTAGAAACCCTGTGCCGTTAAGTTTTTGTTACTAACTTTTCTCATTAACATATTACGGCAACAAATCCTTCTAAATTGCTTTCCTTTTTTTATAAAACTTATCTACTATTCACTAGAGGTGAAATTTATTTACCCACTTTAGTGGAGTTTTATTTTTATTAAATTAAAATCGTTTTTTGTGGAAAAATAAAATCTTCTGTACTATTTTTGTATATCAATTAGCATCGGTTTAAAAAAGTGCAGTACTATATCATCGAAATTAATCGAAAATCCATTTCATCGACATAAACTTTTTATCGATTATCATTTCATAAAAAGTTTTGGTTTACCTGGAAACCATTTTATAGACGTTTTTAAGTTGAAAGAATAGTTTCATTGAGAATACAATTCCTGATAGTACGACGCTGACAATAATACCACGGCGACAATACCAATCTGACAATACCATGCTGACTATAGTACCCCGACAATACCCCGCCGACAACACCAATCTGACAATACCACGCTGACAATACTAATCTGACAATACCACGTTGACGTTGAAAAATTTAAACTGAACAGATTAATTTACTGTTTATAAATATGCTATGGAAAAAATGATGATTAGCTTTATCTCAATTTTAGCGCAACATTTTAAAATATTTTCAATACAAGGTATCAATCAATAGGGATGGTTATTTTCCCGGCAACTCGAATTTCCTGCACAAATTTCTGTCAAATATTAATAGACATATTTTTAAATTTAGGAGCAAAAATGTTTTTTGTATTATAATAAATTCTCATAATGCGGATCGTTATTACACCATATTTTCGATGTTCACTTTTCTATTAGTCCGATCACGCCCGCAACTCAGTGCCTATGGGGATTTCACATTTCAAATCAATGATTCATGTTTCACTTTCTGCAAACGCGAGTATTATCCTTCTTTTGTTGGAAGCCCTACAACATCCTACATTACCTGAACCAACAAAGCGACTTCGAAGAGAAATTTAAACTAACAAATTATAAAAAATACAGGTTATACCATTATTATTAAATATTTTCTTGAATTAACTAATGTTTTTTGTCATACAATTAAATAATGTAATATAATTAAATAAACAATTAAAAATATATTTTTCAAAACCTTAATGAACTCCTCATATTAAAAAATATTCCCATTTTTACCTGGTGGTCGGACGGACGGTTGGGCATACGGTTGAGCGGACGGTTGGGTCGACGCAACACTAATTTCAACCAAGAGTTGCGTGCGTCATCCACAATCTCCGTTTGGATACAAAATTTCACTTTTCACAAAATAATTAATATTTTCGAAACTATTAGCACCACCGAGACATTTAATAGCTTAAAATTCGCACAGTCACCTCCTGCATCAAATTCCATGAAAAATTTAATTTTCGGTTTAAAATTGCGCCGTCCAGAACCGTATTTGTACCAAAATTTTGCCAAAACTTTGCGGATTTTTTCCAAAAAAACTATTTAACCGATTTTAACCAAATATTTTTTAAAACGCGTTTATCTACGGTGTTTACTTTTGGTAAAAATTTGAAACTGGTAACTTTTATAGTTTTCGAGAAAAAAAATAAAAACCGATTTCCATCAAAAATTTCAAACCTTAGAAATAACTATAAAATATAAGTTCTTGGGTTGAGGACAAAAAATAATATTTTATTAATTAATTAATTTTATAATACATTATAAGGACAAGATTCTTCTGTTAATATCTTAGAAATAACACAAAAATTTTTTTTTTATTATTTTTTCAAAATCGACCCCGCAAATGAAAGATAATAAAAAATGGATGAAATGTAGGTGTTCACCTGCTCTCTACACCCCCCCCCCAAAAAAAAATTTTATTCCCCAAAAACTCAAAAAAAACAATTTTTTTTTAGGTAATGTATCAAAAAATAATTAAATTTTAAATAAATTTAAATGTTAAAATCAGTAATTTTTAGAAATTTATCTGTACGATTTTTTCTTTCTTAATTTTAGTTATTAAGTGAAATTTAAATTTTTCAACCGAATATTCCATATTATTAGTGTTTTGAATAACTATCTTAACATTTGATTATTAAAAATACACGTTTATAGAAAAGGGGCATTAAAGCATTTGAAGATTTACAATTTTTGAAAAAATAACGGTTCACTCTGTATATTTATTTAATTTATTTCTGAAATAATCGTCATAATGTTTATAACGTAATTATATTTTAATTGAAAGCAATTTAAATAATTAATATATTAACTTGAATGAAATTTTGGAAAAATCCAATTAAATTTCGCGTTTATATGAATTAATAACACACTTTTATAAATTTGTATTCAAGCTTACAAATCCAGCTTTTATGAGATGGCAGCTCAGCGTTTCGATTATAAGATTAATTAAAGTTCAACAAAAAATCGACTGAAACCGAAAGAAACTTTTGAAAGATGAAATTAAAAAAGAAATTAATTAATTAAATTTCTTAACTTTGCTGGTTGCAAATTTTTCCACGAGGGGACCTGAAAACAATGCGTCTCGTGAGATTTTTAATTTCGCTTTATCTTTTTTCAAGTAGGACTAGAAAATAAAAAGCGGATGAAAATAAAATTCTCTCCCTCAACACCTTTGATTTTCTTTATCTTGAAGATGAACGCTGGCATCAAATTTATGGAGCTAAAAGATAACAAGCGTTTTTCCTTATTTTTCTGAACACTGCGTTACTTTATCGTAATATCAAATTGGAATGTACCTAAACAATATGCTTACTTGCAAGTATTTAATTTCACCAAAAAAATATGTTAGTTTTTATTTTATCGGTTACCATTTGCATATGTAATATGAGAGGTCTCGTATTACATTTAAAATTTAAAAATATTTTCTTTTTAAATTACTACAAAATGTCCTAAGGGAAAAAGGTTTTGCCCACAAAAGGAATACAGCTATAAAAGGGCAATAAAGCTTTTTATGTGGCCTGAACACAAAATAAAAACGTTCTGAAGTGTTTTCCTCTAATGTATTGTATTTCTAACGACTAAAATAAATACCACCCGTTTTTATTATCGAAATAAATGATAAATAATTATTTGGACCTTATACAGGGTGATGATATAATTCGGAATTAAATTTACTATCGTATTTATTTATTTTTTTTGAGAAAATCGCTCATATATTTTAGTATTCAAAATGTCACAGTTTGATATAAAAAATATTTATGACGTCATTTTTTTACATTTCTCTGTAACCTCCTTTTTCAAACAAAAAAATCCGCCGTTTATAATAAATTTTTTTTTATTGCAATGATAATCATTGCAATAAAAAAAATCACCGAAAAACAAAAATAATGAGCATAGGTTATTTTTGAGTACCGCCGGGCGGCGAAATTCTTCCCTGTGGAACGAAAATCACTTAGTGCGCTAGCGCAATGGATAGTGAGCTCTCTTGTTGTTTGATAGGTTTGAGGATCAAGCCCCTGGCCATCTGCTATTAATTTTGCTTATATTTCATTTTTTTTTGTTTTAGTGAAATTTAAAAAGGTGATTTTGATTTGGGTTAATTTAGGTTAGGTTTCGTTACGGCGGTTTTCTAATTATAATGATAATAACACCGCCGTCCGGCGGATTTTTTGGTTTACAAACATAACCGCCGGCGGTCATTTATCTTCAGCTTTTTTTAATTGAAAAGCTTTACTTTTTTACTCGTTTTTGATAGTCATTCTTGTCTTAATTGAAAGTTCAACACGTTGTAGGTGTAATAAATCATTAAATAAATAAATTTGATAATAAAATTAAAAAAAAGCGAATCTAGTAAAAATAAAGTAAGTTGGTTGTAGATCATGTTGACTACATTATACCTTTAGAGAAGTAGGTCAAAACATACCACACATGTATTTTAATATTGATCAACATCAATTTTGCGTTCTTTTTGTCCGCGCAATATGCTTCATAGTTGAATTTTTCGCTTGGGATTTATTTTTATATAGAGAGATGTACATATTTCTTTTTATACACCTACACCCTACACCCTGATGTGTTTTTGTGCTTAGGGGAAAAATTATAAAAATATTTACGTAAAAAGGAAAAAGCTAATACATTCACTTGCAGAATTTTCGCTTTTAAAGAGGTCTTTTTAAAATATTACTTTAGCTGAAAACTGGAGTAAATGCACGTTTCATCAAATAAAAGAAAATGAATGTGAATATTTAAAACGTTTTCATTATGAAATGCAGCCAACTGTACCTAGTTAAAAAATTGTGCAATGCCATGTTTTATATCATGCAAGAATTTATTCATTTCCCTGTTTAACTAGTCAATTTTATTTTTATAACTTTTATAATATTTTCCTTTATACATTACAAGTCCTAATTACATACAGTAAACTCATATGATTTTATTAAAATCACAAAATTAATTTATATCCAACATACACATTTTTATGTAATAACTTTCAAAACAGTCGTATTCATTAAATTCATTAAATTCATGAAAATAAAACAAATGAAACAGTTTCCAATTTATTTTATAGATTTATAGAAAAATAAAAAAGTTACACCTTTCATTTCGCATTTTTTGAAATTAAACAATCACAGTTTTTCTAAAATTAACATTGGAATTATACTACAAAACTTTCATTATTAATAAATAATAACATCATAAACAATTGTAAGTACAAATTTGTTTAAAAATATTTATAAAATTAAAAAACTTATTAACAATTTTGTAACTCAAGTTCCAAAAATATTGATGACTGAAATACAAAATTTTCCCAAGTTTCCATTGGAATTTTCAAACAAAAATTTAACCATTATTAAATACTGGCATCATAAATTCATGTGCAAATTTTTGTCAAAATATTATAAACAATAAGAAAATTATTAACAACTCAAATCATAAAATTCGTTTATTTATATATTCGTAATTTATATAATCATAAAATAATGAATTTTCCCATGTTTCTATTAGAATTTTGAGGCAAAAATTTTACCGTTATTAAGTAGTCGTCTCATGAAAACATACAGGGTGTCCCAACGCTGCGAGGAAGTAACATATCGGCATGCGGTTTTCGATAGAATATACAATACCTTTAAGCGCACATTTTAAAAATATTTTAGTAATATACCGAGTGTCCATTCCAAGATGGCGGACCAAAGTTATGTCTTTTTAAATGGAACACCCAGTATATTTTGACGTTTTTGGATTCCTTATAGAAAAATAATTATACTTTGTATAAACTTTTATGGGTTTATCATCACTCGTTTTGCTGATATTTGCTATTTAAGCCATAAAAAGATCCATTTTTGAAAGATCACTGCTCTAAAACGGATGAATATTTTGGGTTGAAGTTTTCTCAAAAATTTTTCAACATCGTGTATTCTACAACTATCATGTCAAATTTAAGTTTGTGATAGTTTTTCATCAGAGTGCTTTATGAAACGCAAATAGAACAATTAAACGAAATTTTCAAATAGAACACCCTGTATATTTTAACTTCAATCGATATCATTTTTTACAAGCTTTCTATTGATATAATGTTTGTATGGTCGCTTATCAATGGTTTGGGAGATATTAATATCTAAACTAAGAAACAGTGAAAAATACACAAAATAGCACTCTTCGTGAATTTTTTTAAGGTTTTTTTTAATTTGCCTAATACTTATTTGTGTCTTTCTCTATTTCGCTTTTTTATTAATGTTTTTATATTATAGTAACAGTTTTTGATGTTTTACAACACAAATAAAATCTAAACTTGCAATTATCAATTTTGGTTTTCTAAACCTCAGTATATTTTGAAATTACAACAACAATTATTGTTACCCTTATTTTGTTGAATATCGTTTTTACGCTCTTTTCTGATAACCAGAAGCGGATTTCTTTGAGCTTCACCAAGCGCTTACAACATATTTTCCATTTCTTATTTAGAAGAGTTCATTATTTGGTTTAGTTATTATCAAAAGTACAGAAAAGGGTGTTAAAACAAAATACTACAAAATAAGGGTTTCCTTGGTAACATCAGTTGCTAAATTTTTAAAGCATGCCGAGACTTAGAAAAGCAAAATTGATAATTGCAAGTTTCGATTTTATTTTTGTTGTAAAAGAAGAAAAACTACTATTGTAATAAAACAACATTATAAAAAAGCAAAATAGAGAATTACAGAAATGAATATTAGGCAAATTAACAAAAAAATTCTCAACAAAATTCATCAAGTGGGCTATTTTGTGTATTTTTCAATGTTTCTCAGTTTGGATATTAATATTTCCTAAACCATAGACATTCGACCATACAACCATTATATCAGTAGAAAGCTTGTTAAAAATGCTATCGAATGATGTTAAAATATACAGGGTGTTCCATTTGAAAATTTCGTTTAATTGTTCAATTTGCGTTTCATAAGGCAGCCCGATAAAAAATTATCACAAACTTAAATTTGACATAACAGTTGAAGACTAGACGATTTTGAAAATTTTTTCCGAAACTTTCAACCCAAAATGTTCATCTATTTCAGAGCAGTGATTTTTCAAAAATGGATCTTTTTTTGGCTTAAATGGCAAATATCAGCAAAACGAGTGATGGTAGACCCATAAAAGTTTATACAAAGTATAATTATTTTTTTATAAGGAATCCAAAAATATCATAATATACTGGGTGTTCCATTTAAAAAAACATAACTTTGGTCCGCCATCTTGGAATGGACACCCTGTATATTACTAAAATATTTTTAAAATGTGCTCTTAAAGGTATTGTATTTTCTATCTTTTTCATATTAGAGTAAAGATACTTCCTCGCAGCGCTGGGACACCCTGTAAATATATCTGCAACAATAAAAAAGTTGTTAACAATTTTCTTATTCCAATCGCTAAAAAATAGGGAACAACTCATAAAATCCACAATTTTTCAAGTTTCTCTTGGAATTTTTTAACAAAAATTTTACTAATGATAAATTGGAGTATCTTAAACAAATATACAACATTTGGTATAAATAATAATAAAAATAAAAATTCTATTAACATTTTTATCATTCAAAACCTTTAAAAATAATGATTAAAATACGAAATTACTTCATGGAATGTTTTAAGGTTTCCATTGGAATTTTCCAACAATAATTTAACCATTATAAATAGTGGCATCATGAATTCATGTACAAAATTTTGTAAAAATATTAGCAAGAATCAAAAAGTTATTAACAAATTTTCTAGCTCAAATCGTAAAATTCGTACCTAAAATATTGATTTTCCTCAAAAAAATCAATCAAAGTCAAGTCAAAAGTTTCAATAAAATTTTCTAGTAAAACGTTTTTCATTATTTTACTATTGGGAATTTTAACTACGTATAGATGGCGCTATAAATGGAGGATATTCGGTACTTGTCATTGTCAAAAATTGTGTTTAAAATGCATTCTTGTACCTAATAACTACGTATTCAACAAAACACAAATAGATTTATCATTCATAGCTTCAGTAAATCTCAAAAACATGTACCAATGCGTTAAATCAAAATCGTAAGTACCGAATATCGAAGTTCATATTTTGCCACCAGAGGGCGAGCGGAATCTAAAAATTCCCAATAGTATGTTAAATCAAATGAAAAAATTTTTGTAAAAATATTTATAACTAAAAAAAGTTATTAACAATTTTGTAACTCGAGTATTAAAACTAAAATGATATTAAAATACGAAATATTTTAGAAAATCATGAATTTTCCGTTGTCTCCATTGGAATTTTCCGATAAAAATTTTAGCGTTATTAAATAGTAGTATCATAAATTAACTTGCAAAATTTGGTATAAATATTAACAAGAATAAAAAAGTTTTTCACTCTTTTATAACTCGAGTCATTAAAAAATTAGAAATAACTCACAAAATCAACGTTTTTTTAGGTTTATGTTGGAATTTTTTGATAAAAATTTTACTACTGATAAATTAAAATATCATAAACAAATATACATAAATAGAAAAACTATAATAAAAAATAATAATAGCAAGTTTTTCTATTTAATTGAAGCAGTCCAAATAATTGTGTTGTCCTTTAATTTATTTAAATATACATAATTTTGTAAAAATGTTTATAAAAAAAATTTTGTAACTCAAATTTCAAAAATACGAATTTCCTTATAAAACCATGAATTTTCTTAAGTATTCATTGGAATTTCTCGAAAAAAATTTTACCATTATTAAATTGTAGTGTCATAAATTCATGCTCAATATTTTGTAAAAATATTAGATACAATAAAAAAGTTATTAACTGTTTTCTAGCTTAAATCATAATTCGTATTTAAGGTTAATTTCTTTAAAAATTACTGTAGATTCAGAAAATCAAATTCCATTTACATTTACATATTTCGAGTGTCTTTGATATAAGAGGGTACATTCTCTTAGAAGCAAATAAAGATCCAGCGTATAAATTTTCGGGGTTGTAAATAAAGGCAGTGGCGTGTTGAATTTACCAGCAAGTTTTGTCCTTGTATATAAAACTCATCACATAAATCTCTTAGGGTTGCACATGGTCCAGGATTTTATTTAAACGGATGACAAAACGAGTTCAACAAGAACTGAAAAAAAATGTCACTAAATCCAGACGACACCTCGCCCCTTTTTTTATCTAAAAACTTGCGATACTGGGTACTAAAGACAATTTAAAGTATTTTATTGCACAAAAGGCGTCTTACTTTACGCACATAAAACCACCTTTATTTGATAAATTTCAAGTAAATCTCTTTGAATTTTATTACGCGGAAAATATATTTAACGAGATGCGATAAAAACACGCATATTTCACCCAAAATAAATTACTAATCCAATTATTTTCTGTTTTTTTCAGATAAAATGAAGTGGTTTTACAGAGTTACGCAAACTCATCTTCAACTTTATTGAAATATTGGTGAGTCTTTTATCCAATTCAAATAATGCATGCGACTAATTCTAGGAAAGCAATAAATTAGAGTTATAACATGCAATAATAGAAGTGCTAAAATAATAGTAATTATTCCTAGAGAAGCGAAAAAGTGATTTATCAGGGTTGCACTATTCATTTCGTATACTACAATCACCATAATTCTATGACAAACGACTTGCCTAAAGTCAGAAGTTGAGAAACAAATTCATTCCTCATGCATTCATAATATTAAAAACAAACAATACCTAATTAGTTAATGTAAATAAATATACGATGCAATTAAAAATTATAGTATCTAATAAAAATTTTAATTAGTCTATTCAGCAGTGGCGTACCCAGAAAGTTTTCATTCATTTCAGGGAATTTTATGATTTTTTTTCTATTATTTCAATTATTTCCCAGTTGAGAGGGGTGGACTTGTACCCAAACCCCCCTTCTTGGGTACGCCAGTGGTTTTCTACTTTCCACCGTAATTAAAAAAAGTGATAAAAGATGGGGAAGCCGTTTCCTGATATTTTATTCGATTTTTGATGAAAATTAAAGAAGAGCGAGGAAAATGTTGTTAAAATATAAAAAATTATTCGCTAAATTATAGGTGCCATTATAAAACTTAACGGAATAATTTTTTTAGGAATTTTTTTTATTTAAAAAATATTTAGTCGAATTTTGTGACTCGAGTAAGAAAATATAATTTTGTAATAACTTTTTTATTGTTATAAATATTTTAACGAAAATTCTGTCTATATGTTTAATATACCATGGTAAAATAATGGAAAAGGTTTTACTGGAAAATTTTAATTGGAAAATACGTGTTTTTCTTTAAGAAAATCATTGATTAATGGTACGAATTTTATGATTTGAGCTAGAAAATTGTTAATAACTTTTTTATTGTTTATAATATTTAGACAAAAATTTGCACATAAATTTATGATGCCACTATTTAATAATGGTTAAATTTTTGTTTGAAAATTCCAATGGAAACTTGGGAAAATTCATGATTTTATAAGTAATTTTGCATTTCAGTCATTAATATTTTTGGAACTTGAGTTACAAAATTGTTAATAACTATTTTATTTTTGTAAATATTTTTACAAAATTTTGTATAATTGTTTATGATATTATCATTAATTAATAATGAAAATTTTGTAGCAAAATTCCAATGTTAATTTTAAAAAAACTGTGATTGTTTGAATTAAATGTTTTTATAATTCTATTTAATTAAAAATAACATAAAAATTTCAATAATTTTTGTGAATTTGATGAAATTTTAGCTTTTATTTTCCAGCTTTAGGGGGGTGCACATGCACCCAAATCCAACCCCTGTGGGTACGCTAGTGCTATTCAATATAAAATTACTTGCTTGTAATAGGATACGAGTTCCTGCTTTATTAGATTCTCTTAACAAATTTATTAATAATAAATTCAGTGGCAAAAACAATTAGCGAAACATGAAAGTACAGTTAGTGAACTGAATTAAAATTAATCCAGTTAACTATGTTATTAAACCAATAGCTTTAGAAACTCTGCATCTGAACGAATACACTAACTAAATATTTTCCAATTTATCTGGGGGAATGTTTAAAAATACGGTGATTTTAATCCATTTAGTGCTAATGAAAATTTGTGCCTTTGAAATGGTTAGTCATTTAAAGCTGTATGTCAATGGAAAATACATTACATGACTTCCAATAGAGGAAAATGTGCGTGTCGATTTTAGGGTCGTACCGATGAAGTGGTTTGTTCTTTTGAAAGACGTGGGTATCAATGAGTTTGAATTTTTGTTGAAAGCCTGATTTTTATTTATAGTCAATCCATTGAATCAGGTAACTTTAAATTTAGTCCCTGGATTTATATAAAATCTCTCGAGGAAAAAATAATCCAATCGTGTGTGTTAAACTTCTGGGATACCTCAAGGCTCGATCTTAGGAACCCTATTGTCCTCAAATTATATTTGCAAACTACAAAACTTCGTCAGAAATCGCTATGTTCATTTCTATACTTATGACACCCAACTTGATAGCTCATTTTATGAAAATATTTCGAGGTTTAATTATAAAAACTTGGATTTTAATGCGTTAAAATATCCACTTACGTAGGATATCGCAAGGGTTAATAGTAATTGTATGAAAAGTAACCACTTTCAATTCAAGACGCCACAGAAACCATCCACCTGCATAATCCACTTAATTTTCACCCGGCTTATAAAACAAATATTATTCTATTGTTACCTGTAAACCACTCCTGAATTTTGATAACTTCGTAAATGAAACTACCCATCCAGATTGATGTTTAATTCAACAATCACCTTAAATTTAATAACTGCAACTATAAAATAAATCATGTGATGTAATATTATGGTTGTTAGTTTTATTATTAAAATAAATAAATGAAAAATACGACCCCTGGTTTATTTTACTGACGAGTTGCAATCTTGTTACAAATAATTGGGGTTGTGTTTACACAGGTTTTGTTGTTTTTAAACATGATGAATTCTGTAGTTTTATATTTTTCCAACATTTATTTAATGATGTTGACTATTAGAAAAAACAGCAGTAGGTAGAAAAAAAATATTTAAATAATGAGAATTATTTGAAATTTTATTATAAAATATTGAAATTTTATTAAATATTACTATTAAATATACATTTGCCCTTATTTATAAAATGTAACAAAAATATATTTTTTTTACAATTACATCAAGAAATTAATAATAGTTTTTAGGTACAAAATAACAAAAAAATCAATAAAATCAGAGGACAATTAAAAAAGTTGTGCAATTATTTCGATTTTCAGGACACAAAAATATCAATTTCATCAAAAAGATTCTTTAAAATCATAATGTAATTAAAAGAAATTTGGAAAATTATTCAAATTAAAGGTTTAAGCTTTGATGATATATTTTTTTAGAATCTTTCCTCTTTTATTGTGAAATAAATTGCGATTTAAAATAATCAAGTCTTTTGAATGGTATTTTTCAGGAATATTTAAAGAGGAATAATAACTCCAATAATATATAGATCCTTGTAATTATAGGCCAATTTCATTATTATCAAATTTTTTCAAAATTCTTGAAATAGTAAAATTTGGTTTTTAAGCAAAGTCATCCATTTTATTATTCATTAAATAAAAACAATTATGTTGCCGCAGTATTTGTTGATTTAAAAAAAAACTTTTGACACTATTGATCATAAAATATTTTTAAATCAATTGTGTATATTGTGAAATTACTATGATTGTTCCACAAAGGATCAATACTTGGTCCTCTGTTATATTTAATTTATGTTCAAAATATACAATATTATAATACTTTTGGAAAATATGTTATGTTTGCTGACGACACTACTTTAATAATAATTTAACTAAATTTAATAGTTGGTTATTAAATAATAAAAGGAATAGACTAAATGGAATTTTAATTTTTCGCAAGACGTCATCATCAATGTTTTAAATGAAACTTCTACTTTTTACTCGTTTTTGATAAGTATTCTTGAATATACCTACGTTTTCTGCAAAATTTTATATTTCTACAATGTAGGTTATAATTATTTTTTACATTGATTGTTATTTCAGATTCTCGGATATGGGGATGCGATTAATAACACGACTCTTGCTTTTGGTGTGTTTAGTCAGCCTATTAAGTCTATTATTTCTAAGCAAATGCGGACTTAATACTTTTGAACCAGAACACGAAGAGGAAGAAATTATAGCACAAGCTTTAGTTGCTGCAGGTTAGTAATCTTATTTTCTAGCTATGCATAATAAAAGTTAATTTTTGAAATTAAAAAATTAAATATATTTATTATAGTATTTTAAAATCAATAATTTTATTATAAATATTATATAAAATTATTTTTATTTACTTGCCTTTTTGAACTTATGAAACCAACGCACGCAGGTATCGTTATCAGTTGATCAAGTAATTCTCCTTTTCTTTCGATTTTACTGTCAGGACTCGAAATCCTCGAGGGACGATCTCGTCACGTACTATATATTGCATATTTGCGGAACTTATTTGGGAAGCCCTTCTGACATACAATATAAGTTTGCATACCGAGTTGGATTTGAAAATCAATCCCAGGTAAAATAAAATTTTACCTCAAGTTGCTATATACGGGGTCCAAGACGTATCACAAAATAAACAAGTTATAACTTGTTATAAATAAATTGGAAACTCTATCTGGATATGATTTTTCTACTTTTAAGGATCAACTCGAATTACAAAGAAAATAAATGCAACACAATAAAATGCATATTTCTTCAGTTTATAATATTAATAACCAGATTCTATTAAAAATTTCCAAAATTCGGTTGAATTGTAAAGACTCATGTAAATTTTAAGTGGAGTATTAATTTTAATTTTTTTGGAGCTGGGAAATGCTCTGAAAAAATTCTCCAAAATGGTTGATTTTTCTTGCGTTTTCCAGTTTTCGATCTCGTCAACTTTGAAAAATCGTAGCTTCGTCAGGTTTCAAAGGAAAGAGATAAAATTTACCCCGTTTTATTCTTATATCTCGAGGATTGACCTGACGAGTTTTTAAGTCACCAGGCGCAACGGTGTGGCGTCATGGCGCCGAGACGTGAAAGGTACAATTTTAGCGTTTTTCGTAAGGCAAAAGTACCAAAGCTAATTTTTAAATTTGTAATCCGAATAGCAACTTTCGACGCTAACTTTAAAAATACGTAACTTTTGATCTAGACCCACTATAACTGCCGAATATTTTTCATTTTGCTTATTAAGTTAATAAATATAAGGAAAAAAGTCAACGCTTTAAAATTTTTACCGTAGCCTTTAGAAAAAAATCCTAAATTGTTCAAAAAATCGGGCATGACACGGCCAGTTGGTTGTACCACTATAGCTTACATTTTAGAAAAACTAATAAATTTTTCTACACTATCTTATAAAAGAATAATTTCTACATCCAGTAGCGCGTAGTGATTTTTAATTTTCGATGGGGTTCAGAAGTTATGCTCAAATAAAGTCGAAATTTTGAATTTGGGTGGCTCTCGACGGACTATTTTTTTACCGATTTTCAATTTTAAAAACTTATTAGAATATATTCCTCGAACCAAAATTTATATTTATAGCTTTTTTTAAATTTCGAAAAAACAACGGAACGCTCAAGTAACTTTTAATATAAGAACGAACAAAATTAATAGTTAGATTTTTTATAGTTTATTTATAAATTATCAATACATTCATTGACTTAGTTCCATCATATTTTTTTTCGCTGCATCTTTTCTTTTAAAGTTGTAACAAGCTTACCAGCATTTGCTTCAGATGTTGTTAATGTTTCTAGTAAACTTCTCTCATTGTTATCATTGATGCATTTATGAATATCAACCAAAATATTCCTGGAATCGGCTTGGAAATTTTCTTGTTTTACTTTGACGCATTGTTCAACCACCGGGATCACTTCTTTAATTTTGGGAATGAATTCTTCAACAATTTTAGTGATCTGGGTTTTAACTTCTTTCATGTCGGAGAAAATTTCATCCCTACAGGAATGTTTATCGCAGTTTTTAAATTCTTCAGCAAGTTGAATAAATTCTTCCATAATTTCATCGATTAATTTTTCTGGTTCAACTATCATTTCTTCAATTATATCTGTAGCGACTCCTGAACATATTTTCATATTAGCATGCATGTTAAAAAGCAATTCTTCACAACGCTCTCGTTGTGCTTCATCACATTTCCTTACACCATCTCCTTTAGCTGTACTTATTACCATTTCAATTGCTTTTTGAGTTTCAAAAAATTGTTTTCTGATATCATTAATTGAATCTATTAAAATTTTGTCTACTTTTTGAGACATTTCCTGTATAACTACATCTAAAAGTATTCCTGTTTCTGACGATTCAAAATTTCCTTTCGTCCTTTCTTGGAAATCATCTGACATAGTATTTTCTTTAATTTTGTAGATTGATTCCATATCAATACAGGTTTTGCCAATAATTTCTTTTTTAAAATAATCATTTTCATCGCAAATACATGCACATACATTTGAAAGAACACTGCTCAAATTAACAGTGGCAGTTTCCACTATTTTTTTAATCTTATTATAAGATTCGTGCATGACTTCAGTACCTTTAGTTATAATGGCAGCTTTACATTTAACACTTTCACATTTTTTAATTTCTTTACACAAACCATCAACAGTTTTAAATTTTTTATCCATAGCCCCTTTAATATGCTCACGCATGTTTTGGAACATTTGTTCTGGATGTTTAAGGCACTTCCCCATATTTTCAAAAACTTGAGCCTTAATCAAAGAAAAATATATTTCACGTTTTAATTTGCATTCTATTGTATTTTGACCACTCTCGGTGGCTTTTTTGTTAAATTTTGTTGTTTCATTTTCTTCAATTTCTTTCATTTCATCCAAAACTTCCTGTCTCTTGATTTTTGCCTTACCGATAACATCGCTAAATTGTTTGCTAATCTTTACCGTACCTTTAGCAATAACTGTAATGATATTTTGATCATTTTCATCGATTAGTTTCAAGAAATCATCTATATGGTTGCTATTCAATTCGTCGAATTCGAGTTGTTTTGATTCTAAACCCTAATTATTTAAAGCAAGTATTTAAAAAATGTCTATACATATTGTTAATTTGACTTACTTGAATTGTAAACAACGCAAAAGCTGTGAAAAACACAAATTTAGTCCCCATTTTCATTAAACTACTGCATGTGCTATGGAGATCTTTAATAATTTACCTTATCTACTCTCTAACGGTTGTAGAAAATAAATATTAAAATGATGAAATAAATTTAATCTACAAACGCAATCCATTTTAATCTACCCTCTATGTGAATATTTATCAAAAAAATAAATTTCTATGAAAATTGATAATCCACTTATCGTTTAATAATTTTTTAAATCGATTCTATTCAGATATTTTTAAATTCTTCTAAAAATCAGTAAACACAAAATTGGGCCCGTTTTTTTCTCACATCCCAATTTTAATAAAATCAACAAAAATAAGGTCTGACATACCAAAAATTAAAAATTACAAATTTTAAATATATTATTTGAATTTGGGATGATACTTCCGCAAATTTTAAGTGTTCTAACGTTTCTGTACCTCAAAAAGTACTTGGGAAAACAAAATTTATCTAAAGACAGAAAAAAATGTCTTAAATTGTGGAGAATTTGAAACATTCACAAATTTTGGATTTGAAATTATTCAAACTTTTAGATCTTTAAATTGGAATTGAAAAAAAATGAGTTCCGAAAAGAAAATCTTACATACTAAAACTTTTTACAAAATTATGCACATGAATTTATGATACTACTATTTAATAATAGTTAAATTTTTTTTTGAAAAATTCCAATAGAAACTTGAGGAAATTCATGATTTTAAAAGTAATTTTGTATTTCAGTCATTATTTTTGGAATTTGAGTTACAAAATTGTTAATAACTTTTTTATTTTTATAAAAATTTTTACAAAAGTCCTCATCTTTCATCACTTTTTTTTTAATTTCGCTAGAAAGTAGAAAACCTGCTTTAACTAGTTATTCTATAGAATACCTTATACATTCATATGAGGATGAACAAAAATACAGATAAATATTTATTACAGTTTATTTTTATTAAAATTACTAATTTAATTACATATCAATGCATTCATTAATATCCATCATAATTTTCCTGGCTTCAACTTTGAATTCTTTATTTTGATCAGCAATGCACTTAATGGTTTCAGGAATGGCTTCCTTCATGCTATTAGTGGCTCTAGCTAAAATATCAGTGACACGTTCATTAAACTCGAAGACAGCTTGAATTCCTTCTTTAAGTACTTGAGTCCTGCACGAGAGGTCAGTGCAATCGTAGAACCTTCCAACTAGATCAAAGATTTTTTCGTAACCTTCATTCATAACTTTCTCGACATCTTCGTATAATTCATTAAAGATATTTAATAATCCTTCAAGACATTGCTCGATACTCTTCTGGGTTTGTTTTACCAGCTCATCTACTTTATCTTCACGCTCGTTAATGCAAAATTTAACATGTGCTCCCATTTCTTTGGTGTTTTCTTTAAGTTTTGTAAGCTCGTTGTTAATTTCTTTGGCCATTTCACTAATTTCTTCCTTGGTATCTTTGGCAACGTTAAAGACGATGTCGTAGAATTCTTGCATTTGTTGTTGAAGTGTTGCTAAAGTACCTGCGATAAGTTGACGAACATTTTCTTGAGCTTCCATTATGATTTTTTCAAGTGATTCTACTAAGCTTCCACCGTTGTTATCTGCAATGCATTTACGGATATCAGCTAAAATATTTCTGGCTTCTTTTTGGAAGTTTTCTTGTTCCGCCCTGACGCATTGTTCGGCTTCTGGGATGACGTCTTTGATTTGTGCAATGGTTTCTTCAACGATTTTAGTGATTTGGTTTTGAGCTTCTCTTACGGCGGAGTAAGCTTTTTTGACGGTTTCAACTCTACAGGACATGTTATTGCAGTTGTTGAATTCTTCAACAAGTTGATTTAATTCTTCAATGGTATTATTGATTAATTTTTCTGCTTTAGCTCTCATTTCTTCCATGATATCTTTAGCGGATCCTAAACATACTTCAACATTAGCTTGCGTGTTAGTAATTAATTCTTGAACGCGTTCTCGTTGTGCTTCAACACATTTTCGTACACCATCTCCAAGACCCTTAGCTTCATTCATTACTGCTTCAATTTCTCTTTGAATTTCATCAACAATTTTGCTGATTTCAACCATTGAATCCCTAAAGATTTTTTCTGCGGCTTGAATAATTTCTTCCAAAACTACATCAATATGTTCCATTCCAGTTTTAATTGTATTGTAAATTGATTCAAAAATTTCTTTCATCATTTTTTGTAAATTATCTAACATGCCTCTTTCTTCAACTCTGAAGGTTGATCCCATATCAATGCAGGATTTAAATTCTTCAACAACCACAAAAATCTCTTCTTCAAAGTAATCTCTTTCATCGCGAATACATTTAAGTACGTTGGGAAGAGCGTTGCTCATATCAATAATGGCACTTTCAACTATTTTTTGGACCTTATTATAAGCTTCATGCATGGCTTCAGTACCCCTCGTGATAATGGTAACTCTACATTCGAAACCTTCACATTTTCTAAATTCTTCAACCAAATCATCAATAATTTCAGCATTTTTATCCATAACTGCTTTAATTTCTTCATGCATGCTTTGCGCGATTTTTTCTGGACCTTCAAAGCATTTCTCCATGTCATCAACGACCTTAACCATCAACGAACTAATCTGCATTTCGCTTGATAACACGCACTTTTCTACATTTTGACCAGCCTCGGCAGCTTTTTCGGCGAGTTTTTTGATTTCCTCTTTAATGGCTTCTTCGATCTTCTTCATTTCAGCAATCGCTTCCTGTATTTTGATTTTTCCCATCTTAATAACATCGTTCAATAGTTCGTCAATCTTCGCCGCGCCTTTTGAAATGACAGTGATGATATTTTGACGAATTTCGCCGATTAGTTTCAAGAAATCTTCTACTAAATCTCTAGTTTTAAGATTATGGTTTATATTAATGGATTCATCGAATTTAAGTTGTGTTGATTCAAAACCCTAATTATTTAAAAATATGATTCAAACATTATCTATACCTATTGTTATTAATTTGACTTACTTGAATCGCAACCAACGCAAAAACAGCGATCAACAAAAATTTGGCACCCATCTTGATTTAAGTACTGCATAAGTTTTGGAGATTTTTGCTTTTATACCTTATTAATTGTCTAAAGGTTATTGGAGATAATTATTAAGGTGATAAAATGATATTAATCTAGCTACTAAGTGATGATTTATCATTTTTAGAAAGCACATAAATGCACCTGATTACAATTGAATTATGGGATTAATTATGATAAAAGTTTTTTTATTAATTTTTTTTACTAAATTTATTGTTTTAATAGTTTATATTTCGAGCCATAATTTTAAAACAAATAGAGATAACGACCTAAAAGGGGGCTTAAATAATTCATATTTAAAGCATAAAGAAAGTAGCAAAAAAATTAAAAAAAATTAAGTCTCTATGTTGTTTCGTTCAAAAGTTTAGATTTTTTTTATAGAATATGGCATTCTGGTAAAAGAGTAAAGGTGTATTTTGAAAAATTAATATTTCGCTTAATAACTAAAATTAAGAAATAAAAATTCGTACAGATAAATTTCTTAAAATTACTCATATTAACATACCTATTAAATTTAATTATTTTTTGAGATACATTACCTAAAAAATTTTAATTAACTTTTTGAGTTTTTGGGGAGAAAATTTTTTTTGGGGGGTGTGGAGGGCAGGTGAACCCCTACATTTCATCCATTTTTTATAATGTTTCATTTGCGGAGGCGATTTTGAAAACATTCGAAAAAATTTTTTTTGAGATATTTTAAGGCTACGGGCTTGAAATTCTTAATGGAAATCAGTTTTTATTTTTTTTCTCAAAAACTATAAAAGTTACCGTTTTTAAATTTTTACCAAAAGTAAATACCGTGGATGGAAGCGTTTTAAAAAATATTTGGTTAAAATCGGTTAAAAAGTTTTTTTGGAAAAAGTTCGCAAAGTTTTGGCAAAATTTTGGTACAAATATGGTTCTGGACGGCGTAATTTTAAACAGAAAATTAAAACTTTCACGGAATTTGGTGGAGAAGGTGACGTAAAGTTGCGAAAGAAAATTGCAAAAATTTTGAAAACTGCGGGAGCCAGATGGACCGCGTTTTACCCGATATTTTGAACATTTTACGTTCGATTTTTTTCCAAGGTCCAGGGTAAAAATTTCAAGCTGCCGATTTTTGCTCTCATAAGTAAATACCAAATAAGTAAAATAAAAAGTATTTGAGTATTACGGGTTGTTCCGATCAAAAGTTACGAATTTTCAAATTCCGAATCAAAATAGCGCGAAAAATAAAGCTTTACTTTGGGGGCACCAAAACGACATAAAGAGTAAACGTATCAAAAAACTCCCGTTTTAAGGTAAAACGTGGAATTTAGATGAGGAATTAAGTAACCGCGAATTTTTTCCTCCTGCCGATCTTCTAAACGAAGCCAAAACGTTTTGGTACTTTTTCCTTCCGATAAAAAAAAAACGGTAGAATTGTACTGTTTGCATCTCGGGCCGTGACGTCACACCTTTTGCGCCAGAAGACTTAAAAATCGGTCACGGTAATCTCCAGGATGTTACCATAAAAGGGGCCAAATTTCATCGCTTCCCTTTAGAATCCGACGGAGTTGCGATTTTTCAAAGTTAACACCGCCTTAAGATCGGAAGTTGAATTCTTAAAATCGGACGAAGAAAACCACCGTTTCAGGCGCTCTTAGCAAAAAATGTCCGAATTCGGGGTAAATATACGAAAGTGGTCGTATATCGGCCCCCTTAATAGATAGATCTGGGCGGTCAAAACCGCCGTCTTCAGAATCCGGTTTCCCATAACATACTAAAATTTGGTGCGATTCAGGGTGAATTTCGGACACTTAGGGAATGAACTCGATTGTTCGCTCGGGGTGGAATAACTTTTTTCGGGGTGGTCCGATCGAAAAGGGACATTTAAACTTTTTTCTTAAAAATTTCTCCTCCGTACACCCACAAAATTTCAACTCTACGAAAAAAAAACGCCTTCCCCGTTTCTTATGGTTTTAGTATTATAGATAATAGTTTTCCTTTCTTAGAATTAAAATTAATTAGATGTCAATGAAAAATATTCAACAACATTCATAAAAAACAATTGATACAAATAGGATGTTAAATTTTTACTCTCAACACCCTATGAATCAAAAAATAAATATCATTAAACAAGAATATAAAAAAAATTAACATTGAGTGACTTCAGATTTCATAATGAAAATATTTTACATTTAATAAGTAAATTAAAAGAAAATAATTATCTTTCCAAATTAGTAAAATTAATTAACAACACAAAATTATCAATAAATAATAATACAACAAATATTATTCAAAATTTAACATATTTTAAAATTCCACATAATCCACAATATTAAAATAACATTTCACAATATCAAAACAAATTATCAATTATTTTCTAAATTAAAAACAAAAATTCCTAATGATTTAATAATTATGTAATATAATTTACCAAATTAACTGTATAGATTGCAAAAGTGTTTACATAGGACAGTCAAAACAATAATAAAAAAAAAATTTAAAATCATGAAAATGATTGTAAATATAAAAATGTTGATACACACACACACAATTATGTTTTTGATTTTGAAAATACTAAAATTTTAGATGAAGAAGTGTACTTTTGTTAAAGCTTTTAATTTGATTGGTAACTGGTTGGAAAATAATAATTATAATTGTGAAATAAATGAGTACTTTATTGCTTTTTTACAAAATGTGTGCGCTTGTTGCTATCTAAACAAATACTATTTTTGGCCCTTGGACATAACAACTTAATACTAAATTCGTACAGGAAGTTTGTTTAAAATAAAAGATTAATAAAAGAGATGATATATATTCAAAAAAAAATGAAAATACAATTAACAACAAAATGGATATATCTGGACTGAGCAAAATTTATTATCATCTTTTAAATTTAATATAAGTTTTTATTAAAATTATTTAAAATTTAAATAATCAACCCTTCATACATAAACAAATGATTAGAGGCCACCAATTTGTCAAATAAATCAAAAATATTTTTTCACATACAATTTTTACAAGATACTTACAAGACCATATACATATATTATATTAATATAATACCATATTATTATTTTTTTTTTAAATATACAAACATCGATTTATGTATATTATTTTGATGAATACACTGAACTCAAGATTTTTTAGAAATTAAAAACCACTTTAAATAGGTAATTTCTCTTATAATATAAATATTATATATTTGTAGATAAATTAGCGTGTATTCAGCTACCGTGATGAAAAATTTAGAGACGTCGTTATCGTTAATCACGTGATTAAAATATATTTCTTATGAAGAAATATTTTTTAATCATGTGATTAACGATAACGACGTCTCTAAATTTTTCATCACGGTCGCTGAATACATGCTATTATATTTATATTTTAGCCTTGACAAAGAAAGGAACCAGCTTCGAAACGTTGGCATTTTAATAATTGTTTTTTAATAAAGATTGTCCGAAGAAGCTACGAATTTTTATTTTATCTTATTATTTCTTTGTAAGTTTAAATTTTCATTTATTTTGTCACGTACTTGATGTCACCAGAATATGTAAAATACATACATTTGCGTGGGAAATATTAATTTGAATTGCGAATAAAATAAGTAATTTTCAAAATATTCATAGTTTTCCAATAATATTCGGTCGTGGTATAACCTTCAGTCGATGTATAAGGTCTTTTAAAAATAAATAACTTTTATTAAAATACTTTTTTAATATCTTGCATAATAAACAAATTAAACGATAAAATAAATGTAAACAAGTGATATTTTTTTTCTTAAATTATGGAAAAATGAAAACACTACTATCATCCTCAATGGGCGAGGGCAGAGTCGTTATATCAGCTTCAATGGCTGCTGTTTCAGTTGATATTTCTTCTTGAGTAGTTACCTCAGTACTTGGTCCCAAAGTTGTAGTTTCAATTTCTGTGGTTGTATGATGTGGGCCTATTTTATTTGTAATAACGCCATAGCATATGTGCATGCCACTAAACGTTCCCGTAATTTTAGCAATCGCACTTGCGCTAATTTTTCTTAAATCAGCCTCAAAAACTGCATTTAAGTTATCTAATTGAACCGCAACTTGAGAAGACGTAAGAGACAAAAGCGATACAATTTGTATGGCTTTTGCACCAACTTTGGCGTAACAAGTTACATTAATTCCACACGACAAAGCTTCTTTACATAATTCAGGAATGTCATTGGTTGGTTCTTTGAATTCATCAAAAACTGCCATGAAACTATCTTTCGCCTTATCAACTGATTGTTCCATAGGTCGAACTGCCCCATCACGAATTCTTCTAATCTCTTCGTCTATACCATCAACGCATACCTCAATATTAATTTTTAGCTTTGAAGCTTCTTCAACAATGCTCTTGATATCGCTGATAGCGGGGTCAACTTTTTCGAAAATTTCATTGGTCAATATTTTTCTCATTTGATTTAAATTATCAACGTAAACATCAATTTGTCTTTGTATACCATCTATAGTAACATTTAGGAAATCTTCTAATATTTCAATTTGAAATTCGGCAAATTTGTTCCACCTATCCCAAAGTTCTATCGTGTCGTTATCGACAGGATGAGCTTGCACCTATAGATATAAATTATTACACCAGAAAAAAAATCATTTTAAATCTCACCACTAAACAAGTTGCTAGTAAGAAAAAAATTATATATAACTTCAACATCTTGCAAGTGATAAAGTTATTATTATCTGTGACGCTCTCTCGTCTATGAGCGTATAAATAGCCGCGGTGATAGTTTATTTTTTGGTTCCCAGGAGTTTATCGTACGTCTGCATGTTGAGGTTACATGTTAGATGTTAGATTTCTAACCTCTTCATTTTTTTTTATAATAATCTGATAAGAAATATGTTTTATATAAAAGCAACCTTGAAATTTTTTTAATTCTTAAAAAAAATATATAAATAATGTGAACGCAAAAAATTATCTTAAAAGATTAAAATTTTCAAATCTTTTCTATTCCACTTTGAAAAATTGAAAAAATAGGGGCGAGTTTTTCTATTCTTTGAGGTCTGTCATACCGCACTTAACGACCGTGTAACGTGTAACGTGTAACGTATTTTATTTTTTGCGCTACCAACCTGTATTTGTACACTTACCGTTCATAAATTCTTATATCAGAATTAAAACTTGAAAGGAATTAAAACTTACCTTATTTAAATTTTAAGGTTAAGATCACAGTATAATAACATTTAGAAGTGCAAATTGTCAAAGCAGTTGTGGCGCCACCTCTTCTATTTAAGACTAACTATTTCATAACGAAAGACTGTTCTGTTATAAATCAGAACGAAACTGCATTTTTTGGTTGGCATAGCAATCAACCTTCGTTTGGGAATTTCATAGTAACGCGTTTGTAGACACGAAAGGTAAGTGTACAAATATAGGTTGATTAGGCGCAAAAATAATAATAAAAAAAAATATTGATGCATATGTACAAGCACGCGCTTAAGTTTCGAGGACACAAAAGAAATGCTCTTTCCCACTCTTTAGCACTAATTCCAAATGGAAAGGTCTTTTAAAAATAAAGAAGTTTTATTAAAATACTTTTTTAATATCTTACATAATTAACAAATTAAACGAAAAAATAAACGGAAACAAGTGATAATTTTTTTCTTAAATTATGGAAAAATGAAAACACTACCATCATCCTCAATGGGCGAGGGCAGAGGAAACTTTGATTAGTTTTAATGAATGTTGTATCAGCTTAGGTCCTTTTAACGTCGGTCGTGGTATAATCTTCAGTTGTTGTATAATCTTCAGGCGTTGTAGCGTCGGTCGTGGTATAATCTTCAGTTGTTGTATAACCTTCAGTCGTTGTAAAGTCGGTCGTGGTATAATCTTCAGTTGTTGTATAATCTTCAGGCGTTGTAGCGTCGGTCGTGGTATAATCTTCAGTTGTTGTATAATCTTCAGGCGTTGTAGCGTCGGTCGTGGTATAATCTTCAGTTGTTGTATAACCTTCAGTCGTTGTAAAGTCGGTCGTGGTATAATCTTCAGTTGTTGTATAATCTTCAGGCGTTGTAGCGTCGGTCGTGGTATAATCTTCAGTTGTTGTATAATCTTCAGGCGTTGTAGCGTCGGTCGTGGTATAATCTTCAGTTGTTGTATAACCTTCAGTCGTTGTAAAGTCGGTCGTGGTATAATCTTCAGTTGTTGTATAATCTTCAGGCGTTGTAGCGTCGGTCGTGGTATAATCTTCAGTTGTTGTATAATCTTCAGGCGTTGTAGCGTCGGTTGTGGTATAATCTTCAGTTGTTGTATAATCTTCAGGCGTTGTAGCGTCGGTCGTGGTATAATCTTCAGTTGTTGTATAATCTTCAGGCGTTGTAGCGTCGGTCGTGGTATAATCTTCAGTTGTTGTATAACCTTCAGTCGTTGTAAAGTCGGTCGTGGTATAATCTTCAGTTGTTGTATAATCTTCAGGCGTTGTAGCGTCGGTCGTGGTATAATCTTCAGTTGTTGTATAATCTTCAGGCGTTGTAGCGTCGGTCGTGGTATAATCTTCAGTTGTTGTATAACCTTCAGTCGTTGTAAAGTCGGTCGTGGTATAATCTTCAGTTGTTGTATAATCTTCAGGCGTTGTAGCGTCGGTCGTGGTATAATCTTCAGTTGTTGTATAATCTTCAGGCGTTGTAGCGTCGGTCGTGGTATAATCTTCAGTTGTTGTATAATCTTCAGGCGTTGTAGCGTCGGTCGTGGTATAATCTTCAGTTGTTGTATAACCTTCAGTCGTTGTAAAGTCGGTCGTGGTATAATCTTCAGTTGTTGTATAATCTTCAGGCGTTGTAGCGTCGGTCGTGGTATAATCTTCAGTTGTTGTATAATCTTCAGGCGTTGTAGCGTCGGTCGTGGTATAATCTTCAGTTGTTGTATAATCTTCAGGCGTTGTAGCGTCGGTCGTGGTATAATCTTCAGTTGTTGTATAATCTTCAGGCGTTGTAGCGTCGGTCGTGGTATAATCTTCAGTTGTTGTATAACCTTCAGTCGTTGTAAAGTCGGTCGTGGTATAATCTTCAGTTGTTGTATAATCTTCAGGCGTTGTAGCGTCGGTCGTGGTATAATCTTCAGTTGTTGTATAATCTTCAGGCGTTGTAGCGTCGGTCGTGGTATAATCTTCAGTTGTTGTATAATCTTCAGGCGTTGTAGCGTCGGTCGTGGTATAATCTTCAGTTGTTGTATAACCTTCAGTCGTTGTAAAGTCGGTCGTGGTATAATCTTCAGTTGTTGTATAATCTTCAGGCGTTGTAGCGTCGGTCGTGGTATAATCTTCAGTTGTTGTATAATCTTCAGGCGTTGTAGCGTCGGTCGTGGTATAATCTTCAGTTGTTGTATAATCTTCAGGCGTTGTAGCGTCGGTCGTGGTATAATCTTCAGTTGTTGTATAATCTTCAGGCGTTGTAGCGTCGGTCGAGGTATAATCTTCAGTTGTTGTATAATCTTCAGGCGTTGTAGCGTCGGTCGTGGTATAATCTTCAGTTGTTGTATAATCTTCAGGCGTTGTAGCGTCGGTCGTGGTATAATCTTCAGTTGTTGTATAACCTTCAGTCGTTGTAAAGTCGGTCGTGGTATAATCTTCAGTTGTTGTATAATCTTCAGGCGTTGTAGCGTCGGTCGTGGTATAATCTTCAGTTGTTGTATAATCTTCAGGCGTTGTAGCGTCGGTCGTGGTATAATCTTCAGTTGTTGTATAACCTTCAGTCGTTGTAAAGTCGGTCGTGGTATAATCTTCAGTTGTTGTATAATCTTCAGGCGTTGTAGCGTCGGTCGTGGTATAATCTTCAGTTGTTGTATAATCTTCAGGCGTTGTAGCGTCGGTCGTGGTATAATCTTCAGTTGTTGTATAATCTTCAGGCGTTGTAGCGTCGGTCGTGGTATAATCTTCAGTTGTTGTATAACCTTCAGTCGTTGTAAAGTCGGTCGTGGTATAATCTTCAGTTGTTGTATAATCTTC
Source organism: Stenus bimaculatus (assembly GCA_963971135.1). Classification (NCBI taxonomy): domain Eukaryota; kingdom Metazoa; phylum Arthropoda; class Insecta; order Coleoptera; family Staphylinidae; genus Stenus; species Stenus bimaculatus. The sequence continues at coordinate 26,436,596 of OZ020186.1, read as the reverse complement.
AGGCGTTGTAGCGTCGGTCGTGGTATAATCTTCAGTTGTTGTATAACCTTCAGTCGTTGTAAAGTCGGTCGTGGTATAATCTTCAGTTGTTGTATAATCTTCAGGCGTTGTAGCGTCGGTCGTGGTATAATCTTCAGTTGTTGTATAATCTTCAGGCGTTGTAGCGTCGGTCGTGGTATAATCTTCAGTTGTTGTATAATCTTCAGGCGTTGTAGCGTCGGTCGAGGTATAATCTTCAGTTGTTGTATAATCTTCAGGCGTTGTAGCGTCGGTCGTGGTATAATCTTCAGTTGTTGTATAATCTTCAAGCGTTGTAGCGTCGGTCGTGGTATAATCTTCAGTTGTTGTATAACCTTCAGTCGTTGTAAAGTCGGTCGTGGTATAATCTTCAGTTGTTGTATAATCTTCAGGCGTTGTAGCGTCGGTCGTGGTATAATCTTCAGTTGTTGTATAATCTTCAGGCGTTGTAGCGTCGGTCGTGGTATAATCTTCAGTTGTTGTATAATCTTCAGGCGTTGTAGCGTCGGTCGTGGTATAATCTTCAGTTGTTGTATAACCTTCAGTCGTTGTAAAGTCGGTCGTGGTATAATCTTCAGTTGTTGTATAATCTTCAGGCGTTGTAGCGTCGGTCGTGGTATAATCTTCAGTTGTTGTATAATCTTCAGGCGTTGTAGCGTCGGTCGTGGTATAATCTTCAGTTGTTGTATAATCTTCAGGCGTTGTAGCGTCGGTCGTGGTATAATCTTCAGTTGTTGTATAACCTTCAGTCGTTGTAAAGTCGGTCGTGGTATAATCTTCAGTTGTTGTATAATCTTCAGGCGTTGTAGCGTCGGTCGTGGTATAATCTTCAGTTGTTGTATAATCTTCAGGCGTTGTAGCGTCGGTCGTGGTATAATCTTCAGTTGTTGTATAATCTTCAGGCGTTGTAGCGTCGGTCGTGGTATAATCTTCAGTTGTTGTATAATTTTCAGGCGTTGTAGCGTCGGTCGTGGTATAATCTTCAGTTGTTGTATAATCTTCAGGCGTTGTAGCGTCGGTCGTGGTATAATCTTCAGTTGTTGTATAATCTTCAGGCGTTGTAGCGTCGGTCGTGGTATAATCTTCAGTTGTTGTATAATTTTCAGGCGTTGTAGCGTCGGTCGTGGTATAATCTTCAGTTGTTGTATAATCTTCAGGCGTTGTAGCGTCGGTCGTGGTATAATCTTCAGTTGTTGTATAATCTTCAGGCGTTGTAGCGTCGGTCGTGGTATAATCTTCAGTTGTTGTATAACCTTCAGTCGTTGTAAAGTCGGTCGTGGTATAATCTTCAGTTGTTGTATAATCTTCAGGCGTTGTAGCGTCGGTCGTGGTATAATCTTCAGTTGTTGTATAATCTTCAGGCGTTGTAGCGTCGGTCGTGGTATAATCTTCAGTTGTTGTATAATCTTCAGGCGTTGTAGCGTCGGTCGTGGTATAATCTTCAGTTGTTGTATAACCTTCAGTCGTTGTAAAGTCGGTCGTGGTATAATCTTCAGTTGTTGTATAATCTTCAGGCGTTGTAGCGTCGGTCGTGGTATAATCTTCAGTTGTTGTATAATCTTCAGGCGTTGTAGCGTCGGTCGTGGTATAATCTTCAGTTGTTGTATAATCTTCAGGCGTTGTAGCGTCGGTCGTGGTATAATCTTCAGTTGTTGTATAACCTTCAGTCGTTGTAAAGTCGGTCGTGGTATAATCTTCAGTTGTTGTATAATCTTCAGGCGTTGTAGCGTCGGTCGTGGTATAATCTTCAGTTGTTGTATAATCTTCAGGCGTTGTAGCGTCGGTCGTGGTATAATCTTCAGTTGTTGTATAACCTTCAGTCGTTGTAAAGTCGGTCGTGGTATAATCTTCAGTTGTTGTATAATCTTCAGGCGTTGTAGCGTCGGTCGTGGTATAATCTTCAGTTGTTGTATAATCTTCAGGCGTTGTAGCGTCGGTCGTGGTATAATCTTCAGTTGTTGTATAATCTTCAGGCGTTGTAGCGTCGGTCGTGGTATAATCTTCAGTTGTTGTATAATCTTCAGGCGTTGTAGCGTCGGTCGTGGTATAATCTTCAGTTGTTGTATAACCTTCAGTCGTTGTAAAGTCGGTCGTGGTATAATCTTCAGTTGTTGTATAATCTTCAGGCGTTGTAGCGTCGGTCGTGGTATAATCTTCAGTTGTTGTATAATCTTCAGGCGTTGTAGCGTCGGTCGTGGTATAATCTTCAGTTGTTGTATAACCTTCAGTCGTTGTAAAGTCGGTCGTGGTATAATCTTCAGTTGTTGTATAATCTTCAGGCGTTGTAGCGTCGGTCGTGGTATAATCTTCAGTTGTTGTATAATCTTCAGGCGTTGTAGCGTCGGTCGTGGTATAATCTTCAGTTGTTGTATAACCTTCAGTCGTTGTAAAGTCGGTCGTGGTATAATCTTCAGTTGTTGTATAATCTTCAGGCGTTGTAGCGTCGGTCGTGGTATAATCTTCAGTTGTTGTATAATCTTCAGGCGTTGTAGCGTCGGTCGTGGTATAATCTTCAGTTGTTGTATAACCTTCAGTCGTTGTAAAGTCGGTCGTGGTATAATCTTCAGTTGTTGTATAATCTTCAGGCGTTGTAGCGTCGGTCGTGGTATAATCTTCAGTTGTTGTATAACCTTCAGTCGTTGTAAAGTCGGTCGTGGTATAATCTTCAGTTGTTGTATAATCTTCAGGCGTTGTAGCGTCGGTCGTGGTATAATCTTCAGTTGTTGTATAACCTTCAGTCGTTGTAAAGTCGGTCGTGGTATAATCTTCAGTTGTTGTATAATCTTCAGGCGTTGTAGCGTCGGTCGTGGTATAATCTTCAGTTGTTGTATAACCTTCAGTCGTTGTAAAGTCGGTCGTGGTATAATCTTCAGTTGTTGTATAATCTTCAGGCGTTGTAGCGTCGGTCGTGGTATAATCTTCAGTTGTTGTATAATCTTCAGGCGTTGTAGCGTCGGTCGTGGTATAATCTTCAGTTGTTGTATAACCTTCAGTCGTTGTAAAGTCGGTCGTGGTATAATCTTCAGTTGTTGTATAATCTTCAGGCGTTGTAGCGTCGGTCGTGGTATAATCTTCAGTTGTTGTATAACCTTCAGTCGTTGTAAAGTCGGTCGTGGTATAATCTTCAGTTGTTGTATAATCTTCAGGCGTTGTAGCGTCGGTCGTGGTATAATCTTCAGTTGTTGTATAATCTTCAGGCGTTGTAGCGTCGGTCGTGGTATAATCTTCAGTTGTTGTATAACCTTCAGTCGTTGTAAAGTCGGTCGTGGTATAATCTTCAGTTGTTGTATAATCTTCAGGCGTTGTAGCGTCGGTCGTGGTATAATCTTCAGTTGTTGTATAACCTTCAGTCGTTGTAAAGTCGGTCGTGGTATAATCTTCAGTTGTTGTATAATCTTCAGGCGTTGTAGCGTCGGTCGTGGTATAATCTTCAGTTGTTGTATAACATTCAGTCGTTGTAAAGTCGGTCGTGGTATAATCTTCAGTTGTTGTATAATCTTCAGGCGTTGTAGCGTCGGTCGTGGTATAATCTTCAGTTGTTGTATAACCTTCAGTCGTTGTAAAGTCGGTCGTGGTATAATCTTCAGTTGTTGTATAATCTTCAGGCGTTGTAGCGTCGGTCGTGGTATAATCTTCAGTTGTTGTATAATCTTCAGGCGTTGTAGCGTCGGTCGTGGTATAATCTTCAGTTGTTGTATAACCTTCAGTCGTTGTAAAGTCGGTCGTGGTATAATCTTCAGTTGTTGTATAATCTTCAGGCGTTGTAGCGTCGGTCGTGGTATAATCTTCAGTTGTTGTATAATCTTCAGGCGTTGTAGCGTCGGTCGTGGTATAATCTTCAGTTGTTGTATAACCTTCAGTCGTTGTAAAGTCGGTCGTGGTATAATCTTCAGTTGTTGTATAACCTTCAGTCGTTGTAAAGTCGGTCGTGGTATAATCTTCAGTTGTTGTATAATCTTCAGGCGTTGTAGCGTCGGTCGTGGTATAATCTTCAGTTGTTGTATAACCTTCAGTCGTTGTAAATTCAGTCGTGGTATATTCTTCAGTTGTTGTATAATCTTCAGGCGTTGTAGCGTCGGTCGTGGTATAATCTTCAGTTGTTGTATAACCTTCAGTCGTTGTAAATTCGGTCGTGGTATAATCTTCAGTTGTTGTATAATCTTCAGGCGTTGTAGCGTCGGTCGTGGTATAATCTTCAGTTGTTGTATAACCTTCAGTCGTTGTAGAGCCTTTAGTCGTTGAATAACCTATAGTTGTTGTATATAACATATCTTCAAAGCATTCTTGCACGCCATCAACAATTTCGGTAATATTCACAGTAATCACACTTTCGCTAGTTTTTGTTAATTCTGCAGGAAAAACTGTATTTAACTTAACCAATTGAGCCGCAACCGCAGCTGACGTTCCAGTTAAATTCAATCCAATTTGTGTTGCCTTTGCAGCAACTTTAGTGTAACAAATAACATTAATTCCACACGATGAAGCTGCTCTACGTAATTCAGTAAGGTATTTGTTAAAAATTGGATCGGTAAGTTTTATGACTTCATCATACGTTGCCTTGAAACTGTTTTGCGCCATCTTAATTGAATTTTGCATATCGTCAACAGCCCCATCACGAATCCTTCTAATCTCTTCGTCTTTACCATCAACACATTTCTCAATAGTAAAACCTAGCTTCGCAGCTTCTTCAACAATTCCTTTGATCATGCTCTTAGCCCAATCAACTTTTTCGAAAATTTCATTGATCAATGGTTTTGCCATTCGATTTAAAGCATCAACGAGATCATTAATTTGTGATTGAATCATACCTAATATAGCATTTGCCAAACCTCGTAATCCTTCAATTTCATTTTCGGCAATTTTCTCCCATAGATCCCAAAGTCCTCTCGAGTCATTTTCAACAGAATATGTTTGCGCCTATTAAAGTAAATTATTACACAAGAAAAAAATCATTTTAAATCTCACCACTAAAGAAGTTGCTAGTAAGAAAAAAAATAGCTTCATCATCTTACAAGTGATAAAGTTATTATTAACACAAAAGTAACTAAAAATTAATTTTTAATGAAATACTAATCTGATAAGAAATATGTTTCATGTAAAAGCAATTTAGAAATTATCTTTCTTCTTTATAATTTGTTTTTCAAGTGATCTAATGCAGATGTTATGTTAAAATTGTTATCTTTCATGAATTTATTTAATTAAAATTTTAAAATATTTTCTGTACCACTGTACCACAATGAAAAATAGTAATTTTTGGCAATTTACTAGTCTGTGTTTTTGGGTGTTGCATAGTATTGGGAATTTTTAGATTTCTCTCGCCCTCTGGTGGCAAAAATATGAACTTCTATATTCTGTATTTACTTTTTTGATTTACCGCATTGGTACATGTTTTTTGAGCTTTACTGATGCTTTAAATAATAAATCTATTTATGTTTTGTTGAATATATAGTTATAAGGTACAAGAATGCATTTGAAACACAATTTTTGACACTGACAAGTACCTATGCAAGTACCGAATATCCTCCATTTATAGCGCCCTCTATACGTAGTTAAAATTCCCAATTATACTATTAAATACGGAGTTCTGGTGTAAGTAACACGTTTTATTTAATGTAATGAATGAAGCAAGACGAAAATTGAAAAATAGCCATTATGTATACCAACACTAAAATCCAAACAAAAATCAAACAATTCTTTAAATGGTAATTTTATAATGGAATTTCAATAATCAAAAAATAATAAATTTTACCTAGATGTTTAAAATCTGTTCTTAAGTAAACAGCATTATTTTGATTTTTTTAGATAAAAATCATTTCGCTGAGTAACCGATTTTAATAATTTGATTCTTTATCGAGTATAGGTAATAGTTTTTCAAAATTGAAAGTATTGATTTGAGTTAAAATGGTGTGTGCTAAGTGCTGTATTGGGTTTTGATTTATTTGTTGGTTTACAATCCTAATTATGGTTATATAAAGTCTATCTTTAATGTCTGACCAATATAAACTTTTCCACAATCCTTACATGGAACAGAATATACGACGTTTGTTTTATTCTGCGGGTAATCTTGACATCAATCTGAAAAGTGACTGATTTTTTCACTGTTTTACTAATTTTTTAACTCCTTGGCTGATTTTGAAAAATAAATTATTTAGTTTTACGTGCGATTGAATGTGTAATAAAATATATTACATTTTTTGTTTTCGATTAATAAATTAAAATCAGAAGAAATGACTGATTTTTCTCACTATTTTCCTAATTTTTTAACTTCTGGTCCGATTTTGAAAAAACTATTTTTGTAGATTTACTTAAAACTATATGTGACTGATTTTATTTACTTTTCTTCTCATATTTCGATAAAAATTTTGTCACCTCATATTTGGCAATAAAAAAGAGCTTTAGAAGAACTTCTTTTTTCAAAATATTTCTTGATTTAGAACAAAGTAACCACAAAATATAGTTTATTTACATTAAAATAAATACAAATAATGATCTTTTCGCGATAATATTCATTGTAATATTTAGAATAGGTTTATTAAATACACTGATATTACTGAGTAACTACAGTTTCAGTAGTTACGTCAGCATCAGTAGTTATTATTTAAGCTTCAGTACTGACTGCTTCAGTCGAATAAGTTTCGGTCGTTGTATAACCTTCAGTAGTTGTAGTACCTTTAGTTGTTGTATCAGCTTCGGACGTGGTATAATCTTCAGTCGTTGTATAACCTTCAGTCGTTGAAGTACCTTCAGTTGTTGTATAAGCTTCAGTCGTTGTATCAGCTTCGCTCGTTGTATCAGCTTCGGTCGTAGTATAACCTTCAGTAGTTGAAGTACCTTCAGTTGTTGTATAACCTTCAGTCGTTGTATCAGTTTCGCTCGTTGTATCAGCTTCGGTCGTGGTATAACCTTCAGTAGTTGAAGTACCTTCAGTTCTTGTATTAACTTCAGTCGTTGTATCAGCTTCGGTCGTGGTATAACCTTCAGTAGTTGAAGTACCTTCAGTTGTTGTATAACCTTCAGTCGTTGTATCAGCTTCGGTCGTGGTATAACCTTCAGTCGTTGAAGTACCTTCAGTTGTTGTATAACCTTCAGTCGTTGTATCAGCTTCGGTCGTAGTATAACCTTCAGTAGTTGAAGTACCTTCAGTTGTCGTATAACCTTCAGTCGTTGTATCAGCTTCGGTCGTGGTATAACCTTCAGTCGTTGAAGTACCTTCAGTTGTTGTATAACCTTCAGTTGTTGTATCAGCTTCGGTCGTGGTATAACCTTCAGTCGTTGAAGTGCCTTCAGTTGTTGTATAACCTTCAGTCGTTGTATCAGCTTCGGTAGTTACCTCAGAAGTTGTTTCCAAAGTTGTAGTTTCAAACTCTGTGCTTGTGGGAGCTGGGGTTGTGTTATTTTTAATAATTTCATAGCATTTTTGCACGCTAACAACAGTTCCGGTAATTTTAGCAATCGTACTTGCACTAATTTTTGTTAATTCAGCAGCAAAAACTGTATTTAACTTAACCAATTGAGCCACAACATCAGCTGAAGTTGCAGTCAAATGCAGTCCAATTTGTGTAGCTTTTGCAGCAACTTTAGTGTAACAAATAATATTAATTCCACACGATAAAGCTTCGGAAAGTAATTCAGGAATGTCATTGAATAAAATTTGATTGGTTAGTTCTCTGACTTCATCAAAAACTGCCATGAAACTATCTTTCGCTTTATCAACTGATTGTTCCAGAGCTTTAACAGCCTCATCACGAATTCTTCTAATTTCTTTGATTTTACCATCAACGCATATCCCAATATTAATTCCCAGCTTCGCAGCTTCTTCAACAATTCTCTCGATTATATTGATAGCCCAATCAACTTTTTCCAAAATTTCATTGATCAATATTTTTGCCATTTGGTATAAAGCACCAACAAAATCAGCAATTTGTTCTTGAATCATATCTAAAATATTATTTACCAAACCCTTTAATGCTTCAATTGCTTTTTCGACAATATCCCAAAGTCCTCTCGTGTCATTTTCGACAGGATGTGCTTGCGCCTATAAAAATAAATTATTAAACCAGAAAAAAATATTTTAAATCTCACCACTAAAGAAGTTGCTAGTAAGAAAAAAATTAGCTTCATCATCTTGCAAGTGATAAAGTTATTATTAACACTTTAGTGATTAAAAATTGGTTCTTACATTCTTTTTATAATAATCTGATAAGAAATATGTTTCATGCAATTGAAAGATAATTTGTTTTTAATTGGTTTTTCAAGTGATCTAATGCAGGTGTTAGGTTAAAATAGTTATCAGTTTTTCATTACTTTGAAATATATTTAATTCGTATAAAAAATTATAAAATTAAAGTTTTTAAATATATTAATTCTTTTTTTAATTTTCTTAATTTGGCTTTTGGTTTGATTTTGAAGAACCATTTTTATGTAGTTTTACTTAGGACTGTATTTGTAAAAAATTATTAAAAATTGAGTCCTTACATTTTTTGTTTTCGATTAAAAAACTAAAATCTGAAAAAGTTACTGATTTTCTATATTTTTATGTAGTTTTACTTTAGAACTGTATCTGTAACAAAAATATAAAAAAATGAGCTTTTACATTTTTTGTTTTCGATTAAAAGAATAAAATCTGAAAAGGTGACTGATCATATTAATTTTTCCCTATTATTTAACTTATGGTCTGATTTTGCAAAATCTGTTTATGTTTTACTTACCGTATATGTAACAAAATATGAAAAAAATGCGCCCTCACATTTTAGATAAAATTTGAAAAAGTGACTCATTTTTTCATTTTTTTTCCTATTTTTTGACTCCTGGTACCGAGAACTGTATATATTTTTATTTTAATATTATAAAAATTTTGCCTATTAAATTAAATAAAAAATATGAAATCAAAATTGTCCCAAAATCTGCTCAAAACATAAAAATACCTTCAAATTCGAAATAATTGTACATTTTATAAAAAATCACTTTTAATTACTGAAAGTTCAAAATACAAATAATATAAAATGGATTAGCAAAAATTCAATCAAAACCAAAAATATGGAATTTATTATCTTGATACTACTTAAAAAGAAAATACAATCATTTAATTATTTAATATTTTTTACATTTACATTTTTGCTTAATTATTATTTTAGTAAAGTTGGTAAAATTTTGCAGTGTGTGTTGCTGGAGTTGTATTATTTTTAATGATATCGTAACATTTTTGGACGCTAACAACAGTTCCAGTAATTTTCGCAATTGTGCCTGTGCTAATTTTAGTTAATTCAGCTGCAAAAACTGCATTTAATTTAACCAATTTTGCTACAACATCAACTGATGTAGCAGTTAAATGAACTCCTATTTGTGTTGCTTTTGCTGCGACTTTAGTGTAACAAATAATATTAATCCCGCATGTAAAAGCATTAGCAAGCAATTCAGGAATATCATTAAATAAAATCTGATTAGTCAATTCTGATATTTCATCAAAAACTGCAGCAAAACTATCCTTGGCTTTATCAACAGATTGTTCCAAATCATGCACAGCCTCATCTCGAAGTCTTCTAATTTCCTTTATTTTACCATCAACACAAATCCCAATGTTGATTCCTAATTTCGCAGCTTCTTCAGCAATTTTTTCTATTAAACTTATGGCCCAATCAACTTTTTCCAAAATTTCTCCTATCAAAATTTTGGCCATTTGAAATAAGGCCCCAACGAAATCAGCAATTGTTTCTTGAACCATGCCTAGAATATTGTTCACCAGAGCTTTTAAAGCATCAATTGCTTTTTGAACAATATCCCAAAGGCCTCTAGGATCATTTTTATAAATTTCAAAATTATCAATTGGCTCAGATTTTACCTAAAATTAAATATGAATAGATATTTTGTAATACTAAAAATTTTAATCTTACCACTAAAGTAGTTGCTAACAAAAAAATGATTAGTTTCATCATGTTGATGCAATAATTGTTTAATAAATCAATATTTACAGTAATGTTCGCTCTAAAATATTATTACTTTATTTAATTAAAAAAACACACTGCATCTTTTATATAATTTAATCAGATAAGATACACTAAGCTCTGATGAGATTATTTTTTTTTTCATCTATATGTGTTTACCTAAAATCTTGTTATTGTTTTTCTTAAACTTGAAATTTAAAGATAAATCTAAAGTGTCTAGCTTTATTTTACAAATATCATCAGAATTATGCCCAAAATTGTTCAAAATTTGTTTTAATAAAAAATGTGGAATATTTTTTTAACATTACCTACTTTTTAATGCTACATTTTTCGAAATGGGTTTAAAAAATGCGTTACCAATATAGGAGGAATCAAAAAATTAAAATCTAATAGTAGTGGTCTTCAAAAAAATACATCTTGGTCATTAAATCATGCCCAAAATAGTAAAAAATTATTATTCTCGATTTATAAAACCGTAATTGTTCTTATAATCACCCATAAAGTCATAATCGATGATTATTTTAAAATATAAAAATCGAAACCCACGCTAGGTACTAAAAAGATGATTTAGTTTCAAAATTTTTGGAAATGTTTTTCAGGTCAAATTTTAAGGAGGCGGCGTTATGTTTTTTTTTTATTTAAAAAAGTAATTATTGTATAAAATTTGATTAATGTGACAGTGTATATAGCGTCAGAAATTTTATTACTCCAAATTTGTAGTTTTGCTGATAAAAATGTATCCTTCAGAATGGGTATTATGGATTATCGAGATGATCAAAAACCTTTTCTACAAATTGTATAGTAATACTAAGAGTGATGAAGAAATTGCTTCTGAAAAATTTATAATTTTTATTCGTTTTGTGTTATTTACTTTATTAACATGTATTTGTATCGGTATTACGTTCGCAAATTCCTTTAGGAAAAGTACAAATGAGGAAAATAAGCAAAATAAGCAAAATAGAAGGATACGCCCAGGTAGAAATTATTTAATACATGAATTTATTTTTCTACAAAAATTTTGTTGTTTAGGTCCAAGATCTTCTGAGAGAATCACACCTAGCATGCATAAACTTTACAGGATGGCTCGTTTTGAGGGTGGTACAATTTCTAATACCACATGCGATTTGGTATCAACCTCAGACAGTGATAGCACTGATGATGTTAATAATTTCAGAAAACTGGTCAATAATACAGTTCATCGATATTAATAAATGGATGTCCTGTTCAATTGTATAATTTGAAAAAAAAACAAATTTTTAAATACATAATGTTGTATTTTTTTTTTTAATTTATAAATTTACTAATTTTAAAACTTTTGTAGTAGTATAAGCTGGTGTTGTATTATTTTTAATTATATCGTAACACTTTTGGACACTAACAACAGTTCCTGTGATTTTAGCAATTGTAGTTGTGCTAAGTTTGGTTAATTCCGCTGCGAAAACTGTATTTAATTTAACCAACTGCCCTACAACATCAGCTGATTTGGCAGTTAAATGTACTCCAATTTGTGTAGCCTTTCCTGCAACTTTAGTGTAACAAATAATGTTAATTCCACAAGAAAAACCTTCAGCCAATAATTCAGGAATATCATTAAATAAAATTTGATTAGTTAATTCTTTGATTTCATCAAAAACGGACATAAAACTATCTTTTGCTTTATCAACTGATTGTTCCATAGCTACAACAGCCTCATCACGAATTTTCTTGATTTCTTTTATTTTACCATCCACGCATATCCCAATATTAATTCCTAATTTAGCAGCTTCTTCAACAATCTTTTCAATAATATCAATAGCCCAGTCAACCTTCTCCAAGATTCCTCTTATTAATATTTTTGACATTTGGTATAAAGCACCGATGAAATCAGCAATTTTTTCTTGAATCATGTCAAGGATATTCCCCACCAAACCTTTGAGAGCATCAATTGCCTTTTGGACAATATCCCAAAGACCTCGAATGTCATTAAAATTTTCGATTGGTTGAGCATTTGCCTAAAAATTTTATAAATCTTATTATTTAATCAAAATTTAATTTTAGAACTTACCACGTAACCTGTAACTAATAAAAGTAAGACCAATTTCATCATTTTGTAGCTTATTATGGTAAATTTTGTAACTCTTGGATAGAACCCTAGGAATATTACAAATCGTAAATAAAAACTCTCTTTTATATAATATTTGTTTGATAAGATACATTTCCATTCACCATTGTTGTTAATTATAGATAATACTCATTTTTTTTTAAGTTTTATCTTGTGATTGAAGCCAGGTGTTGCTTTTTCAAAACAATTTAATGATAAGTTATACAAGTGCATTTTCTTGGAAATTATCTACTTAATTTCTTTCTTTTGGAAAAGAGCAAAATTTCATGCAAATTCCTGCATTTTTCTATAAAAAATACTGAATATTGTTCGAAATGTCGATATTCAGTTGATAATGAAAACATTTAATTAAAATCTTGGTAAACATGAAGAAATACAAGATAAAAATTTAAAAATCCAGCTATTCCACCGAATATGATACTTTGTATCTTCAAGATGGTTTCGTGGGAAACAATTCCAATGCCTTTTCTTAAAATTTAAAGAAAATAATTTCATGAAATGTAAAAAAAAATTTTTGGATAAAACAAAATACAGTTATTGAGGTCTTAGAAGAACCAGATTGGTTTCTACTTGGTACTCTTCTAACAGACAATGCTCTTATTCATTTCTTAAAAGGAAAATCAAAAAGGGTGGAACTTAAGTCAATTCGACTACCATCACACGTTCTTAAACATCACTTAGCTATACCAAAGTAAATTTATTTGTTCCTTCTGGAATTACTTGTTTTGATGACACCAAAAGGTCATTGCCCAAAATTGTCTAAAATTATTATTTTCGATTTATAAAACCGTAATTATTCTCATAATCACGTATAAAATAATAATCGATGATTATTTTGTTGTTGTGGTCTAGGCTAAAAAAAATTGATCATCAATTTTAATGCTAAAATTTTGGAAATGGGTTTAAATCATGCGTTACCAAATTTCATGCGGATTTATGTTGGGAAGAGATCAAAAAATTAAAGTCTTATACTAATGGTCTTCAAAAAACTACACCTAAGTCATTAAAATCATGATCAAAATTGTATAAAATTATTATTTTTGATTTTTATAACCGTAATTATTCTTATAATTACCTACAAAATGATAATCGATGATTATTTTGTTGTTGTGGTCTAAGCTAAAAGAAATTGATCATCAATTTTAATGCTAGAATCTTCGAAATGGGTTTAAATCATGCGTTACCAAATTGTATGCGGATTTATGTTGAGAAGAGATAAAACATATTGGAGTCTAATAGTGAAGGTCTTCAAAAAACACAACATGGTCACTAAAATTGTGCCCAAAATGTCTTAAATTAATATTATCTTCTCGAATTAATTGTATTAATTGCATTTTCTTTAGAAAAAACACCAAAACTAATTTTTCTGAAGATGTTAGGCTTCAAGTTTCACTTCCTGTTAAAAAGGTGGTTTGTGAATTCGCGTGGCTTCTTTTTTATATTGGTCTTCATCTGGGTAATTCTGTTTGTGTTCAACATACTTGTTGTTGTGGTTCTTTGATTAATGAAAATGGTTTGCATGGTTTAAACTGCAAATCATGTGCTGAAAGATTTTCTAAACATCATGAAGTAAATGATTTAAATAAAAGAGCTCTTATTTCTTCTAGTAGAAATTAAAAGAAATTTTAATTTGGAACCATCAGGAATAAGCAAAAATGGCGGAAAAGACCTCATGTAATGACCATGATTCCGTGGAGTATAAGCAAACTTTTGGGATGTTGATATAATAGCTTCTCCATACTCATCAAGTTCCACTGGTGCAGTTGCTTTAATTAAAAAAATATCTAAACGTATACTAATCCTTCAGGAATGTTACTATTTATCCCATTAGTATTAAAACTTTTGGCGTTTAGGTATCACTTGGATTGCAATTTATCAAAGATTTTATACGAAAATTAAAAGTGTAACCAGTAATGTGAGATTCACTTCTTTTATAAATCAAAGAATTAGCATATAGCAATATAAAGAGAAGTTGCTGCATCTATTTTTAGAATACTTCCTAAAGTAAATTGTTTGGGAGACCTTTACTTTTCTCGAATATTGCCATGATGCCCAGGACCTTGATCAGCAGGTTGGAGGTCACGGGATAGTTACTTAAATTTTTTTTATTTTACAGGCTTACAAACCATATTTTTTGATTTTATTTGATTTTGGGTAAATTTTAAGATGTTTTTTTTGTAAGTTGATCTATAAACTATTAATTTAAATAAAATAATCTATTATTGCAATTAAGTTTTTTAATAATTTAAATAAATTAGACACAAATTAACAATTTTTACATGAGGTAACTTATGGCGTCGTAGTTAACTACAATGGTGGTAAACTTGTTGGTTCAGTAGATTCAGTTACTGCTTCACTGGTGGGTTCAACTGGTTTTTCAGTAACTCCTTCAGTGGTTGGTTCTTCAGTAGTTCTTATGGTAGTTGTTTCTTCAGTAAATCCTTGAGTAGTTGCTTCTTCAGTAATTGTTGTTGGTTCTTCAGTAGTTCTTATAGTAGTTGTTTCTTCAGTAGTTGTTCCTTCAGTAGGTACTTTAGAAGTTGGTTCAGTTCCTTCAGTAGTTGGTTCTTCAGTAGTTCTTATAGTAGTTGTTTCTTCAGTAGTTGTTCCTTCAGTAGGTACTTTAGAAGTTGGTTCAGTGTCTTCAGTAGTTGGTTCTTCAGTAGGTGGCAAAGTTGTACCATTCTTTTTAGCCTCCTCGAAGCAAGCTTCGAAATCAAGTACAAGTTTAGCAATATCACTAATAGCTTGAGCTTTCACCGCCACTAAATCCACAGTAACATCAATGACATCTTTAGCAAGTTTCGCTGTAATTCTAGCAACCTCAGCTGTCAAATCCGCTGTGATTGAAGCAACACGTGCCAACAATCTAGTGTAACATAGCGGATTAATACCACAATGGAAACCTTTGTCAATTATATCAGGAATATCAACCACAACAATATGATTGACTTTACTAAGTAATTTTGAAACTGCATTACTCAAATCTTCAGCGACGGCATTGAATATATCATTCAAACCACTGGTGGCATTCTCAACTAAATCTTTTAATTCTTCTATCTTTCCATCAACACAATGGCGAATGTCGAGGTTTAATTCCTTAGCTTTTTCAACTATATCATCGATTATATCAGTAGCCCATTCCATCTGCTTGCCAATAAGTCCAAGCATTTCATTGACAACTTTCCCAATTTGATTAATGGCTTCATTGAGTTGTTTTTGAATTGTGTTGCTTATGCTTATGATAAAATCCTTTAATTTATCTAAAGCTGCGCAAATTGGATCCATTAATCCTCTTTGATCATTGGATAATACAGCGGTTTTGCTGCATCCATCAGCCTAAAGATAACAGTTCTAATTTTGGTAATAATTTAATAATTTACTTACAGTAACTGCTGCAATAACGAAGAAGAAGATGAATAATTTTCGGTACATTTTGATTTAAAAAAGGTTTAGAAATATTTGAAGTAAGTGAAGTATTAATGGTTCTACCGAATATTTATATAACTATTTTGGAGGTGTTATTACATAGCGAAATTATTTATCAGTACTCTAATTGACACATTTTTTTAAGATAAGTTTATTTGTAACAATTAATGCAATGCCAACACGCAAAAGTTACTTCATTTAATCATTCTTATCAGCCCTATTTTTAATTTCTTCTATAAAAAACTAATTGATTTTCTTTAAAATAATTGATAAAACAATGGTTGATTTAAAAAAAATCTGAATATCATTTTTATTAAATCTTAAAAAAATTTAAATTCACTCATTCAATTAAAGATTTATATATTTTTAAAAAAGACTTTAGATGAGTTTTCAGCCAAAAAAATATTCATTTTGTTATCACGTTTTTTGAGGTCTGGATAAAAATTTGTAAAATCCCACTTTCATGTCAAAAGTCCAGAAATTTTAGATTCTTCTTTTTAAAAATTGCTCTCTCCACTGCCATATTTTTACAAGATTTGTACCAGAATTTTGTCATTTTTTTTTGAAAATTAACCGATTTTAATCAAATATTTTTTAAAATGCATCTATTCATGGTAATCATATTTAGTAAAGAAAATTTTGTAGCCTTAAAAAATTAAAAAAGTTACGACTCAAATAAAAGATAGTCAAAAATATACAAAATGTACGAAGTGTACGAAATGCACAAAATCTATGAATTAAGAAAGCTCAATAATTTTTTAGACACCTTAAAAACTATTTTTGTTTTCAAAATTCTAAGTGTGAATTTTTAAAAATACACATTTAACACAATGTGAAATTTTATTTAAATAATCGCTACTTTTGAACTAAATGTCGTACAGATTTGATTTTTTTAGATTTGTTTTAATTTTTGCTAACCTATAAATTGTAAATAACAATATTCAAATTTTAATTTAAAAACACGACAAATCAAGTCTTGAAAATTAATATTTGAAAAACAAATTTAGTTTGTGTTTAGAATTAAAATTCGTTCAAATCATTCATTCTTCAGAAATTATTTAAAATACTATGGATTTAAATGCGCTTCCAATTAAGGAATTTTTCACGTAACGTAGTAATTTAATCAAAAACATAATGTAAATAAATAATTTGTTATCAGGACAATCCACTTTAGAATATGTCTGTTGATTATATCAATCAATTAAAATCTACTTATAAGTTAATTTTAGTTTATGATAAAATTTTATTTTATTCGTCAAAATAAAATTAACTCACTTGCCTTTATGTGAATTTTTTAAATATTGGTAAAAAATGAATTTTAAATTGTTTTTATTTTGCACCTTCCTCGTTTTAAACAAGGTAATAATCATTATTATATTAATAATTAATGTAAGATTGTTTTTCAAAATTTTAAAAGCATTTTATGTATAAAGTTTGGTGAAAGAGATAAAATATTTTCTAGGTGACATCGATTTCAGCCGAAACTGAATTAAACCAATTCGATGAACGTTTTGAAAGATTAATTGTTCTTTTAAAGAAAACAATTGAAACATCTATAAACGATGCTGGAAAATCCCTTACAAAAGTTTACACCAACATAATAAATATTTTCGAAACGAACATTCAACACGCTTACACCCAAATAAATACTCTAAAAACTGCAGCTTTTAATGAAATTAATGTTAAAATCGACGAAGCGAAGGATGCCAATATAAACGTGGATGAATGTTTACTTATTTCTCAAGAGATTTCTGAGCTTACAACAAGCATTTTGATTAAAATTAATAGTTTTTGGGAAAACTTTAAAGCGAGTCTAAAGGAATTGCAGGATACAGTGGTTGAAGATTTTTATAATACGTTTGAAGTTATTACGGAATTGAAAGGAGAGTATGGTGGATGTAAAGATGAAATATGTAAAGCCATAGTATCTATTAAAGTTATTAAAACTTCGGATACGCTAGAGAAGCGTTTTAGTATTACAACCCAAAAAACTATTGAGGTTTTTGAGGAGACTTACGATGAAAATAAAAGTTACTTCAACAGTACTTTGGAAGGTGATTTTATTCAAAGACTCGATTTTATTAAAGAGGATGTTATTAATTGTATTGATGCTAAATTTAAACGCTTTTGATGTCAACAAAATATAATATATAAAGTTTAATAGTGTTTTTATTTAGTAAATTTTCTTGGAAACAAGCACAAACCAAAATTTTATATAAGAATCATATAGCACCTAGATGTATTTTTAACACGTTCACGCCGGCGCCGATGTTCATGTTTTTCGCTGTGAGGCGGCGCTATAATTCATGCTGCGCGGCAACTGGCGGTGCACATGTTCGTGTTGCGCGTCATCTGGCGGCGCACGATTGTTGCTTGCTCACACCTGTATACACGTCGTATTTGTTTGCTAACAATGCAAAAAATGCTATAAAAATTTGTCCAAGAAAAAGGGCAGAGAGTATGCCACTAACAAAACTAGAAAAGTTAAGACGTATTGTGGGCAGTGCAAAGGTCAACCAGCACTTTGCTTGAAATGTTTTAACAAATTACACAAAAAACAATAAATAATGAATAATGAAGTTATAAAATAAATAATATTGAATTTTTATGTTATTTTTTATGGAATTTGAGTTATCTGTATTTATAATACCGAATTATTATGTTTATATTATTGAACAAAAGTTATGTATATTATACGTTATTAATTATGCTTAAAAATAAATGTTTTTGATGAATTTGCGTAAAATTTTCATTCTTTTAACAATCAAATACGTACCACCGATGGTACGCACCGCCCGATGAGACAGTCTAGTGCGGGCCACCGATGGTACGCGCCGCCCGATGAGACATTCTAGTGCGGGCCACCGATGGTACACGCCGCCCGATGAGACAGTCTAGTGCGGGCCACCGATGGTACGCGCCGCCCGATGAGACAGTCTTGTGCGGGCCACCGGTGGTACGCGCCGGCGTGAACGTGTTAAAAATATTTGGTGAAAATCGGTTGATTAGTTTTTCTATAATAAAAATGACTACATTTATCTCGCGTTGAATTAAAACCTAAATCTGAATCCAATCCGACGTGTTTATTTCGAAAAAAATGCGGATAGAGTCAATCGATATTCCATCCAATCCGGATCAAGTGTCATGACATAAATATATTGATTGATAAATATTTAATTTGGCCACAAATCCTGCCCTGGAGAGCTTATCTGAATACTGTGAAACATTTTACTGGAATGATCAGAAAATACAATACAGTCCTTAAAGTTTGAAAACTTATGGGGTTTTTTCTTCCATACAGTTTTCGAGCAATCAACTTTTTTTGGAAAATCTAAAATTTCTAGACTAAATTTGACTTGAAAGTGGGACTGTCTAAGAAATCGCGATGTCGATTTAATGGATTTTTTATGAAAAAGTATTGTCGATGAATCGTTTTTGTCGATGATAAGGTGTATCCTTGAAAAAGTAATGTAAATAAATCAGTTGTCGATGAAAAAATATTGTCGATGAACTTCCTTGTAGATGAAAAGTTCATATGTCGATGAAAAGCTCTACCTATCGATCAAAATGTAGTGAAATGTCTGTGTCGATGAAAAGGTCTAATGAAATGGAGTATCGATGAAACTTCCATGTCAAAGACCTTGTCGATGAAAAGGTAGTCTTGATAAAATACTTATCGATGAAGAGATAGTGCAGATTCAACTGTAGTCGATGAAACGACACTGTCGAAGAAATGGTTTTTGATGAAAGAGAAATGTTAATGAAACGTTCTTGTCGAGGAAAATGTGTGTCGATGAAACGTCCTTGTCGATGAAAAGGTAGTTGATAAAACGGTTTTCAATAAATAGGTTTTCTATAAAACGGTTGTCGATGAAAAGGTAATATCGATGTAACTTCAGTGTCGATGAAAAACTAGTGTCGATGAAAAGCCAATATGTTAATGAAATGGTAGTGTCGATAAAATGGGTTTCGATGAACAGCTAATGTAGAAGAAATTATGTATCGATGTTGATGAAACTTCAATTTGGATGAATAGGCGTGCCACCACTTCATCGTCAGTACATTCATCGACAGTGCTTTTCCATTGACAACAGTTTCATCGACATAACCTTTACATCGACAAGACCGTTTCATCGACACGACCAATTCATCGACATTAAGTTTTCATTGACAACTATTTTATCGACACTACCTATCCATCGACGGACCTTTCCTTCGACAAATATGTTTCATCGACATTACTTTTTCATTAATATAAACGTTTCATATCAATATCTTTTCATCGACATCTCTTTCATCATCAAATCGACAAATATTTTCTTCAATAAGGACGTTTCATCGACACAGACGTTACATCGACATTACTTTTCATCGTTAATCGTTTCATCGACATTACCTATTCTTCGACAAACACGTTTCATCGTCACTACCTTTTCATCGACAAACAATTTAATCGAGATTTTCAAACTTCTAAAATGCATTTTCATTGACAAACATTGATTACATTCTTCGACAAGACCGCTTCATCGATAAACACATAAATGACGAATATGTTTTTTAAAATTACTACAAAAAAAGGAGTTCGTCATTCACCGTTTTGTCATTTTCCAAAATATACTAAAGAATATTATAAAACAATAAAATAAATCGTGTAAAAAGGTTGTGCCGTAATAATTGTCCAAACAAAAAGACCTGTCGATGAAGAGGTAGTGTCGATGAAAATGTAATGTCGACGAATCGTCCTTGTCGAAGAAATGGTTTTCCGATGAATATTTGTATCGAAGAAATAGTTTGTCGATGAATAGGTAGTGGCGATGAAATGATTGTCGATGAAACGTCTTTGTCGAAAAAAAAATGTTTGTCGATGAAAAGGTAGTGGCGATGAAATAGTTGTGGATGAAAAGGTAATGTCGATGAAACGCCCTTGTCGAAAAAAAATATTTGTCGATGAAAAGGTAGTGGCGATGAAATGATTCACGATGAAAACGTAATGTCAATGAACGTCCTTGTCGAAAAAAATATGTTTGTCGATAAAAAGGTAGTGGCGATGAAATGGTTGTCCATGAAAATGTAATGTCCATGAAACGTTTGTGTCGATGAAACCTCCTTGTCGAAAAAATGGTTTGTCTATGAAAATATATAATTTAGATGAAACGTCCTTGTCGAAAAAAATGTTTGCCGATGAAAAGGTAGTGGCGATGAAATGGTTGTCGATGAAAAGTTAGTGGCGATGAAATAGTTGTGGATGAAAACGTAATGTCGATGAAATCGAAAAATATGTTTGTCGATGACAAGGTAGTGGCGATGAAATGATTGACGATGAAAATGTAATGTCGATGAAACGTCCTTGTCAAAATAAATGTTTGTCGATGAAAAGGTAGTGGCGATGAAATGATTGTCGATGAAAAGGTAATATCGATGAAACGTCCTTGTCGAAAAGAAAATGTTTATCGATGAAAAGGTAATGTCGATGAAATATCCTTGTCGAAAAAAAAGTTTATCGATGAAAAGGTAGTGGCGATGAAATGGTTGTTGATGAAAAGGTAATGTCGATGAAACGTATTTGTTGATGAAACGTGAAACGGACCATATTGTCGATGAAACGGTATACAACCGAATGAAAAGCTTTTATGAAATTCGATGTGAAAAAAACTGTCAAAACCGGATTTCGTATTTTAAGTGTAATTTTAAATAAAACGAACAATATTAATATAACGTGTTTGTTATTTATTTACAAATTTTGGAGACATTTAATGATTTCATCAACAGTCCTTCCCAAATGAATCCTAAGATCTTGACGTATGGCACTAACGCAAGTATCCTCATACCCAGGTACGAGAAGATCCATATCATCGTGGAATTTATCAACAACTTTTTGAGCTTTCTCCTTAATCAACCCAATTTCTTTACTCATCTCCTTTTCAACCAAACCCCTACAACCATCATCCTCACACAAATCGTACTCAATCATATACTCAGAAGGAATAGCATGAATTTCAGCGAAAGCAATAAAAGCTTTATTGAAAAACTTTTCCATTGCCTCAACAGTAGTTGTAATGCATTTTCTTGTAGAATACATAGCTTCGGATTCATAATTTAAAATCTTAGCCAAGTTTTCTTTAGTGCACTTTTCTATATCGCCAGGAGCTTTAGATATCAATTCTTCAACTTCCTTTTCCACTGCACGTGTTATTGCGTTTAATTCCGAAATACCTTTTTTTAAATCAGTGTTTGCTGCCATTACCATTGCTTGATAAAAAGGTTCCACGTGGTTAAAACCATATTCGGTGGCTTTACCAATTTCTGCTTTTAAATCATTGTAGAGTTTATCGAAATTATTTTCTTGAGCCAAATTGAAAACACGAGCCTATAAAAATATATTAATTAAATTATTTAAGATGAAATTGTGTTAATTATTGGATAGTTTACCTCTGAAACTGCAGCGATTATCATTAAAAGCGCCAAGTACTTCATTTTGACTGTGATTGGGTACTTCCAATTACTAATACAGACCATACAATTTTATTATTTATATGTTATTTTTATGATTGTAAAGTAATTTTTTATATCTTAAGTAGTTTTAGTTTTAAAGGTTAATTGAATTTGTTAAAAAAATAAAATACTTAAACTAAAAAGAAAGGAGATCTTAAAATATTTCAAGTTGTTGATTAAAATCAAATCAACTTGTATATTAAAATTTCGATTTTTCATTAAAATATACTTAGTTTTTTTTTAATACATCAGGAATAATCGGTTTTTATTTTGTTCTCAAAAATTATAATAGTTAGCGATTTTTACTGAAAGTAAATTCCGAAAATAGACACACTTAAAAAATGGTTAAAATCGGTTAATTACTTTTTTTCAGAATTTTTTTTTTCTGAAGTCCCGGATAAATATTTTAAAGTGCTGATTCTTTTACTCATAAGTAAACACGTAAGAAGGAATATAAAAAATATTTGACAATTATAGGTGACTCCCATAATAAGTTACAAATTTTCAAAATCCGCATCGAAAAAGCCCAAAATTCAAACCGCTACTTTGAAGAACTCAAGAGTACAGAAAAAATTGGGACATTAAAAAAAAACGCTCTTCCGGGGGAAAACAGGGAATTTCAAATAAAAAACTGCATATTTTGTTCCTTTGACCGAGCCTGAGATATAAGCCAAATAATCGCCCGATTTTTTGAGTTTACGTTCCAGAGTCGTAACGCCACAGGGTTGAGCCTGGAAACATAAAAAATGGTTAGGGCAATTCTCAGGATGCAAGATTAAAAGGGGTAAAATTTCGTCGCTTCATTTTAAAACCCGACGGTGCTGCGATTTTTCAAAATTGACGCCGACGTTTGGAAAAAAAAGCAAGTAAAATCGAAGGTTTTCAAATTTTTTTTTCAAGGTGTTTTCGTACGATTTCAAAGTAAAAATACAAAAAAGATTGCATTTTAAGCAGAAATCGTGAGTATTGTGCGTGGAACTTTAGAAAGGTCGCATATTTATATTCTTAGGGAGAGAAGTGAATGATTTAATCCTTATGTTTAAAAATACCATAAATCAATTGATTCCCAACGAAGAATTTTAATAGTTTGTATTTAAATTGCTTCAGTTATATTTAATCATTTTGGAGTAAATCTATTAATTTTCTCCCGGTTGTTAAACAGTTAAATTTTTATTGTTTAGAAGCGAAGACTTAAAAGGATTGTCGGAGGTCATAACTTTTTTGCAGTGGCGCTTTTTTAAAATTTCCTTTTTTATTACACAGAAGAGTCTTGTGGCTACCAACTTCAAGTTTTTTGTTTTTATAAGCCAAACCAAATACTCATAAGGCAGCAGTAAAAAGGGCGTTTGACAAAAAAAAGTTCGTTTAACGGCGCTGGCCAAAATTCCAAAAAACTAATTGAAATAATAAGTTAAGGTATAAACGAAGAGTTTGACAGTTCGATTTTTTATTAAGTGTATTTTAATCTTTTTACAACACTCCAAATATTTTTTTTAATTTTAGTAAATTTTTGGGGTGTATGCTATTAGTAATTCCAAGCGCGCAACCGAGTCTCGTCAATTCGCGAGCTAAATAGCGCAGGTGTCATACGGGTATTAAGCCTTAATTAATAATGGATAACAAAATAATACGTTGATAGAATTTATTTAGTTACTATTTTTGCTATTGGTTAAAGATTTTTCTGATATATTTTTTATGATAGGTGATTCTAATTCTTTTGCGTTAGAAATTGTTTTATCAGCGCTTTCAATGTCTTTAACCGTTGGAATGATTTTAACCATAAATGCACAGCTGTAATTTCCAGGTCCAGGATCATCAAAAATAAGTTCTTTATCAGCGTCACGCCAATTCACATAACTAATTTGTTGAGTGAGTGTAAATCCAAGTTTTTTAGCTGCGTCTTGATAGCTTAACGAAGTAAAAATACCACAAAGTATGTAAACATCCAATGTAACAGATACCTTTAATCCAGCATTCATTAATTGATAACCAAGAGCTTTTTTTCGGTGTTCATCTTTGATACACACTAAATGATACCTGATGTATTTATCGCATTTATAAATTTCAAATAAATTCTGTTCTTTCAATATCACATTAGTAATGGCGTTACATTTTTGACGCCCTTCACCATTCCCATGTATTAATCGATTAAAAATGTGATCATAAGTATTAAAATTAACTACATTCATTAAAAGCACCCCGACTAACTCATCTTCATTATTTTCATCCAAAATTATTATAGAAGTCCAGTCTTTCATAACGAAATTTATGTATGCTGTAAATGATTTAAGAGAAATTTCATCTTCTAAAATATTCGCGTTTCGACAAAGGACTTCTCTAGGTGTATAGTACTTATGTATTAAATCAACCACACTGGAGTAATAATTTTCTTGCAAATCTTGAATTCTATAACCACTTGGCAAAGTTGCCCATACTAGCGGTCCAAAAATTTTTTCATGCAGCTTTTTCATTCGATTCTCTTCCTCGTGCACTTCTTGCTGCAGCTGCTTTGCATATCCTTTTTCTTTACGTAATCTACGACTCATTTTTAATACTTTTATAATTTAAAAAATACAATAAGTTAAATGGACATGTCAATGACACAATTTTTGTTAACGTCATGTCTAAAAACTATAGAACATATTTATGGTTTGTTTTTCAACAATAATTTGCGATTTAAAAGATCAAATACCATCTCTAGTGGTCATTTTATAAAGCTAAAGCTTTAAGGTACTTAAAAATCCGCGGTTACGAAACCAAAAATTTCTTAAAATTTTACTTAGTTACTGAGACTATCGGCAAAAATACTTTTTTAAACTTTATCAACTACTTTTTGGGCCGATTTTCAAAATTCTTAAAAATTCGCAGTTTCTCTAGGTTTTAAATCCGAAATCTTTTTTCACACATCTTTATTTATATGAAGCTGGAGTGTTAGCCTTCCCGTTTAAACCAACGGTTTGGCCGATTTTTGGCAAAAATTTCGCCTAGAAAAACAACTAAAAAATACTCCAATTTAGCACATTTTTCTGCAGGAAGGACTTCAGGTTTCCACTATTAATACTTTCAAAGAAATTAATTTAAAATAAAAATTGGAAAAAAAATTGAATTCTTAAATAATTATCAAAAAAAATTTAAGTCTCATTTTTTTTACAAAAAAAAATGAATTTCTCGAAAACTTTTCAGAAGAAGCTTATTTACTGAAAATTTGTGTTATATTTTTAATTGACCAAAAAGTAGTATAATGGTAATGTAGTAATTACTTAAGAGGATGTGATCCAGGTACCTAAAACATTGCGTTAAAATTGAGCAAAAGCTAAACGACATGGGAAGATATTTTTTCCTTAGCATATTTATAAACTGCAAAATGATACTGTTCAGTTTAAATTTTAGGAAAATTAGGAAATGCCGTTCAACTAAAGAAAAACAAAAACATGAAATTAAAGAAATACTTTTTTGGTAAATTGCTTATTTTACATGTGCTTGCTTTGAGAAAAATAAGGTAGATAATTTTATAAGTATTTTAAATCACTTTAGTATAAGATTTTTATAAAAATTTAGGCAATTGACTTTTACACGTTTCGAGATTAATTCTCTAATTACAATAGAAAAGTATAAATACTTTGAAAATTCCATTATCGCACACGTTTGTTAATCGACATCCTTTTGTAACGCAATGAAGCTTTTTATCTTCCTTCTTCTCGCCCTAACAACCTGTCAGGTACAATATAATAATTACTTAATAATTTTTTTATTTAATTTCGTAATTCAAGGGGAAATACATTACACCTGTTGAAGATGATAGCGATTTCGAGAAGATTTATAATGAATTAAATAATTTAGTTCAAAATGAGGTAAAACAAGCTTTTAAACGCAGCTATGCACTTTACCAAGGAATGGTAATGGCAGCCAGCAGTGATCTTAAAAAAGGTTTACTTGAATTAGATGCTTTAGCAAGAGGAGTACGTCAAGAAATCCAGGAGCTCGAACAAAATGCTTCAGGAGACGTAGAAAAATGCACTAAAGAAAATAAAGAGTGGATAAACGATTTGGAAAGTAGAACAATTTACTCCACCAAAAAATGTATCACCACAACAGTGGAAAATATGGAAAAATATTTGAAACAAGCTTTAGACGCTTATTTCGAAATTCAGTTAATTCCTACTAATTTTATTATTGAACACGATTTTTGTGAAGACGAGCGTTGTGAAAAAAACGTTGTGGAGGAGATGAAAATGGAAATTGAAGCTTTTCCAAGTAAACTTACAAAAATTGAGGTCAATTTTCAAAATAGTGTCAACGAAATGGTGCCTGGTTATGAGGAAAAATGCATTTCCAGCAAGAGGCAAGCTTTAAGATTTGCTTTGAGGGAGATTGTTAATGAAATTTCTGATTGTCTTAAACAAAAATAAATAAAAATTTTTAAATGATTTATTTTTTTTTAGTTTTTCCAACTACATGACCCACATAGTACTTCGACTGTTCAATTCAATTGTTTTATATTTTAACTGACCTCCTAAATTTTTTAATATCTAACATTTGCGGTGTCCACCTACAAAAACAAAAGCGTCACTTTGGGGACACCAAAATGACATAAAGAGTAAACGCAACAACAAAAAAACTCCCGTTTTAAGGTAAAACGTGGAATTCATATGAGGAATAAAGCAACTACGATTTTTTTCCTCCTACCGAACTTCTAATCGAGGCCAAAAAGTTTTGGTACTTTTGCCGTCCGAAAAAACGGTAGAATTGTACAGTTTGCGTCTCGGGGCCGTGACGTCACACCTATGCGCGGGGAGGCTTAAAAATCGGTCACGGTAATCCCCAGGATGTTAGAATAAAAAGGGTCAAATTTCGTCGCTTCCCTTTAGAGTCCAAAAGAGTCGCGATTTTTCAAAGTTAACGCCGCCGAAAACCCGAAAAATGTGAGAAGAATCGACCATTTTCGGGATTTTTTTTCAAAGTGTCGGGGAGGTCCAAAAAATTTAAAATTCGAGTCACACTTGGAATCAACATCCCTCTTTACATTGGAACCGGAATTTTTAAAAACGGACGAAAAAAACCACCCTTTCGGCCGCTCCTCAAAAAAAACGTCCGAATTCGGTATAAAAATACGAAAGGGGTCGTATCTCTGCCCCCTTAATAGTTAGATCCGGGGGGAGGGGTTAAAACCACCATCTTCAGAATCCGGTCCCCCATAAGATACTAAAATTTGGTGCGATTCGGGATGAATTTCGGACACTTAGGGGATGAACTCCATTTTTCGTTCGGGGTAGAATAACTTTTTTCAGGGTGGTCCGATCAAAAAGGGACATTTAAAGTTTTTTCTTAAAATTTTCTTCTCCTTAAACCTACAAAATTTCAACTCTCTACGAAAAAGCACCTTTCCCGTTTCTTACGGGAGTATCCCATCTGGGCCCGGCGCCTTCTTCATTTTTTATTTGGATTGAAGCGGCTTTCAGCTCTTCACTCGTGATTGGTGGAATTTGCTCCTGGTTTTGGGTTTGCGTTATGGAAATAAGTTTTTATACATTTCTTCTGCAAATTCTGAGTCTAGCTGTATCTTTGGGACCAATTTTCTCATTACAGTTTGCTACCCAAGGCCCCAAATATCATCTTCCAGTTCACTACACACTGCCTTCCACTTAGCTTCTTCTGCCTTTATTATCATGTGTTTGAGTTTCTGTCATATATACCGATTAAAGTAAAGCCTTCGATAGTCTCTGATAAATTTAAGAATTATAATACCAAATGAAATACAAAGAATTCTTGGTTTTAAATCAATTAAAGGACATTTTTTCAATTATGCTACCAATCATATTGTTAATTCAATCTCTTCGTATCTCTATAACCGTCCTCAAATTGTAGAGTATCAAAATATTACCTCTAAGACGTATGTGACCACAAGTTGTGTACCCAAAGGCTCAACTATTGTACCACTTTTGTTTAATTTAATATCTTCAAGAATGATATCTGCTTAGAAATAAAGTAACCACTTATATTGTATGCCGATGACCTTAAGATTTACAGTGAAATTTCCTCAGTCTTTAAATCCTTTCAACTCCAACAGGACAATGAGAATATTTGGTGTGTATTTTATGATTCTTCAAAAATTGTCACCTAAGAAACCCTTTGTATCGTGATTCAATCGTAAATTTATTCCTTCCAAAAAGCATACTGAAAGGAGTAAATAAAATTCTGTAGCTTTTAATTTTCGATATTTAAATTTCGAGCCAATTTGTATATTCCTTATTATTTACATGTACTTGCTAAGAAAAAAGTGAAGTAGATACTTACCTCTCCTAAACCACTTTTTATAAATTTATAAGTATCTAAATTTAGGCAATTGACTTTTACACGTCTCGAGATTAACTCTCTATTTACAATAGAAAAGTATAAATACTTTTAAATTTTCATTATCAAACACTTTTGTTAATCGACCTCCTTTTGCAACGCAATGAAGCTTCTTATCGTCACTCTTCTCGCCCTAACAGCCTGTCAGGTAAAAAAAATATTTATCTCATAATTTTTAATTTAATACTGTAATTCAAGGCGAAATACATTGATCCAGTTGATGATGACAGCAATTTCGAGAAGATTTACATTGAATTAAAGAATGTAGTGCAAAATGAGGTAAAAAATGCTTTCGTTCGAATCGAACCACTTTACCAAGGTATGGTAATGGCTGCCAACAGTGATCTCAAGAAAGGTTTGCTTGAATTAGATGCTTTAGCGAGAGGAGTACGCCAGGAAATCCAGGAGCTCGAACAAAATGCTGAAGGAGATGTCGAAAAATGCACCAAAGAAAATAAAGAATGGATAATCGATTTGGAAAGCAGAACAATTTACTCCACCAAAAAATGTATAACCACTACAGTGGAAAATATGGAAAACTATTTTAAACAAACCTTCCAAGCTTTTTCCGATATTCATTCAATTCCTTCAAATTTTGTTATTGAGTACGATTTTTGTGAAGACGAGCGTTGTGAAAAGAACGTTGAGGAGGAGATGAAAAGGGAAATTGATGCTATCCCAAGTAAAGTTAATAAAATTGAGGCCGATTTTGAAGATAGTATCAACGAAATGGTACCTGGTTATGAAGAAAAATGCATTTCCAGCAAGAGACAAGCTTTAAGGTTTGCTTTAAGGGAGATTGTTAACGAAATTTCTGATTGTCTTAAACAAAAATAAATATAAATTTTTCCACCCACTATTATTTTAATTTTTTTCATTACATGACCCACTTAATAAACATCGCACTTTCACATTCTAAAATTTAGTACCTGGGCTGAATTTTGGATACTTAAGGGGGTGAAAAAAAAGATGTTCGGGGTTGAATATCTTTTTTTAGGGGAGAGCTGGAATAAAAAAACAAAATTTCATCAAGCTGATATAAAATCAGGAAGGGGTCGTCCCAAACTTTGATATTACAAAAATTACCAAATATATTTTTGGAAAAAATTAACGTCTTTATTTAAATTTGAATTATATTTATTTATTCAATTTTGTTTAAACAAGCAACGATTTCTTCAGTAATCACCCTACTTTGGTTTTTGAAATCTTCAGCAACATTAGTAGTGCACTTAACAAATTTGGGAATTTCAACCTTAACTGTTTCACGTGCATTTTCAATAGCTGCTAAAACATTGTCCTTGATATTTTGTACGGCACCAATAGCTTCGGTGACAACTCCAACTTGACATAAGATTTTCTCGCAGGCGTTGAATTTAGCAAGAAGGTCGCTGATTCTCTTGAGTGATTGAGAAACAACGTTCTTAACATTGATGACGGTACCCTTAACTTCACGTTCAAGACTGATGACGCAAGTTAAAGTGTTTTCTTGGGCTTGACCAACCATTTTCAAAATATCGCCTCTTTTATCTTCAACGCATGTTAAAGCTTCTTCTCCAAGACCTTCGGCTTCTTCAGCGAGTTTTTTCAAAGCCTCAAGAACTTCTTCGCGGATTTTTTGGACCTTTTCTAAAGCCTTTTTGACTTCTTCTTTAGCTTGTTCTTGGAGGGAATCGTATAAATCTTTAGCAATGCCTTTGATTAAGTCTAGGGTTTGGTGGACGAGTTCAATAGCTTCTTTGACGAGTTTTCGGATTGCTTCGATTAAACCACTTTCTTCGGCAAAGGTTGTGCTCTTTGCATCAATACCCTAGTTTTAAAAAAAATAAAATCAAAAAAATAATTTATTTTTGTAGATAAGGAAAGAATCTACAAGAACAAACCAAAAAAGTATGAAAACTTTAATTCTAGATTACAGTTATTATTTTAAGGCAAAATTAGTTAATTACCTGAGCAGAGTAGGTGACAAGAAGTGCCAAAAAGAAGAATTTAAGAGCCATCATCGTTGGTGCTGTTTAGTTACTTGGTTTTTGAGAAGCTAAACTAATTTTTTGATGAGTTTCCTATACTTTTATATGATTTTTTGTAATGTTATCAATTTTACAAAGGATTAAAGGAATTAGCAGTTAAATTAATCCACAATTATAATTAATACTTAAGATACTATTATAATACTATACGTAAATATTAAAACAAATTGAAATAAATACTTTAAATTAATTAAAAAATTACAACTGAAATAATATAATCCTTTAATCTTACTGTTGTTTTTATTGTAAATTTATCTTTTATTTCTAAGCCACTTTTAGATAATCATTGAATTAAAAAAATATATCATTCTCATGTTTCCATTGAACTTTACTGAAATTTCAAATTTTTTCTTTGTTTTTAAGTAAAGTATCATCATCATTTTGATGAATTTCCAAATTTAAAGATTCAGCACGTCTTTTCATTTTTGTGTGAAATTTTCTCATAACTGGAACGAATTTTAGATTTTTTGGACCACAGAAAGCCTTTCAAAGACGTTCCAAAAACTGTTGATTTTTTCGAACTTTCAAAATTTCCTTTGGAAGCGACAAAATCAGCTTCTTTTTTCCCACATCCTTATCAGGAAATTGGTTGCAAGTCCCCATCTTTTATCACTTGTTTTTTTAAATTACGGTGTAAAGCGGAAAACTAGTGGCGTACCTAAGGAAGGGGCAGGGGGGTATGGATACACGTGTAAACTGGCAAATAATTGAAATAAAAGAAAAAAATCATTAAATTCACTAAAATGATTGAATTTTTTGTTTAGATTTGTTGTTTTTTGTCAAAAGTGCACCCCTCTTTGAAAATGTCTGGGTACCCCACTGGGCCTAACATTGAAAATTCATAGAGACCACAATTTTAAACCGAAAATATAAACGACCTTTATAAGATTTTCAATCGAATCTAATATATTCAATATTTTATTAAAAGTTTAATTTTTTGCGTATTACAAAGCCTTAAGATGATAAGTATGATTTTGAGGATTAAGGGAACAATGTCGAAATTTCTAACAAAAATTATGAAGTGGATTTATTTTTATAATGAAATATGAATGTGTATTTGCGTTTAAAATTACAACAATATCTAAAGTGCTAATCAAATTTTTAATTTTGGATTGAATCAACAATTAATTCTCTTTAATCCTTTTCAATTATGATAAAAATACATATAAATTCTGCAATGATTAATCAAAAAATTAGTTTCGCTTCAACAAACACACCAACTAAACATCATCATGGCTCTTAAATTCTTCCTCTTGGCACTTCTTGTCACCTACTCAGCTCAGGTAAAAATTATAAAAACCGTAATTTCGATAAATAATCAAAAGTTCGTAGGGTCTTAATGCTGAAAATGCAGAAATCGAAGATACTCGTGGTCTCATCGAAGCAGTTAAAGCCCTCGTCGAAAAATCCATAGAACTCATCAAAACCACCATCGATTCCATAAAAGAAATTGCTAAATCTTTATACGATTCACTACAAGAACAAGCAAAGGAAGAAATAAAAAAAGCACTTGAATCCCTCTTAGGAGTCAAAAACGATGCTTTGAAAGCCCTAAAAGAACTCGCTGAAAAAGCAGCTGGTTTAGGAAAGGAAGCTGAAAACTGTGTAGTCTCCAGAAAAGACGAACTCACCGACCTCTTCGAATCAACCCAAAGAGAAACCCTAAAGTGCATTGATAGGACCAAATATGAAGTCAAAAGAGTAGTCATCAACGTCAAGAATGTTGTTGAAAGGTCTTTGAAAACAGTATCTGGACTCCTCAATGACTTCAAGGCTTGCGAAAAAATTTTATGCCAAGTTGGTGTTGTTACCAAAGGAATTGGTGCCGTCAAAAATATCAGAGAAAATATGGAGGCGGTTTTGAATGAAGCCCGCAGTGTTTTGAAGATTGAAATTCCTAGGCTGGTTGAATGCACTTCAAACGTTGCTGAAGATTATCAAAAGGAGGTCTTGGTTATTGTTGGAGAAATCGCTGAATGCGTCAATAATCTTGATGTTTAAAAAATAAAATAATTTATTTATTATTTAATTACTATTTTTCTTACCTCATTTTATGATAGAACAGTTTTTTACAAATTTTGAGTTACACAATACAAATATTGCAATTTCATGAATCAACAATAAAATTTTATAATTTTTTTACACAATTTTCACGTTTGCTGCTTAAAAATGCAACCCTTTTTGTATTTTTACTTTGAAATTGTAAGTTTTTTTGCGTGAAACCCCAAAAGGGAAGTTTTTTTTGGTCCGATTTAAAAAAATTAAGTTCAATTAAAATGAAGGATGCTAATTTTAACAGGTGTAGTTTTAAATTCATTGAAGTACGAAAATAGTTTGAAAAGTAAATTCGAAAACGTTCGATTTTTCTTGCTTTTTTTCCCAATCAATTTTGAAAAATTGCAGCACCGTCGGGTTTTAAATCGAACTCACGAAATTTGGTCCCTTTTGTTCTTACATCCTGAGGATTGTCCTAATAATTTTTTTAGTTTTCAAGCGCAATCCTGTGGCGTCACCACGCCGGGACGTAAACTCAAAAAATCGGTCACTTTTTTGGGCAGCAAAACTACGAAAACTGTTTGGCTCATTTCTCAGGTTCGACGAAAAGAAAAAATATGGGTTTTTTTATTCGTAATCTAAATGCTCTGTTTTCCCCCAAAACGGTAGTTTTTTTAAATATCTAAATTTTTTCGGTACTTTTGGCGCCTTCAAAGTCGCTGTTTGAATTTCGGCCTTTTTCGATGCGAACTTTGAAAATTTGTAACTTTTGATTGGGACGAGAAAGAATTGTCCAATATTTTTTATTTTCCTTCTTACATGCTTATTTATGAGTAAGAAAATCAGCACTTCGAAATATTTACCATGAACTTCAGAAAAAAATCGAACGTAAAAAGTAAAAAAAAAACGCGCTAAACGAGGTGGGACGATTGTTCCACTGACGCCTACAGTTTTTGAAAATTTTCAAATTTTACTTCGTTTCCCCAAAAAGAAATAACTTCTATATAGAATTGGTTATTTTTTTTTATACACTAACACGTAAAAAAGGTATGCTCAAATAAATTCGAAATCGGTCGTTTTCTTGCGCGGAGCTTCGAAAAGAGTGTTTTTTAGCCGATTTAAAAATATCAAATTCCTTTAAATAGTAGGATGTTTATATTAACAGGTGTAGGAATTCTACATTTTTCGGAGATCGGAAACAATTCGAAAAAAAATTCTGAAGATGGTTGGTTTTTTTTGCTTTTTTCCAATCGTCGGCGGAGTCACCTTTGATAATTCGCAGCACCGTCAGGTTTTAAAATAAAGCTATGAAATTTAGTCCCTTTTATTCTTACATCTTGAGGATTGTCCTAGCCAATTTTTAAGTTACCCTGTTGCGTCACAAAGCTGGGAGGCAATCTCAAAATATCGGGCGCTTTTTTGGGCCGCAAAATTATCAAAACGGTTTGGCTTATATCTCAAGTCGACAACAGGAAAAAATTTGTAGTTTTTAATTCGTAATCTTAATTTTGCTGTCTTTTCCCCGAAATGAGAGGTGTTTTTGTTACCCCAGTTTTTTTGTACTTTTGGTGCCTTTAATTTTGCGATTTGATTGGGACTATCAATAATAGTGAAATATTTTTTATTTTCCTTCTTACGTATTTACTTCTAAGCCAAAAAAATCAGCCCTCTGAAATTTTATGCTGAACTTTAGATAAAAATAGGACGTAAAATGATCAAAAAATTACACTAAACGTAGTGGTTTTATTATACTACTGCCACCCATAGTTTTTAAGAATTTTCAAATTTTACTACATTTTCTTTAAAAGGATTAATTTCTATATGGAATACGATATTTTTTATTTTTATGCCGAAAGAGGTTAAAAAGTTATGCTCAAATTAAGTCAAAATGTTAATTTTAGGGGTAAGCAGCTCCCGTCCAGGTATTCTTTCAACAGATTTTCAATTTTAACAGTTCCATCGAATGTACTCCTTAAACCAAAACCACTCGTGTATTGGTTTTTTAAAATTTCGCAAAAACAACGAAAAAAAATTTCAATGAAATTAACCTCTAAATTTCGCCAAAACTTTTTCCAAAAAAAATCGAATAACCCAATTTTAAGGAAATATTTTTCAAAATGCATCAATCCTTCTTATATACCTTCGGTAAAAATTTTAACTCGCTCACTTTTATAGTTTTTGAGATAAAAATCAAAAACCTATTCGGAAAAAATATAAAAATTTCAAAATATATTTTTTTCGAATTTTTTCAAAATTGACTCCAAAATAAAAGGTAATAAAAAATGAATGAAAATCGTTATAGTTATCTCCTACTCCCTCGAAAAAATTTAAACACTTATATAAAATTTTAGACTTGGTCCTGCATTCCTAAATGAAAACCTTGTCTAATTTTGATCGTTAAGTTGGTTTTGAACGACGCATTACTAATCTTATAGAATGTTAATATATTTTGGGAGTAATTTTCTAAAAGTTTACACTTCAAACATTTTCAGTTTTCAAGGAAGCCAAATTTTGTACAAAAAAATTATAATTTAGGAGTTTCAGGTTGTTTCAGAAAAAAATAAATAAAATGGTTTTAATTTTTAAATGATGTTCATTTATTAATTAAAGTAAAATATTTAGTTTTTGATGTTGTTGACACATTCCATGATATCAGCACGGATGGCATCCATGGATTTTTGGTATTCTTCAGCGACTTTGGCGGAGCAATCAGTGAAGACTGGAATTTCAGCAGCAATAACTTCACGAGCATCAGCAGCTGCAGCAAGAACTGCATCCTTGATCTTGGGGATGGCATCAATGGCCTTGGTAACAACTCCAACTTGGCACAAGACTTTTTCGCATTCTTTGAATTCTTTCAAAAGAACTTGGAGGGTTTCAACTGATTGTTGAACAACCAAACCAACTGATCCTACAGCTCTTTCGACGATTTTTTTGGAGGCTGAAACGCATTGCATTGAACCATCTTGGGCTTTGTTGTAGGCATCGACGATGTCTGCTGATTTAGCATCGACACAGGATTGGACTTCCTTGCTGAGATCACCAGCTTCAGCTACGAGTTTCTTGAGGGCCTCGATGGCTTTATCGTGGAGTTCTCTAAGAGCAGCCAAAGCTTTTTCGATTTCTTGTTTAGCGGTTTCTTGGAGAGCATCGTAGAGATCCTTGAGGACTCCCTTGATTTGATCAACGGTGGTTCTGACGAGTTCGATAGCGGCTTGGACTAATTTTTGGATTTCATCTACGATACCTCTTTCTTCAGAGATACTTACACTCTTGGCCTCAAGACCCTAATAATAAAAATACTTTAATATTTTTTTTAAATGTAATTTTTTATACTTACTTGAGCGGAGTAGACGACTAGGAGAGCGAAAAGCAAGAATTTAAGAGCCATTTTTGGGTTGTAGTTAGTGCACACAGAGTACTGAACTGATTTTCAAATCGAAAATTCGCTTATTTATATTGAACTAAAGTAGTTTATCGCATTATTTAAAAAAAAAATAATCCTTACTCAATTTAACGATATACTAAAACAATAAAGATAATCTTAATTGATTGATTGATTGAAGCTTTTATATTTTTCTATAGTTTTCAAGTTTGTTAAGTAAACTTGTTACAAAGTTCAATTATTTATTTAATGCAAGTAATTATTAAGTAGATTTATTACGTAATGACTACTTACTTTTGCATTAAAATGCGTTTTTTTACTAAATTTTAAATTTTAAGGTCTTTCTTTATTAATTGTGTGTTTTATTTTTTTGAAGGTACTAGTGCATCGCAACATGAAGTCTTTAATACACCTCAGCAAAGCAGCGAAGTTAGTTATCAGCATCTTTTACAACAAAGGGAAGAAGAAAATAAAGTGGAAGTAGAAAGGCTTACAGCAGAAATTCGAGCTTTGAAACATCAACTGCTCCAACTAACGAGTAAGTTCAAACATTACCTTCATTCATTCGTAACAGGCTTAATACCTATTGCAATAGGACAAAAAGACATTTTTATTAGATAAAGGTAACTTTAAAACTTTAAAATTTTATTATTTAAACTACAACTAATACTAAAGTTAATAGATACCTAAAATGGAGATTAATGGTTCCTGAAGTTATTTTTTAGTCAAAGCTTTTTGGTTTACTTTTAGAAATTAGAGAAAAAATGTAAATAACTTAAAGGAAATGTTTCTAATTGACGAATAATTGTTCGAAAATAATGCAGAGTGGTACTGTGGATTAATTTTGTAACTGCAAGTTCTCTATAATGGGTGGAAATTTTGCTGATATTGTACATGTCAACGAAGAACCAAATGCGAACCATGGCTTTTTGTAAAACTTGTATGACACCTGCGTTATTTATCTTGCGAGTCATCTCAGCTGAATACGAAACAAACTGGCTCCGCCTGTTCGACTTAAAATTTTAAATGGAAATCGGTTTTTATTTTTTTTCTCGAAAACTATAAAAAAAAATTTTTTTCGTTATTTTTTTTGAAATTTAAAATACCCTATACGTGGCAGCTTTCGGTTCAAAAAGTAGTTTTAAAATTGAAAATCCGTTTAAAAGTCACCCGGCGGGAGCCACTTACCCCTAAAATCAAAATTTCGAGTTGATTTGTACGTAATTTCTCAACCCTACCAAATATGAAAAATCTAAGTAGCCTGTACAATGTAAAAAATATTCCTTTTTAAAGTTGCCAAAGAAAATTGCAAAAATTTTGAAAACTGCGGGAGCCAGATGGGCCCAGGTTGGATCGCGTTTTACCCGATTTCTTGAACATTTTACGTTCGAGTTTTTTCCAAGGTCCAGGGTAATAATTTCAAGGTGCCAATTTTTTCTCTCATAAGCAAATACCAAATAAGTAAGATAAAAAATATTCGAGTATTACAGGTTGTTCCCATGAAAAGTTACGAATTTTAAAAGTCCGCGTCAAAATAGCGCGAAAAATAAAGCGTCAATTTGGGGGCATCAAAACGACATAAAGAGTAAACGCATCAAACAAAACTCCCGTTTTAAGGTAAAACGTGGAATTTAGATGAGGAATAAAGTAACCGCAATTTTTTTGCTCCTGCCGAACTTCTAATTGAAGCCAAAAAGTTTTGGTACTTTTACCGTCCAAAAAATCGGTAGAATTGTACAGTTTGCGTCTCGGGGTCGTGACGTCACACCTTTGAGCTGGAAGGCTTAAAAATCGGTCGTGGTAGTCCCCAGGATGTTAGAATAAAAGGGGCCAAATTTAGTCATTTTTCTTTAGAATCCGACGGAGTTCAAAGTTAACGCCGCCGAAAACCCGAAACAAAGCTAAAAAATCGACCATTTTCGGGATTTTTTTTCAAAGTGTCGGGGAGGAACAAAAAATTTTAAATTTAAACCACAGTTGGAATTAACATCCCTCTTTTCATCGGAACCGGAATTCGTAAAATCTGACGAAATAAACCACCCTTTCGGCCGCTCCTCGTAAAAAACATCCGAATTTGGGATAAAAATTCGATATTTTTATTTTTGGGGAAAATATTTTTGATATAGCCTTTTTTCGTCCTTGACTAAAATAAATAAATTAAATAAATATTAAAATTTGTGTAATTATCGAAATGGGGTCAAAAATAATGAAAAACACAAGTCTTAAAAATTTTTACTTCAAAAAAATGATTATATTTTAGGTTATTTTAAACTTAACCTCAACTAAAAGAAAATTTAGATTAAAAATTGTGAGTAGTAAGTCACGTATAAATAAAATTAAGTTTTATGTAATAAATGCTCTTGAAAATGAAAACAGTAATAAATCACAGCTTATTTTTAATAACAGACGCAATTAAGTGACTAATAATGAAAGTACCTACTTGATCATATTTTTATTGGTTTGCTTCGTAATAATAATTATCAGAAACTACTTTATACTGATTAAAAAATAAAGAATTATTGATAAGAATATTTATAGACTATTATAAATTTATACTTTTTTAACAAACATATTTTTTATGTATTATACTAAAGTTAGTTAATTTTTGTATTAAAATTTTTATATTTACAAAATATACCTGTAGATTGTACTTGTAAAATGGTTGAAAAATGTACGGGAACTTTACCAATATTTAAATTATCATTTCTTTGTAGTTTAAATTCGAATGATGATGGGGACATATTCTTGAACCACTCGCCAGACATGACAAAGACACTCGTATTTTTGCGTTTAAATGATAAGAAGAGAACGAAAGTCGTATACGAAATCCTGTCAAGTGCTTCGAATATATGCCCCCAGGACAGCAATTTTCGAATGTATACTACAAAACTTTCTGTAAAAGTTATATTCTCGAATGTCACGAGTGGAATCGAATGCGATAAATATCAAATATTTCGAACTTACATTTCTATAAGAATATAGAAATTTAAAAATAGAATTTTGAGAAAAAAGTGTGCTATAATATATCGTATACATTCGAGAATCGCAGTCCTGTGACGTGTACGACATAAGAAGGACAAACTCTTATTTTTGCATTTGAAGACGAGGATAGAAAAATGAAAATCATATACGATATCCTATCGAGTATCTAAATAAAACGTAAAATAAATCCTAAAATATGCGCTTTTTGAAAATTTCATTACTCTTTTAAGATATAAATAGCTCTGTTGAGTTGCAGGAAAATAATTAAAATACCAATGAATGTAAAATTGTAACTTTATGCTGATATTTTGAAGAGTGGTTTTAATAGGCACTGATGAATAGCGAATAAAAAAAAGGGTCTGAATGAAACGGTTCATCAGGATTATTACAGCGCGCATCGAAAACACAATTTAGAGTCTCCATTTTTATGTCTGAAAACACAAATTCACTTTTAATTTAAACGTAAAACTGCAATTGTATTAAGCAAGTTAATTTAAATAAATAAATCAATTTGTTTTTAGTTAAATGAAGGGATCATTACTAAAATGTAAACTAGTATTTTGTAAAGTGGTAATATTTAGCAAAGTAAGCACGTTTTCGGTAGATTTAATAAAGTTCGTAGGGCGGGTTTTCTACGTTCATTAAGTCGGCATTATCTTGTCTTTTTGTGTTCGTATCATTAAAGTCTTTCATGCTTTAATTCCTCCACCATTATTGGCATTCTTCAGTTTTGTAAACTTCGCCCTTTCTGGCTTCTTTTCATACACTTTCATCTGATATACAAGAAAAACGTTCAGATTAATATTTAGAACGACATAAATATCAATACAATACTTTAGATCCCTTCGACATCTGTAAATTTAGAGAAGCCTTAAAATTTCCAGTCATAATTTTCTTACTGTATTTCTCCACAACTTTTTTATTTTACATTATATAACAAAACTAATGATACTATTACAAAGTTCAAAGAAATATCTACAAGGCAGTACTCCTGAACATCTTTGCCTCATAATAATTCATCCAAAATTGCAATCAGATGATTAACTATTAGATATTGAGTTATTACTCTAATTTCTAGTTTTTTTTATTTTAATTGCTACGAATGATGGGCTATAAAAAAGTAGTTAGTTTCATTTTATGGGAAATATAATAAGGTTTCCAACGATATATGTATCACATAATACTAATCTCACCAAGATAACCGTTTAATTGAATTTTAAAAAAACTCACAGCGAAAACTAATGAAAGCATCATACGCTCTAACTTTTGACAGAATCATAGCAGAAAAAAAAAATAAAAGCATATTTAGAATCTGTATTTAATTTTGAAAAATTTGATGTGCAACACAATGCCAGGCATTAATTATTGAATTATTAATTGTCCAAAAATCCAAATTTCTAGGAAATTTTTGGTTACAATGGCCACGAATGATTGGCCATAAAAAAGCTATTAGTTTCATTTGATGGGGAATTTAATAAGGTTTCCAACGGTATATCACACAATACTAGTCTCACCATGATAACTGTTAATTGAATTTTCAAAAAACTAAAGAACGCATTATACGCTCTAACTTTTGACAGAAATACAGCAGAAAAAAATTAAAAACATGTTTAGAGTCTGCATTTAATTTTGAAAAATTTAATGTGCAACACAATGCTAGCCATTAATTATTGAATTATTGATTGTCCAAAAATCCAAATTTCTAGGTAATTTATGGTTACAATGGCTACGAATGATTGGCCATAAAAAAGTTATTACTTTCGTTTGATGGGGAATTTAATCAGGTTTTCAACGGTATATCACACAATACTAGTCTCACCAGGATAAGCGTTTAATTGAATTTTCAAAAAAAACTCACAGCGAAAACTAATGAACGCATTATACGCTCTAACTTTTGACAGCAACATAGCAGAAAAGAACTAAAAGCTTATTTAGAATCTGTATTTAATTTTGAAAAACTTGAGGTGCATCACAATGTTAGGCATTAATTATTAAAATATTAATTATCCAAAAACATTAATTTCTAGGTATTTTTTGGTTCCAATGGCTACGAATGATTGGCCGTAAAAAAGTTATTATTTTCGTTTGATGGGGAATTTAATAAGGTTTCCAACGGTATATCACACAATACTAGTCTTACCAGGATAACCGTTTAATAGAATTTAAAAAAAAAAACTCATAGAGAAAACTAATGATTGCATTATACGCTCTAACTTTTGATAGTAACGTAGCAGGGAAAAACTAAAAGCATGTTTAGAATCTGTATTTAATTTTGAAAAACTTGAGGTGCATCACAATGTTAGGCATTGATTATTAAAATATTAATTATCCAAAAACATTAATTTCTAGGTATTTTTTGGTTCCAATGGCTACGAATGATTGGCCATAAAAAAGTTATTATTTTCGTTTGATGGGGAATTTAATAAGGTTTCCAACGGTATTCACACAATACTAGTCTTACCAGGATAACCGTTTAATTGAATTTTCAAAAAAAACCTCATAGAGAAAACTAATGATTGCATTATACGCTCTAACTTTTGACAGTAACGTAACAGAAAAAAACTAAAAGCATATTTAGAATCTGTATTTAATTTTGAAAAACTTTAGGTGCATCACAATGTTAGGCATTAATTATTAAAATATTAATTATCCAAAAACATTAATTTCTAGGTATTTTTTGGTTCCAATGGCTACGAATGATTGGCCATAAAAAAGTTATTATTTTCGTTTGATGGGGAATTTAATAAGGTTTCCAACGGTATTCACACAATACTAGTCTTACCAGGATAACCGTTTAATTGAATTTTCAAAAAAAAAACTCATAGAGAAAACTAATGATTGCATTATACGCTCTAACTTTTGACAGTAACGTAACAGAAAAAAACTAA
The DNA here is from genome assembly GCA_963971135.1 of Stenus bimaculatus. Taxonomy (NCBI): domain Eukaryota; kingdom Metazoa; phylum Arthropoda; class Insecta; order Coleoptera; family Staphylinidae; genus Stenus; species Stenus bimaculatus. The sequence continues at coordinate 26,394,987 of OZ020186.1, read as the reverse complement.
AAGCATATTTAGAATCTGTATTTAATTTTGAAAAACTTTAGGTGCATCACAATGTTAGGCATTAATTATTAAAATATTAATTATCCAAAAACATTAATTTCTAGGTATTTTTTGGTTCCAATGGCTACGAATGATTGGCCATAAAAAAGTTATTATTTTCGTTTGATGGGGAATTTAATAAGGTTTCCAACGGTATTCACACAATACTAGTCTTACCAGGATAACCGTTTAATTGAATTTTCAAAAAAAAAACTCATAGAGAAAACTAATGATTGCATTATACGCTCTAACTTTTGACAGTAACGTAACAGAAAAAAACTAAAAGCATATTTAGAATCTGTATTTAATTTTGAAAAACTTGAGGTGCATCACAATGTTAGGCATTAATTATTAAAATATTAATTATCCAAAAACAATAATTTCTAGGTATTTTTTGGTTCCAATGGCTACGAATGATTGGCCATAAAAAAGTTATTATTTTCTTTTGATGGGGAATTTAATAAGGTTTCCAACGGTATTCACACAATACTAGTCTTACCAGGATAACCGTTTAATTGAATTTTCAAAAAAAAAACTCATAGAGAAAACTAATGATTGCATTATACGCTCTAACTTTTGACAGTAACGTAACAGAAAAAAACTAAAAGCATATTTAGAATCTGTATTTAATTTTAAAAAACTTTAGGTGCATCACAATGTTAGGCATTAATTATTAAAATATTAATTATCCAAAAACATTAATTTCTAGGTATTTTTTGGTTCCAATGGCTACGAATGATTGGCCATAAAAAAGTTATTATTTTCGTTTGATGGGGAATTTAATAAGGTTTCCAACGGTATTCACACAATACTAGTCTTACCAGGATAACCGTTTAATTGAATTTTCAAAAAAAAAACTCATAGAGAAAACTAATGATTGCATTACACGCTCTAACTTTTGACAGTAACGTAACAGAAAAAAACTAAAAGCATATTTAGAATCTGTATTTAATTTTGAAAAACTTGAGGTGCATCACAATGTTAGGCATTAATTATTAAAATATTAATTATCCAAAAACAATAATTTCTAGGTATTTTTTGGTTCCAATGGCTACGAATGATTGGCCATAAAAAAGTTATTATTTTCTTTTGATGGGGAATTTAATAAGGTTTCCAACGGTATTCACACAATACTAGTCTTACCAGGATAACCGTTTAATTGAATTTTCAAAAAAAAAACTCATAGAGAAAACTAATGATTGCATTATACGCTCTAACTTTTGACAGTAACGTAGCAGAAAAAAACTAAAAGCATATTTAGAATCTTTATTTAATTTTGAAAAACTTGAGGTGCATCACAATTTTAGGCATTAATTTTTAAAATATTAATTGTCCAAAAACCTTAATTTCTAGGTATTTTTTGGTTCCAATGGCTACGAATGATTGGGCATAAAAAAGGTATTATTTTCGTTTGATGGAGAATTTAATAAGGTTTCCAACAGTATATCACACAATACTAGTCTCATCAGGATAACCGTTTAATAGAATTTTCAAAAAAACTCACAGCGAAAACTAATGAACGCATTATACGCTCTAACTTTTGACAGAAACGTAGCAGAAAAAAACTAAAACCATATTTAGAATTTGTATTTAATTTTGAAAAATTTGATGTGCAACACAATCCTATAGGCGTTAATTATTGAATTATTAATTGTCCAAAAACACTAATTAGTAAGTAATTTTTGGTTCCAATGGCTATGAATGATTGGCCAGAAAAAAGTTATAAGTTTCATATGATGGGAAATTTGATAAGCTTTTCAACTACTTAATTATACGCTCTAACTTTTGGTAGAATCATAGTAGAAAAAAGTTAAAACAACTTTTGGAATCTGTATCCTATTCTGATGTATAATCGTTTCAATGGTAAAACTAAAACCAAACGTAGAAATTAATATTTGATGCAAAATGTAGTATGGTCGAGCAGGAGTTTTAATATATTTTTTTTTGTTGCAGGTAGTAATAATGTGCAACAACCACAAGCAGAAACGTCTTCTTTTACAATAAACCTAAACTCTTCTACTTATCCTCCAAACTCAATGCCTTCCAATGCAGAATGTGCTCAATTTATTCGTAAGCAAGCCATGTCAGCAGAAATTATACGCGGTCTTCCCCTAAATAACGAGTACGAGCTTATACCTTTTAATCATTTTACATACAGTAGAGTATACCCTATAGATCTCGGCCTCGGAAAGCGAGTCGTAGAAAAACCCATTGGTTACAAACGTAAAGACCTAATGGAAGTGCTGATGAAAGCAGTAGATAGCTTAAATAAAAACTCATCACAAACAGATTCTAAACTGCCAAAGTATACATTAGATGATTTTTTAGAAGGTATTTACAGAATAGAACCAACAACTGGTACACAATACGAATTATATTTCCGACTCAAAACTTCAAGCACTGGAGGTTTTCTAAAAGTTGTTGTGATGAGACCTTTCGCACCTTTGCAAACAATAAATTCCCTCAGTCTTCCTGGTCCCAAAGAAAAGGAGCTAATCCATGTAATTCTACCATTATCAGGACGCACAGCGACGTTTCAAAGCTTCATGGATAAATTCGTTAAAATCGGTTTAAAAAACGATCGGCGAGTTCATTTAACCGTTGTTTATTTTGGTGAAGAAGGACTTTCAGAAGCGCGAAGTATAATGTCGCGAGTGATTTTTACTAAAAACAGTGGTGGTAGTGCTAAAAACTTGAGATTGTTGGCTTTAAACGAAACGTTCTCAAGAGGGAAAGGGTTGAGGGTTGGTGCTGAAAGGACTTGGAGTTCTGATGATCGATCGAGTAAAAAGGATGTTCTTTTGTTTATGTGCGATGTTGATGTGGTTTTTAGTGCGCGATTCTTAGACCGCTGTCGGTGGAATACAAAACCTGGCAAGAAAGTTTATTACCCCGTTGTGTTTAGTTTGTACAATCCTCATGTCGTTTACACACTTCAGGGGAGAGAAGTGCCTCCAGAAAATGACCAACTCGTCATATCAAGGGATACCGGGTTTTGGAGAGATTTTGGGTATGGGATGACTTGTCAGTACAGGTGAGAATCTTTATTTATTTTTATTTTATTTTTCTTGGATAAAAAAAAACGCATTTTAATGAAAAAAAATATTAATTTATTGTTTGGTGCAAGTTTCAACATTTTGGTAAACCTCATCCATATTTTTGGATCCATTATTGAATTGAGCAGTTAAGCAATTTTTCGCACTTTGCCTTCGCATTTGTTTCTTTAAATCTTCAATAGTTTTCAACATTTTGATGTTCAAACCAACGTATTTCCCCACCTCCATGGCGATGCAGTTATTATCATCCCCACATAATCTAGCTGCTTGCACAGCAGAATACATATTTTCCAACATACTATTCGTAGTAACAATGTAATCACTTTGAATTTCGGTGAGTTTTAAAGTCGCTGTGGAATAGCAAAGCGTCATTTCAGTACTTGACTCCATTAAGATCATTTGCAAATTGTTCCATGCATTAATCATACATTCCTCCTTTTGGGGTGAAATATTTTGAATCCTTTCATACACTTGATGAGAATGCGAGGTAATTCTATTAACATCCTTGATTAATTCTTGTTGTAATTCGAAGTTAATGCGTTGCTTCACTTCGTTTAATTTTGCTTGCTCCTCTATCACAGCATTTCTCAATTCTTCAGCATTTTCAATTAATTCTTCTACCAAACTAGAATCTCTCAACGTAAACGCCTTAAAATAGACACAATTGATATACTAAAATTATTGATTAAATAAATTACCTGCGCTGAATAAATTACAGCTAATAAAGTTACTGTTTTAAAAAACATTTTATTAACTAATTTGCACCTTAATTAATTAAAAATGAAGATACAATCTCTTTTTATATTATTTTATTGCGATAATTCATATCGAAATTAATTAAGATTAAATATTTTAGATAAATACTAGTAAACGCGTTTCAAATTAACAATTTTTCATCTAAAAATTTCGAATTTTTTTGAGTTCTTGGTGGTTAAAATTTGGAGGGAGGGGGTGTAGGGGGCAACTGACCTCTCAAATTTCATCCATTTTCTTACATTTGCGAGGTTGATATTGAAAAAAATTGAAAAAACAATTTTTTTGAGATAATTGAAATTTTTCATGTCAATCGGTTTTTATTTTTTTTTCTAGTAAACTATAAAAGCAAGCGGTTTCAAATTTTTACAGAATGTTAACACCATGAATAAACGCATTTTAAAAATTATTTATTTAAAATCGGTTTATAAGTTTTTTTGGAAAAAAATCGCAAAATTTGTCAAAATTTTGGTGCAAATACGGCCCTGACTGAACAGCTCAATTTTGAACCAATTTTTTATGTTTTTGCGAACATTTACCGAGAAGGTACAAAACGTTCCTGTGGTATTAATAGTTTTGAAAATATTAATTAGTAAAAAATTTCCAGGCAAAATTTCAGCTTAAATCGAAGATTTTGCTTATTTTAGCTACATTTTCAGTCATAACTCGAAAATGTAAAGAGATAACAAAGTGATTATTTTTTTGCGTAAAGTGGATCTTCAAAGCTTTTAGGGAAGCTGCAATTAATGGAGGTGAAATGGAATTTAAGGGGTTAATTAGACACGTAAAAAATTGCGACTTTTTTTATATGCGATCTTAAAAAATATTTTTTCTTTATTTTGTTTTAGAAATTTAAATAAAGCTATACGTGGGCAATTTTGGTTCGAGGAGAGCATTTTAGTAAGTTTTTGAAATTAAAAATCGGTTAAAAAATAATCCAACGGTAACCGCACACCCCTTCATTTCAAATTTTGAATTTGTTTAGGCATAATATCTGAACCCCTTCGAAAATAAAAAATTCCTACGCTCTACTGGATGCAGATATTATTCGTTTATAAGATAGTATAGGAAAAATTCATAATTTTTCTAAACTGTGTGCCCCAGTGAAACAACCAACTGACCGCGTCATGTCTGATTTTTTGAACAATTTACATTTGATTTTTTTTCTAAAGCCCATGATAAAAATTTAAAAGCGTTGATTTATTTTCTTATATTTATTAACTTAACAAGCAAAATAAAAAATATTCGGCTGTTATAGTTGGCCTTCATCAAAAGTTACGAATTTTTAAAGTCGGCGTCGAAAAAAACTCTAAAATTGTACCCTTCACGTCTCGGTGCCTTGACACCACACCGTTGCTCCTGGAGACTTAAAAAACTCGTCAGATCAATCCTCGAGATATGAGAATAAAATTGGCCAAATTTCGTCGTTTGCTTGTAAAACCGCACGGAGGTATGATTTTTTAAAGTTGACGCCGTTGAAAACCCAAAAAATATTCAAGAAAAATCGACCATTTTGGAGAATTTTTTTCAGAGTGTTTTCCAGCTCCAAAAAAATTTAAATTCGTACCCCACCTAGTATCTACATCCGTCTTTACGATGCAACCCGAAATTTTAAAACGGCACGAAGAAACTACCCAATTGGTGGCTCCTCGCTAAAATCGTCCGATAATACAAAAATTTTCTCAGTTGGAAACTTGATCATGAGTCAAATTAAAGCGTTCTCGTTCTGAGTTATATTGTAATTTAAAATAATTGCGAAATCACCAGTGATATCATCAAAAAATAAATTCGAAACCCTGTATATGGTTCATAAATAAAATATTAGATTCGTTTTGATCCTTTGGAAACGGAATAGGGGTTTAAATTATGTACTTTTGATGAAATGAAATATTACAGATGATGGAAATTGAAAATTGGTTTTTTACTATTTCAGATCGGATTTCCTAAAAGTAAGAGGATTCGATGAGGAGATAATCGGTTGGGGCGGCGAGGATGTAATGCTCTATAGAAAATATGTTAAAAGTAATATGAAAGTTATAAGAGCGACTGATCCAGGAATTTTCCACATTTGGCATCCCAAGGTAAAAAAAATAATTGCAAAAAATAAAACTAAATTTTGTACTTAAATTTGTTATTTTATAGGTGTGCTCTGGAAGCCCTGGAGGTCAAAAGCTGTCTGCTGATCAGTATCGTGCTTGTATCAGATCCCGTGCTTTAAACGAAGCGTCTCATGCTCAATTAGGATTCCTCGCTTTTAGGGACGATATTGCAGCCAATAGTCCTCCAAAATTATTTCACTCCGCTTCTGCAGAAACATCGGAGCCAACAAAGAAAATAAAACCTGACTTACATAAGAAAAACACTTGATGAGCACTCTATGACCTTAAGATGTACGACGAATTTTGAGTATCAAATTACAGGAAATACATAAAAAACGCACAAATACATACAAATGAATAAAGATAATATAGCCATTCGGGAAAATTCTCGCATTTTTATGCATTTAATTTTAAAAAAATTCTCCAAAAAATTAATTTAAAACATACAAATTGCTCAAAGCTTCATTAAAATTCGAGAAAATTGCTGCATTTTTAAGCTAAAAACGTGGAAATTGCGAGGAAATTTTATAAAAATTCAGAAGCGCGTGAATGGTAAATCGAAATTAGTTAAAAACATGCAAATATTTCCAAATTTTTCACTTGAATAATTGTATATGTCTGCTTTTTTATCCGAAAATTATAGACGTTTTGTAAAACTTCAATAAAAACCAGCTTTCAATATAAAAATTCTTAAAAATCGTTCCTTCTCATCGACACTACCTTTTCATCGACAACAGTTTCATTAACTTAACATTTTCATCGACAAACCTTTTCGTCAACAAGGATTTTCATAAACTCATAAACCGTTTCATCGACAATACACTTTCATCGACACAGCCTTTTCATTGAATATAATTTCATCGACACAGACGTTTCATCGACATGAGCAATTCATTGACACAGACGTTTCATCGACATTACATTTTCATCGACAACCATGTCGTCGACACTACCTTTTCATCGACAAACCTTTTCTGATGTCGATGAAACTGTAGTTAATGAAACGACATTGTTGAACAACTGGTTCATGTCGATTAAATTGTTTGCCGATAAAAAGGCAATGTCGATGAAACATCTGTATCGATGAAAAAGTAATGTCGATGAAATGTCTGTGTCGATGAAATTACATTCAATGAAAAGGCTATGTCGATGAAAGTGTATTGTCGATGAAACGGTATAAAACCTTGTCGAAGTAAAGATTTGTCGATGAAAAGGTAGTGTTTACGAAACGATAATGTCGATGAAATATTTGTATCAATAAAAAAGTATTGTCGAAATAAGGATCGAAAATGCATTAGCTATTTTTAATAAAAAAATTGTATTTCAAATAAAGGCTATAATTGAAAAGAAATTGATTTGATTTTTATAAAAGAAATACATGCACCATGGACAATTATATTATTCATAAAAAAGTATTGTCGATAAAACGTCCTTGTCGAAGAAATTGGTTTGTCAGTGAAAAGGTATTGTCGATGAAAAACTAATTTCGATGTCAATGTATAGTCGTTTCGATTAAACGTCCCTGTGGATGAAATGGTCGTGTCGATATAAAGGTTATGTCAATGAAACCATTGTCAATTAGAAAGCACTGTTGATGAAGTGGTGGTAGACAATGCTTTTCTTCGACAATTCAACATTCAACAAGAAGTAATCTTGATAAATTGTGTGTCGATGAACAAGTTTTTTTCGACGAGTAGGTCATTTTGATGAAAAATGTAGTCGATAAATAACTGTTAATCAAGCGACAATGCGATAAAATGGTTTGACAATAAAATGGTAATGTCGATGGAACGTCCTTGTTAAAGAAAAGTTTATTTAAAATCAACAGAAAATTCTTAGTTTTACATTCACAATAAATGGTGTGGTACCACTTCATCGACAACAGTTTCATCAACTTAACCTTATCATCGACAAGGACGTTTCAATGACACTATTTTTTCATTGATGCATATATTTCATTTACATTACCTTTTGTATCGAAAATTGTTTGATCTACAATACCTTTTTATCGACAATGCCAACTTTGACAATATCGTTACATCGACATTCCACAAAAAGTAGTCTCGATAGATGGTGTGTGTCGATGAAATAAGTCTTTGTCGATGAATCGGCCATTTCGATGAACAAGATAGTCGATAAAAAACTGTCAATCAAACGACATTGTCCAAAAAATAGCATTGCCGATCAAATGGTTTGGGAATGAAAAGGCAGTGTCGATGGAACGTCCTTGTTGAAGAAAAGTTTAATTAAAATCATAGACGGCTCATCACATCGAGAGTAGGTTTTTATCGACAACAGTTTCATCAACTTAAAGTTTTCATCGACAAGGACGTTTCAATCACGCTACTTTTTCATCAATACCTACGTTTCATCGAAAAAATATTTCATCGACAATACCGTTTCATTGACAAACCTTTTCTTCGACAAGGACGTTTCATCAACACTACATTTTCATCGACAAACAATTTAATCGACATTACCAGTTCTTCAACAATGTCATTTTATCGACTACAGTTTTACCGACATCCTTCTCGAAGAAAAGGTTTGTCGATGGAAAGGTAGTGTCGACGAAATGGTTATCGATGGAAATGTAATGTCGATGTACATTGCCTTTTTCTCGACAATCGTTTTATCGGTATTACCTTTTAATCGACAATGCCATATCGTCGACAATATCGTTTCATCGACAGTCCTCAAAAGTAGTCCTGATATATCGTGTGTGTCGATGAAAAGGTAATGCCGATGAAACGTACTTGCCTATAAAAACGTGTGTCAATGAAACCACATTACCTTTTCAACGACAAATGTTTCATCGACACACTTTTTAATCGGTAAGAAAGGTTCATTGACACTACTTTTTAAAGTCACAGACATTACCTTTTTATCGACAACCCTTTTCTTCGACAAACCAAATGTTGATGAAACGCAAAAATAATTTTTGACTGAAAAGGTAGGTACTGTCAGTATATAAGGCCGGTCGCGCACCAACTTGGTATATAAGTGAAGTGACAATAAAGTGGCAAGTGGCACCTTCGAAAGACTTCACAACAAATACAATAACGCGAACTAAAGTGGCGAGGCTGTCGTGGGCCACTAGAAAAATGCCACCCTACGCCTCACCTCCGCAACGAGCTCTACAGTACCGTATTAAAGAGTTCCAAAAATCGCCACACCACTCCAGTGCGCGCCCGGTCTTAGATTTGTAAATAACATTTTAATTTTTTTTGGAAATATGAAAAAATTTGGTATTTAATTTTGATCGAATTTGTATGTATGTATTTGTGTGATTAATTCACAAAAACTGGACAATCCTAACTTATTTTACCCGAAAACTGAAGAAAGTAAGTTGAGCCATTTTTTGTGTTTAATTTTCTAGTCGTTATCTAATAAGACTGTTATATGCCACACATCGAACATGTTTCAATGTGATCAAATAATAATTAGAGCTGAACATTGTATATAAAAATTTATTTAACTATAGTAAAATAATTTATTGATTATAAACCTCTGTAATTAATTAGAAATGTTGATAAAAGAAAATCCGAACATAATCACATGTATCAAATGGGTATTTAAATAGTTTATATTTAAAAATTGGATTTAGTATTAACTGTTTTTTTACTCAATTGAATTAAAAAAAATTTATAATAAAACGTTATACATACATTAGTATTTTTTATTTATAATTTCCCCTTGAATAATTTTTAAACGTGATCATCTACATACATTAGTTTTGAAAATTGTAAGCGATGGGTAAGTAATATTTTCGTTTTTTTGTATTATATATTTTCAAAAAACCTGTTGGTAAACATTTTCTGAAATAGTTACTGGGTCAAACAAATATTTTTGAGATTGCTGATTTTTTTAAAAACCAAATTAAGGTATTTTGGAAACTGTTTCTACAAATTTTAGGTAAGTTACTGTTTTTTTTTAAATATTTTTTATTTTATTACCGCTTTTGAAACATGCAAAATGTCAAAATTATAAAATATTAAAAATTTTACTAAAAAATCATGAGATAATAAATATTGTTAGGTATAAAATAAAAAAGAAACATTAAAAAATTCATCTAAATTCGATAAAATTTTTTTCAAATTTTATCAAAAAATTCAAAATTAGGCAAGTAAATTTCTACATTTTCTTGATAAATTTTTTTATGACAATTCACTAAAATATAAAAGTTAAAATATTGAAGTTTCTCAAAATTTGATAAAAATTTACCTAAAATCGAAGAAAAAAACTTGATTCAAAGGCAAATTACATACAAACATGAAATTTTATAAAAAATTACCTAAACCCGTAGAAATGAAGTTACTGCCATTTTTCTGTCTCGCTATAAAATCATACAGAGGGGTACACAAAAAATGGCCGACGATGTAGCTTTGTTATTTATAATCCGATTATAATAAGTGATATGTCAAATTAAATGGTTTGAAGAACACTACTATCAGATAATAAAAGATTAATTTTATTTTTGAAAAAGTCAGAGGAGGAGGAGACAACTTTCCTTTTTCAAATGGCAACATATTTTTTCGATTGAAAAAAATCATTAACAAAAATAATATAAACCAATTATACCAATAACTTTTTTGTAAATTAATTTAAAAAAAAAATTTTTCCTTTTTAAATTTTTTTATTATTTTTTTTTTAATTTATATAAATTAAAAATTATTAATAATAAATTAAAAAAGAAAACTTAAAAAAAAATAAAAATCTGAAAACCCAAAAACAAAAAAAAACAATTGAATTAAATTTAAAAAAAAATAATAAAAAAATTTAAAAAAATAATAAAATTAATTTAAAAAAAAAATATTGGTATAATTGGTTTAGATTATTTTTGTAAATGATTTTTTTAATCGAAAAAAATATGTTGCCATTTGAAAAAGAAAAGTTGCTTCCTCGTCCTATGATGTTTTCAAAAATAAAATTAATCTTTTATTATCTGATAGTAGTGTTCTTCAAACCATTTAATTTGACATATCACTTATTATAATCGGATAAGAAATAACGAAGCTACATCGTTGGCCATTTTTTGTGAACCCCTCTGTATACAGGGTGAGTAGTTGGAATGTAATTTTGGGTTAATAATAAAAACAGTTTAAACGTTTATATTTACAAAATTAATTATGAAAAATACATCAGAAAATATAATAATTAAGTTTATAATAAGAGTAGATACATATCTTATTTAAATAAAATTATAATAATTTCAAAATAAAACAAAAATCTCAATGAAATTAAGATGTAAACAGTGGTATTACGAAACAATAGCTCATAAAAGGTTACAAAAACAGAATATCATAATCTGAAAAATTACCTAAATTTGCTTATATTTTAAATTTAATTGAAAAATAAACGCTGCGTGCGAAAAAATGAAGGTCGAATTAAATGCACAAGAGCAAATTTGAGCATTGTTTTAGTTAATTCGGTTTTAATAATAAAAAGCAAAAGCAAAAGCATCTTTGTTTATTATAGCGTTATGCCCGGTGACCATGTTTCATGAAATTCATGTCCCATGTCCCCTTCGGCCCTCAACTCGTCGTGTTGATTCAACTCAGTGGTCACTGGTCACTGATTCCCTCTCTTGTTTATTTTTTAATAATTTTAAAAAAGCGTTCGTTTTGTTAATTGGGAGAGTTGAGGGAATATGTGAATAAGTGAGTAATTCTGCTCTCTGCACGCTCAAAGAGTTATTGTTGACTTTCATCATTTCCTTCCGCTCTTTACAAATAATTTTACAGCTTTTGCCCTATAAATTAAATTAATATTATTCACCGAAAGAACCGAATATAACCACATTTTCACCAAACACTAAACTTACTTTAGTCATAAATTTTTTTCTAGGTTCCTCTTGTTAATTAATAACTTAATTATTTTTATAACCTATTATTTAAAACGTAATAATATATTCCTTATACTTAATTTCAAGGTAATAATTATTTCAGGATGATGCTATTATAATACTATAACCATTAAAAAACGATTGACAAAACAAACCATTCGGATAATTTTAATTTTACATCCTAATTCTCACCTTTTATTTCCGCGCAATTAGTTTTAAATAAATAACTCAAAAAAATAATCATCAAAATGAGTTAAATCATCTCAGGAATTTTTATAATTTTTTTTAATTTCATTCACGTGGTTCTATGCATTTTTTATAAGTTTGACCTTTTTTGTTTCTAATCAAAAAAATTGCAAGATTTTGGTATAAAACCGGCCCTGGAATTCAAAATTTGAGTCCGATATAATTTATTTAATTTTCTTTACTAAGTGAGGTGACTTAAATTTTAATCTATTTAGCATTTTAATCGTTTCTGTAAGTAGTTCTCCTAAAATTAATTATTTTTTGATTGACCCAAAATTTCCAAGTGAAATTCCTCCCAAAAATTGAATTTTCAACATTCTTTTTTCATCCGAATTTAAATTTCTAGTGTTCTCTTATAGATAAATTTTAAACCAATTTTTTTAGTCAGGTTTTCCATATAATCTAACATTTCCAGATAACTTTCTGAAAAACATTAACACTTTTTTCATCAGCTTTTTAGCGTGATTTGGAAGAATATATTTCAAGCAAAATTTTAATCCATCAAAAGCCTTCCAATCGCCCAACTGGTTCTTGCAATATGACTTATTTTCTGCCAAAAATTTATTTTTAACATCTTTTTTGATCCGATTTTAAAATATTAATTGTTACATCCTGTAGGCGAGATTTGAATGCAAATTTTAAACTACTAATGGCCGATCTCACCGACAAAACTTTAGGAACTACTTTAATGTTCAAATTGACAGGAAAACAATACAAAATCTGTCAATTCAAAATTTAAGTTCAACTTAGGGGCCTAAGTCGTGTCGATGAGATCAGCCATTTTAAAATACCTCAAAAGTTACAAACTAAATTTTTGACAATTTTTTTTAAATTTTTTTCATGGAATTTTTGTCGTCATTTTGTAGAATAGATTTCAATGCAAAATTTTAGACATCAAATATTTTAATCGGCTCTGTGGTTCTCTCAGAATTATTTGTTTTCTAAATAACACAATATTTCCAAGCGAAAAATCGATTTTTTAACACTTCTTTTAATCCACTTTCCAAGTTTTTCGTCGTTATTTTGAAGAGTGGATTTTAACGCAAATTTTGAACCATCAAGTGTTTTAATCGCCTTGGTGGTTATTCCAAAATTATTTATTTTCCAAGTAACCCAAAATTATTAGGTAATTTAAAGTATTCTGTCATTATTTTATAGAAGAGATTTCAAAGCAAATTTAAAGCCATTCAGCGTTTTAATCGCCTAAGTGGTTCTTCCTAAATTTTCCAACTTTCCAAGTAACCCTAAATTTCTAGGCAAAATTTCTGCAAAATAACCGATTTTCTAACACTTTTATTGCCCGATTTTAATTTTTTTAGTATTATCCTTTAGGAGAGCACCGTCTTCATGTTTAAGCCACCAAGGATTTTGATCGCCGAAGTGGTTCTTTCAAAATTAATTATTTTTCAAATAGGCGAATTTTCTACAGAAAAATGAATTTTGTACATTTATTTTCGTCCGATTTTTAAGTTTTTGGAACTGTTCTGTAGGGGAGGTCTGTCTTCAAAGTTTTAGCATTTTGATCATCCAACCGATTTTCTAACACTTTTATTGCCCGATTTTAATTTTTTTAGTATTATCTTTTAGGAGAGCTCCGTCTTCATGTTTAAGCCACCAAGGATTTTTATCGCCGAAGTGGTTCTTTCAAAATTAATAATTTTTCAAATAGGCGAATTTTCTACAAAACAATGAATTTTGACCAATTATTTTCGTCCGATTTTTCAATTTTTAGTACTGTTCTGCAGGGGAGGTCTGTCTTCAAAGTTAATGCCATGAAGCATTTTGATTGTCCACATAGTTCTCATAAAATTTATTATTTTCCAAACAACCCAAAATTTCAACAAAATAACCGATTTTCCAACACTTTTTTCACCCGATTTTAAATTATGTTAGTGTTATCCTGTTGGAGAGGTCCGTCTTCATGTTTAAGCCATCAAGTATTTTGATCGCCCAATTGGTTCTTTCAAATTTAATTATTTTTGAAAAAGCACAACATTTCTAGGCGAAATTTCTACAGAAAAATACCTATTTAATACTTTTTTCGTCCGATTTTAAAGTTTTTAGTATTATCCTGTACGGGAAGAACCCATACAAATTTGGAGTCATCAAACTATTTTTTTCAATACTTTTTCAACCATAACTGTGCTTAATTATTGAAAATTAATTTTTATGAGATGAGTGCTTAAATGAAAAATCCAAATTCCAAGATTAATCAGTATACTTAAGTATCAATATTAATTATATAAGTGTAATGTACGTGATTGATTATGGATTATATTTTAAGTTTTTTAAATCCTTTTAATCCTATAAAATGTTTAAATCAAAAAAATCCTATAAATTTAGATTTTTTTATTTAATAAAATTAGTTTAGCTTCAACCACAAAAAAGTTACAACTAACCAACACCAGCCATGGCACTGAAATTCTTCTTTTTAACTCTTCTTATTGCATTATCCGCCCAGGTAATTAAATGATGTAATTATTACTAATTAACTACTAAAAGTAGAATTCCAAATTCTTCAAATTAAGTCGATAAGAATATTTTATATAATTAGGATTTGTAAATTAAGATCTACTAATTTTTAAAACAATTTTCTATTAGGCTTACAATGCTGAAAAACATTTCGAAACTCGTGGGCTTGGAGAAGAAATCCAAACTCTAGTAGAAAAAGCCATGGAACTTGTCAACACAACAGTTGATTCATTAAAACAAATCGCTAAATCATTATACGATTCTCTTCAAGAACAAGCTAAAGAAGAAGTAAGAAAGGTCTTAGAATCGCTCCTTGTAATCAAAAAACAAGCTTTGGAAGCTTTCCAAGAAATTTTTGAAAAAGCTGCTGGCATGGGTGAAGAAGCTAAAACCTGTATTGTATTAAAAAAAGATGAAATCACCGATCTCCTCAATTTCGCACAAAGAGAAACTTTAATTTGCGTTAAAACTGCTGAAATTGAAATCAAGAAAAATATTGTTAAAGTTGAAGATGTTGTAGAAGAATCGTATAAAACTATAACTGGGCTTCTTAAAGATTTCAAGGCTTGCGAAAAAATTTTATGCCAAGTTGGTGTAGTGACCAAAGGAATTTCTGCAGTAACTGAAATTAAAAGTAATGTAGAGAACGTGTTGAAGGAAGCTCGAGTTGTCGTTAAAACTGAAGTAGCAGCAATGACCAAATGCAGCTCTGAAGTTGGAGAAACTTACTTAAGAGAAGCCAAAATTATGATTGAACAAATTTCTTATTGTCTCAACGGTATTGAAGCTTGATTTGTTTAAATAAAGTTATATTACAAAATTCTTGTTTTTTTTTTTAATTTTTGAACTTACTTATTTCAAGAAAGATCAATTCAAATCTTAGACGTAACACAAGATACATAATATATTTAGTACGAGGTTGTCTTATCGCAAAGAAAATATTTGTAGATTGCCTAAAAAAAATTAATAAAACACGAATATTAGGTTGCCTAAAAATACATAAAGTCTAATTTTGTGAACAATATTTTTATTGCATAAATTGTTATAAATATTTTCCTTACTAAAATTTAGACATTATATCCAAAAAAATCAGTATTTCTTTATTACTTTCGAAAAACTTATCTTTCTTCTACGTCTACGTTTGAGTTTTCCACCTCTTAATGTCCTACGAGTTCTCCTTCTGGATTCTGTAAATTTTCTTGTAAGCTTCGCAGCTTGGGTATAATATTTATCCTTGTGTCTTGCTGAAAGTTTCCTCCAAACTTTACCAGCATTTTTCGCGATTTCAGTCGCTCTTGTGCCAGAATTTTTCGGGTATTTTCCAGTGAACTCGAGGAAGAAGTTGATGAAAGGATTTCGTGTTGCTTTTTTAGCCATTTTTGTGTATAATTTTTTCTAGACTTTAAAGAATACTGACATAATATGATTTGTTTTTTTTTGAAATCATGGTGACAGGATTTTTAACCTTTGACACGAGAGATTTTATACATATTGTATTTTCGTGAATTTTTGAATTTGAACGCCTCTCTTCACGGGACAACTAACTTTTTTGATTTTTTATATACAAATGAATTAACCCTGCAAAGATTTTAGATCTTTAAGGTTTTATATTTTCTACGATTTATCTTAACCGTTTTTTAATGAATCGTTTAGCTACCGAGTGTAGTTTAGAACAAGTAAATTATTTAATAAAAGTGAAAATATAGAAAAAAAAGAAGTCGTTTTCATTTTCTTTTTCCAGAGTCGTTCTAATAATCTCAAGCGAGAGTAGCAAGGTCGTGATAGAATTATCCGAGTTGTACACTGTTAAATTACAATGCGGAACTAGATGTAAATTATTTATTTCTGCGTGCATTATCTTCATACCTAGGAAGTTTGTCCCAAATTGCTGTGGTGACGCGAATGTGGCCCAAGGTGGAAAATAATTTACTGCGTAATTCAAACGGAAGAACTTCTCCCGGGATTTTAATTGCAAAACTTTGCCAGATTTTACAACCGAAGCCTAATAATTTATCAGTAATTTCACAAATTTTGACAATTTTTTCATAAATTTACTTGGAAATTATAAAATTGGGTTATAATTTTGTGGATGGGTTATACTAAAATTAATTATGATGATAGTGGCATTGACTAATTATAATGGGAAAACCGTAAAATCGTATTACAGGTCAAAAGCTCTAAAAGCTTGGTCGAGAATCGATCTTTATGCTAAAATATTATACCGGGTGGAAACGCAACGTGTGTTACTGAATTCTAATTAATTAATTTGTAATCGCTTAAAGAGGTTATTAATCCTTTAATCGATAAATTTTGGGGGTCGTTAAATATAATAGCAATGGCGTAATTAAATGATGGATTCTGCAATGTGAAGAGGTGATGGTGATGCTTGGTAAATTGCGGTGACCCGAATAACATTTCCGACATCTGAATTATGGACATTTACCGTTCCATGTGGCTTTGTTTGGCGTTTGTACTCGGATTTCGATTAAAATATGATGTGTATGAGTACGTGAAACATCCGTTGCTGATAGCATTGTGAAAAATAAACATTTTTTGCATTTTTTCATAATCACGTTATTTGTAATTATGCGTGAAATTACCCAAAATGATACTTCAAATGTTATACAGCACACAGCATGTTTGCCAATCTAATTGCTCTGCTGTAATTACTTCAAACTCGTATATAAACACAAACACGATATTTTAGCAACACAAATTTAACTTCAAAATAAATTCCAAATTTATAATAATGTGTAACTTACCAGTAGTTTGCTAGTTTATGCCACTAAAAAAATACAACATAATTATTTTATGTTTTTGGCTAAAAACAAATTTCATATACAGGGTGGCCCAGTGATGCGATGAAATAACATTACCCTAATACTTTTAGGTGCATACTCTAACAATATTATACTAATATACCTGGTGACCATTTAGGTATCACGTGAATTTTTTTTAAATTTTAAAGATTCTCGCTTAAATTTGAAGCAATTCCTTGATTTTTTTGTATTTTGAAAATTTCCCCAAAATTAATATAAAACATAAAAAGAGCTCAAAATTCACTTGAAATTCGAAAAATGTCTGGATTCTTAAACTAAAAAGATTTTGAAAAAAATTATATAAAATTTTACTTAAAATACATGGACGTTTATGAATTGTTGTGCTAAAATATGCAAATTCCTTAGAAATTAGCTAAAATATGCAAATTAGCACACATTAAATAAAACATCACCTAATATAATTCGATACACCCGCATTTTTACCTAAAAGGAGTTGAATTTCTCTTTACATTAACTTCAAACAAACTCCTACATTTTCTTGTTAACAACTTCGAAGTTTGGTGAAAATTTACTTGATACAGAAAGGTTTTCAAATGAAATTGAGGTTTTAAATATAAAAAAAAATCTCCGAAAAGTGGGCAGTGGCGGATACACAGAAAGGGGCAATGGGGGCAAAAAAAATGCAACATTTCCCCTCTTGAGTTCTAGAATTTATATGGGGGTTACAAACTTCAAAGTTTTTAACTGTCAACATTTTTACTTTTTTGCTAATATTTCTAGTTTTTATGATTTATTTAAAAAACGCTCCAATAACTTGATTAACCCCCAGATTCTGGTCAAATCATTTAAATTTAAACGTCTTTAAATTAAAAATTTGTTATATGGGTTGTAATGGACGATTTCCATGGTTACCTTAAATGTTTCTAATTAAAACCCTTTAACTTTGACCAGAATCTGCCTATAAAAGATTCATCAAGCTTCAAGTAAAATTTTCAAGAACCCAAAGCCTTTTTGGACGAGCACGTAATTTCAATTATTCATAAAATTTAAGCGGCATGCAATTTTAAGCGATCACAGTAGTTTTTTCAAAATTGTTATGAAAGTCATTGGAATTTTAAAAAAGATAACAAAAAAGATGGTTCAGTTTTTCCAAAATATATCCGAGAAGTGATAAGCAACTTTTGTTTTTCAAGTGGCAACATGAGAACAAAAAATTAATATCAAGAACAATACCGAGTTCCATTTTAAGTTTTTCAAAAAAAAGTAGATGTCATACTAAACAAAAAAAATTCGGTTTCCAAAAAAGTTGCAAGTTTAAAATTTTAAATTTTTTATGAATTTTGTGGAACACCCTATATAATTTCTTTCTTTTCGTTAGATTTTTAATTTTAATCATGATTACTTCGGATTTGCGTTAACATTAGCGTGTCTGGATGAAATTTAAAGACAAAATCCAAAGGATAGTTGTTTCTAATAAAATTATTGACATTAAAAAAATATACAGGAATCCGAAACTTCACTAAAATTTTAAACTTTTAAAACAGTTGTAACAAACCAAAAACGTATTTTTTAAAATAAATTTTTAAAAAGTTGCTATGAGAAAAAAATTATTTAAATTAACCTATTTAATAGGAAATTGTCTAAATTTTATAATGCAACTAATTTTGTAAGTGGAAATATCATTTTTTAGCGTTCAAAGTGCATACAAAGTTTTCATCAAAAACCTCAGTTTAAATAAAAGCTTTAAAAAATTTTAAATGGGATTTCTAAAAAGTCCCCATTGCAAATTTTATTTTTTAAATGGTCCATTTTTCAAAAAATTAACCAAATTTTTTAATAAAAGTTATTCTATAATCATATCTTAATTACAAATACCCTTTTTAGGTCATTAAAGTACTATTAAAAGTTTTCCAAAAAAATAACTTTAACTTCAATTGATTATATTAAATTTATTTTTTGGACCATGAAAGAGTTTAAACTATCATATTATAGATTATACTCTAGTCTTTAATTTAAACCCAAAAATTTTCTTAAAAATATTTCGAAACTAGCAGTTTTTAAACAAATTTTTTGAATTTTTTATACACCAAAAATGAGTATTTTTATAATCAATTTTCAAAAAAGTTCCTACAAGAAAAATAGTACTTAAATAAGTCTATTTGATAGGAAATTTTCTAAATTTGTTAATGAATTAATTTTGTTAGTCTAACTTCAGTGGAAATGTCATTTCTGGGCGTTCAAAGTGTTGTAATATTTTTTTCAAAAATATCATTTTAAATAATTTACCTTAATTTATAATTGATTAAAAAACCTTATTTCCTACCCACTTTTCATTGAAACGAGTGCCTGAAAAAAGTGGGACACGCTGTATAATTGTCCCCCAGAATTTTACTCTAGATCCGCCACTGAAAGTAGGAAATTTAATTTAGAATTTTTAATTTTTTTAAATTCAATTAAAAAATTCTTATGATTAAATCGGTTATTTTGAAACTGAATTTAAGCTTTTTGAAATGAAATCCACGTTTTTTAATTACAATATTGATGATTTCTAAATTTTTTTATGAAATACAACTGCAATTGGTGTATAAGATTTTTTTAAAATTAAATTTATTATCTACGTTAGGAGCGTTCCTTTGATTCGCCCTGTATATGCAGTAATTTATAATAAATCAGATTCTCCCCAATTTTATTACATTTCATTCTAGAGTACCTGTAATTAATAATTTACATATCATACATATGATAGGTGATAACGTGAATGTACCTACGTAACTCCTTCTTAGGTAAACCTAGTAATAATATTAACATATTTCATGGAGCCTTTGTTATTAATTTACAGCGAGTGCTTGTTGCAAACTACGAACATAGGATATTATTTAAGGTTTTGCGTGTCAGATGCTCTTGTAAAGCAATGTAATTAGAACCCATAGTCAAGGATTAAACTACACAAACATTCAAGCTAACAACCACCAAACATCCCTAAATAAATTCGTTTGCTCCTTATGCTAATACATATTTTCAAAAATTCATATATACGCGCATACTTGCTCTGTAAATAGTTTTGAAACAAATAAATGAAAAGAATAAATAATTAAATTGTTTTAAATAAGTTATTATTCTCCTTATTTTTAAGAAAATCGACTATTTTTCAGAAAAAATTTTAATTACAAATTAAAAATTCTCAAACATCTTCATCGAACATATAATTTTTAAATGAAGTAATTTTTGAATGAATAGTACAGAATGCTCAAACAAATTTGAATTATTTTCTAATCAGCAAATCTATAAACTTAACCTGAAATTAGAACATTTTTGAAAAAATGCGATTTTGCATCTTGATCTTCTACATACCGGGTGAATAAATAAATGACAGGGGTGGTACACTTAGTTCATGTTTTTTTAGTGTTACAGAAATGGCTTCAATTTACTTCAAAATTACTGCTCACAAAGTAAAATTTAATAATGTAATCAACACACAAAAATCCATTAAATTTTTAAAATTTTCCAGTTTTTACCAATTTTTAAAACTAATATTACTTGATTAGTCATCAGCGATTTATTTGGATCAGATTAAAAATTTCGGAAAAAAGATTTCAGAAAATTTTTGTCAAAAATCACAAAATCGCGATATTTCAATTAACAACACACAATTATTCAAAGAAAGTTTGTTACAATTAAAAAAAAATCGGAAAAAGGAAAAAAAATATAAAAATATTTTTTTTTTCAGTTTTTGAAATTTTTCTCTAAGATTTGATCCATTACCGTTTGGTTTTTTTGTTTTCTGAAAATTCTTCATATTCTCAACAAACAAGGGAAACTTTTGAAACCGTAACTATTTTTCCTCTCTTTCTAAACTCTTCTCAAATTACTTCTATAAGAAGTAGTCTAAAAGAACACCTGTAGAGTTCCAAATTTTTCCCTGATTTATTTATTAAGAATTAAGAACTTTCGAAATCTTAAAAAAACATAACCTTAATGCGACTTTTCTTAGAAAAAAAAAGTTCAAAAACCAAAAACATTTTTTATTCCCGGTTTCCTCGAAATGGATTTATTTTTTTTACAAAATATACCTACTATATTTATTTTGCTTATATTTAAAAACAAACCGATTGATATTTTTTTCAAATATTTTATTGAAAATTTGGACTACGTATAGATGGGGGTATTTTGACATAAATTTTGTAATAAAATGGAATGGCTTTGTTGTGGTTTCAGTTTTTAGTTATAGTATTAGTATTTTTGGTAACTAAAAAATTGAATTATAGGTACCCATACATAAAATTTACATAAACAGATTTTAATTTATTACTCCACTACTAGCTTTATCAAATTATCACCAGAGGTCGTCATGGATCATGGAAGTCTATTATAGTACTCTATGATTAATCCAATTAATATTGAAAACATGCCACATGATCTTGTCGGTTTTTGAAATTTGAAGGTGGGCCTTATACTAAACTTGAGCCCGGCTGTATACCTTCTTACAGAATTTTGGAATTTATATATGTAGGTATTAAATTGGATTATTCACTAAAAAATTAGTCATTTTTGTAAAATATTTTGAAGTTAATTAACCTTAGGCGCGCAAAAAGTACAGTTATAATGAGTTAATTTATAAATCGGAATTGAATAGCAAAATACAAAAAAAAGTGAGGAATTCTGGTCGAGTAGAAAAAGTGTTATTAGATATTAATAATGTAAAAAAGCGTGCATGGCTACTAATTGCATAGTTCTCCCACCAATTTTGAAAATAAACAAGGTTGTAGGTGTAAGCCATTAACCTACCATTGATACCATATAAAACAAAGAGCACCAAAATTCAAACCTTCACTCCATGTTCGTCCGTTAACGGGCGCTTTTAATCAAATAAATAACATTGGGTGGTTTTTTAATGAAAGTTTATAAAAAATTGTGTTAGTTTAAAGGACTTACAGTATTTGCACAAAAATGATTCTACTCGGAATTTCAAAGGTAAGCTAGAAATAAAATCAAAAAATTTAAAAAAATTAAAAAAAAATCATTTATTAATTAATTTTTTTAATAAAAAATGAAGCAGTGGCTGTCTAATATCATTATCACGTTTATAGGTTTATTTTACAATTTTTTTTGCAAAAATAGTTTTTTTTACTTTCGACTTATTAAAGGACGAAATTTCCAATATTTTGATAAACGTTTCAAATTAAGACCTTAATACACGCATTGACTGGTTCAAAAATATTTACTTCAAGTATTATTTTTTGAATTTTTGTAAATTCCAATTATTACCAATTTTCAAAATTCTGTATTTCTAAAAGTACGTTTTTGTTAGCGTTGAATTTGGCATCGGAGATTTCAAATCTATTAAAGATCACAGAAACGATTTTTTTTTTGAAATTTCTAGGGTATTTTGCCTGAATTTTTTTGGGTTGAAATTTTTCTCAAGTAGTAGCTATATTTTTTAATTTTTAATTACATAATCGCTCCCAGAGGATGTATTTTACTTTTTTTTATTTACACCTGTAGAGAAAGTTATGAAAAGCCCCTTTCCTTTATGAGTAATGTATTCAAATAATTATTTTACAAAATCTTCAAGCAAATTTTCAATAATTTTTTTTATTGTTACAAAAAATGGCTGTAACTTCAAAACCACTAGGCGTAGAGCCAAAATTTTGATATTACCGTAATCATCAGGCCAAAATCTATAAAAGTAACTTTTTTTTAGTTTTATGAAATTCAAAAACTTTTGCAAAAATTTATGTTTTTCAATTTTTTTAATTATTGGAAATGTTTAAAAGCGGGTATTTTGTAAAGTTCGTGTTGAATTGCTCTAATATTGCTTAATTCAGTATCGACGAGCCTAAATTTATCAGATAGAATCAAAACAAACCAAAAAACTTTAATTTTTTTAAGAATTGGCCATGTAGTTTTTTCTTGAGAAATTCGCAAATGTTTTTTTTTATTTTTAAATACATAATCGCTGCCAAAAAAAATATTTTAATTTTTATTCTATTTGTTTTAATTTCTTCTTGTTCAGGAAGTTTTCCTGAAAATTTAAAGTCCCTCTTCCTTCTGATAAGTCCACTAATATTGCAAATATTATTTTTTTAACGAATCGTACACATTTTCAATGATTTTTTGTTACAAAAATGGCTATAACTTCAAATAATTAGTAGATCAAAATTTGAACTATAAGATTTTTAAAATTCTCAAAGGTTTGGTTCTTATTTAAAATTTAGCTAAAAATCATATAAAATCCTCAATTAAAAAAAAACCTGTAATAATACGTTGTTTCTATAAATTAAATTTGGCCTTGAAAATGATTCCAACATGATATGAATCATTCGCATGTATCAATTTTTGTATAATTTAAGGTAATTTAGGTACAATATGCGGTCATCGAATCAAAACATCAAAACTCATCCTAAATAAATAAATAACAGAGTTCTGACAAAAATCCGGCATTTTAATAATAGTCCACTACACCATTTCCGCAATTTAAATTCAGTTTCGTTTTTAAAATTATCTTTTAATCTTTTCACCCCAATACTTCATTTAAATTATAAAGGATGAAATTTTATCGCTATTATATTTATGAAAAGTTACGAATTCTAAATTAAAACCACCTGTGATTAACTTCACACATGAGATTCCTCAAAAACATTCGAAACTATAATTTTATTTAATAATACTGCGTGATTTATTTATTTTTAAATAAAAATTTAATTGATACAAAAATTTAAAATTTCGTGAATTCTATTAAGTATTAAAAAATTTCTTGTAATTTTTATATAAACTAGATGTTTATAAAGTACAAAATTTAATGATACTGTTTGCAATTTTAGTATATTTTTAATAAAAATACTTTTGTAAAAAAAAATTTCTTATGCAACTTTTTCGTATCAAACGCTCTATTACAACATTTGCCTGGCGCTTTTTGGCGTAAATGCGTTATAAGTATCAATTATACAGGGAATTCAATTAGGATGATTTTAATTATAATCTTACATTTTTTTTAATTTTTTTGCTGCATTTTCAAGGTATTAAAAATATATTTCCTTGCTTATTTTGTTTATTCGTTATAATTGTAAGGATTTTACATCAAAAAATTAAGTTAATATTTTTTTAATTTTTTATGATTTCTTCGGATCTTTATGCTGCTTTTTCAAGAATTTTCAAGTTTGAAGCTTTGTAACGGCCAAACCAAAAATGCAAAAATTCCGAAAATTCCGAAAATTATTTTATTTATTAGTTATAATTCTAAGAATTTTATTTAAAAAAATGAAGCTATTTTATTTTCAATTTTTTCGCATTTTTTCCTGAATTTTTAAGTATTTCGTTTTTATTTTATTTTTAGTATTAACAGCAGCAATTTAAAAATTTTACCCAAAAAAGTGATTTAAATACGAATATTTTAAGTCATATTTCATCAAAATCGTCCAACTACTTTTTTCTATAAAAATTCCAAAATAATTAATATTTTATGTACAAAAATGACTCTGGAGAGAAAATTTTTGAAAAAAACAGAACCGCTGTTTCATTTTTATGGAAAGCTTAAAAGGCCTGATCAAGTGGTTTTCTCAAAATTAATTGGTTTTCGATTAACCTAAATTATTTGACAATTTTTGTCAAAAAGTGACGTTTTCAAGTCTTAAATTCGGAACAAAAAGAGTTACCGAAACGAATCTTTTTTTTTTTAAATTAAAGTAAAGGGCTTAAAAATAATTCATAATATAAGTTTTTTCAAGTTTTAAGTTATTTTGAAATTTTGAATTTTTTATAATATTTAAAAAAAAACTACACATGGCGTCTTAGTGTTTTAAAAGCCCTTTCCAACGCTTATTTTCGATCGAAAATCAGATGTTTTATTACTTCACACCGATAATTTTAGAAGCGCGGGATCAAAAAACAAAATTTTGACTTTGGAGCGTCGGTGCACGACCAAATAAAAAGATAGAAAATGTTTAATTTCAAACTATTTCGATCCAAACAATTTTCTCTAGAGTCTAGAACATCACGTGTAATTTTTAGATTCCTATTGCTCAATAAACTCGATACACGAAATTATTCAACGCGCGCCATCTTTTAGTGATTTTTTTAAACTTTATGAAAAAATATACAGACGCTACTGGATTCGTCAAGCAAAGTTGGGTAAAAATTTCCACAATTCAGATACAATTTTATAGCAATCGGTCAAGTCTTTTGAAAAGTGGATTCTTATTTTTTCTACAAAAAATGTACAAAAAACGAACCCTAAATTCAAACCCTTGAAAAAAGAGCAAAAACCAATATTTTGAGATAAAAACGTACCTATCCTGGTATCACTGTAATTTTTACTTACGAAAAGACTAATTTTTGCTTTTCGACCAAATTTTTGGAATAGCAAGATTACGTTTTTCCGAAATTCCACTAAAAATCGTGTCTTTTATTTATCAAAATGCCTATAAATAAGTATATGAACAAAAGATGGACTCAATTTGGTTGCTTGGAATTGAAACCCAAAAGAGCAGCGATTTTTTCAAACGCTCGAAAAAAAATTAACTTTTTTCGAAATCTCGTTGACTCAAATAATTAAAATTCATCTCAGTTATAGAAAAAAACATTCAGTTTATATTTATTATTATTAAATTATTTTATTTTATTTTTAGAATTCGAAGTTTCTTTGCTTTTTCCTGCTCCTGGCGCATTTTTCGAGTGTGATCCAGAGTGCGGCGTTAAAAGATATCCTCAATTTAAATACCGAGCCTTTACAAAGAGTAGCGAGGGATAATAAGTATTATTTGAGCCGTTATGGATCAGGATCAGAAGAAGTGTCAAGTAGAGTGCTTAAACCTGAGGAAAGTGCTGAAGCTAGAGAAGGTGAGCCTGGAGCTCTAGAAAAACGATGCATAAATTGTGATGATAGATACGATAGGTATGATCGGTACGATTCAAGATCGCGGTATTATGATGATAGGTATGATATGAGGAGATCTAGGTATCCTGATTATGATTATGATAGATACGATCGATATGATAAGTACGATCGGTACGATAAGTACGATGGGAGATATGAAAGGGATCGGTATGAACCAAGAGATCGGTATGATCGGGATAGATATTCGGATCGAGGGGTAGGGTATGATAATAGAGGGTACGATTATAGAGGAGCTTCTGATCGAGGTGGTTATGAACGTGGTGGTGGTTATGACCGAGGAGGTTATGATAGAGGAGGTTATGATAGGGGAAGTTATGATCGAGGTGGTTACAGAGGATACGATGACATGTCTAGGAGTTATGATAGGGGTTATGGCGGTTATGGTTCAGGTGGTTCAGGATATGGTTCCGGCTATGCTAGCTCTTGGAATTATGGTGGACGGATGGATGATTACAACCGTGGATACTCAGGGTAAGCAATCATGCAAATACTTAAAATATTAAAATTATTTAGAAAAAATAATATGTATTTTCAAGATTTTCTTAAGTTTGAAGCGTCATTTTTTATGATTTTTTTTTCACATTTTTTGGTGCGATTTCAAGAATATTTTAATTTGAAGCTATGTAATCATCCAAACAAAAATATCAAAAATATATGTCTTTGCTCATTTTGTTTATTTATTATAATTCTAAGGATTGTAGTACATAAAAAATTGAAGTTTATTAATTTTTCAGTTTTTATGATATTTTTTGGTACATTTTCAAAAATTTTTAAGTTTGAAGACTTGTAACGGCCGAATAAAAATTTCCAAAAATATATTTTTTTGCTCAAGTCTCAAATACACCCCTGTAATATTTATTTACAAATAAAGTTAATAAATATACTGGGTGTTTCCCAAATCATTTTAATAAAGAATATTTCAACTTGTTGTGTAAAAATCAATTTTTTGAATTATTAAATCCTTCGTATGTTTATTTAATTTATTTAATATTTTATATGATAAACAAGGGTTGTTGCAGCAAACATGACTTTGTTTATTAATTAAGCACTTTGCGATTGATGAGTATCGAGTATCAAGAGTAGAGAAGAGCGCCTCGAGAATTATTGACATGGAATAACACTGTCTGGCGTTTAAATTTGCAAATGTAATTGCTTCATTTACAATTTACATGACCGCTAAACTAATTTTCAGACAAGGTTTGATGTTTAATTGTAATTAAGCCAGCGAATATTAATTATTTATAGAATATTTCAAAATTTCATTTATTTTCAATATACATATTAAATTTCTCTTGCAATTTAATTTATTTCCCAAAGCGAAAAATTTTTCACATTAATTAATTTTTCTTTTGCTTTATATTCTGTAATAAAACAAGTTTTGTATCATACATATTAAATTTACAAATAGTGAAAGAGCAAATATGTGAAAAAATAATTAATATTTATATTATATTTGTATGTTAGATCAAAAACTTTACATTTTGAGCTTGATTAGCATCGATTCAATAAAAAGGTTGAATAATTCATTTGGTGCGTCAAAGTTGAGGTAACTTTAGATCCAACTTTCAAAATTCATAGATTTTTACCCAAAAGTCAACCAACTTGCCATTAATTGTAGCCCAGATTACTCTAAGTTTAAAAAAAATACTAAAATGTGCAAAAAAAAATTTAAAATTGTAAACAAAAGTAAATAAATAAATAACTTTCTTGATCAAAGATCCCCAAGAATATATTGGAGAGCTTAGCCTCTATTTTTCGGACACACTGTATTTCGATTTGAGCTAATTTTGTTATAGAATGGTGATACAAGTGTGTTTCGTTTCAAAATAAAAATTTAAAAGTTTATAACTTATATGTATTTATATTTAAAGTATAAAGAAAATAAAATTAAAAAAAAATTAAGTCTCTAAGATGTTTCTTTGAAAAATTATGAATTTTTATATAAAATATGGCATTCTTGTAAATGAGTAAAGCATTTTAAAAAATTCACATTTCGCTTAATAACTAAAATTAAAAAACAAAAATTGGTTCAGATAAATTTCTAAAAATTACTGATATTAACATATTAATATTTTTAACGTACATTACCGTGATTTTTTTGAGTCTTTGGGGTGTAAAACTTTTCTGGGGGGGTGTAGAGGGCAAATGGCCCCCTACTTTTAATCCATTTTCTACTATCTTTCATTTGCGGAGTCGATTTTGAAAAAATTCGAAAAAAAATTTTTTTAGATATTTTTAGAAATATTTCATGGAAATCGGTTTTTATTTTTTTTCTCGAAAACTATAAAAGTTATCAGTTTAAAATTTTTTCCAATGGTAAACACCGTAAATAGACGCATTTTAAAAAATATTTGGTTAAAATCGGCTAAAGAGTTTTTATGGAAAAAAATCGTAAAATTTTGGCAAAATTTTTGTGCAAATTCGGCCCTGGACGTCGGTATCTTTAAACAAAAATTATAATTTTTACGGAATTTGGTGAAAAACATGACGGTGCGAATTTTAAGCTATAAAACGTCTCGGTAGTGCTAACAGTTTCGAAAATTAATTATTTTGTAAAAAGTGAAAAATTTCAGACCGAAATTTTGGCTCCAAAGCTTTTAGCTACATTTTCAGTCATAACTTCACAACGAATAGAGATTAAAATCTTCTATGGAAGCCACTATAATTTTTCTAGAATAAAAAATCTACTAAAAAAATTCAAAAATTTATGTAATTATTTATCCCCCTTATTCTACTTCAAATTTAAAGTGTCTTAACTTTAAATTAGTCTTCTTTCTCTGTACAAGAATCAGTTTAATATATCTTTGGTTTAAAAAATGCAAAGCTGAAGAAATTCTATTGTTTTTGGATTTTTCAGCTGAAATTTTATTGAACTTCTTATTATGTCGCATGCATGTTTATTTTTTTAATGAATTTATGAACTAAAATTTCTGCTTTTTGCAGAAATAAGAAATTTGAAAATGCTGCTCCAGCTACGGACAGGTATGAGAAAGTCTAGAGATAGGAAAATTGGTTATTGTTCCACTAAATTATAATTATACTACTTAATAATCAGGTTAATAGATTTTCATATTATTTTAGATAATAGATTTAAGTAATTTTTTTCAAAAAAAAAATAATAGCTAGGAGCCGTTTTATGAGTTTTGCAAAAAATAAAAAAAAGTCGAAATTTATTTGATATTTGTGTATTTTAATCAGAAAAATTTTTCCACCAAAGTTTTTTTTAATATCTTCTTTTAATCAAAATAAAACTTGGCTACTATTTTTTGCAATTAAACCAAATCAATTATTTATTTTAAATGTGAAACTATAAAAAAATTAAACAACTAAAACCCGACTGAAATTTAAATCTTTATAACCTTAAAAAAAACTTGCTGATATTTTCAGCACATCATTATTCTAAAAGAGGGGTCCAGAAAAAAGCTCGTGTAACCTGTTCGAATTAAAAACGAGACCTACCCTTGTGTTTATTTAAAACTTACAAAGGGAAGATGTTTCAAAATCTTAAGATCAAAAGAATTATTATTATAAATAACACAAAAACACTTTAATCTGCTTGAAATGTAAAGAAACCGTTAACTGCTTTTAATTTTCAATAAATAAAGGAATAAGAAGAGATTTTTTAGGACTGCCTTCATTTTAGTGGTGAAAGCGCACCAAGCAACAATTACACAAGCGTTTCGTGCTTAATAACACTCATCAGCATCACATACCGTTGTTGAGTACTTTCCAAAAGGATCCGACTGAATTGTTGATTGCTACACCTTCAGCTCTGGTTTATGAAGCAAAACGCGAACATTCCAATTAGTAGAAAATAGCAGAGCCATCTAACAGGCCCAATGAAGGCTTCCGTAGAGCGATACCAACACTAGATGTCTCTGCCAATTTCCAAAACGTGTGGAGCCACCTACTAATATAGACCGATACCAGTCAATTTTGATTTCTCGTTTGATTTGATCTGAAGGTGTAACAATCAAGAATTCAGTTTTTTGAAAAGAACTCAATCAAGCGATATGTGATGCTGATGAGTGATAATAAGGACGAAACGGTTCACTAAAACGAAAGCAGACATAAGGAATCTTCTCTCCTTCTATCTAAGCGTTTTTTATTTTATTTTATTTTATTTTATTTTTCATTAAATTGTATTATAATAAATTAATGTATTAATTAAAGTTATTCATAGTTATGGATCAGGAGTATACCGTTCCAGAGATCCTTACAACTATGATTCTGGGTACCAGGGCACCAGCTACCTTTATGGAAGGCCTCCAACCACAACTACAACAAGACCAACTTCACAAAATGACAACAATGTAACTGAAAATCCACAACAAACAAAATCAACTTCAGGCTAAAAACTACAAATTAATTAAATTTAAATGATTAAAATTAACTAAATTTATATGTATTATTTTTTATGAATTTACCCAAAAAATATTTTATTATTAATGTAATTATTCTGGTTTTGTTTACTGTGATATCAAGCGCGATTTTTGTAATTAAAGCAATAAATCAACAATAATTATAATAAACAGCACACTGCCTCCGTTTTTACATTAATTTGTATTATTTCTGTATTAGTTTTAATTTATATAACATTTATTTTGTGGTAGTTGTAAGTTTGCATTTTAATTATAATAAATAAAATTTCCATTTTCAAATAAACATTAATTTTTAATTAATTCTTTTTTTCATAAAACAAATATTTTAATTAAATTCACTTTATAACCTCTGGATAAGTTTTTTACTACACCAAGTAAATTTCCGGTAATTTTTTTTCTTTAAGAGTGATTTCCTAGACGCCCCCGATAAATTTTCCGTCGGAGATCGGAAATAATAACAGGAAATAGAAAATTCATCCCACTTTTCAGAAACTTTATTCGTAATTAATATCGACCGCTAGAGGGCGCACGATTTTTGGAGCAAAAATCGTGAATAATTATGAAATCAAGCATTGTGGGAGACAAAATATCTCAAGTATCCGCAGTTAGATTTTCAATTTTTTTTTCGGATTTACAAGCTAAAACTAAAAGGTTACAATCTAATGCATCCTTACTTTCTATAACCTTGTGTTCACTAAATAAGGGGGGTCCAAAGTTAAGGTACTTTTAGGATAGTTTTCGTTTTTTTTTCACGCGACTTCAAAATATCCTTTAAAAAAATTAAATAAAAAGGTTTTTGTAGTAGCGTATCTGGTTGCTCCCGTAAACCACTATATTTGCCTTAAAATTTTCTGCATTTTTATGTTAAAATGTTTTAAAATTTGTTAAAAATGCACTTAAAAATGAAAGAAATTTATATAAAATGCGGTTAAACACGAAGAAACATAAAAAAATTATAATTTTGCTTAAAATTTGTTTTCATTTCATGAAAATACAATACTTATTCAAGAAATATGAAAATTTAAATGAAATTTACCCAAAATTAATAAAAATTTTTATAAAAAAAATGTTCTGTATTTTTAAAAATAAACGAAACTCAAACGAAAGTTAAACATACTTTAAAAAAATTAAAAATTTTACTTAAAAGTACTACCTTTTCTTCGACAATGATGATTCATCGACACAAACGTTTCATCGACATTACATTTTCATCGACAAACCTTTTCTTCGACCAGGACGTTTCATCGACACAAACGTTTTATCGACAAATCTTTGTTTCAACAAGGACATTTCATTGGCAAATCTTTTCTTCGACAAGGACGTTTTATTGACACAAACGTTTCATTGACATAACATTTGCATCGACAAACATTTTCTTCGACAAGGACGTTTCATCGACAAAAACGTTTCATCGATATTACATTTGCATCGATAAACCATTTCTCCGATAAGGACGTTTCATCGACACAAACGTGTCATCGACAAATCTTTTCTTCGACAAGGACGTTTCATCGACATTACATTTTCATCGACAACCGTTTCATGGATACTACTTTTTCATCGACAAATCTTACCTTCGACAAGGACGTCTTATCAACATTACTTTCTGATCGACACAGGCGTTTCATCGACATTACCATTTCATCGACAACCGTTTGATAGACACTACCTTTTCATCGACAAATAATTTCATATATCTTACCAATTCTTCGACGAGGTCGTTCCATCGACTATAGTCGATAAAGAGCTTCTCATTTTTGGCAATAAAACATCTCTTTGCGATAAAAAGGTAGTGTAGACGAAACGACATTGTCAAAGAATTGGTAGTGCCGATGAAACGGTTGTTGATGAAAAGTAATGTCGACGAAACGTCTGTTTCGATGAAAAAGTAGTATCGATGAAAGGTCCTTGTTGAAGAAAAGGTTTGTCGATGAAAAGATAGTGTAGACGAAATGGTTGTCAATGAAAAGGTAGTGTCGACGAAATGGCTGTCGATGAGAAGATAATATTGATAAAACGTCCATGTCGATGAATTGGCCATGTCGCTGAAACGGACTATCGATGAAATTTCATTTGAAGAAAAGGCTATGTCGATGAAAGTGTATTGTCGATGAAACGGTATACAACCGTATACCTAGTTTTGGCCAAATTACTTATTTTAAAAAATTTGTTCGTTTTATAGATAAAAAGGCAGACGTAACAAATAATGATTCAATAAAATTTTACTAAATTGCAATTGTGAAATACAAAAAATCTACTTTAGCTTATGTAGGCTATTAGTAAATCTACCTCAGCATATATCCCTTTTATTTTTCATTCTTTTATAGAATTATGCAAATGCCTGAACACTCCAGATATAGGGTTTGGGGTGCAGGGTGCAGAACACCTGAGTTATCCTTCGAATCGCTCACCCATCACGCATTCCCACGGTTTCGATTTTCTTTATGACAGCATTACTGTACACTAAACCCCTAAGTTAAGGGCGTAGGTAAAAGGTGAAATGGGGCACCGATTTCCCACACTATTTTTCCACGATTTACAACCAATGTAGAGTATTTTACTAGGCAACATAAGTAAAAGGGATTACCTCCAATTTTATGAGACAAAAATGGTTGTCAATAATTTTTACGTAATATTTGGTGGGTCCTATTATAACCATCAATCAAAATTCTGGTTAAAAACCAGCAACTCAAAAGCCTAATCATTCAATCATCCTCGACATAAAAAGATATCGTGGAACTTTGTTAAAAAATCCATCAATTCATCGACCAGCCTCCCCGATAAAAATGTCATTGGGAATAATCCGGGATCCGGGCAGTGTTGCTGGATTTTATATCTGACGTGTCAAGTTTTATTATAAAACTTGTAAGTGGTGTGCGAATCTCGTCCATGCGGCGACAACCAATTTGATATATTGTTTTAATTAGTGCTTCGACAGCTGCACGCTTTTACAACTTCTTCAATAAAAATATTTTTCCAACTATTACTACATCGATTGTTACGATAAATTAAAAATAAACCGCCCAAATAAACCTCATTTACCACACACGTCGAATTTAAAATTAGTTATTTTCGAAGTAATTTATTTAATTTAAGATTTCTTTAACATAGTAATCATAAAAAAATATATTTAAAAACTATATAATCCTTATAATTATATGTAGTTCTTTAAAATTTATCTATTTTTTCATCTAAATAAAATTCTGGGGGAACGTAGAAGTGGACATATGAAAAAAAGCCGTGCTACTTCCACTTCAGCTCTCTTTCAGGAGCATATATATATAAAAAATATGCTGAAACTTATATAGTTATTTATAAGGACAAGGACCATGTAAATTTTATTTAGTTTTGTTAATGATTACTATCCAAAAAAAAATAAAATAACAAATAGTTGTTATACTTCTCTCAATTTCTCACAATTTCACCATCTTAAAGTTATTGTATAAAACTATATGTATACAGATTGTTCCTATGTTTACGCAACGATTAAAAGTAAACCTTATAAATAATTTGGATTAATTTTAATAGATGTATTTTCTGTTCCACCCTGTATACAAAACAAGTGTAAAACAATTAATCACAAAAGTGTATTATTTGAATTAAAAGCACGCCAAAAAGTAATAAATATTAATATGAAAACCAATCAATCAAAAATTCATATCAAATGTGTGGAATTATTAATGACTATTTAATTTGGAGTCCTTTAAAAGTGAAAATAAATAAAAACGGGCTTCGGAGCAGGATATGTTTATCGGCATCCGCCTTTCGAAGGCATTTTCGTATTAAAATATACGATATTTCTTTTCCAGGAACTTAGACATTTATTTTTTAAACGCTTGAAAAATGAAAGGAAGTTGAGGAAGCAAACGTAAAGTTTTTGAAATAAAAAATATCAAAAATAAGAGTTTGAATATTTAAAACAATTTATCATGGATTTTATTTAAAGTTTATTTTGGGTGTAGATTCAATACGAGAGTTGCAGGCGGTTTTAAGGGTGAAATTTGCAGTAATTTATAGTCCTTATAGTCCTGTGTTCTGCATCAGGAGCTGTGTAACGGCCAATGTAATAAATACTGACAGGCTATTGTCGCTTGTGTCCCCCACTTTAGGGAAATTACACTCCACCACTGTTCCTTTGTAATTTAATGACTTCTTTTAATACTTCTTCAAACTGATAAACTATACTATCTTGTCGTAACAAAATAATTTAAAACAAAAATACGCATTTTAATATACAGGGTGAATTTATCAATATCTGTTTTTGCTTAAAATTTGAAATATTTTCGTTGACTATACAGGGTGCTGAAAAAGTCGCGAACAGACTCCACGCTACGTTGTTAAGAACCACTCATTACACTAGCCAAAATATTCGAAAAATCTTTCTAGACTAAACTAAAGTTAAAAATATAATTTTTAGTTATTTTTGCTCAATATAGTACAAAAAATTATTTAAATTATGCATTTCTCCACAAAAAAATAATTTATCTTGAGAATGTAAAGATATGATAATAAGTGGTAATGGTGTATCTTCAAAAGCTACTTTGAATACAATCTTGCCAAGTTTACTTCTTTAAAAAATGGGAATAAGTTTCAAATATTTTTTAAATTATTTTAAAATAAAGAAACTTTGATTTTAAGAAGTTTAACTAACAGTTACTGAAGTTTCTGATGTCTTTGTTAAAAATTTTATGAAAATTTAAAACTTAAAAACTCACAATACATAGTTTTTGGAAATTTACATATTGCATTTTTTAAAACAAAATCGTCCAAACTAACTAAAAAATTACAAAAATTAGCCTAAAAAAT
The DNA here is from genome assembly GCA_963971135.1 of Stenus bimaculatus. Lineage (NCBI taxonomy): Eukaryota > Metazoa > Arthropoda > Insecta > Coleoptera > Staphylinidae > Stenus > Stenus bimaculatus. Next base: position 26,359,619 of record OZ020186.1, on the reverse strand, counting down.
GAAATTCCTCAAAACTTTAAAGAAAATTCATTAAAATTCAAAGTAAAACAGAATGGAAATTAACTAAACTCAAATGCAAACATGCAAATTACCCAAAAATATGTATAATAAAATTTTCATGAATAATGGATTTTTTTTGAAAATTTACTATAAATCGAAAGATATTCCTTAATTTATATGATTAAAACGTGTAATTTACCCTAAATCGCCTTCAAACACTAAAATTCACCTAAAATTCAAGAAGTAATCCGCAGTTTTAAATACAGGATGTCCTCAAATTGGTACCCAAGCTTTTCGCTAGGTTGTTGGGTACCTTTAATTGGGTAATTCATAAAAATAACGCAGTGGGGACCTTAGGCGAAATTTTGGGAACACTCTGTATGAAAATATTATTAATTTCTTAACTAATCTTTTTTTTAAATAAAAAGAGAGCGGCTAATTAAACTAACTTTCTACTTAGAACATGATTTTTAAAGTTTTCTTTCAATATTATGTGGGTTTTGTATGAATTTGAAGTTTTTAACTTAACTTCAAGTACATTTTCATAATTTAAAACTAGAATTTTGTTAATTTTTTTGAAAATGTCAAAGTTTTTTAGATAAAAAATTCATCTATTTTCATTGTTTTAGATGATTTTGATTGAAAATCTGGTGAATTTTTATGTTTTAGTACAAATATTTCAGATTTTGTTGTTTTTACAAAAACAATGTTTCGTAATGTCGTAGGAATTTTTATTTTATTTTTATGGTACCAATCGATTCATATTTTATTAATTAGCAAAACTTGGCAATCTTAATATCATGCTTTGATTGAGTTTTGAGTAATTTTACTGTAAAATAGAAGCACTTTAAGGCCCATAAAAAATATAATTACTGTTAATATTTTTTAATTCTTTCACCATAACTTGCTTATGCTTATGAATAGTTTACATGCCACCAAAATTTGGTACTAAAATATAAAGTGGTTTTTGAGTTATAGCTGATCCAATTTAGCATACTTCAAAAATGTCTTTTAACTTAAGAATGCAGGATTTTTCTGAATTTCAAGTAAGCTATTTTTGTGTTGTTTGAAACTAATTTTGGGGAAATTTTCATAGAATTTTTGATATTTAAAGCATAAAAATTCAGCAATTTTATTGAAATTTAAGTAAAAATCTCACAATAATCGTGTGTTTTGTTGGTGAGCTTCTAATCTAAAAAACCAAGAAGTGATTTAAAAAAAAATTATGAGATTTATAAATAATCACACAAAACCACGAAGAGGAGGAAAAAAAATGTCGTCACTATACTGAAAAAAAATTATGTAAAGACGATTCACTTTATAACAATTAAGATGATCACCACAATTAATGCAATGTTTTTAATTTTAACCAAATTTTCTACAAGGTGTCCTTGAGTAACTGTGACAATTTTTTTGTAGTGATAGAGGAAGTGAAACTAAACCTTTTTGACTTATAAAGTATTGTCCGGAAATGCTTCCTTAAAAAGTTATACCTACTCCTTCAAAAATTATCAAAAAAAAATATTTTTTTCTAAATAAAATAAATATTAAGTCCAAACGTAAAATGTAATCATTTATTTTTGATGTAATGTAATTTTGTTTTTGTCAATTGTAGAAATTGATGATAACCATGACGAGGTCGAAACGTTTTTCAATGTAATTACAATAAAGTCCAATAATTAGACTAAAAAGTTGATTTTTATTACAAATGCATCAAACGGAATAAAGCTTAATTTTTGAGAACAAAATATAATTTCTTAAAATTAAATCGAAATTTATTGCAAAAAATAAGGGGTTGTAATTGTAATAAAATATCGTTAATTACATTTCCAACTTAATTTTGAATAATTTCTTAAATTTATTTGATACAAAACCATTTTTTAGATTTAATTGGCATTTTTATCTCCTGAAAATCGAAATTTTTGCATAATCTTGTTAGTTATCTTGTGGAGATAATACGTTATTTTGGGCACGTGACAATTTTATAGCCAGCTGTTCATCGTCTTAACTTAAAGACATTGAAAGAAGGGCCCGTGCCTTTATGTTGCAGCTGCAAAGGGGACATTGAAAGGGCCTATTCGTCGTAGTTCGTCGTGGTCACTCTTCTTTTTTCTTTTACCCTTCGTAGCATGCTTCTTTAGTCATGTCTTTTGCACGCATCGTAGGACAAGAACCAGGAGCTTACAATTGGAATAAAGCCTTGTCTGACCTCTGAATCCAAAAGCATTAAATTTATTTATTACAACGTACATTTCCACGATTTCATTTAAGCTTCATCGAATCAAAAATCTAGGAAATTATAAGGGTAGAGGGAGTTGTATAATACCTAAAAGTTACAACCCGTATCTAGTTATTATCATAGAAACGTGACCACGATATTTTTTAATTTTCATTAATTCACAATTCAACAACCATTACTATTAACCCACCAATTCACCCCAGCCAGCATATTTACTAACTATTAAATCAATTATATTTTCCTTTTCTACTAATACTCCATTACTTTCACATGAGTAGTGAAGTATCGAGAAAGGAAAATAAGCTAAATCCGTCTTGGATAAAAGTTTGGCGTGTAATATACAAACTTTTTATGCCATAAAATATACTTTTAAAACTTTCGCCTAATTCCACGGAAAGTTTTAAGTATGTTTTAGCAGTTTGTTTTAAAATTCCTCATGCTTTTTAAATAAGACCATTAAGGTAATGATTTTTTTTCACATCGCTTTAGTCTTTTAAAATATCAATTACTTTTGTTTACATACATATTTTTATTAATACCCAATACCATTAGAAAATAAACTTAAAAAAAATTAATTTTTCGTAAGTTAAAAAAATCCTTCTTGTAATAGGTTAAATGTTCTTCTTTTAGCTTATTAAAAAAATCACCACACAGTAGAAAATTATGCATATTATTTAACATAAGTGCTATATTTTTTATTATTATTTTTTAAATGTATTGAAGTCTTTAGCCTTAACATTTTTAGAAATGGTTTTTCTATCAGAAAAAAAATTCGTATTTAAAACGCTTCGTTCAGAGTAGATTTTATGCACAAAAGTATTAATATACAGGGTGTTTCTGAAAAAGTGTCGGATAATCTAGGAATAAATTTAAGGACCAATTTTAAGACAAAAAGCAAGAATAATTGTTTTGGGAGGCGCTTTGAGATGAATTCGCAATTTTAAAAAAAAGTTATGGTGATGTTTTTCGAGTTTTTTTAAGTTTTTTTAGCAGAAAATATTATTTTCAGTTTTTGTCTTAAAATTGGTCCAAAAATTCATTTTTAGATCATCCGACACTTGTTCAGAAACACCCTGTATTTCATGGTTCTTATTTGAAATCGTTAACTAGTTTAAACTCCAAAATTTAAAAGAGGAAACAGGTGTTTCTGAAAAAAAAATTACAGTATCATTATACATAGACTTTTGGAAATTTAGGATTAATAATGTGATGATAGGTTTCGGTATTGTTATAAATATAAAAATAAAATAATCATAAAATCAGCAGGAGTAGGCTTAATACCTTATTTCAAAACGTAAATTTCCAAAAGTTTCGAGATTATGATCATTATTGTAACCATGGTATAATTAGAAGTCTTTAAATAACCAAACTAATGGTACAAACTTAAAATAAAATGTGCTTTTCCAGAATTTATTAATCCTTATCTTGGGGTATGTATAATTTATACAGGGTGTCCCAATTTACAGATACGGTTTCTTTCGTTTATCTTCGGAATTGCTCGGAATTTTTGGTTATTTTAGACGGCATCTAAATGAGTATAAAAGACCGAATCTGTAACTTTAGTAATAACGAAGATACCCATGTAATGCAACTCAAATTGGAACACACTGTATACAAGGGTAATACCACTTCATCGACAGTTCATTTCATGGACAGTGCTTTTTCATCGACAACGGTTTCATCGATAATCGACATGATCTTTAGATTGAAACGACCATCCCATCGACGTTTCATCGACATTACTTTTCATCCAAAATTATTTCATCGACATTACCTTTTTATCGACAAACATTTTCTTCGAGAAGGACGTTTCATCGACACAAACATTTCATCGACATTATATATTTTCATAGACAAACCATTTCTTCGACAAGAACGTTTCATCGACACAAACGTTTCATGGACATTACATTTTCATCGACAACCATTTCATCGATACTACCTTTTCATCGACAAACCTTTTCTTCGAGAAAGACGTTTCATCGACAAAGCTTTACTTCGAGAAGGACGTTCATCTACACAAACGTTTCATGGACATTACATTTTCATCGAAAACCGTTTCATCGATACTACCTTTTCATCGACAAACCATTTCTTCGAGAAAGACGTTTCATCGACAAAGCTTTCCTTCGAGAATGACGTTTCATCGACACAAACGTTTCATCGACATTATATATTTTCATAGACAAACCATTTCTTCGACGAGGACGTTTCATCGACACAAACGTTTAATCGACATTATATTTCCATCGACAAACCTTTGCTTCGACAAGAATGTATCATCGACACAAAAGTTACATTTTCATCGACAACCGTTTCATCGATACTATCTTTTTATCGACAAATATTTTCTTGTTCAGGACGTTTTATCGACATTACTATCTGATCGACACAGATGTTTCATCGATATTACCATTTCATCGACAAACAATTTCATCGACATTACCAATTCTTCGACAATGTCGTTTCATCGGCTACAGTTGATATAGGAGATGAGGTGTGTGATGTTGTTCTTTCTTATTGGAAACTTTTTCACTTCAGAGAGGAACAAAATTTCGACATGGGTTTTTTCACAACAGAAGGTATATCTTTTAACCGAAATACAAAAACCCGATCTCAAATTAATGGAGAATGCCTGTTTTATAACTAGATCGAAATTTTGATTTTTTTGAATGGCTTTAAAAAACGCTTCCGAAAGAGTCGAATTTTTCGCGTATTTTTTCGAGCGTCCGCCGCTTTGACTTTGAAAAATCATAGCTTCGCCGAGTTTGGAATCAAAGGGACAAAATCAGAACCCTTTTTTTCCTCACATCCTCATTTACGAGATCCAGAAGTTCCGACCTACCCAGACCAATCCGGTGGGGAGAACGAATTTTTTTTCCGAAAACGTTAAAACGACTCGTTTTTTAGCGAAAAAATGGATCCCTTATTTTGAAACATGGGACAACGCGAAAAAATCGCGAATGCAATTTTCGTAAACTAGAAATATGCAAAAATGCAATAGGCCTATCTCCTTTCCAAAGAAGTTATTTTTAATCCTATTTCTAGCGTTTTGAAATTGGTGTAAGATTTTTGGAAATTTTTTAAAAAAATTTAAAAAATCGTAGCTACCAAACGATACGGCGGATTATAACGAAACGCAGCTAATATTATGCACAAAAGTACCCTTAATACGCAAAAAAAATTATTTTATCAGACCTGTCCAGCGGCGTCCGGATTATTTTTTCCAAAAGCGTAACAAAATATCGATACAAAATAGCGCGTGGATAAATGGCGTGGAGGAAATGAGGTCAAAAAGGGACTAAAAATAAAAAATCGCTACACGTGACATTTGAAAGAATTCTTTGAGCGAGATCGGTTTGAAGTTTTGAATTCTTTATCTGTTTATTTGGCTTCACACTGATCTACCAAAGTTGAAATTGTGTTTTTTCATCCCCTAGCGACTAAAATTAATCGCTGTATGATAACGATACATGGCATCGTCAAACTAAAATATGAGTTGGAAAGAGTTTTTTAAGCACTACGACTGGATTTTTAATTTTGAAAAAAAAATCAAAATTTTAACCGCATATAAAAAAATTACAATTTTGGAAAAAAATTTAACCCACTTTTCCTCTATCGATTTTAACAAATGATGGCTCATTTTAAAGGTATTTGTATGAGTTTTAACACAAAAAAAGATTCGTTTTGATATCTTTCTTTGTTTAGAAATTACAAGCAAATAACTGTTGAAAATTTGAAAATCTCATATTTCTATGAAAAAATTGCTATGAAATTTTTGATTAATCTAAAAAAAAATTAATTGTGAATGAACCACATAGCCGATTGAGACGCTTTATGGCTTAAAATTTGCAAAAGACTTTATTCCATCGAATAATGCAAAACCGGTTCGTGTAGTGTAAAAAATGCGCTTTCCAGAACCGAATTTATACTCGAAATTTATAAAAACTTTGGATTTTTTTTCGAAAAAACCATTTGTCCGATTTTCTTTACACGGGACTTAAAAAACTCCGAATTTAGGTATTTATCCTCGGTACAATTTTAACCTTGCAATTGTGAATACTTTTTGAGAAACATAAGGAATAACGAAAATCCTCAAAAATTATTAAAAAATTTTTTTCAAATTTTTGCATAAGTCACCCCCCAAATAAAAGATAATTAAAAAATGATTAAAATTGATCACACAGTTCCACCCACTTTAGGTCGTTTGTTTCTTTGCCACCAGCTTGAAAGACGCTACAATTTTGCAAATCGCGCACGTTTTAATTTTTTTACTCCATTTTCTTGCAGCTATTTTAAAGTTTTATAGCTCATTTGAAAGCCCTTGAAACTCTCTTTAGAAGGAAAAAAGATTCGTATCGAAATCTTTATTCCTTCCGGAGTTATGTGAATATTTAGGTGATACTTTAAAAGTTTACGACAGAAACCGCGCGGCAAATCTCGTAATAAGCCGTTTGATGCGAATAAAAAAGTTCTTTACGCAAAGTATTTGATTTTAAAAATAGTTTAATTAATGAAAATAATTTTAAAATTTTTAATTTGAAGACACGCTTAAATAGTATTTATACAGGGTCCGCCAAAAAAATGGAAACACCTAAATATTGTTTGAACCATATTGAATTAAAAAAAAAGTTTAAATAAAAGTTACAATTTAAACATATTTTTAATATTCGTTTTATTATTGATTCGGCACTTAACTTTCGTTTTTTTAATGCAATTTTTATATTTTTGAATTCTACGTTTAATTTGAGTAAACTTTTGTAGTAATCATTTTTTTTTTATAAATCTCGTTGTTATCGAGTTACAAGCAATTCTTTACAGTTAAGTTTAAATTAACTTTTGTTTAAACTTTTTTTTAATTCAATATGGTTCAAAAAATATTTAGGTATTTCCAATTTTTTTGGCGGACCCTGTATTTAAAATTGCAGTTTATTTTTTTTAATTTTTATAGTGCATTCCTATTATATTTATTCGAAAGCTTACTTGAAAACTTTGTATTTAAAAAAAACTAATTAATTAAAAATAAATAATTTATTTATGAATGGTTTGAAAGTTTAATAATATTCTTCCACATGACTAAAATTAACAATTTCGAAACTCATAAACATAATGAAATTTTAATTAAATTTGGGAAATAAAATTATTTGTTGGGATGAAATCAATAAATAATTATAAAGCACGCGTTTTAAATTATAACGTTTAATTATAGCACAAATAAATCGAATTAAACTCAAACTGAGTTTAATAAAATCTTATTTTTCTGTGAGACCAACTGCCGGTTTAAGAAAAAGCAGAGCACCCCACCTGCCAAGATTTGCTTCTTATGCAATTCGAAAGAGGAGGGCCGAATGGGGCTAAGGGGCCGAGGGTTCTGTGTAGAAATTCACAAACAATAGGGAATTTCAGGGGAAGTTTTCTCCCACGGGGTGTTACGTATAAATACACCTTTAGAAGAAAATAAAAATAGGGGTGTTTAAAACTGGTTTAATTGAGGTTTATGGTGGGAGATGCCCGTATCTAGGGTTGCAAGTGTGTATATAAGCCCAAAGGGATTTTTATGGTGGTGTATTTGAAGTTGAAAGATTGGCTTTAATAGTCATGTGATGTAAATTGTTGAGTTTTTGTTGTTATTTTTGTTAAGTTTTAAAACCAACATGAAGAGACGAAAAGGACTCATTTTAATGTAAGTTAAATTTTACCATTTTTACTTTTAAATTATTATTTTTTTTAAATCAAAATATCTCGAAATTAAAAAAAATATTTCTAGTTATGAAATTTTTCTTTGACATATTTACAATTAAGTCCAGTTTTATTATATAAAAAATTTTAATTCGAAAAATTAATTTAATTTTGGGAAAAAATTCGAAAAGTCACCAAAAAGTTTTGATAAAACACCTTGCATATTTGTCAAAAATCACTTTTTCAAAAATTCTTTCATTTTTTGTCAAAACGCTATTAATAAAAAAATGGTACAATTTAGAAATTTCTTGTTTTTTTTAATTTAAAAAATTTGATTTTTTTTTCAAAATTTTAAATATCTGGATCAATTGCACAAAATTTAAATATAATTCACGATGCAAGTACCAACTTTATATTTTATTTTTTCTACAAAATTTTCTTGTTTTTCAGATTTAACCCTAAAAGCTCGAATTTTCCGACTTGACAAGCAAAACCATAGTAGATAAAATCTGGAACACAAATTTTTTGGTCGCAAAATGATTTCATAAAGGAAACCAACATCACTCCCATTGATTTTTGCAAAAAACAATCATGAACACACCGTGCTTTCCAAAACTACAGCAACATAAAGTCTGGAACACACATTTTTGGTCGCAAAAATAGCACCAATTTTGGCTTGCAAAGAAACCATCAAAACACATCGAGAAGCGAATTATGGGGTAAATATTTAAAACCTTCAAAAATGAAAAGTCCTAACCAAGCTCTGTTAAGTTTCTGCTAAATAATATATAGTTTATTCAATGAATTGGGTTAATCTTCAAGCTTTATTGTTGACACTTCGTAAAGTCTCGTTGATAATTTGTTAAGTTTGAGGTTGAAATGTGATTATTAAGTTTACGTTAAGTTTTTCAACAAAATCAAATCAAATTGTTATTTGTTATCAACACTATTATGTTTATATGCGCACGATAAGTTGCGTGATTAATTGCGAAACAATAATTGAAAATCTTTAACGTTTTTTTTTATTAAGTTTTTGTTATCACATTAATTCAATAATAATTGCAGTTTAAAATAATTTATGAAGTTTGTTAAAATTGAAAATTACAAAATAATTTTTAACATAAATAAAGCTGCTTAAAATTTTAATTAAAATGTTAATATTTGTAATGTCGTTAAGTTTTTATTATCATCATTAAAATTATTATAAAACCACAATTGCTGTTATAAAATTGAAATTTTCGATACAAACAAAAATTACTTTGAAGTTGAATTTTTAAAATATTTAAAAATTGTGGTGTTAATTACGTTAAGTTTACGCAGTTTTATTGAGTTTATAATTTTTAACAATTATTCAATTAAAATCTAGAAATATTAAAATTCAAAACATAAAAGTTTTTTATTAAAATTATGGTTCTATCAAATTATTATTGCAAAATTAATACCTGGATTTTAAAAAGTGCTATAACACAAATAAATATTTTCTCTCATATAATTTTATTACTATTAAAACCGTTATTTTGTTAAGTTTTAAAAAGATTCCTTATTTTTTTATTAATTCGTTAATTATCGTTTGTTAAAAATGTTAAGTTTTCCATTTATTAAACAAAATATTACATAACCTCACTTATAATTACAAAAAACTTTATTTTTATATCATCCCATGAAGCACTGAAAACGTATTGAAAATACTAAAATTTTGTCGGGTCGCCATTTTTTTTTATTAAAAAGACAAGACTTCAAAAAAACCAAACAAAAATTAATAATAAAAAAGTCTTGTGATTATTTTTATTTTATTATTATTTTCTTTATTTTTTTTTTCAAAAAAAAACGACGAGAAATTAAAAATCAAACATAAAAATTTCAAAATTTGCATGCTTATTTTTATTTTTTACTACAGTTAAGCGCTTAGTTAATTTACAAAAATTATAAAATTTAGTTTTTTAATTTATTAATTTTAATTTAATGTATTCTTTTAAAAAAAACAAAAAAAAAACAAAATAATAATTAATAAAATGCATGTTTCAATTATTTTTATTTCATTATTTTTTTTTCAAAATTTGCATGCGTATTTATATTTTTTTTTAGTTCGCTTAATATAAGTTTGGTTATTATTAACTCGTATTTATAATTTTTTTTTAATTTTAGTTTATTTTATTTTTATAAAGAGGCAGTAAAAAAAAAACAAAAAAAAATGAATTAAATTTATACACAAAAATGTCTCAAATATTATTTTAATTTATTTTTTATTTCATTATTTTTTTATTACAAAATTTGCATGCTTATATTATGTAGTTTAGTTGAAATTTCAGAACTCATGCATGAAACAATTAACTAATTTCCAAAGCAAAAAAAATAAAACCAAGGAAATAAAGAGCTGTTTAATGCATTACAATGACTTAAATAATTAAATTTTGAAAGTCGATTTTTTATTAACAAATAAATTCGAAAATATTTTTAGTATGAAATTTTTTAATTTCACATAAAAACAAATTCATAAAAGACCAACTCATGTTCATAAAAATAATATATTTTTCTAATTGCCTAAAATTTTAAATACTTTTTTAAAAGTTATATTTAAAGTAAACTTACAAAAGTTTCTTAAATTGCCCTTTTTTAATTTACTTTTTATTTTTTAACATATACAAAACCAAAATCAAATAAAAAATAAAACATCCTTTAACTATCCTATATTTTTGCTTTTACTAAAAATCTCATTTTTTTTATTTTTTTTTATTTTTTTTATTTTCATAAACAGAGACCCAAGAAAACTAAATAAAAAATTAATTAAATCTATTAACGTCTCAGATATTATTTTATTTCTTTTTTTTGAATCAAAATTATAAATTTTTTTAATTTTATAATTCAAGGCGCAACCGTAACAAAAAAATCAACCTACAAAAATAACAGATTTTCAAATTTCATTTCACTTACCCAAAAAATCATTAAAACTTTAAATTTAAGATTTTATTTTTTTTAATCAAGGACAAGAAAGCACAAATTATTTTTTTTTTATTTTTAAACCAAATAAAAAATCAATTGAATCTAAAAGTATCATATTATTTTTTTTTGTTTTATTAAAAATAATCATGTTTCAGGCTATATAATTTGTGTTCATTTTTCATTTTTCATTATTTTTTTATTTTTATAATCAGACACAAGAAAATCCAAATAAAAAATCATTTAAACCTTACAAGTCTCATATTTTTATTTTTTACTTAATTATTTTTGTTTTAATTAAAATGTTAAATTTTTATTTTTTTTTTAATAAAATCAGAGACAAGAAAAACCAAATAAAAAACAATTAAACCTAGAAGTCTCACATTATTATTTCTTTTTAAATTATTTTTTTTGTTCCATTGAAAATAATAAATTTTCAGGCTATAATTTTTCTATATTTTTAATTTTTCGTTTTTTTTTATTTTTATAATCGGAGACACAAGAAAACCCAAGTAAAAAATAATTTTAACCCATAATAGTCTCAAATGTTTATTTTTTCGCTTTTTAATTTTTGTTTCATTTAAAAAACTCAATTTTCTGGCCATAATTTATATTTTCATGTTTTATTTGTTTTTATTTTTAAAATCAGAGACAAGAAAAACCAAATAAAAAATCAATTGAACCTAAAAGTCTCACATTATTATTTTTTTTCATTTTTTTTGTTCCATTGAAAATAATACATAATTTTTGTTTGTTTTTAATTTTTCGTTTTTTTATAATTAGAGACAAAAAACCCAAGTAAAAAATCCCATGAAATTCTTAAATTTTTATTCTTTTCGCTTATTAATTTTTGTTTCATTCAAAATACTCAATTTTCAGGCCATAATTTAAGTTTTCATGTTTTATTTTTTTTTATTTTTAAAATCAGAGATAAAAAAACCAAATAAAAAATCAATTGAACCCAAAAGTCTCACATTATTATTTTTTACATTTATTTTTTTGTTCCATTGAAAATAGTAAATTTTTAGGCCATACCTTTTGTTTTTTTTTAATTTTTCTAATCAGAGACAGAAGTAAAAAATAATTTTAACCCATAAAAGTCTCAAAAATTTATATTTTTCGCTTTTTAATTTTTGTTTCATTCAAAATACTCAATTTTCAGGCCATAATTTAAGTTTTCATATTTTATTTTTTTTTATTTTTAAAATCAGAGACAAAAAAACCAAATAAAAAATCAATTGAACCCAAAAGTCTCACATTATTATTTTTTTACATTTATTTTTTTGTTCCATTGAAAATAGTAAATTTTTAGGCCATACCTTTTGTTTATTTTTAATTTTTCTAATCAGAGACAGAAGTAAAAAATAATTTTAACCCATAAAAGTCTCAAATATTTATATTTTTCGCTTTTTAATTTTTGTTTCATTCAAAATACTCAATTTTCAGGCCATAATTTAAGTTTTCATGTTTTATTTTTTTTTTATTTATAAAATCAGAGACAAAAAAACCAAATAAAAAATCAATTGAACCCAAAAGTCTCACATTATTATTTTTTTACATTTATTTTTTTGTTCCATTGAAAATAGTAAATTTTTAGGCCATACCTTTTGTTTTTTTTTAATTTTTCTAATCAGAGACAGAAGTAAAAAATAATTTTAACCCATAAAAGTCTCAAATATTTATATTTTTCGCTTTTTAATTTTTGTTTCATTCAAAATACTCAATTTTCAGGCCATAATTTATGTTTTCATGTTATATTTTTTTTTTATTTTTAAAATCAGAGACAAAAAAACCAAATAAAAAATCAATTGAACCCAAAAGTCTCTCATTATTATTTTTTTACATTTATTTTTTTGTTCCATTGAAAATAGTAAATTTTTAGGCCATACCTTTTGTTTTTTTTTTAATTTTATAACCAGAGACACAAGAAAACCCAAGTAAAAAATAAATTTACTTCATTACAGTCTCAAATTTTTATTTTTTCGCTTATTAATTTTTGTTTAATTCCAATATTCAATTTTTAGGCCAAAATTTATGTTTTCGTGTATTTTTTTTTATTTTTAAAATCAGAGACAACAAAACCAAATAAAAAATCAATTGAACCAAAAAGTCTCACATTCTTATTTTTTTTACATTTATTTTTTTTTGTTCCATTGAAAATAGTAAAGTTTTGGGCCATAACTTTTGTTTTTTTTTTTTTTAATTTATGTAATCAGACAAGAATACCCAAGTAAAAAATCATTTTAACCCATAAAGGTCTCAAATTTTTATTTGTTTTTTACTTATTAATTTTTGTTTTATTCAAAATACTCAATTTTCAGGTCATAAATTATGTTTTATTTTTTTATTTTCAAAATCAGAGACAAGAAAACCAAATAAAAAATCAATTAAACCAAAAAGTCAAACATTATTACTTTTTTACATTTTTTTGTTCCATTGAAAATAGTAAATTTTTAGGACCTAACGTTTCTTCTTTTTTTAATTTTTATAATCAGACACAAGAAAACTGAAATAAATCATTTTAACCCATAAAAGTTCCAAACTTTTATTTTTTTTTTAATATTTATGTTTCCATGTTTATTTTTAAAACCAGGGACAAAAACCAAACAAAAAATCAATTGAACCTAGAATAGAAGTTTCACATTATTTTATTTTCATTTTTTTTTCTTCCATTGAAAATAATAAACTTTCATTTTTGTTTATTTTTATTTTTTTTATTTTTATAATCACATAAGAAAACCCAAATAAAAATCATTTTAACCATAAAAGTCTCAAATTTTTATTTTTTCGTTTATTAATTGTTTACTTTAAAATATTCAATTTACAGGCCATAATTTATATTTTTCTGTTTTATTTTTTTTTATATTTAAAATCAGAGACAAGAAAAACCAAGTAAAAAATTAAGTGATACTAGAAGTCTCACATTATTATTATTTTTTCATTAATTCTTTTTTTGTTCCATTAAAAATAATAAATTTTCGGCCATAACTTTAGTTTATTTTAAATTTTTCATTTATTTTTATAATCAGAGACAAAAAAGACCATATAAAAAATCATTTAAATTCATAAAAGTCTGATATTTTTATTTTTTTTTCGCTTATTAATTTTATTAATTTGTTTTTCAACCCATAATTTATGTTCTATTTTTTTATTTTTAAAATCAGATAAAAAAACCAAAAAAAAATCCATATTATGTTTATTTTTTCAATTATTTTTTTGTTTCATTAATCAGTTTTTAAAGCCATAATTTATGATCATTTTTTATTTTTTTTTTATATTTATAATCAGAGACCCAGAAAACCCAAATGAAAAAACCTAACCTATAAAAGTCTCATAATTTCTTTTTGTTTACTTTTTTTTGTTTTATTCAAAAACCATTCAATTTAAGCCCATGATTTATGTAAATTTATTGTTTTCTATTTATTTTATTTAACATATTTGTTATTATTTCATTCAAAATATTCAATTTTTAAGCTATAATTTACATTTTGATTTTTAATTTTGATAATCAAACACAAACAAAACAGAGACAAAAAAAATCAAATTAAAGTCTCAAGTATTATTTTATTGTATTAATCATACAAATATTGATTTTTTGTTAATAAAAATCATAAAAATAAAATTTAATCATTGGTAAAAAATTATTTTTACTGAACATGAAGTGGAAATCAAAAAACACTAAAAATCACACCAAAAATATTGATAACAAATAAAATCAATTTAAAAACAAGAAAAAGACTAACCAAAAAATTTCTTATTGTTGAAAAAATATTAAAACTTATTATAATAACTCAATTTATATAATAGAAGAATAAAAAATTCTGGCACGAATATTTCAGAATTCGCATACCAAGAAAACGATATCACACCTTGTTAATATTTAATAAAAAACAGATTACGTTGTTAAGTTTTTGTTATGAAAATAAAATTAATATATGAGAGAAAATATAAAACTCCAAGCACTTATATGTTTTGTTTTAATTTTTAACTTTAAAAATACAACTGCTTTTAACTATATTAAAATAAAATAAGGTTTGAATTAAACATTAATTATAATTTAGATTTAGTCGTGTTTTTTAATTAATAATGATGATTAATCTCGGTGTGTTTATATTTTAAGACAAAAAAAAATTGTGTGACTTATTTGTATGTAATAATTTTAAGTTTTGTAATTAAATTCGTATTGGTTTCCGTGTGTGCCTAATATTTTGTAATCATGTATTATTTTAGCTTAAGTTTTTTTTGGATTTCTCCATATTCTCGACTTGATTTAAAAAAATTCTTTTATTATCTTAGTACCGCTTATCATGGTGAAGACTAGCAAGTTGTAAACTAATCGCTAATTTGTTGCGAGAGGATGTAAACCCCCTTTTCATTATGCTAAGCGCCACTCTCGAGAATGTGGTGAAATTAATTGTTATTGTTTAAGATGCTTGTTAAGTTTTGTTTTGCGGCCATTAAGTTTGAGTTTAAGTTTTGAGTTTGAGTTGTGCACACTTGATTCAAGTACAATGCAGACTATCATGATTAATACACGTCACAATGTGTTAATCTAACGCTTTTTTAATTGTAGTTGCTACAAATTTTGTTATTTGTTAAATTTCGAAGAAAATTTAGTTTTTGTTTTGTTTTGTAAATACTGTTAAGTTTTTTGTTTTTTCCTTGTAAATTGTAAATATGTACATTTTTGTGTGAAATAAACTTAAGCGTGCTTATAATTTTTTTTTGTATTTTATTTCCTCTAAAATCACAAAAATCCTATTAACCAATTTTCAAAATTCTACTCATTCCTTAAAGGGAAACGCTTTTTTTATAACTGGGCCAAAGTTTAAATTACTTGAATCACGAGAAGATTATCAAAAACGTCTTCAAAAAATTAAATACAAACTTACTTTTAATCAAGGAAATGATTTACTGAAAAATTGTCCAGGATTTGAACCTGGGATAACCAGGCAGGCATTCTGAACACCAACTAAGGACGATTTCAAAGCCCCAGGTTCAAATCCTGCTCAAGAACAATTTTTCAGTAGTACCGAAAAAAGTTGATCCTTTCGCGGTTTTTTTTTCGAGTTTTTACTTCTTAAATTTCTAGCTCTACAGGATTTGTTTTTTTATGTCCTCGTATCCTTTTTTATATTCAGAAAGAGTTTCAAGCCTACCCATTCAAACCAATGGCGTCAAGGATTATTTTATTTTGAAAAAGTTGAAATTAACCGTTTTTTAAGCGAAAATTTGGAACCAAATTGGAAGCTTTACCGGAAGAACAAATAGTCAAAAAAATATCACTTAACTATTTCGCAAATATAAATAAATAAATTACAAAATGTGCGAAAAAAAAATTCAACTTTTAAATCGTAGCCGCTTTGATGAGTCCTTAAAGTTGAGTTACCATTTTCATACTTTTTAGGTCCATCTTTAAAAATTCGTAGAGACCACAAATTTTAGCCAAAAGTGACCCAACTTGCCATTATGTGTCGTTCAGATTACTCTTAGTTTAACGAAAAAAAATTGTTGCCAAAAGTTCAATCATGTGACGTCAGGTATTTTTTTTTTTTCGAAAAAGTCTAAAAATGCATAAATACGACATGAAGGCAAAATTTTTGCTTAATATTTTGAAAAAATCAGACAAAAACTTAAAAATTGGTACACGTGGCGATTTACGCAAGTGTTTAATGAGGTGCAAGTTGAAATTTTGAAATCGATATCTCTTCATTTGACTCCACACCGGTCTTTCAAACTCAAAATTTAAATTTTTCGACTCCGTGAAAGGAAAACGGCCGTTATAAGATTATTTACAGACGAATCCACAAATCTTAAGTACGCATTAGAATGGGCTTTCCTGGTACTATAAGACCACATTTAAGATTTTTAAATTTTCAAAATTTTGAAAAAATATGACCTACCAAAAGTTCCGTAAGAAAACTTAAAATAACAACAAAATTTCGAACCCTAGTTTCTTGGACACCCGGTATAAGTTGTACTCAATTGCCGAATTCGACCAGTAGCCGAAATTTAATATTATCGAATTTTTTTGAACTCGAACTTTTTTCGAATCCGAACTTTTTGCGAATCCGAACTTTTTCCGAATCCGAACATTTTCCGAACTCGAACTATTTTCGAACCCGAACTTTTGCCGAAGCCGAATTGTTTCCGAACCCAAACTTTTTTCGAACCCGAACAATTTTCGAACTTTTGCATAATGTTCGAATGGTTCGAACTATTTCATAGTTCGAACTTTTGAATAAAAAGTTCAAAATTTCAAAAATACAGCACTATTTTATATGTTCGATAGCTTAAAATTTAAAGAGAACTTCCTCTAGAGAAAAACAACAAAACAGTTAAAAATATTTAAAAAAATACGGCCTCCAGGACTGGATTTATACAGGGTGTCTCGGACCACCCGTCCACCCCTTTTATTTTGAGAACGCCTTGTCGTACATGGCTGAAATAAAAAAAAATATTACCAAAGCAAATCCGAAGAATGTATTGGTGCACTTATTTTTTTCCGGAATAATCCGGAAGTGCCCGGAACCGGAAGTAACTTTCGATTTTTAAATGGCAAAATAGGTCGAGTATGGTATCGTTTGAAAGGTCTTTTAAAAAGAAACAACTTTTATTAAAATATTTTTTTAATATCTTTCATAATTAACAAATTAAACGAAAAACAAAAGCAAACAAGTGACAAATGGTTTCTTAAATTATGGAAAAATTAAAACACTACCATCATCCTCAATGGGTAAGGGTAGAGGCAATTATGATTTTTTAAATGGAAACATGTATTTTTTGCTTCGCTTGTTAAAAATAAACAACTTTTTTAGGTTATGTATTTACCTTAATTCAAAAAATAAAAAAAAAGTTGATTATTTTTAAGGAATAAAGCGATAAACGCAAAAAAGAGTTTCAATTTAAAAAACTCTCTCTCTTGCCCATTTGCGGATGATGGTAACGATTTAATTTTTCCATAATTTAAGAAACCATTTGTCACTTGTTTGCTTTTGATTTTCGTTTAATTTGTTAATTATGCAAGATATTACAAAAATATTTTAATAAAAGTTGTTTCTTTTTAAATGACCTTTCAAACGATACCATACTCGACCTATGTTGCCATTTAAAAATCGAAAGTTACTTTCGGTTCCGGGTACATCCGGATTGTTCCGGAAAAAAATAAGTGCACCAATGGATTCTTCGGGTTTGCTTTGGTAATAATTTTTTTTATTTCAGCCTTGTACGACAAGGCGTTCTCAAAATAAAAGGGGTGGACGGGTCGTCTGAGACACCCTGTATATTCAAACATTCTAAAAAGTTTACGATTTTTTTTCTGGAGAAACAAATCAGCCCATTTTTAAGAAAAACAACTATAAATACGCCAATTTAGGAGTAAAAAATTCAACATGCTATTGTCAATACTTAAATTAATTAAAAATCAAATTTCGGAAAAAAATCAAACCTTTAAACTTATTCGATTGTTTTCAAAAATAGCTTATCAAATGAAACATATACATAAACTTATAACAATTTAATATTTAGTCGTTTTCCAGGTTTCATATTTTTATACAATCATTCAAAAATTGCCAACATTTTGTAAATCTTGCGAGTTTAAAAATATTATACCTTCTTTAACTTTCTGTTATTTTAACACTTTTTAGCTCATTTAAAAGCCCTTTGATTCTTCTTAAATATACAAAAAGATTCGTATCGATATCTTCATTAGTTCTTGAGTTAAGGGCCGAAATCTGTCAATCGTTTAAAAAAATTGACTAGAATTATGATAAAAAAAAATCAACATTTCGCAAAAGAAATCTTTTTTTTCTATTCGACCGATCGTGGCGCTTCAGAGATTTATTCCCAGATTCTGATCAAATCATTTAAGTTTAAAGGCCTTTAAATTTAGATTTGTTATATGGGTTGTAATAGACAATTTCCTTGGTTACTTTATTTGTTTCTAATTAAAAGCCTTTCATTTTGACCAGAATCTGCCTATTAACCTTCTTTACTGAAATTTTTCAAAATAATTTTAATAAAACAAAAAATACCCACTCAAAAACACTACTTAAAATACTCTCCTACTCGGGACTTTTATCTTCGGTAAAAAAATTTCAACCCATTTTTTACAATTTTTAAAACAATGCACCAATTAAAATTTGATAGTTGTAAAATAAAATATTTCATTGCTGAAAATTTTAAAAATTTATGATAATTTAGTGCCGTGAGTTATTTACAATTGCAATTAAAAGATAATTTGTTTTAAATTTATGATAAACTTTTTTATCACTTGGCACTTAATTATTTAAAATAATTAGCTCACTAAAGTTTTTACTCAGAAACTTTAAATTCAATAGGGTAAAATGAAAATTATAATACAATTAACTTGCGAGAATAAAAATAATAAGGCAACTATAATTTTCATTTTGTTCTATTGAATTTAAAGTTTCTAAGAAAAAACTTAACTAATTATTTAATATAATTGGGATATCCAGTTAAATAGTAATCGTTCTTTCATTATTTTTTATTTCTTTCTGTCAGTTTTTTAAAGCAATTGATGTGAGTCTTCTTACTCCTTATGGTACACTTAGTTCTATGATCAATCTTTCTGCACAGCGGGCTTATTCTTGGGCCGGTCGAGATAGTGTCGTCGACGACATTCATCATTCTGTCCTTTTCATTTCTCGTCGATGATGCGATCTCACCCGACCCAAGAATAAGGCTGCAGTATTGGGAATTTTAAAATTTTACTAGCCATCTGGTGGTTGCTTTTATATACAGTACAAACTTTTTTTGATTTAACCCATTGGTACATGTTTTTTGAGCTTTACTGAAGCTTTAAATAATAAATCTATTAATATTTTGTTGAATATATAGTTGTAAGGTATAAGAATGCATTTTAAATACAATTTTTGACAAGTGACGGCACATCTGGTACCATAGAGTTTAGAACTACAATCTCTAACTACGACTCTATGGTAAATAAATTTCATATTTTATTTATTTGTAGAAAATTTTAAAAACAGTTATAATCTTTAATTCATTTATATTGAACCAATTGAGACTCCCAGTAAAAATTTAGTAGTAAAAACCTTTAATTTCAATAATGTATGATATATTATCATGATCTATTTATCATCGTAATTACAACCAAATTTGTTTTAAATTTATGATAAAAATATTTATCATTTAGCACACTAATTATTTAAAACAACTAACTCATTCAATTTTGAATTTCTACAGAACAAAATGAAAATTATATTTGCTTTAATATTTGTATTATCCAACGTTAATTGTGGTTCAATTAATAAATTATTACTTAAAATTTGTAACAATGATTTTAAAGAAATTAATAACACCGGAGCTTTGTGGAGAAGTAAGTATTTTGTTAAAGCTTTTTCTGTTTAAACAATATTTTTTTAAGTGTACGATGCTTCTACGAAAATTACCAGCGGAATTTTAACCGAAGCTACAAGTGATTTTGGGAATTTCGAGGAATGTTTGGCAATAACCACGAATACTTCGAAAGGATTAATTATTGGAAAATACTGCTTGTATTTTGCTAAAATAAATACTTATTATAATGAAAGCATAAATTTACGTAATGCTTTATGTGTACCAAATACATGTGAGTTACCTAAACCTACAGGAAATTATGTATTTGACGAAATTTATTGTCAAACTAAGGATACTTTTTCGGAATGGACAACTCTTGATATGCTCGCTTTGTGAGTTTTTATAGAAATTCCCAATCCTTATTTTCAGGAATAAATTATCATATTGATAAAAATTCGGGTTTAAAAAAACTGCTGATTTACATAACATGATACTTTACGTCAAAAATAAGGAAACGTTGTCGTTAAGTAACGGTATACGTTATGATGATGACTGGAAGGGGATAAATATGTCGCTATTGCTACGAAGAATTTACCCCCACCACCCGTTATTAAATATATCGCTACATAACGACTAACCACAGAGTTTATAATTCAGGCCCAACAGTAAATATTTTTTAGGATATATTTTTTAAGTTTAATTTTATTGGTGATAATAGGTACAATATATGAAGTCAAAAAAGGAACAAATAAAGGTAATAACAATGTATTTTTATAACAAATAATTCAATTAATAAACGTATTATTGTAGAAAATCAAAATAAAATTTTACTAGCATTTTCGTTGAAATCAAATGTAAAATCAATAATTACAATTGATAGGAGTGCTAATCAAATTGGATGTTTTAATGGTCTTCGAGTGTTTTCCACTTTATTAATTATACTAGGACACATTTACGCAATTTTAGCGCCGATTTCTTTAAAAAATAGTAAAGATTTTGTAATTTCAAAATTTATTCAAAATTAATCCCTGTAGTTATCACTACTTTGTTTTAGAAAAACCACCACCCTCGCTTTATTTTCGCTGGTCATTGGACTTTACAGACATTTTTTATCATGTCCTCGTTTCTGATATCGTATTCAAATTTTAAAAATTCTGCACGAAATGCACTTACGGTTAATCAAATTCCCAAATTTTATGTTAAAAGAATTTTAAGGTAAAATTATTTTAGACTTGTTATAAAAAATATCAAACCGTTTTTTTTATAGGTTTATACCTGCTGTTTATTCATTATTATTATTAGCTTTAACGTTTTGGAGGAAATTTACTTCTGGACCTGATTGGCCGTATGTAATCAACTATAACATTGGGGATTGTTGGAAAAGTCCGTGGGAATATTTACTTTTTGTACAAAATTATAGTAATAGTCTGGTAAAAATAATGAATATTTATATTACTCCCATCAATTTTCACCTTTTTTTTTATTTTAGTGTTTGGGGCATACTTGGTACATAAATGCAGAATTACAAATGTTTCTGTTAAGTCCCCTTGTTTTAATACCAGCTTCTTATTTAAGAGCAAAAAATATCAAATATGGTTATATTTTCATGATAATCACAGCCAGTTTATCCCTAGTGGTACCTACCATTTTTGATTTTATCTTCAGCGTTGGTGGGTAAGTAATTTTTTTGCACACAGATTTTGGGACATCCTGTATATTAAAAATTTTGATTTCAGCATATTTGTCACTCATAAACATTTCTTTGCGTTTTGTATAGGTTACTTGTTGGGAATGATAAAAGTTGATCTACCAGATACTCCCATTAAATTAAATAAGGTAAGCTTCTTTCTTCAACATTAGAACTTGATGTAAAAAATCCTATAAATAGTGTTTGTGATTAACACTACACCAATTTTAATTCTTTTTGTCAACTCACGGTAAAACTACGAGAGTTGTTTGAAAATTCTATGCAAAGTCCAATAGTTAACACCATTGATGCGTTACAAGCGGTTAGTAGCATTTCTTGGAAAGACAGGCTATGTTTCTTTTTCTTATTCCTCTTCCTCTTCCCTCTTCCCTCTTCCCTCTTCCCTCTTCCCTCTTCCCTCTTAAAAGTTGCTTTTGTAGTTAATTTTGAATGTTTCAGGTTATGGTTATTCTCGTATGGGCAATCCTTCTTGGAATAATGATACCTTCTTCGTATTATATCTTCATGTTTCTGTTTGATTGTTTGTTGGATTATTCAGTAGTTCGTAATTCATTCTTTGTATTTTCTTATACAGTTTCTAATTTTTTGACATTTTGGATATTATTCACTTGTTTAAATGAGAAGGAAGGTTTGTTCACTAATTCAATTTTCTCACTGCTTATTCTTGCAATTGAAAAACCTTAAAATTATAGAATTGACTAATTTTCAGGACTATTAAACCGTATTTTATCTTGGAAAGGATTTCAACCACTCGCAAAGCTCACATTTAGCATGTATCTATTACATTACCTTTTAATTTTCGCAAATTATGGTTATTCAAAGACGCCAATCACCTACTCTTATACAATGCTGGTAATTTCACTTCAATTGCTAAAATCATTGATAATTTTTTTTAAGTTTTACAGTTTTTGTGCTAATACGGTAATAACAGTGATGTTTTCATTTGTTTGGGTGGCGGTTATTGAAATGCCATTTGCAAAATTACAAAATTTAATGTTCGGCAAAATGTATGGTAAGACTTAAATAAATTATTTTTAATAATTTTTTGATGTTTTAGCGAGACACGTGCAAAACAAGTTGGAGAAATAAAAATCCTGGAAAAATGATATAATTTTAATTTTATATGATGACTGTACAATAAAAAAATTACAAATTTTTATTTGTTTGTAATACACACTTAAAAACGTCGTCGTTTTCGGACTTTTGGTATTTTCATGAGAATAGTGCAAAATTTATTTGTTGATTTACAAAGATGAAGAAAAAAAATATCTGTAAATAATTGGTGAATTCAATTATAACCTAAAAAATATATTAGAACCAAAAAAATACAATCAAAAAAAATACAGACAAATAGTTGAAATTTTTGTTGCATTTTTTGACCTTATCTGATAGACTTTGACTCGATGTCAAATCAGATAATATTAGAGCGATCTAACACAAACTTTTCAATATACGGAATTTCTAAAAATTGGAAAGTTTGAAAAATTATTCAATTTTTACTTTGCAACTAGTGGCTTAGGAGTTACAGTTTTTGAGATACTAGATGAAAAACAGCGACTTTCGCTGATCTTGTACCCTTTGGATTTTGTATAGATATATGTAGATTTAAGTTGGTAAACTGTATATGTATTTTTTTTTGTGTGTGTATTCTTACAATCTCCAATAAATGATTTATTATTATTAATCGAGTTTTGGAGCTTATAATAAAGTAAAGTTGATTGCACAAGAATTTATTCATTTTGAAAAAAAAACTTCTCCGATCGAAATGATCACAAATTTAAAATTGCAGACATATTTATATTTAGCATAAATTTTTGGTTTAGTTTTAATTAAACCAGTTACAACATTTACACTTTATAATGCACCAATCACTTATTGAAACTTGATAAACATTTAGTAGTTGTTAAGAGTCACTTTTAGAATTTTCTAAATAGGGTCACACGCTCTCATATATAACTCATAAATTACTTAATATTTTTTTACCAAATTTTGGCACCATTTAAAAATATTTATAATGATCAACTTAAATTTTTCGGAACAAAAAATATTAACAATAAGTGCATTTTTTGGACCATTAAAGTATTCCCACTTTACAGGAAAGTTTATCAATAACCAATTAAAGAATGATGTTCAGTCTAACTTAAATTTTAAGGGCATAAAATATGAATCGATTGGTACCATAAACATGACAAACAAAAGTTTTTTAAATTAGTTATTAGCGAGGTACGAAACGTCGTTTTTGCGTAAAAATGGGTCAATTTAAGCGCACCAACAAAAAAGCCAAAATTATATACAATAGTTTTCAATTATCATTAAAAAAATGTGTATATCGTTGTTATTATATATTTAAATTGGGTGTTTATTTTTTTAATCGGTGCGCGGGACTGCGCGAGTAGCATAAATGACCCTTAAGCAAAATATTTTTAACAAAAAATTTATAATTTTAATAATTTTAATAATTTGTGATAACTTATTATCATGAACTTAAACATTAATTTGATTTTAATTTATGATAATCACTTGGCACCCTAATTATTTAAACAATTAGACTAATAAATACGTTTCTTAAACTATACATTCACTAGAACAAAATGAAATTTATAGCAGCTTTATTATTTTTATTCGGGTACGTTAATTGTAGTTCTGTCCATAAATTATTACAAAACCTTTGCAAGAATGAGTTTAATGAAATTAATGATACAGGAGCTTTATGGAGAAGTAAGTATTTTGGTACTACAATTGTTGATTAAAAATTAAAACTTTTAAGTGTATGATGCTTCTACGAAAATTCCCAGTGGAATTTTAACTGGAGGTACAAGTGATTTTGGAAATTTTGAGGAATGTTTGGAAATAACCACAAATACTTCAAAAGGATTGGTTATGGGAAAATATTGCTTGTATTTAGCAAAAATAAATTCTTATCAAAACGAAAGCATATATTTACGGAATGCTTTATGTGTTCCAAACACATGTGAGTTACCTAAACCTACAGGAAATGATGATATTTTATTTGAAGAAATTTATTGTCAAACTAAGGATACTTTTACAGAATGGACCAATCTTGATATTTTTGCTTCGTAAGTAAATACATCACAGGATTCTTATCCTTAACTTTTCTGCGAAAAATCATCATATAGATAAAACCCTTTTTCTAACAAACTTCCATTAGAATTGTACTGATTTACATATATGACATTTTACCTCAAAAAGAAAGATAAGGGTCCAATAGACGAACTGCATTGTCGAGCAATAAAATCGGGCCGCCTCGAATTTTTGACATTAAATACATTTTTTGCGAGAACCAAGTATCATATGAAAAAATACGAAATTTATTTAAAAAGTACCCGGGTAGAAACACGATATTGCGTTAATGTGGTGATAATATCGTACACAATATTATAATTTGCACATGTTAAAATATTGACCCAAATAATGTTGTGACAATATTGATAGTATATTTAATATAGTGACAATATTGTGGAAACGTTGTGACAACATCGTGCATAAGTTGTAATAACGTTGTGGTACAAATATTGTGGTAATATAATAATAAATAATTCTGGAGAAAAATGTTTGTTTTTAATAATTTAAAATATATTTATAAATTACATTTACTAAATAACAATGACTATTAAAATAATTTAGTTGAATTGTATTGAAAAATACTATACAATACTTGGTTTTTGCTAAAAAAAATTCATTAAAAGTCAAAAATTTGAGGTGAACTAACGATCTTCGTTATGTTGACTGGAAGGGGAAAATCCTCAACGAAAGCTACGTAAGATTTACCCCCTCCAAACTTTATAAAATAGATCGCAACATAACGACTAACGACTGTGTTTATAATTCAATCCCAATCTAAAATTGAGGAGTAAGTATTAAACATCTTTTTTTAGGATATACTTTTTAAGCTTATTTTTAATGGTGATAATAGGTACAATATATGAAGTCACAAAAGGCACAAATAAGGGTAATATTAATGTATTATAATAATATATAACGCTATTAATAAATATTTATTATTATAGAAAATCGAAATAAAATTTTACTTGCATTTTCGTTGAAATCAAATGTAAAATCAATAATTACAATTGATAAAAGTGTTAATCAAATTGGATGCTTGAATGCTCTACGAGTGTTTTGTACATTATTAATTATAACAGGCCACATTTATGCAGTGTTATTCCCGATATCTTTAAAAAATTCTACAGATTTTGTAATTACATTTTTTTTGTAATTAAACCGTCTTGTTATAATTACTTTATTTTAGGTAGACCGTTATCCTTACTTTATCTTCAGTGGTCACTGGACGTTACAAACATTTTTTGTCATGTCCTCGTTTCTGATATCCTATTCAAATTTTAAAAATTCTGCTCGAAATGCACTTACGGTTAATCAAATTCCAAAATTTTATATTAAAAGAATTTTAAGGTAAAAATTTTTTTAGACTTGTTATTTTTTATCTAACCGTTTTTTTTTGTAGATTTATTCCTGCTGTTTATTCATTATTAGTATTTGCTTTGACGTTTTGGAGGAAATTTACATCAGGACCCGAATGGCCATATGTCGTCAGCTATAACACTGCGGAATGTTGGATAGGTCCATGGAAATATTTACTTTTTGTACAAAATTATATTCATCAAAAGGTATTGATTTAAAAATTGGGATAATAATTAAATTTTTCGTGATACAAATTTTCTGCAAAATATTTTTTAATTTCGGGTCTTGTCATTATCGTTTTTGGGAACGTGTGTAAGATGAAGATATCGAAGACACAAAAGAAATATAGCATCCAATAGTTCGACTAATCGAACTATTGGATATAACGAAACTACTGGAACCTTTAATTTTGAAATTACCTTACCATGGTTCTTGAGAATGTAGCGAGAGCGAGTTTTAGCATCTAACCTAACCTAACTTAACCTTTACTTTTAACAGTAATTTTTTGAAAATTTTATTAACTTATTGTTTTTTCTTAGTGTTTGGGACATACTTGGTATATAAATGCAGAATTACAAATGTTTGTGTTAAGTCCTCTTGTTCTAATACCAGCTACTTATTTAAGAGCTAAAAGTATCAAGTATGGTTATATTTTCATGATAATCACAGCCATTTTATCCCTAGTGGCACCTAGCACTTACGATTTTATGTTTAGCGTTGGCGGGTAAGTAATTTCTTTGCGCGTTTAAAAATTCCGCTGCTTTTGGACACCCTGTATATTAATAATTTTGATTTCAGCATATTTTCCACTCATAAACATTTCTTTGCGTTTTGTACAGGTTACTTGTTGGGAATGATAAAAGTTGATCTACCAGATACTCCTATTAAATTAAATAAGGTAAGCTAATTTCTTCCTCAATATTATATTAGGTTTTCCTACTCCACTTTTTGTTTCTTTTTATCAACAAAAAGATAGAGTAACTTGCAGTAAAAATACGAGGGTTGTTTGAAAAGTCCAATTAAAAATGAATGAAAGCGAATTTTGAAAGATGATAAAACATTATTTTTTAAGGTTAGGCTAATGTAAAACTTTATAAACATAAAGGAAAGTCTCCACTTTCGATCTGAATTATTTACAAGTGGTTTCAAAATTTTCGCAATGGCCACAAGTTACGCTAAACGGTCAGAACACCTTGTTCAAAACTACTACTCCAGATAAAATTAATAAAATTCATGATATGGTGATAAATGACACAATGGAGAAGGTGTGCAAAATTGTTAATCTTGAAGGCATCTTGAATGAATGGTTGCTTATCATTTTGTATAAATGTTTTGGACATGAAAAATTATCAGGCAGATGACTGACGCGATTACTCATAAATGATCAAAACCTAAATGGTGTTACATGTTCGTGTGCAGCTATTTCGGCGGAATGCATACGATTTTAGTTTCTTCCCTGTAGGCTCTAAGACCAAGGAACAATCCAAACAAGTTGCTAGGGAAGAATCTGCACCGAAAAGGGCAAAGACTGTTCCTTCAGCCTGGAAAGTTATGATGACTATTTTTTGGGGATTCACAAGGGATCATTTTTATTAACTATTTAGAATAAGGCAATTGGTACTAGAGCTTTTTATCATTTGAAATTAACAACTTACTATTCTGCAATTGTAACCTCAGCATTAACACATTTCCAACTTATTCCGCACCCACCTCTTCTCCAAACTTG
The DNA here is from genome assembly GCA_963971135.1 of Stenus bimaculatus. Lineage (NCBI taxonomy): Eukaryota > Metazoa > Arthropoda > Insecta > Coleoptera > Staphylinidae > Stenus > Stenus bimaculatus. Next base: position 26,331,572 of record OZ020186.1, on the reverse strand, counting down.
GCTCCATTTGACTACTATCTGTTTCCTAATATGAAGAAATGACTGAAGAGAGAAGAGAAAGGTATTCTATTATTTGGAAAGGATCAATATCAATTAGAGAAGCATCCGACGAAGTGTGTAAGCGTAATAGGGCCTCCACACGATCCGATTTGATCGGAAGGACGATCAGAATCGCTGACTAAATCGGATGCCGCATCCACACGGTCCGATCAGCCCGTCCGACCGATTCTGCCACCTCCTGCACTTCCGATTTGATAATTTGCCTCCACACGATCCGATTTACCTTCCGATGTGGCCAAATCCCATCAAACCGTCCGACCATGTCGGATCGTGTGTAGGCGACTTAAGTAATGTTCATTTTTGCACGAACTTTTGAAACCACCTTCGTATAATTACAACAAAATTAAAAAAAAATTATAATTTGAGAAATGTTTAGTTTTGTAGTTTATTTAAATTTTGAATGTTTCAGATTATGGTTATTCTCGTATGGATAATCCTTCTTGGAATTATGATACCTGCTTCATATTTTGTCGTCTGGTTTCCTTTTGATTACTCACTAGTTCGTAATGCATTTTTTCTATTGTCTTACACGTTTTCCAATTTTTTGACATTTTGGATATTATTTACTTGCATAAATGAGAAAGAAGGTTTGTTCACTATATTAATTAAGCTTTCCAATTTCGTCAGTGCTTATAATTAAAATTGAAAAACATAAAATTTATACATATAATTGACAATTTTAGGATTATTGAACCGTATTTTATCTTGGAAAGGATTTCAACCACTTGCAAAGATTACATTTAGCATGTATTTACTACATTACCTTTTAATTTTCTCTAATTATGGTTATTCAAGGACGCCAATCACCTACTCTTATACAATGCTGGTAATTTCAATTCTCCTGCTAAAATAATTGACATATTTATTTTTAAAAAGTTTTACAGTTTCTGCGCTAATACAGTGGTAACAGTGATGTTCTCATTTGTTTGGGTGGTGGTTATTGAAATGCCATTTGCCAAATTACAAAATTTTATGTTCAGTAAAATGTATGGTAAGATTTAAATAAATTATTTTTAATAATTTTCTGATATTTTAGCGAAACAAGTGCAAAACAAAATGGAGAGATGAAAATTCTAGGACAATGATATAATTTTGAACTAATATGATGACTGTAAAATAACTGTATTTTCATGAGACTAATGGAAAATTAATTGTTAATTTACAAAGAGGAAGAAATAAAGTAACTGTAAATAATTTAATATCGCATAAAAAAATGGTCAATCCTATCTGTTAGTATACCTAATATTAAACAACAAGTCTTGCAAAAATTGCCCAATGTGTTCTTGGATAGAAAATACAAATAATTCTGGTGGCACTTTAAAATTTGCAATAATAGAAAATTATTGCCCATATTTTCCCTGTCCTCATAATTTTAAATTTTACTATAATTCCATGAAAACAAACAAATCTGGCCGTTATTTACAATCACCAAAACCTCGCTAGACTCTTGATACGCCCTCAATTCGATATCCTTTGTAGTTCATAAAAACATTTTGGTTACTTAGGCCGCAAAATTTTAATAAAAGTTTCGTAACTCGACACTACATATTACGTCAAAGTAGTAGAATGTGGGTTTACAAAAATAAAAAAGGCAAATGTAACCCAAAACAGGATTTTTTTGATTTTTTGACACCACATTACTTTTTTTGCTATTTTTTCTTCACACTTCACATGATAAAAATTATGAAGCATTAATTACAATAGTTATCCTGAGAGTCACTTCTTAATAGGCAAAAATAGCGGTTTACGGCTGCCACTAGATATGCTAGTGCAAACAATATTTTTATATAATTTTTTTATTGTAGATTCTAGAGTAGTTCTACTAAATTTGGGAAGCGGGAAAAAAATTGGAGAATCTATAAAAAAAATATAATTACCCAAAAGTACCTTAACTTTGGTTGGTTATAATTAATTCTGCATATAATTACAACACAAAAGCTTCTTTCCAGTTTTAGTTTAATTAATCTAGTTTATAAATCAGAAAGAAATTTGAAAATCTGTCAAGAAAAACTTGAGATACAGTGGCAGCCGTAATGCTCGATTTCATGATTTTTCGGTAGGAACGTTACCAGAGACTCGCCTGGCAAAAATAGTTAGGCAGAGATAAATAAAGGTAGGTCTCGTATCTTAACTAATACTCCTGAAAAACAAGAAGTAGTATAAACTCATCTTCGCCGCATGAAGTGCTTACAAAAATCAGATACAGATTCTGATACAGACACGGTATTACAATTTGATTCAAAGGAAGAGGCATCATACATGATGCATAACGAAGAATCTGAAAGTAATACCACAATAGGTTAAAATCAGGAGATTACTTCTTAGCTCGGTTTCCAATAAAAAAATATGTCGTTAGAAGAGTTGTAGAGGTATTCTTTTAAAAGCCCTACACACGATGTGATATGCCTGTATGTTCTGACAGGTTGTCGCATCCACACGGTCCGATTAAACATCCACCCGACCCGTTTTATCAAAATGATAGAAAATTAGAGATTAGAGTAGCCAATGCGGTATCACTAACTACGGAGGAACAGGGGGGAAAGAGGAAAAAAGTGGCCAAAAAAATGATTAATCGAAAGAAAAAAGTTAGTCATGTGACTTAAGGAACTTAATAAAAATAACAGGGTTTCTACTTGAAGTACAATGAGCAATACTTCCACGTGGCTCCTAGCACTAAAAATTGCAAAAATAGTGGGATAGTCGAATCAGTCTTCACGTGTCTTCATTTCCGACCTGAACAAAGTGTATCCAATCATTCGACCAAATAGGATCGTGTGTACGGTATTTTTTTTGCTGGATACGTCATAATAGACTTTGTAGCCACACTGATGCCTCCACCAACTGATGCAGGCAGAACATCTCCCACAGTTCACTTTTAATTTTGCGGTACTCAAAATATAAATATTTTCAAAAAAGAGAATTCACTAAAAAAATTACTTGATCGGTTATTGCACCGAGATCTTCAATTACAGTTGTAGATCTTTAAAGGTTTTTTTTCGGAAATTTAAGACTTCAGATAAGATACAACAATGTGTTCAATTGAAAACAAATAGCAAAACCGTATGTTCTTATTTCAAAAGTGACCCGGGTGCAGGGTAAATTCAAAACTTCCACGGCAGATTTGATGATTTGGATTCCTTTGAAGAAGTGTGGATACCAATAGATATAGAAGTATTTTCTTTGTCCATCCATATTACCTTTTATGACAGAAAACTTAATACTTTAACTATCAAAGTAAAAAAAAATACTAAAAAACAAATTATACAGGGTGTCCCTTTTGATATTGGTATCTTTGTTACTGCTGGAGGAATAAAGTTGTTTAAGTGGACAAAGTAGAGATTTGTTCGTATATTAATAATTCTTTGATAAAACATTTGAATATCGCATCGAAACTATCCACCAAATGGTTCCCTTGGAGATATACTATATACAGCAAATCTTTCTCTAGGTCTTCTATCCACTCTTTCACGACCATCTGCAGATTTGAAGCTAACTCTGGTTTCATCGGTATACAAAAGTCGTTTCCAGTCGTCAATAGTTCAATTCTCATATGATTTCTAGTGAATCTTAAATCTTTATAAATCGTCGTACTCTGTGTGCTACGGTTTCCTACTGACTAAATACTATTTAACTGTTTCCTTTAATCTTCTTCTGATAGATGAAAATCATAACATTTTTTACGGTTTTGAGTTAATTACCAAGCTTCCTACTTGTGCATTTTTTGATTCTCAAAACTTGTGTCGAAGAAAACACTCATCTCTTTAGAATTGTGACTCTTTTCCTACCCTTGCCAATTTTATTCATTAGTGTAAAGGAGCGTTTTTGCTCATTTCTTTCAAACAAATACAACAAAGAAAAGATCGTTTGAAATTTATTTATTTTACTGTATATAAATTTAAATTAAGTATATCATTTTTCCAAGATTTTCATCTCATTTTGGTTTTCACGTGCCTCGCTAAAATATAAAGATTTGTACAAGATAATTTATTAAAGCGTTGTTACCATACATTTTGTTGAACATTAAATTTTGTAATTTTGCAAACGGCATTTCAACAACCAGTGACCAAACAAGTGAGCACATCACTGTTGTTACTAAATTTGAACAATAACTGTAAAACTTAAAAAAAAATGTCAATTATTTTAGCAGATGAAGAGAAATTACCAGTATCGTGTAAGAGAAGGTGATTGGCGTCTTTGAATGAGCATAATTTGCGTAAATTAAAAGGTAATGTAGTAAATACATGTTAAATGTAAGCTTTGCAAGTGGTTGATATCCTTTCCAAGATAAAACACGATTCAATAATCCTGAAAATATTGTCAATTCTATTAAAGTTATTTATATTCTTATTTATTAAAAAATAGATCCCAAGCAATTTTAGGGAAAATAATTAAATTTATTGAACAAACCTTCCTTTTCATTTAAACAAGTAAATAATATCCAAAATGTCAAGAAACAGGAAGTCATATAACCAAATGAAAAGTATGCTTGAATTAATACGGAGTATCCTCCATTTAATAGAATCCTGTAGATATTTCGACATGAAGCAGCTATTATAATTCCAACAAGAATTATCCACACAAGAATAACCATAACCTGAAAAAATTTTAAATCGACCAAAAATAAAAAGAAAGCAATATTATTGCGTTAATAAAACTTTTACTGTGAGTTACTCTGTAAGGAAGTTGTTAAGTTGACGAAATTTTGTGACTACTATTTTAGTTTTTTTAGGTAAAATTTTTAAAATGAAATTGTAGTCATTCAATAATACCAAGCTTAACACGTTGAAGATATTTTTAATGTAGATTTATATACAATCACTGATCTACAAATGAGCAAATGATGTAAGGTTGTGTGTTCCTTTCTCTCAGATAATACTAAATTTACAACAAAAATATCATGGAAGTGAATAATGTATAAATTGGTACTGTAAGAAAATTAGATGAGTAACTGGGAATAGTTTTGAAATAAAAGACTAATAAAAACCTCTTTTTTGCAAACATTTAAAAAAAACTATAGTTTTCTCCATATCATTATTAAGGCACTATATGGGGTGCTAAAGTTTCGATCTAATTAAAAAAAAGTGTTACCATATTTTCACCAACTTCATTTACCTCTTGGACTCACCACGAAACATTTTAAAAATTAGGTATGGAACATACTGAATGTCTCAAACATCTCAAAGTTCCAATCAAGTTTTTTTTACAATTATTTATACTAGATTTTAATGATAGAGAAAGAAAAGCTTACCTTGTTTAATTTAATTGGAGTATGTGGTAGATCGACTTTTACCATAGCCAACAAAAAACCTGTACAAAATGCAAATAAATGTTTGTGAGTGAGAAATATGCTGAAATAAAATTTATTAATTTACAAGGTGTCCCAAAATCAGCGGAATGAAATTACTTACTTGCCCTGTTTGTATATAAAATCAAAAATGAAGGGTACAACTAGGGATAAAACGGCTGTGATTATCATAAAAATATAACCATATTTGACATTTTTTGTTCTTAAGTATGTAGCTGGCATCAAAACAAGAGGACTTAACACAAACATTTGTATTTCTGCGTTTACGTACCAAGTATGTCCTAAGCACTAAAATTACAAAATGACTCAATTAAATTTTCAAGAAATTTTAGTTTTTTTAATTCAAAACTTTATACTATACATATATTTTGTTTTTGCTGCCTAATGAATGATCATATAATTAACTAAAATACAGATAATTATCTCTTTCTATTCTATCAGCTGCAATGTTGACAGGTGCCAAAGGTTCCTAAATCATTATTCCTACTAAGTCCCATTTAATATGATGTTCCGAAATGAAAGTCGTAAATCGTACAACAGTTATTTTTACCTGATTATAATCATAATTTTGTATAAAAAGTAAATATTTCCACGAAGTTTCCCAACAATCCCTGGTGTAATATTTGACGGTATATGGCCAATCAGGCCCAGACGAAAATTTTCTCCAAAACGTAATACCCAATAATAATAATGAATAAACAACAGGTATAAACCTACAAGAAACGTTTTAATAAAAAATGGCAAGCATAAAAACTTTTTACCTTAAAATTCTTTTAATATAAAATTTGGGAATTTTTTTAACCGTAAGTGCATTTCGAGCAGAATTTTTAAAAATTGAATACGCTATCAGAAACGAGGACATGATAAAAAATGTTTGTAGGGTCCAGTGGCCACTAAAGATAAAATAAGGATGGGTGGATTCCTAAAACGAAGTAATGATAAAGAAAGGTTTAGTTACAAAAAAATTGTAATTACATAATATTTACGATTTTTTAATGACATCATGTTATAACAAGAATATACGTGCCCTAGTATAATTATTAATATACAAAATACTCGTAGAGCATTAAAGCAACCAATTTGATTAGAACTTCTATCAATTGCAATTATTGATTTTAAATTCGATTTTAAGGAAAATGCAAGTAAGATATTATTTTGATTATCTGCAATAATGAATATTTATTAATTGTGTTATTTATTATTTAAATACATTAATATTACCTTTATTTTTGTCTTTTGTTACTTCATATATTGTACCTATTATCACCAATAAAAATAAACTTAAAAAGTATATCCTAAAAAAATATTTTCAATACATGCTTCTCAATTTATCATTGGGCGTGAATTATTAACACTGTCGTTAATCGTTAGTTGTTAAGTAACGCTCTATTTTATAACGACTGGTGGTGGTTAATCGTTCGTAGCCATCGCTGAGGATTTACCCCCTCCAGTCAACACAACTTACGTTACTTAGCGACTGTGTTTATAGATGGACGAGCTTTGAAATCAGCACACCTCGAACTTTAAATGCGTTTTTTGCAAGAACCAAGTATCTTATTGAAAAATTCAATATACAGGGTGCCCCGTAAGTCGACGATTAAACATTTGATCATCCACTTGCGAGATACTATGTATATTTAAAAATGTTATTAATTTCTCTTCAAATTCAGCTAAATTATATCAATAACCATTGTTATTTGTCGAGTTGAAAACATTGCAGCTGATAAAATAAATAAAAGTAAATAACGGTGCAACTTATTCTGTATTTTATGCGAACTAATGTCTGTCTTAGGAGCTCTAGCCAAAAATAAACAAACTTTTGGTATATCAGTGTTTGACAGTAATGTTGTTTGCTGATTACGTATCAAAAAGCTCAAAAAAATGGATACTACGCTCTAGGTAGCCTCACAGGTCGTTGGATTACTTCAACAAGTGTTTCAGCAATTAAATTTAACTCCAGCATCCTTCCGCAGGGTGTTCAGAAGATATAAAGAAGGTTAAGTTAGTTTTTCATCAAAAAGAGATCATCAGTTTTAAGAATATGGCGATTTACTGCGATCCAACTGCAACAAGAGGAGCTTCGTGATGTCCGACGTGTGAATGTTAATGAATGGACAGATCGATGAAAACTTCGGGAAAAAATCGTAAGACCTTTAATCCTGCAAGGAATGGAGGACAGTTCTCTTTTCCGATGAGAACCGTATATCTATGTCTTTTGGGAAATGATGGAAAACGTCAAGTGTACTGACGACCTGATGGAGAGTGGAATGAACAATTGTGATCAACGTGTCAGCATGGTGATGGTTCATGTATGATTTAGAGTGGTACATCTTTTGGAACACAAAATAGAATTTGTCTTCATCGATGACGCGACGTCTAAGGCAATGAAGAAGGCCTGACTGCTCAAAGGTACATTAAGGAGATTTTGACAGACTGCTAAGAGCGAGGCTAATTGCAAGAGTGACTTGAATCCCATTGAACATTTATAGGACGAGCTCTAACGATGATTCCTGGTTCTAAGACCATGTTAGAGCTAAGGACCGTGATTCGAAAAGAATGAGACAACATTCCACAAGAATTCCTTATCAACTTGATTAGGTCCATGCCTTACCGAATGAAAGCTGTACTTTCAAAAAAAATTTCGAATTTCCGTGTTTGTTTCAATGTAATCCCATTTATTTTCATAATAAAATAACAACGCTTTAGAAATAAAATCTCTTAATAAGTTTGGACTAATTTTAAAAAGAAATACATAAGCTTTCTAAATAATATTTGTATTTTTCAATTTGGTTCTCGCAAAATGTGCTTATAAAAATTTGAGGTAAACCAAATTTTTTCCTATGGAGTATAGTTCCTCACATGGACTCTTATTCTTATTTTTGAGGTAAAATGTCATACATGAAAACCAGTAGTTTTCTAATGAATATTTGTTTGAGCAGGAGTTTTTTTTTGTACGATATTTTATCTCTGATAATAAGGAATTTTTATAAAAAACTTTTATTGTGGAAAATTTCAGGATAGGAATCCTTTGATGTATTTACTTACAAAGCTAAAATATCAGTAGTGGTCCATTCCGTAAATGTATCCTTGGTTTGACAATAAATTTCATCAAATAATAAATCATCATTTCCTGCAGTCTTAGGTAATTCACACGTGTTTGGTATACATAAAGCATTAGATAAATTAATGCTTTCATTACGATAAGAATTTATTTTAGCAAAATACAAGCAATATTTTCCAATAATTAATCCTTTCGATGTATTTGTGGTTATTGCCAAACATTCCTCATAATTTCCAAAATCACTTGTATCTTCAGTTAAAATTCCACTGGGAACTTTCGTAGAAGCGTCATACACTTAAAAAATAATTTTTTTAAACAAAACTTGCTTTACTAAAATACTCACTTCTCCACATAGCGCGTGTATCATTAATTTCTTTAAAATCATTCTTGCAAATATTTAATAATAATTTATTAATTGAACCAGAATTAACGTGCGATAATAAAAATATTAAAGCAAATATAATTTTCATTTTGTTCTCTAGAATTTAAAAATTGAATGATTATTTATTTTAAATAATTGGTGTGCTAAATGATAAATAGGTTTATCATAAATTAAAAACAAATTTTGATTTTAATAATTATGATGATAAATAAGTAGTTCTTTACAATAAATTATCATAAATTAATAAAATTTAAGTTATTTTAGCATTGAATATTTTCTTTTACAACTACTTACTCTTAACTAAGTCTGAATTGGTTTTTCTTAGTAACTGTAAATTCAATAGAACAAATGAAAATTATATCAGGTTTATTATTTCTATTCTCCCACGTTAATTGTGGTTTAGTGGAAAATTTTTTACAAAACACTTGCAAGAATGACTTTAAAGAAATTAAAGACACAGGAGTTTTGTGGAGAAGTAAGTGTTTTGGTACTATAATTTTTGTTTAAAAAATTAAACTTTTAAGTGTATGATGCTTCTACGAAAATTCCCAGTGGAATTTTAACTGAGGGTACAAGTGATTTTGGGAATTTTGAGGAATGTTTGGAAATAACCACAAATACTTCAAAAGGATTGGTTATTGGAAAATATTGCTTGTATTTAGCAAAAATTAATTCTTATCAAAATGAAAGCATTTATTTACAAAATGCTTTATGTGTACCAAACACATGTGAGTTACCTAAACCTAAAGGAAATGATGATTTTATATTTGACGAAATTTATTGTCAAACTAAAGATACTTTTACGGATTGGACCACTCTTGATCTTTTCGCTTCGTAAGTATATTATCAGGATTTTCTAGCCTCAAGTTTCGCGACAATTTTTTAGAAAGTAGAACAAAAAATATTTTATCACTTTTTGTTTTTCATCAGAAGAACTGCGAAAAAAAAATTGAAAGTCGTCGAAACGTATTTGAAATTATACGATTTCCGCTAAATTTAATTAGTATCGTCGTTCGTGTAGAATCGAAAACTGGAGAACTCAATTTTGCACCTCAATCACTTGGAGTTAGTGCCATTCTTTTCGTTTTTAAAGCTCCCTCCCTGAAATCTTTGAAAAATCGCAGTATCGCCGTGTTTCGAAATGAAGCGACATAATCAGGCACCTTTTTTCTCATATCCTTATTTACAAGATCCGAAATTTTCGACCATATATCATATCAACCTATCGACAAATCGGAAAAAGTTACATGAAGAAATGGATTACGAAATTGTGACTTTCCAACAACAGCCCCAGATGAAAGCAAATTTCGGATAAACTGGCTGACTATTATTCTCCAAAATGTGATAATTTCTCAAAACTAATTACTCCAATCACTCATGATAAATTTTTTGGCTTACAATTAGTAGAAAGCTCCTCGCCTCTGGAAAACTGTTAAAACATTTCAATCGGTCTGAAAATGCGCACTCCAAGGGTCGGATTTATATTCAAAATTTTCAAAAACTTTTAAATTTTTTCTGAAAAAACAATTTGATCGATTTTCATAAAACGAGATTTATATTTCTATTATGCTTATTTATCTTCAGCACAAATTTCGAAACATTATAGGTGAAAACGAAATTTAAGGAAAAAAATCAATTTCGTAGACTTAAAAAATTTTCGCACATTTTTTTTCGAATAAAAAACGACCTTTCAAACCCAAGAATTGAAAACTGATCAACATTTACACTCCAAAATTTCAAAAAATTTGTATTTTTTTGAAAAATCTAATTAGCAGATTTTCATCATTGCTTTTTTAGGATATACTTTTTAAGTTTATTTTTAATGGTGATAATAGGTACAATGTATGAAGTCACAAAAGGAACCAATAAAGGTAAAATTAATGCATTTTAATAATAACTACCCCCAATTAATAAATATTTATTACTTTAGATAATAAAAATAGATATTTTCTTGCGTTTTCCTTGAAATCAAATGTAAAATCAATATTTAAAATTGATAGAAGTGATAATCAAATTGGTTGTTTTAATCCTCTACGAGTGTTTTGCATATTAATGATTATACTAGGGCATATATACGCTGGTGTAAGCTTGATGTCATTAAAAAACCCTAAAGATTTTGTAATTATAAAATTTATTCGTAATTAAACCCTCTTGTTATCATTACTTTGTTTTAGAAAGACCGCCATCCTTACTTTATCTTCAGTGGTCACTGGACGTTAGAAACATTTTTTGTAATGTCCTCGTTTCTGATATCGTATTCAAATTTTAAAAATTCTGCTCGAAATGCACTTACGATTACTGAAATTCCCAAATTTTATATTAAGAGAATTTTAAGGTAAGTTTTTTAAACTTGTCATCATTTATTAAAACTTTTTTTGTAGGTTTATACCTGTTATTTATTCATTACTCTTATTGGGTATGACATTTTGGAGAAAATTTACGTCCGGTCCTGATTGGCCATACACAATAACAACTTATACCAAGGATTGTTCGAAAGGTTTCTGGAAATATTTACTTTTTATACAAAATTATGGATATAATCAGGTAAAAATAATAATTATTTGAGTAATGAAATTGAACTTTTCTGAAGTACAACTGGAAAAGTTGTACCTACAATACTTGAAATTGCTGGTTCACATTATGGGATTTTCAACCAAAATTTCTTGAAAATTTCATTCATTCATTTTCTTATTTTAGTGCTTGGGGCATACTTGGTACGTAAATGCAGAACTACAACTATTTCTGTTAAGTCCTCTTATTTTGATACCAGCTACATATTTACGAACAAAAAATATCAAATATGGTTATATTTTCATGACAATCACAACCGTTGTATCCTTCGTGGTGCCTTTCATTTTTGATTTCGTTTTCAGTGAGCACAAGTAAGAAATTTCCGCAGATTGTGGAACACCTTGTATATTAATAAATTTGATTTCAGCATATATCTCACTCACAAACATTTATTTGCATTTTGTGTAGGTTTCTTATTGGGAATGATAAAAGTTGATCTACCGGATTCTCCAATTAAATTAAATAAAGTAAGCTTCCTTCTTCATCATTAAAATCGGTGATATATAAAACTAAAAATATTTTTGATTTAAATTTAAATTGCAGATTATGGTTATTCTTGTATGGATACTCCTCGTTGGAATTATAACAGGAGCTTCATGTCGAGATATCTACAAGCTTTTATTATCACCAAAATACTCCATAGAACATCATTCATTCTTTTCATTTTCTTATATGGCTTCCAGTTTGTTAACATTTTGGATAATTTTTACTTGTTTAAATGAAAAGGAAGGTTTGTTCAATTAATTATTTTCAAAAAAATTGGCGATTCAATTTGTTTCGCAGAAAGTGACATCAGAAATGGGTTAGTACAAAGCTAGGTAACTGAAAGTTGTGTGGCAACCAAGACAACAACGTGTTGCAACTAACCTACTTCTGACGTCATCCCATTAGTTTGACGTCCCGACGGAAGAGGGTTGAAAAGTCAACAAACGCACTAATTTTATTTAAAACGATCAAAACCAAAAAAAATAATTTTATATAATTTTTAAACGTTTTAGGATTATTGAACCGTGTTTTATCGTGGAAAGGATTTCAACCACTTGCAAAGCTTACATTTAGCATGTACTTACTACATTACCTTTTAATTTACCCAAATTATGCTTATTCGAAGACACCAATCACCTTCTCCTACACTTTGCTGGTAATTTTACTTCATATATATTAAAATAACTGACAAATTTAATTTTAAAAAAAGTTTTACAGTTTTTGTACTAATATAATATTAACGGCGATGTTCTCACTTGTTTGGATGCTGGTTATTGAAATGCCCTTTGCACAATTACAAAATTTAGTGTTCAGCAGAATGTATGGTAAGGTATAAATAAAGTATTTTCAATAATATTTTGATATTTTAGCGAGACACGTGCAAAACAAAATGGAGAGATGCAAATCTTAGAAAAATGATAACCTTATTTTTTTTACTATAATAATTTTATTTAAAAAATAAATACTATATTACTGGTCAAACATGACCAACCATTGAATTTACTATGATCCTAAATACTAAGAATAAAAAATTTAGTTTCGCATTCGGCCGCTAGTCCAATCGTTCACCCAATCACAGACTGGCGATTCTAGCTAAGCGATCTCCCTCTTGCGGCATAGCGCGGAACTATGAATTGACGTCATGTCGGTGATAGTTGTGCAGACGAATTTAGCGTTTAACGTTTGTTAACGTCTGTTATAGTCAAGTAAATAATGTCAACTTACCTAATTTACTTTGTATTATTAAATGCGTTTGATTATTTCTTTGCAAAAGTTAAATTTTTTATTTATTTTGTCACTGACGTGACGTCATTAGAGTATGTAACCAAACATACATTTGCGCGGGAAATATTAATTTGAATCGCCAATAGGCAACTACCAGTAGCGACACCTCATGCAAATTATGGTATTTGACGGGACAATATTTGATGACCTTAACTTAAAATTTATAATGAGTTTGAAAAGCTTAAACTAAATAATATACAGTTTTTATCAATTATTATATTCAATTACGATATTTAAATTCAAATGTCGACGACTTTAAAATAATTTTTATCATAGAGTAATGTTACCATATTGGATTGTATTTGTAGTTTGCAGTTGGGGTTTATTTTCTATCTTGATATTTATCAACCTTGATAAAACTCAATAGTTTTATTAAGCTTGATAAATATCAAGATTCAAGATAGAAACAAGATCCCACCTCAGATACACACAGAACTAGATGGTACTAGGATAGAAACGGGAGATTATTCTATTTTGCTTATTACACTATGTTCAGAAATTCTAATTTATCATTCGTACTAGTTCAGAAGTCAAAAAGTTTGGTTCGTTTTAATCTTCCAACTAATCCATCATTATCCAGGAGCTGGGTAGCCTCAGGATTTGTGTTACTCTAAGTAACTTGAAGTAGGTCTTAATACCATAACTAATTTCATTACACTGCTATTAACGAGAATCCAAGAAAATAAAAAATGCTGCAACTCTACAAATGACACGATAATCTTTGCCCCCCTTTCAAAACTGTTACGATGGAGTGTTCACTCGGAACAAAAATAAGCCACATTAAACATTTTTATGTGAGAAATGTGAAAAATCCGTATCCGGATTCCGGATGTTCTAACACATATAAGTTCCTTCCTCAATTTTATTTTTGATGCGGAACGGTCCTCGAAAAGCAGAACGAACTTTCTAGTTTGATTTTTCGAACTACATGAGCATACATGAGACAATGGCTGTATTCCGAATTGGGTATAAGCGGTATATGGCGCTTATAAAGCTTTCCGATTTGAACATTTGATGCAAGAGATTTTATTCAAAAGATTTGATTCCTGCAACGCATTCGTATGCAATAGTTTTAATGAAATTTTACGAATACAATGGATAAGATAAAATAAGACATTGGTTATATACATTTTTATGGTGTTTTTAATAATGAAAATTGACATTTGACTTCTCCAGCATAAAATCCGATGAAATCCATTCCGATTTATATGCCGCGAATATACGTGTTTTCAATTCGGAACACTCTATGCGTCGTAAACCTGCAAAACCGCATATACCCAATTCGGAATGCTCCCTCTGCTAGCTTTCAGGAGTACCAAACCTCCTAGTTTGAAATCCCTAGCACTATATCCGGGATGATAAGTCGCACGCCTTTCTAAGGTCTCACGAGCATTGTTAAAGAAATACCGAAATAGGTAGGTTGAAATTAGGATCTACACAAGAAAAATCTAAAATATTTCTTAATAATATATGGGACGGGACTTACCAAACTGCAATTCACAGGGAGTGAATCGTAATTTTGGAATTCGGAGCGATGCTACATTGGTTGAGGATGGTGATGAGGCTTGGTTCTTTGATGATAGTGTATTGTTCTTTTGGCAGAAGGTGATACTAACATGTCGATTTCTGCAATCTCACATAGAGAATGTTAGTCTCACCTTCCTCGAGCGCATGCGCATAAACTCACACGTGAATGTTGATTCGCCTGGTTCAGACCAAATGAATTTGGATTTGCCGGTGAAATTTTGACGCATGCGCTTCGAGGAAGGTTCTGTCCTTTTCATTTTCATGGAAAAATAAGAGTCTGTCCTTCTAGTCTCGTCGGCGACACAATCTCGCCCGGCTCAAGGATAAGGCTGCAGACGAAATACTGTTCGAATTGTAAAGGGAGACATTCTATACTGTGATTTTAATTTCTTAAGAAGTCTCTTGTCCGCAGAACCCGCCAGTCAAGGGATCATCATGAAATTTTTCGATTAATTTCATTTGTTCGTCCTTGCTGTTAATAATTTTTGGTTCTTTATATAAAGTTATATGAAGTTTACGTAATAATACGTTTTCTGCTGTCTCTTTCATATTATTTATGGTCTGGGCCTGCATCGTTTTGGAAAAATGTGGATGGATACACCCTAATACGTGGTAGGATGTTTCATCACCGGTTCCAGGTTTGCTAAATTTTCACTTATTTAAGAAATCGACGTAGATATTTACATGTATCCTGTTGCTATGTGAAATTTATTGCTGATTATGTTAAAGTGATTGTGGAATGCGTTAAACAAATTTTAAACTATGAACGGTTAATTAATACCAGTATTATCACCAATAATTAGGAATTGCTGAAATTATTTACTTTATTATTTATTATTCATAAGACATAAATATGCTATATTTAAAGGAAAAGTATCTTATTATAGGTAATTATGTATATCTAAAATATATGATGATATTTTACAATTACGGGATTTTTTTTGTATTTTCTTGTATTTAATTTTATAAATGTTTTTTTTGTAATTTTTCGGATTAGCATTTACTGAGTCAAAACGGGTGCTAAAAACAAAATTTCCCAAAAAGTCATCTGGTAGACAGGAAGTTACAGACAATCTTTTAAATTTATAAAACAAATTTACTAAAACCGTAGCTGATTTGTGGCATTCTCTAAGCGATGAACAATCTTTCTTGGTAAAAAAGCAATTCAAACTGTTAGAGATAGAGTGATTAGGGCATTTCAAGTACTACAAGTAAACTATAAAGTACCAAGTTCTTGCATTGAGACAATAAATCTAATCTAAATCTAATTAAGACGAAAATATAGCTGAAGCAGAAGATCACCCTGAAGAATACTTAGAGGAAGAAGAAGACGATTATAAAGAACTCAAGATAATAGCACCAACAAATATCGACTTTTTTAACATTGCTGCAAAAATTTTACCACATAAATTTGATAGAGTGCCAGAAAAACTACGTTCATTCATAGATGCTATGGAAATCGAAAAAACCAGGAAAATAAAAATCTAGATGATTAAAAAAATTAAATACACCTAAATTAGTAAACTGTTTTGAATATTTTTACACTATCCAGCTGTATCACTTTATTTTGCGAATTTTTTGTTTAAACCCCAAAATCTATGAAGCATTAATATCAATAGAAGTAACTACTTTTTTGTCTAGAGATGAAGAGGCTCGTGAAAAGTGAAAAGCGTACCTGATTTACATCGAAAATATACGAACATAACCATAGACTCTCACCTAATGTTTGTTACCGTTTATGAGTTGTCACAAAAGTACTGCACTTTATTAAAGTCTCAAAAGTATAAACTTATAAGAAGGTACAACACTAATCGTCTGTATAATAGCAGGTTGAGGAACTCGGGGCAGAACGGGAAAGTGGTGGGGTGCTCACTATAGGCGACGGAAACACGCGAGCTTCGCGCACAACGTTCGGTTCGCCCTTCTGAACATAACGGAGTGGCTGCTGTAAGTGTCAAAGTGCGGCTTAGTTTGGATTTTACTGAAGATTGGAGAAAAAGCTTACAAATTCTAATTTTTGCTCTTACATATTTTCAACAAAACAAAGAGGGCTAATTTGAAATCTATTCCCAAAGTCTCCACCCAGGAAAAATTTTGGTATAAACAGCAGAAAACATAGGCCTCGTATCTTGACTGATACTTCCGAAAAACAAGAAGTATATTAAACTTATCATTATCGCATGAAGCGCCTTGAAAAGTCTTCGGTAGATAATTACTTTTTATCTTGTAAGTGGCTGGCTGACGCTGACTGACGCTATGTATTAATATAATATTAACGGCGATGTTCTCACTTGTTTGGATGCTGGTTATCGAAATGCCATTTGCAAATTTACAAAAATGTTCAGCAATGTGTATGGTAAGATATAAATAAAGTATTTTCAATAATGTTTTGATATTTTAGCCTTGCAAAACAAAACGGAGATGCAACTCCAAGAAAAATGAATATATAATTTGAAACTTATTTTTTTACAATAATTTTATTTATCAAAAATACTAAGAATAAAGAAACTCAAGATAATTGACGATTCAAATTAATTTTTCCCGCGAAAAATTACGTCAGAAGTAGGTCAGTGCAAAGCGGAGCAACCTCGATGACAACTGAAAGTTATGTATCAATTATGACAACGTGATGGCACTTAACCTACTATTGACGTCATCACATTAGTTTCGTATTCGGCCGTTAATGGGTGAAATGTAATTTGAGGGATTACTTTTTTAAATACGATATTAAAAAAATATTTTTGAAAAAACAATCCCAACGGCGCCGGAAAGGACTGATATTTTTTTGTATATTAAGGGTACTTTTAGCCACAATATAAATAAGCTGCGTTGCGTTATAATCGGTCACGTCGTTTGTAGACAGGATTTTTTGAATTTCGTTAAAAAATTTCTAAAAATCATACCCCTATTTCAAACGGCCCGAAAAAAATGGGTTAAAAATAACTTTATCCGGATAAAAACCTACCTACGGTTTTTTCACATATTTCTAGTTTACAAAAACGGTATTCGCGATTTTTGCACAAGTTTCAAAATATGTACTACCGATTTTTCCGCTAAAAACGCGTCATTTTCGAAGAAAAATTCACCCTCGCCGCCGAGTTGACCAAGGAAGGTCTTGTCTTTTGGATCTCGTAAATGTGGGAAAAAAAGGTGCCTGATTTGGTCGCTTCGTTTCCAAACCCGGTGGAGCTACGATTTTTCAAAGTCGAAGCTACGGTTGCTCGAAAAAAATTGACTTTTTCGGGAACGTTTTTGAAAGCCTTTCCCTGGCCCGAAAAATTTAAGATTCGGTCCAGTTATAAAACAGACATTTCCCTTTAATTCCAGACCGGATTTTTGAAATTTGGTTTAAAAATTTACTCGCTATCACGATAAAACCGAACTGATTTAACGTCTAAAAACTAATTTTTACAATAACTTGACCGTTTTTAAAGATGTATGTGGAAAAATACTAGGTACTAATCCTATAAAATTTAACAGATGTACTTTATTGTGGTAAATTGAATGGAGATTATAAAAATCCAAACATAATTGTAAAATTTTGCAGTGGCGTACCAAATAAGTTTAAGAAATAAGGGGCACCTTGACCCGTTTCTACGCCTCTGGATTGTTAAATTAAGACAAAAGTAATAGCCAAAAGTGACTATCAATGAGAAGTACTCATGACCACCATTTTAGAAACACCCTGTATAGGCCGTACAGTTTTGGTACTGGCGCTCGAAAAAACACTAAAATTGTACCCTTCACGTCTCGACGCCGTGACGCCACACCGTTGCTCCTGAAATCATAAAAACACGTCCAGTCAATCCTCGAGATATGAGAATAAAAGGGCCCAAATTTCGTCGCTTTTCTTTGAAACCGCACGAAGCTACGATTTTTCAAAGTTGACGCCATCCACAACCCGAAAAAGCAAGAAAAATCCAGCATTTTGGATAATTTTATTCAGTGTTTCCCAGCTCCAAAAAAATTAAAATTCGTACCCCACTTAGAATCTACATCCGCCTTTGTGACGCAACCCGAATTTTTAAAATCGAACGAAGAAAAGGACCCTTTTGGTGGGATCTCGCAAAAAAACGTCCGATTTCAGGTTAAAAATACAAAAAGGATTGCATTTCAACCCCCTTAATAGATAGGTAGAAACCACCGTTTTCAGAATCTGGTCCCCCATCAGATATTGGTGCAATTTCTTCGCAAAAAACACCTTCAGCGTTCATTGCAGTCTTAGTATTATTGAAAATCAGTAGTAAAAATCGGCCTTTTTTTATTCGAAAAGGAAAATAGCAATTTTTGGCGAAAATCCTTCTTTTGTTTTATGACATTAGTATTTTCAAATAAAAAAGTATAAATAATTGATTTCGCCTTTATTGGTAACATTTTATTAGGAAAAAAAAATAGATTTTTTATTATAAAAAATTATAAAACCCAGAAAAATCCATGAAATCAAAACGGATTAAAAACATAAAATAAAATAAATGTTAAGTCAATTACTAGTACATAATAAGATAATTAACAAACTATTTTCATAAAAATATTAATAATTAAAAAATGTATTGTTGAGATTCATTAATGAACATTACATTAAAATCACAGCTTTTTTTAAATACTGATACTCATAATTCTGCAATATTTGCATTTCAGAAACTAAAAACCAAATTAGAAATGAAATAAAAATATATGAGGATAGAAAACAATTACAACAAATTGAAGTTCGATACTTCAGTAACTTAAAAAAATTATAATAAAAGAATACAATTACGTATTCATTAATAACGGCCTCTTCTAGGCCGAGCGTTTCCATTTGCTAATTGAGCTTCATGTTTACCACAGAGCCTTATCAATTCATGGGGTACCTCCTGAAAAATAATATTTTTGTGGTAGATGTTTGTAATCACAAATATGTTAGGAAATAGAAAAAAATCATTAAAATCCGAGTATCATTAAAAAAGTTATGCAAAAAATTTCGATTTTTAGGACACAAAAAGGTCAATTTCATCTAAAAAAATGATATAAAATCAAAACGAAATTTAAGAAAATTGCAAAAATTATTCAAATTAAATTTGGGACTGTAATTTAAGCTTTGATGATGTTATTTACAATTTTAGTCCTTTAATTTTGGAACAAATTTCGATTTAACCTAAAAATTTATAATTTTAATTAAAACTTTTTCAAAAAAACATTAATAACTCAATCAATTTTCGATTTTAAAAGTACATTTAACACCTACATTTATTGACTTTTTAAAGGAATGTTAAACTAGTTTCTATCTGAAATATTTTATATTTTATTGCCAATTTTATAAGGACCTACAAAATATTAAAACTAGAAAAACTAAAAATTACAACCAAGAATTAAAATTGATTTTTTTTTAGCTTATTGCATGAGAAAATAAAGTTTTATGCACAAAATTAAACAAGAATTATTAAAATCGGTTGATAAACAAAAAAGTTATGCAAGAATTTTAATTTTCAGTGATTTTTGTCAAAAAAGTTGTTTAAAAACAATAAAATTTTCCAAAAAAAATTTAAATTATTTAAATTGAAGTTGGGACTGCAATAATTAAAATCTTTTGTAAATTATTTTAGATTATATTGGGCTTAAACTATGATTTAACTTAAAAATTGTTAAATCAAGTCAACATTTCTAGAAAAATATTAATAACTCCGCCATTTTTTAACCAATTTTTTATTTTTAAAACACATTAAAAACCTAAAACTATTGCTTTTGCAATGGAAGAGTGAATTTAATTGTGTTTTAATTTGTTTTCGGTTTTATCGTCGTTTTTTAAAAGCTGAAAATTCTCAAAATTACAAAAATCGAAATTACAACAAATAAATTAATAATTAATTTATCACATGAAAAAATAAATAATTTTAAACACAAAATAAAACAAGAATAACCAAAATCGGTTGAGAAACAAAAAAGTTATGCAAGAATTTTGATGTTTGGGAGATAAAAACCAGCAATTTTATTATAAAAAATGGTTTAAAATCAAAATGCACTTTAATAAAATATCAAAAATTACTTAAATTAAAGCTTGAACTGTATTTAAAGCCATTATTTGTAGTTTTTCCAAATTAAATCCTTTTTTCGATAATTTTTCATCAATTTTTTTTCAAAAAAAAACATTAATAATTCGCCATTTTTTAACCAATTTTTGACTTAAAAGAAACATTAAAAACAACAATAGTGCAACCCCGCGCACCCGAGTCCCGTGGATACATGCGAGCCACAAAAAGTTCTTTTACTCCGAATAAAACATGCTATTTTTTCTTCAAACGTCGTATTAACGTAATATAATAATAAATAATTTTAAACATTGAAATTTAATTTATGTACGACACACAATACAATGTTAGTGTATATTGGGTTGCCTAAAATGCATTTCTACTCCGCCTTTCTAATCCTTATCCTTGTCAAATGACTTGTTAAAGCCTGTCAAGTGTCACATAAGGCTGTACTTTAATGACATTTGAAGAAAAAAAAGTATTACATTTTCAGTGTCATTAAAAAAATTGTTAACTCACCTGATTTGTTGATTCTAGGATAGAAATTAATTCTTTTGCCTGTGCCCTATCGCTGTAGGTGAAGTAACTAATTGCAGTTCCGGTCTTTCCAGCTCTACCTGTTCTACCAACACGATGAACATACTCCTCACAATCTCTTGGGAAATCATAGTTTATCACATGACTAAAATTTAAATTAAACACTAATTTAGAAACCCCAAAAAAAGAAGTTTTAGCAAGAAAATATATTGTAATAGACGCAATTCAGAAAAATTAGGAGACACCAATTTTATAAGTCGTTCAAAAATCCTGGTCAACCTCTCTACTCCCACGCGTAATCAAAATGGATAGGTTACATTAGGATCTAGGAGATTTGTGGTTAGAAAGTTTGTAACTTACGTAACATTTGCAATATCAATCCCACGAGATGCTACATCAGTTGCGATTAAAATTCTGCAATCGCCTGAGATCATATCCTCGATGGCTCTCTCGCGATCTTCTTGAGCCAAATTACCGTGAATTGAAGTGCAATCAAGGCTCATTACGGCAAATTCAGATGTTAAAAATGAAGCCAAAACTTTTTTTCCTACAAATATGATCACCTTTGTACCATCATCCATATTTCGCACAAAATCCAACAACTAAAATCAGAAAAAAATGTATACTTTTTAGAATCGAACATTTAGGTATTCAAAACACTCAATATTTGAGAAAAATTTAAAGTAATTTTACTTACATATTCAAATTTATCATCTTGTTCCAAAAAGTGTATTTCCTGAGTGACTGTATCGACTGCAGCAAGATCTAAACTTCCAATTTGTATTTGTACCGGATGTTCGGTGTAACTTTTTGCAAGCCTCCTTACTCCAGAAGGCCAAGTAGCACTAAAATATTAGATAAAAAAATTATTCACTAATTACACACTAATTTTCTATGCAATTTTAAAAGCTTACCTTGTCATGATAGTTTGACGCTTTGGATTAACACGATACATAATTTTACGGATTTGTGGTTCAAAACCCATGTCAAGCATACGATCAGCTTCATCCAAAACAATATATGAAAAACTTTCCACCCTTACATGACCTTAAAATAAATTATTAGTTCTTCAAATTTTGATTATAAATTCGTAAAATTACCCGCCATCATTAAATCATCTAACCGCCCAGGTGTGGCAATTATTAAATCCACTCCTTCTTTTAAGCGGCTAATTTGATCATTTCTGCTTGCTCCTCCATAAATCGTAATGCTAAATACGGGATAAAATTAGAGGTTTTTAAAGTAAAGTAAATTAACTTACGATTTAATTCCTTTATATTCGTATTTCCTGACCTCTTTATCAATTTGCACTGCCAATTCTCTTGTAGGGGCCATAACTAGAGCTGTTGGACCCACCCGCTTATCTCTTGGAATTGTTTGGCCATCAATGTGAAGAAACGCAGGTAAAAGAAAAGCTAAGGTTTTACCTTTAAAGAAGAAATTATAAATTTAGTAAATTACAATAACAAGCGTTTCGTTTCAAATTAAAAAATTGAAACTTAATACTTTATATTGAAAGTATAAAGAAAGTAGAAAAAAATGAAAATAAATTCAAGTCTCTACGATGTTTTGTTCAAAAGTTATGAATTTTTATATAAAATATGGCATTCTGGTAAATGAGTAAAGGGGTATTTTGAAAAATTAATATTTCGCTTAATAACTAAAATTAAGAAACAAAAATTCGTACAGATAACTTACTAAAAATTACCGAAATTATTGAAATAAATTTTTTTAAATTTAATTATTTTTTAAGGTACATTGAATAAAAATTTTTTGAGTTTTATGAGTTTTTGGGGTGTAAAAATTTGAGGGGTGGGGGGCATAGAGAGCAAGTGAACCCCTACATTTCATCCATTTTCTATTGTCTTTCATTTGCGGAGTCGGTTTTGAAAAAATTCGAAAAAATTTTTTTTAGATATTTTTAAGGCAGGGGTTTGAAATTTTTCATAAAAATCGGTTTTTATTTTTTTTCTCGAAAAGTATAAAAGTTAGCGGTTTCAAATTTTTACCAAAGGTAAACACCGTGGATAGGCGCGTTTTAAAAAACATTTGGATAAAATCGGTTAAATAGTTTCTTTGGAAAAAATTCGTAAAGTTTTGGCAAAATCTTGGTACAAATACGGTTCTGGACGACGCAATTTTAAACAGTAAATTAAAACTTTCACAGAATTTGGTGGAGAAGGTGACTGTGCGAATTTTAAGCTATTAAACGTCTCGGTGGTGCTAATAGTTTTGAAGATATTAATTATTTTGTGAAAAATGAAAAATTTCAGACCGAAATTTTGGCTCCAAACGGAGATTTTGCTTATTTTAGCTACATTTTCGGTGATAACTCGAAAACGGAAAGAGATAGCGAAGTGATTCTTTTTTTGACGTAAAGTGGATCTAAAGAGCTTTTAGAGAAGGTGCATAAAGTAGGGTTCAAATGTAATTTGAAGGATGAATTTGACGACTTTTAAAAATGCGATATAAAAAAAAAATTTTTTCGTTATTTTTTCGAAATTTAAAATACCCTATGCGTGGGAGCTTTTGGTTCAAAGAGTAGATTCTAAATTGTTTTTAAAATTGAAAATCCGTTAAAAAGTGACCCGTCGGAAGCCACTCACCCCTAAAATCAAAATTTCGAGTTTATTTGTACGTAATTTCCCAACCCTACCAAATATAAAAAATCTAAGTAGCCTATAGACTGTACAAAATATTCCTTTCTAAAGTTGAGAAAGAAAATTGAAAAAATTTTGAAAACTGTGGGAGCCAGATGGGTCCAGGTTGCACCGCGTTTTACCCGATTATTTTAACATTTTACGTTCGATTTTTTTCCAAGGTCCAGGGTAAAAATTTCAAGGTGCCGATTTTTTCTATCATAAGTAAATACCAAATAAGTAAAATAAAATATATTCGAGTATTACAGGTTGTTCCAATAAAAAGTAACGAATTTTCAAAGTCCGCGTCAAAATAGCGCGAAAAACAAACCGTCACTTTGAGGCCACAAAAACAACATAAAGAGTAAACGCATCAAAAAAAAACTCCCGTTTTAAGGTAAAACGTGGAATTTAGACGAGGAATGAAGCAACCGCGATTTTTTTCCTCCTTCCGAACTTCTAATCGAAGCCAAAAAGCTTTGGTATTTCTGCCATCCGAAAAAACGATAGAATTGTACATTTTGCGTCTCGGGGCCGTGACGTCACACCTTTGCGCCGGGAGGCTTAAAAATCGGTCACGGTAATCCCCAGGATTTTAGAATAAAAGGGGCCTAATTTCGTCGCTTCCCTTTAGAATCCGACGGAGTTGCGATTTTTCAAAGTTAACGCCGCCGAAAACGCGAAAAAAAGCGAGAAAAATCGACCATTTTCGGGAATTTTTTTCAAAGTGTCGGGGAGGTCCAAAAAAATTAAAATTCGAACCGCAATTGGAATCAACATCCCTCATTACATCGGAATCGGAATTCTTAAAATCGGACGAAAAAAATCGCCCTTTCGGCCGCTCCTCGCAAAAAACGTCCGAATTCAGGGTAAAAATACAAAAGGGGTCGAATCTCCGTCCCCTTAATAGATAGACGGGGCGAATCAAAACCACCGTCTTCAGAATTCGGTACCCCAGAACATACTAAAATTTGGTGCGATGCGGGGTGAATTTCAGAGACTTAGGGGATGAACTCGATTTTTCGTTCGGGGTGGAATAACTTTTTTCGGGGCGGTCCGATCGAAAAGGGACATTTAAACTTTTTTCTCAAAATTTTCTCCTCCTTACACCTACAAAATTTCAACTCTCTACGAAAAAAAAAAACGCCTTCCCTGTTTCTTACGGTTTTAGCATTATAGATAATAAATTTTCAAAAAATTTACCTGTTCCAGTTTGTGCAATTCCAATCAAATCCTCTCCCGACATAATAATAGGCCAGGCTTGCGATTGGATAGGTGTTGGTTTTGTAAATCCAACTTTCTTAATTGTAGCTAATATTTCAGGGTATTGATGGAATGCTTCATAAAACGTCCGGACTGGTTTTGGAATTGGTGTTGAACAGTCGGTATCCATTGGACGAGCAACTTTAATATCAAAATTATCTGCTCTGAATCTTTCAACCTCATTTAAGCTCCAATTTTTGATTTCATCTAATTCTAGATAAAAATTCTTAATCAAAGGTGGAAATTTTGCCCAAAATTCAGCTTCAGCTTTATCCTGAAGGAAAATATTAATAAATCAAAACAACAAATCGAAAAGTTTTAAAAAAGAAGCCAGATTAAAAAATCAGTTTAAATTGTAGAAAAGTTAAGTTTTTGACTGAAACCGCAACTATGCAACCAAACATACTCTGTAGTGATTTTAGATTTGCTAAGTTGGTGTACTTGTTAATTTTCGTTCAAATTTAAATCTGATCTGTCATTTTAAACAAAGTATATTTTGGCAGTTTTTCTTGTGTTACAAATTTTATAAAAAACAGTTTTTTCAAAACTAAAAATATTGCAGTTAAAATATTCACGATGTTTTTTCACCGGAACAGAACGCGTCCATTTCAGTGTAGCCAACTGTGGGAAACTTAAGTTTCCCATTGATATTGGGTTTCAATCTTATTTGAATTCACTGTAGAAAAACTTACACATTCCAGGCTCAAAGCATTAAAATCAAAATTCTTATATGATTCATCAGGTGCAATTTCTTCTTTAGGTTGGTATTTTTGGTTGTCTTTAGGTTGATATTTTTGGTGGTCTTGTCGATTGTTTCCACCCCAATCATTTCTACCATTTTGTGTATTATCCTGTCGATTATTGCCCCAATTACTTTGTTGATTATTACCCCTCCTACTTTGCCAATCATTCCCTCCCTCATCTTGTTTACTCCAATTCTCAATTAATTGCAAAATACCTGACTTGGCGGTGCTTACTAAATCTTCGGAACCTACTAACGTTACCTCGGAATCTCCACCACCTTTATCAACGTTTATTCTAACTTGATATTTATCTTTTAGTTCATTTATATGACTACCTCCTCGTCCTAAACAAACGAAGATTAGAAACAAATTAAAATTTTTTTAAGGACTTACCTATAAATCGACCGATAAATTTTTGTGGTAAAATTAAACTTTCTGAACTCTCGTCTGCATTTACAGAGCGGGAATTAGTGAAAGTTCTTTCACCATCATTTCTATCTCTCCTTCGGAAATTATCGAAATCATTTGAACCACCACGACCGCCTCTACGGCCACCTCTTCCTTCGCGTCCGCCACGTCTGTTTCCACCATCATCGTAACTGCTTGTGCGTGACCATGAATTATCACTATTTTTGTAAGTGTTTCCAGGAATTGTAGGTGCATCATCCCAATCTTCATCCATGTCTGTTTCTGCTACATAAAAATAATAATTGTATGATTTAATCGACAATTGAAAAGATGAAAATGAAACGGAACCACTTGCAATGTAATAAATGAAATAAAATTAAGTCGCTCCGAGGAAATAAACAAAAAGCATTATCATGATTAAATTTTTTCATTTCATATCTTCTCATTGTCATTAAAATACCTACATGAAATATTTACAAAATTTTGCGGGTTTGAACAATTATTATATCAATTTTAAAAAAATAAATACATACTGTAAGTGCCTTACTTTTGATTTTAGTTAATAATAGAGTTTGTACCCATAAAAAAATAATAGTAAACTCATCAATTTAAAAAAAAAGCACACTGCAATTTTATTTTAACCTTAAAATTTTACGTCTTTGGAATTGAAATTTTTGTTAATAATTTAATAAATGAATGGTTTTTAAAGTTAATTAAGATTACAATTCAACTTACATTAATTTAAATTTATAGAAGGAAAACTAAAATCGTTACAGCAATTACAATTTTTAACTTGTGATCACAGAAACAGAACATAGAAGTATATTAATTTATTTGACGTTTGACGTACTTACCTACTGCTTTCCCGCAACTTATATACAGGGTGATCCACAAATTCAAGCCGAGCACGTTTTTATAATAATAATAATAATAATGATTTATTAACTCAACAGCCATGAGGCCAATTACAGAGGTAATACATATATGTACTATAGATTAATAAGAATACGTTTAATACACAAAATGACTAAAAATAAGATGAAATAGAGATTAAAGTGAAAAATATTATAAACAGAGTATGCCAGAATATTGATACGCAATTCAAGAACAAGTTAATTACATTCAGTAATAATTACATTAAACATTCAATACATTTTATCTTAAAAGAGTTCAAACTAGACATAAAAATATCAGCATTATACTGGAAATCCTTATAGTTGTGTAACATAGAATAAAGAGGTGAGTTGTTATAGTTGTTAGTATATGGCGTAGCGTAAGAGAAACTATCACAGTATCTTGCGGATGAGCGAAGAACATGGTAGTTGATAAGATTAACTGCAGGTATATCATCAACAATATTATTGACTAATTTAAAAAGATAACAAGATGAGATCACTTTATGCCGATTATGAATTGACAGGAAGTCAAACTCAGATAATAAATCACTATATGACACACTCCAGTCAGGATAGTTTTTATGCTTAAAAAAATAACAAAACTTTAGGAACTTTTTTTGGACACGCTCCAATACATTTATATATTTTAAGTAACTTGGAGACCATATAACACAGCAGTATGAATCAGAAGTGGAAGTTTGTAGCTCCTAACGTACCGAGAATGGTGGATTGCTTACTGTATTACTATGGTTACAATTTTTGTCTCGTTTCCACATTATGAACGTTTTTATGTGTAAGAGAGAGACATAAAATATCAAACGAGTCAACTCTCTAGGGTTACAGACTTCCACCTAAGGTCTAAAAAAATATGGACGGCCCAAGGAATATTACTCATCAAATTCAAGAACTATATCTATGAAACTTTTAATTTTTGGGACTTCTTTTTAATTTTCTTACTGTTTAACTAGGTTTACCCCCAAAAGTATTAAGAAATACTTCCTGATATGTTAAGATTTATAAAAATAAACGTTTTTTAAGTTACATTTCACTTTTGTTTTGATAAAATAAAATAACGAACTGTAGCCAACTGTGAAAAACTTACTTTTCCTTAATGAGAATTCATGGGCTCTTCCACACCTCCACAAGACGTTCGTTGACACCACGCTCCACGACCTCCAGACGATACGTGGAACGTAGGCCAAAGTTGACAGAATATTAGGACTCGTGTTGGCGTTTGTGGAAGTTTGCCTCTGTGGCGGTAAATCTACCATACATCAAAGAATTAGACGAATGTTGGCCCGAATGTACGAATGCATTCGTAATTTTTTCCAGACGATGCGCCTAGACTTGTAATGATTTGTACAGAATTTAGAATTGATTTAGGCATTATTTATAGTTGAGTTTTCAACTAAAAAGGACGTCATTTATCTAATTTTGATCTGAAATAGAAAAATTTCCATTTTAGAATGGACCAATGAGTTGTTTTTTGGTACTAGAACTTACGCTCTAGATTCGTGTGGTTACGTTGGTGCAAACTTCGCTTAAAACTACAAACGCCAACGTTGGATGCATCGAATGAGGAGCAAACGTTACGTTCGGCAAACTCAACGAATGTTGGCATAGACTTGAACAAGTTGAGAAACGTCAACATTTTTGGGTGTTTACCGCTTGATAACGTTCTCGTTTTCTCTCGTTCGCTTGGTGTGTACCTCGCCTTATTTTTTTAGGATTTCGGCGCAGAACGATCTTACTAAGCGTTTGCGTTTTGTTTTTTTATTAAATGCCGAAGAATTGCGGAGATAGACGAGCCCCTCTTTTTTTATTCATTCACACCACAAATGTCTGACCACAAATACAAATCATTTTTCGATTATTCGTTTATCAGCCTTAATAAAACAAACCTTATCAATCCTGTGTCCGGTGGTGAATGTTTTGTGTTTAGAATTTTATGTAATCATATGTAAGTGCACACAAATAAATTATTTTTTTAAGTTCCTTTTAAAGTATTTGTATGTCTGTGTTTTTTTACATTTTATAAATTCAAAATAGTACTAGTGGAGTTTTGGAAATATGTTTATATGGACTTTTTGTCTTATTTTACTTGTAATGTATAAGCATACGAAGCCGTGATTGCCATTTTAAAAACACCCAGTAGAAATTTAAATTTTTTATTTTCTTAAATGAAATTTAGAGGTGATTCATCATCTTTTTTGTTTACACCTGAATTATCTTTCGACGAGATCAAAATAAGTTTTTAAAAATGATTTTTTCTTTAATTTTAATTACAAAGGCACGAAAATTAATGTTTTACAATTATTATTAAACAAATTAAAAATTGTATTTACGATTTGAAAGTTTGTTACTGATGTTTGCGTTGTGGCCATGAAAAATAGTCGCATTGCTGACGTTGCATTTTCTTATCTTCTGCATGGTCAGCGTCTACTATAGGATGTTTATACATATGCGGTGTAATATAATTCCTGGTATTAGTGATAAATAAATGGCGGCTCTTTATATTTTTTTATAACCATCAAGCAAAATTTGCTAAAAATAAATCTCCTTAAAATTAAAATTATTATGTTTATTATTTGGGTCATGTTATAATAGTAAAACTAAAAAGCAAAAAACTTTACAATAATTTTCAAAAATATAAAAGTTATTACCCAAAAAATATTTCGAACTTAACCTCAAATTCTTTAAAGAACATATAGAAAATGATATACAGGGTGATGGTACAGTTTGGAACAAAATTCATAACTGCCATATTTTATTTTTTCTAGACCGCTCTGGACTAGTCAGAGCAGTTACCTGGAAAGCACCTATTATCAGTGGCGTAGCGTCAAATTACCCCCCCCCACGATAGGTAACAAATGGGCCACAAAATATGAACCCCTCCGCCGTACCGCGGGCTCTGCGGGGCCATAGCTACCAGCTACGCCACTGCCTATTATGCCTTTATATTTATTGAACTCCATCTCAAAAAGTAATAAGTCTACTGTTTATATTAGTGTCTATTATTAATTTCAGAAACTTCAACCGATTTTTATCCAATTCTGAACATGGAGAACATCATATTAACTCCGGTTCCGGTAAGTTTAAATCTTTAAAATAACTTGCATAGGGTGACCGACCGTTCGTCCCGGAGATAGAATTCTGTAAGCCAAAAATTTGAAATCGGTTGTCAATTGATTCGTTAGATATTTTCTGTCTTCTTCTTGGGTACATGACAACTCGGCACTTGACAACTCGGCACCGGACGACTCGGCAATTCCAAATCGGCACCGGAACATTTCGGCACCGAATAACTCGGCACTGGATAAGTCGGCACCGGATAAATCGGCACGAGATAAGTCGGCACTGGGACATCTTGGCACCGGGATATCTCGGCACTGAGGAGGTCGGGACTCGGAGTAATAAATCTGTTTCACTTTGACTTTAATCATAGATACCTACAGTTTATCCAAAGTTATAATGTGGATGGCAGAGACTTCTAACTTTAATAAAATCAGTTAAACAAACCTAACCTAACCTACCCAGTGGCGAGATATCCCGGTGCCGAGATGTCCCGGTGCCCAGTTGTCCGTGTCCCTCCTTCTTGCAGTCAACAATAGTCTTATAACGTGAAATCGAGACAAAAATCGTAACCATATTAGTAATGAAGTAAATAATCTACAGTTTTCGGTACGTTAGACCTTACAGAATTCCACCTCGGATTCGGGTTATGCTGCGTACACACTAAGTGAACGAGGGCGAACGAAGGCTAGCGAAGGGAATCGCTGATAATCTCGCTCGTTCGTTCGCTTGTGGCATTGTGTGCACACCAAGCGAACGATAGCGAACGAAGGTAAAGTTTGCTAGCAACACGGCCCCCGTTTTTAAATGAGCATTCGCTAGCCCGTCCACACCTCGTTCGTTCCAAAATCTTCGTTTGCTTATTTTCCTTTGATGTAACGACACTCTGTTGGGGCACAGCGAACGCCTTCGCATGCGCTTGTTCGCCTTCGCTGAAGCGTACACAGCATGCGAACGCTTTCGCTTGTTAACGTTCGTTCGCACTCGTTCGCTTGGTGTGTACGCGGCATTTTATGTGTTCCGCACGAGTAACCGTCCCCTGAAGAGAAATAGACATTTTTATTCAATCAAAGAGAATTGTATGTTTTCTTTGCAATTTTTAAAACAACTATTTTTTCTGTATTTGGCAATGCTAATTTTATAATAAAAAAAAATTATATAAAAAAATTAGAAATTTGATAAAAAATTAAGGGTGTTCTTTTTATTAACCCTCAAAATATTTTTGGATAGTAAATATTATTTTGAAGAAAAAGTTTCCTATGAACCACTTATTCGATTTCAATTAACCATTTGTCTTTTATTTGGGAAATACGAAATCTTCTTAATTGTAGTTTAAATTTTAGGAGGACAATGGTGCTGCAAATTATGGACAAGACTTTGAGAATAAATTAAGACTACTTCTAGCTCTTATTGCGACTGTAAATTACAAGAAATTTACAATCAAAATTAATGATGTGGAATTTGCACCTTTGAATGACATCACACTACAAGTTAAAGATAAAGTGTATTTGATACAATCAAAACATGTTGCTGAAGCGACCAAATTAAAAGATGATCTTTTTATTGCGGGACATGAAACAAATGAAAACAAATTTGATTTGAAAGCATGCAGTGAGGAATTCAAGAAATTAAAGAATAGCTCATGCGATAAGAAACTGGTTTTTATTTTTTATACGAACTACAGCAGGAATATAAAAAGCAAATTATTTAAAAAGAATAAACAAGGGAGTCATAAGTTTTTTGAAATGTTAAATACAAATGAAAATTCATCAATTTTCGTGCTAAACCAATCCTGTAAAGAAGTTAAACAGCTCGACCAGAATTTTCTAAATAATAGTTATTTTTTTCTTAACCAAACGAATAACGATGATTTTACAAAAGTGTTGAAAAAGATTTTACTTAAACTCCAATTTGATGAAGATTTGAGTCATGTAATTTTGGATAATTTGTTAGGTTTCTTTAAAAATTTTTGGACTAATTCAAATGGAGGTCTAACAAAGAAGTTAGCTCAACATTTTTTATATTTTAGTTATCTTTATACCCGTAGTATTGATTTGAGCAATTTAAATTTAAGTAACATGGTGAATGACAAACCTTATGAGTCTGACTTGTGGAAATGTTTAATATCTGATAATGTTATTATAAAAAGTAAATATTTAAAAAAGGTAAAATGCACCATTTTTAAACGAGAACAATGTATCGATTCGTATCCACATTGGTCATCTGATTTAAATTTAAAAGATAAAAATTCTATAATAGCCAACGGAGTTATTAAAGAATATTTTTATGATTGTTGTATGGGGTTTTATCCATTTTTAATCGATGCCAAATTTTATTTTGAGGCTAATCAAGTTTTGAAAAATATCAAAAGTTTTAAAATATTATTTTTTGCCGATGATAACTTATACAAAATTTCAAGACTACCGGCAGCAATAAACTTTTCTAAAAACGAGTTTTTTAATGTTCCACCTAAGATAATTCTGCAAAATGTCAATGTTTCTGATATACTGGAAACTTATGAAAACTCAGTTGAAGAAATTGATGATAAACGTGAAAGATTCATTTACAAATTAAAAGTGGATAAAAGATATTTTGATATTTTAAGTCAATTAAATGATGATTTGGTGATTATTCTAAACTGTAAATGTTCAATACTTCATTTACGAACACATCATCAATTATGGAGTATAGATGCAGACTTGATTAAATTTAAACATGAACTTGAAGAAGGTATCAACTATTTTTCGGAGAATTTAAAAATAATAATAAGTAAAACTAAAAAATATTTTAATCATCCTTCATTAAAGTTTAAAAATATTCATGGCTTAAATTACGAAAATAATAATTTCTATTGGAGGGGTACGATTGGCAGTACTGAAAATCTAATATTCCATGAAGTAGATGATCAAAAAACGTTAGAAATAACAAAATTTTGCGATTATTTTGTTTATGGTAACTTATTTATTTTTAGTGGTGTTCCAGGTATTGGCAACACCGTAGCAATGAAACAGCTAAAAAAATATTTTAACCAAAATAATTATTCTTTACTTGTTAATTTAAAAGATAAACAAGATCTCTTGAAAAGTTTTGAAAATATAGAATTAGATTGTTTAACAATGTTATGCTTACTGGAAAATGATCAAAATTCTTTAAATTTAACTGTGATTAAATACAAATTTAAATTAAAAAAAGTAATAGTAATATTTGATGACTACGATAAAATTGTTCCCACATTTGCATCAATAATCCATAAGATAATAAATTGTATTTTACAAAAAGGCATTAAAGTAGTAATAAAAACAACAGTCTTTTTGGAAAACCAAATAGAAGGAGAGTTTTCAACCAAACCACTCATGGTAGTACCCTTTAATACAAAACATGAACAAAAATATTGTTCAATATTATCATAATTGTATTTTTTATTTTATTTTTATTTTCACTCTAATATATTTGTATATCTGCTTTTGCGCACAGCCCTGATTTTAAGTGATTTTCACTGTACCAGGGCCATACGCTGGGCCATGTGTTAGGCCATGTGAGTTTGCAAATTCTACTTGAGCCTGCTTGAGCCCTAGCAAAGTGCAAACCACGCATCTTTTAGTTAGTAATGTTCTTGTTATGAATTTATTAAAAATGAAATGTTCAAAACACGATTTTATTTTAAGCTTATTGGGAATTTTAACTACGTATGGATGGCGCTATAAATGGAGGATATTCGGTACTTGTCAGTGTCAAAAATTGTTTTTAAAATGCATTATTTTACCTTATAACTACATATTTAACAAAACACAAATAGATTTATTATTTATAGCTTCAACATAGCTCAAAAAACATGTACCAATGCATTAAATAGAAAAAGTCAGTACCTAATATAGAAGTTCATATTTTTGCCACCAGAGGGCGAGCGGGTTCTTAAAATTCCCAATTTAATAGTATGTAGTACATGTATGACAATTATTGAAATAACTTTTGATGAAATTGTTCAGGCATAATACGCCACTTATTTTTTGTTTATAATTTAAGTTTTGATAGCATAAGTTTAAGGGTGTCCCCCCACTATACCTTTTTGTGTGCTCGGGCGAGGCTAAAAACCAACGCACGAGCGAGTCAGTGTGGAAATTGCGAATGTTCGCAATACACGTCTCTTATTGTAATTCAATAATCTATTAGTGAAAATAAAAGTACCTATTTAAAATAAAACAATTTTTTGCTTTTCTAAAAAAAGCAAGGCCATCTTAAGTCGTAATCGGGGTATTAGTAAACGTTTTGGACTCTTTTATTTAGATCTTCATACCTTTATTTAGAGGTCTTTTAGGATTCCCGGAGTAAATCAAATGGACCCCATTAATAAGATTAAGATGACTCTAGGCTCTGCCCCCCCTCTCGTATTAAGACGCTCCTGGATAAAAAGTTGTTGAATCTCACCGAGTAAATGTCAATTTAATCTTCTATTAAAGTGTTTGCTCAAAATTCTCACCCGTGAATCTTCATTCTCCTGATTCAGACTCAAAAAAAGTGAATTTGGAGTCGCCAGTTAGAGTTTTACGTATTCACTCGGTAAGATTTCATCTCACCTACGAATCCAAATTCACCAAGGGGCAACTACGACGCCATGTCCGGTTGTCTCCAGTAGGCGCAAATTTTATGACCGACCTCTGCGGGCTTAAGGCGGCTGCACAATTGACGGAACGGATATGTTACGGTTATGAAAAAGAGAGATAAAACATCCGAGTTCCTTGTGAGTGAGTGAGTGAGTGAGTGAGTGAGCATGCAATTTGCTATTTTCACACTCAGTCACTCACTCACAGGGAACTCGAATGTTTTATCTCAATTTTTTATAATCGTAACGTACCGTCAATTGGGGCAGCCGCCTTTATTCTTGGACCGATCGAGATCGTGTCGTCGACGAGACTTTCATCATTCTGTCCTTTTCATTCACATGAAAAAATAAGAGTCTGTTTTTCTAGTGTTGTTGACGACAAGATCTCGACCGGCCCAAGAATAAGCCCACTGAGCAGCGTTTGAATGCGCTTAATGTATCTAGATAGTACAGCTTAGAAATCTTTGAAATTCACTTGGTGTCTAAACCAATAATCTATCAAAGCGCCAGGCGTGAAATTCTTCAAAAAAGGTGATATTAACATTCACTTCGTGAGATTTCAAGAAGAGCGAAGAGCCAGATGATCAAGATTTTTGGGTGAGAATTTCAATCATGCGCTATGTTCGTAACATTCATTAGGTAATAAGATTCAAAAATCGAGCTTAAGATGAAATTTGGTAGAAGAGATAAGTTATCAAGTTATTTCCCTGTTCTTAACCGAGTTTTTATAAGATTTATCATTTATCCAATACATACAGTGCGGACATAAAGCATTTTCGTGTTCTCCATAAAAATACCATTAAATTGACCTAGCGTAGTGTGCTCTACTATTTATACTTTCGGAATTACGCCCATTTGAAAATCACATTTTTATGCAACTTCATTTACACCGGAAGTTGGATCCAACTGCCCCAACTTCCTTATTTTAAATGATTTTCTTTTGCAATTAAGTTAATAACATTAAATTTAAACAAAATTATGTTTAATTTTCCACTTCCGATGTAAATGAAGTTGCATAAAAATGCGATTTTTCGAATGGGCGTAATTCCGAAAGTATTAATCGTAGACCACACTATGCTAGGTCAATTTAATGGTATTTTTATGGATAACACGAAGTTGCAAAAATGTACTAGGTGTTCCATTTAAAGTAAGAAAGTTGTCATCCCCTTCCGGTATAACCGGAAGTTCCACAAAATCAAAAATACTTTTGTTAGAAAGTTCGCAATTTGTGTCCTCCGTAGACAAATTTTCAGAATCAAAAACATAACCGTTCAAAAGTTAGCAGTGGGGGGGGGGGGGGGATTTACTTTATACTTTATGTCCGCACTGTATAACTGCCTTTGGTTTATAAATTCGTGGTTATGTTGTTTGTTGTTTTGATTTACATAACCTAGAAGTTTTACGTTATGCGAAAATAATATTTAAAGCAAATAAAATTTATAAAACAATAAGAAATTGTTTAATAATTTATTTAATTATTTTTAGTATATTTAAAATACAGAAATAAGCAAAATTTTCTATTATTTATTTATTTTTTGGGGTTAGCAACGCAGAGAGTGATAGACATGTGAAAGCATTCCGTGTCTGTTTTTCAAGGCATGGACAACGCAATTGTTTTCTAAGTTTTCATAAAATTTTAAACATTTTGTAAATATAAAAAAATGTACTAAATTTATAATTTTTTTTTATGTGTAACCGTAATTTCATTTCAATCTATTTCATTATCAAGTGACTTTTCATCAAATTATACAGTGTAATTTTATTTAATTAGTTATTTTTCATTAAATTATTAAATTTAAATAACCCTTGTATGTAAAATTATAAATCTAGACTACCCAAATGGCAATAACGATTTTTTTTTTAAATAACCCACTTTATTTCATTTAAATCGGATAAATACAGAATTTGGCGATTTTTTTATTCCACCCAGTATAAAGTTTTGGTTACATCATGACTTCACCCTGAACTAGCAATATAATCAACTTCTCTCTAAGCGTGATTAATTCTATGGTCATTGTCATTATTGTCAAATGTCAATTTGGCCTTCGTTCTATGGTTTTGAAGGTGGATGGTGGATGGCATTGAAAGTTTATAAAAATTACCAAATATTATTATAAAAAACCCCGTTGTACTACAATATTTAGGTAAATATTTATTATTATAAATACTATAAATAGTAATAATTAAAATAAACATAACTTTTAATAAATTGAGTAATTTTTGGTATCCTCATAGAATGCTGGCTGTTAAAATCAATTTTGATTTTTTATTCCAGTTTAATTAAAAGAATTTAGATTTTATACAATGTCAGCACACAAACATCGCTATAAAAACCCCACACTCGACTCGGCTGAGCTTCGAAGGAGACGAGAGGAAGAAGGGCTTCAGCTACGAAAACAAAAACGCGAACAGCACTTAAACAAACGACGAAACGTAAATGTGGCTCTACTTCCTTCTGATGATATAGATATATCAAATGTAAGTTTTGTTTATTTAATTATTGTGAAAAAAATGGAAAGTAATTTTAATAGTTCGATGGGGAAACAACACTTTCGGCTCCTGTAATAACTTGCGAAATGGTACAGGATCTGTACAGCCCCTCAATACAAGACCAGTTGAATGCAACACAACAGTTTAGGAAATTGCTGAGCCGGGAACCTAATCCCCCTATTGATGAGGTTATACAAACAGGAATCGTTCCTAGGTTTGTAGAGTTTCTTCAAAACTCTTCCAATTCAACATTACAGGTATACAATTTTGTTTTTATTGTGTGTATTATAATCGACAAAATTTTTGTAAATCATGCGTTTAATTTTTAGTGATTTTTTTATTAAATTATCGAAAATTTTAATACTTATAGTATATTTTTAGTAAATTTCCATCAAATGTTAAATACTTATGTATTTTAAACATCATTTTATATTAATTTACAGTGAATTTTTCATTTTTAAGGTTTTTTTACTATAAACTTATTTTGGTTTTAAATAAATTTCTATTAAACTTCTAAAAATTTTTAAGTTATTTCATGTTTAAGTGTAATTTAGTTTAAATTTCTTTAATTAATTAATGAATTATCACATATTTTTAGAGGATTTTGACGATTTTCTGATCCATTTATTTTAATTTTTTTTTATTTAATTTTGTGCATAAAACCTTTTATTTTGTCATGTGGTAAGCTAAAAAATATAAATTTAAATTTTTTGTTGTAATTTTAAAATTTTATAAGTTCTTAAAAAATTGGCGATAACATCTAAAATATTTAAAATAGAAGCTAGTTTAATATCCCATTAAAGAGTCGATAAATGTAGGTTTTTAATGTGCTTTTAAAATCGAAAATTGATTAAGAGCATCTTCCTAAACAGAAAATATAGTGGTTTAGTACCCCAGAAAAATAGGCTAGTACGAAAAAGATTTTTGTATAATTTTTTTTGTAGACGATTTAGAAGTCATTTCTATACCTCCCAGGGGAAGGAAAAAAAATTGGAGAATCTACAAAAAAAAATATATTGACCTAAAAGTACCTTAACTTTGGACCCCTCTAATTAATTTTGTGTTAGG
This sequence comes from Stenus bimaculatus, assembly GCA_963971135.1. Taxonomy (NCBI): domain Eukaryota; kingdom Metazoa; phylum Arthropoda; class Insecta; order Coleoptera; family Staphylinidae; genus Stenus; species Stenus bimaculatus. The sequence goes on along the minus strand of OZ020186.1, from coordinate 26,293,175 downwards.
TTGCAGAAGGTGACTATCGGTTAAGTTGTAGCCTAATTAATTAAGATTATAAATCTGAAAAAAAATTGAAAATCTAACGAAGCAAACTTGAGTTTTTTCTGGGCTACTAATGCTCGATTTCATGATTTATCACAATTATTCCTCCCAAACTCGCGCGCCCTCTATGGATTCGCATTAATTGTCAGTTATTTGTGAATAATTTGCAAAGAAGCTCCAGAAAAGTGGGATGGATTTTCTATTCCTTGTTATTATCTCCAACGGAAAATTTATCGCGGGCGTCTAGGAAGATGCTCTTAAGAAATGGTGGAGTTATTAATGTTATTTGAAAAAGTTTTAATTAAAATCGTCAATTTTTAGGTTAAATCGAAATTTATTCCAAAATTAAAGGACTAAAATTGTAAAAAAACATAATCAAAGCTTAAATTACAGTTCCAACTTTTATTTAAATAATTTTTCCAATTTTTCTTAATTTTTAACCTAATTACAAACTGGGGTCCTATATGACCCCAATCATAGTGGAGTAACTAAAATTTTAACGAGATAGGAAGGTTAATAATGAAATACAAAATTTGTGATTTTTTAATTTAATTTATTCTGAAATTTGGTTCTAAACTTAATATTTTTAAAAATAATAAAAAAGAGTTGATATTTTTCTTGGGTGATGGTTATAGCCTTGTTTTTTTTTTCAAGTTTTACTAGGATATTTTTTTTGAAAATAATTGTAGTTAATTAAATATTTTTTTTTAGTTTGAAGCAGCATGGGCTTTAACCAATATAGCTTCAGGGACTTCAGAACAAACACGAATGGTAATAGAAGCTGGTGCAGTACCAATTTTTATTGCTTTATTAAACAGCGAATACGAAGACGTTAAAGAACAAGCAGTTTGGGCATTGGGAAACATTGCTGGAGATTCAGCTGAATGTAGAGATCACGTTTTAGATTCGTTAATACTAACTCCTTTATTGCAGTAAGTTTAAACATAATAATAACATTTGTGTACTTAAACATACTCTTTTTATTTGAATTTTAAGAAAAACTTGATTTAAATCGAGTTTTTGGTTGCTTCACAATAAAATCGTAAAGTTTTTGGTGAATTTTAGGGCACAAATCCGGCCCTATAGGATTTATTTATATGGAATTGATAAACTTTAATAAACTTACAAGGTACAGCAAGTAATTCCTCGAATTTTGAGACCTTAAACGCTTCTCTATCTCAAATACTTTTCGAGATATCAATTTTTATGCAAAAAAATCGAAAAACTTTGGCCCGAAAATGTTCGATTTTCACAATATTGTCCATAACTCAAAAACGAACGGTGATATTAAAGTGATTCTTTTTTCAGGTGAAAATTTGTCCTTACATTATTTTACCGACACATTAAACTTGATTTTATGAAAAAAAAATTAATGATTTATATCAAATTTTTATCAACACATTTTTTTAACTTTTACTAATGATTTATTTTCTCTAAAACCATAAAAGGTAGCAACTTTAAAATTTGTGTACTTAAACATACAGTTTTTAGATTAATTTTAAGAAAAATATGATTTAAATGGGGTTTTTGGTTGCTACACAATAAAATCATAAAGTTTTTAATGAATTTTAGGGCACAAATCCGGCCCTGTAGGATTTATTTATATGGAATTGATAAACTTTAATAAACTAACACGGTAGAGCAAGTATATCCTCAAATTTTGAGACCTTAAACGCTTCTCTTCCACAAATACTTTTCGAGATATCAATTTTTATCTAAAAAATCGAAAAACTTTGTCCCGAAAATGTTCCATTTTCACATTATTGCCCATAACTCAAAAACGAACTGTGTTATTAAAGTGATTCTTTTTTCAGGTGAAAATTTGTCCTTACATTATTTTAACGACACATTAAACTTGATTTTATGAAAAAAAATTAATGATTTATATCAAATTTTTATCAACACATGTTTTTTAACTTTTACTAATGATTTATTTTCTCTAAAACCATAAAAGGTAGCAACTTTAAAATTTGTGTACTTACACATACAGTTTGTAGATTAATTTTAAGAAAAATTTGATTTAAATTGGATTTTTGGTTGCTTCACAATAAAATCGTAAAGTTTTTGGTGAATTTTAGCACACAAATCTGGCCCTGTAGGATTTATTTATATGGAATTGATAAACTTTAATAAACTTACAAGGTAGAGCAAGTAATTCCTCGAATTTTGAGACCTTAAACGCTTCTCTATCTTAAATACTTTTCGAGATATCAATTTTTATCTAAAAAATCGAAAAACTTTGTCCCGAAAATGTTCCATTTTCACATTATTGCCCATAACTCAAAAACGAACTGTGTTATTAAAGTGATTCTTTTTTCAGGTGAAAATTTGTCCTTACATTATTTTAACGACACATTAAACTTGATTTTATGAAAAAAAATTAATGATTTATATCAAATTTTTATCAACACATGTTTTTTAACTTTTACTAATGATTTATTTTCTCTAAAACCATAAAAGGTAGCAACTTTAAAATTTGTGTACTTACACATACAGTTTGTAGATTAATTTTAAGAAAAATTTGATTTAAATTGGATTTTTGGTTGCTTCACAATAAAATCGTAAAGTTTTTGGTGAATTTTAGCACACAAATCTGGCCCTGTAGGATTTATTTATATGGAATTGATAAACTTTAATAAACTTACAAGGTAGAGCAAGTAATTCCTCGAATTTTGAGACCTTAAACGCTTCTCTATCTTAAATACTTTTCGAGATATCAATTTTTATTCAAAAATATCGAAAAACTTTGGCCCGAAAATGTTCAATTTTCACATTGTCCATAACTCAAAAACGAACGGTGATATTAAAGTGATTCTTTTTTCAGGTGAAAATTTGTCCTTACATTATTTTAACGACACATTAAACTTGATTTTATGAAAAAAAATTAATGATTTATATAAAATTTTTATCAACACATTTTTTTTAACTTTTACTAATGATTAATTTTCTCTAAAACCATAAAAGGTAGTAACTTTAAAATTTGTGTACTTAAACATACAGTTTTTAGATTAATTTTAAGAAAAATTTGATTTAAATCGGGTTTTTGGTTGTTTCACAATAAAATCGTAAAATTTTCCTGAATTTTAGCGCACAAATCCGGTCCTGTAGGATTTATTTATAGGGAATTGATAAACTTTAATAAACTTACAAGGTACAGCAAGTAATTCTTCGAATTTTGAGACCTTAAACGCTTGTCTATCTCAAATACTTTTCGAGATATCAATTTTTATCCAAAAAAATCGAAAAACTTTGTCCCGAAAATGTTCCATTTTCACATTATTGTCCATAACTCAAAAACGAACGGAGATATTAAAGTGATTCTTTTTTCAGGTGAAAATTTGTCCTTACATTTTTTTAACGACACATTAAACTTGATTTTATGAAAAAAAATTAATGATTTATATCAAATTTTTATCAACACATTTTTTTAACTTTTAATAATGATTTATTTTCTCTAAAACCATAAAAGGTAGCAATTTTAAAATTTGTATACTTAAACATAGAGTTTTTAAATTAATTTTAAGAAAAATTTGATTTAAATTGGATTTTTGGTTGCTTCACAATAAAATCGTAAAGTTTTTTCTGAATGTTAGGGCACAAATCCGGCCCTGTAGGATTTATTTATATGGAATTGATAAACTTTAATAAACTTGCATGGTAGAGCAAGTAATTTCTCAAATTTTGAGACCTTAAATGTTTCTCTATCTCAAATACTTTTCGAGATATCAATTTTTATCTAAAAAATCGAAAAACTTTGGCCCAAAAATGTTCGATTTTTACATTATTGTCCATAATTCAAAAACGAACGGTGATATTAAAGTGATTCTTTTTTCAGGTAAAAATTTGTTCTAACATTATTTTAATGAGACATTAAACTTGATTTTATGAAAAAAAATTAATGATTTATATCAAATTTTTATCAACACATGTTTTTTAACTTTTACTAATGATTTATTTTCTCTAAAACCATAAAAGGTAACAACTTTAAAATTTGTGTACTTACACATACAGTTTGTAGATTAATTTTAAGAAAAATTTGATTTAAATTGGATTTTTGGTTGCTTCACAATAAAATCGTCAAGTGTTTGGTGAATTTTAGCACACAAATCTGGCCCTGTAGGATTTATTTATATGGAATTGATAAACTTTAATAAACTTACAAGGTAGAGCAAGTAATTCCTCGAATTTTGAGACCTTAAACGCTTCTCTATCTCAAATACTATTCAAGATATCAATTTTTATCTAAAAAATCAAAAAACTTTGGCCTGAAAATGTTCAATTTTCACATTATTGTCCATAACTCAAAAACGAACTGTGTTATTAAAGTGATTCTTTTTTCAGGTGAAAATTTGTCCTAACATTATTTTAACGACACATTAAAATGATTTATATCAAATTTTTATCAACACATTTTTTTGACTTTTACTAATGACTTATTTTCTCTAAAACCATAAAAGGTAGCAACTTTAAAATTTGTGTACTTAAACATACAGTTTTTAGATTAATTTTAAGAAAAACTTGAATTAAATCAGGTTTTTGGTTGCTTCGCAATAAAATCGTAAAATTTTTTTAAAGAAATATGACCAAAATCTCAAATATTAAGAGCTTAATTTTGCTGACTATCATCTTAAATTTATTAGAAAATAATGTTTTATTTGTGGTTGCAGATTAGTCACCAAATCGAATAGATTGACAATGACTAGAAATGCAGTTTGGTCGCTTTCAAACCTTTGCCGAGGCAAAAATCCACCCCCTGACTTTCAAAAAGTTTCTCCTGCACTCCCCGTTTTATCAAGATTATTATTTCACGCAGACGCAGATGTTCTCTCAGATACATGCTGGGCATTAAGCTACCTTTCTGATGGCCCCAATGACAAAATTCAGGTAATTCATTATTTTTACACCCAAACTTTTTGAAAATAAATCAAATAACTGTTATTTTTAGGCGGTTATTGATGCTGGAGTATGTAGAAGACTTGTCGAATTGTTAATGCACACACAAGCGAATGTAATTTCAGCAGCCCTTAGGGCTGTCGGAAATATAGTAACTGGAGATGATGTTCAAACTCAGGTCATTTTAAATTGTGGAGCTTTACCCTGTTTGCTTCACCTTTTAAATTCTCATAAGGACACCGTTAAAAAAGAAGCTTGCTGGACGTTAAGTAATATCACTGCAGGAAACAGTGAACAAATTCAGGTATTCAATTTTTTTTATGATTCACCTATTTTTATGAATTGAATGCACACAAATTTATTTACTGGTAAATATATTTTTTAACAATTTTGACATGGTTAGTTTTCTAAAAATGTTGATTGCTAATTAAAACTCACTGAACAAGAAAAGCGACTAACACACTCATATTCAGAATTGAATTGTCTATCTACCTGTGCAAAAAAAATTAAAATCCCTTGAATGCACAAAAAGTTATTTACCTGTGAATCTAATTTTTAACGATTTTGACATGATTCAATTTTGATTTTAAGTCATTTTTTAGATAAAATCGAGATTTTTATAAAAAAATTTTATAAAACTTCTTGAATTTTAATGATTATTTTTATATGAAACCCTTATTTACTAATAAATCGATGTCCTCAGGCTGTTTTGGATGCAAATATATTTCCTATACTCATTGATTTAATGGCGAAAGCAGATTTTAAAACGAAAAAGGAAGCTGCTTGGGCTATAACAAACGCTACAAGTGGTGGAACACCGGATCAAATTCGGTACTTGGTTGATGAAGGTTGCATTAAACCTTTATGCGAACTCTTGACGGTTATGGATATGAAAATAGTTCAAGTGGCTCTAAATGGTCTAGAAAACATCTTGAGGCTCGGTGATACCGATGCAAAACAAAACAATGGAGTAAACAAATACGCAGTACTTGTTGAAGAATGTTATGGTAAATAATTGAATTAAATTAATAATTTTAATTAATCGTTGATTTTTAAGGTTTGGATAAAATTGAATTTTTACAAGCGCACGAGAATATAGAGATTTATCAGAAGGCGTATGATATAATCGAACACTTCTTTGGTGTTGAAGGCGAGGACGGTAGAGTGGCTCCTTCAGTAAATGCAGAACAGCAACAGTATAATTTTGGCCCCGATCAGTCTGTACCCATGGGCGGTTTTCAGTTTTAACTAAACACTAATCATTCTTGCACATTAAAGGGAATTATTTGGATACTTTAATTTAATTAGAAAGCATAATGAATTCATTAGCTTATTTTTATTTTAGTAAAACGCCAATCGCTTACTTTTGATTAGATTTATGACATTAATGTAAAGATTTTATGTTTTTTTCGATTGTTTCTATACTACTATAATTTATCTAATTTTAAATCACCTAAATTGTGTCTATACTGTATAAATTACGACTATTATTAATTTAATTAATTTGTTTATAATTTGTACCATATCTAACTAATGTGTTTAGATTTAAATTGTTAATATCAGGTAATTGCTGCTTATTTATTAACATTTTTAAATTTACGATTGTAAATTAGTGTCTTGTAGAAAAATAAAGTTTTTTTTTGGAGTTTTATTTATGAATTTTAATTCAATTCCGCAAAATAATTTCTTTCAAATTTTAAATGCGAATATCACCATTGAAAACAAACGCAAGAAAATTAAAGGATACATCATTTTATGCGTAATCTTAACGCCTATAAGGTGGAAAAATTAGAATTTTTGTGCGATTTTTAATTATTCAGTTATTGCTTTTTTAGTGGAGTGGTATTAAATGCGGTAAAATAATTTCTTTTAAATGCGAATATCATCATTGAAAACAAACGCAATGAAATTAAGGGATACATCGTTTTATCCGTAATTTTAACACCTACAAGGGGGTGAAATTAGAATTTTTGTGCAATTTCTAATTATTTAGTTATAGCGTTTTTTGTAAATTGGCATGTAATGCGATAAAATAATTTTAAATGCGAATACCATCATCATTGAACTCCGAATTACGCGAGGGTGTTCAACAGGAGTAAATTGGTATGTTTGGTTACATAGTCTAGTGACGTCGTAGTTTGTTGCAAATCACTCCGGTGTAGTTATAATTTATGTAGAAAACAGAAAACCCTTGAAATTTATTATTTACATAATTTAAACCAGATAATTTACATAAAAGCCAAGTATTTAATTAATTTAGCTCATAAAATCAATAATTTAAAAGCACGAATGTACATATAATTTAAACGTAATTGTTTGTTTTGACATTACACCACTTACTTAATTAAAAAAATTCGACGAGAAAGCGTCCGAAATTTCGATTTATAAAAATATTTTTTATTAAACTTGTATCACCCTGTATAAATCGAATTGAATTTTTATTACTCTATAGTAAGACTCTATGAGCGTGTTAGTTTGGTTGCATACAATACGATGTCGTTATTTTACTGCGTATTACGCAACCATTAAAGCGTGGCAATAATAAATTGTTGTTAGATCGTATTATATTTTTTAAATTAATTAATTTAGAGTGATAATTTATAAAATGATTAAAAAATAACATATTGTAGCGATTGCGCAGTAGTTGGTGCGCAGAGTGTTATGATGTCATTTCAGGCGCGGTGCACTGCGGGGTGAGGGGCGAAGAAGGGAAGTCTTAAAATTAGCATGGCTGACTGTACATACGTTGAAATAATTTAGTTTTATTATTGCCGTGTTCATTGTGATATTTGCAGTAGGTTCATCACTATAAAGGCTGATAAAGTGCGGATTAAAAATTGCGAGGTAAGAGTTTAAGAAAGGTTTTACGTGGACGAGACAGGTTGTTGGCCATAAACTTGCAGCTTTGACATACCTCCTTTCTCTACTTGCTACTTGCCTGTATGCTATATTCATTAGAACTTTAATTAATAAATAACGTAATTTATACAAGGTTTCACATTCTTCTAGCATATCTTTTACTATTAAATTAATAAATAATTAAAAAAACTAATAACTGCAATTCCTTTTAACTCCACCTGCTATTTTTTCTTCTTATAATTTCATTTAACTCTAATTTAATTAGAAAAATCACTTGCTACTTTAAGTACTACATGTGTGTAAGTTTCTTTTAAATCATTAGAAATACAAGAGAGCACACGTAGTTAATGAGTAATTTCACATCTTATATTTTTAAAAATTAATTAGCTTTATTAGAAAATTGACAGTAATACCGCAGTATTTAGTTGAACGTTTCATTATTTTAAAAGGTATTTAAAAAATATTGTTATTAATTTAATCATAATCAAGATGTATCTATTACATATGATTAGATAAGATTTGTTAAAAGATTTGCTATTGTTTAAAAAACCTTGTGATAAATTTGTGATAAGTCGTAAAATTATTTGTATAATTAATTTTCACCTTATTCGGCAGAAAGTTAAATTACACAAATCGTTTATTTTAATAATTTCAAACGTACTCATGGTGAGTTTTAATTTTAAAATTTTTATCGTGTTTTTAGAATGTCGCTTATAAATATTTTAAAAATAAATTATATAAATCTTAAGTTAAATCCGTAAAATTAGCTTGTAATCAAATAAAAAGCGCTTGTTTTCTAGGTTAATACTTTTGCCACCAGAGGGTGAATAAAATACTAAAATTACCAATTATTAAAAAAAGATGCAGATTTGGTTATTTTGGCTATTTTGCGGTGTAGAACGATGATTAAAATCACATTGATTTTTTTTAAATCATTGATTTAAGGGGGGAATAAGGTTAATTCGATATCTAAGACAATTGACAGCATCATTTGTGAATATATTAAAGAGTAAAGGTCCTAGGTGAGAGCCTTGTGGCACACCTGAAGATACTGTGATGTATCTAGATTTAAAGTTGCCAATTTTTACAAATTGCTTCCTGCCTATGAAGTAGGAAGTGAACTAAGAGAGGAGAGGTCCTTGAATGCTCAAGATGGAGAGCTTCGAGAGCAACAAAAAGTGGTCTATTTTGTCAAATACTTTAGATAGATCAGTCTGGATTTGGATTTAGCTCGAGGGTGTGGTTATCAGTTCCACGGGCAATTAGGCTGCCATAATTGGGCCCATTTTACCAACTCCCCTCCGTTCAGTGAGCTTCCTCCATCCGATTGTTTCGGCTAGCCTGAGAAGATCTCCAGGTGGAATCTCACTGATGTCGGCCATACTTGGCCAGCAGTCCCCAAGCATGGATCCTCTGATTGATAGCGCGGGGCAGTAGCAGAGCAAGTGCTCTACTGTCTCATATTCTCTTTCACATCTGCGACAGCTGGGATTTTTGGTTATTCCCAGCTGATGTAGGTGTTTGTTTACGTGGCAGTGCCCAGTCCGTATTCCTATGAGCTTTCTGAGTTTATCCCTCGTTAGCTGTAGGCAGTAGTTTTCAGGTTAAGTGCTCGTATGAGCATCTTACTCTGTCTGCAGCCTTCTGATAGATCAGTATAAATAGCATCGACTTGGAAGGCCTTCTCAACTGAGGTGGCAATGAAATTCTCAAAAACAAGGAGATTGGATAGTGTGAAGTGATTACGACTAAATCCGTGTTGCTAATCAACAAGGAGTATACCAAGAAGATCGGTGAGGACATCACTGACAATACTTTCACACACCTTAGCCAGTGACGACATTATAGAGATTGGCCTATAGTTGAGAATGTCGCTCTTGTTACTCTTTTTGTGGATAGGGACGACATGAGAATATTTCCATCTGTCAAGGAAAACACCCGACGAGCTATTATTATTAAGTTATAACCAAGAGACAGGGAACATTGACGCAAAAAAGTGGCTAGATACCATCATGGCCACAACTCTAGCTACAATCAAGTGAGTTAAGTTTGTCAAGAATCATTGAGATGGTGATTGCAAGATTATGCAAGTTGATGCAGGTGTTGCTAACCCAAGGAGAGATAAGGTGGTCCGATTGACCACTAGCAGGATTATAAACAGAAGAAAAGTGTTTGGAGAATAGCTCAGCAATGTCTCGTCCATTATCAGCCGACCCCTATCAGTCTTTTTAGAGTTAACGAAATTCCAGAAAGGCTTGACCCTGTTTACCTTCAAATCATTCTGCATGTCATAATTAATTTGAATAGCAGCTTCTAGCAAGCAGCTCTAAGTTCGCTAAATCTATTATAAGATTCCCCTGATTTGGCAGACTGGAAAACTTTATGCTGCTTATTCTTGCGGGCGATGTTATCTGAGGAACCTGTTCCCATTATAAATTGGGACAAGTGGAACATAAAGTTTGATGTAGTAGTACATAGAAGCTCGCGATGGAGTCATCTACTAAACCATAAGAAAATAAGTTATCCCAGTCAACAAGACTGAAGGCATTATTGAGTTCAAAGAAGTTGGACCTTTTGAATGCAAAGCACTATTCACTCGTATGTAACAATGGCCCACAAGAGAGATACAGGTTTGAAAGGTCTAATGCAGGATGGTAGGAATCACACTTGACTAAACAGTCACCAGCCTCTTCAACTGAAATGATATTGTTATCATTGGTGAAGATGAGATCGAGGATAGCACCAGAGATGTTAGGAACCTCATTGATCTGGTGACAGTCCAGGAAGCTCATACTTTCACTGAGGGTATTGCTCAGAATAAGTTTAGATGTCTCTTTTTGTAATTGTCTTAACTAATATCAAATGTATACCTCTTAATGATGAAAGGTGTTCGTTTAAAGTGAGAATCAAGGAAGAGCAGGAAGATGTTCCAAAGGAATTTCATCACAAGTAAGAGTGGTACGTTGCTGGACTTACTCTTCACCGATACTGATGTCTCATTAGCAGCATCAACGGTCTGGTTGTTCCCATTGATAATCACCATCCTGCTCTTATTATTTTGTGTCAACTCAATCCCTCCTTCCTTGAATCAGTGGATGAAACCTTGGTTTATAACTTGTTGGCAGCCGATTTCGGGCAGCTTAATGTTTTATGATCAAATCTCGGATCAAATTGATTGCCATGTGACCCCCGTTCGTAGTTACGATTCTACATGGAGAGGTACTGTGGGAATCTCCTCATTTGAAGCCTACCTACTAAAACCCCTTTACACTTTTCCTTCATGAGGCCGGTATCACCTTGTGGGGTGTATCTTCAGCTCTCCACCGTCCAAAATTGCTCTTCAAGCCTATTGTCATTTCCTATCCATTAATGGCCACCACCGTGCTTAACTTCCAAAACACTACTGCTCTTTTGGGCATAGTCTCGTCTCACTCGCGACACTTTACATCCCTTAGCTGGAGGGAGGCGCAGTGTTTATGTCACCCCGGTCACTAATGACCCGGATTAGTGGATCCTCATTGTAGTGTTTGCCAGGGACATCACTCTTTTGGCCTCTCCTGCAGCTCTAGCAGGATGGCAACCATCCCGAACATAATATATGGAAGTATCTGCATTTCCAGAGGCACACCCTGCTCATTTACAATGAAGCTAGAGTTCACTACCCCAGTGTCCATCACATCCGCTTGTTTTGACTCAGTCTTACCCATTTTGGATCAAGTGCCTCGACTGGCTTAGTGACACTGATCACTTGGCTGTTATCAGGTGAGCAATAGCTCACCGGTCAGCTTCAGCATTGCACTACTTCTTGCCAATGTTGAATGTCTATCACTACAGAAATAGTTTATTATTTCTAAACCTGCAACGAACCTACCTAATTCATGTTTTATTCTCAGTTATGACCGTCCACACTACCCTCTTCCTCTATTTTCTATGCAGCTCCTTCTAGCAATTGATAATAAGAGTAGCTAGTTTAGTTCCTAAGATTATCCTTACTATTATTTTACTGTACGGTTTGGATGGATCGATCTATTCACTCCTAAATCTCTAAAGCAATATGGTAAGAGTGACTCCTACCCAACATGGGTCAGTAAGAAAACCATGTCTTTGATCAAATCTAAGAAGATAGCCCATAAAACCTTCAAGAATAACAATTCTGTTAGTAACTATGAAACCTTCCCTAATTTTAGAGCTTTAAGTAAATCCTCTGTAACTGATGATCACATCAACTTCATCCAGGATACAGAAAATAAAATTATCAAGATCGATTCTTTCTACCATGTTCAATGATGATATATTACGTAGAAGATGTTGTTCCTCTCTTTGTGAGCCAATTTCGTTGTTTCATCATTGACTTCGGGACAGCATTTTTCCCTCTTTGTGGAACCTTTCCTTCATTATGCCAGTGTATAAGTCAGGTGACACATCATGAATTAATAGTTACCGTCCGATAAGCATAATTTCTCATATTCCTAAGCTGGTAGACGGAAGGAGTACAGAAACCAACTTATTTATGTTAGTGATTTACTGTGCGGTCTGGAAAGTGGCTGCGAAGTGGCTAGTATCTATACAGACTTTAGCCATGCATTCGATCGTGTGAATCACAACCTTTTTCAACACAAACTCGAAGCTGTAGCCATTGGTAATCCTTTGTTGTTGTGGTTAAAATCATACATTAGTGATAGACTCCAGTACTGAACTTGGTTCTGTTCCTCAAGGTTCTCATCTAGGTCCTATCCACTTTCTTTTTCAAAATTCCTTTTATTCACGGAGGGTTTGAAGATTTACAAATCTCCAACTCGATCTTGACGTTTTATGCTATTGGTGTGTATCCAATGGCATATCTTTAAATGTTTCCTAGTCTAATGTATATTTTTCAGCTGTAGTAACAGCGTCAATTTGGTCAATTCCTATTTATGAAGTTTCCAATAAATCTAGCAAGATGCTGGAATTTATTAAGAGGTGCTCTGCACATTTCACGTACCTATTACAGTTTGCAGGGGAAAATATCTACATACTGTAATCCGAACGGAGTATAAATTTTGGGTGTTCGGATTATCGAGGTCATGCTGTATTAATATTTATAATTTACTATGCTTTATTTATGATCTTATGTAATAAAAATTTTAAAATAAACAAATAAAATTCTGAATTTGATAATGTATCTATTATTAGTTAATAAATTTCATGTGGGAGTCAAGCACTTAATTTTTTTATAAATCATTGATTAAACATTTAAACCTTGATAAACATAATAGCTTATCTTAAATTTGATAGTAAAAGAATTTTAATTATCTGCATTGTTTTTTCTGATAAATTATTTAATCTTTGAGTTCCTCGTTTGACTGATAAATTTTTATATATTTAAATATTTAAAATAAAATTCCCGAAAATGATTGCTGAAGATAAAAAGTTCTACCTAATTTATTATGAGTGTATATTTTACCTTAGTCAGTTTTTATTTGTAGTCAAAGTGATTTTTGCTTTATCCATAATTTGGTTTTTTGGGGATTTTTGGAAAACGACTCGACCGATTTGCATGAAACTTTTTTTATTCTCTTTTCCTCACCTATCCGAAAAAGAAAAACGGCATTTTTTTGTCAGGCGAATTTCTATAAAATCAGGAGATTTTTTTTAAATTTTGCAAAGTGGTCTACCGAAACCGCGATTGAATAGAAGACAGTGTGACATCGATTTTTTTTATTTCAACCCCTAACCCAAGATTTTCTTTTTTTTTTTGCTCAAAAATTCCTACTTTATGAAAACTCTATTAAAATAATGGAATATAAATTCACAAGACTTAAAAAAAATTCTGAAGATTCAACTAAAATTAATAATTTTCTATGTTTCTTATTTCAGCCAAATGGAAATTGAGCAACTGAACAAAGAAACACATTTAAAACAATGTAATAAACATTAATAGCTTAAATTAATATAAAACAAGATGTCTTTTTTCAACAACATTAAAAAAGCCCTCCATTTCGGGGGGAACGATGCGAAAAAGAAAAAAGTGTTCAATAATGTTCGAATGGACAGCGATCCTGAAGAATTTTGGGACATGATAGGAGAACTTGGAGATGGTGCTTATGGTAAAGTTTATAAAGCGCAACACAAACATACTGGACAATTGGCTGCTGCAAAAATGTGCCGGCTTGATGGAGAAGACGATCTCTCTGACTTCATGATTGAAATCGATATTTTAACGGAGTGTAAGCATTTTAATATAGTCGAACTTCACGAGGCATTTCAAAAAGATCAACAATTGTGGATGTTGATTGAGTATTGTGATGGCGGCGCTTTGGATAGTATTATGACGGAATTAGAAAAACCTTTAAATGAAACGCAAATAGCGTATGTTTGTCAAAATATGTGCAAAGGTTTACAATTTTTACATAAATCACATATTATTCATCGTGATTTAAAGGCAGGAAACGTATTGCTAACAATGGCTGGTGGAGTTAAATTAGGTACGAATAATTAATTAACTAATAAATCAAAAAATTCAAATTAAAATTTTAGCCGATTTTGGTGTTTCCGCGAAAAATAAATGCACTTTACAAAAACATGATACTTTTATTGGAACGCCTTACTGGATGGCTCCTGAAGTAGTATTATGTGAAACATTTCGTGACAACCCCTACGATTTTAAAGTTGACATATGGTCGATGGGAATAACTCTTATAGAATTTGCTCAAATGGAACCCCCTAACCATGAAATGTCACCAATGAGGGTCCTTCTAAAAATTCAAAAGTCTGATCCACCAAAATTGGAGCAGCCATCTAAATGGTCAAAGGAATTTAACGATTTCGTTGGGAAGGCTCTTATAAAAGATCCACAAAAGAGGCCCAATTGTGATGATTTACTTCGACATCCGTTTATTAATTGCACCCTTGACTCGAAACCCATTAGAGATCTTTTATTGGAGTATAGAGCTGAAGTTGTGGAGGAAGAAATTACAGACGAAGATGCAGAGGTAAGGATTACTTTTCGTTTATTGATTTTCATCATAATTATTTGCTATACATGTGTAATTTCATGCTTAGCGTGGTAGGAAGCAACGTAAACATAAAGAATTGTATCAAAGAATTGGTAAGTTTTTACAACGAATAAAAATATTATTTTTTTGTTTATTTACAAAAATTCTACTAAATTATTTTTTTTTAAACAAACTAATAACAAATGTTATTATTTTGTAAACTTGCAATAGAACATTTCTAGTTTCTAGTTATAAATAAAAATTTTCTTAACATTGCTTATGTTGTCACCTCATTTTTTTAACATTCCTTTATTTAAAACAACAAAGTATTGATAGAGTTTTTACCTCATCTTGCAAATTTAGAGAATGACAATTGTACATTTTTTTATCAAAAAATTACGCACTTATTTTGAGTCATAGATTAAGAACATGAATTTCAATAATTACCATAAATGTCAACAACAATTTTTGACCTCATCTTGCAAATATGCAGAATGACGACTGTTAATAATATTTTTTTATCAAAAAATTCCTGGCAGAACATTAAAAAAATTGAATTTACAAAAATTGCACTCATTATGGGTCATAGATAAAGTACAGGTAACCGTCGATTTGCGGCGGTTCGATTTACGCCGATTGGTGCCGGGGTGGGATTTTCCGAGTTAGTTTTCCTTTTGTTTTTAAGAAAAATAGAAAGATATGATTATATTTTTTATTTTATTATAAAATTAAAAGAATAGTCAATTTGTAGTTTCATTATTCAGAACCCAACCATTGTGCGAAAAAAGCACGGAAAATGTGTGTTCATTTTACGTCGATTTTTTTTACGCCGGTTACCTGTATATCACTTTTAACAATTAATTTACCACAAATTTAAAAAGCCAGTAACAATTTTTGATCTCATCTCCCAAATACACAGACAGACAATAATTGTAAAAAAAATTTTATGAAAAATTTTAGTTTTTAAAAAGTAAACGATTTTCCTGTTCGTTAATGAAAATAACTAAAAAAAAGTTGTTATTATATTTCAATTTGTTATGCATGCGGCTCTCCGGGCCCCCCTGTACCTGGCATGAACCCGCAGGTGAGATTTATTCATCCCTTAAAGTTCTGTGTTATTGTTAAAATTCATTTAATTAAAAATATTTTTTCGTTTAAATCGTAAATTTTATTTTATTTGTAGGACAACCGTATTTCTCACATCGAAGATGACTCTCACTCTGTACAAAGCAATGAAATTGATAATAAGAGTAAGTTTTTAATTTAATAAAGTACCTAATTCATAATTTATATATTTTTAGCGACTGAACCTAATAGGACTAAATCTTTAGAGAAAAAGGATAAGAGTAATAAGAAATTAGAAAAACAAGATTCCACGTCGAGTATTGAAGCTAATAAAAATACTGTAAGATCATTTAAATTAAAAAAATTATCGCTACAAATAATAATTTTAGAATGAGAAAAAAGAAGAAAGTCACCGAAAAATGTCGAGAGAAAAAGGCCCTGCACCACCACCACCTCTTCAAATACCACTACCTCCAGAAAAAGAAAAAGGGCCGGCACCTCCTCCACCCATCCCCATGCCTGTTTTACCCACACCTCCTCTATCACCGCTTACCCCACCTGTAACTCCACCACTGGTTCATTTACCGCCTTTACCACAACAAGTGCCACGCGAAGATAGTATTGAGGAAGAGGTCGATGCAGCTGAAGAAGATCATATTAAACCACCGGTACCAGTTGAAACTCAACATAAGATTGAGGTAGAACAAGATGTTGGAGACGAATCAGTTAATAATCTCGTGGTTGTTTCAACTATTCCTGAAACGTCCAAACTAAATACTTCAACTATTATCATTAACGATACTCCAGATCCATCCAATAGCTTAGCATCTAATATAAGTCAGGTAAGTTTTGCTACTCAACAAGATATGGCGCGCTTTTTTTTTGGTATTTAATAATTTATGTATTTTTATATAGGTGACTGTTGTAACGACACACCCTCCAGTATTAGTAGATAACAGGCCATCCCCCTCCCCTAATCATTCGAGTGGTAATGAAGTAATCATTGTATCAAATGAAACTAACAAAACTTTCGTGAATGAATCATCAGAAGATGATGAATGTTACCCATCATTGGATTCACTAGAATACCCACCACCGAATGAATTCAGAGATAAACCATTAAACGCAAAGAAGCTAGATGAAAGCGAGGTGCTTATAGTAGATTCAAGTTACGTTATAAACGATTCCGGTCTTGACGTATCAGCTGATAATTCACACCTACTCGATATGAGCCACGTATCCGTAGTTAAAATAGATGAAGAAAAGGTACAAGTAAAAGACTCTGCCACTTTTATTAATGATAATTTAAACCATCTTCAGACGTCTACAAGTGATTTATCGAACACGTCTTCGAGCAAAGGGGGTAGTACAAAAAGCGATTACAGTGATGAAATTAAACCGACCATGGTTAATTTAGAAAACGATAAGCAAAAATTAAACGGTCAAATTATTTTCGGTAATAACTCTTTGAATGGTAAAGGTTATTCAGAAAATTACGAATCGGTCGTGTCGGATTCGAGATCACAAAGCGATACAGGTTCAGTAAGAAGTAGCGATTCAAATAGGAGACCCCCATCTGGTGCAAGCAAATCCGATGCTGAAAGTATTTCTTTGGCTAGTCATGACAGCAGAGGAAGCAACGGTAAAGAAACTCGAGTCGATCGTGTATCCGAATCTTGCGAAGTCAATGAAGACGAGGTAGTAGTTTTAAGAAAAAAAATCCCCCACATAAAAACTAAAGAAGAAATCGCTTTAAATAACCTCAACCGAAAAACGCGAAAGCGCACCCGTAAATTCGTTATCGACGGCGTTGTAATAACAACAACCACAAGTAAAGTAATTTACGGCGATGAAGAGAACATTATTTCAGCCGACCCACAAGCTGATCGAAAACTAGAATTACGCGAATTGAAGTATTTACAAAAACAAGAACAAAAGCAGTTTCAAGAACTTGCGATGAAAGAGAACGTTGCAATCGAGCAACAAGAGAAACGATTCGAACAAGAACGATTGGCGCTGGATCGCACTTTCGAAAGTGATTTAGAAATGTTGAGTAGGCAACAAAAATTACAAATTGAACGCGCTGAAGCTCAACAAGACGCGGATTTACGAGCCACTTCAAAGAAAATACGCGCAGAACAAGAAAGGGACCTTAAATTATTCCGGGAAGGTTTAAAACAAGAAATTAGATTATTAAAAGCTGAAATTGAAAGGCTACCTAAAGACCAGCGTAAAAACGAGTTTAAAATCCGAAAAGATAAACTCGATTTCGAGCACTCGGAACGTGAAAAGTTATTCCTCGAAAAACTAAACGAAAATCACGAGAGTTCCTTGCGACGATTAAGCGATTCACACCGGGAAAAAATAGCATTAATGGAGCGCCAGTTCTTGCAACAAAAACAACAATTAACTCGAACTCGAGAAGCGGCCCTTTGGGAGATTGAAGAAAAACAAATTCACGAGAAACATCAATTAATGAAACGGCAGCTTAAGGACATATTCTTCTTACAGCGTCACCAAATGTTGATTAGGCATGATAAGGAGATGGAGCAGGTTAAAAGGAGAGCCGCGAGGAAGGAGGAGGAACTTGTGAAGAAGCAAACAACTGAGAAACGATCGCTTCCTAAACGGATAAGGGCGGAAATGAAAGCCAGGGAATTGATGTTTAGAGAGTCGATGAGGATTTCAATTTCTGGAGTCAGCGATCCAGAAATGGAAAAGAACAAGTTTAAAGAGGTAATATAATCTTACGTATGGGTGGGGTGCTGTAGTTTTAGTTGTAACTCGACCCATTTTGTATTTTTACCCCGAAATCGGAGTTTTTTTGCTAGGAGTCGCCGAAAGGGTGTTTTTTTTCGTCCGATTTTAAAAATTCGAGTCGCATCGTAAAGGGGAACGTTTATTCTAAGCGGCGTACGAATTTTAATTTTTTTGAAGCACCCTAAGACTTTAAAAAAAATTCCAAAAACGGTCGGTTTTTCTTACTTTTTTTCCGGTTTTCGGCGGCGTCAACTTTGAAAAATCGCCACCCCGTCCGTTTTCAAAGGGAAGCGACGAAATTTGGCCCCTTTTATTCTCACATCCCGGGGATAGACCGTAACCATTTTTACGCCTCCATGCGTAAAATTGGGGCGTCACGGCGCCAAGACGCGAAAGGTACAATTTTAGCATTTTTTCGGGCGGTAAAAGTGCTCCAATTCACGAAAAAAATTATATCTTCGTTATTATTGCAGCTAGAGACTTCAAATAAAAAGCATTTTATTTAATTATAATGAGGCTATCACATGAATTTATTTTATAATTTTAGGATATCAAAAAATATTTATTTTAATAAATCAAACTTACACAAAGTTTAAGTACGAAAAAAAAATATTTTTTAAAATCTAAAAATTATAAAATAAATTCAGGAGGTAGCCTTATTAAATCTGAATAAAATTCTTTTTATTTCAAGTTTCTAGGTGCTATATTAACGAAGATATGAATTTTCTTGCGAAGGTCTAACTTTTCGTTAATCAACTCGGACGATCAAAACGTTAGAATTTCATGAAAAAAATTATACCTTCGTTAATATTGCAGCTAGAAACTTCAAATAAAATGCATTTTATTTAATTATAAAAAATCTCAAAAAAAATTTTTTTTTTATATTTTCAAAATCGACCAATGAACGATAATAGAAAATGGATGAATTGTAGGGGGTCAGTTGCTCTAAAAAGTTTTTTACACCCCAAAAACTCAAAAATCAAAATTTCTTTGGTAATTTACCTTAAAAACTAATTAAATTTAAAAAAAAATTAATTATTTTTAGAAACTTTTTTAAATTATTTGTATTATAAATTTTTTTGGTTTTGAATAGTTTCAAGAAAACGAGAAAAGGCGTTATCAAGCAGAACAGAAGCGTTTTGAATTAAAGCATAAGAAGCAACTGGAGGAATTAAGGGCGATGAGTGATGCGACAATCAAAGAATTGGAGCAGCTACAAAACGAAAAGCGCAAGCTATTAATGGAGCACGAAACGAGGAAATTAAAAGAAAGAGATGAGGCTTTCAATAAGGAATTGAAGGAGTGGAAAGGACAGTTGAAACCTCGCAAACAGGTAATTTATAATTGCTTAATTATACTAATCTAATAAAAATATCTAATCTAACCTAACACTTGCATGATTTGTAGAAGCTAGAGGAAAGTTTATTGCTACTGATGAAGGGGGCTAAATACTCAGAATATCTCACAAATCTATCTGTAGAGGGGCGTGGTAAATCAAATCACGATGCTGAACTAATTTCACCCTCTTCTACTCCAACAACTCCTTGCTTTTCTAATAATCCTAGATTAAGTTGGAGTCATCAAAGATCTCATAGTACTGTAGTTACCAGTTCCGAACAAAGGAATGTCTTTATTTTTACAGAAACGTCTTCATCTAACTCTTAAACTACATTTTTAAGGTAAAAATTCAAATTTGTGTTTAATATTTGTAAATTTTACCTTAAAAATCCTTTTTTTATTTACTTTTATTTTTTTTAATTTTCCATGTTCGTTCCGTTTCTAATTTTATTATTTTAATTTTACCTCGCACAATACAGATTCTAGATGACATCGAAGTGTGGAGATAAATAAATTAAAGGTTTGTTTTATTCTTTTTAAACCAACTTTTGTTTTATTTTTGCAACGTGCATGTGCTTACACTGGTGCTTTTTATACATTTACTACTTCTTTTTGTAAATTGTTTGTAATTTTTGGGTTATTTTGAATTTTCAGGTTTAGTTTGAGTTTTTAGATAAAATTTTTTTACAGGATTTTACTGCACAAGTTTGACAAAAAAGTTAAATTTTAACTTTTTGTTCAAATTTTTATCATTTAAAATGGTGAAATTTGATTATTGCTTGTGAACAAAAACTGTTTTCTATTGTGCAGAAAAATCGAAATATCATGCTATGTCGTTTTTTTGCTCCAAAACTCATAAAAAAAATTTTAATTATAAATTATTTTGGAAAAACTTTTAATAACTTTAAAACGGCAATATTTTTATCATTTGAAATAATGAAATGAACATCTTGAAAGATCGGCAGCCTTTTTTATTACTTTTTACTTGAAGAGGGCTTAACACTGCAAATTTTTAAAGACTCAAAAATGTAGAATAACTTGAATTATTTAAGTATTTCCATTTGAAATAGCAAAATTTAAACAAAATAATTCATAAAAAGTTTAAAACAAGCATGGTCATACTCTTATTTTGAAAAAAAGTATTAGTAATTTTCAAAGTTATTGAAATACCTGCATTTTGCATGAACATTTAAAAAAAAAAAGTGTGTCGAATCAAAACTAGATATTAAATTTGTTTTGTATTTCATAGATTTTTTAGAAAATTATGTAGATAGTTCGATTTTTTGAAACGTTTTGTTTTTGCGAGTACGAATACTTGTAGAAATTATAATGTTTAATTTTTTTGTAGAGATTAGAAGAAGCGTTTTCTCATCAATTAGATGAACAAGAGAAGCTGTATGGGCCAATAGGTCCACTAGTGTTGCCATCCGATTTACCAGATTTTAGTCCTGAAGGTTCTCGTATTATTGGTCCAGGTTCAACAAGAAGTAGTCTCTCCTCAGTGTCAGAAGGATAAAAATAGATATTTTTTGAAGAGAATATATTTTTGAAATAATTAAATACAAGTTTATAGACTTTGTGCATTGCAAGATAAGCCCGAAATTGTTGATTTTAAATCATCAGACATATCAAATTGATTTGAAAATAAACAGACTGAGTAAATTGTAAAGTTATGGTGATATTTTCGCTTTTATAACACATGTACAAATTGTAATTTAATTAATACTAGGAATTGATTGATTGGGACTATAATTACCCAGTGCTTTATATTGCATCCTGTTTTTTAAGCCTTATAAACGTATTTTATTATATTAGTACCATCTTATGTAAAAAAGATGTCTTAAAATTTGTGTAAATTTATTATTTATCTCAATATTTTATAACTGCTGTACATACGTAATATAGACTACTTACAAACTAAAAAAATCATGTCTTCAAATCTAATTCTGTACAGTTATATTGTATTCATATTTTATGTTAATAATTATTTAAATACCGATTGATATCGTTTTTTTTATTACACCCTAATATAACTAAATCGCGTTTTTTTGCATCGAGCCTCAAAAATAGATTTATTCTTAATCCGATTTTAAAAATTCAAGTTGCTTCGTAAAGCGGGATATTTATTCCAAGAGGCGTATGAATTTTAATTTCTTTGGAGCACAGGAACACTTTGAAAAAAACTTCTGAAAACAGTCGATTTTATTTGCTTTTTTTCTGAGCAAAAATTTTCACAAAATAATTAATATCTTCAAAACTATTAACACCACCGTAACGTTTAATAGCTTAAATTTTGCCCCGTTACCTCATCTGCATAAAACGTAATTTTCGGTGGGAAATTGCGTTGTGCAATGAATTCAAAAAGACTGAAACCTCAACTATGCAACCAAACATACACTGTAGTGATTTTAAACTTACTAAGTTGGTGTACGTGTTAATTTTCATTCAAATTTAAATCTGATCTGTCACTTTAACCGAAGCGTCTCTTAGCAGTTTTTCTTCAGGTATTTTTTCAAGTTATTTCTCAGTGTGTTGCAAATTTTATAAAAAAAGTTTTTTAAAACTAATAATAGTGCGGTTAAAATATTCGCGATAGTTTTTCACTTGAACGCGTTCAGTTCAGTGTAGCCAACTATGGGAAACTTAGGTTTCCTACCTTGCAATGTCAATGGTTTCAATCTTATTTGAATTCACTGTATCAAAATTTTGCATTTTTTTTCTAAAAAAACTAATCAATAGTTTTCACAAAAAAATAATCGATTCCCAAGAATCAAAATTGTTCATATTTAAACAAAAAACATAAATATTTTATTAATTTTATCACATTTTAAAAACAAACTAGTATTAAATTATAAAATTACTACTCTTGTTTCTTTCCGGCGATTATTTCATATTCAGGTCTACTAGGAAACGTTTCCATCCCCTTTTCCATAGGAGTCTTCTTTCCTGCTTTAGCTTCAACCGCGATAGCATTTTTCTTCTTCATCTCCATTATAGCAACGTTACGAGCAATTTCTTCTATCGAAGGTATTTCTTTACGTCTACCACGAAGCCAAGCTTCCCATTCTGCTGGCATTTCATGCTGGAAATCTTCACCTTTCGGGGGTTCGAACCAACGATTTGTTTTCCTTTTACCAATGGATGGATCTGGAGGTATTTCGAAATATTTGTTTCCTAAATAATCTTCACCCATCAAATTGCCTTTTATTTGTCGAGGTTTGATGGAATTTATGAAGTTTTTTAAAACTGTACCCCATATACTCTTAGAACGCTGGGCCATTATAATCTACAAAACTTTAATGTAATTTTTTTATAAGTTTCTATTATAAATTAAAATACAAAAATATTTTCCAAATGAATTTTTAGGTTAGGTTAAAAATTATGTAGTCTGTAGTCTTACAAAATTAGCTTCTGTGATCATTAATTCTGACCGATGTGAAGTTATCCTCCAATCCTTCCATCCGCCATTTCCGATGATAGCCGATCGGTCGAAATGCAGCGTTGCCAGATTTACAATGATTCCTTAGGTTAAAACTAAAATTAATAAAAAAAATAATTTCTTCAATGATTTTTTTCACAAACACCTAAATAATGTTAATTTAATTTGAAAAATTAGAAACTCATAAATAGTAAAAAACACGGAAGCAAGTGTTACGAGATTAAACATATTTTCAATAATATAGAATATTGTTGAAAAATGTATACACTTCTACAGCTATTGAAAGATCAATATCGTTTTTTCGCGACTAAAAATTTTTACGAATTGTTACAGTTTAATTAAATTAATTTTCTATAATTTATTCTGAACACACGGTATATAAAAATGTGCGATTAGTTATTCTGTGATCCAATTTCTGAACGTGCCCCGTGCGTCAATCTAATTGACATGTGTCATTCGCCAGGTGATCGTCCGTCATCAAATGCAAAGTGGTGAAAATTGAAAAGGTGAAAACTGGAAGCATTTTCTTTTGGAGACAGTATAACTAATTTTCTCCAACAAACAAAAAATCAATGTTAATTTTAATTGTATAATTTAAAATGAGTGATTCGCAAAGATTGATTGAGGCCATTCACCATTACCAAAATAATCTGGAACGTTATCAAAAGAAAAATGAAGAAGCGAAAGTAAGTAGAATTTGTTAAACTACTTTTGATTTTAGTTAATTAATTCCAAAAATATCTATTTTTATTTCGCATATAAAATTTTATACGTTAATATTACCTTATCTTGGTTTTGACCTACTTATAAAATAGATGGAATAGTAAATAATAACTTCTTTAAATAATTTCTAGATGGGTAAAAAGGAAAAGTAAAAAATATAAGTTAAAACGAAGCGAAAAAACAAATTCTTGGTTCTTCAAAAAGGTGAAGATTGAAGTAATTTGTTTATTTCGTATTAAGGCATTCGCAGTTGAGTGTAATATTTTTCTTTGATATTTTAACACAATTTAAAACGAGATTAACGAGGTCTGTGATGGTTGAGTCATGTTACGAGGATAGTTGGTAATTTGAGCGCTTGATTTTGTAACTCTCTTAATATTTGGAGTTTTGGTCATAACTATTTTTCCAGTGCAGCTTTTTTAAAATTTAATCTTTTGGTACACACATGAGTTTTGTGGCTACCAATTTCTTCTTCTTTTGCTTTTGCAGTCAAGCCAAATACTCTGCAAATATTAAGACAAGGTGTTCCGTGTGGAAAAATCATTGCGCTAAGCTTCAGTACAAACTAAGCACCTTAGGAAAATATTTTCTCTACATATGACATATTTATAAAGAGCCAATGAAAGTGTTCAGTTTATATTTTCATATTTTACAAAAAACTAGAAGTTTTACGCAGTCGAAGAAAAAAATAAAAATTAATAAATTAACTTTTTGTCCTGAACAATGTCAAGAGAATTTTTTAACTTTAATTATTGTTTTCGCCAAATTAAAATTTTTTGAAAAATAACAGAGATATCTTAGCGCACAAATCTTAAAAAATGTCCCATAAAGTGCTGCCATCTACAGGGTGTTCCGGAATAACTGTAACAATTTTTTAGGGGTGCTAGAGGAAGTGAAACTAAGCATTTTAAAAAGTTATACCACTTTAAAAATTTAAAAAAAAATAGTTTTTTGTAAATAAAATAAATATCACAAGAGATATTAATTTGAAATATTGGCGATAGTTTTTTCACATAAGGATACACATTTATGACTAATAAAAGTTTTAAAAATATTTTCAGGGGCATTACATTTGGGGGGTCATCAACTTTTTTTGATCATATCTTTTGTTTCTTTACGTTTTTGATAATTTTAAAAGTACTAAAATAATCCTTGATCAATGTTCTAAAGAAAAGGTACTCTTATTGTATGTCGCTCCAGTGCTTCATTTCGGAGTAAAAGTAGATTTTATAATTTTTAGCTAAAAATATGAATTTAAAAAACAATTTCAAAGTAGGCTAATTTACATAAAATATTATGTACTAATTATGTGGGCTGCTCCATATGCAAGATGCATGCCTGGTAATTCCACATTTGAAAATCTATGCATTTTTAATATTGCAATAATACAGCTAACTATCAAACACTAATTAGAAAATATTAAAGGCTACTTAGAACTTAGAATTAACAAAATATTGTGGTAATTCGCCTACTTGGATATTCGATATTTTCAGATAATTCACGAAATTTTTATTAAAAAATGATGTTTTTTGAACTCATATTTTTAGCTAAAAATTATAAATTCTACTTTTACTCCGAAACGAAGCACTTACAATAAGAGTACCTTTTCTGTAGAACGTTGATCAAGGATTATTTTAGTAAAAAGGGGGAAGGTTTGGATTAAAAAATCTCAATATATCTTGACTCAACTTTATTAATTATTATTGTCAACACATCTGTGCTTTCACTTTTACTTGATTATTTTAGTATTTTTAAAATTACCAAAAACGTAAAGAAACAAAAGATATGATCAAAAAAAGTTGATGACCCCCCCATATGTAACCCCCCTGAAAATATTTTTAAAACATTTATTGGTCGTAAATGTGTATCCTTATGTGAAAAACTATTGCCAAAATTTCAAATTAATATCTCTTGTGATATTTATTTTATTTACAAAAAACTATTTTTTTTTTAATTTTTGAAGTGCTATAACTTTTTAAGGAAGCATTTCTGGGCAATAATTTATGAGTCAAAAATGCTTAGTTTCAATTCCTCTATCACCCCTAAAAATTGTCACAGTTATTCCAGAACACCCTGTATATGTGCAAGCCGAATTTATTATTCTGATGGGCAGAGCTACAAGTCGCTATTTGTAATTCGGAATGGGGAATGTAAAAATCGACATCTCAAGTCGATTTACCGCCTAACCCGCAGCGTGCCTGAGAAGCTGTTTGTCGGGGGGACATAGGCCGTTAAGCGAATATCAAAATCAAGCGCTCAAATTTGTCGATGTAATGCAATAAGAACTCTACAAAAATCTTTTACTTTTATTAAAATAAATGAATTTATTTCAGATGCTACATTGTATTGGGCGTTTAAATTCGTTACCAATTGAAGTATCACATTTAGAAGAAACAGGAGTCGGTAGGACTGTAAATTCTATGCGAAAAATTGATAGTCCTGTGGGAGATGCTGCAAGAAGTCTAGTCAACAAGTGGAAATCAATGGTGTCCCAACTGGAAGAAACTAATACAGAAGAATCAGGTTTGTGAATATTTTAAGTTCACTTTCACATAAAAATCTTAAACTTTTTAATGAAATGCCCTCATTTTTGTGTGTTCTTCCATTTTTTTTCTAAACAACATTAAAATTGATAAATTTTACAGAACAAAAATCAAATCACGAGGATGAAAATGAAAATACTTCAAGAAAGCGCAAAAAATATGGTTCATCAAGTGAAGATGAGGATGAAAAATCTTATATAAAACCAAAAGAAAGTAAAAAACGAAAAAAATCTGAAAGTAGTGACTGTGAAAATGAATACAGCTCCTCAGAGGATAAATTAAGTAACGGTCATAAAAATAAGGACGATTACAAAAGTTCTTCACACAAGAAAGAAAGGGAAAGACGGAAAGAATCCGAAAGAGAAGCAAGAAAAGCACTGGAAAAAGAAGCTAAAAGGGAAGCTGAACGAGAAGCGAGAAAAGAAGCTGAACGCGAAGCAAGAAAAGAAGCCGAACGTGAAGCAAGAAAAGAAGCTGAACGTGTAGCAAGGAAAGAAGCCGAAGCTAAAAAAGAAGCAGAACGAGAAGCAAGAAAAGAAGCAGAAAGACAAGCGAAAAAAGAAGCCGAAAAAGAAGCGAAACGAAAACAAGAAAAAGAGAGAGAATTACGAAAAGAGGCTGAAAGACAAGCGAAGAAAGAAGCTGAAAAAGAAGCAAAAAGAAAATTAGAAAAAGAAGCCGAAAAAGAAGAAAGAAGGCGGAAAGAAAAGGAAGCAAAAAAACGAAGCAAAGACTCAAAAAGTAGCGATGACAAATATTCCGACAAAAAAGAAAGAAAAAGTGACAACGGTCATAAAAGCCGAAGCGAAAGTAAACATTCAAAAGATCGTAAATCGAGAAAATACAACAGTGAGGAAGATGAAAGCAGTGAAGATAGGAAAAAAAGTTCTGATGAAGAAGTTTCAAGGAATAAAAGCAAGGATCGAAAATCCAGCAAGTACGACTCTGATGATGGTGGGAGTAAAAACGAGAAACATAAAAAGGCAGATAAAAAATGTGATCAACCTTCCAGTTCAAAAAGTAAATCCTCATCAAAAATTAAATTGATTGATGATTGTGGGATTGACTCAGCGTCTGGTGCATCATTTGCTGAAGCACTTGGTATGTTTGTTCCTGTTCCTACGACTTCCACCAAAAGAAAGAGCAGTACCATATCTACACCACCAACTGAAAAAATTCGAGAGGATAGAAGTACCAAATCAAAATCAACTGAAGTAAATTTAATTCTCTAAATACTAAAATTTGAATCGGCAATAAAATGAATTTGTTTTTAGCCATCGTTACTTCAAAGTAATTTTAAATTGGAGCCATTGGATCTCAATATATCGAGTTTATTACCAACGATATCAACAAATTATAAGCCACTTAATAACATAACTGATTTGGAAAGTTATAGTAAAGTAAAACCTAACCCGCTTGATGATGAAGCATTGACGAAACTGATGTATGCTAAAAATCAGAGGACAAAAGTTTATTCCGGAAATAAATCTGTTTGGGGTAAAATTCCGTCATTATTTGAAATGTGTACAAGAGTTCTGCAGGATAACATTGATGGTAAGCATACCAATAATTCCTTTTCTCAAGAGGATGTTTGGCAAATTTTGAAATTTGTTTGATATTTGACGTTTTGGTCATAACTTTTTTCCAATGTGTCCGAAATTCACCCCGAATCGCACCAAATTTTAGTATGTTATGGGGGACCGTATTCTGAAAACGGCGGTTTTGACCCGCCCAGATCTATCTATTATTATATTAAAAAACGCATTTTTTATCATTTTTTCAAAATTACTCCCTTATAACAGACTATATACATCAAAAAAAAATTCTATGTGATAAATAAATTCAATTTCAAGGCAAAACAAGAGCGTTTTTGTTTTTTATTACAAACACCAAAAAATCAATTTTTACTAGCATTTCAAACATTTCGCAGACTATCCTCTTAAGGGTGCGGAGACGACCCCTTTCGTATTTTTACCCCGAATTCGGACGTTTTTGCGAGGAGAGGCCGAAAGGGTGGTTTTTTTCGTCCGATTTTAAGAATTCCGTTTCCGATGTAAAGAGGGATGTTGATTTCAAGTGTGGTTAGAATTTTAAATTTTTTGGACCTCCCCGACACTTTGAAAAAAATTCCCGAAAATGGTCGATTTTTCTCGCTTTTTTTTGGGGTTTTCGGCGGCGTTTAATTTGGCAAATCGTAACTCCGTCGGATTTTAAAGGGAAGCGACGAAATTTTGCCCCTTTTATTATAACATCCTGGGGATTACCGTGACCGATTTTTAAGCCTCCCGGCGCAAAGGTGTGACGTCACGGCCCCGAGACGCAAACTGTACAATTCTACCGTTTTTTCGGACGGCAAAAGTACCAAAACTTTTTGGCTTCGGTTAGAAGTTCGGCAGGAGGAAAAAAATCGCGGTTGCTTTATTCCTCATATAAATTCCACGTTTTACCTTAAAACGGGAGTTTTTTAGACCTTTCGTGCCCCCAAAGTGACGCTTTATTTTTCGCTCTATTTTGACGCGGACTTCGAAATTCGTAACTTTTCATCGGGACAACCTGTAATACTCGAATCTTTTTTATTTTACATGTTTGGTAATTACACAAAACTCATCTGTGCACCAAAAAAAGAAATTTAAATAAAACTTCACTGGAAAAAAGTTATAACCAAAACCGCAAATATCGAGCGCATTTTATCAAAAACCATCGTTAATTCTTTGAACATTAATAAAGTTTAATATTTTAGCTCTTGAATATACTGGTGGGGTACCTTATGGAATTCTCAAGCCCGTACTGGAAAAAGCAACACCTGATCAACTGTTTACTCTAGAACACCACAATCCTTATTTAATAGAAGACACGGACAACCTGTGGTACTTGCATTGCCAAAAAGAATTTCGCAATAAAAAACGAGAAGAACTTGAAAGTTGGAGAGAAATGTATATGCGGTGTTTGGATGAAAGGGAGGCCAAATTGAAAGCACTAACTGCCAACATTAAGCTTTCACAAGATAAATCTATCCCTGTACGACAAACTAAGCTAGCATATGTTGATTCAGTAGTGAAACCACCAAGAAATATTGCTAGGAAACAGGTAATTTATTTTTTTAATAAATATAATTGCGGGAAAATTAAAATTTATCAGTTGACCAAAAAAAATTTTTTTTCGAA
Source organism: Stenus bimaculatus (assembly GCA_963971135.1). Classification (NCBI taxonomy): domain Eukaryota; kingdom Metazoa; phylum Arthropoda; class Insecta; order Coleoptera; family Staphylinidae; genus Stenus; species Stenus bimaculatus. The sequence goes on along the minus strand of OZ020186.1, from coordinate 26,263,381 downwards.
AAATTTTTGGGGATTTTTCTAAAACCGCTTGACCGATTTGTATGAAACTTATTTTATTCTCTTTGCCTTGCCTATCCGCTTCTTTTTTATTCAAAACTTTTTTCGATCCGAAGTCCTAAATTTTCGCAGGGTCGTACGGACGTTTTTTTCCAGAACACGGCACTTTTTCCACGGGGAAATATCTATAGTATCAGGAGATTATTTTTAAATTTTGTAAAACGGTACGCTGAAATCGCAATTGAACAGAGGGTTGCGTGGTGTCGAGTCTATTTATTAAGGGGAGAGATACAACCCTTTTTGCATCTTTACCCCAAAATCGGGCGTTATTTGCGCGGAGCCACGAAAACTGTAGTTTTTTTAGTCAGATTTTAAAAATTTCGGTTGTAACGTGAAGAGGGATGTCGATTCTAAGCGAGGTTCGAATTTCAAATTTTTCAAAGCACCCTAACACTCTTAAAAAATTTCAAAATCGGTCTATTTTTCTTGCTTTTTTTTTCGGTTTTCGTCGGCGTCAACTTTGAAAAATCGCACCCCCCTCCGGTTTTAAAGGGAAGCGACGAAATTTGGCCCTTTTTATTCTCACATCCTGGGGATGGACTGTGGCCATTTTTAAGTCTCCAGGGGCGGCAACGGTGTGGCGTCGCAGCGCCGGAACAAAAGTGCTGTGCGGCTTCGATAAGAAGATCGGCAGGTGAAAAAAATCGCGGTTTTTTGATTTGCCATCTGCATACTACGATTCATCAAGAAACGAGCGCTTTTTTGATACCTCAATTTTTTCTGTACTTTTGGCGCCCTCAAAATTATGGTTCCATTTTCGTGCTTTTTCGACGCCGACTTTGAAAATTTGTAACTTTTGATCCCGACCATGTATAATCGTCCAATATTTTTTACTTGCCTTTTTGCTTCATTATTTATGCAAGCAAAAATCAGCATGATTAAATTTTATCCCTGGACTTGCAAAAAAAAATCCCAAATGAAATGTTCAAAAAATAGCACAAACGCGCGCTTTTTTTGGCTCCCGGGAAGCCGTAAATTTTCGGCTGTTCCTTGAACGGTGTTGTTCGGGACGTTCAAGGTCGGGTCGATGTCAACAACTACGAAGTCGTTCGGGACGAACGCTTGACTGGGCTGATAGAGCTTTCTTCCGGTTGCGGACTTCCTGGGTCCATGGTTTACCAAGGATCTTCTTGCAGATGGAGGAGTAGTATAGATGGCTGCAGGAGAGCCCCTTTGTTGCTATTAACCACTTGGGGGTACCTGGTGCAGCCCTAGCATGCGAACTTCTTCGGAAAAAAACAATAAAAACAGATTTCCATGAAAAATTTAATACCTTAAAAATATCTCAAAAATTTCTTTTTTATTTTTTCAATATCGACCCCGTAAATAAAAGATAATTGAAAATGTAAGGGGCCAGTTGCCCTCTACACCCAAAAAAAATTTTGCACAACCCAAAAACTCAAAAAAACCAAAATTTTAACAATTTTCGTTCTTCCGATTCGTTCTAACAATTTTCGTTTTACGTTCGTGTACTTTTAGATTCTAACAACTTTCGTTATGTCATTTTTCAATTCGAACATTTGCAGTTCCAACATTTTTCGTTCTATCGCATTATTGTTCTAACCACATTTTTCGTTTTTAAAAACTGGAAAATAGGTGAAATCGATTCAGAAAGGGGTACTTTTTTAAATATTAGTATTATTTTTCAGTTAAAAAGCGCAAAAAACGGGTTTTTTCATTTTTTTAAACGGCTCGACGAATTTCTTCTGGACGACGTTATCTTGCTGGACCGTGCCAAAAAATTTAAATAATTTTAACTCGTTTTAGGGTTTTGAAAAAAATGTCTAATTTTATGTAGTTTTGTGTAGATTTTTTTAACTGTGTTTTATTTTAAGGTGAAGAATGGTATTAGTGCTAAACCATCAGTTACACCCTCATCGAGATTATCTACCCTTGCATTAGCAAATGGTGCTGATCAGGTTGTTGTGCCAAGCCCTGTAAGGGTCTCATCAGGTAAATATCAATTTTTATAATAAATTAAAGAAAATAATTATGTGTCGATTCGCTTTATTTAATTGAAACAATGAAAATTGCTTATTTTCGATTTTTTGGTTGATGATAAATTGATTTTTGCTTCCCACAATATTTCAAAATTTATTGCAACTTTTCTAAAAACCGTAAAAAGGAGGAGAAAATTTTAAGAAAAAAGTTTAAATGTCCCTTTTCGATCGGACCGCCCCGAAAAAAGTTATTCCACTCCGAACGAAAAATCGAGGGATGTCGATTGCAAGTGTGGTTCGAATTTAAAATTTGTTGGCCTTCCCCGACACTTTAAAAAGAAATCCCGAAAATGGTCGATTTTTCTCGCTTTTTTCGGGTATTCGGCGACCTTAATTTTGAAAAATCGCAACTCCGTCGGATTCTAAAGGGAAGCGACAAAATTTGGCCCCTTTTATTCTAACATCCTGGGGATTACCGTGACCGACGCAAAGGTGTGACGTCACGGCCCCAAGACGCAAACTGTACAATTCTACCGTTAATTACATTCTTTTTTTTTATTTCAGGTTCAAGTTCAGCAATTAAGCCAAAGAAGGCGCCTTTAATGCAAAAAACTTTGCAGCTACTAAAGGGCCGCTTCAGGAGATAGTTGTAACTACTTGGAATTTTGTAAAATAATTGTGCATGTAAATTAATTGTTTTATAAATATTTAGCCTGTGATGGTAATAATATTATTTATAACTGTAGAAACTTATTAAATTGTTACCGTTAAAAAATAAAGTCTTCATTTTAATTTTTTATAAAAAAAATATTTTATTGTGAACCTGCTGTGAATATGCGAATTAAACTATTATCTTTTTTTAAAATATTTACTAGTGAGTGTATTCGGTTTTTAGTGAAACTATCGATGCATTGCAAGTGTTCTTTTCCAGTTTCACCAATTATTTTAGCCGTTTCTACATTTTTTTCGAAACTATGGGTGCGTTCTGCTGTTTCTATTAAAGACACTGTTGATACTTTATTTTTAAGCCAAGGCATGTCAAGTTTAGAAACTTCATTAAAAACAGTGGCAATACGAGAGAAGTTTACATCCAATAATTGATTTTCTTGAGGTATATTGATTACGCTGTTGTATACTTTTGGTTTAGCGTCCAGCGAAGGAACTTCCGTTATTTGTTTGAATGTTGATTTGGAATTTCGCAAAATTTCCAGTGAATCACGATGAAAATTTAGTAGTGATTTTTGTTGAAAATGTTGGTACTTGGTTTTAACATTTTTGAAATTTTTTAAGGTGGTTTTCTTGCTAGCAATTGAAGGATTCGGGGAACTTTTTGTAAGATTTATCGACTGTACTTGGCTTAATTTAATTGTTTCGCATGATGTTTTTTTTGATGATGAATCTGGGTTAAGGCAAAACGTTTCTGCTTCGATTATTTCTGTATGGCGATTTCTTTTTTCAGAGAGTTGAATTGTGTCAGTTGAAACGATGCGGTTCGTAGATTTTAATTTAGTGCGGCTTGATTCACTATTTTTGAGGACTTCTAATGAGTCGTTTGCTGCTAGAATTGTTAAATAGCTTAAATTTTCTGGGGTGATTATATTTGTCGGGGAAGAGGTGACATTTTTTTGTACTTCAAAGGAATCTTTCGCTGCTAATAAACCTAGGTTTATGCTTTCTTGCCTTCCAATTGATGAAGGAATTGGGGAAAGATTTTCCTCGAGTGCATTAAAGTGTACACTTGATCTTCCTGATGTGTGGGATAGTTTACGTGTGTTGATTGTGGTGTTCGATTTAATCGTTTTCATTAAAATGATTAAATTATCAGCATCTTTATTCCAAATCATGCTGTTTGGTTTAACCGTATTCAACATTTTATTCCTAAAATCTTCTCGAATATACAAATATTTATTACTTAAAGTAAACGCTCTTAAACTTTCATCCAACGAAGGTGTTTTACTTTCGACTTCCTTTACATTAATACAATTATGATAATCTTCTGCAATATTTGTAAATTCTTCAAATTCATCATTAATTTCTTGCTTCCATGGCATTAAATTTTCCTTAAATGGAACCGATTTTTTCGTAATTATTTCAGCTAACTCAAACGTCATCATTTTTTTAATATTCAATAAAAATTCGGCTTGTTTTGGAGAAGCCCTCAGGGCAAAATTAATCATTTTTTGAAACTCTTTTAAAATAACTTTCAAGAATTCTTCTCGAATTTCGCAATCCTTAATTTTTTCATCCTTAAATTTGGTGAGTTGCTCCACTTTTTTATCCAATTTATCGCATTTATTTTGCAACTCCTCAACTTTTTCAGAGTAAAATTGTATCAATAAATTTCGGTCGATGATTTGTTTACGCCTTTCTAAACATAACGTGTACATAAGATTCGCGATGTTGTTGCACTGCAAATTATGTTTTAGTTGCTTTAACATAATTTTAAAAACCTCCTTCTCGTTCTTCAATAAATTCGTGTATTTCGCCCCTTGTTTTCTAAAATAAAACAAAGATTTTGTAAAAATTGCAGATTGTTGAAGATGTAAGATAATTTTTAAAAAATTATAAAAAAATAACCACGTGAGCTAGAATTTATTTTCCGGTTGATTTGTATAAATTAGAGAATTCTGCAAAAAATTAATCCAGGTTTGTTAAAAAATTCTAAGAGAAACATCAAAAAAACTATGATTTTGTAAAACTCGCACTATTTTACTTGTTGAAGCTAGAAGATGATTTTTAAAAATTCATAAAAAATTAACCACGGGAGCTAGAATTTATTTTCCGGTTAATTTGAATAAATTATAGAATTCTGTAAGAAACGAAACCAAGTTTATTAAAAAGTTCTAAGGGAAACATATAAAAATTGCACAATTTAACTTGTTGAAGCTGTAAGATATAATTTTTAAAAATTTATAAAAAAGTAACCACGTGAGCTATAATTTATTTTCCGGTTGATTTTAATAAATTATAGAATTCTGCAAAAAACGAAACCGAGTTTATTGAAAAATTAGAACATTAGAAAAGTGAGATTTTGTAAAAATTGCACAATTTAACTTGTTGAAGTTGTAAGATAATTTTTAAAAAATTATAAAAAATAACCACTCGAGCTAGAATTTATTTTCCTGTTGATTTAAATAAATTGTAGAATTCTGCAAAAAGTGAATCCGAGTTTATTGAAAAATTCCTAGGGGAACATTAAAAAAAATGAGATTTTATAAAAATTGCACAATTTAACTTGTTGAAGTTGTAAGATGATTTTTAAAAATTTATAAAAAAATAACACGTAAGCTAAAATTTATTTTCCGGTTGATTTGAATAAATTAGAGAATGCTGCAAAAAGTTAATCCAGGTTTGTTAAAAAATTCTAAGAGAAACATAAAAAAAACTAAGATTTTGTAAAACTCGCACTATTTTACTTGTTGAAGCTGTAAGCTGATTTTTTAAAATTTATAAAAAAATAATCACGTGAGCTAGAATTTATTTTCCGGTTGATTTGAATAAATTAGACAATTCTTCAAAAAATTAATCCAGGTTTGTTAAAAAATTCTAAGAGAAACATCAAAAAAAACTAAGATTTTGTAAAACTCGCACTATTTTACTTGTTGAAGCTGTTAGATTATTTTTAAAAATTTATAAAAAAATAACCAAGTGAGGTAGAATTAATTTTACGGTCGATTTGAATAAATTAGAGAATTCAGCAAAAAATAAACCCAAATTTGTTGAAAAATTCCAAAAAGACCATTAAAAAAATTGAGATTTTGTAAAAATAGCACTATATTACTTTTTGAAACTGTAAGGTTATTTTTAAAAATTTATAAAAAAATAACTACGCGAGTTAGACTTTATTTTGCCACGTAAGCTAAAATTTATTTTCCGGTTGATTTGAATAAATTATAGAATTCTGCAAAAAATGAAACCGAGTTTAATGAAAAATTCTAAGGGTAACATTAAAAAAATGAGATTTTGTAAGAATTGAACAATTTAACTTGTTCAAGCTGTAAGATGATTTTTAAAAATTTATAAAAGAATAACCACGGGAGCTAAAATTTAATTTGCAGTTGATTAAAATAAATTATAGAATTCTGCAAAAAATGAAACCGATTTTACTGAAAAATTCTAAGGGGAACATTAAAAAAATGAGATTTTGTAAAAATTGAACAATTTAACTTGTTCAAGCTGTAAGATGATTTTTAAAAATTTATAAAAAAATAACCACCTGAGCTAGAATTTAATTTGCGGTTGATTTGAATAAATTATAGAATTCTGCAAAAAATGAAACCGAGTTTAATGAAAAATTCTAAGGGAAACATTAAAAAAAATGAGATTTTGTAAAAATTGCATAATTTAACTTGTTCAAGCTCTAAGATGATTTTTAAAAATTTATAAAAAAATAATCACGTGAGCTAGAATTTAATTTGCGGTTGATTTGAATAAATTATAGAATTCTGCAAAAAATGAAACCGAGTTTAATGAAAAATTCTAAGGGAAACATTAAAAAAAATGAGATTTTGTAAAAATTGCATAATTTAACTTGTTCAAGCTCTAAGATGATTTTTAAAAATTTATAAAAAAATAACCAAGTGAGGTAGAATTAATTTTACGGTCGATTTGAATAAATTAGAGAATTCAGCAAAAAATAAACCCAAATTTGTTGAAAAATTCCAAAAAGACCATTAAAAAAATTGAGATTTTGTAAAAATTGCACTATATTACTTTTTGAAAAAAATAACCACGCGAGTTAGACTTTATTTTGCGGTTGATTTGAATAAATTATAGAATTCTGCCAAAAATGAAACCGAGTTTAATGAAAAATTCTAAGGGGAACATTAAAAAAATGAGATTTTGTAAAAATTGCACAATTTAACTTGTTGAAGCTGTAAGATAATTTTGAAAAATTTATAAAAAAATAACCACGTGAGCTAGAATTTATTTTCCGGTTGATTTGAATAAATTAGAGAATTCTTCAAAAAATTAATCCAGGTTTGTTGAAAAATTCTAAGTGGAACATCAATAAAACTAAGATTTTCTAAAACTCGCACTATTTTACTTGTTGAAGCTGTAAGTTGATTTTTAAAAATTTATAAAAAAATAACCAATTGAGCTAGAAATAATTTTACGGTCGATTTGGATAAATTAGAGAATTTAGCAAAAAATAAACCCGAGTTTGTTGAAAAATTCCAAAAAGAACATTAAAAAAAATTGAGATTTTATAAAAATTGCACTATTTTACTTTTTGAAGCGGTAAAGTTATTTTTAGAAATTTACAAAAAAAAATAACCAAGTGCGCTAGAATTAATTTTGTGGTCCATTTAAATATATTTGGGAATTACGCCCAGGGACGGACTTAGCACTTGGGGGTAAAAATTGCCCGGGATACTACAAAACTGGTTATATCCCGAAATATCAGCACTTATTTTTTTTAAGTTGCATTTAGCTTTTTGGGGGCCTCTGTACATATAATTAAATAAAAAATAATACTAACTCCAATTTCTTATTAAAAATATTGGTCAAATTTTGTTCTTGACTTTCCAAATCGCTGAAAAATTGCGATGTAAGATCTTTCATCAATGTTTGAGTATATTTCTTATCATTTTCATATTTTAGTTCGTTTTCCTGAAAAATACTGTTGGACTTTTTCACTTGCGTTAATTCATCAAGAACTATTTTTAAATGCGCCTCGAATTTAGCTAATTCTTCTTCTAATAAATCCTCAAACTCCTTTTGAACCTGCATGATTTTATTTGAAAATATTTCTTCTTGCTTCCGAACGGTTTCTGCTATCGCTTGGTTTTTCTCGTGCTCAGCGATGAACGTTAACGTATTTTCTTTTTCCAAAAGTTCCTTAATGTATTGTTCTCTTAAATCTTTCAATACTTTTTCTTCCATTTGACTCCCGATTTGTAGAATACCTTGATGTGTGAGGGCTTTCGTATGTTTGTTGGTAAGTGGTGGTTTTAAAACCACTTTGCTTATTAATAAATCGCTAGGGGACACCCATAATTCCTTACCAGGGCCATTTAATTTTGGCTCAACCGCCATGTCTTGTTGCAAGGATTCTGGACAAGTTTTTATGATTATATCAGATAATTTCTCTCCTAACTGCTCGCGAATTTCGGAAAACGTGGGGACTTCTAATAATTTTAGTTTTTCTTGACGAATATAATATGATTTGCTAAACTCTAACGAAAAGTATTAGGATTAGTGGGTTTTAATTACGTTGCAAAAATTTATTACCCATAATTTTGAGAATTTTCTAAAATTATACTTCAAAATGTTTGTCAAAACTGCATTAGCGTATCCAGGGTGGGGTTTTTGGTGCATGTGCAACCACCTCAAGCTGGAAAATAATGAAAAAAATCCACTAAAATGAATGAAATATTTATGTTATTTTTGTTTAAATTGAATTACATTTATTTTTTTACTAGTCAAAAGTGCACCCCCTTTAAATTTTTTTAGGTACGCCACTATCTGAATAAATCGACAAAAAAAAATTGGAAACGGTCTTTTCTTTCGTTATATTTTCCTAAAAATAACGATTTTATGTGATAACTTCGAATTAAATCAGTCTTATTTATTAGATTTTATGAAAATACAACAAATGAAACAATATTTTATGGAAAAATAATAAAGTTTCATTTTTTTTCGCATTTCTTGAAATTAACATTCGAATTTTACCACAAAGTTTTCAATATTAATAATAAATGATAATATTGATATAGAAAATATTTTTAAACCGGCATTAATAGTATGCAACCACTCGAACAGGTTATTGTATATCGGGTTGCGAATATGTACAATGTATAAGTTAGGCAACACTACGTACACACCTCCCCTCCCCTATCGCAGTGGAACGATTCTAAAAATAACGGCAACGAAGCATTCAATTTTTCAAATTGCTTTTTGTCATTTGTCATCATTTGACGTTTAACTGCGCTTTAAACACACACAGTTATTTAATCTGGTTTAATCGCTCCTTCGATAAGTTTAGGTAAGTATATAAACGTAATTTAAAGATACCTTTTTAAAGTTAATAATAAATCAATTGTAAATAAAATTATAAAAGTTTTTAATGTATTTTAAATGTAGATTAATGTGAACACTTTCATTTTACATGTGCCTGAATGTTTTGACAAAAATATTGATGTGTTAAAAAAGTTGAATTATATTATGCCTGTATAAAATAAATAAATTTTATCGTTAAAAAACAATTTTTTAATTTACATTAGTTCAAATAATCCCACCATCCCTAATTTACTTTAAATTTTATCGTAATTAAAAAATGATGCAACATTGTGCAACATTATAATAAATACACTTTGATTCAAATAATTTATCTTTTTAAATATTTAATAAAAAAAATATAATAAATATGAATAAATTTTAGGATAAAATCTCATTTTTATTAAATTAAAACTTTATTCTATATAAATACAAAAAGCCGTGAGTAGTCCCGGATATGAGTCATAGAATATGAGTCACGAAGCCACGACGTAATTTGTGTTCCTTGAAAGAACAGAGACATCATGAACTTTCGCATACTCTCTCGCTCTGCTCCAAGTGTCAAGCATGCAACCTAAAAGTAGAAAAAACTAAATAATAACTATAAATATTATTTTAACAAAGTACTTTTTAATTTAAGGTCTCCCAAAAGTCATTTTATATTTTTATTAGAAAATGAGCAAAGATGTTTTCATTTTATATCTTCCAAATAACATTTTATTTGATTTCACAATAGAACAAAAATACGGTAGAGTACACACCTAACCAAAGAGTTATTTAGGAGATATAAAATGAAAACAACCTTGCGCATTTGTTAATAAATATATAAAATGATTTGTGCGTCCAACATTCTTTTTCATTTTATGATATGTTAAAAGTTAAAATTAATTTAATTTAAATTATCATCTTGTAAGACGACGCAACAAGTGTAGTGTAAATCACGTGTAAATTATCGTCAGACTTCCAACTGGACATGGGTAGTGTTCAAAGTCTTCAACTGATTATGAATAGTAAGCTGTCGCCTTATCGAATATTATATTAAAATAATTATAAAGCCGTTATTTTCCAACATTAATTAATCGCAATATTATTATTTATTTTTCATATGTAGGTTAAAAATGTAGCTTGAGTTGAACGGAACACTCTGTATGTTACGAAGATCAAAACGAAAGCAACTATGGCGGTAGGTAAAAGAACTGTCAAACTGTGCTGTCAAACATCCATAACCATGTGCAACCGGTGCAAATTACAAAGTAAAAAGAAGCAGTAAATTAATAATTTGTAAACCAGTAATCTCGCCAGTAATACATTGTAATAATTTAGATATTAGGACAAATAAAAGATTCACTCAGTTAACATCAAAAGGTAATTAAAATAACTAAAATAGAAATAACATGGCTAATGGCTTTCTCGGTGATTAGTACTTTAATTGTTAACTTATAATCTGTAAATTTTTATTATCTGTAGCTTGTTCTTTAATAATAAATAAATAAATGTTAGGTTAGAAATGTTGCAAATAAAGTAGGAAGTGGCTATCCGACCGCCGCGGCGGATTTCGTTCGGATTGATTAAACGACCGTCGCGGCGGAATTTTTCACTTTTCACCGTTGAAATTCGTGAAATTATTATTTCTTTATTTTCTATACTATCATAAAAAATCACATTTAATAATAAAAAAGCAAAGACTTCTATGTTTTCTATTGTTATACATAGACCGGACACGTGTCAAATTTTTGTGTATCACTGGCGGCCATTTTAAAAGTGTCCGTTTTGGCGGTTAATTTGAAATACTGGTTCACATAACCTATAATACTCATAAAAACTCTAAAAACTTGTCAAATTCGATTTTCATTTGATCAGAGAACACCAAAAATTAAGAAAATATCCGAGGTGAAGATAGCTAATGGACACTTTTAAAATGGCCGCCGTAGTTCACGCTGATACACTTTGGGGGCGCTGGTGTCTAATTTAAAATAACTGTGTTTTTCTTTATTTTACAAATTACCAGATACAACAAACAAGTAATGCGATGGATTACAATAACTTCGGTTATTATTGGATTGAATGGTAAAAGTTAAACATCCAAAGTTAGCTCATTAGCAGGTAAAAGTGGGAAATAAAAACACCTATTTTTTCGAAATGTGAAGCGTGCCCGGTTTATGTATAACAACAGAAAATATAGAAGTCTTTGTAAAAAAGTATGTTCCTGAATAATTGCGTTGACATGATAAAATTTAAGTATATTGGGGGTGTAAACGTAACTCCTTATTTTCTTTAGTTATGAAAATAAAAATTCGAAATTTGAGTATATCATATGGGTCCAGAAAACACATTTTATGCGCATTTATTTTCAAAACCACTTCTTTTTTTAGCATAAATAAAACAGTATAATCTTTTTTTTTTTTTCGTATTTAAAAATCCCATAGTTTTGTACATACTTAGTTTAAAACATTTATAAAAAACAATATTTGTGTGATCACTTTTTTAATTTTTTTCGAAAAAGTAAAAAAAATCGAAATGTTTTTTGGCTTTCGAAATTGAAAAAAACACCAAAACTGATTCTGAATAAAAGAAATACCTACTTAAAGAAAACTTAAAAAAAATCAATAATGACGTCATTACTAAATCACCAGTGACGTCATTAATAGTTTTTTTATTCCAAGAGATGGCATTTTAAATACTAAAATTGACATGTCCAAGCGATTTTCTCAAAACAATTACGGCAGTTACGAATTTTGTTCCAAACTTTATCATCACCCTGTATATTAATTAATTATTTTACAAATAACAGGTTTTTTTAAGTAGGTATTTCTATTATTTAGAATCAGTTTTGTTGTTTTTTTTTTAATTTCAAAAGCCAAAAAACATTTCTATTTTTTTTTTCTTTTTCGAAAAAAAATAAAAAAGTGATCACAAAAAATTTTTTTATAACTGTTTTGAACTATGAATTAAAATACTCCTATTGGATTTTTAAATTCGAAAAAAAGATTATACTGTATTATTTACGCTAAGACCAGAAATAATTTTGAAAATAAATGCGTTTTCTGGACCCATCTAACATACTGAAATTTCAAATTTTTATTTTTATAAGTAAAGAAAATAAGGAGATGACCCTTGTTACGTTTACACCCCCGGTATACTTAAAAATTTTATTATAATCCGAACAAAATCCGCTGTTGCAGTCGAATACGTGTATAAATTCAACCGCTGAGACGGTTGAAAACCACTTCCATAACTAAAATAGAAACAACATTTAATATGTGATAGATCCATCTAAAATTAATTAATTAGTATTTAATATTAAAATAAAAAACTCACTCTTTTTAAAGATATTTAATAAGCCAGAACGTTTTCGTCAACTAATGTTGACATTATCAATGGCATTAAATGATAGAAAAATACAAATATGGTTGCTTAGGAAATAATTTTAGAAAACTTAATTTGGAAAAAGAAATATAATAAATATATCCGAAAATATAAATATTATATTTTGCGTTTACAGGCCGACTTAAATACCGCTAAGCATTCGCTCAAGGATCCAGGGAAACCTGTAGAAAAACTTGGACCTAGCAGTCTGGTTCAAAAAGAATATCCAAAAAGCACGATTGGTAAATATCAATTTGTTTGTTCATTAAATATACATTTTCTTTTTGACATTTAAGAATTTCTAATTGTTCTAGAAAATTGAGTTTAAATCTATTATTAGAAATATGTAAAACATTAATATTTTGAGAAATATCATTAATTTTATGTTTTTGTTCAAAAATATGTTTGGCAAAATTTGATTTGTTTAAGTTTTTTTTAAAGCATTTAAATGTTCACCGTATCTAATTTTGAAATTACGAATTGTTTGACCTTAGGAAGCGAAATCGGACATATGTTAATTTGAAGTTTTAATCTTGAAATTAGTCATAGAATTGGCTTAAAAAATTTGTCGGTTTAATTTCGACTCACCCTGTATAAACTGCATTACAAGAATTGCAGTTTAATTTATAAATGCCCGAGTTATCAAAAATAATTGTTTTTGGTTTCATATTAAAAAATATTGATCTAATTGATTTATAAGGTCTAAAAGAAATTTTAATATCTTTATTATTGGCTTTAATGATTTTTGAAATATTTTCAGATTTTTAACCAAAATAAGTAAATGATTTATAAATACATTCCTTTTTACTTTCTTTAGGAAAAATATTATTTAGAATAATTTTGTATTGTTTCTTTTTTAAAATTTGATCAATTAAGTTAGAATTAAAGCCGTTTAAAAGTGCAATGTCTTTGATAGTTTCAATTTCTTTTTTGAAATTAATTTCGGTCATAGGAATGTAAATTGCTCTATGAATCAAACTATAATATGTCGAAAATTTGTGAGAAATAGGGTTACATGAATTATTTGGTATGCTTAAATTTGAATTAGTATCTTTTCTAAATATTTTAAAATCAAATTTCTGTTTAATAATATTTTTGGAAATTGTTAAGAAAAAGAAAATTAATTTGGTCATATTTTTATGAACTTTGTTAATAAAATTAAACAAAACATCTAGCTCATTATGAGTACCATCAAAACATATTAAGATATGATCTACATAACGATACCAAAAAATTAATTTACTTGTTATTTTATTTTGAAAAATATTTTTTTCAACATTATCCATAAAAATATTAGCTAAAATAAGAGAAAGCGGAGTTCCCATAGGAAGACCTTCATTTTGAATATAAAATTTATCGTTAAATTGAAAATAATTTTGATCTCATCTTTAATTTGAACATTTACATTATTTTGATCTAAAAACTCCCTAACCAACAATAAATAGAAATAACATGGCTAATGTTGGTTAGAAATGTTGCAAATAAAGTAATGTTAAGATAGACAGATCTTTGAGTTTATTTCTGATCCTCTAAGCCAAGACGTCGTTGAAGTTAATGTTTTTGGGACAATAACGTAAGAATTTGTAAAAATTTTTCTTGCTGAAACTACCATTTATTTTATTAATGAATTTTTTGAACTCTGCCAGGAGTATATAAGCAAAGTGAAATCTCACCTATTTATACAATTATAGAAATAATAATAACTATTGTTTTAGAAAAATAAATGGAGGCGACCAACAATTCCTGTAATGGGACAACGATGGATTCAAACAATATTATATTAGAATGTCCAATATGTTTGGAAGAAAATCAACCATCAACTTATGAATGTGTAAATGGGCACTCCATTTGTAATGAGTGTAGAAGTAAAGTCAAACTCTGCCCGTTATGTAGGGGAAGTTATATACATTTGTGCCATTACAAGGGTTGTCTAGAAACATTTGATTCGATTGCTGAAAAGGAACAGCACGAAAAGAAATGTGAGTGTGATATGAAATAACCTTAGATAGGTTAGGTTAATTTAGATAGTCTATTACAGGGGTCGGCAACATGCGGCCCATTGTAAGGTTTCATGCGGGCCCGCCAAGCAATATAATATTTTATAATTAAAGAAAGGAAATGTCTTGGGTGTCATGGTTGTGCAATTTTATTGTTTTTGAAACGTGGGTTTCACTTTGTCAAATTGTGAAAAGGTGTCGCCAATAATACAACCATATTAGTATTAAATTTTGATATTTTATTACAAACTAGTTTTCGGACTTTTGTCCATCATCAGGGAAACTCTTGGTAATTATTGAAATTGTGTTGGTAGATTGTAATAATTATTGTTGTGGTAATTTTTTTTTTCATCGAAAACCAATGCACAAATTGCCCGAGATTTTATTTTATTTCATTTACCTTCTTTTGCTTTCATTGCTATTGTTGTTGTGGCTTGGTGAAGCTTGGTATGATGTTTAAAAGGAGTCAAGCTAAATCAAGCCAATTCACCAGTCGGAACAATTTCAATAATTACCAAGAGTTACCCCGATGATGGACAAAAGTCCGAAAACTAGTTTGTAATAAAATATCAAAATTTAATATTAATATGGTTGTATTATTGGTGACACCTTTTCACAATTTGACAAAGTGAAACCCACGTTTCAAAAACAATAATATAATATTTCTGTATACTTTTTGCAATTGCGCAATTTTATTTTGATTTTAAAAAACCTATTGAAACTATATACAAGTAACATCAAATGAACAAAACATATGATTATGCTTATAATTTTTATTTTTTAAAATGGCCCATTGGCCACAAAAGTTTGCCAACCCCTGGTCTATTAGATAAATAAAATAGAAAATATAGATGGAATTTTCTGCAATGTACTTCTATAGTCATTCCTCGCTTTTTCAATGTTAAATGGTAAGATATAGGCTTCCATTTTTTGTAATTAACATTCTTTTTAACTAAATGTATTTATCTCATGTAAACAAACTACTATTACTACTAATATAATTTGTAATGTGTTAATATAAGAAAAATGTATACTATAATAAATCAAAAAAGATAAAAAAATAAACATCCTATTATTTGACAGGATGTTGACAAAACTTTTATTTTTTTTGATTCGTAGGTACAAGTATATTTTTTTTTTTGTAAATTTGCTTATATAAAAATTATAAAAAAGAATGATTTGTTTACATCAGAGAAACGCATTTGGTATTGAGGCGTATTAATATCAATATAAAAAAATAATAATGGAACTTCAGTTGCTAGAATTTCTAGGAAAATTGCTTTATCAACCAAAGATTAAATGAAGTCTAAATTAGATGATTTAGAAAGAATATGCATTTATTTACTGGGTATGGGTATTCTCAAATTAGGCGAATTTATAATTATAATTAATTCATTAGCAATCGAGTTTTTAGGATTAGTTTGCCCCAGATGACATGAGGAGGAGCGCCACGGAAATGCAAAGGGATGGTCGAAGTGGAAGCAAAAGTAAGTCAATTTTAATCTTAAGGTATTTTGGAAAAACTTAAATAACTTTAGAACCTAAAAAATTTTTGAGTTTTTTGGGAGTAAAACTTGTTTGGGGATGTGTAGAGGGCAGGTGAACCCCTAGATTTCATCCATTTTTTATTATCTTTCTTTTGCGGGGTCGATTTTGAAAAAATTCGGAATAAAGATTTTGAGATTTTTTAAGGCTTGAAATTTTGAATGGGAATTGGTTTTTATTTTTTTTTCTCGAAAAATATAAAAGCTACCGGTTTTAAATTTTTACCAAAAGTAAACATCGTGGATAGACGCGTTTTAAAAAATATTCGGTTAAAATCGGTTAGATAGTTTTTTTGGAAAAAATTCGCAAAGTTTTGGCAAAATTTTTGTACAACTACGGCACAATTTTAAACCGAAAAATAAACATTTTACGTTCGATTTTTTTCCAATGTCCAGGGTAAAAATTTCAAGGTGCCGATTTTTTCTCTCATGAGTAAATACCAAATAAGTAAAATAAAAAATATTCGAGTATTACAGGTTGTTCCGATGAAAAGTTACAAATTTTCAAAGTCCGCGTCGAAATTGCGCGAAAAATAAAGCGTCACTTTAGGGGCACCAAAAAGACATAAAGAGTAAACGCATCAAAAAAAACTCCTGTTTTAAGGTAAAAATTTTTTTTCCTCCTGCCGAACTTCTAATCGTCCGAAAAAACGGTAAATTGTACAGTTTGCGTCTCAGGGCCGTGACGTCACACCTTTGCACCGGGACGCTTAAAAATCGGTCACGGTAATCCCCAGTGTACTCATTACTTACATTTTTTCTTTTAGGTAAAGGGTATGTACACCATCATTTGAAATGAAGTAAAATATTAAATACGTGTGTTATTTTTAGACGCACTTTAAAGAACCCATCTTGATTATTGTTCAATGTGGCAAAATTATATAGTTTTTTTTTTAATTTTATCAAACAAGAATGTTTCTATATTTATCATTAAATTATTTATTTTTGTGAATATACAGGGTGATTTATAATGACGTGAAAAAAAGTCGTACAGATATTCTACTTAATATTTTAAACAATAAAGTGTTAAGAATTTTTTTTTTATCTTCCGGGCGAAGTTATTTAAGTTCAAAAATAAGAAAAATCGAACGGCTTTCATTTTTAAAAGAGAATTAATATGGTATTTGCATGGAAACAAACATCATACAATGGTCATTTTTAAAGTTCCATGGAAATATAATAAATTTTCTTTTAAATATGAAAACAGTTCGATTTTTCTTATTTTTGAACTTAAATAACTTTGTTAGGTGGATTGATGGAAAAAAAATTCTTAACATTTAATTGTTCCAAATATGTGTACGATTTTTTTTTCACCTCAAAACATGTATGCGATATGCGATACGTGTATATGATTTCCATTATATGAATATCGATCTGATTTGAAATAGGAAATATTCATGTAGTGGACATATCGTACTGATGAGATCAAGGAAGATCGAAACACGTGTTTATTAAAATGAAATAATAAAATAAAATGTGTTTTATTTTTAACCTTATAAAATTAATCCTTTCCTTTAAGACCAATCCTTCTTTTGTGACGTCATAGGAATGCAATGTTACCATTGAGACAATTACGTTGCAGTAACGTTTCATAAACGGTTACATGTCCTAGCGCAACAATGTTGTCACGGAAACGTTTCAAATTAAACAGTTAATAAGTATAACATAATTTTACACTGCTTTCAATTAAACGATACTCTTAAATTCAAAGAAGGGTGGATTTTTTGAAAAAACAAACAATTTTTAAAAAGGAAAATTCCAAATTGCCCATGATCTATTCCGGTTTTCTCATTAATACACTCATGAAATTTAAACATTTTATTAATAAAATAAACATATTATTCAAATTAATTTATGAACTCTTCATATTCATAAGTATTTATTTCTTCTGTTTTAATGGTAACCTCTTCAAATTTAGTAACCGTTTCTAAATCAACCCTCATTGTGTATACTTCAGAGTTATCTGGAGAATCTTCAATTTCTGTTTTTATTTCGGATGGTTTTTCCAAATTTTTATCAGCTTCTGTGGATTCCGTTTTCATAAGAAACAAAATTCTGTCTTGGCTAATTTGTTTAATTTCATCTCTGCGATATGAACTATTGCTTAATGTCGAAGCTTCAGAATGTTTAGATGGAAAACTATAACATTCTTCCGAAGATTGAAAATAATTAGTTGGAGACCTATTGTGGGGTTCTGAAGATGCTTCTAAAGATCTAGGCGAAGAAGACCCCTCATTAACAGTTATTTCAATTTTCGCTTCATCTACATTATCGCAGTTATTATCTAATAATACTCTTTTAGTGGGGCTTTTAGTTTGGAAAGATAAACTACGAGGTGCTTGAGTAAAATCCACATCGTCGTTTACTTTCTTAATATATTTGCTGGGCACAACTCCTTTTTTTATTCGTAAGCGACAGTTCCTCAATAATTTAAATTGCATGAAGTTTGCTGCATCTTCTTCAAGCTAAAAATTTAAATACATGTTTATATTATTTGTTATAGAATTTAGGTAATATCTACAAATTCGTACGAGGGACATATTATTAAAATTATTCGTCTGTCCAACGGTCATAAAGTTAAAATTTATTCGTCTGTCTTACGAATTTTAAACATAAGGATGTCCCATTTGACTTTGGACTGTATAGGTATCATTGTTATTATTGCATTATTGGAGATAGAAAGTCGGTTAAATGGACAAAGTAGTAGAGATTTTTTCGAATATTAATAATTCATTTACAAAAAATTTGAAATCGCATCGTTACAACGCTATCTTAAAAAAACAAGAAAATGCGATTTTCAAAATATGGCTATAACTTCGTTATTTTCGGTGGTAGCAAAATTTTTTTTTGACTTAATACAGATAATTTTTGTGTACAATGCATTAAAACAAATGAATAAAGAAAATATCCACCCCCCCCTCCCCTACTAACTTTTGAACGGTTATGTTTTCGATTCTTAAAATTTGTCCACTAAAGTATTTAATTGCGAACTTTCTAATAAAGGTATTTTTGATTTTGTGGAACTTCCGGTTATACCGGAAGTGAATGGAAACTTTCTTATTTTAAATGGAACACCCAGTATATTTTTGCATTTTCGTGTTCTCCATAAAAATACCATTAAATTGACCTAGCGTAGTGTGCTCTACTATTAATACTTTCGGAATTACGTCCATTTGAAAATCACATTTTTATGCAAATTCATTTACACCGGAAGTTGGAGCCAACTGCCCTAACTTCCTTATTTTAAATGATTTTCTTTTGCAATTAAGTTAATAACATTAAATTTAAACATAATTATGTTTAACCTTAAGTTCGTTAATTTTCCACTTCCGGTGTAAATGAAGTTGCATAAAAACGCGATTTTTCGAATGGGCGTAATTCCGAAAGTATTAATCATAGACCACACTATGCTAGGTCAATTTAATGGTATATTTATGGAGAACACGAAAATGCAAAAATATACTGGGTGTTCCATTTAAAATAAGAAAGTTGCCATCCACTTCCGGTATAACCGGAAGTTCCACAAAATCAAAAATACCTTTGTTAGAAAGTTCGCAATTTGAGTCCTCCGTAGACAAATTTTCAGAATCAAAAACATAACCGTTCGAAAGTTAGCAGGGGGGGATTTACTTTACAGTCCAACGTCAAATGAGACACCCTGTATATGGAGTTTGAATTTTTTGAATAATCCGAATATCCTAAAATTTAGTGGGTAATTAATCCCTAAATTGAAGACTTTGCTGCAAAAAAAGGGACAGCTCTTTTTTAATTAATTTTTGAAGTAATACTTTTACTTTATTAAAAAAAATTTTGAGCCGTTAGACGGACGAATAAGATTTAACTTTATGACCGTCGGACGGACGAATAATTTTAATAATATGTCCGTCGGACGGAGGTGTAGACATTACCTAGAATTTATTACTTGATTGTACTTGATGTAATGTAATCTAAACTTTCTTAGTCACAATAAATTCTGAATAAACATACAAAATTAAATTGTTTCCTACTTACATTAAAATGGTCTTCGCAGCAATTCCTATGTACAGAGGCATTTATTACCTTTTTATAACCGACTGCATCACACCAAAGTTTTCTAATGTCTTGTTTTACAGGTACAAAAACAAAAATTTTATTTGGTGAATTAACGCTTGTATTTTGGCATAATGGGACAAAACATTTTTTCATTTTTAATTTGGATATTTGGAACTAACAAACAAAAATTTATAACTTAACCTCTCTTTTGATTTGCGCTTGTAAATGGGCTTTTCCCAGGTGAAACGAATTTTAATAATTGTTTCATCTCGGATAGCCCTTTAGTAAATAATTATTTTTTAAATTGGATCAATAAATTTTTTTTAAATTTTGGATTGGTGACGTCACAACTTATATTTTGACCGGCAGCGTTGTAATATATTACGAACATTCACGATCGGCACCGAAGCTTATTTCCGGTTTCATTTTCGTAATCGTTAATAAAACCGACGGAGCCGACTGCAACCGACGAAACGAACCACAGAATAATATTACTGTAGACAACCGCAGCGTTGTCAGATGTAAAAAGAGAAGTTGTGACGTCAGAGAAATTAAAATTTTTTAATTTTATAAAAAAGATAAAAAAACAGATTGAATTTAAGTGTTCAGTTATATTCTTTATAATAAAGGTAAAATTTAAAAATCGGGAAAAGGCCCATTTAATCACGTTTTTGGGGGTTTTACTTGAAAAAACTTAATTACTTTATTATTTTTATAAATATTTTGCCAAAATTTTGTACATCGTGCGTTGTATCACTGGTACAATTTTTGCCGGAAAATTCCAAGAAAAACTTGGGAAAATTGTCGATTTTTTGAATTGTATTTTATTCACCTTTTTAGGAACTTTAGATGGAAAAAACTTAATAACTTTTTTATTTTTATAAATATTTTTACAAAATTTATATGAATGAAAATTAACAGGTTCACCAACTCAGCAAGTCTAAAATCACTACAGAGTATGTTTGGTTGCATAGTTGCGGTATCAGTCTTTTTTGAATCACTTTATATCATTTATCGGTGGTACAGTTTTCGAAGTAAAATTCCAACGATAGCTTCAGACTTCAACTTTTATATAAACTTTTGAACAAAAAGTTGTATAGAGGCTTGATTTTTTTTATTTTTTGCTACTTTTCTCATACAATTTCATATTATTAACTTTGAAATTGTAAATTTATGTGAAAATAGTGCCATCTATACGTTAGTCGAAATTCCCAATAAAAATAGCTATCTGAAATGAAAACGACGCACTCTATTTTCTATTATTTCTATGATTCTTGCGGAGAAACGCGAAAATGAACGAACGATTCGCGCGCTTTTTTTCTAATATAAGCGGTTACCGCGCAAAACCGCCTTCATTTGACGTTTAACGCTTAAACAAGATTATTGACCTTATCACTTCAACGGCGAGTTTTAGTGTTTTGTTTTCCTGTTTCAGCATTTTACCTATCATATAACTACACATAATTTAATAAAACCATTTTATAGCTAATTATAATTCGAATAAATTACAATTAAAAAAGTTTTTCACGTTCATTTGACTTAAGTAAATTTCTGTCAGCAAAAGTGAACTTAAGTAAGAGGTGCGTTATTTAAGTCAAGGTAAGGACAGAAACATGTTTAGACAAGTCTGAACTTGCCACACCCCAAGATTTTCAATGCAAATATTTTTAATCATAATTTTTGGGATTTGGGTCACAAAATTGTTAATAACTTTTTTATTTTAATAAAAATTTACACAAAGTGTTGTACATTTACTCATGTTACTATAATTTATAAATTGTAATTTTTTTATCAAAATTCTTCGATGCAAAACTAGGAAATTTGTCGATTTTTCAAATTTTCCCCAATTTTTTTAGCGGTTTGATCTTTAAAATTGTTAATAACTTTTTAATTATTATAAATATTTTTACCAAAATTTGCACTTATATTTGTGATAGTATTGTTTAATAAAAGTAATATTTTTGCCTGAAAATTTTAATGCAAACAAGGGAAATTCGGGATTTTATAAACTGATGTTTCGTATACAGAGGGGTGCACAAAAAACGGCCAACGATTTAGCTTCGTCATTTCTTATCCGATTTTAATAAGTGATATGTCAAATTAAATGGTTTGAAGAATACTACTATCAGATAATAAAAGATTAATTTTATTTTTGAAAACAACAGAGGAGGAGGGGGCAACTTTTCTTTTTCAAATGGCAACATATTTTTTTCGATAAAAAAAAATTAACAAAAATATTCTAAACCAATTATGCCTATAATTTTTTTTAAATTAATTTAAAACAATTTTTTTTTAATTTTTTTTTTATTATTATTTTTTTTAAATTTAATTCAATCTTTATTATTAATAAATTAAAGAAGTATTAAAAATAAATTAAAAAACAAAACTTAAAAAAATAAAAAAATTTCAAAAAAAGCAATTGAATTAAATTAAAAAAAATAATAAAAAAATAATTAAAAAAAATTAATTTAAGAAATATTATTGGTATAATTGGTTTAAAATATTTTTTTTTAATTATTTTTTTCAATCGATAAAATAAACTTTATAAATTCGAAACTAAATACTGGGTGTTAAAATTAAACATTATTTTCAGTATTTTAAAAAACCTTAGATAAAAAAGGAAATGTTGCACTACTTTTTTCCAATACTGTATGTGATTGGTTTAGATTATTTTGGGTAATGAACATAATATTTTGCCATTTGAAAAAGAAAAGTTGCTTCCTCCTCCTCTGATGTTTTCAAAAATAAAATTAATTTTTTATTATCTGATGGTAGTATTCTTCAAACCATTTAATTTGACATATCACTTACTAAAATCGGATAAGAAATAACGAAGCTATATCGATGGTCGTTTTTTGTGCACTCTGTATTTAATTATAACTTTTGGGACTTAAGTCACAAAATTGTTAATAACTTTTTTATTATTATAAATATTTACACAAAATTTTGTACATTAACTCATGATACTATAATTTATAAATTGTAATTTTTTTATGAAAATTCATCGATGCAAACCAAGGAAAATCGTCGATTTTTTAAATTTTTTTCCCATTTCTTTGCGGTTTGAGCTTTAATAATTTGTTAGTAACTTTTTAATTATTATAAATATTTTTACCAAAATTTGCACATATATTTGTGTTTAATAACTGTAAAATTTTTACCGAAAAATTTGAATGTAAACATGGGAAATTTGGATTTTACAAACTGTTTCGTATTTTTAATCATAATTTTTGGGACTTGAGTCACAAAATTGTTAATAACTTTTTTATTATTATAAACATTTGCACAAAATTTTGTACACTCACTCATGATACTACAATTTATGAATTGTAATTTTTTTACTCATGATACTACAATTTATGAATTGTAATTTTTTTGTCAAAATTCTTCAATGAAAACCTAGGAAAATCGTCTATTTTTTAAATTCTTTCCAATTTTTTATCGATTTGAGCTTTAAATTGTTAATAACTTTTTAATTATTATTAATTTTTTTACCAAAATTTGCACATATATTTTTAATAGTATTGTTTAATAACAGTAATATTTTTGCTGGAAAATTTGAATGTAAACATGGGAAATTCTTGATTTTATAAATTACTTCATATGTTATTTAATCATGAATTTTGGGACTTGAGTCATAAAATTGTTAATAACTTTTTTATTATTATAAACATGTACACAAAATTTAGTATATTTACTCAGGATACTACAATTTATGAATTGTAATTTTTTTGTGAAAGTTCTTTGATGAAAACTTCGGAAAATCGTCGATTTTTAAAATTTTCTCCCATTTTTTAGCGACTTGAGCTTTAAATTGTTAATAAAACTTTTTAATTATTATTAATATTTTTACCAAAATTTGCATATATATTTTTCATAGTATTATTTAATAACGGTAATATTTTTGCTGGAAAATTTTAATGCAAACATGGGAAATTCGGGATTTTATAAACTATATCGTATTTTTAAACATAATTTTTGGGACTTATTGAGTCACAAAATTGTTAATAACTTTTTTATTATTATAAACATTTACACAAAATTTTGTACATGTACTCATAATACTAAAATTTATAAATTGTAATTTTTTTGGGAAAAATCGTCGATTTTTTAAATTCTTTCCCATTTTTTAGCGATTTGAACTTTAAAATTGTTAATAACTTTTTAATTATTAATAATATTTTTATCAAAATTTGCACATATATTTGTGATAGTATTATTAAATAACAGTAATATTTTTGCTGAAAAATTTTAATGCAAATATGAGAAAAATGGGATTTTTTATAAACTGTTTTTTAATCATAATTTTTAGGACTTAAGTCACAAAATTGTTAATAACTTTTTTATTATTACAAAAATTTACACAAAATTTTGTACATTTACTCATGATACTACAATTTATGAATTGTAATTTTTTTTGAAAATTTTTGCAATGCAAACTCAGGAAAATCGTCGATTTTTTTTAATTTTTTTTAAATTTTTTAGCGATTTGAGCTTTAAAATTGTTAATAACTTTTTTATTGTTATAAACATTTACTCAAAATTTTGTACATTTGCTTATGATTCTACAAATGATGGATTGTAATAATTTTGTCAAAAAAATTCAATGGAAAATCTTTAATTTTTTAATATTTTTTTTTCTATTTAGTTTAACACCAGTTTTTTTTTACTTTCCTACTTTGATGATTGTATAAGTTTATAAAGATTTAAAATAAAACATCTAATGCGTTTATTAATATTAAATTTCAGAAACTCCCACTCATCATTTTTTTCTATAAATCTGCGAGGATGGAGGAAATCAAATTTACTCCGGTAACAAAATTAAATTATGAAATTAAAATAGATCATTTCTTGTGTAATTTTTTTGTTTTTTAGGATGATGAAGTAGATCATTCTGCTGAAAATTTTGGACTAAAATATGAAGCAAAATTAACCCTTGCAACCGCCTTAATTGCGGCATTCAATTACGACGAATTTGAAATAAAAACCAACGTAAAAGGATACACACCATTGGATGACGTTGTTTTAGAAGTTAAAGAAGTAATGTATGCGATGCAATCAAAACATGTTGCCAAACAGACATTTTTAAAAGATACTTTTTTCATCGGAGGAAAAGGAAAACACAACAGATTTTCCTTAAAAAAATACAATCAGAAATATCTGGAATTAAAAAATTCATGTTATAAGAAAATTATTTTTTTGTTCTACACAAATTATGAGGCGAATAAAAATAGTAAATTATTTATTGAAAATAAAAATGAAGATAATCAATTATTTAAAATGTTAAATACTGGAGCAACACCAACTTTTAAGTTAAATCATTCTAATAATGAATTAGATGAGTTATTAGATAAGGATTTTATTAAAAATAGTTACTTTTTTTTAAATCAAGTACATGTTAATGATTTTATTAAACCGATTAAAAAAATATTAAATAAATTTGGAATTAATGACGACTTAACTCATGTAATTTATGATAATTTATTGGCTTATTTTACTAATATTAGCACTAACATTACTAATAAACCAGTGATAACTAAGAACTTAACTTTAAGAATTTTATATTTTAGTTACCTTTACTCTCGTTGTATTAATATTAATGATTTTAACAACAATAATAATCCACTAGTGATTTATGAGGAGGAATTGTGGGATATTTTAAAAACTGGAGGTTTTATTATAAAAACCAAATTTTTGGAAAATATAAAAGCTACAATTTTTAACGATAATCAATTATCTTTACCTAAAGATGAAACTTGTTGCAATATACTTTTTAAACATTTAAACTCAATTAATAATGATATTATAAAAAATTATTACATAAAATGTTTTCGTGGTGAATATCCTTTTTTAATTGATATCAAATTTTATGATGAAGTAAATTTTGTGTTAAAAGATTTTGATATATTTCATAAAATTTTATTTTTTACCAACTATGAAATGTATAAAAATTCAAAATTTTATAAAAATTTACCTAAATTTAAGACAGCGCATTCAATTCCTTCAGAAATCATTTTTGAAAATCTTAATGCTTCTGAAGTACTCGAAATTTATGAAAATGCAACAGCAGTTGATGATAAAAACGGATTTATTTGCGAAATTACAATAAGCATTATTTTAAATGATGTAACATTAACTCATCACTTTTAAAAATTATAACTTTTATGAGGACCAGTAATTTCATGTATTATTTTTTAATTTTAAATTATTATTTTATTACGTTAGTTAATTATATGCTTTTTTTCCAAATTTCATCATCTGAATAGAAATTATTATAAAAAAAATCTTTAAAATCCGTCCAGCCGTTTTAAAAAAAATTTGAAAAATCTCTTTTTGCCCAACACCCTGTATATTAGCTAAACTAACATTTAAAAACCTTTCATTGCAATCTTGATACTTGAATTTTTAGTCATAAAAAATTTTACACCCAAGTTTTTTTTAATTTCTTTTTTTTTTCTAGTATTACAAAATCTTGCAGCTATCATTTTTTTTTTGAATTTTTGTTTTTGTTGGGTAAATCAAACAATTTTAGGGCCGCAACAAAGAGTACTTCATAAAATTTGGGCGCTTATTTTGAGTGTTGTCAGTGTAGAAAATGTAATCAAAAACAAAAAAAAATGAAAATATGTTTTTTGTGCCACTTGAAATAAGTGCCTTTATTAAGTTTTCATGGGGATTTGGAAAATAGGCAAATTTAAAAAAAAAATGTTTTGTTATAAAAGTACAACAAAAATACATAAAACAAAATAGAACAGTTCAAATTTAAGAAGTGTTCTCTTTGTTGCTCCATTAAAATAGTTTGGTTTACCTCACAAAGACAAAAACTGCAGAAAATAATAGCCACATGATCTTTTAGTATACCAAAAAAAGAAAATTTAAAAAAGGATCAGCAGAAAAAAAGTTATGATCAAAAGCGTAAGTATTGACTTCCCCAAGCCTCGGGTGACCATTCATCCCGGATTTTCCGGGACAGTCCCGGATTTGGGTCTCGTGTCCCACAAATATCCTGGATTAGTAAACGTCCTGTAAATTGTCCCGGATTTTGATCAGCTTACGTCATGCATAGTGCATAAAGCACACATAAGCAAATTAAGCCATACAGGGTGTCCCATTTGACGTTGGACTCTATGGGTATCTTTGTTATTATTGAAAATAGAAAGTCGGTTAAATAGACAAAGTAGTAGAGATTTTTTCGAATATTAATAATTCATTTACACAAAATTTGAATATCGCATCGTTCCAACGCTATCTTGAAAAAAACCAGAAAATGCGATTTTCAAAATATGGCTATAACATCGTCATTTTCGGTGGTACTAAAATTTTTTTTGACTTAATACAGATAATTTTTGGGTACAATGCAGTAAAACAAATGAATATTTATTTTTCGCCATCGGATTGACCGGAAATGAACAAAACTTATTTTTTTCTTATGGCAGCCATATTGGATTTATACATATTCGGAATTAGTGTATTTTTCTGAGTAATTTGATATATCATATGTAATATTTTAAGAAAAATAGAAATAATTTTATTTTACTAACCAAAAATGGCCTTGAATAGATGTAAACTGTCAATACATATGTATCAAGATTTATTTTACATTTAATATTTTAAATAGTTACATTTATGTTATTGACAAATTTACATCTTTTAAAGTCCAATGTTAGTTTTTGTAAAATCAAATAATTTAATTTTTTTTTAAATATGACATATGGTATACCAAATTACTCAGAAAAAAATGCAATTTTTTAGCAGGCTTTTATTCCAGTTCATCTATAATCTATAACTCCAAAATCAAAGTACTTGCTTATAACGAGCAAGGATAGAACAATTTTACGGATATAACGAGCAAATTTGGGGATATATTTTTGTTCCAATGTATTTCAATACAAAACTTCTCGGTTATTGCGAGCGTTTTCACGGATATAACGAGTAAATAATTTTTTGATGAAATTCGTGTATAATGGGTTTTTCCATTTATAAAATTTATCCGTGGGATTTGAAAATGTTAACTACCATCGATCCTGAGATCGACCTGCTACAGCACATAGAGTTGTATGTTTTTTGTTTCAATAAATTTTGCATATAGTCACCCTTGACACTAATACCCACTTAAGGATAATAAACTCGAAAAATTATTAGAAATATCAGCCATTTTGATGTGGGTAATGTTAAGTACGTCTTCCTGAGTCGATTTCACCCGTTTTCCAATTTTTAAATCGAAAAAGCAATAAATTTTGGAAAAAACTCGAAAAGTGACCAAAAAAGGCGGAAATTTTGATTTGGCCTCGAATGACTTTATATTTTAAGATATCGCCACCAAATATAGTTATTCACCATGTGCAGATTCAGCCCCCCTCCACGTGTAGCGATTTTTAGAGTTTTGAGCGGTTTCGAAGCAGGGATTCTAACCGAACCGTTATTAACCGAAATTCGGTTAAAACCGTTTTATTTGAACTAACCGTAAGCGAAACCGTTTGTAGAAATTTTTAAAAACCGTTACCGTTTACTTTTCCGTTTTAACTGTCTTACTAACCGATTTTTAACCATTTTACTAACCGATTTTTAACCGTTTAACTATCAGTTGTACAATCAAAATTTAAATTTTTAAAAACCGTAACCGAAACTGTAATCGTTTTTTGAAAAAATTATTAAGCGAAACTGAAACCGTTTTGAAATTTTAGACGGTTAGAATCAGGGATTCTAACCAAACCGTCTTATTCGGATAAAACCGTTTTATTTGGACTAACCGTAACCGAAATCGTTTGTAGAAATTTTTAAAAACCGTAACCGAAACCAGTTCTTAACCAATTTTTAACCGATTTTTAACCGTTTTACTAACCGGTTTTTAACCGTTTAACCATAGCTTTTACAATCAAAATTTAAAAAAAAATCCGGTAAAACACTTTTTTTTTTAAACCGAAACCATTTTTTCGGTTAATGGAAATGGAAACCGTTTTTTTCGCTTAACCGAAATGGAAACCGTTTTTTTTTTCGGTTAACCGAAACCGGTTTTTGAAATTTTTAAAAACCGTAACCGAAACGGTTTTTAGAAAAAATTATTAATCGAAACAATTTTGAAATTTTAAACAGTTAGAATCCGTGGTTAGAATCCCTACTTCGAAGGAGTATTTCAATTAAAAAATATTTTCGATGTGGCTCGACGTTTGCGTTAAAAATCCGAAGAAAAAAATTTAAAAGTTCAAAGAATTTTTTTGTTATTCGTTAAAAACCGGTAGAAAAAAATATTACAGGATCGCAGGAACGTTTTTTGTGCCCTTATTTGGGGGGGGACTAAGGCATGCCACTAAATGATGGAACAGGAATGACTGGATAACTTGATATCATCTTCAGATTTTGACCTAACGTTCATTATCCGAATCGAAATTTTTTAATTTTTTTCAAAATTCCTAAAGGGGGCTTTAGAAGGTCTCCCAAGCAAAATTGCATCGACATTCTAGAAATTCGATATATCGGGTTGAAGATGGAAATATAAAAACATTAATTGCGATTTTGGTACATGATGAAAAAGTGCCGGCCCTTATCGGTCAAAAATTTCGGTCCGGCGGGCACTTCGAAAATCAGGGACTACGGTGTGACAAAAGTTTTTTTTATATAAAATCGAAGAGGGTAGAGGAGTAGAAAATAAAAAAAAGCGTCCTGCAAATCGGTCAACACGTTTTCGAAAAATCTCCACTTTTTGCAAAATCCTGTAAATCTGTTCATAATTTTAACTTCTTCGAGTCGAAAAATTTTCAAAAATTTCAAAAACGTCTTCAAAATATTAATGATATATAATTCTTATTTAATTAATTATTTTAATACATTTCAAAAATAACTTTGTAAATTTTTTATTTGCAAAACATTGGGGGAAGTTAATGATGGTTTTTAGTAGGGAACCAAAAATAATTTTAAGTACTTAAGCCTTTAAGGCAATAAATACTATAATTTTAGCATAGAATAATTAGTAACCTATAAATCTAACCTAACCTAACTAGTATAATCTAACATAACCTAGAAAAGGTGAAAACTTTTAATGCAAAATGTAGTTTATTTATTATTTCACTGATCTTTTCTTTATGATGTCGAATTTAGTATTTAATAGTTAAATAATTAATTAGAATAGTTAGTATTATTTTTTAATGTCTGTATGTAAAATTATAATTTTTGTAAGAAATTATTTTTATGTTAAAGTTTAAAGAAATTCAGAAGCAATATACTTATTTTCATTGACAAAAAAATAGTACAATAAAAGGAATAATAGAGTCTAAAAATTATCAAAAGTCAAATTTCACTGCTCAGCTGCATCTTAATAATTTCATTTAATTATAATTTAATTCTAAGGAATAATATTTATAAATTGTTATTATACTTAAAAAACTAATAAAAAAATATTAAAAAAAATTATTATTATGTATTTCCTTTTTTTATGAAAATTTGAGTTTGTCAATACATTATTATTATTAAAAATGTAACGTGTATTTGGAAAATCCCGCAGAAAAAAAAATTTTTTACCTTTTTCTTCCATAACACTAAAACCAAATAAGTACAGAGTCGAACTTGGTTTTGGTTATAACGATCACGGATATAACGAGTTCATGGATATAACGAACAAATCCGTAGATAGGTGTATTTTTTTTTTCAATATATTCAAATTCACAGTTATTAAGAGCCTTTTCTCATTATAACGAGTAAATATTTTTTCGGTAAATTTCGTTATTTCATTTATACAGGGTGTCCCATTTGACGTTGGACTGTATGGGTATCTTTGTTATTATTGGAGATAGAAAGTCGGTTAAATGAACAAAGTAGTAGAGGTTTTTTCGAATATTAATAATTCATTTACAAAAAATTTGAATATCGCATCGTTCCAACGCTATCTTGAAAAAACAAGAAAATGCGATTTTCAAAATATGGCTATAACTTCGTTATTTTCGGTGGTACCAAAAATTTTTTTTAACTTAATACAGACAATTTTTTGTGTACAATGCAGTAAAATAAATGAATATTTTTTTTCGCCAACGGATTGACCGGAAATGAACCAAACTTATTTTTTTCTTATGGCAGCCATATTGGATTTACACATATTCGGAATAAGTGTATTTTTCTGAGTAATTTGATATATCATATGTAATATTTTAAGAAAAATAGAAATAATTTTATTTTACTAACCAAAAATGGCCTTTTTATGTTATTGACAATTTACATCTCTTAAAGTCCAATGTTAGTTTGTAAAATCAAATAATTTTATTTTTTTTTAAATATGACATATGGTATACCAAATTACTCAGAAAAAAAATACTGATTCCGAATATGTGTAAATCCAATATGGCTGCTATAAGAAAAAAATAAGTTTGGTTCATTTCCGGTCAATCCGTTGGTAAAAAAAATATTCATTTATTTTACTGCATTGTACACAAAAAACTGTCTGTATTAAGTCAAAAAAATTTTTTGGTACCACCGAAAATAAAGAAGTTATAGCCATATTTTAAAAATCGCATTTTCTTGTTTTTTCAAGATAGCGTTGGATCGATGCGATATTCTAATTTTTTGCAAATGAATTATTAATATTCGAAAAAATCTCTACTCCTTTGTCCATTTAACCGACTTTCTATCTCCAATAATAACAAAGATACCCATACAGTCCAACGTCAAATGGGACACCCTGTATACTGGGGTTTTCCATTTAAAAATCTCGAAAATATTAATTACCACATCGACCCTGAGGAGGTGGCATTGTTCTATTTTGCAATATACCTAAAAGCAAAAAAATAGTACCTACAAATTTGATTTTATTAATAAGGATAAATGGCGTCATACAAAAAAAATGGAGGGAAAAGATGGTAGATGCCTCCGAAAAAACTTCATATTGAAATTTGTTTTGAATATTCACAATTTTATCAAAAAACTACTGCCAAAAAGTAAAAAAATGAGTATGGAAATTGCAGGAAAATTGATAAAATATTTTTTTAATTATATTTTTTTTATTGTTAACGATTTCCATAGTTTTGTTATTTCTAATTTAAAAAGGGTGGTTTAAGCTTTCAAATAATATTATTTTTAATCTCCACGTAACTTTAGCTAAATTATTACTACCGATGTACAGTTGCTCTCAGCTGGAAGTAGGACAAAAGTAATCACGATCGTGTATTCTTTGTCCTACTTCCAGCTGGGAGCAACTTTACCTGAAGTGTGGGAAATATCGGTGACGAAAAATAAAAACCGCTGCAACTCCAAAACTATAAATGATGGACACCCCAGTTTTTTTATTTTTTTGACGATGAAATGGTTCTACTTTTTAACCCTGAAGTTTTTTCTCTTCCACGAACGGGACACCCTGTATAATTACTTAAAAAATGAAGAAATAAGTAGAAAACCGAGCACTAAAGATTTAAGCCTCATTTAATTTTTATTTTTTTATGAAGCACAAGCGTAGCACTAAAATTAAAAAAATAAAATTTAAAAAAATCTAGCCAAGTGGTAAGATAACAATAGAATTTAATTTTGTTGTAACTTTTTAATTAATTTATTGCTGACTTTCGAAATAGAATCACCAAAAGACCGAAACGAAGCACTAAAAATTATTCGCTAAATATTTTATTTCTTTTTCTGTTACTATTTTCACCCACCTTTATTTGCACATTAAGTTTATCAAATCGGCATTGGTTATATGAATACAAATAAGTGTGTGAATTTAATTATATCTAAAAAAGCTTATCTTGTAGTTAAAATATTCTAAGAATGTTGAATTTGTAATTTAGTTTGCTGCTTGCATTATCGTTTTTGTTTCAAGATCAGTCTTTTTAAAAAAATGGTTGTATTAACTTGAAAATACTAATTAAAGTGGTTTAAAAATATGCTAAATGGGATAAAAAATTAAAACAACCACCCATATGGTAAATTTTAATATTTTCTAATATTGCTAAAACTTATTAAGTATTTTTAATCATAATTTTTGGAAGTGATTTTTCAAAATTGTTATAAATTTTGGAAGTGGCCATTTAAGACCCTTTGTATAAAAGCGTAAGGTGTTGATAAATATAAAAGTTAGTTCTCTTACATTTCTATTCTGTGGTTTCTATAATTTCTGCAGTCAGTGATAAAAAGTGGGGGAATGGACGAGGAATTTCCCGCGCTTTTTTTGTTATATAAACGGTTACCGCCCAAAACTCGCCATTAATGGTACATCCTCTTGGAGAAGATTATCAACCTTATCAATCCTGCGGTGAGTTCAGTGATTGTTTTTGTGTTTCAGTGCATATTAAAAATTATGTAAGTAAACATCATTTAAAGATATAATTTTAAAGCTAATTATAAATTGAATTAAATAAATTTAAAAAAATAAAGTTTTTTTTAAATACAAATTCCCGCGCTTTACAACTTACGTAACAGATGCGTTTTTAAATCTAAATATAAGTCAAGGTAAAAACGTCATTTTATCTGCGCATGTGCATGAAGACGTTTCGACCAGATTAAATCATGTTTGAACAAGTTTGGAAATATTTTTAAAAAATCTACAAAATTTATTAATTACCTAAAATGTTAAAAAATTATTTTTTTATTACTTAATATATTTTTCATGACTTCGGAATAAGTCGATAGAAAAACTTCATCTGATTTAACATATTATATACAAAAAATTAAACAGTTTTCAAATTTTTTTATTGAGAAATAAAAAAGTTACATCACATTTTGTATTTTGTGTTATTTAATAAAAAACATTTGTTTCTCAAAAATAAGGTTTTTTGTAATAACTTAGGAATAAATCAATTAAAAAATTTCGAAACGGTCTTATTTATTAGATTTCATGAAAATGCAACAAATAAACCAGACTTTAATTTTTTTTATCAAGAAATAAAAAAGTTACTGCTCATTTGGTATTTTGGTTTTTTCGTAAAAATATCGTTTATTGTGATAACTTCGAAATTGAATGATGCAATAATTTTGAAACAGCCTTATTTATTAGTTTTCATGAATATACAACAAACTAAACAGTTTTCAATTTTCTTTATAGAGAAATAAAAAAGTTACATCACGTTTTGTATTCTATGTTATTTAAAAAGAAAATCTTTTTTTCATAAAAATAACGTTTTTAGTGATAACTTCGAAATAAATCAAAAAAAAAATTTCGAAAAGATCTTATTTATTAGATTTCATGAAAATACAAGAAATAAAGCAGATTTCAATTTTTTTTATCAAGAAATAAAAAAGTTGCAGCACATTTGGTATTTTGCTTTTTTTCGTAAAAATATCGTTTTTTTGTGATAACTTCGTAATAGAATGATACAAAAATTTTGAAACGGCCTTATTTATTAGTTTTCACGAATATACAAAAAATTAAACAGTTTTGAAATTTTTTTATAGAGAAATAAAAAAATTACATCACATTTTGTATTCTGTGTAATTTAATAAAAAAACTTTTTTTCGCAAAAATAACGTTTATTGCAATAACTTAGGAATAAATCAATAAAAAAATTTCGAAACGGTCTTATTTATTAGATTTCATGAAAATACAATAAATTAAGCAGATTTCAATTGTTTTTATCAAGAAATAAAAAAGTTACAGCACATTTGGTATTTTGCTTTTTTTCGTAAAAATATTGTTTTTTGTGATAACTTCGAAATAGAATGATACAAAAATTTTGAAACGGCTTTATTTATTAGTTTTCATGAATATACAACAAATTCCACAGTTTTCAAATTTTTTTGTAGAGAAATAAAAAAGTTATATCTCGTTTTGTATTCTGTGTTATTAAAAAAAACATTTTTTTCATAAAAATAACGTTTTTTTGTGATAACTTCGGAATAAATTAACAAAAGAATTTCGAAATGATCTTATTTATTAAATTTCATGAAAATTCAAGAAATAAAGCAGATTTCAATTTTTTTTATCAAGAAATAAAAAAGTTACAGTACATTTGGTATTTTGCTTTTTTTTGTTAAAATATCGTTTTAATGATAACTTCGAAATACAATGATACAAAAATTTTGAAATGGCCTTATTTATTAGTTTTTATGAATATACAACAAATTAAACAGTTTTTTTATGGAGAAATAAAAAAGTTACATTACATTTTGTATTCTGTGTTATTTAATAAAAACCTTTTTTTTCGCAAAAATAACGTTTATTGCAATAACTTAGGAATAAATCAATAAAAAAATTTCGAAACGGTCTTATTTATTAGATTTCATGAAAATACAATAAATAAAGCAGATTTCAATTGTTTTTATCAAGAAATAAAAAAGTTACAGCACATTTGGTATTTTGCTTTTTTTCGTAAAAATATTGTTTTTTGTGATAACTTCGAAATAAAATGATACAAAAATTTTGAAACGGCTTTATTTATTAGTTTTCATGAATATACTACAAATTAAATAGTTTTTAAATTTTTTTATCGAGAAATAAATAATTACATCACGTTTTGAATTCTGTGTTATTTAAAAGAAAAACATTTTTTTCATAAAACTAACGTTTTTTTTGTGATTCCTTCGGAATAAATCAATAAAAAAATTTCGAAATTATCTTATTTATTAGATTTCATGAAAATACAACAAATTGAGCAGATTTCAATTTTTTTTATCAAGAAATAAAAAAGTAACAGCAAATTTGGTATTTTGCTTTCTTTCGTAAAAATATCGTTTTTTGTGATAACTTCGAAATAGAATGATACAAAAATTTTGAAACGGCCTTATTTATTAGTTTTCATGTACAACAAATTAAACAGTTTTCAAATTTTTTTATGGAGAAATTAAAAAGTTACATCACGTTTTGTATTCTGTGTTATTTAAAAAAAACATTTTTTTCTTAAAAATAACATTTGTTGTGATAACTTTGGAATAAATCAATAAAAAAATTTCGAATTGATCTTATTTATTAGATTTCATGAAAATACAATAAATAAAGCAGATTTTAATTTTTTTTTATCAAGAAATAAAAAAGTTACAGCATATTTGGTATTTTGCTTTTTTTCGTAAAAATATCATTTTTTGTGATAACTTCGAAATAGAATGTTACAAAAATTTTGAAACGGCCTTATTTATTAGTTTTCATGAATATACAACAAATTTAATAGTTTTCAATTTTTTTTTATCGAAAAATAAAAAAGTTACATCACGTTTTGTATTCTGTTTTATTTAAAAAAAAAACATTTTTTTCGCAAAAATAACGTTTTTTGTAATAACTTTAAAATTAATGTCTTTTAATGGGTTGATAAAAAATTTCAGAAGCCATAAAACTGAGAGCATGGAGGAAATCGAATTTATTCCTGTAAGTGAGTAACTAAACTTTACACCATGAAATTATATAAAAATAGATCAATGTAATTTTTTTTTAAATTTTAGGATCATGAGGTGAATCATTGCGCTAAAAATTCTGGATTGGAATATGAAGCAAAATTAACCCTTGCAACGGCCCTTGTTGCGGCATCAATTTACAAGGAATTTCAAATTAAAACCAATGTAAAAGGATTCACACCTTTAGACGACATTGTTTTAGAAGCCAAAGATGGAGAAGAAGATGTCATTTACGTGATGCAAATCAAACATGTCGACAAACCAACCCATTTAAGAGATACTTTTTTCGTGACCAGAAACAAAAATGGCAACAAAATAGAAAATTACAATAAAAAATTTGGGGAATTAAATAACTTATATGATAAGAAAATCATTTTTTTGTTCTACACAAATTATAAAGCGTATAAAAATAGTGAATTATTTATCAAAAATGAAAATGAAAATAATCAATTATTTAAAATGTTAAATACTGCAGCAACATCAACTTTTCGGTTAAATCATTTTCATAAAGAAATAGAGATTTTGGATAAGGACTTCGTTAACAATAGTTACTTTTTCTTTAATCAAATACACAATAATGATTTCATTAAGATGATTAAAAAAATTTTGGTTAAATTTGGATTTGATGACGATTTAAGTCATGTAATTTATGATAATTTATTGGCTTATTTTACTAATATTTCCACTACCACCACTAATAAACCAGTGATAACGAAGAACTTAACTTTAAGAATTTTATATTTTAGTTACCTTTACGCTCGTCGTATTAATGTAAACGATTTTGATTTTAATAACAATAATCCAGTTGAAATTTATGCGCAAGACTTGTGGGATATTTTAAAAAATGGTGGTTTTATTATAAAAAGGAAATTTTTGGAAAATATAAAAGCTACAATTTTTAACGACAATCAATTACTAGAATTTTATGATAAAGCTTGTTGCAATATTCTTTTTAATCATATTAATTCCATTAAGTATCAAATAATTAAAAATTATTATATTAAATGCTTTAGAGGAGAATTCCCTTTATTAATAAACAAAAAACACTTTGAGGAAGTAATTTTTGTATTAAAAAACGTTGATAAATTTTATAAAATTATATTTATTTCAAATGATGATGAGAAAAATTCATCAAAATTTGAAATAAATTTATCTAAGTTTACTTCTCCAGATAGCATTTTACAAAAATTTTGGTGGTGTTCCAAACGTAGGTAATATATTTATTAAAAAATAGATAATTTTTTTAAACGAAAATAATTTATTGTATGTTTTTCTGATAGTATTACTTTTTGAAGACTGTTAAGTTATAATTTTTATTTAAAAATATATTGTTGTTATATGTAGTTAAGAAACGTTTATATATAATTTAATTTATTTAAAGATTTATAAATTATTTTTTTATATTTAAAAAATTTAATAATAAAAATTTTTTTATGAAAATTTGAGTTTGTTCATCAACGTGATTTTTCGAGGCAAAAAAAATATTTTTCAAATTTTTGTTGACTCGAAAAAGTGATTTTTGACCTTTACTTTTTTAAATTTTTTTTTTGCGTTAATTTTCATTCGGATAACCGCCTAGTTTTCTCCTGGACGCTGTTTGAAAATTAAAAAAAATATATTTTTTCATGTTTTCTAGTAAGAAAAAAAATCTAATTTTAGGTTTTTAAATTTATTTAACCATAATTGCAATACGAAATTTAATTTATTTGTGTAATTTTAATAAAATAAATAAAAAATACCTAATCTTGATCACCCCGTATTTCGTTTAATTCATAATTCATTCGAAACACGAACGAAAGCAGCTTTTTGCGTCTATACCTGACTATAGAATGTGGACGCCGAGTAGTTGACAAGTGACATTGAACTGATAACTGATAAATCATCCATCGTTCAGCGCGTTTTTTTCGAGATCTTCAAATTAAAAAAGTAAGTTATCCCTTCATTCTTCTATCTAATTAATATAATTTATGTATTTGCAATAAACTAAAACACTTTACTGATGTTTTCCATTGATAATTCTAAGGTTTTAATAATTAATGCAAAAATTGTAATGCACACGACCATGTTTCGGCGTTTTTCAAGCTAAAACACGTTTTGAGATTGAAAGTGTTGAAATATTACCTTTTGATTAACTTTAATCGTTTTGAGATACCAATCATGGATTTAGAGGCGAAAATAATGTTTTTTTAATGAATTCAATTCCGGGGAGTAAAATTATTTTACGCCAGAAGCTTTACGAGAGCAAATTTACCAACCCGAAGGTTTTATTTTAAGTCGATTACTTCCAACGCATTAGTTGGGATATAATCGAAAGTCGACTATTTCGTCTTAAATTGTAATCGATAAATTAAAATTCACGTGACGGAAAAGCCGTCACTTAAAACTAAATTTGACGGTAGTCGATCAATTCAATCGATTAAACCATCGTTAATTAACGACGATGGGAATTTGCTTCGTCCTCTCTCGTTGCTTGATGATCATTCGATTGAGGTTTAAGTCGAAATAGCGCAACCAGCTCTATTAGCGTTAAATTAAAGAGTAAAACTTAGTAACAAATCCAATTTATAAGAATAGAAGCTTTAATAGAGTTTTTATTAAGAATATGAAATGTCATAAGTTGAGGTATTTAGGTCAATAAATATATACAGGGCGTTCCACTTTCTAAAAAAAACGTTTAATCAAAATCAAATTTCAAAAAAAATTAAGTCACTCAAAATTTAAGATTTTTGGTCGACATAAATTTTCACCTAAAATTTTTTACAATTTTTGTCTTTGTGGGATTAGCTCAACACTTTTAAGAAATCTGCAAAAAAAAGCTACTTTGTATAATTTTTTGATTCCTGGTCTGATTTTGAAAAAACTTTTTATGCAGTTTTACTAAGAACTGTATGTGTAACAAAATATAAAAAAATTGAGCCCTTACATTTTTTCGTTTTCAATTAAAAAAATAAAATCTGAAGAAGTGATTGATTATTTTAATTTTTTTTTTAATTTTTTGACTCGTCTGATTTTGATAATACTTTTTATGCAATTTTACTAAGGACTGTATGTGTAACAAAATATAAAAAAATTGAGCCCTTACATTTTTTTGTTTTCGATTAAAAAAATAAAATCTGAAGAAGTGATTGATTATTTTCATTTTTTTTTTAATTTTTTGACACGTCGTCGGATTTTGATAATACTTTTTATGTAATTTTATTAAGGACTGTATCTGTAATAAAATATAAAAAAATTGAGCACTTGCATTTTTTGTTTTCGATTAAATAAATAAAATCTGACAAAGTGATCGATTATTTTCATTCTTTTTTAAATTTTTTGACTCCTGCTCTGATTTTGAAAAAACTTTTTATGCAGTTTTACTAAGCACTGTATGTGTAACAAAATATAAAAAAATTAAGCCCTTACATTTTTTCGTTTTCGATTTAAAAAATAAAATCTGAAGAAGTGATTGATTATTTTAATTTTTTGACTCATCGTCTGATTTTGATAATACTTTTTATCTAATTTTATTAAGGACTGTATGTGTAACAAAATATAAAAAAATTGAGTCCTTACAGTTTTTCGTTTTCGATTAAAAAAAATAAAATCTGAAGAAGCGACTGATTATTTTCATTCTTTTTAAAAATTTTTGACTCCTGGTCTGATTTTGAAAAAACTTTTTATGCAGTTTTACTAAGCACTGTATGTGTAACAAAATATAAAAAAATTAAGCCTTTACATTTTTTCGTTTTCGATTTAAAAAATAAAATCTGAAGAAGTGATTGATTATTTTAATTTTAATTTTTTTTTTTAATTTTTTGACTCTTCGTCTGATTTTGATAATACTTTTTATCTAATTTTATTAAGGACTGTATGTGTAACAAAATATAAAAAAATTGAGTCCTTACAGTTTTTTTTTTCGATTAAAAGAATAAAATCTGAAGAAGTGATTGATTATTTCCATTTTTTTTAAATTTTTTGACTCGTCGTCTGATTTTGATAATATTTTTTATGTAATTTTATTAAGGACTGTATCTGTAATAAAATATAAAAAAATTGAGCACTTGCATTTTTTTGTTTTCGATTAAAAAAATAAAATCTGACAAAGTGATCGATTATTTTCATTCTTTTTTAAATTTTTTGACTCCTGCTCTGATTTTGAAAAAACTTTTTATGCAGTTTTACTAAGCACTGTATGTGTAACAAAATATAAAAAAATTAAGCCCTTACATTTTTTCGTTTTCGATTTAAAAAATAAAATCTGAAGAAGTGATTGATTATTTTAATTTTTTGACTCATCGTCTGATTTTGATAATACTTTTTATCTAATTTTATTAAGGACTGTATGTGTAACAAAATATAAAAAAATTGAGTCCTTACAGTTTTTCGTTTTCGATTAAAAAAATAAAATCTGAAGAAGCGACTGATTATTTTCATTCTTTTTAAAAATTTTTGACTCCTGGTCTGATTTCGAAAAAACTTTTTATGCAATTTTATTAAGGACTGCATTTATAACAAAATATAAAAAAAATTGAGCCCTTACATTATTTAGTTTTCGATTTAAAAAATAAAATCTGAAGAAGTGATTGATTATTTTAATTTTTTTTTTTAATTTTTTGACTCTTCGTCTGATTTTGATAATACTTTTTATCTAATTTTATTAAGGACTGTATGTGTAACAAAATATAAAAAAATTGAGTCCTTACAGTTTTTTTTTTCGATTAAAAGAATAAAATCTGAAGAAGTGATTGATTATTTCCATTTTTTTTAAATTTTTTGACTCGTCGTCTGATTTTGATAATATTTTTTATGTAATTTTATTAAGGACTGTATCTGTAATAAAATATAAAAAAATTGAGCACTTGCATTTTTTTGTTTTCGATTAAAAAAATAAAATCTGACAAAGTGATCGATTATTTTCATTCTTTCTTAAATTTTTTGACTCCTGCTCTGATTTTGAAAAAACTTTTTATGCAGTTTTACTAAGCACTGTATGTGTAACAAAATATAAAAAAATTAAGCCCTTACATTTTTTCGTTTTCGATTTAAAAAATAAAATCTGAAGAAGTGATTGAT
The DNA here is from genome assembly GCA_963971135.1 of Stenus bimaculatus. Lineage (NCBI taxonomy): Eukaryota > Metazoa > Arthropoda > Insecta > Coleoptera > Staphylinidae > Stenus > Stenus bimaculatus. The sequence continues at coordinate 26,222,098 of OZ020186.1, read as the reverse complement.
TATTTTAATTTTTTGACTCATCGTCTGATTTTGATAATACTTTTTATCTAATTTTATTAAGGACTGTATGTGTAACAAAATATAAAAAAATTGAGTCCTTACAGTTTTTCGTTTTCGATTAAAAAAATAAAATCTGAAGAAGCGACTGATTATTTTCATTCTTTTTAAAAATTTTTGACTCCTGGTCTGATTTCGAAAAAACTTTTTATGCAATTTTATTAAGGACTGCATTTATAACAAAATATAAAAAAAATTGAGCCCTTACATTATTTAGTTTTCGATTAAAAAAGTAAAACCTGATAAAGTGATTTTCATTATTTTTAAATTTTTTGACTTCTGGTCTGATTTTGAAAAAACTTTTTATGCAATTTTATTAAGGACTATATCTGTAATAAAATATAAAAAAAATTGAGCCCTTACATTTTTTTGTTTTCGATTAAAAAAATAAAATCTGAAAAAGTTACCGATTATTTTCATTCTTTTTGAACTTTTTTGATTTCTGATCTGATTTTGAAAAAACTTTTTATGCAATTTTATTAAGGACTGTATCTGTAATAAAATATAAAAAAATTGAGCCCGTAAATATTTTTGTTTTCGATTAAAAAAATAAAATCAGAAAAAGTGATTGATTATTTTAATTTTAATTTTTTTTTTAATTTTTTGACTTCTGGTCTGATTTTGAAAATACTTTTTATGCAATTTTATTAAGGACTGTATGTGTAACAAAATATAAAAAAATTGAGCCCTTATATTGTTTTCGATTAAAAAAATAAAATCTGAAGAAGCGACAGATTATTTTCAATCTTTTTGAAATTTTTTTACTCCTGGTCTGATTTCGAAAAAACTTTTTATACAATTTTATTAAGGACTGCATCTGTAACAAAATATAAAAAAAATTGAGCCCTTACATTATTTAGTTTTCGATTAAAAAAGTAAAATCTGATAAAGTGACTGATTATTTTCATTATTTTTAAATTTTTTGACTTCTGGTCTGATTTTGAAAAAACTTTTTATGCAATTTTATTAAGGACTGTATCTGTAATAAAATATAAAAAAATTGAGCCCTTACATTTTTTTGTTTTCGATTAAAAAAATAAAATCAGAAAAAGTGATCGATTATTTTAATTTTTTTTTAATTTTTAGACTTCTGGTCTGATTTTGAAAATACTTTTTATGCAATTTTATTAAGGACTGTATGTGTAACAAAATATAAAAAAATTGAGCCCTTATATTGTTTTCGATTAAAAAAATAAAATCTGAAAAAGTGACCGATTATTTGCATTCTTTTTTAAATTTTTTTGACTTGTGGTCAGATTTTGAAAAAAACTTTTTATGCAATTTTATTCAGGACTGCATCTGTAACAAAATATAAAAAAATTGAGCCCTTACATTTTTTTGTTTTCGATTAAAAAAATAAAATTTGAACAACTGATTGATTACTTTCATTGTTTTTTAAATTTTTTGACTCCTGGTCTGATTTTGAAAATACTTTATGCAATATTAAGTATTGCATCTGTAACAAAATACAAAAAAAATTGAGCACTTATATTTTTTCAAAAAAACATAATTTTTAATATTTTTATTAAAGAAAATTTTAATGATACTTTAAACTAACAATTTTTTAATATTAAAACAATCAATTTGTGCTCTAAAACTATAATAGTTGAATCTAATTAGAATCTTTTCTTTGACTTATCAATGTTTTCTTCATCCATTTAATTTCATGAGTTTCCTAAAAGACCACATACTTTAAAATAATGCAGTTGAACTGTTTCTGTGAATTTCCTTTCCCAGAAGCAATGCAGATTTTCAAATTCGAATAAAAAAACATACATTATTCACTAATGTAAACCAATAATGCATTGCAGGTATCCTTCGGAAAATGTATAGAAATTTGAGATCGGGAAATTATTATTTCTCATCCATTTTTGTTTTCAATATGAGACCACTTGACCTATTTTTAGGCCTTTTGGATATTCTTCAATTTGGATGTCTAGATTTATGAGGTATGTAGTACGACTTCACAAACTACAAGCTTTCATATGGTTTGATACGTTAATACTATTTTTTAGTTTATTTCGGTTTCTAATGGGCTGAGTTGGAAGAAACAACTTACGTTCTAAACCAAGATGAACTTGGCTAAAAATTTATTTCGTTTGTTTGTGATTGAACTACTCGCAACAAAATTTACTAACAAAAACCATTTTTATGTAAATTTCAGATTAAAAATTGGAATTTCAATCAATTTAACTAATAATTTTTTTTAATAGGCAAATATGAACATGAATGATGGCTGGGACAGTGGTGCGTCTTCCTACCCTGATCAGATGAGCAACAATGAGGATTGGGGCGGCAGAGGTGGTGGTAGAGGAGGCGGACGAGGACGTGGAGGTCGTGGCAGGAGTGATTATCAAAGACCCAGCGACAGATCGGATGGTGGAAGAACTTGGACCAATTCGCGATCAAGACAATTCCAGAATGCAGATGAGAAAACAGAAAAACTGAATCTGCCGGAAAAATTCATTGGCAGATTTATAGGTAAGATAAGATGGTTATTTTATTAACTCAACATTTAGTTCATACTTCATAAGCGGGTTAGTTGCTATAGTATGACTGCCAGTTGTAAACTTTAGTCTTAAATTTCATTGTAAATTAGGTGTTTTTTGACACTGTTTCTTCTAGAACTTTTATGTCCCCAAAAATAAAAATTCCAAGTATAAACTTTTTCCAATAAAATCTACCTAGTAGCTGAGTTGTTTAATTTGTTTAGGTCGTGGAGGAAACCATATAAATGGTTTGAAGGACAAATATCAGATAAGAATAAACGTCGAGCAAGGCGAAGGAGATTCCTCTTTATCATTGATAGGTCCTGAAGATTTGTTAAATTTTGCTAAGTCAGATATCTCACAAATGATCGATGATTGGAGTAAACAAGATGAAGGAGGAAACAACTGGCAAGATAGGAGGGGTAATAATCGTCAAGAAGGTCGTGGAAACTGGCAGCAGAGAGGAAACAATCGGCAAGATGATGGCGGCCATGGCGGTTGGCAAGACAGGAGGGGAAACCATCAAGATGGAGGTGGGAATGATTGGCAACAAAGTGGTGGTCAGAATTGGTAGAGTAGAAGCGGTAACAATCGCCAAGAAGATTGGGGAAACGATTGGCAAGATATAATTAAATAATATCGAATTAAAGTGAATAATAAATTATTTTCTTTAATTTACATCTTTCTAAAATTTTTTTCAACATAAATATTTCCCTAATAATTACTTATAATTAATGAATATTATCTAGCAATGTTAGCAAGATTATGCATTTATTGTTCGCAATAAAAGTCTTCTACCTAAATTACTTTAAATCTCCTTTTTACCTACTTCGAAAATTCAATGTTCTGCTTTGAATTTTATTTCAGTTTTACTCGCATAATACCTTCACCTTCCTCCAAAAAATCATTAACTCCTAACACAACATAAGGTGCAATATTATGTGAAAAAATCTACAAATTTACCTTCAGGCATGGAGTATGGATACTAGTCATTGTATATTGTATCCATGCTTCAGGTTAAATTTAATTGTGGCAAGTGGCAAAATGTAAGTGACTTTGTAGGAAGAGGATGATATAAGTGTAAGTGAAATGAAAATTGTCACCGCAGCAATATATTCAAAAATTCTAGTATATAAATATAAGTATATACTTATGCCATGGTACAACTAGGCCTTAACGACTCTCAATTTAGTATTATTTATTATTTTATATACGAATAAACAGAAATTTTACTAAAGTTTAAATCACTTAAATTGCATGGTGCTGCCATCTTTCGGCAACGCGTTTGATTAGCCGCTAAAGGCACTTTTACCTCTAATTATAGATGGCAGCACTCGCGCTGCCATTTTTTACTACCATAGAACTTTTTGGAATAGAAAAAATATTTTAATTAATTCTATTATACAAGGTGATCGCTAAGATTACACAAAAAACATTTAAGGCCGATTTGTAATCAGCAGAAGCATAATAATGAGGTACCCGGTACTCCACACTTACGTGCGTTGATTGCGTACCCTTAAAACATGTAATTTGTGTCAGATGACTCGACCAATTTATTAACTTAGAGTTAATTATAATGTGAAAATTGTGATAGGAGGATTTTGTGTGAGACACGCTTTGGACAAGTCCTAAAACACGCACTTTACCTCTTCACTTCCTTCAAAACCAAATTATTGGTCATTAAAAATTTTATTATTGTCGAAATATGGCACCAAACCCGCTCGATAATCTTAGATATATATTTGGTATTAAGGATATAAAGTTGAACTTCCCTACAACGAACTTCCATAAAACGAATTTCTCTATACAGGGTGGTGATTATTTCGATGCTTACCATTGGTATTTTTTAAAGTGGAAGAGATACAAGGTCGGTTAAATGAAGGGAAAGTTGCGCATTCTTATAGCCATTAAAAATCTGAAATAAAATTTAAGATATTTAAACTCACTGCAAAATTATAGCCAAAAATCTAAAAAATGTGATTTTAGAAAATAATTTATATTTTCCAAACCATTACTGCTACATCAATGAAATTTGGTACCTTTAAATTGTTGACTATTCTGAGTTAAATGACGGCAAAAAATAATTTTTTGGCCTCCTAGATTCGAAGCCGCGATATTCAACTTTTTTATTTCTTATGGCCGCCATATTGGATTTTTACCTCATCAGATAATAAATAATAATACATTTTTAGATTGCTAATCAACATGAATGTGTTCCCTTAGATAATGTATTAAATTTGAAAATTTGTATAAAAAACAAATGAAATCAATGTTTTATGGACAGTTTCCATGGTTACCATAAAAATATCGCCTCAAATGAAACTTTAAATTTGATGAAAATTCTACAAATAAAAAAGCAAATACTTTAGTCATTTATTTGTTTAATATTATAAAGACACCTGTTATTTACATAAAATGCTCATATTATGCAGGTCATTTGTTTACTATTATTATTTTCTTTATTATTAGAGTAATTTTGAGGAGATATTTTTATAGTAACAATGGAAACTGTCCATAAAACGCATAGCTTTCATTTGTTTTTTATACAAATTCTTAAATTTAACACATTTTCTAAAGGAACATATTAAAGTTAATTAGCAATCTGAAAATATATTATTATTTATTATCCGATGATGTAAAAATTCAACATATGGCGGCCATAAGAAATACAAAAGTTGAATATCGGGGCTTCGAATTTAGGAGGCCAAAAAATTAGTTTTTGACGTCACTTGACTCAGAATAGTCAATAATTTAAAGGTACCATCTTACCTATCAAGTTGTATTTTTACCAGGAAAGTTGTAGTTTTGATCTCTTCCACTATACGTAATTTTTCGGGTGGTGAATCCGAATCTGAGATTTGCTAATAAAATTTCGTAATGCAACATTGAAAAAATGCAAAAAAATATTCATTGTTTCAGGGTTTTTTGCTTATACCTCGGATACTATCAACTTTTCGTAAGTAACTTTCCTTTTCAAACTGAAAGTTCATAGAATTTTCTAAAAAAATTCTCAATTTATATTTTTATAATTAAAAAAAATAAGTAACGAAATTTTATAAGAAAATATAAGTTTTATTCAAATTATTTACAATTATATAAAAAATATTAAAGACATGCATGAAATTATTTAAAATATATAGCGTGTTCTTAAAATCTAAGCATGCAGAATAAACAATAAATTTTTTTAAAGTAAAAAATATAAAAGGGCATTCCAAAAATTAATTTAAACATAATTTTTTAAAATTTTCTGTGGGGTAATTTTCAAAAATTACTTCAAATTTTGCTTGCACAAAACTTTCTATAGGTACAATTGTGTTTAGATCAGAAAATAGTATATTTCTTCTCCCTCCGCATTCTTCATTAAAATTTTTGCACAACTCCCTAACTATCACAGTTTTTCTTTGATCCTCCTTCACTCCATTCTCGGGATATAAAACTAACAGCCTAAAATGATATTCCTTGCGAAAGTTGAAGGAATGTACATGTAGTGAAGATATATTGTAACACACTCTGTATAAAATATCGTTGTCGAAGGCAGTGTGTGAGGAAAAAGAAGAACAATCTTTACCCCAAGACATGTTCATCATGAACAATTTAGCATCCTCCGTCTTTGGGGTAAGAAAATCAAACGGCACGTTTCGTCGAACATATATTTCGGTCATCATAATTGGGTGAGCTGTTTTCACGTGATTCACCAATTCTTCACGTTTCCCATAAAACTTACATCCACTCACCTCACATTTAAAGTGAAAAAACATACAATTTCTTTTGTGAAACTCAACTTGTCCTAAAGATAATATAGCGTCACAACCAAATATTTTAAATTCACAGTTGAATTTGCTTAAATCCTCGCAAAGTCGCTCCAAATAAAAATTTCGTATGGATTTGTTCTTCAGGGAACCTCTACAAGTTGGGCACACAACCACGTTTTTGATGCAACCGTCACAAAGTGAGTGCCCAAATTCGCATTGGTATATTGGTGCGTGCATGTTTTGGATGCATATTGGGCATTCAATTTTGTTGATGGAGTGTGGGATCAAAATCTTGTTGTCATTCATGATTCTTTCTAAAAAAAATGAAAATATCACAATTATTAAGTAATTCATAAACACACAAGGTTTTTATTAAAAGCTGTATAATATTTTTATAAAATTTTCATGCGATTTTTTGAGGTTTTAGCTTAAAGATGCAGGAATTTATTAGAATTCATGGAAGCATAAAAAAATCTCAAAAAACAATGGGAAAAAATTTTGAACGAAAAGACTACGATTTGATTTTTTTTCTAAATTTACTGTAAAATGACATACAAAAATTGTTAATTTTAATACTTTTACTTCCAGTTTAATACCCACTGCTTAAATAGAAAAATATTACACGTTAATTTAGAAAAAATTAACATTGCATTAAAAATGTACACAACAAAATATAAAATATAAAAAAAACTTACCTTAAAATTCAATGAGTTGTAACGATGAAACTGTGTTTAACTCTTAATGATTTTCTTCAAAAATTTAACAATTTTGATACATGACTTACTGATATAGTAGTCTAGTATCTTGACAATTTTTGACTTTACTAGACGAAGCTGTTATTTGGAATGATCTTGGTTGAAATAATTTTGGTTTAAATAAGTAAACAGGGATATAAGGGTGGGGGTAATTGCTGCTAATACTAAACTAGTTATATTGCTGATTCCATTAAGGGCTTTATTTACCATTGAATTTGAGGCTTTTCTTTTTACTTTCGATGAGTATTTAATTATAGGTAATAAAAATCTTTATAAATTCACATATTGTAGTTTAATATTGATATTAATTTGTTTTGTTTTCAAGAAAATTTTAGTAAATTTTAAGAAATTGATATTAAAAATATAATTTCGAGAATAATTACAGAGTTTCATGAGGTTTAAAGTAGTTTTATTAGAAAATATATTCTTTTCTTAAATAAATTTTAAACAGATAAGCATTTTAAAATTTTCATATTAAAATTATCCAATTTAAAAATTTAATGAATTTCTTTAATTTTGTTATTTCATTAAAAAAAACGGGATTTGCGCAATTTCTTTTTAAAATTTTGCCATTTTAATTTGTGAAAAAAATAAGATGCTCTTTTTGATTTAAAAAAATAGTTGATTCAATCGCCTATTTTTTCGATTTTTTTTTCAAAGTCAACTCATTGAATGAAATGTGATTATACAGGGTGTCCCAATTTGAGTTGCATTACATGGGTACCTTATTTTGTATTAATAATATTCGGCAATGTTTTGCAGTTTTTTGTACTTATTCAGACGCCATTTAAATTTATCAAAAAATTCTGAACCCATCCGAAGATAAACGAAAGAAACCGAAAACGTGTTTTTTTTTTAAATGTCGATTATTTCGTTAATTAGATAAGTTACAAAAAATATTTTGGATAAAAGAGTTATTTGTTTCGTTTTTTTTTTTTTAATTTTCTTCTTGGGGTACAATGTAAAATGTTCTGGCTATAATTTTGTTTTCTTGATTGGTATGGCTGTACTTTGTCTTTTAATTCGACAAAAATTTATCCTCTTAAATTAATCAAATAGTTTATGAATTATCACAGAATTTCGAATTAACGACGTTTTCTGTGGGAACAAAATTCAAAAGAAACTGTGGGCTGTTCCGATCTTTACTATTGGGTTTACTTGTCGATGATATCTTGTCTACTTTCTACAATTTTCTTCTGCTCACTTCTTTTTTGGGACACCCTGTATTTAAAAAATGATTCCAATAAATTATAATAAAAATTAAAAATGTCCGGATTTCGGAGAAATATTTATATTGATCACCAAACTCTTAGAATTTTCAATTTTAAGAGGGTTTAGAGTAACTAGATTAATTTAGGGTGAAAAGTTATAAAAGGGCCGTAATTAAAGTTAATTATTCAGATCCTTCGCAGGTAGCTATAAAATAAAAGGTGAATTACAAGAGACAATTATATTTGATATTAACTATAATTACAAGTTTTTTCTGAAAATTAATGAATTTTTGAAATTTTTTGAATTATAGTCAGAAAATTGTAAATTGTACCCTAAAAAGAAAATTTAAAAAACAAAACAAATAACTTTTATCCAAAATATTTTTAAGATATCTAGTTACCAAAATAATCGACATTTTACAAAAATTAAGTTCTCGATTTTTTCTGTTTATCTTCGGAATGATTCAGAATTTTTGATAATTTTAAATGGCATCTGAATAAGTATAAAAAAACTGCAAAACATTGCCCATATAACCAAATATGTAACTTTATTAATAAAAAAGGTGCCCATGTAATGCAACTCAAATTGGGGCACCCTGTATAATAAAAATTATACAAAAAAGTAAATATTTACTTTTAAAGTTTTTTATAATTTAATAACAAATTACTAAATTTTTACTAAACAAACTTGAAGATTGATGTTAGAAATAATCTAAATAAATAAATAAATAATAAATTTAAAATAAATCTAGAAATAGGTATAATAAAGCAAATGTTGATTTAAATAAACTTAAACTGGATTTTTTCAGTCTCCAAAGAAACTAATAATGGATTTTTAAATTAACTAACATGCTATATTATTTTCAATGAGTTGATTTTGAAAAAAAATCGAAAAATTAGGTGATTGAGTAAAAATATTTTTTTTAATCTAAAATAGGATCTGATTTTTTCCAAATTAATATCATAAAATAGGAAAATAATCCACAAATCCCGTTATTTAATAAAATGACAAAATTAAAGAAATTCATTTGAGTTTGAAGTGGGATAATTTTAATATGAAAACTTTATAATGCTTATCTGTTTAAAATTTATTTATTTAAGAAAATAAAATATTTAAAAAAAAAACTACTTTGAACCTCATAAAATTCGGTTGATATTCTTGAAATTATATTTTTAATATCAATTTCTTAAAATTTACTAAAATTTTCTTATATAAATTATACAAACCAAAATTACACAGATTTTCAAATTCGAAAATTTTTTTCATTAAACAAAATAGTATTAAATACGTTTACTAATAATTATTTCATTTAAAGGTTTATTATATATTTAATATTTATTAATTTATTGAAGAAAATAATACTTTCCAATAAATTTTACTTCCTCAAACCTTAAAGAACAAACTCCGTAGTTATTCTCCAAAATTATATTTTTAATATCAGTTTCTTAAAATTTACTTAAATTTTCTTGGAAGCAACAAATTATTCATATTAAACTACATTAAGTCAGCTTATGAAGATTTTTATTACCTATAATTAAATACGCATCTCCAGGAAAAAGATAATCCTCAAATTCAATGGTAAATAAAGCCCTTAATGAAATCAGTAATATAACTAGTTTAGTATTAGCAGTAATTACCCCCACCCTTATATCCCTGTTTACTTATTTAAACGAAAATTATTTCAACCAAGATCATTCCAAACAACAGCTTCGTCTAGTGAAGTCAAAAATTGTCAAAATACTATACTACTATATCAGTAAGTCTTGTATCAAAATTGTTAATTTTTTGAAGAAAATCATTAAAAGTTAAACACTGTTTCATCGTTATAACTCATTGAATATTAAGGTAAGTTTTTTTATATTTTGTTGTGTACATTTTTAATGCAATGTTAATTTTTTTCTAAATTAACGTGTAATATTTTTTTATTTAAGCAGTGGGTATTAAACTGGAAGTAAAAGTATTAAAATTAACAATTTTTGTATGTAATTTTACAGAAAATTTAGAAAAATAAATCAAGTCGTAAAGCTTTTTCGTTCAAAATTTTTTCGCATTGTTTTTTGAGATTTTTTTATGCTTCCATGAATTCTAATAAATTCCTGCATCTTTAAGCTAAAACCTCAAAAAATCGCATGAAAATTTTATAAAAATACTATAAAGCTTTTAATAAAAACCTTGGGTGTTTATGAATTACTTAATAATTGTGATATTTTCATTTTTTTTAGAAAGAATCATGAATGACAACAAGATTTTGATCCCACACTCCATCAACAAAATTGAATGCCCAATATGCATCCAAAACATGCACGCACCAATATACCAATGCGAATTTGGGCACTCACTTTGTGACGGTTGTATCAAAAACGTGGTTGTGTGCCCAACTTGTAGAGGTTCCCTGAAGAACAAATCCATACGAAATTTTTATTTGGAGCGACTTTGCGAGGATTTAAGCAAATTCAACTGTGAATTTAAAATATTTGGTTGTGACGCTATATTATCTTTAGGACAAGTTGAGTTTCATAAAAGAAATTGTTTGTTTTTTCACTTCAAATGTGAGGTGAGTGGATGTAAGTTTTATGGGAAACGTGAAGAATTGGTGAATCACGTAAAAACAGCTCACCCAATTATGATGACCGAAAAATATGTTCGAGGAAACGTGCCTTTCGATTTTCTTACCCCAAAGACGGAGGATGCTAAATTGTTCATGATGAACATGTCTTGGGGTAAAGATTGTTCTTCTTTTTCCTCACACACTGCCTTCGACAACGATATTTTATACAGGGTGTGTTACAATATATCTTCACTACATGTACATTCCTTCAACTTTCGCAAGGAAAATCATTTTAGGCTGTTAGTTTTATATCCCGAGAATGGAGTGAAGGAGGATCAAAGAAAAACTGTGATAGTTAGGGAGTTGTGCAAAAATTTTAATGAAGAATGCGGAGGGAGAAGAAATATACTATTTTCTGATCTAAACACAATTGTACCTATAGAAAGTTTTATGCAAGCAAAATTTGAAGTAATTTTTGAAAATTACCCCACAGAAAATTTTAAAAAATTATGTTTAAATTAGTTTTTGGAATGCCCTTTTGTATTTTTTACTTTAAAAAAATTTATTGTTTATTCTGCATGCTTAGATTTTAAGAACACGCTATATATTTTAAATAATTTCATGCATGCTTTAATATTTTTTTAAATAATTGTAAATAATTTGAATAAAACTTATATTTTCTTATAAAATTTCGTTACTTATTTTTTTTTCAATTATAAAAAAATATATCAAAAATATAGTTTTTTGTGCTCACAAAGACCCCTAGCGGAAAATTTGGCAATGGGGTAGTTTTTATTTCTTCCTTTATACAAGTGTTTTGTGGTGCTGAATCCGAATTCGAGGTTTTCCAACAAATATACCAAAAATTCAGTTTTTTGATCCCTTGTTTATGGTTATCATATAAAGCAGTGGCGTACCCAGAAATTTTTGTGGGTACACTCTTGACAAGTAAAAAGCAAATGTATTTCTACTTCCATTTAAACAAAAAAATAAAGAAACAAAAGCAAAAACCACAGAAAAATTTAATTCTTAAATTCATAAATTTTTAAAATGTATAAAACAAAACCTGGAAAATTCATCATATATTTTTTTAATAGAAAAGCTTTTAAACATTTTACATTAAATTTTTACACACAAATTTACGTATATTCTATCTATAAAATAACATTAAACACAAACAAATTTAATAAAAACAATTAATTCAAAAAATATTTAAAGTTTAACCAACTAAGTTATTTTAATAAAAAGTAACAACTTTTTATTATACTATCAAATAATTTATTATTAATAATCAAAACATACAATAATGTGTACTCTTTTAATTGTAAATCCATTTTTAAGTCTGCGAAGATTTTTTAAAATTTCAGTTAAAAATAATGGACACAAGAAAAAATAAACTCGTACAATTATTAACAATTTAAAGCACAATAAGTTAAAGAGATTTGTGCATGGAATTAAATAAATGAATTTTTGTTCTTCACATGATTTTTTTCGTCTCGCCAAAACGTGTTTTTTCAGAAAATTTTTGGCGAAAAGAATAATAAAGACATGACTAGGCGAGGCAAAGAAATTAATAATTTAAAATAATCGCTTAGCATTTTTTTTTTAATTAACACCAATTATTCTTTAATACAATATTGTAAAAATAATTATTGAGTGTATAAAAATCTGGCGATAAAATAGGAAAATTAAAAATTTTTGTGGCCTTACTATAAAATTTTCGTAATTAAATTTGTACATGTAATTTTAGAATTTGCCGTCGGAGTAAATTTTATTTTTCGATTTCTTATAATGAGTATTCGGACGGTGTCGAAGAAAATAAAAGCCTAAAAATGATCAAAAAAAATTCTTACTAAAATGCGTAATTATAGTTGGCACCGAAAATGAAATATTTTTATAAAACTCAATTTTTTGGATATGTTTATCTTATTGGGTTATTTTAACCTCTGAGTTACATTTGCTAAAGCCACTGCAAATGCTTGTAGTGCAGAGAATGGGTATTGGAAGTCCAATGTGTATGCATTTCCATCGATTCTACCAAATTGCATCACCTGAAAAAAAAAACGAAATTATTTTGAGTCTTCAGTTTTTTTCTTAATTTTACCTGTTTTCCTCTAAATTCTATTTGGAAGTTCTTGGCTGACTCCTGCGTAACTCGTCCACCAAAATCAAGTTGGTAAACTTGACTATTTTCATTCCACATCGGTGCTTTGTTATGCATTACAAATTCTCTCCGTTGAGGCACTATGTGGTTGTTACAGTTACTGCCGTTTGGTTCTATTTTTCCTCTTTTCAACTACAAAAAATTAAAAAAAAATCAGTAAACACAATGTCTGTTTATTATGGATTCGTGAATATATGGTTTTGTTATGCACGCCAGGAGCCTTATTCTTAAACACGATATCGTATACGATCATGTCGATTGATTCAAAAATATCTCCCCAGCAAATATTTTAATTTTGTAGTGTTTTACACAAATCTCTGTAGAAAATTTGTTTATACAGATTTTTTTAAAATCAAAATTGCAAAATATGCTTAAATTAATGAGGTTTTTGAAAAATCTTACTGCGTAAAAATAGCACCATGCTTATTATTTTTATTGCGTTTTAAATGCGTTTAAAAAAATTTCTTAAATTTGTTGACTTTTACAAAAATCGCTGTAGAAAATTCGAAAATAAAGATATTTTTAAAATTCAAGTTCTGAAATGCGTATATTTAGATAAACTTTGTGATAAAATTTAGCGCCAGAAAATATCTTAATTAATCTTTTTTTATTGCACTTAAAGTCGAGCATTATGATTTAATTTTGTTGGCTTTTACAAAAACCTCCATGGAAAATTTGTTTATAAAAATTTTCTTTAAACAAAAATTGCAAAATACGCCTAAATTAATGAGGTTTTTGAAAAATTTTGTCGCGTTAAAATATCAGGACGAATAATTTTTTTATGGCCTTATCAATGCGCTTGTAGTGGAAAATTTGCGTTATTAGAAATTCAATCGATTAAAAATTGTGTTGGCGTTTACAAAAAACGCTGTAAAAAATTTGTTTATTAACGTATTTTTAAAATTTAAATTGCAAATTACTCAAAAATCATTACAATTTTTAAAATAACTCATTTTATAAAAATTTGATTATGCATACTTTATGTATCGCGTTATAAATAAGGTTTATCTGAAAGATATGATTAAAATTTTATAAAAACTGCAATTATTTTTAAATATATTTTTGAAAATCAAGTTGTAAGATACGTAGAAATTATTGAGGTTTTTGAAAAAGTTTACCACGTAGAAATATCACCAAGTTTGCTGTTTTTATAGCCTTTTAAATGCGCCTTAAAAAAAATCTGAAATTTGTCGACTTTTATAAAAATCGTTGTAAAAAATTTATTACCAAATATATTTAAAAAATTTAAGTTCTAGAACATGTCAATTTAGATAAAGTTTTTAGCAAAATTTAGCGCCAGAAAATATCTTAATTAATAAAAATTTTATCGGACTTTATGTAAGCGTTTTGGATTAATTTTGTAGACTTTTACAAAAATCTATGTAGGAAATTTATTCATAAAGATTTTTTTTAAATTAAAATTGCGTAATACGCCTAATTTAATGAGGTTTTTGAAAAATTTTATAGCGTTAAAAAATCATGACGAATAATTTTTTTATGGCCGTAGAAAAGCGTTTATAGAATCCTAGGAATTCAATCGATTCAAAATTGTGACGAGGTTTACAAAAAACGCTGCAAAAACTTTGTTTATTAACGTATTTTCAAAATTTTAATTGGTACTTACTCTAAAATTATCAAAATTTTAAAAACCAGTTAGTTTATAAAAATATTAAAATAAATAATTTATGTATCGAGTTTTAAATAACTTTTATCTGAAAAAAATGACTAAAACTTTATTAAAACCGCTATAAAAAATTTATTTATAAATATATTTTTGAAAATCAACTTTCAAAATACGTAGAAATTATTGAGGGTTTTAAAAAAGCTTAGGGCGTTAAAATATCACGAAGCTTAATATTTTTATTTCGATTTAAGTGCGCTTTAAAAAATTTAATAAATTTGTTGACTTTTTTAAAAATCGCTGAAGAAAATTCGAAAATATAGATATTTTTAAAATTCAAGTTCCAGAATTCGGATAATTAAATGAACTTTTTGGCAAAATTGAGCGCCAGAAAATATCTTAATTAATCATTTTTTTATCGCTTTTTAAGTAAGAGTTATGGTTTACTTTTGTAGAGTTTTACACAAACCTCTGTAGAAAATTTGTTTATATATTTTTTTTTATATTTAAATTGCAAAATGCGTCTTAATTAATGAGGTTTTTGAATTTTTTTATCGCGTTAAAATATCGTAGCGAATAATTTTTTTACGGCCTTATGAAGGCGCTTATGTCATTTTTGAAGTTGAAAATTAACGTTAGGAATTCAATCGATAAAAAATTGTGGTGGCGTTTATAAAAAACGCTGTAAAAAATTTGTTTATTAACGTATTTTTAAAATTTAAATTGCTACTTACTCAAAAATCATCAGAATTTTTAAAATCAGTTTGTTTATAAAAATATTAAAATGCATAATTTATGTATTGCGATTTAAATAAGGTTTATTTGAAAAAAATGACTTAATATTTATAAAAACCACTATAAAAAATTTATTTATAAATATATTTTTGAAAATCAATTTCCAAAATACGTACAAATTATTGATTTTTTAAAAAAAACTTATGGCGTTAAAATATCACGAAGCTTAATATTTTTAGTACGTTTTAAGTGCGTCCTAAAAAAATTCTTAAATTTGTTGACTTTTACAAAAGCCTCTGTAGAGAATTTGTTTATAAAGATATTTTTAAAATTCATGTTCTAGTGTATGTATAATTGGATGAACTTTTTGGCAAAATTTAGCGCCAGAAAATATCTTTATTATTAACTTTTTTTATCGCACTTTAAGTGCGCGTTGAGGTTTAATTTTGTAGGTTTTTACAAAAATTTATTATACAGGATGTTTTTGTTTAGAATGACATTTACTATCTAAAAAAATTTTTGCTGGAAAAAAGTGGGACACCCTGTATATAGATTTTTTAATTAAAATTGTAGAATACACCTAGATTAATGCGGATTTGTTGTGGATTTATTGTGGATTTATTGTGGATTTTGGATTTGTGAGGCATAAACGAGGTTTAAAAATTTAAAAATTAACTGTGTTAGTAATATTTTTTACCTTTTGTCTTAGTTGTGCCTTTTGGAACGTTTCTAAATCCTTATAACTCGTACTGCTTAAACAATCATCTCCTGAAGCAGTAACATCTTCATCAGAGCTTTCCAGGTTTTTATTCTTACGGTTTCTTCTTCCAAGTAGAGGTGAAGATAATAAAGTTTTGCGAATCGGTGAAGCCGACTGGTTCCTTTTTCCTACACCAAATAAAAAAAGTTAGAAAAAAACCACCATTTCAGGAATAAAATCTACTATATTAATTACAGTTCTTGGAGAATTTACTCACAAGATATTAACATCAAGGAAGAATAATCTCCCAGAAGATCTTCAAGATCTTTGATGATTTACTACGAAATTAAAGAAATTTCTTATGACGCACCAAGCTTCAAAATTCTTACCTTTTTTAGTAGGTGCAGGTGAAGCAGGTGAACTCCTAGGCAGTTTCGGTGAAGAAGGTGGCGTGGATCTCCCATCATCCTCCCTTAACCTCGTAAGTAAATTTTCTAAAGTAGCTAAAGCTTGCGAGTGTAACGACGTCCCAGATTTATTACTTAAATTATTTTCGTTAGGAATAGTTTTTTGTTTACTTCTACCTCTTTTAGGAAGCTTCTCGCTATTTTCACTATCAGCCTTCTTCCTCCTCAATAAAGGCGATTTGGAAACAAAGAAACTTAATCTAGAGTTCTCCTTTTTATTATTGTTAATGGTGTTGTTAATGATCGTAATTTCTTCAGTGTTTGAGGTGGGGGTTGGGATGTTTTTAATGATTATATTATTTTTTATATCTGGAAGAATTTCTTCATTTGGCTTGTTTTTTAGATTACTTTGAATGACGGGGAATAAATCACTAGAGTCTAAGCTTTTGGATTTGCCACATGTTTTTAGGTTGGGGGTTTTTGATGCGTTTTTTCTGTCGTGTAAATTTTGTTTTTTCTGTTTTCTATGGCGGTTGTTTTTTCGACTTACTAGTACTAGTCGTTTGGGGACTTCTTTTCTAAGCATCACCAGCGAGATGTCGTTGGGAACCATGTTGGCTTCCACTAAATCTAAATAACCAACACTGCAACTTCTGATCATTGAATCGGTGATGCTTATCGAAGTTGGTATGGAATTTGAAGGACCCGGCCCATCATTACCGTGCTCATCATCAATAAATAAAATATCTTTATTATTTTGTTCGGATTTTTTGTGCCTATCTTCAGAATTTAATTTTGTAAAATCTACTTTATTCATGATGAGTCGTTTTTGAGCCTCGTTCGTGAGATTGAGGGATATACCATTACGTTGGTGTTCGTTAATTTTAATATGAGGGTTAGTGCAGTAATCATTGGCGTATGATACAAGGCTTTGTACAGGAGGACGTTCGAAAATTATATCACTTGGAGCAACAGCATTTTTCGGCGATTGTAAAGCAGGAACAGAGCCATCACAGCATAAAGGTGAAATAGCGTGTCTTTGATTACTCGTACTGGACGCATTTCTACTAAACTGCCCCACAAAACTAGTACTCTGCGTGTTGGTTGAACGTATAGTTTGCGGACGGAAAGTTTCATTTTTCTTAATATCTGATAATTCAGCAATTTCTTCTTCATAAGACTCTGCTTTGGCTAGTGCTGGGATGATTGGGGCTCTAGAATTATTACTAATATTCGCGTTGCTTGAAAGGTAATTATTCGTCGCACTTGGTCTATTAAATCTACTACCACGAGGAGACATCGGGGCAATAGGCGGACTATTATCTATAGACACCCGTTTTAATCTAGACTTCTCTTCTATATGATTCAAATCTTCCTCATCTTCTGAAAATAGGTTTGGGTTGAAGCTAGGGTCTGGTACTACTGGGAAATCATCGCGTAACTCAGTCATTACTAGAGTCATTTGTCTGGGTTGCAGGTGAAGCAGTGAGGTTTTATAAGTTACTTGGCCCAAATTTGCTGGAACGGAATTTACTAATCCATGGATTTTAAATTTTGTTCCCCAAATATTTGATGTTACTTCCACTAGACGTACATGCTAAAAAAGAAATAACGTTAACAAATCAAGATAGGTGAAATCGGATGTTTTTGGAAGAAACCTAAAAATACGGTTCTTTTTCATTAATTTTATATTTTATTTTAATTTTTTAGGATTATTTTTTCTCATCTTTTGGCTACATTTTCAAGAATTTTCAATCTGAAGAGTTGTAGCGGCCAAATAAAAAATACCAAAAACATATTTCTTTGCTCATTTTGTTTATTATTTATAATTTTAAGGATTTGACATAAATAAAATAAAACTTATATTTTTTTTCAATTTTTATGATTTTTTTTCTCATCTTTTGGCTGCATTTTCAAGTTTGAAGCGTTGTACCGTCCAAAAGAAAAATACCAAAAACATATTTCTTTGCTCAATTTGTTTATTATTTATAATTTTAAGGATTTTATTTAAAAAAACATAAAACTTATATTTTTTTCAAGTTTTATGATTTTTTTTACATGTCTTTGCCGCGTTTTCAGGAATTTTCAAGTTTGAAGCCTTGTAACGGCCGAACAAAAAATACCAAAAACAAATTTCTTTACTCATTTTGTTTATTATTTATAATTTTAAGGATTTTATTTAAAAAAAATAAAACTTATATTTTTTTTTATTTTTTATGATTTTTTTTCTAATCTTTTGGCTGTATTTTTAAGTTTGAAGCGTTGTACCGGTCAATAGAAAAATACCAAAAACATATTTCTTTGCTCATTTTGTTTATTATTTATAATTTTAAGGATTTTGTTTAAAAAAAATAAAACTTATATATTTTTTTATTTTTTATGATTTTTTTTCTCATCGTTTTGATGCATTTTCAAGTTTGAACCGTTGTACCGGCCAAAAGAAAAATACCAAAAACATATATCTTTGCTCATTTTGTTTATTATTTATAATTGAAAGGATTTTATTTAAAAAAAATAAAACTTATATTTATTTTTTATTTTTTATGATTTTTTTTCTCATCTTTTGCTTGCATTTTCAAGTTTGAAGCGTTGTACCGGCCAAAAGAAAAATACCAATAACATAATTCTTTGCTCATTTTGTTTATTATTTATAATTTTAAGGATTTTATTTAAAAAAAATAAAACTTATATATTTTTTTATTTTTTATGATTTTTTTTCTCATCGTTTTGATGCATTTTCAAGTTTGAAGCGTTGTACCGGCCAAAAGAAAAATACCAAAAACATATATCTTTGCTCATTTTGTTTATTATTTATAATTGAAAGGATTTTATTTAAAAAAAATAAAACTTATATTTATTTTTTATTTTTTATGATTTTTTTTCTCATCTTTTGCTTGCATTTTCAAGTTTGAAGCGTTGTACCGGCCAAAAGAAAAATACCAAAAACATATTTCTTTGCTCATTTTGTTTATTATTTATAATTTAAAGGATTTTATTTAAAAAAAATAAAACTTATATTTTTTTTTATTTTTTATGATTTTTTTTCTCATCGTTTTGATGCATTTTCAAGTTTGAAGCGTTGTACCGGCCAAAAGAAAAATACCAAAAACAAATTTCTTTACTCATTTTGTTTATTATTTATAATTTTAAGGATTTTATTTAAAAAAAATAAAACTTATATTTTTTTTTATTTTTTATGATTTTTTTTCTAATATTTTGGATGTATTTTTAAGTTTGAAGCGTTGTACCGGCCAATAGAAAAATACCAAAAACATATTTCTTTGCTCATTTTGTTTATTATTTATAATTTTAAGGATTTTATTTAAAAAAAATAAAACTTATATATTTTTTTATTTTTTATGATTTTTTTTCTCATCGTTTTGATGCATTTTCAAGTTTGAAGCGTTGTACCGGCCAAAAGAAAAATACCAAAAACATATATCTTTGCTCATTTTGTTTATTATTTATAATTGAAAGGATTTTATTTAAAAAAAATAAAACTTATATTTATTTTTTATTTTTTATGATTTTTTTTCTCATCTTTTGCTTGCATTTTCAAGTTTGAAGCGTTGTACCGGCCAAAAGAAAAATACCAAAAACATATTTCTTTGCTCATTTTGTTTATTATTTATAATTTAAAGGATTTTATTTAAAAAAAATAAAACTTATATTTTTTTTTATTTTTTATGATTTTTTTTCTCATCGTTTTGATGCATTTTCAAGTTTGAAGCGTTGTACCGGCCAAAAGAAAAATACCAAAAACAAATTTCTTTACTCATTTTGTTTATTATTTATAATTTTAAGGATTTTATTTAAAAAAAATAAAACTTATATTTTTTTTTATTTTTTATGATTTTTTTTCTAATATTTTGGATGTATTTTTAAGTTTGAAGCGTTGTACCGGCCAATAGAAAAATACCAAAAACATATTTCTTTGCTCATTTTGTTTATTATTTATAATTTTAAGGATTTTATTTAAAAAAAATAAAACTTATATATTTTTTAATTTTTTATGATTTTTTTTCTCATCTTTTGGCTGCATTTTCAAGTTTGAAGCGTTGTACCGGCCAAAAGAAAAATACCAAAAACATATTTCTTTGCTCAATTTGTTTATTATTTATAATTTTAAGGATTTTATTTAAAAAAACATAAAACTTATATTTTTTTCAAGTTTTATGATTTTTTTTACATGTCTACCGCCTTTTCAGGAATTTTCAAGTTTGAAGCCTTGTAACGGCCGAAAAAAAAATACCGAAAACAAATTTCTTTGCTCATTTTGTTTATTATTTATAATTTTAAGGATTTTATTTAAAAAAAATAAAACTTATATTTTTTTTTATTTTTTATGATATTTTTTCTAATCTTTTGGCTGAATTTTCAAGTTTGAAGCGTTGTACCGGCCAAAAGAAAAATACCAAAAACATATTTCTTTGCTCATTTTGTTTTTTATTTATAATTGTAAGGATTTTATATAAAAAAAAATAAAAGTTATATTATTTTTCAATTTTTATGATTTTTTTTGCATGTCTGCCGCGTTTTCAGGAATTTTCAAGTTTGAAACCTTGTACGGCCGAACAAAAAATACCAAAAACATATTTCTTTGCTCATTTTATTTAGTCGTTATAATTGTAAGGACTTTACTTAAAAAAAATATTTTTTTATATCTTCTTCTTTTTGTTTAAATTGTTTACTGTATTTTTGAGAGGTTAAAAGTGTATGATTATAAAATTACCTCTGGTAATGTGTCAACGTAGGATAAATCTTCGGCATCAGCATCACCGGAACTTTGACCTGATTGTCTGTCGGAATAAGGAACACGAGCATGTGATTTATTTCTACGCTTTTTCCTCCTTTGCATCCTAGGCGAACTGGTGCAACCTTCATCATGATCAGAATCAGACGAGTCACTAGCTAAGTTACCACTCGTGGATTGACTCGAGGATCCGGAACTCTTCAAATCCCCAGCCCATTGTAAATTAGGGACTGTAAAGTCTAAAATAAAATTTTAAATATTTTAAATGTGTTGAGGTTGGGTAACGAACCTTCTCCCTGCGGGTCGAAAATAACAAATTCTGGTCGTATTTTACTAGTCCTTTTTCCTTTCAGTAAAGGCACTAAGCCACCTAAATATTCTAAGTATAAAGTGTAGCAAGTTCCTGATGATAAGTTGCTATCATCGTCATGTCTAATCATCGTGCAATGTAATCTTACAGAGCCATTTGGGGGTCGTGAAACAAACTCCCGTAAAGCACTTGGTTCTGGTACACAGCACTGAAAATTCAGTCAGCGAGATTAAATTTATACAAAAATTAAATAAACGTACTCTTATTGTTTGAGCAAATAAATGTCCTATAAGATTCCTAATTCTTGGAGGTAGTGGCAATGCAGATATTTGCGAATCACTGCTTATCGAGTCATGTATTCGGAAGCGACATAAAAGTTGAAGTGTTGCTATTCTACGCGAGACCCATGCGATATGTATTTGTGTTCCAGTTGCTAAAAATAATCTTTTATCGTTGTGACCCCATGTAATAGCTGATATTGGAGCCTAAAATTAAAAAAAAAACTTTAACAAAAATCATAGCTTTTTCAGAAAATTATCCTAAAATTTTACATGAGCGGGCGCGCTGTGTAAATTTTGCACAATACAATATTTCACGATTTAAGTAATAACACATTGATTTTTATGAAGTAAGATCACTAAATGGTTCGTTTTAGGATGATCGGTTTTGCTAAAACGATTTTCTTAAGAAAATTTTGTTTTCTTTGTAAATTTTACACGGTCCCGCTGCAAGGTAAAATATATAAAAATTTAGCAATTACCTGAGTATATGGTGCAATAACGCAGTATAACAAAATACCTCTATCATTATAAAATTTTAACATATTTTTATATTCTACAGGAGTAGTAGTGACTTTATTTTCAACTGTTACACCAGCAACTGCAAGCAATTCGCGCGAATTACTCCATTCCATGCAAACAGGTCCTTCCAATTTCGTATCAACTTGAATTGGTGAAACATCATCAAACGTTTTCAACAAATATATAAAACCATTCTGCAATCCAACTGCCAAAATAAACTTTTTCTCACCTAAAACACATAATAAAATACCAATAATTAAAATATTTTAATCAAATTAATCAAAATAACTTACCAGGCGAAACATTATTAATATCACTTTCATCAGTCTCTTCCATTTTAAATTTTTCACAAGACCACGCCATTGAGGATATTCCAATATCTGAGCTTAATTGGACTTGAGAAACCATCGCGCCATGGACATCCATGACAATTATTTGACCTGAGGTGGTTCCAAAGTAAACTTGTTGATCATCTGGTGTCCATATTCCACAGGTTATCGTTGCTTCCAGGTTTAACATTGAAGACCAATATCGTTGACCAGCAACTGATCCCACTAACACAAAACCATCCTAAAAATACAAATAAAATGATAATTTTTATATGCATACATTTGGTGAAATTGTACTTACCAAGTAACAAATTAAAGCCATTCTTCCATCATGTGACCATGAAAAATGTGTGACAGGCGTATTTCTATCATTGATAAGTTCAATCGACCATCTTCCTTCGTACTTAATCCAGACGAAAATGATTCCAGAACTATCACAGGAAGCGAGCTTTTGGTATGGTTCATTCCATTTTACGAGAATTACCTTGAAAAAATAAACAAGTGTATTTCGTTTCAAATTAAAAATCTATACTTATTTAAAGTATAAAGAAAGTAGAAAGTCTTTACCATGTTTCGTTCAAAAGTTATGAGTTTTTGTACAAAATATGGCATTCTAGTAAATGAGTAAATGTGTATTATGAAAAATTCATATTTCGCTTAATAACTACAATTAAGAAACAAAAATTGGTACAGATAACTTTCTAAAAATTGCCGATATTAATATATTAAATTTTTTTAAATTTTATTATTTTTAAAGGTACATTACCTAAAAAAAATTTTATTTTTTTGAGTTTCTGGGGTGTAAATTTTTTTGAGAGATGTAAAGGGCAAGGGACCCCCTACATTTCATCCATTTTCTATTATCTTTCATTTGCGGGGTCTATTTTGAAAAAAAAATGGAAAAAAATATTTTTTTTAGATATTTTTAAGGTTTGAAATTTTTCAGGAAATCGATTTTTATTTTTTTTCTCGAAAACTATAAAACTTACTGGTTTCAAATTTTTACCAAAGGTAAACACCGTTGATAGACGCATTTAAAAAATTATTTGGTTAAAATCGGATAAATATTTTTTTTGGAAAAAAATCGTAAAGTTTTGGCAAAATTTTGGTACAAATACGGCCCTGGACGGGGCAATTTTCAACTGAAAATTATAACTTTTACGGAATTTGGTGATGGAAGTAACGTTGCGTATTTAAAGCTATAAAACGTCCCGGTGGTACTAATAGTTTCGAAAATATTAATTATTTTGTAAAAACTGAAAAATTTCAGACCGGCTTCAAAGTGAGATTATGTTTATTTTAGCGACACTTTCAGTCATAACTCAATAAAGAAAAGAGATAGCGAAATGATCCTTTTTTTGTCTTAAGGTGGATCTAAAGAGCTTTTAGGGTGGGTATAATTATAGGCGATGAAATGGAATTTGAGGGGTTAATTTCACCAAAACGCGACAAAAAATGTGATTTTATGTTAGATTTTTTTCTGAAGCAAAGGGCAAAAATTTTAAAGTGCTGATTTTTTTTGCTCATAAATACTAATAAGCTAAATAAAAAATATTGCACCGCAATAGCCAATCCCTGTCAAAAATTACGAATTTTCAAATTTTGCGTCGAAAAAGCAAGAAAAACGAAAGGCAAATTTAAAGGTCCCAAATTAATATAAAAAAATCAAGATATCAAAAAAAAGGCTCGGATAGGGATAATAACGGGCATCTTTTTTGTAAATCAAAAAAAGGGTGGTTTTTTTGCACCGGTGGTTCTTTAGATTGAAGCGATACCAATTTGGTACTTTTGGTGCCCGAACAAACTCTAAATTTGCACACTTTAAGTCTCGGCGCCGTGACGTCACACCGTTGTGCCTGGAGACTTAAAAATTGTACCATTTAATCTTCAGGATGTAAGAATAAAAGGGGCCAAATTTCGTCGCTTCCCTTTAAAACTGGATGGGGGTGCGATTTTTCAAACTTGACGCCGACGAAAATCGGAAAAAATGCAATAAAAATCGACCGACTTTGGAATTTTTTTTCAGAGTGTTAGGGTACTTCAAAAAAATTGAATTTCTAACCTCGTTTAGAAATGACATCCCTCTTTACGATGCAACTGGAATGTTTAAAATCTGTCAAAAAAATCTACCCTTTTCGTGGTTCCTCGCAAAAAACGTGCGATTTCGGGGTAAAAATACAAAAAAATAATTTAAAAAAAATAATGTTCATTTTTTTATAGTTACATAATGCGATAATAAAATGGACACAAAAATAATAATTTAATCTCAAAATTGACTTAAAATCAAAATGTAATTTAAGAAAATTACAAAAATTATTCAAATTTAAGTTGGAACTGTAATTTAAGCTTTGATGATGTACTTTAGAATTTTTAGTTTATTAATTTTGGAATAAATTGCGATTTAACCTAAGAATTGATCCTTTTAATTAAAACCTTTTCAAAAAACATTAATAACTCCACTATTCCGCTATTTTTCAAAACAATTTTAATTTTAAAAATACATAAAAAAACCTATATTTTCTTGGCCTTTTTTTACCTAAAAATTGATAATTTTCCATTAATTCTTTTTAAATTAATTTTTGACTTTAAGAGATCATCAAACACCTAAAATTATTATCTTTGCAATGCCATAAATTTGAAATAAAAAAAAACTTCAAAATTAAAAAAATAAAATAAAATAATTTTACCTCTGATCGATGTCCTCGCAGATTATAATTCGTCCTAAGTGGAAACTCAACATTTTTCTTACAATGGCTTGTGGTAAATGTTACACCCACTATTCCTCTAACATTTCCCGTAGCCAACCAACCCTCTTGATAATAATTGGTTCTATTTAATTTCCAACCTTCATCCTACAACAAAGACGTGGATTTAATAAAATATTCATTATTAATAAAACGATAAAGGAAGAAAAAAGTGCTTTCAAGGATAATTAAACCGTCTGCAAACTATATGAAGCTTTTTAGGTTTCTTAGAATTATTTTATAATTAAGATAATTGGGTATTAATTAATTATGTTTTTAATAATATCATTTTTTGAGTCATATTAAAATTTAATTAATTACTAAAAAATCTAGGGCATTTTTCATTTATACAGCTTACTTAAAAATTCTTGAAAATACAGCAAAATAATGCGAAATCATAAAAAATTAAAAAAATATAAGCTTCATATTTTTTATGTAAAACCTTCAATGTATATTACTTGAACCGTAAGGAACGGAAAATGTGTTTTTTTTTGTAAAGTAATTTTGAGAATCGGACGTTTTTTTGCGCGGAGTCTCCAATAGGGTGTTTTTCGTCCGATTTGAAAATTTCGAGCTGCGTTGTAAAGAACGATGTTCATTCTAAATGAGGTATGAATTTTAATTTTTTTGGCGCACGGAAGCACTTTGAAAAAAATTCCCAAAAACGATTGATTTTTGTTGTTTTTTTTTTCGATCATCGGCGGCGTGAACTTTGAAAAATCTCTGTTCCGTCGGGTTTTAAAGGGCAGCAACAAAATTTGGTCCATTTTATTTAAACATCTTGGGAATTTAGCAGAACCATTTTTATTCGTTTAAGTGCAACGGTATGGCGTCACGCCCTCGAGACGTGAAGTGTACAATTTTAGCGTTTTTTCAGGCGGCAAAAGTACTTTAACTATCTACTGCTAACTAGCAACTGAAAAAATCGTGATCTTTTGATTCCTAATCTCCATAAAATGCTTTATTACTAAACGAGCGTTTTTTTTGATATCTTAATTTTTTCCCATACTTTTGGCGCTCTCTAAGTCGCGCTTCGTTTTTCGTGCTTTTTCAACGTCGACTTTGAAAATTCATAACTTTTCGCCGGGACCACTTACAAACGTCAAATATTTTTTATTTGCCTCCCTACTTCATTTTTTATGTACAGAAAAATCAGCGTGTTTCAATTTTACCACTGGACTTTAAAAAAAAATCGTGAGTAAAATGTAAAAAAAAATCGGGCTTGACGCGCTTGTACCGCTTTAAACAACCAGTTTCAAAAAATGATTAAATTTTTCTACACTGCCATATAAAAGAATAATTTTTACATCCGGTAGCGTGTAGAAAATTTTTATTTTAGAATGGTTTCGGAAGTTATACCTAAGTGAAGTCGAAATTTTGAATTTAGGGATGAGTGGCTTCCGTCGGGTCATTTTGTAACCGATTTTTAATTTTAAAAGTTTACTGGAATCTACTTCTGGAACCAAAATTGCACACGCATAGGGTTTTTTGAATTTCGAATAAATAACGAAAAAATAATTTTTTTAAGATCGCATTTAAAAAAGTCAAAATTTTTGACGCGTTTCGGTATAATCAACCCCTTAAATTCTATTTTATCCCCA
Source organism: Stenus bimaculatus (assembly GCA_963971135.1). Classification (NCBI taxonomy): domain Eukaryota; kingdom Metazoa; phylum Arthropoda; class Insecta; order Coleoptera; family Staphylinidae; genus Stenus; species Stenus bimaculatus. The sequence continues at coordinate 26,195,121 of OZ020186.1, read as the reverse complement.
TGTAATACCCCTTCTCCGAAAGCCTAGAAGGTCTAGTTTACGAGACAAAAAAACAATCACTTGGTTATTTCTTTTCGCTTTCGAGTTATGACTGAAAATGTAGCTAAAATAACCAAAATCTCAGTTTTGAGCCAAAATTTAGCTTTCACTTTTCACAAAAAAATTTATATCTCTAAAAGTATTCAACCCAGCAGGACTTTTAATAGCTTAAAATTCGCCCCGTCACCTCCCCCCTCCCCACCAAATTCCGTTAAAATTATTATTTTCTGTTGTCTTTATTTTATTATTTTTGTGTAATTTTTTTTATGTAAAAAATATATTTCTGATATATTTTATTTGGCCGTTACATCATTTCAAACTTACAAATCTTGAAAATGCAGCAAAAGATGCGAAAACAATCATAAAAAAATTAAAAATATACTGTGTGTCCCAGCGCTGCGAGCTGCGAGGAAGTTACATTACTCTAAAATGAAAAAAGTTATAGATATGCGGTTTTCGACGGAATATACTCTAAAAATATTTTAATAATATACAGGGTGTTTTTTTTTATCTATTTTTTTGTTAGCTTCAAATTTAAAAAATCTTGAAAATGCAACAAATAGTTAAAATGAATACATTGTACACTAGCAAAGCTTGAAGGTATAAATTTTGAACACGAATAGTAAGAAAGTAGTTTAAAAGAAAATTATATAACAGAGTTTTATTGCTATGGAGTACTTAACTAGTTTTGTGCAACTTATGCAAATAAAAGCGAGTTAAATTGCTTCGCCATTGCATGCAAGGATATTATTTTATAATTTTAGATTTTATATCTGAAATTTAACCCATTTTTCCTCGCACTCTTGATAAATGAGAAAAAAGCATGTAATAAAGCGAGGATTTCTGTTTTTAATTAAAATGCGGGTGTTATGAAGAGTTGATAAAGTTTCAGCACTAGTCAACGACATTAGGTCTGAAGGTTTCATTAAAATCGCACTGAATTAGCATGTTTACTTCGTTGGTAATGCAATTTCACCACACAATGTCGGTGGTGACCAGCCCTTTGCTTATATTAGCGCAAAGATCCCTCGGGTGTTGAAGGGAAACGCAACCCCTATTTTCACCATCACTTGTTTCGCATGTATTTATAAAGAGTTTAATTGGTGAATGCATGAATTGTATTCAAAGCATAATTATGGGATATTGCAGGTGGCTTTAAATTGAAATTTAATTAACTTAGTTTCCCAGCTCAACTACGAGGTTCTTTAGGCTGGTGGAAATTTACTCGGTATTCATGTATTATAAACAAAATTCATATGCAGCATCGAAATGTGATTAAATTGACATCATTTAAACAACATTTTACATTACATACAGCTTAAAAAGGTGTTTTCATAAATTTTCATTAAAAAACTCTTCAAGTTTGCATTTAGTCTTGAATTTATAGTGAAATTTCAGAAAATTATGATATGGGCCTTTCCACAATAAAATATTTTTCAATGACTTTTATACTATGATAGCTCTTACAAACCCTAATTGAATGGGTTGGTTTGTTTTTTAATTAGGGCACCAAACAAATTTAAATTAAATTATTTAGAAATTTTGTTCAAAAAAGCGGCAACGTTGCTGGTGTTCCCGTCGTGTATCCTCGTGTGCAGTCGTGTGTATCAACTCAACCAGCTCTAGAGTCTGTGATCGGTGATGAAAGATTGCAAATGTCAACGAAAATTTATTTCGTTGTTGGTTAACTTGTGTAACCGTCATCTGTCAAAACAGAGTTTATCGAGGATTTTTTTATTACTTTTAAAATTATTAAAAACGTAAAAAAAGAAAAGATATGATCAAAAATAGTTGATGACCCCCCCCACATGTAACGCCCCTGAAAATATTTTTTTAACTTTAATTGGCCGAAAATGTGTTTCCTTATGGAAAAAAACTGTATCTGAAATTTCAAATTAATATCTCTTATAATATTTATTTTATTTACAAAAAATATTTTTTTTTTTAATTTTTGAAGTGGTATAACTTTTTAAGGAAGCATTTCCGGACAAGTCAAAAATGCTTAGTTTCATTTCCTCTATCACCACAAAAAATTTGTCACAGTTATTCAGGGACACCCTGTATAGTTACGTTTAGTAAATTCAACATCTTTTGCTAAAAATTTCAAGTTTTATCCCTGATTTTAAGTGAATTTTTAACAATTTTTTTTAAATTTTCACGTTTTAAGCCAGTTTTATTGAATTAGCTTATATCATGAGAATTCCTTTTAATTTAATAGAAACTAAGTTAAAATAAAAAAAGTAATTAATTCGTCATTAATTAGTATTTTTTTATAACCCAATTTCGACGTTTACTGAAACGAAGTAATTACTAAAACACACTTCAAAGGAATGTAAATTTGAAGGATGTTTGCGTTTTGGTGAAGTAAAAGAAAATAAATTATATCCAAGTGGCACTTAACATCTGTTTTTATCACCCTCTTGAAGAGATAAACCACATTCGAATTTCTTCTCCCTAACCGCTTACAAAACCTTTGACACAACTACCAAATTTATTAACTAATAATAAAGGTTTTAATCAGATGAAATGTGTGTGTATTATGTCACGTATAGGGTAGGACACGGAGGTAAGAAAATGCAAGAAATGATAACGAATTATCGGGGGGAGTTGAGGTGGTGATAATGGCTCTCGAGCACGCTATTTTAATGAAACATTATGTTGACCAATATCCTTCGAGTAATAAAATGTAGCTTCTTCTAGTTAATAAATGATTTTTTGTATTTAAAAGACATACAGGGTGTTCCAAAAATTCAACTTTTTGTTACATTTTTAAGGATTTTGTAGTTTGAAGCGTTATACCAGCCAAACAAAAAATACTAAAAATATATTTCGTTGCTCATTTTGTTTATTAGTTATAATTATAAGGATTTTACCTAAAAAAATGGAAGTTTTTATTTTTATTAATTTTTTATGATTTTTTTTGCATCTATTTGCTGCCTTTTTAAGATATTTTAAGTTTAAAGCGATATAACGGCCAAACCAAAAATACTAAAAATATATTTTTATATTAAAAAGTGAAGTTAATATATTTTTTTCATTTTTTATGATTTTTTTTTCGCATATTTTCGTTGCATTTTTAAGATTTTTTAAGTTTGAAGGCTTATAACGGCCAAACAAAAAATACTAAAAATATATTTCTTGGCTTATTTTGTTTATTCGTTATAATTAGGTGGATTTTACACAAAAAATGGAGTTTTTATTTTTTTATTAATTTTTTATGATTTTTTTTCGTACATTTTCGTTGCATTTTTAAGATTTTTTAAGTTTGATGGGTTGTAACGGCCATACAAGAAATACTAAAAATATATTTCTTGGCTGATTTTGTTTATTCGTTATAATTGTGTGGAGTTTACACAAAAAAATCAAGTTTTTATTTTTTATTAATTTTTTATGATTTTTCTTTGCATATATTTGCTGCATTTTTAAGATATTTCAAGTTTGAAGCGATATAACGGGCAAATAAAAAATACTAAAAATATATTCCTTTTTTCATTTTGTTTATTCGTAATAATTCTGAGGATTTTATATTAAAAAATGAAGTAAATATTTTTTTTTCATTTTTTATGATTTTTTTTCGCATATTTTCGTTGCATTTTTAAGATTTTTTAAGTTGGAAGGGTTGTAACGGCCAAACAAAAAATACTAAAAATATATTTCTTGGCTAATTTTGTTGATTCGTTATAATTGTGTGGATTTTACACAAAAAAATCAAGTTTTTACTTTTTATTAATTTTTTATGATTTTTCTTTGCATCTATTTGCTGCATTTTTAAGATATTTCAAGTTTCAAGCTTTATAACCGCCAAATAACATATACTAAAAATATATTTCTTGGTTCGGTTTGTTTATTCATTATAATTCTGAGGGTTTTATATTAAAAAGTGAAGTTAATATTTTTTTTTCATTTTTTATGATTTTTTTTCGCATATTTTCGTTGCATTTTTAAAAGATATTTTAAGTTTGACGCGTTATAATGGCCAAACAAAAAATACAAAAAATATATTTCTTGGCTCATTTTGTTTATTTGTTATAATTGTGAGGATTTTACATAAAAAATGGAGTTTTTATATTTTTATTAATTTTTTATGATTTTTCTTTGCATCAATTTGCTGCATTTTTAAGATTTTTTAAGTTTGAAGTGCTGTAACGGCTAAATAAAAAATATAAAAAATATAATTCTTTGCTTATTTTGTTTATTTGTTATATTATAAGGATTTTTCTTAAAGAAACAAAATTTTTATTTATATTTTTTTATTTTTTTTGGTTTTTTCGAATTTTTTGTTGCATTTTCAGAACTTAAATTCGCCTCTCTAATAATATTTCATTGTTTTTTTTTATATTTAACAAATAAGTATTTATTTTTATTATATTTTTTGTTTTGATTTTCTAGGAGCCAATTTATTTCAAATTTAATGGACTATGAAAATGCAATAAATAACCCGTTTATAGTGTATTTTCCCTAAAAATAGGATCTAATTTTCTGACCCTAAGTAATATGCCTATGGCACCCATGTGAATTGTTATCAATACTCGTATTCCACCCCTGAAGCCAGTTTAATTTGATAAGAGCGTTATACCCACCGTCAACATCAAAGTCAAATCCGATGGAAAAATTAATGTTGCAGATAAAACTGGAGAAAATATTAAGCAATTCTTAAAAAAATCTAAAAATATTTGTATTATATTAATTAAAATTAAACACCCTGTATAGTAGAGTGTAGCATGTTATTATTTATAGTTATTAATTCAATTAGTAGATATAACATTTATCTCTTAAAACTAATTAATGTACATCGCACATTTCATCTATCCAATAATTACATTTCGTATTTAATGTCGCCCGTAAATCATTTGCGAATGAAATTAGAAAATTGGAAAATGTATGTTAGCCCTGGATGTTTTTGCAGGGTGAAAATATGGCGCATTAATTTGTAATTTCCGTTCGATACTTGAAACAGCTTATAGAAGAAGTAACCCAATTTGTTAATTTATCACCAGTGAATAGGTGTACTCAGTTTTTTAATGATTATTTACACTTCTGCTAGGAAATTGGTAATGTCTTTCATAATAGAGTCGTTCGTTTTCCATTTCCTAAATAAAGGATTTCGAATAAAAGGTTAAAGGATCGAAGAGATGCTTGAAAGGTTGTTTGTTGAAATTTATAGCTTACGCCATGAAAACTTTGTGAACTTATGCTTAATCTTAGAATAAGAACAAAAATTGCTCAGTAAATTTTCTTCAAAGCTAACTATTTTCTACAAAAATTTTGAGTATAATCAAACCACCACATCTGGAGCAAGGAATTCCTGTAATTTCTTACTAAAAGTTAAAATTAGAATTACATTTAGGTAAATGCAAAGAAATTTCCAAATAATTTTTAAATGTGAATTATTTAAATTTCAGCCAAAACTTACTGTAAAATAAATTTATCTTTTAATACAAACCTACTTGCATTGTTTTTACAAAAAGTGGAAATTATAGTTGTTTTTAAGTAACACCTGAAAATTATTAAAAATTTTAAATATTTTTACTTAAATATCAAGAAAATTCTGCATTTTCATGCAAATCATCCAAATAGTTTTTTCGAAAAAAAATTCAAAAGTTTTCGAGTACAAATACAGCCCTGGAGGTCGCCTTTTTAACACCATATAAAATAGTGTTGCGTTTTTCGATGAAGCAAAGTATTCTGAAAAATTTAAGCCATACATCGTCTTAATGGGCCAAGTGGTTCGGTCAATATTAATTATATTCCGATTAATCAAAAATTTCATAGTAATTTCTTCGTCCAAAAGTGAAATTTTCAACAGTTATTCGGTCGTAACTTCTAAACCAAAAAAGATATCAAAACTATTCTTTTTTTATTTAAAACCTTACTGGAAGACCTTTAAAATGAGCCATCATTTGTTAAATCGAATAAGGTAAAGCGGTTTAAAAAATTAGTCAAAATTGCGATTTTTTACAGAGTTTTTTGCGCGGTTAAGATTTTTGATATTTTTGAGAAATTTTAAAAATCTACACGTACAGTCATATTGCTTGAAAAACCCTTTTCGACGCATATTATAATTTGTCGATGTGATGTTTTCTTACCTTACAGCAATAATTTTGGTCGCAAGAGGTTGAAAAATCATAATTTTGATTTTGGAGGGTCAGTGAGAGGTCAAATGAATAGTTAGAAAGTTCCAATCTTCAAACGGGGATGAACTGAACATTCGTTTTTAACTCCACGTGTAGCGATTTTTAATTTTTGGATTTGTTTGGGCCTCATTTCGCGCACAGTTTTGCTCTACGCGTCGATATTTATCATTGTTTTTTTTACGATTTGCTAAAAAAAATCCAGACACCGCCAGAAGGGCCAAACAAAACTGAATATTTTTCTAGGTATTAAGGGTACATTAAGCCACAATCTAAGCTACATTTCGTTAAAACAGGATGCGTCGTTTGGCAGCTACGATTTTTTAAATTTCGTTAAAAAAATGTCTAAAATGTTATACCAATTTCAAACCGCCAAAAAATGAGTTAAAAATAAAATTTTCGTAATAAAAAATAGCCTATTTGTTTTTCGCGAGATTCTTGTTAGTAAAAATACCGCGTACGATTTTATTCCATCGGCCGAAGTCACACATTAGCTTCTACCGATTTTTATGAGGATGTGAGAAAAAAAGTGGCCTGATTTGGTCGTTTCGATTTCGTACCCGGCGGAGCCACCATTTTTCAAAGTCAAAAGTGGAGCGGTTTTGAAAGCTTGCCCGTGGCTCAAAAAAATTGAAATTCGGTAGGATTATAAAACAAACATTTCCCTTCAATTCGAGATCGATTGTTTGAAATTCGGTTAAAAAATGTACCAGTTGTTGTGAAAATACCGAATCCGAGCCGATTTAAAAACGTCTTTTCTCGATAACTCGGCCGTTTTAAATTATCGATGTGGACACATAGGGCTCAATATTTTAAATTTTCGATTCTACATGACAAACTCAAATTTGAAACGAATCCGAGATAAAGGAGCATATTACAACCAATCACTTCACAAGCATTATTTGATGAAGATTCCGAAAAAACTGGTCCTAAATTCGATCCCTGCGGTACACCGTACAACGGTTGGTACTTTATAATGCTTTGAGGAGGTACACCCATTTTTTCCATGTGGCTGAAAGCTTTATAAAAAATACTTTGTAAATTCCCTGGAAATTCACTCAAACTATCTTAAAACATTGAGACTTCTTCAACACTTGATAAAAATTGGCTTAAAATCAAGAGAAAAAATTAAAATTAGTTGAAAATTGAAATAAAAAATTGTGCAATTTTTTTTAGATGTATTTATTAAACAAGTTTTCAAAATAAAATAGTTTATAATGAAATTTTCGTAGTAAATTTATAAGCATTTTCTTGTAATAAATTGAAAACTTATGAATTGATGTCATCAGCTTGGAAGTTTTAAAATTCAAAACAAAACTTTTCAATTTACAAATCAATAAAAAGCCGTGCGCCGTAAATCTTCCCTCTTCCCCATTTATTAAGCGTCGGAAAGCTATTCAGGCCAAGGATAGTATCAAAATAAATAAAAGCCAAGAGAAAACTTATTACCTTTAGAAGGTTAAACCTTAGACAATTAGAAAGAGAATACGTGATCTGTAAACAGAATTTAATTTACACTACAATATTTTTTTGTAGGTACGTTGGAGTTAAAATAGGACAGAAATAGCAAGTGATTACAGCTCAAATAGTGCAAGGGGAGTCCTTTTGTGATATAATTGGTTTATATTGATAGAGTGACAGTTTGTTCGTTTTGAAATATTCACGAGGCCATTTCTAGCATCAAGCTTAAAAGGGATCTAAATATGTTTGCAGGGCATTTGACAAATTGTTACTTCGCAATAACTAAAACGTGTGGATGCATATAATGCACATAAAGTAAATTAAATCCAACGATTAATATTCATGAATCTCTAATTCAGAGAGGATTTATCAAGATTAATTGCAAATTTAGTTGAATAAAATTAGTTTCGGATTAAAATCACAAATTTGGTCAGAATTGTTTTTTCAGTACGACTTTTCTAAAAATTCGTTATTTTGGTATGAAAATTTCCTCAAAAGTTCAGAGCTCTGTAAAAAGTTTAGATGGCTCAAGGCAAGATGTTAGATGCTTTTACACTTGTAAAGGCATTGCGCAAATAAGCATAGTTATCTCTTGTGCAAGGGTGTGATAGATAGGGAGGGACCTTTTGTAACATGTAAAGATTATAGTGGTTCGTTCTTTACGGATCCCCTGTGATTAGGTGCGAAACCCCTCTCATCCGTTGCGGTACATTTAAGAGTCTTTAGAAATGATATGAATCCGTCCTTCCGTAAAAACCTAAGGGATTAATGATACCATCATGTCCTTGTTTAAACATACGTTTTAATCCATACGATAATCAACTATAATCCAAGTGCGCACGATTGCACCAAAAATCGCTCCATAAGGTTTTAGAAATTTGTCAAATTTGGATTTGATACATTTTCTATAGAAACATGTAATATGTTTAAAATACAAAAAATCAAAAATTAGATTAAAATCCGAGGATAATTAAAAAAATTATGACAAAATTTCGATTATCAGGACATAAAAGTTAATATTATAAAAAATCAAAAAAAGTCAAAAAATTATTTTATTAATTTTAAACATGAATTTTTAAACAAAAAAAAATTCAAAAATTTTGCTTTTTGAAACACAAACCAAAAAAAGGGTATAAATTGTGCGTTCTATTCTAAAGGATTATTTAATTATTTATTTTAAATAAATATTGAGTTTGAATTAGTGCTTTAAGAATCCTTATTTTAATTCTAAATTTAAATTCAAACATACACCCTCGAATGGTATTATTAGAATATTGAATGGATTCCTCCTTAACAATACTTCATCCCAAAATACGCGTCATTGCCAGTTGAATCATAACAAAATTAATCCATTAGCGACCTGGAATTGACGTCACATGACAACAACCACCTTCTTATTATAATAAAATAATCTTAAGGTAAAATAAATTTTAAAAATCGGTAGTTTACTCCTAATTTTTCTCTACAGAATGCCAAAATTTTGGAATTCTTTGGAATTTAAAAATATTTGGCCTTCTTTTGCTGAATTTTATATAAATTATCTCATTATTAGAGTTACGATTACCTATTATCATGTATTCATATTTGTTTTCGTTTTGCACCATTTTATTGTCTAAAGACAGTAAACTTCAACTTTCTTTTTTTTATTGCCGCCTTCATTTAGTTGATGTAGTGTTGTCTCAGTGGTTCTACTATTAAATAAAGCCACGTCATCTGCATACATGGTGAATGTGAAGTCCAATTTTCTATGGGTCTTCTATATGAAGAAGAAATAGAATGGGCTCAAGAATGGATCCTTGAGGGACACCTCAATTGAAATTGAAAACTTTTTACATTTTCAATTTTTACGATCTGCTTTCTATTTTTCAGAGGGTTGGAAAATATATTGGAGCTTTCTAGAGAGTTAAAATTTTGTAGGTAGATGGAGGACAAAAATATAAGATAAAAGTGGTCGAAAGGTTTTCTTATAGCTACCATCTAAAAAAAGTTATTCCCTCCCGAAGGGTTTTTTCGTTCACCAGTTCAACTTTGTTCCAAATTATCCGATTGCTACAAGATTTTAGTATGTCGTGTAGAATCAAAAACTAAACGTTTTGAAACTGATTTGCCTACATCGATCTCTTGAATCGGCCCAGTTATTGCAAAAAAACTTTTTTTAACGTCAAACGGGCTCAGAGTTTGTTATTTCCATCGCAACGTATATTTCTTCTTCGCCAATCGTCAACACTCCGGTCTCATCTTAAAGAGGAATGCTTTTTACCCATGTAAACGAAATTTCAAATTTATCCGACCTCCGGAACACTTTTAAAAACGCTCCCGAAAAAGTTGAAATTTTTCGCATCATTTTTAGCGCGCCCGCCACCCCAATTTTGAAAAATCGCAGCGTCGCCGGGTTTCAAATCGAAGCGACCAAATTGTGCTCCTTTTTTTCGCACATCCTCATTTATATGTAGGAGGAGTTTCGAGTCTTCGAGTTCGATACGGCGATGTCGGCGAATTTTTTTTCGAAAACGTCAAAATTACGCTTTTTTCAGGTGCAAGACAGTGAAATTTCAATTGATTAATGTGAAACTTTGGCCGGAGGAAAAAAATCACGCACGGCATTTTCGTAAACTAGAATCACGCGAAATCGTTAAAGACTGGTTTTTATCCCGATAATTTGCTTTTTAACTTTTTTTCAGCGTTTTAGATTTGGGGTACAATTTTCGGACTTTTCTTGAGGAAATTTTAAAATTCGCAGCTTCCACAAAAGTAGGCCGATGATGACCGCGAGTGGCTCGTGATGTGGGCCAGGGTACCCTTAATGTACAAAAAAATATTCAGTTTCTTATGACCAAATCGGCGCCTGCAGGAATTTTTTTTGCTAAAAGTGTAAAAAAAATTCGTCAAAAAGTGAGGTAACGAAAAATTTTGTGTATCACGAAATGGAAAGACAGAATCTAAACACGAAAAATCGCTACACGTGACGTTTCTGAGATTTGTCTAAACCGGAACGGTTTGAAGGTAAAAATTCTCCATCTTTCGATTTGGGCCCGCACCGACTCTTCAAAGTGAAAATTGCGTTTTCTCGACCACAGTCGACCAAAATTAACGGAGAGAGGGAGAGAAACGTCGGATCGTCGATTTCAAATATGCGTTGGAAAGGGCTTTTTAAACACTATAAGGACACGTAAAGAGTTTTATTAGTATCGAAAAATAAATCAAAATTTCAACCCCGCGTAAAAGTATGTAAAAAGTTACGATTTCAATAAATGTTTTAACTCTATTTTCCATTACCGATTGTAATGCGAAATAACTCATATTAAAGGCCATATCGAGGGCTTTAATCTAGAAGAAGATTCGTGTCGATATCTCTATTCGTTCAGAAGTTACGACCGAATAACTGTTGAAAATTTGAAATTCATTTTTGGACGAAGAAATTGCTATAAAATTTTTGATTAATCGGAAAATTATTAATTTTGACCGAACCACTTGGCCAATCATGATGTTTGATGGCTTAAAATTTGCAGAATTCTTTTCTCTGTCAAATAATGATAATATGTTCTGATCGCATGAAAAGTGCGCCCTTCAGGGCCGGATTTGTACTGGAATTTTGGAATTTTTTTTCTCAAAAACTGTTTAATCGATTTTTGTCATAATATACTCAAAATATTTCCATTTTGTGCCTTTATCTTTGGTAAAAATTTCAAGTCTGTGTTATCAATACTTTTTGAGAAATTAAATAAAAATGAAATTTCAGAAAAAAATTCAAGGCTAGGAAATTTTTGAAAATTTTTATTTTAAATTTTTTGAAAAAACGACCTCTCAAATGAAAGATAATTAAGAAATGAATAAAATTGACCGCTCAGTTTTACTTTGGATCCGTTATTTTTTGCCACCCTCCAGAAAAGTACAAAAATTTTGGAAATCGCACCTGATTAAAATTATTATAAACCCTTTAGCTTAAAGCTATTTCCACCAGCGATAACTTATTTTAAAGGGCTTACCGTGCGCCTTAATCTAGAGAAAAAATCGTGCCGATATCGATTTTCTTTCAGAAGTTATGACTCAAAAACCGCCGAAATTTTGAAATAGTCCCTTTTTTCAGAAAAACTGTTCTGAAATTTTCGGTTTATCGGAAAATAATTAATTTTGAAGGAACTACTTGGCCGATCGAGACGCCTAATGGCTTAAAATTTGCAGGATTCTTTTTTTTGTCAAATAAAGGAACATCCATTTGCATCGCATAAAAAATGCGCCCTCCAGGGCGGAATATGTAGTCGAATTTTACAAAAACTTTGGAATTTTTTTTCTCAAAAATTATTTAACCGATTTTTATTATAAGGTACTCAAAATATTCCCATTCTGTGCCTTTATCTTTGGTAAAAATTTCAAGTCTGTGCTGTCAATACTTTTTGAGAAATTAAATAAAAATGAAATTTCAGAAAAAAATTCAATCCTCTCAAATGAAAGATATTTAATAAATGAATAATATTGAAAGCTCAGTTTTACTTTGGATCCTTTATTTTTTGCCACTCTCCTGAAAAGTACAAAAATTTTGGAAATCGCACCAGATTAAAATTAACTCTGGAATTTTTTTTCGCAAAAACAGTTTACGCAATTTTTATCGAAAGTGACTTAAAATACTCCAATTCTGGGTCTTTGTCGTCGGTAAAAATTTCAAGTCTCTTCTATTATTAGTTTTTGAGAAATTAAATAAAAACGAAATTTCAGAAAAAATGTTACTATCTAAGAAAAAAATTGCTGGAAAAAAAGTGGGAGACTGTATAAAAAACTGGTTTTGGAAGAATTATTAGAAATTTTTAAAGTCTTTTGCACAAAAATGTTGGTATATTCACTCATTTTAACTGAATTCTTAATAAATACTTGCATATTTTTAGTGAATTTTGGTATATTCAGTAAAAATCTTCATAAAATTCATTGATTAAAAAGCAACTTTATTAAAATTTCAATGTTTTTACCTAAAATATGTAGGAATTTTCTCGAATATCAAGTGAATTTTGGGTATTTTTATGTTTTGAGTTTGGTTTAAGAGATTTTCTTTTGTTAAAACGTTTAAACATGAAAATGCAAGGCATTATTTGAAATTTAAGTGAAAATCTCACAAATTCCGAAGATTTTTCCAGTTTTACTTAAATTTAAGACAAGATTCCAGGTTTATTTTTAAGAATATGCAATAAACTCTGCTCCTGTAATTTTTTTAACAGTTTATAAATGAAATAAGTAAGAACATTATTTATATAATATTTATTCTTACAAAATATCTGCAGTATGAAGAGGTTGAATAATGTATATTAAACATATTTTAAATCATAACATCCTATTAAATTCCAACCCTTAGCGTCTCCGGAGACAGGGAAAAAGAAGAACAACGAGACAGAATGCAGGAAGCAACAAAAGATATCATTCCTCTCATGACATATTATTTCGTATTTCGAAATTAAATTCTGTACCACCTCTACTCTAAATAACTAGAATTGAACAAATTATTTTAGCAGCAAATTTTTAGTTTTATTTGAAATTTTTCAATATTCCAATGTACAGGCCACGTTTTAGTATTTTTTGTATTAAATCTCAATTTTACAAAAATTTTGAAGATGTTGAAAATTTTGAAGATGTTGAAAATTTTGACAATGTTGAAAAGTTTGAAAATTTTGGAAATTTTAAAGAATTAACGTTTTTTCAAATTTTAAATAGGCATGATGATAAATTGACTTTTTTTAATAAAAATTGAGGAACAAAAAAATGAGCATTTGTGGATTATTTTCATTTAATATAATAATCAAAAATGTAAAAGGTTTTATCTCATTCACGTCAAATCATTTTAGTTTTTCCTTCTTCAAAAATCCATCACCTATATTAAAACACATTTTCTTTGTTTTGATGGTTACATTATCCTATAGTTTTACATAAAATTTCAAATATTATATAACAAGAATAATATTAAATACACAAAGGCTTTTCCAGATAAAAGAGATGATGTAAGAAATTATAAGTTATATAAAATCAAATCATATTAGAAGGATTAGATTAAGCTGTAATTTGCAATAAACGTGATCATGAATCATGATCAAATAAATTATGTGATCTAAAAAAAGAAAATGAGAAAATCTGCAGGGGAGGTAATAAAAATAAAGTTAGATGAAATCAACAGCTTGCGTATCTACTTAAATTTGTTATAATAAAAAAATCTTCTTACAAGATTAATTTAAAACAAATATTATAAAAATTAGTTTACCTCAGGTAATTCATCAGGAACTTTTCCCATCCACGTTAAAGATAAAATAGAGCAATCGCTTTTAGCGTTAAGTGTTCTTTCGAAATGAAGATGCATTTTCTATTTTATTAAAATCACAATAACACATTCACTTAATTAGTTAAAAATGATTATTTAAAGCTTATTTAGGCGCATTTTTTTTAGTAATTTAATAAAATGTTAAAATGAAGAAAATGTGAGGCGAGTAGTAGCAACAGCAACATGAGTTTGCAAGAAAAGTCAGTGGAAATACGTGCACACCTCGACGGATCGTGACTTCTATTGATTTTGAAATTCGGGGTAAAATCAGCAGGAAAAGCTTGGCGCTTTCAGCAGTGGCGCAATTTAAACAACCCCTAACGCGCAGGTCACTAGTGCATTCCTTTACAAATAATTGGAAAAATTATTTTCATTTATCACCATTACATGCACTTATTACCATCAAATTACCTATTTACAAACGATTTATATCATCATTTCAATAATTATATAATTTTCATGAAAAACTTCAGGTAATTTATAATTATTAATAGGTCATTTCTAAAGAAATATACGTACTCAATAATTTTAATATTTTGTTAAATTAACCACAATTATTATCATTATGAAAAGAAAATCAATTCTTAAGTTTTTTAGTATTAGAATTGAACTTAGTTTAAGCTCCAAAAATTTGAGTATAACGATATGGGTTACCTTGTATATGTCCAAATTTTTCAAAAAAATGGAGTTATACGTTTGTATAAAAAGCGCAGCTTTGAAATTTTGACTTTAAATGGCAATAAAGGTTAAAACTCAAAAAAAAAAATAAAAAGAACGTTTCTGTGTTCTTTATAATATCAACTCAAAATTTTTAAATGGAAAAAGAAATAATATTTGGATTTTTAAATGAACATTGGCCATTTTTGGGCCCCCGAAGACTCAGTAATATGTAATTAATTATTTTACAAAATGTATATGAAATATTTATAACTTTCAAAGACAAAAAATATGAAGAACAAAAAACGTTTGGCTCCTTTTACTCCTACATTCTAAAAATTTGTTATTTATTTATATTAAACTTGGGTTTCTAAAAAAATTCCTCGGAATTTCCTCAAAAACGCCCAAATTATGGTCGGATGTTGACTTAGATTTTTTTACGGAAAATCGATTTTAACAAAAAATTTTAAAAATACGTTTAACCAAAAATTTGTAAAAAAATAACCACGTGAGCTATAATTGATTTTGCGGTTGATTTCAATAAATTAGAGAAGTCTGCAAATAATGAAACTGAGTTTATTGAAAAATTCTAAAGGGAACATTAAAAAAATTAAGATTTTCTAAAAATTGTACTATTTAACTTGTTGAAGCTGCAGAATGATTTTCAAAAATTTATAAAAAAAATAACCACGTGGACTAGAACTAATTTTTCAATTGATTTAAATAATTTAGAGAATTCTACAAAAAATAAACAAGAGCTTGCAAAAAAATTCCAAGAAGAACATTAAAAAAATTGAGATTTTGTAAATATTGCACTATATTTTACTTTTTGAAGCTGTAAAGTGATTTTTAAAAATTTATAAAAAAATAACTAAGTATGCTAGAATTAGTTTTGCAGTTAATTTGAATAATTTAGAGAATTCTACAAAAATTATACCCAAGTATGCCGAAAAATTCCAAGAAGAACATCAAAAAAATTAAGATTTTGTAAATTTTGCACTATTTTACTCATTGAAGTGGTGAAATCATTTTCTAAAAATTATAAAATAATAAATAAGCCACCTAAAATTAATTTTACTGTCGATTTGAATGAATTAGAAAATTCTACAAAAAATTAACCCGAGTTTGTTGAAAAATTCCAAGAAGAACATTAAAAATAATTGAGGTTTTGTAAAAATTGCACTATTTTTCTTTTTGAAGCTGTAAAGTGATTTTTAAAAATTAATAAAAAAATAACTAAGTACGCTAGAATTAATCTTGCAGTTAATTTGAATAAATTATAGAATTCTACAAAAAACAAACTTGAGTTTACTACAAAAATTTTAGTAGAACATAAAAAAAATTGAGATTTTGTAAATATTGTACTATTTTACTCATTGAAGTGGTGAAATCATTTTCTAATAATTATAAAAAAATAAATAAGCCACCTAAAATTAATTTTACTGTCGATTTGAATGAGTTAGAGAATTCTGCAAAAGTTTAACCCAAGTTTGTTGAAAAATTCCAAGAAGAACATTAACATAATTGAGATTTTGTAAAAATTGTACTATTTTACTTATTGAAGTTGTAAAGTGATTTTTAAAAATTTGTAAAAAAGTAACTAAGTACTCTAGAGTTAATCTTGCGGTTAATTTGAATAATTTAGAGAGCTCTACAAAAACTACACCCGAGTTTGCCGAAAAATTAGAAGAAGAACATCAAAGAAATTGAGATTTTGTAAATCTTGCATTATTTTACTCGTTCAAGTGGTAGATCGTTTTCTAAAAATTATTAAAAGATAACTAAGTTCGCTAGAATTAATTTTGCAGCAAATTTGAATTATTTCGAGAATTCTACAAAAAATAAACCTGAGTTTGATGAAGAGTTCCAAGGAGAACATCAAAAAAATTGAGATTTTGTAAATTTTGCACTATTTTACTCGTTGAAGTGGAAAGATCATTTTCTAAAAATTATAAAAAGATAACTAAGTACGCTAGAATTAATTTTGCACTTAATTTGAATAATTTAGAGAATTCTACAAAAATTACACCCGAGTTTGCCGAAAAATTCTAAGAAGAACATCAAAGAAATTGAGATTATGTAAATTTTGCACTATTTCACTCGTTGAAGTGGTGAAATCATTTTCTAAAACTTATAATAAAATAATTGGGCCAACTAAAATAAATTTTATTGTCGATTTGAATGAATTAGAGAATTCTGCAAAATATTTACCCGGGTTTGTTAAAAAATTCTAAGAACATTAAAAAAATTGAGATTTTGTAAAAATTGTACTATTTTACTTGTTGAAGAAGTAAAGAGATTTTTAAAAATTTATAAAAAATTAACTAAGTACGCTAGAATTAATTTTGCGGTTAATTTAAATAATTTAGAGAGCTCTACAAAAACTACACCCGAGTTTGCCGAAAAATTAGAAGAAATTGAGATTTTGTAAATCTTGAATTATTTTACTCGTTCAAGTGGTAAGATCATTTTCTAAAAATTATTAAAAGATAACTAAGTTCGCTAGAATTAATTTTGCAGCAAATTTGAATTATTTCGAGAATTCTACAAAAAATAAACTCGAGTTTGTCGAAAAGTTCCAAGAACATCAAAAAAATTTATAGTTTGTAAATGTTCCACTATTTTACTCGTTGAAGTGCTGAAATCATTTTCTAAAAATTATAAAAAATAACTAAGCCACCTAAAATTAATTTTACTGTAGATTTGAATGAATTAGAGAATTGTGCAAAAAATTAACCCGAGTTTGTTGAAAAATTACTAGAAGAACATTAAAAAAATAGAGATTTTGTAAAAATTGCATTATATTTTATTTTGAAGCTGTAAAGCGATTTTTAAAAATTTATAAAAAAATAACTAAGTACTATAGAATTAATTTTGCAGTTATTTTGAATAAATTAAAGAATTCTATAAATATTATACCCGAGTTTGCCGGAAAATTCCCAGAAGAACATCAAGAAAATTGAGATTTTGTAAATTTTGCACTATTTTACTCATTGAAGTGTTAAAATCATTTTATAAAAATTATAAAAAAATAACTAAGCCACCTAAAATTAATTTTACTGTCGATTGAATGAAATAGAGAATTGTGCAAAAAATTAACCTGAGTTTGTTGAAAAATTCCAAGAAGAACATTAAAAGAATTGAGATTTTGTAAAAATTGCACTATATTTTACTTTTTGAAGCTGTAAAGTGATTTTTAAAAATTTAAAAAATAAAAATTAATTATTTTTCAAAAAAATAAAGAGGATTACTACAGGAATTTTGATCTTAGCACTTAGCACTAATTTATATTATGTTTCCTTAAAATTTTTTTTTAAATATCAATGTAATAAAAATGAAAGAAATTATTTAAAATAATGATCAATCAAAACATTAATTTTGTAAAGGTTTTGTTTTTACTAACAAATTTAAATCGAAAATACAAAAAAAATAAAGTTTTGCTTAAAACATCAGTAATTTAATTGGAACTGGAATCTAAATATTTTCGTCTGCTGCTTGCGGCGGAAATCTTACCCCGCACTAGAACGACAAGTGCCCTTAGCGCACCCCTGTACTTTCAGAGTTGTAACTGTAAACAACAATATTGTGGCCAAAAGTTTTAGCAATTTTATTAAAAGTAAAAGCAGGGATTTTTCGAAACAAAGACAGACAGACTGCTCCAATTAAATTAATTTGGTGGTTTTACCTTCTTAGACACGTCTCAAGTGTAAAAAAATAAATACTTATTTTTTACTAGTCTACTAGGTAAAAGTTATGTTTAAAATATTTTAGTATATATTTTTTGTTTTCACAAAATATCTTTTCTATTGAATAGATGATAACGGGGTTCCTGAAAATCCTTGCATGAATGCATCCTTTATGTAGCATAACATAAAAAAAAATAACCAAACTCATAGAATTTTGTTTAATAAACGCAGTACGCGATTTCTGAGAACATATAACAAAAAACTGTGGTTATATTTATTAGAAATGAAGTTTTGACAGTTCAATTTGTTTGATTCTCCACTTACGTGACATCCTGTATATAAAAACAATACAGTATAATTAAAAAAACAAAAATTACAATCTTTAATTAAAATCCCAACAGTATTTACTTTTCTAAGCCTATAGATGGCGCTGTAGTAAATTTTGCACGTCGCCTATAACAGTTAAATGCGATTGACAAGCTAGCGCCATCTGCTAGAGTAGGATCAAAGTTTTGGGGTAAATGCAGTTGCCTATATTTTCCAATTTTAATTTTCACAATAAAAGTAATTTATCTAATTTTGGTTTTAAATAATTAATAATCATTTAACTCCTTACTGAAGATGGATTATAAAGAAGAGCAAAATAATGAAATAGAAGCTTTGGAATCAATTTATTACGGCGATGTGGAATGTAAGCATTTCTAATCAAACCTAACCTCAAAATTAAAATTTTTATAAATTTTTTAAATATTGTTAACTAATTTATATTAATTATATTACGTTTTGTTAAATTTTTACATATTTTTTATTTCAGTTTTATCAACTGATCCTTATCACAAATTTTCAATTCCTATAAAATCGGAGGAATATAATCCTGAAACGGAGGAAGGACTTCTATGTAATTTAATATTTACATATACAGCAAAATATCCTGAAGAAAGCCCTAATATAGAAATAGAAGATGAAATTAATTTCTGTAGTAATTATAAGGAAGATTTATTAGCGCATTTACAAGAGCAGGTATAATTTTTTTTATAATCGTCAAGCGATTCGCTGTTTTTGACTAATTTTTGTACACATCATGTGTTAAATTTTTTGTACGTAACGTGAAAGTAAAATGACAGAATTAACAACTTATTTATAACTAGAAGTCGCTTCAATTCCAAAATAATTTTTTTTAAATATTTCTTAATTTAATAATTATTCTGTTAGGTGGCAGAAAATCTGGGTATGGTAATGATATTCACTCTAGTATCATCAGCTCAAGAATGGCTTAATTTAAAATGGGATGAATTTAAAAAAAATCAGGAAGAAGAACTTTTAAGGAAGAAGCAGGCGGATGAAGAAGCAGAACAAGTAATAACACATATATGTTTATAATTTTAAAATAATCATTTTATTTATAGAAAAGGTTTGATGGAACGAGAGTAACAGTAGAAACTTTCTTAAAGTGGAAAATTAAATTCGAAAATGAAATGGGAATTGCGAAAAAACGAGAGATTTTAGAGAAAGAAGGAAAGAAATTAACGGGAAAAGAATTGTTCATGACTGATACAACGCTTAATGAGTCTGATTTGAAATTCTTGGATGAAGGTACAATTGAAATTATTTGATAACGCTTAAAATAATTTTCGGTTTTATCCCAGGTGATGCAGTGAAGGTTGATGAGTCGCTTTTCCAAGATTTAGATGATTTGGATTTGGATGATGAGGATGATGAAGATTTTGATCCCAATAATTATAATAGTGATGATAGCTAGGCAAATTATAGCTTTTTTTAAAGTTATTTATTCGTTTTCTTTAATCTTGTTTCCTAAATTCCTGCCGATAAAATAGGATTCTTTAAATACATTATCAAAGATTTCTATAATTTTACTACGTATTTATTTCCACTATTTGTAACTTTAGATTCCCGTTGATAGATGGCGCTAAAAATATTTTCGTATGCAACTTTTGTTGTAGAAAATTTGGTTACATATATCAAAAAATTTACAATGTAATTTTACTACAAAATTTTCATTAGTAATATAGAATAATATCAAAAACAATTGTACAAAATTTTTTTAAAATATTTATAAAGATAAAAAAGTTATTAACAATTTTGTAACTCCAGTTCCAAAAATATCAATGACTGAAATACGAAATAATTTATAAAATCATGTATTTTCTCATGTTTTAACAAAATTGTAACAATTATTAAGTAGTAATATTATGAATATATGTGCAAAATTTTGTAAAAATATCTGCAACAATAAAAAGTTATTAACAATTTTGTAACTAAAGTTCCAAAAATATTATTGAATGAAATACGAAATATTTTATAAAATCATGAATTTTCCCATGTTTCCATTGGAATTTTCTGACAAAATTTTTAACATTATTATATAATAGTATTATGAATGCATGTACAAAATTTTGTAAAAATATCTGTAGCAATAAAAAAGTTATTAACAATTTTGTTACTAAAGTTTAAAAATATTAATGACAGAAATACGAAATAATTGATAAAATCATGAATTTTCCCATGTTTCCATTGAAATTTTTTGATAAAATTTTTAACTTTATTAAGTAGTAGTATCATGAATACATTTACAAAAGTTTGTAAAAATATATGCAACAAGAAAAAGTTATTAACAATTTTGTAACTAAAGTTCCAAAATTTTTAATGAATGAAATACGAAATAATTAATAAAATCATGAATTTTCCCATGTTTCCATTGAGGTTTTTTGACAAAATTTTTTCAATTATTAATTAGTAGTATTATGAATACATGTACAAAATTTTGTAACAATATCTCAAACAATAAAAAAGTTATTAACAAGTTTGTAACTCAAGTTTCAAAAATATTAATGACTGAAATACGAAAAAATTTATAAAATCATGAATTTTCCCATGTTTCCATTGTAAGTTTTTGACAAAATTGTTACTATTATTAAATAGTAGTATCATTTACAAAATTTTGTAAAAATATCTGCAACAATAAAAAAGTTATTAACAATTTTGTAACTCAAGTTCCAAAAATATTAATAACTGAAATACGAAATAATGTATAAAATCATTAGTTTTTCTATGTTTCAATTGAAATTTTTTGAAAGAATTTATACTATTATTAAGTAGTAGTATCGTAAATACATGTACAAAATTGTGTAAAAATATCTGAAACAATAAAAAAGTTATTAACAATTTTGTAACTCAAGTTCCAAATATATTAATGATTGAAATACGAAATAATTTATAAAATCATGAATTTTCCCATGTTTCCATTGAGGTTTTTTGACAAAATTTTTACAATTATTAATTAGTAGTATTATGAATACATGTACAAAAGTTTGTAACAATATCTGTAACAATAAAAAAGTTATTAACAATTTTATAACTCAAGTTTCCAAAATTTTAATAAAAGAAATACGAAATAATTTATGAAATAATGAATTTTCCCATGTTTCCATTGAAATTTTTTGACAAAATTTTTACCATTATTAAGTAGTAGTATCATGAATACATGTACAAAAGTTTGTAAAAATATCTACAACAATAAAAAAGTTAGTAACAATTTTCTAGCTCAACTGATAAATAATTGAAATAAAAGAAAAAATCATTAAATTCACCGAAATGAATGAACGAATCCTAAATTTGTTTATGTTTTAAATAGTTTCGATTTTATAGAAGATTTTCTAAAAATATGGTAAAAGTCAAAATTATAAAAAATCAAAAATTAAAGCCAAAAAATTAAAATTTTATTTTTATTATTTTACATT
This sequence comes from Stenus bimaculatus, assembly GCA_963971135.1. Classification (NCBI taxonomy): domain Eukaryota; kingdom Metazoa; phylum Arthropoda; class Insecta; order Coleoptera; family Staphylinidae; genus Stenus; species Stenus bimaculatus. Next base: position 26,173,094 of record OZ020186.1, on the reverse strand, counting down.
ACGAGATAATTAATGGATTTAAGCACAAAATGAAAAAAAAAACATTAAAATCGATTTTAAGCAATAATTTTTATTTTTAGGCAACAAAAAGTCAATTTGTATGTAAATCAATTAATTTATATAAGTGGCAAGTCAATAATAAACATGAAGATGTATCAACAAGAATAACAAGATAATAAAAACAAAACTTCGGTGTCACTTCTTGGGTTATTTATTTTATCTTACTTTTATTTTAAAAGTTTCGTCGTTTCACCCTTTTCCTGGGACGAACCTTTAACTTCCATAACTTCTACTCAAATGCTTTAACAAACTTTTCAATTACCTTATATAATAATTACATTAATTACACGTCTTATTTCATTTTATATATTTAAATGTTTAATATAAATTTTAATTATAATAATTTAATTAAAGCACTCTTAATGAATTTATCTAATAATAAGCATTTTCAAAATTTACATTTGAAGATAAATTAGGTAAGGAATGAAAAAAAAAAGATTTAAATCCTAATTTATCACTTTAATTTAAAGAAAATTTAATTACGCCAAAAATTCCCCAAGGGTTGAAATACAGTTTAAGTATTTTTTTCTTTTTATCAAGGATTTAATAAATTGGGCCCTAATTGCAGCTTCACCAGAGATTTATTTTAGATTTATTTCATGCAATTACTTTTTTTTATACAAAATTAATAAAATTTTAACCAACGCGCAACTTTAAAATCTCATATTTTTGGGTGTAAATACTAAACCATTATTGAATTATCAACTTTAGGACTTTAAACTGTTACAATTTAATTTATTGTATTTTAAATTACAAACATAAACAAGATATATGTGTGTGCTAAAGTTTGTTTGCATCCAATTTTCTTGTTGGCCAAAAGTTGTAATATTCATTCAACTGTACGAAATGTTACGAAATATTTAAAATATCCATGTTGTCACCTTATTTTATAAGTATGGGGTTCCGAAAAAAATTAAATTAAATTATAAAAGTAAGAATTTTCTCATTTTTATCTCGTACATTTGTTATCCCGTACATTTGGTTCGTCGTACATTTGTTATCTTGTACTTTTGTTATTTCGTACATTTTTTATCTCGTACATTTGTTATCTTGTAAATTTGTTAGTTCGAACATTTGTTATCTCGTACTTTTCTAACCTCGTACATTTGTTATCTTATACATTTGTTATCTCGTACATTTCTAATCTCGTAAATTTGTTATCTCATACTTCTGTTATCTCGTAATTCTGTTATCTTGTACTTTGTTATTTAACCTATATCTTTCAATTTTTTGTTTTTCCATTTTTAAATCTACCAATTTATCCTCCTTTATATTTTTCGATTTTCAAGACGATCCAATTTCTCCTTATTTCTTGCATTTTGATTTTCTTACTCTTATTTTTAATTCATTCCTTTTAATCTATTATTTTTTTAATTTAATTTGATCAGCAAAAAAATGTAGATTATAACTTTTTTTATAGAAATATTTACTCTCATATTTAAGTAAATATAAGAAGGGTTATCCTATAATTAGCTCCAATTTAATTTAGATAACTAAATTTACAAGATATTATAATGAGCTCCATTTATTAAAACCAACAAGCAGCGTTTTATGTAAATACGATATTAAAATTAATGGATGAAAGCAAGAAAAGCAATTAAGATTCGAAACAAAAAGGAGAAACTTGTCTTTGTTTTATACCTACATCTTATTTCTAATTTAAATAAAAAGAGATGTATGTAAAGGATTTAAAATTTAAAACCCCAATTTATGACCTAACTTTAATAACAATTAAAAACTGGGAAAGTAAAGACATTATTTTTGAGGATTTAAGAACGATCATTGGAACACATAAATTACAATTAGCAAATAAAAAATATAAACCGCTTTTATTTTCTTTTAAATTTATTTTTATGATCGAAAATATAGGAAAATTCCCTGGAGACTACTGAAACTTAATGAAATGGAGAAAAATAATGTAAAAGTAAACGTTTAATAGTGCTGCGCCAACACGTTTGTTTAAATTTAGTAAAAGAATCGATGTTCGTAGAAAATACCTTTGGTCTGCTAATAAGTTTTATAAGAGAAAGCTCCTTTGGGGGATGAACCAGCAAAATTGTTAATTAAATAAAGTAGACTTTTATTTATAATAAATTCATTACTAAATAAAAGTTCAATTAATTATATGATTTTATTAATAAATTTTTCTGAAATAATTTTTGTTGTTTTAAAATTTTTGAATTGAATTATACCTACAGACAAATTGCTGTCACAAAAAATGTGAAATTTTATAAAAATACCATACGCAAGCTAATATATTAAAATTATTCTGAAGGAAGCTTTCTTGACCATTCCAGAAGTTTAGTTTTTATTACTTTTTTACGACCTGCCCCAAGTATTTTGAGGGACCCTATATAAAAGCTATAAACCATCCCTTGTGTTTATACAAAATGTTTGATTCAGCTAAGGCCAAGTGTTTTCCTTTCCCACGTATTAAGTGGACCCAATTTATAGTTTTCCTTAAAATGAAATTATTCATCAATTCAACCTATAATTTTATTTTTTTTCAATGAATAATCAATAATAAATTTTAGCTCTTGAAAAGTTGAAAGAGTAAAGAAGGAAGCACTTTGGAATAATTGAAAGACATGGATTTGCAATTAATAAAAAATGAAAATTAATTAATTAATTTGTACATCATAAATCCATTGTAAAAAGTTAATTAATTAAAATGAATCGATAAAATAAAGTGCACTTTTCGCTAAATATGCGTTGTTTATGTTAAAAATTGTACAATATTTAAAACCAAATAGTAAACCTAGAAAGAAGTTTCAATGAAGTTATTTTATTCTCATATTTCAACTAGGGTAAATAAATTATTTTTAGATTGAATTTTGTCCCATATTTATTTTATGACGGTAGAAAAAGCGAATTTATTCCGCTTGTCAGAGTACAAGTCTTTTATAATGTCAGTTTGATATTTCTTATCCTAAAAAATATTGAAATTTCCTCAAAATTAAATTTAAATTAATTTTTTTTTTAATTTTAATGGAAATTCATTTACAATTAAAAAAAATCATACATTTTCCCTTCCAAACTGTAAAAAGTTGAAATAAATTTAAGCATCACGTGGAATTGCATCAAAATCTGAATTATTTATTATTATAAATATTAAAACAATACTTGCACCACAACGTTATCACAATTTTCGCACGATGTTGTCAAAATGTTTCCATAATATTGTCTAAAAATCTTAAAATCTCAAACAAACAAAATTGAAAATTCATTAGGAATTCACTGAAAATAATAGCTAAATAAATATTATAAATTTAATAAAAAATATTTTAAATAGAAAAAATTTGCTATTATTATTTTCTTTTAGTCCAACTTTTTTATTTATACGTATTGTATAAATTAACTTAAAAACTATCGATTTCGGGATAATTTTATCCCATCTTCAGGTTTTAAAGAATCGTTATTGTCAAGATAATAGTGACATGTTCTTTAAAAACCTGAAGATGGGATAAAATTATCCCGAAATCGATAGTTTTTAAGTTAATTTATACAATACGTATAAATAATAAAGTTGGACTAAAAGAAAATAATAATAGCAAGTTTTTCTATTTAATTGAAGCAATCCAAATAATTGTGTTGTCCTTTAATTTATTTATTTATTTAAAAAATATTTTATTTCAATTTAAAAAATAAAAAAAAATGTCCAAAATTTGTTTATAAAACATAAAAATAGCATAAACTTTGAAATTCCAGAAATTTTCTGCATTTTTAAACGTGGAACATGCGTTAAATTTTTAAAATCTGAAAACAGGACACGGTCCTAGATAAAATTAAATATTGGGTTAGAATTTATTCTTTTTGGGTGGATTTGTGTTTATTTGTAAAAGATTTTAAAATAGTTGAAAGCTTATTTAAATTTAGAATAAAAAAGTCACCACAAAAAACTGTAAACATCATTTAAAATTTTCCAGAATGTATTCAAAAATTAAAAAAAAAAATAAAAATAGGTCTTGTATCAAATTTTTTAATAATATAATCTGCTTTTGAAATATAAAATCGTGCGAATTCATTATAAATTCATTCAAAGTAGCTTAAAACATGACAATTTACAAAAATTTAAAAAAATAAATATAAATTAACTGAAAATCCTAAAAAACTTGATACAAATTCACTTGAAACCAAATAAATAAGCTTGAAATATTAAAAAAATAACATTACAAATCACTGGTATAAGTAAATATTTATTTATTAAATATAATACAATGCTATTGATTAACAAAATTTCTCAGTCAACATTTTGTTGGTATAAGAAAAATCTTGTTTTGCATAAAAAATATATTTCTATGCGAAACTAAGGTTGGTTTTAAGACGTTGTTTTATTACCCTATTAAAAAATATATACAGGGTGGGCCAACGAAAACGAAACAGACGAGTTTTAAAATAGTTAATAAAAAATTTTGAAAAAACGCTCGGACAGGTCAACTTTGGTTTCGAGGGGGACATATTTTGCAATAGAAGTGATTCAAAAATCCATTCACCCTTGTGCCCTATGGACACAACCCCTAAAAGTTTAATAGGGATGGTGGGGTAAGTAATACCTTGTTAGAAAGATCTTTTTACTCAGTGTAACATACAAAAAAAAAGTTAAATCGATCGATTCGTTTTAAAGATATTCAAAATTTAGCACGTAGAGATTTCATGTCTTTTAAAATTGTGCTATGAACACCACGCCTTCAATTTTAAGTGTTTTGATAGGGTAAGTAATATCGTTTCGAAGGGGAAATATTTTGTAATAGACATGATTCAAAAATCCATTCATCCCTCGCCCTTTGGACACAACCCCTAAAAATTTAATAGGGATGGTGGGGTAAGTAATACCTCGTTAGAAAGATGTTTTTACCCAGAGTAACATGCCAAAAAAAAAGTTAAATCCTTCGATTCGTTTTGAAGATATTCATAATTTAACATGTAGAGTTTTCATGCCTTTAAAATTGTGCTATGAATACCACGGCTTCAATTTTAAGTGTTTTGATAGGGTAAGTAATACCTCCTGGGAAAGATCTTTTAACCCAAAGTAACATACAAAAACATGTAAAACGCAATTTATTTTCATTTTCTAGAAAAGAGAGATTTTAAAAAACAAATTTAAATTTATTCGAGGAATTGTTTAAAATTTTGTAACATCTGGAACAAAACAATGCAAAACATAAAACGATTTATAACCACATTGAGATTCTTTTCATCAGTTGTATTTTGTATTAGTGGTGATTTTCATCATGTTAAAACTGTTTATAACTAATTATTAGAAATCAACATTTAAAATTTTGTGAACTTCTATAAAAGCTTCTCCTAGCAATGGTTTATACAATTCCAGAAAGGGTTGAATTAATCACTTTTTATTTTAAAAACGATGAGAATGCTCATCGTGCCGCTAATTTATTTAATGAACAACATCCAAACATTGTAACCGAAAATACGTTCTGTAGTTGGTTGCAAAATTTAAAAATACTAGTTCTGTTGGTAATAAGAAACGTGATCCTGGTAATATTCGTCCAATAAGAAATGAGGTCGTTGAAATAGGTGTTTTGGGACAAGTTGCTGCAGATCCAACTTTAAGCACAAGAAAACTGGAGACTGTGACTAACATCAGCAGAACAACCATTCGCCGAATATTGAAAGGTCACAAATATCATCCCTATAAAATTCATTTAATTCACGAATTAAATGAAGATGATTTTGATAGGCGACTGCAATTTTGTGAGGTGATGACGGAACGGATAATTGCTGATGCAAATTATCTTTATAATATCTGTTTTTCTGATGAGTGCACTTTTTTCTTAAACTCAACCGTTAATCGTCATAATTGTCGATATTGGTCAGATGAGAATCCTAGGGTATTTCATGAAGTTCACACTCAAACTCCTCAAAAATTGAATGTGTGGGTTGGAATTTTTTGAGACCGTCTTATTGGTCCTTATTTTCTACATGGCAATCAAAACAGGGGATATGTACTTGGATCTGCTTCAAAACTTTGTTCATCCATTTCTTGACGATATTATCGAAAATGACGATCGTTATTTAGAAGACCATCTGATTTTCCAACAAGACGGAGCCCCTCCTCATTACACACGGCCTGTTAGGGAATTCTTGGATACGACGTTTCCTGGGCAATGGATTGGGCGTAGAGGACCTTTGGAGTGGCCGACGCGATCTCCCGATCTTACTCCCCTTGATTTTTTCCTTTGGGGGCATTTAAAAAGTAAGATTTACGCAACGGAACCAGGAACTCTAGCAGAGTTACGACAGAGAATTATTAATGAATGCCGAGAAATTACTGCTGAAATGTTACAAAATGTAAGAATTCGCTTTGAGCAAAATTTGTACGTTTGCATGGAGGTTGGTGGAACTCAATTCGAACATTTAATAAAATAATAAAAACATCCTTGAAAGTATCGGGATCGATGGGATTCTTTAAAGTGTTAAGTTTTCTTCAAACTGATTAGTTAAGTTTAGTTTGGTTAAATAAAAAATAATGTGCAATACTGTTTTATTTTGAATTCTTTAAAATAAACCAATCGATTTCACTTTTGATTTTTTGTATGTTACTTGTGGTAAAAAGAACTTTCCAAGGAGGTATTACTTACCCTAACAAAAGACTTAAAATTGAAGGCGTGGTGTTCATAGCACAATTTTAAAAGGTATGAAAACTCTACTTGCTAAATTTTGAATATCTTTATAACGAATCGATCGATTTAACTTTTTTTTTTGTATGTTACTCTGGGTAAAAAGATCTTTCCAACGAGGTATTAATTACCCTACCATCCCTATTAAAATTTTAGCGGTTGTGTCCAAAGGGCGAGGGATGAATGGATTTTTGAATCAACTGTATTGCAAAGTATGTCCCTCTCGAAACGGTATTACTTACCTTATCAAAACACTTAAAATTGAAGGTGTGGTGTTCATGGCACAATTTTAAAAGACATGAAATCTCTACTTGCTAAATTTTGAATATCTTTAAAACGAATCGATCGATTTAACTTTTTTTTTTGTATGTTACTCTGGGTAAAAAGATCTTTCCAACGAGGTATTATTTATCACACCATCCCTATTAAAATTTAAGGGGTTGTGTCCATAGGGCGCAGGGATGAATGGATTTTTGAATCAGCTCTATTGCAAAATATGTCCCCCTCGAAACTAAAGTTGACCTGTCCGATCATTTTTTCAAATCTTTTATTAAGTATTTCAAAACTCGTCTGTTTCGTTTTCGTTGGCCCACCCTGTATATGAAAAGATTTTTATAATTTCCTTTAATTTAATGAAAAAATAAATATAAAAACGTACGAATACACTAAAAATTCACACCAATTGGCTTAATTCAGAAGAAATTCTTAATTTCTGCAAAAAATTCACTTAAAAGCAAAGAAAAAACCTTGAGATGTTAAGGAAAATAATTTGGAAATTCACACAAATTGTTTAGAAATATGAAAACTTTCTAAAATTTCCTATAATTCAATGACAATTCACAAAAAAATAAAAAAATTATCGTGTGAATTCACTAAATTATAAGAATTCTTTAACATTTGGTAAAAAATCACTTAAAAACAAACGAAAAAATTTGTAATGTCATGTAAAAACTTGGAAAGTCACCAGAGGATTCTCTAAAATGTTTATAGTTTGATGAAACGTTACTTAAAAACATAAAAATTTTAATCAAAAAAAATGGAAATTCACTAGTAATTCACTCAGATTGACTGCAAGCAAAAAAATTAAATATCGAATTATCTGAAATTCATGAAATATTCTGGATTTTTAAATATAAAAACGGTTTAATTCGCTATAAATTTACTTAAATTGGCTTAAAACAGGAGAACCCTTTAAAATTTTTTTGAAATTCACTAGAAATTCACATAATTATAAGCAAATATGAAAGTTTCCTAAATATTTTGTATTTAATTAATATAAAATAACGTATGAATTCACCAGAAATTGATTCAAATTTTCAGAATATTTGGTAAAAATTCACTAAAAACAAAAGAAAAAAATCCTGAATGTCAAGTAAAAACTTAGAAATTCATAAGAATTTCAATTAAATTATTGAAGACAATCTAAAAGTTCTATAACATGATGAAATATTACTTTAAAACTTGGAAATTTTATTCAAAAAGTTGGAAATTCACCAACAGCAAAAGAAATAACTTAATTTAATTAAATTATTTCCAAACATGAAGATTCTCTAAAATTTCTATAATTTGATGCAACGTTATTTAAAAATTTTAACCAAAAAGATTTTAAAATCACCAGGAATCCAGTCAAATTAAATTTTATTAAATATTTTTGGAAAAATATATTTTTGTTATTTAAAAATTGAAATTAAATATTAAGGTTTATAATTTTTTTGTCTGTAAAAACTGTCATGTCCATGTTTGATTTGTATGTTTTTTTGTAAATCACGTATAAAATTCCCTGCGGCATAATACTTTTAACGTTTTAACTTTTCTCGTATCATTTTTAAGTTGACGTAGTAGACAGGGCATCAAAAAAACCCTGTCATCGCAAAGGCCAACATATCATTCTTATAAAACCATCTCAGGCTTTAATATTATTTTTTATACATCAATACGAACGATGAAGAATCTCTATTTAAATGAAAAAAAATATTTTATTTTATTCAAGGGATTTTTTTATAAACATTAATTAAATTATTACAAAAATATTTTATAATTAATTAAAATTTTTATTGATGAATTGTGGGGTGATTGTAAAATTGTGTGCTGCAGGCGTAGGTATATTAAAAACAAAATTTGTCAAAGAAATAGGAAAGCTGTGAAATAAAACAGGAGCTTATTCTCGAGCTTTACATGAGGAAGCCAAGGATTGCATATAATCAAGAAAAGTAGAGACTTTCGTAAGCAAGAAAGTTTATAAAGCTTTTTTTCACCTTCACCCAGAAGGCTTCCTGCATTTTCTGAGGCGTTTCAATTTTATTCAGATTAAATTACGCATAAAATAGAATGAATGGGTAATGTTATACATATTTTTATTAATTTTAATATACAGGGTGTTGTTAATAAAAAAATCAATTTCTAGCTTCGGGATATAAAATAGCAAATTATTAACTGTAAACATGTGTATCTTAATTAATAAATAATAAACTTTTTATATTTGTAATTTTCAGTGGAAAGCATAGAAACGTAAACAAGTTTTTAATTTAACCAAAACAAACCATTCTTGCATAAAATAAAGCAAATGTGTAAGAGTAAACATTAAATCAAGCCCAGAATTAAATACACCGCATTTAGAAACACGCCATAATGCGATTTTCCGCATTTCCGAACACACACAGTTTTTTTAGTGCATGTTGAACTGAATTAACTTTTACAGATGAAATAATTTTAGAAAAATAAAAAAAAAACTTTTAATGTAATAATTTTATAATGTTATTATTTAGTAAAAACCTTTATAATTAATTTAATTAAAATTTTAAAATTTTAATATTTTCGTTATTTATTTTTACAGATTTTTTTAAATTTTTAATAATTGAAGTGACTGAAATTTTTACTTGATCAAAGGGATCTGTAGGTATATTATTTTATGATTTATTATTTTCATTGAATTCAAGCAAAATTAAATCTTGGATTTTTTAACAAAAACGTAAAAAACTATCTTTATTAAAAAACAACTTTTTCGATTAATTTAAATTTTTTTTTTAAATTTCTTCGGAATTTGGATAATGCATTTAGAAAACCTAACTTTAACATATCACTAAATTTTAACATATTGAAGTTTTTCCAAAATAATTTAAGATTAAAATTTAGTTTTTACGAATTTCGGTGCAAGAAACGACATAGTACGCCACTGAGTAACTAGAAAAAATTAAAAAATGAAATTTTAATTACTTATTAAATTACAGTTCATGATGCATAAAGAATTTTTAAAAATCTTGCATCGTTCTAAAGTTATTAATGTTTTTCAGAATAATTCAATATTAGAATTGATTTTTGATGAACTTCTGTGCAAAAACAATATGCTACGCCATTAAGTAACTACAAAAAAAAAATAAAAAATGTAATTTTAATTACCGACTGAAATGCAGTTCATGATGCATAAAGAATTTTTGAAAAACCTTGCACAGTTCTAAAGTTATTAAAACTTTTCCAAAATAATTCAAGATAAAAATTGATTTTTTTTTAATGAATTTCGTTGCAAAAACGACATGATACGCCACTGAATAACTACAAAAAAATAAATCATGTGATTTTAATTGCCCAATGAAATGCAGTTCATGATGCATAAAAATTTTTTGAAAAACCTTTCACCGTTCTAAAGTTATTAAAGTTTTTCCAAAATAATTTAAGATTAAAATTGATTTTTTATGAATTTCGGTGCAAAAAACGATATGGTACTCCACTTAGTAAATACAAAATAATAAAAAATGTGGCTTTAATTGCCCAATGAAATGCAGTTCATGATGCATAAAAATTATTTGAAAAATCTTGCACCATTCTAAAGTTATTAAAGTTTTTCCAAAATAATTTAAGATTAAAATTGATTTTTTATGAATTTTCTTGCCAAAAACGACATGGTACGCCACTGAGTAACTACAAAAAAATAAAAAATGTGATTTTAATTACCTATTGAATTGCAATTTATGATAAATAAAGAATTTTTGAAAAATCTTGCACAGTTCTGAAGTTATTAAAGTTTTTCCAAAATAATTTAAGATTTAAATTGATTTTTTTATGAATTTCGTTGCAAAAAACGACATGGTACGCCACTAAGTAACTACAAAAAAATGAAAAATGTAATTTTAATTACCGATTGAATTCTAGTTCAGGATGTATAAAAAACTTTTAAAAATCTTGCATCGTTTTAAAGTTATTAAAGTTTTTCCAAAATAATTTAAGATTAAAATTGATTTTTTATGAATTTTGTTGCAAAAAACGACATGGTACGCCACTGAGTAACTACAAAAAAATAAAAAATGTAATTTTAATTACCTATTGAATTCTAGTTCAGGATATATAAAAAACTTTTAAAAATATTGCACCGTTCTAAAGTTATCAAAGTTTTTTCAAAATAAATTAAAATTAAAATTGATATTTTATGAATTTCGGTGCAAAAAACGACATGATACACCACTGAGTAACTACAAAAAAATAAAAAATGTGATTTTAATTACCTATTGAATTGTAGTTCAAGATGTATAAGGAATTTTTGAAAAATCTTGCACCGTTCTAAAATTATTAAAGTTTTTCCAAAATAATTTAAAATAAAAATTGATTTTTTATGAATTTAGTTGCAAAAAACGACATGGTACGCCACTCAGTAACTACAAAAAAATAAAAAAATGTGATTTTAATTACCTATTGAATTGTAGTTCAGGATGTATAAGGAATTTTTGAAAAATCTTGCACCGTTCTAAAGTTATTAAAGTTTTTCCAAAACAATTTAAAATAAAAATTGATTTTTTATGAATTTTGTTGCAAAAAACTACATGGTACGCCACTCAGTAACTACAAAAAAATAAGAAAATGTGATTTTAATTACCTATTGAATTGTAGTTCAGGATGTATAAGGAATTTTTGAAAAATCTTGCACCGTTCTAAAGTTATTAAAGTTTTTCCAAAATAATTTGAGATTAAAATATATTTTTTTTTTTAATTTTGGTGCTAAAAATGATATGGTACGCCACTGAGTAATTACAAAAAAATGAAAAATATGATTTTAATTACCTACTGAATTGCAGGTCAGGATACATAAAGAATTTTTGAATATCTTGCACCGTTCTAAAGTTATTAAAGTTTTTCCAAAATAATTTATGATTAAAATTTATTTTTTGAGTTTTAGTGGAAAAAATCGATATAGTACGCCACTGAGTTTAACTACAAGAAATTGAAAAATATGATTTTAATTACCTAATAAATTGCAGTTCAGGATGCATAAAGAATTTTAGAAAAATTTTGTACCGTTCTATAGTTATTAGAGTTTTTCCAAAATAAATAAAGATTGAAACTGATTTTTTATGAATTCCAGTGCAGAAAACGACATGGTACGCCACTGAGTAACTACAAAAAAATGAAAAATGTGATTTAAATTATCTATTGAAATGCAGTTCAGGATGCATAAAGAATTTTTGAAAAATCTTGGACCGTTTTAAAGTTATTACAAATTTTCCAAAATAATTTAAGATTAAAATTGATTTCTTACGAATTTCGGTGCAAAAACCGACATGGTACGCCACTGAGTGACTAAAAAAATGAAAAATGTGATTTTATTTACCTATTGAATTGCAGTTCAGGATGCATCAAGAATTTTTGAAAAATTTTGCACCGTTCTAAAGTTATTATTGTTTTTCCAAAATAATTTAAGATTAAAATTTATTTTTTGAGTTTTAGTGGAAAAAATAGATATAGTACGCCACTGAGTAACTACAAAAAATTGAAAAATATCGTTTTAATTACCTATTGAATTGCAGTTCAGGATGCATTAAGAATTTTTGAAAAATTTTGTACCGTTCTAAAGTTATTATTGTTTTTCCAAAATAATTTAAGATTAAAATTTATTTTTTGAGTTTTAGTGCAAAAAAATCGATATAGTACGCCACTGAGTAACTACAAGAAATTGAAAAATATGATTTTAATTTCCTAATGAATTGCAGTTCAGTTTTGAAAAATTTTGCACCGCTCTAAACTAATTAAAGTTTTTCCAAAATAATTTAAGATTAGAATTTATTTTTTGAGTTTTAGTGGAAAAAATCGATATAGTACGGCATTGACTTTAACTACAAGAAATTGAAAAATATGATTTTAATTACCTATTAAATTGCAGTTCAGGATGCATGAAGAATTTTAGAAAAATTTTGCACCGTTCTATAGTTATTAAAGTTTTTCCTAAATAATTTAAAATTAAAATTGATTTTTTATGAGTTTCAGTGCAAAAAACGACATGGTACACCACTGAATGACAACAAAAATAAATGAGAAAAGTGATTTTATTTACCTATTGAATTGCAGTTCAAGAGGCATAAAGAAGTTTTGAATAATCATGCACCGTTCTAAAGTTATAAAAGTTTTTCCAAAATAAATAAAGATTAAAACTGATTTTTTATGAATTTCAGTGCAGAAAACGACATGGTACACCACTGACTAACTACAAAAAAATAAAAAAAATGTCATTTTAAATACCTATTGAATTGCAGTTCAGGATGCATAAAGACTTTTTGAAAAATCTTGCACCGTTCTGAAGTTATTAAAGTTTTTTCAAAATAATTTAAGATTAAAATTGATTTTTTATGAATTTCAGAGAAAAAAACGACATAGTACGGCACTGAGTAACTACAAAAAAATGAAAAATGTGATTTTAGTTATCTTCAAATATTCTAAAGGTATTAAAATTTTTTACAAAAAAATTTCAATATCTTCCAGTAATAATGTTACTTCCTCGCAACGCTGGGCCACCTTGTATATTTAAAAGTTGTAAGCTGATGAATTTATTTTATAATAAAATATTCTGACCTGAAAGTTGAGATTTTACTTGATAATTAAATAAGTTTTAATGAAATTACGGTTTCAAAGAAATAGTTTGCTCCTTTTGTGTGAAACACTCTGTATAATAAAAGGTATATTAAGAGAAAAGCATTAAAGATAGTTTAACCCCGAAATTCTGTAATTTAATTCTCTTTGCTCCCCGTAATTGATTTAAATAAGTTATACGTGCAAAGTGATGGAGGTAATCATGCATAAATAATGTCCATTCAGAGCAAACGTGTACACCTAAATTGTTTTCAAGTTCTGGTATTTTGTGGGCCGCTTGAGTTAAAGTATTTACACTAATATATTGAATCTTTACTAAAACTACTAAATACTAACTAAACCCAAAAGCTTCTACAAATAGCATTTTTTTTCATTATTTTAAAACCATTTCGCATATTTTTTAATAAAACGTAAGGACGAGACGTGATAAATAAAAAAGTTTATGATTTATTTTTATTTTAAGAAAGCTTATAAAGTAAAAACAAGGAAAATCGATTATGGCGTTACGTGCAATATCATTCCTGTCTATATAAAATACTTGTATCCCAGTAAATTCTTCCTTATTACAACATTTTTAAAATCTTGTCGCGAAAAACGAGCTAAGCTTTAGTAATAAACAATAAATAACACGAGTACGAGAACACTCGTTTATTTTATCCTTAGTTTGCACATTAAATATTAATACTTCAAGAGAAAATTTATTTAATTAACTTTATAAAGAATTTTTCTTTACAGCTTTTTATTTAAAGCAGTTATTTGCTTTTTAAGATAAGCTTAGCATTAACGTGTAAATATTCCAATAAAAATCAGTTGCGTTGAATCAACATCAACTACCTAATTTTTTCTTAAAAGAAAATTTATGTTTGAACCCTTGAGTTTATAATTTAGAGCTTTCTTTTAAAAAAAAAATTCGTTCATATTACAAAATAAAAATTTACGTTTGAATAAAAAAGTTGCTTAAAAACTGTTTAAGAATATTATGGAAAATTTCATTTATTAATTTTGCTTAAAATATGATTGCATCATCTGCTCTTTAAAAATTATCGTGTGGAGCAGGCTGCATTCGAAATTTCGATCCTTTTCGAACACTTTTGAATGGGTAATAAATTAAGTACTTTGGTTGCTGATAAATTTCCAGCTTAAAACCAAACTTCTACAAAACTGTATAAATACAGGTTACATTTTAGTTTCCTGCACAAGAAATAAATATTTGTTTCCCAAATGCTTGCTAGTAGCTAGAATTTATAGTAAATTGAAGCGCATTTCTTTTGTTTTCGATGTAAAAGCTCTCCTTCTTAATGTAATATGTATGTAAATAAAAATAACTCTTTTCCCCAAATCCTAATTACGATTATTTTGATATTTCAGCTACCCTATCATGTTAATTGAGTAATAGCGCCCTTGGGTATTGCAATTTGCTGCCTGGACTGAAAAGATGTTTATCTTTAGTACGAAAATCGTTACTTCAGTATTCAGAATTGTAAGAGATACAAGACATTAAGAAATTTTACAGTGCTCTATAACCAAAACAATTGCTTGGGTAATAATGCTTTAAAGTTGTGTAATTATTCATGTCAACTTGTTATGAAATGAATGTTTTACTGTGAAATATATGAAATTACAACAATATCTTAAATTATGTGTCATATCTTATTATACATCCTAAATTGTAAAAGTGGTACAGTTTTGGTACTTTTGTCGGCCGAGAATACGTTAAAATTGTAAACTTTGAGTCGCGGAGCCCTGACGCCACACCGTTGCACCTGGAGACTTAAAAATTGTACAGATTAATCCCCAGGATGCGAAAATAAAAGGTGCAAAAATTCGTTGCTTCCTTTGAAAACCTAACGGAGCTACGATTTTTCAAAATTGGCACGGTCAAGGATGGAAAAAATGCGAGAAAAATCGACCATTTTAGGGAATTTTTGTATCAAACCAAAAAATTTAAAATTCCTACCATACTTAGAATAAGCATTCCTCTTCACGATGCAACCAAAAATTTTAAAATCTGACGAAAAAAACTACGCTTTTCGTGGCTCCGCGATTTTTTGGTGAAATTCTTTAATTAATTTCTTGTGAATGTTTGCATGTAGTTTGAATGAATTTCTAGTTAATTTTTTTTGTTAAATGATTAAGCTTGTTTCTTTGATTTTATTTAAATTTTTCATCAAATCTTGAAGAATTATCAGGTTTTAATCAATTTCTAAGTTTTGATACCTAAGAAAGCAATTTACTTCTTCAATTTTTAGTGATTTTAATAATTATACATAAAAATACGTATAATTTAGAATTATCATCCTGATTTTAATTTTTTTTATTATTTTTTATTTTAACCACAAAATTAAAAAATCTTTTGATTTGTAATAAATTTTCATTCTTTTTACTAAAATTGTAACCGGTGCATTTTTTACACATAAAATTTTTATTTAAAACTCAAAAAATATGAAAAAATACGTTTTGTAAACTAGTATTTCGTAGTTTTACAAAAACACTTAAAATTTTAATATAACGCGAGTAGTTTTTGCTAAAATTCAATTTAAAATTTGAGTTGTAAAAAAGCGAATTTCGTACTTGTTGAAAACTTTCGTGAATAACATGTTTAAACAACTTTTTATAAAAATAAGTTTTATTTTTTCGTAAAATAAAATTACGTAAGTTTTCAAAAATATAAATTAAAAATTTTTATAGTAATTTTTTCGGCACAAAATGGCGACTTAAATTCTTGTTACTAAAATTATAATCATAACGGTGCACTTTTTACACATAAAATTTTTATTTAAAACTCAAAAAATATAAAAAACACGTTTTATAAACTAGAATTTCGTAGTTTTACAAAAACACTTGTAATTTAAATATAACCCGAGTAGTTTTTGCTAAAATTCAATTTAAAATTTGAGTTGTAAAAAAGCGAATTTCGTACTAGCTGAAAATTTTCGCGAATAACTTGTTTAAACCACATTTTATAAAAATAAGTTTTATTTTTTCGTAAAATAGTTTAACGTAGGATTTGAAAAATATAAATTAAAAATTTTTGTAGTAATCTTTTCGACTCAAAATGGCGACTTAAATTCTTGTTACTAAAATTATAATCATAACGGTGCACTTTTTACACATAAAATTTTTATTTAAAACTCAAAAAATATAAAAAACACGTTTTATAAACTAGAATTTCGTAGTTTTACAAAAACACTTGTAATTTAAATATAACCCGAGTAGTTTTTGCTAAAATTCAATTTAAAATTTGAGTTGTAAAAAAGCGAATTTCGTACTTGTTGAAAACTTTCGTTAATAACTTGTATAAACAACATTTTATAAAAATATGTTTTATGTTTTCTTAAAATAGATTAACGTAGGTTTTAAAAAATATAAATAAAAAATTTTTATAGTAATTTTTTCGGCATAAAATGGCGACTTAAATTCTTGTTACTAAAATTATAAATATACCGGTGCATTTTTTACACATAAAATTTTTATTTACAACTCAAAAATTATAAAAAATACGTTTTGTAAACTAGTATTTAGTAGTTTTACAAAAGCACTTGAAATTTAAATATAACCCGCGTAGTTTTTGCTAAAATTCAATTTAAAATTTGAGTTGTAAAAAAGCGAATTTCGTACTTGTTGAAAACTTTCGTTAATAACTTGTATAAACAACATATTATAAAAATAAGTTTTATTTTTTCGTAAAATAGAATAACGTACGTTTTTAAAAATATAAATTAAAAAAATTTATAGTAATTTTTTCGCCACAAAACGGCGACTTAAATTCTTGTTACTAAAATTATAAACATACTCGGTGAATTTTTCACACATAAAATTTTTATTTAAAACTCAAAAAATATAAAAAAATACGTTTTGTAAACTAGAATTTAGTAGTTTTACAAAAACACTTGAAATTTAAATATAACCCGCGTAGTTTTTGCTAAAATTCAATTTAAAATTTGAGTTGTTAAAAAGCGAATTTCGTACTAGTTGAAAACTTTCGTGAATAACTTGTTTAAACAATATTTTATAAAAATAAGTGTTATTTTTTTCGTAAAATAGATTAACGTAGATTTTAAAAAATATAAATTAAAAATTTTTATAGTAATTTTTTCGGCACAAAATGGCGACTTAAATTCTTGTTACTAAAATTATAAACATACCGGTGCATATTTTACACATAAATTTTTTATTTACAACTCAAAAATTATAAAAAATACGTTTTGTAAACTAGTATTTAGTAGTTTTACAAAAACACTTGAAATTTAAATATAACCCGCGTAGTTTTTGCTAAAATTCAATTTAAAATTTGAGTTGTAAAAAAGCGAATTTCGTACTTGTTGAAAACTTTCGTTAATAACTTGTATAAACAACATTTTATAAAAATAAGTTTTATGTTTTCGTAAAATAGATTAAATTAAAAAATATAAATTAAACATTTTTATAGTAATTTTTTCGGCATAAAATGGCGACTTAAATTCATGTTACTAAAATTATAAACATACCGGTGCATTTTTTGCACATACGATTTTCATTTAAAACTCAAAAAATATAAAAAACACGTTTTATAAACTAGGATTTCGTAGTTTTACAAAAACACTTGAAATTTAAATATAACCCATGTAGTTTTTGATAAAATTCAATTTAAAATTTGAGTTGTAAAAAGCGAATTTCGTACTTGTTGAAATCTTTCGTGAATAACTTGTTTAAACAAAATTTTATAACAATAACTTTTGTTTAATCGAAAAATAGATTAATGCAGGTTTTCAAAAATATTAATTAAAAATTTTTGTGATAATTTTTTCGAAACAAAATGCCGATTTAAATTCGGTGTTATTAAAATTATAAAAAATTAAAAAAAGTTAAATAAGTACTGTTTTATTAATAAATTGTTTCACAACAAAAATGCAAATTTTTTAACAACTTTAAATGATTTTATTTATTTTTTTCATTTTAATTTCAACTGATTTGAGTTTTCTTTAAAATCAAGTGAGTTTTCAACAAATTTCAATCGAATTTTAATATAAAGTAAAGGTAATTCTCAAAAATGTTGTAAAATTTTAATATTTAAAAAGCCGTTTTTGTTAATAAAAATGCAAACTAATATAATTATTTTCTTAATTTTCATGATTTTTACTTGATTTCTAATTTTTGTTACTGACTTTAATGAACCTCCATAAATTGTAAGGATATCTTTATAAAATTTTAGCATAAAAATTCAGACATCTTATCAAATTTCAAGTAAACTTTGAGTTATGTTTAAACCTAATTCTGGGCAAATTTTCTTAGAATTTTTGACGTTTAATGAATGAAGTTAACATAATTATTATGATGTAAAGCAGTTTCTAAAGATGTTAAAAAAATTGTATTTAGTTTATTTAAATAAAATTATTTTTCTTAATAAAACTAATTTCGTTTTCTACATCAAATGTAAGGGCTTCTCTTGATGTAACACATTCATTAAACGAAAAGCGGAATCCTGGGATCAGTCTCTTCTCTTTATAAATTCGCGTCTTTTCATGTAATCAGCCCAAAGATAAGAAACATTTGTAATTGTCACTTTGTTGCTAAAATACGACTTCTACTGTTATGGATTGAAGTGTTGCACACTGAAGGAAGATAACTTTAGTTGACAGTCAGTTCATTGAGTTTAAAAAAATACCTTATTTAAAATTATTTATTTAAAATATTATAATTAACAAAAAGGTTATTTTAAAAAAACATTTTTGTGAGTAATTTTGTGGGGAACCAGATGGGCCCAGGCTGGACCGCGTTTTATCCGATTTTTTGAACATTTCAAGTTCGATTTTTTTCCAAGGTCCAGGGTAAAAATTTCAAGGTGCCCATTTTTTCTCTCATAAGTGTATACCAAATAAGTAAAATAAAAAATATCCGAGTATTATAGGTTGTTCTGATGAACAGTTACGAATTTTCAAAGTCCGCGTCAAAATAGCGCGAAAAAAGAAGCGTCCCTTTGGGGGCACCAAAATGACGTAAAGAGTAAACGGATCAAAAAAAAGCTCCCGTTTTAAGGTAAAACCAGGAAATTAGATGAGGAATCAAGCAACCGCGATTTTTTTTCTACTGCCGAACTTCTAATCGAAGCTAAAAAGTGTTGGTACTTTTTCCGTCCGAAAAACGGTATAATGTACAGTTTGCGTCTCGGGGCCGTGACGTCACACCTTTGCGCCGGGAGGCTTAAAAATTGGTCACGGTAATCCCCAGGATTTTAGAATCAAAGGGGTCTAATTTCGTCGCTTCCCTTTAGAATCCAACGGAGTTGCGATTTTTCAAAGTTAACGCCGTTGAAAACCCGAAAAAAAGCGAAAAAAATAGACCATTTTCGGGAATTTTTTTCAAAGTGTCGGGGAGGTACAAAAATTTAAAATTCAAACCACACTTGAAATTAACATCCATCTTTAGATCGCAACCAAAGTTCTTAAAATCGGACGAAAAAAACTACCCTTTCGGTCGCTCCTCGCAAAAAACGGCCGAATTCGGGGTAAAAATACGAAAGGGGTCGTATCTCCGATTTGGGCGGGTCAATACTGCCGTCTTTAGAATCCGGTCCCCATAACATACTAAAATTTGGTACGATTCGGGTGGAATTTCGGACACTCAAGGGATGAACTCGATTTTTCGTTTAGGGTAGAATAACTTTTGTTGGAGTGGTCCGATCGAAAAGGGACATTTAAACTTTTTCCTTAAAATTTTCTCCTCCTTCCACCTACAAAATTTCAACTCTACAAAAAAAAACACCTGTCCCGTTTCTTCCGGTTTTAGTATTATGGATAATATTTAATTTTCATATTTTCATAATTATCTATAAAATTGTAATCGTAAGTAGAAGGGATTAGAGAATTTTGATCGTTGAATCTGTGGTATGAGCGTCTAGTCTTTAGTCTTTAGTTTAGTACAAGCTTTTCCCGCAGGAACAGAGGAAAACCGCACCTAAACTACTAACAGACAGAATGAGAAATGACGGGATGAAACTACAGAAAAATACTAGCAGTGGTGGTCAGTTGCGTTTCATGTTTTCAAATATTACATGTGGGACTAGCGCAACGCTTGACATGATAATATGAGCATGGACTTAACATAATAATAAACGAAAATTTTGTTACAATAATAAAAAATTTAAATAAAATCTCTCCTAAACTATTAACATGCGACATATAAACATGTATCAACAGAAAGCTTCTAAAAAATGCCATCAATTGATGTTAAAATATACAGGGTGTTTTATTTGAAAAATTCATTCAATTGCTCAATTTGCGTTTCATGAGGTACTCTGATAAAAGCTTATCATAAATTTAAATTTTTGCCAAAAATTTCAACCCCAAATTGTCATTTGTTTTAGAGCATTAATTTTTCAAAAATTGATCTTTTCTCGCTTAAATTGCAAATATTAGCAATTCGAGTGAAGATAGACCCATAAAAACCTTATACACAGTATGAGTATTTTTTAATAAGGACTCCAAAAATGTCATAATATATTCCACCATTTAGGAATTGACACCTAGTATATTATTAACATATTTTTAGAACGTATGCCTTAAAGTATTGTATATCATTTCATCGCAGCGCTGGGACACCCTGTATAAATTAAATTATTTAGTAGGAAATTGAATTAATCCGAAATTCAATAAACGAAAAGTTCAAAAGAATTTTCTCCAATAGATATACTCGTATGTCGTTCTTTCGCTGCTTTACAAAAAGTTTACAACAATCAATCGTTGTTGGTTAAATTCGATTTTATTTTTATTGCAACCACAAAATGGTGGCTATTTCTTTTGTATTAAACCTAAAAAATTATGCTTTTATTTCGCATTGAATCCCAGCAATTGTGAAGTAGATGTGTGTTGTGGTTAGGATTTGAGCACGTAGTAAGCTCCAATTTTATTCCAATGTCCAGAAAATCTCTTGTTTTATTTTTCCCATAAATCATTTATTGCTTATTTACCGTGTTATTTGTTTCGGGCAATTACTTACGCTTATTGAGAAAAAATTGATAATATGAAAAAAAATTAAAAGATTTTTTTGTGATTTTTTAAACGGTATATTTTATGTAAGTGTATTTAAACGTTTTGTGTTTAAAAAGTTTTTATACGTCGTTGTTTTGTGGTCGTTTAATGTGAATGTTGCGAAAGCTTTAAAAACTTATCGGAAATCCTTTAAAATTTAAAATAACGCAAGAGAAGTCTGATAAGTAGACTTCACAAACATCAAGCGCTTTGAAATGAATTTTTAACTTTGTTCATTAAATTTTCATTTGTAAAAGATTTTAATTTTAGCAATATTTTTTGTATGTTTTATTCAAAACTTACCTTAATAATTTAATTTGTAATGTACAACTATGAAATAAAATACCTTAAAAGTCTTTTCGACTTTAATATATTAGGAAGCTTTCCTGTTGTTAAGGGCACCTGTTGTCACAATAATAACTAACCCGTGGGCTTATCTAAAATACGAGACTAAAGATGTTATCCACCATCCACCCTCCAAACAAAAACAAGTTTTGCCACAAGACCGAGCTTTTTATTCTTACTGCTTAAAAGTATTATCTTTTTATACTCCAAAAATTGGTTTTAATTAAGAGCTTTTGAAAAAAAACTCAAGGTGAATTAAAAACTAGGACTGACATAAAAATTGGATTCGCTGAAAAACTCGATTATTTCGTTAAAAAAAAAATAAAATTTTTATACAGGGTGTTGCAAGGAAGTAACATTACCGACATGCGGTTTTCCACAGAATATACAATACATTTAGGCGCACATAATAAAAATATTTTAATAATACACCGGGTGTCCATTCCAAGATGTAAGACAAAAGTTACATTTCATTTTAAATGGAACACCCTGTATATTATTATGTCATTTTTGGATTATTTATCAAAAACAATCATACTTTGTATAACCTTTTACCTTTATTCGCCATTTTAGAGAAAAAAGGATACATTTTTGAAAAATCGCTAATTAAAGTATACAGTATTGGGAATTTTAACTACGTATAGAAGGCGCTATAAATGGAGGATATTCGGTACTTGTCATTGTCAAAAATTGTGTTTATAATGCATTCTTGTACCTTATAAGTACGTATTCAACAAAACATAAATAGATTTATCAGCTTCAGTAAATCTCAAAAAACATGTAACAATGCATTAAATCAAAAAAGGAAGTACCGAATATCGAAGTTCATATTTTGCTACCAGAGGGCGAGCGGAATCTAAAAATTCCCAATACAAAGAATACTGATATCTTAAAAATTTCAATGAATTTCCATACAGGGTGAACAAAATGTTCAGCAACGCCCGTTTATTTTTCTCATGAAGCATTTTTGAGAAAATTGTTTCAATTAAAAGTTGTACGTCTCTTAGTGACCTTGAACATCAAGTTGAAAGTCAGGCGATAATCACTTAACTTTTTTTAAATACTGAGTGTTAAAATTAAACTTTATTTTCGGTATTTTAAAAAACTTTAGAAAAAAAAAGGAAATGTTGCACTACTTCTTTCCAATACTGTATGTAATTGGTTTAGATTATTTTTAATGGAAATAATATGTTGCCATTCGAAAAAGAAAAGTTGCCTCCTCCTCCTCTGATGTTTTCAAAAATAAAATTATTCTTTTATTATCTGATAGTAGTATTCGTCAAACCATTTAATTTGACATATCACTTACTAAAATCGGATAAGAAATAATGACATCGTTGGCTGTTTTTTGTCCACCCCTGTGTATACACGTGAATCTGATTCTAATCTGATTTAAAGCTATGATAAAATTTGTTGGGAAAAAATATTGAATAAAAATATCGTTTAAATAAAAGTAATCGATTGGGTTAAATGACTAATCATAAACAATTTATAAACAAATTGTATTAAAAAACTAAAACTGGTACTAAATGTTAATATTTCATTTTATTTGAAGTAACATATTTACAAAATATTCGTAGTAATTTTTAATTTACACAACTGTGATGGATTTAAAATAAAATATTTAATTTATAAAGTAAAATTTAAAAGAGCATAACATTTAAAATTATTTAATTAAATGCTTATATGAAACGATTTTTAATTAAAACATATTTTGTCAAATTTATATGTAAATTGCATATTTACAAACCTTATAGTTATATTAAATTAATTACACAAAAATCATTTGAAAACAAACCATAAAAAGCTTTAGTTTGATGAGATGTATAAAAATTCACTAAAACAGGTTAATTTTCTTTGGTACGGAGGATCTTAATTATTCATTAAACCCCATGTTACCGTAGGATGTGATTTTCAACAGGAATGTCGACTAAAACCAGGACATTGCTTTCTATTTTGTCTGTAATACTAAAACCGTAAAAAACGGGGAAAGTGTTTTTTTTTTAGTAGATAGTTGAAATTTTGTAGGTGAAAAGAGGAGCAAATTTTAAGAAAAAAGTTTTTATGTCCCTTTTCGATCGGACCACCCCGAAAAAAGTTATTCCACCCCGAACGAAAAATCGACTTCATCCCCTAAGTGTCCGAAATTTACCCCGAATCGCCTTATTTTTTTACATCGCATTTTTAAAAGTCGTATTTATGGGTCAAATTGACCTTTCAAATTACATTTCAACCCTACTTCATGCACCTTCTCTAAAAACTCTTTAGCTTCACTTTACGTCCCGGCGCATGCATCATAAATGTCAAGTGTTAGTTTTACTCTTATTTAATTTTTACCTGATATTTAAAACACATTAATTAATTCTCCACTATAAACATGCTATTATTTACTTAATTTTAGTGTAAATTATTATAAAGACTAATAGCTTTCGGAAAATGATTAAATTGAAAAATGTAAATTATTCTGAAATATGAAAACTTAGTAGAATAGAAATGCATGCAATGACTAACTAAACTAACATGTTAGGTATTAAATGTGCAGTATAAAGTCTGTTGAAATTGGTAAATTAATGTTTTAAAAGTAAATTTTGAAATGCGCCTGCAAATGTACTTCTTAATTTATGATGAATGTCGACAAAATGCACTAGACTGTACTCTATGCTTTAGTGCTAGCATGTAAAGAATGTTATTACGGTTTTTGTAACTTTAATTTTTAATAATTTCATCTTATAAGATATGATTTTAAATAATATATTAAAGAAATTGTATACAGGTAAACGTCGTTTTACGTTTCGTTCCGAGAGATACACCGGCGTAAAAAAAATCGGCGTAAAATGAACACACATTTTTCGAGGGTTCTGAATTTTGTCGCCCATAATAAAACTACAAATTGAATATTCTTTTAATTTTATAATAAAATAAAAAATATAATAATATCTTTTTATTTTTCTTAAAAACAAAATGAAAACTAATTCGGAAACTCGGAAAATCCCAATTGTGAATCGGCGTAAATCGAATCGGCGCAAAACGACGTTTACCTGTATTTCCTGATGTAGTAAACTTTTCAAGAAATAACTAAATTAAATACTGAAGATTACTCAATGGAATATATTTTTAAAATATTAGAAATCATTTAATTTAAATTAAAAATCTTCAATTGTTCATAAAATTAGTAAATGTGCAGTGTACAAAAGAGCTTAAATGAAATTTCCTGTATTCGTCTAGGCATTAATTTTACGTGAGTAAATTAAAACAGAAATGCAAACATCGATTATAAAGCTCTTTGTGAGTATTTGCGACGAATAGAGGATGCTTTGTGTGTATATCCGCAATTTCATTTTACAAAGAAGCTAATAACAAAATGTAAATAATCAATATCATCACCAAAGTATAAATTTATAAACTTTTATATCCTTAAAAAAAGTTTAATAATGATACACAGGGAGTACAGAAAGTTTTTGGTAAAAAATTCGAGTTTTTATGGATTTTAAATATTTTCATTTTTAAGGTAAATGTTGTTTAAATTTCAAGAAAATTAGTAATGTAAATAGAAAATAATATATGTGTAAAACTATAGTCTACAAAATGATTTAAATAAAGGTATAAACTAATTTAAACAAATTGTATATGGTCCAATTAAACTTTTCAAACTTTTTACAATTCATTTGTCAACTCGCGATTAAATGTATAATTAAATTGACTTGTTCATGTTTACGAAGGCCATGAAACTAACAAACTCCATTCCAATTCCATGCAAGTGACAGTTAGGTATCAACCACGGAACAATTTAAACTTTTAACAACAATTAATTTAAAAATCGTGTAAAATTTATTATTAAAATATTTTACCAATGAAATTATTATTAATGATCATCAGTAATCTATAATACCGTATGAAACGGGGAAGATGTTTTTTTGAGTTAAAATTTCGTAGGTGGAAGGAGGAGAAAATTAAAAAAAAGTTTAAATGTCTCTTTACGATCGGACCACTCCGAAATAAGTTATTCCACCCCGAACGAAAAATCGAGATCATCCCCTAAGTGTCCAAAATTTACCCCGAATCGCCCTATTTTTTTAACATCGCATTTTTAAAAGTCGTATTTATGGGTCAAATTCACCTTTCAAATTACATTTCAACCCTACTTTATGCACGTTCTCTAAAAACTCTTATGTTCACTTTACGTCCCGGCGCATGCATCATAAATGTCAAGTGTTAGTTTTACCCCGAAAAAATCGCGGTTGCTTTATTCCTCATCTTAATTGCACTTTTTACCATAAAACCGGAGTTTTTTTGATGCGTTTACTCTTTATGTCGTTTTGGTGCCCCCAAAGTGACGTTTTGTTTTTCCCGTTATTTTGACGCGGACTTTGAAAATTCGTAACTTTTCATCGGAACAACTTGTAATACTCGAATATTTTTTATTTTACCCATCTTGTATTTTCTTATGAGAGAAAAAATCGGCATTTTGAAATTTTTACATAAAATGTTAAAAAAATCGGTCAAAACGCGGTCCAACTTGTGTCCATCTGGCTCCCGCAGTTTTCAAAATTTTTGCAATTTTCTTTCGCAACTTTAAAAAGGAATATTATTTACAGTGTATTGGCTACTCAGATTTTTTATATTTGGTAGAGTTGAGAAATTACGTACAAATAATCTCGAAATTTTGATATTAGGCCGGGTCACTTTTTATCGGATTGACAATTTTAAAAACACTTTAGAATGTACTCTTTGAACAGAAAGCTCTCACGTATAGGGTATTTTAAATTTCGAAAAAATACTGAAAAATATTTTAATATCGCTTTTTTAAAAGTTGTCAAATTCACCCTTCAAATTACATTTCAACCCTACTTTATGCACCTTTCCTTAAAGCTCTTTAGGTCTGCTTTACGTCAAAAAATAATCACTTCGCTATCTCTTTCCGTTTTCGAGTTATCACCGAAAATGTAGCTAAAATAAGCAAAATCATTGTTTGGAGCCAAAATTTCGGTCTGAAATTTTTCACTTTTCACAAAATAATTAATATCTTCGAAACTATTAACACCACCGACACGTTTTATAGCTTAAAATTCGCATAGTCACGCCCTCCACTAAATTCCGTAAAAGTTTTAATTTTCTGTTTAAAATTGCGCCGTCCAGAACCGTATTTGTACCAAAATTTTGCCAAAACTTTTCCAAAAAAACTATTCAACCGATTTTAATCAAATATTTTCTAAAATGTGTCTATCTACGGTGTTTACTTTTGTTACAAATTTTAAATCGCCAACTTTTATAGTTTTCGAGAAAAAAAAAATAAAAACCGATTTCCATTAAAAATTTCAAGCCTTAAAAATTTTTTTTTTTGAATATTTTCTAAATCGACTCTGCAATTGAAAGATAATAATAAATGGATGACTTGTGAGTGTTCACCTGCCCTCTACACCCCCTCCAAAAACTCAAAAAAAATCAAAGATTTTTTAGGTAATGTATCTCAAAAAATAATTAAATTTAAAAAAAAAATTAATATTTATGTCAATGTCAGTTTTTAGAAATTTATCTGTACGAATTTTTGTTTTCTAATTTTAGTTATTAAGTGAAATATGAATTTTTCAAAACTCATTTATCAGAATGCCATATTTTATATAAAAATTCATAACTTTTGAACGAAACATCGAAGAGACTTGAATTTTTTTATTTTTTTTTCTACTTTCTTTATACTTTAAATATAAATTATTAATTTTCAAATTTTTAATTTGAAATGAAGCACACTTGTCAGTACTGAAAATATTTTGATAATATACCGGGTGAATCAAAATTATGTTTTTTTAATCGAAACACCCGGTAAATTATGAGATTGTTGCAATTCTTACCAAAAAATAATCATTATTTGTACAACCTTTTATGTGTTCACTTGTGTTGCTGATATTTGCTATTTAAGAGAAAAAAATTTCCAGTTTTGAAAAATCACTGCTTTAAAACAAATGACAATAAAAGTTTTGAGAAACAAGTTTCAATATCGTCTATCATGTCAAATTTAAATTTTTGATAAGCTGTTATGAGGTAGCCTGATGTAACGCAAATTGACTAATTAAATGAAATTTTCAATAAAAACACCCTGTATATTTTAACATGACATTTTTCTTTTAATTGCTTGGAACTTTGGGGACACACTGTATATTTTTATTTAACATGATTTAAAAATATAATAATGGACGCTCCTATATAAAACTAATAAAATAAGTTAAAAATCAAAAAAGGTGAGTAACAACCTGAAAGTTGATAACGGGCTTAAAATTGGTGACGGAAAAGAATTTCCAGTGGTGGATTTAAGAGAGACGGCTTTAAATTACGAGGAGGGTTTTATGTTTGATAGGAATGGAAACGTTGTGATGTTACAAAGTACTAGTCAAATATTTTTTACTCGCTCTTTTACTGCATTACTGAAAGATAAGCCTTTTTATTGAAGCATTTTACAATTTGTAAATAAAAACGACGATATGAATTAAACCTAATATTTACCACATGATTGATTCCTTAAGCACCAGGGAATAACGAATAAAATACAATTGCGAAATATTGTTTTTTTAAATCCACGTACATCAAGTAATTTTTTAATACGACTAATTAAACAATTAATGTTAATTAAATTTTCTAATACAATTTCATTTCTGAAATTATAACATGTAGATCAAATTTTGTTTAATGTAATGCAATTTATTTGAGTGCTTCATTAAGTCGCTTATTTCACAAATTCGCCGATATTATTAAATCCCAACAAAGGCTTTTGTAAGTTACAAACTTTGCAGCTTCATGAAAAATAAATTGGTTAATGGAAATGGAGATGAATTTTCTCCTTCTGTGTTGATTTTAACTACTAGTATGTTATACCCCTGTATAAATCAAAATTGTATTTAGGTTCTGGTAATGTTGTGGCAATATTGATATGTTGTGATATCGTTTTTCAATATATTCACTCAATATTCATAATATGTAAAACAATATTGTGAGTATTTTCAGTAAAAAATTCCTATTGGATCTGTTTAATTAATATATTTTAAATTATTAAAAAAAATTTTTCCCGATTTTTTTAATATTTTAAACATTACCACATTATTTGCACCACAATGTTATCACAAATTATATTAAAAAGATATATTCATAATATTGTCACAACATTAATTGGGTCAAAAATTTAACATGTGCAAATATTGTGAAACAATGGTTATACAATATTATGTACGATATTAGCACAATATTGTCGCAATATCGTGTTTCTACTCGGGTTACACCTAAAAGTTTTTATTATCTCGTGATGTAAATGTAAAAAAAATAAAATTTATTATTTGAGTGTAAGTTCTATGTTCTTATAAATATTTATTTCATACGCAAGAGTAAACATTTGTTGCAAGAAAACGGTTCCAGACTGTATACCAGTACCCCAATGATTACATCTGGAATTAAAGGACATCTCTTTGCTTATGTAAATTCATATAATAGTTGCCATTGAAACGGTTGCATTCTGGGGCATTAAACAACCCGTTTCCACATATATTCGTCATTTTAAATACATCCGCTTATAGTAACTACCCAACTTTAAAATGCAACTCAAAACCAGAAAACCCTATATGATATTTATTACTATTGTAAATTTCCCTGGCTTTTGCTTTTAATGGCCTGAAATTTATTCACTTTATTGTGTTTGATAGAATTATAAAGAATTATTTACCAAAATTATACAACATAAATTTAATTTAATTATTGCATATAAAAATATATTTAAATAAATATTTCTTCAAACGTTTTTAGGATTAATAAGTAATAAGTAAGGCGCTTTCCTTTCAATTATAAAAGTTTGATTGGTTTTTATTATAAATTCGCCTAAAGAATTGGATTACGATTGGTCCCGTCTGAATTCAGCTTTTTTCTTTTATTCTGCGACTTTTTTATTTGGGTCACGAGGCGCTTATAATTTTATAAAAGTAATTGCCTTATTATGAAAGTGTTCAATTGTTAACAAGAGGAGTTTAATTAAAAATTATTAATGTTAAAAAAAATTCGAGATTTAAATTAATATTTCCCGTGCAATTATATTTATAGTTACGTATTTTAGTGACGTCACGTGACACGTGACAAAATAAATGAGAATTATTTAAAGTTGCAAAGAAACGATATCTAGGTTTCAAAAAATGAGTAATTTATATTTTTATCACTTATGATTGTTGAGTTATTAAAAATGATACATAAAAATGTGGAAAAACAACGAAATTTCAATTTTGACGCCTGATTGTCATATTATCACAAAAGCCATAATTAAAATTAATGTCTTATAATTTCGAGTACTTATTTAGATTTTCAAAAATGTATATTTTACTAAATAGAAAAACTTGTTATTATTATTTTCTTATAGTCCAACTTAATTTTATTTTTTACTTCAAAAAATTTTACATGTCACTATTATCTTGACAATAAAGATTCTTTAAAAACCTGAAGATGGGATAAAATTGTCCCGAAATCGATAGTTTTTAAGTTAATTTATACAAAACGTATAAATAATAAAGTTGGACTAAAAGAAAATAATAATAACAAGTTTTTCTATTTAATTGAAGTAGTCCAAATAATTGTGTTGTCCTTTAATTTATTTTGTATATTTTACTTTTCTATTGCTTATAATATTTGATTTTTCTAAAAAATCTCAATGCGTCGATTTGAAAATATGCGAAAATAACGAATTTTCGAATTTGATGCACGATTGTGACTTTTTGAAACCTTTTATTAAAAATTAGGTCTTATAATCTCGATTACTTATTTAGGTTTCAAAAAATGTTTATTTTGATTTTCTATCTCTTGTAATTTTTGAGTTATTAAAAAAAAAAACGAAAAAACTTCGACGTTTCGTCTGATTGTCATTTAATCACAAAAGCCTTAACTAAAATTAAAGTCCTATAATCTCGAGTACTTATTTAGATTTTTAAAAATGTTTATTTTATTTTCCTATCGCTTATAATTTTTGATTTTTCTAAAAAATCTCAACGCATCGATTTGAAACTAAACGAAAATAACGAATTTTCGAATTTGACGCACGATTATGACATTTTTTTAAAGCTTTTATTAAAAATTAGGTCTTATAATCTCGAGTACTTATTTGGGTTTCAAAAAATGTTTATTTTGATTTTCTATCTCTTGTAATTTTTGAGTTATTTAAAAAATAAACTAAAAACGTCAACGTGTTGCATGATTGTCATTTTATCACAAAAGCCTTAACTAAAATAAAAGTGCTATAATCTCGAGTACTTATTTAGATTTTCAAAAATGTTTATTTTATTTTCCTATCGCTTATAATTTTTGATTTTTCTAAAGAATCTCAACGCATCGATTTGAAAATAAGCGAAAATAACAAATTTTCGAATATGATGCACAATTGTGACTTTTTTTTAAACCTTTTATTAAAAACTAGGTCTTATAATCTCGAGTGCTTATTTAGCTTTCAAAAAATGTTTATTTTGATTTTCTATCTCTTGTAATTTTTGAGTTATTTAAAAAAAAAGCTAAAACCGTCAACCTGTTGCATGATTGTCATTTTATCACAAAAACTTTAACTAATATTGAAGTCCTATAATCTCGAGTACTTATTTGTACTAAATTCTTCTGCCCAACTATCACGCTCGTGACGTCATTTTGTAGTTCCGCACTACGCCGCAAGAGGGAGATCGCTAGAATCGCGAATTATTTTATTCTGATATTAGTTGAGTGTTTTTGTTCAGAATGCAGTATATTTTGTAATATTGATAAAATATTTTATTTCTGCATTAAAATTAAAATTATGGTGAAATATCTTTTAATTCATGAGTAAAATTTGTAAATAGTATTTTAATAGTTTCTTTATGTAAGGGTTGTTCGCACGGAAGTAAGAATCTCAACCCTTATCCCTTAATGGTTTAAATCCTTACCCTCAATTCTGTGGTTAAGACCCGACCTCACATTAATCCAAATTGCTGTAGACTTTTTCTACCTACATAGTTTACTAACGAAAATTAAAAGTGATATTAGATTATTAAATAATAAAAAAATACATATAAAGAAGCGGCAATTTTGTGTTTTAAACTTATATAATACTACCCGGCCATGAAAAACGATTTAAAAATATTATATTGTTTTATTAGGAGTAAAAGAAGCTTTGTGAGTCCCGCGAATACTTGCGAGCCACGAAAAGCTCTTTTACTCCGAATAAAATATGCTATTTTTTCTTCAAACGTCGAAATTTTTAAAATAGTAATATAATAAATAATTTTAAAATTTGACCTTTAATTTACATACAACTCACAATACAATGTTAGTGTATATTGGGTTGCCTAAAATTCATTTCTACTCCACTTATTTATTCCTTGTCAGTGCAAAGTAGTAATTTCTACTCCTTGGCAGTACAAAGTTACTATAGAATCAACGAACATAAGAAGAGACATTTTAAAGCTTGCCAAACGTCACAGAAGACTGTAATTTAGTTTGAAGAAAAAAGGATTTTTTTACGATTTTTTTACTAGCAGCTTCAGGGTTATTTTATAATAATAATAATCCTTTACATGTATAATTTTTGAGTTTTTAATTCATAAAAAATAACGCTTTTTAATTAAAATTTTCATTAAAATCACACAAAATTCACCCTTAACTTTTACACATTTATTTGCGTACATAAATAAAGTATAATTTAATTTTTCATTCAGGTATGTTTTATTGTTTTGTTCCGAATTTAATAAAGAAAAAGGTGTTAATGCCCTATTTTCCTTCAGGATAAAACTTCTTTATTAATGTAGCTCTTTTCATACGGTATCTTTGGAGGTACTTTATATTTTTTGCATCCTGTATCTTTCTGCTTTAGGCGATGTACGTCTGCTCGTTTGGAACAACTCGAAAATACGTGAGGTAACAGATTTCGTGCAAGGAATTTCAAGAAAATACTAAATTATCATTTACAGGAAAAATATAATCAAAAAAACCAAATGTAATCCGTATAAATTATACAGGATGATCATTTAAAAACGATACACCATAAATAACTCCAGTTTGATGAGGTGTATAAAAATTCGTTAAAATAGGTTAATCACCATGTATATTAATTTTGGAACACCCTATATAATAGCGTATTTACTGTGCGAGCTATTACTTACATTTTGTGATTTGTCTTAAAATATTTTTTATATGAATATACACAAACTAACTAAAACTAAAAAGGTGAATCCACTCGAATCAAGTAGATTAAATTTAATAAAATTATTTTGTAATAAATGATGAAATGAACAACACTTAACTTGTTAACATTTCTCTTTATTCCACAAAATATGACAGAATGTTGGGAAACCCTTGTTTATTTAAAACAACTAACTTTGGTTATAACAATTCTACATCAAGTCCTTTTTAATTTAGAAATGTTTTGTTGATTATTCAACTTCTGACTAGCTTTTGCATATATACTAAAATTTACGAACAATAAACATTAAATTAAAACTTATTTACAAGAAGTCAAGGATGCGTTAAATAATATAATATACTTTCAGAAAATGTAAACTTCAATAGGTAATAATTACAATTTCAGGACAGTATTGCCGGTCAGAACACACTACAGAAAATCCCATTGGATCTTAAATATATTTCAAATTATTAAAAACGTTTATTTTATCACAATTTACTCACAATATTGTCACAACATTATTTGAGTCAACATTTTAACATGTGCAAATATTGTGACACAATGTATACACAATATTATAATATTGTGTATGGTATTATCACAACATTGTCGCAATTTCGTGTTTCTACTCGGGTCCTGTAACAAAATAGGAGTTTTTTGCAATAAGAGAGTAAACTTGTTCGTGTTTTAAAAAAATTGATTTTATGAGGGATTTTCCAAGAACATCATAAAAGTCAAAATGATAAAAAATCAATATTTCGTAATTATTAATAGATTTAAGTACAGACAAGAAAGTTGTGTAGGAATTTTAAAAAACATGAATAACTTTACTCATCTATGAACAACTTATATTCATACAGCTTTAATATAATCCTTCTACTTTTAATCTACCATAATAACACTCAGTTTTAAAATAGAGCGATTGTTAATATCCACAATAGTAATTAAAATGTAAATCCTTGCATGCAATCTTTAACAAACACAATTCAAAAGCGAATGGTAAAAAGTTTAAACTAACACAGTAATTCTCTAAAGCGTAGTTTTAATTTTATTGTTTTAATTTTGTTGGAACGTATTGTTTCGGTTTAAACATTATTTATTGGTTTAAAATACTAATAATTAGATATTAAATTGCAAAACAATTTAATTAATTAATTGATTGGGTGAAGTATTGTATTGCATAATACAAAATTAACTACATGCTGCATATTAATTGGTTTAAAATTAAAA
This sequence comes from Stenus bimaculatus, assembly GCA_963971135.1. Taxonomy (NCBI): domain Eukaryota; kingdom Metazoa; phylum Arthropoda; class Insecta; order Coleoptera; family Staphylinidae; genus Stenus; species Stenus bimaculatus. The sequence goes on along the minus strand of OZ020186.1, from coordinate 26,138,808 downwards.
CAAAATAAAATATGTATATAAACTAGTAAAATTAAGGTTTATATCAAAGGTATGTAAATTTAGTAATACCAAACTTTTGATTTAAAAATTTAATTTAAACATAAAACTATTTTCCATACATGTTTATATGAAACTCAAATATGGGAATGGTAAAAATACCAGTAAATGATGAATGATTTGAGGTTAAAGTACACAATTTTAAAATTCATAGATTTCGATCAAAATTTTCCAAATTATTATATTCGAAAATTTTATATAAAAATGTTTGTACCCCTCAAATATTTTGATTACAACATTTTTTGCTTCGCAAAATTCCAAATTAAATTGAAATAATTGTAATCCAAATATAAGCTGGGAGAACGTGTATGCAAAATTTATATTTGAAAATTTGTAAGCCACGAATTTCACATATCTCGTAACCTTATAGCATCCAATTTAAAACCAATTAAATTTTGAAATTAAATTACAATTCATATTTTCTGCAGGACTACTCTTAATATTTGATGTTTCCATTTTAGGCGTGAGTAAGCCCTGCAGCGTGCTCTTCACACCGTACTCCAGTTTATTTCATTATTTCTCCTCACCAAAACCTGAAGTGATTTCAAATTTCATAGCTGTAAATTCATATTTGATATTACACCCAAAATTATTTATAATTTAATATAAAAATCTTTAACCAAAAGTAGGTTAAAATAGTTTAGTTGCATTAAATAATTTATTGGAGGTATCATTAATGGGTTAATTAACACGTAAACCTTTTGGGAATTCTAAGTACTCAAGCTTAATATTCTGTGTCTAACCAGGTAAGAAGATACTCTATTTTAACTTACACATGACACTACCTCTGCAATACATTACTGTCTAATTTCCTAATTTATCTGTATAGACTTTCCAACTCTTAACAGACGTAGCATATTCATTCCACCAATTTATCATAGTTAACACTTCAAATTACAGCAGATTTTAGGTGAAAACTTATGTAATTTGAACACAATCGATTTTCAAATATTAAATAAACAGTTTTCGATAAAAAAATAATAATAAAAATTTCTACGGTTATTAAATTATGTAGAACTTAAATATTTTTTTACAGTTACACAATTTATTAAAATAGTAAAAAATATGAAAAAATATTTGTCATTACCGTATTAAAGCCTATTGAATTGTGAATAAAAGAAATTTTATTTCAAGTCGTAGCGAGTTTATACAGGAAAGTTATGATTAAATAGCTGAAATCCTGTTTGCTGTCCTTTGAGTTTCAACGCATTGTCAGACTTTAACTTAAAGTTACCGCAAATTTTAATCTTACATTTTATTTTTACAAAAATTTGTACAGATATTTAAATTTGTTTAATTTAAATAAATATTCTTATTATAAAAAAATATTTCTAAAATCATAAATAAATATTTGTTAGCATCGAATTAAAGCCCATTAAATTGTGAACAGAATAAGTTTTATTTAAAGTCGTTACGATTATTTATAAGAAAGTTATGATTAATTTTCTAAAATCCTGCTTACGATTCTTTAATTTTCAACGCGTTGTAGATTGTAGACGTTAGCTTAAAGTTACCGCAAATTTTAATCTTACATTTTATTTTTACAAAAATTTGCACAGATATTTAAATTTGTTTAATTTAAATAAATATTCTTATTATAAAAAAATTCTGTAAAATTTAAGGATTTTATTACAAATTGAACATACACAATTTATAAACTTAAATAAAAAATATTTCTAAAAATATGAATAAATATTTGTTAGCACCGTTTTAAAACCTATTAAATTGTGAACAAAATAAGTTTTATTTCAAGTCGTTACGATTTTTTATAAGAAAGTTATGATTAATTTTCTAAAATCCTGCTTACGATCCTTTAATTTTCAACGCGTTGTAGATTGTAGACGTTAGCTTAAAGTTACCGCAAATTTTTGTCTTTTATTTGATTTTTACAAAAATTCGTACAGATATTTAAATATGTTCAAATTAACTAAATATTCTGATAATAAACAAATCCTGTAAAATTAAAGGATTTTATTACAAATTGAACTTACACAATTTATAAACTTAAAGAAAAAATATTTCTGAAAATAGCAATAAATATTTGTTAGCATCGAATTAAAGCCTGTTAAATGGTGAACATAAAAAGTTTTATTTCAAGTTGTTACGATTATTTATAAGAAAGTTATGATTAATTTTCCAAAATCCTGCTTACGATCCTTTAATTTTCAACGCGTTGTAGATTGTAGACGTTTGCTAAAGCTATCGCAAATTTTTAATTTACATGTTATTTTTACAAAAACTTGTACAGATATTTATATATGTTGAGTTTGAATAAATATTCTTATTATAAAAAAATCCTGTAAAATTTAAGGATTTTATTACAATTTGAACTTACACAATTTATAAACTTAAAGAAAAAATATTTCTAAAAATAGCAATAAATATTTGTTAGCATCGTATTGAAGCCTATTAAATTGTGAACAAAATAAGTTCTATTTCAAGTCGTTACGATTTTTTATAAGAAAGTTATGATTAATTTTCTAGAACCCTGCTTACGAGCCTTTAATTTTCAACGCGTTGTAGATTATAGACGTTAGCTTAAAGTTACCGCAAATTTTAATATTACATTTTATTTTTACAAAAATTTGTACACATATTTAAATTTGTTTAATTTAAATAAATATTCTTATTATAAAAAAATCCTGTAAAATTTAAGGATTTTATTACAAATTGAACATACACAATTTATAAACTTAAATAAAAATATTTCTAAAAGCATAAATAAATATATGTTAGCATCGAATTAAAGCCTGTTAAATTGTGAACAAAATAAGTTTTATTTCAAGTCGTTACGATTTTTTATAAGAAAATTATGATTAATTTTCTAGAACCCTGCTTACGATCCTTTAATTTTCAACGCGTTGTAGATTGTAGACGTAAGCTTAAAGTTACCGCAAATTTTTATGTTACATATGATTTTTAGAAAAATTTTTACAGATATTTAAATATGTTTAATTTAATTAAATATACTTATTATAAAAAAATCCTGTAAAATTTAAGGATTTTATTACAATTTGAACTTAAACAATTTATAAACTTAAATAAAAAATATTTCTAAAAGCATAAATAAATATGTGTTAGCATCAAATTAAAGCTTATTAAATTGTGAACACAAAAAGTTTTATTTCAAGTTGTTACGATTATTTATAAGAAAGTTATGACTAATTTTATAAAATCCTGCTTACGATTGTTTAATTTTCAACGCATTGTAGATTATAGACGTTGGCTTGAAGTTACCGCAAATTTTTATCTTACATTTGATTTTTACAAAAATTTGTATAGATATTAAAATATGTTCAATTTAAATAAATATTCTTATTATAAAAAAATCCTGTAAAATTTATTGATTTTATTACAATTTGAACTTACACAATTTATAAACTTAAATAAAAATTTTTTCTAAAAGTGCAAATAAATACTTGATAGCATCGTATTAAAGCCTATTAAATTGTGAACACAAAAAATTTTATTTCAAGTCGGTACAATTTTTTGTAAGAAAGTTATGATTAATTTTCTAAAATCCTGATTACGATCCACTAATTTTCAACGCGTTGTAGATTGTAGACGTTTGCTTAAAGCTACTGCAAATTTTTATCTTACGTGTTATTTTTACAAAAATTTGTACAGATATTTAAATATGTTGAATTTGAATAAATATTTTTATTATCAGAAAATCCTGTAAAATTTAAGGATTTTATTACAATATGAACTTACACAATTTATAAACTTAAATAAAAAATATTTCTAAAAATATGAATAAATATTTGTTAGCACCGTTTTAAAACCTATTAAATTGTGAACAAAATAAGTTTTATTTTAAGTCGTTATGATATTTTATAAGAAAGTTATGATTAATTTTCTAAAATCCTGCTTACGGTCCTTTAATTTTCAACGCGTTGTAGATTGTAGACGTTAACTTAAAGTTACCGCAAATTTTATTTTTATGTTTGATTATTACAAAAATTTGTACGGTTATTTAAATATGTTCAATTTAAGTTAATATTCTTTTTTTCATAAAATGTGGTAAAATTTAAGGGTTTTATAGCAGTTCAAACTAAAATTTTTTTTGGACTAAATAAGTTGTATTTAATAAAAGCAAGTATTACCCATTTAAACTAGCTGTAATTTATTTTTTAACCCAGTAAGTGTAAATTGCAACAGTTGAACCAACAAGGATTTAAACTTTTGAATACGTGATTGAAGCTAAAGTTACTAACCGGAAGGAAGTGTTAACGGGCGACGAATGCCTTAAATCGAATTTGGTCACAAAGATCTCTGAATTATACATAATCACTTTCTCATTACTGCACAAAAATACAGACCATCAGAGAAATCTATAATCGCAACAACTTGAAACAAAACTAAAAAACTTTTACTTAGAGAATAAAAAAATAACGACGATAAAGTTCAAAACTTATTTAATTTATGAGGAAAGGTTTAAGAATTTTTTTTACTTTTATTTAAAATGCATTAATTATGAAAAACATAAATTTTTCAGATTTTCTTTTGTGTATATTCGGGTTTTAAATAAAATTTGGTGAATTAATCTTTTTGAAATTAATTACGCGAGTGTTTTTGGTAAGATTTATATTCCAGTTCCTTCTCTTTATTTATGTTATTCCATACATGCGTATTTTTTATTTTCTTTCACCTTTGTCAAAAATAAATTTTATAATCATCATACCCGCAAAAGCTTGCTCATGATACTATAATTTGAATTACAATAAAAATAAATGAACTATACTAGATGTATGTTCTGGATGTGAGTTGAATCTCAATTCTCTTTGTTTATTCAAAGTAATTGCTAAGAGCAAAATTTAATTTGATTTAGTTGCCCTATGCAATTTCAGAGGTATTATAATATGTGCTAATTCGTAGTATGTTTATGTAATAATAGGTATACAATTTGTTTACAAAACGAATATCATCAAAATTCTATAGACATTACAAATATTTACTTGAGTAATACATATTTAAATATGTTTATTGTGTAGCTTAAATCCAATAATAAAATTTAATTTGGTTCGTTAATTTTAATTTTTTGCAGTTAAAATTAAGTTGTTTTGTACAACTTTGCTCCAAATTTTCGTAAAGTTTGGGGTCGCACCGTTTAAGAAATAAATTTCAAATCCTGTAAACCTTCACAGCATAAATTTTCTTATCTGCTACTTAAAACAAATTTCTAAGATTAATGAAATTTATATACCCAAAACTTATCTTTACCTTAACTAATTTATTTACAAACATTTCATAATAAATCTTTTACCTTGCAGCAGTTACAAAAGGTTAATATAACGCCTTTAATAAATGAAAATGTAGGAATTAATTCCTCTCTACACAAAAAACATTTCGTTTATTCCGAAGCGTAAAATATTACTTAAATTTCAAGAAAATTCCTGCATTGGTTGTTGAGTTCCTTGAAAATTTTCGTAAAACTTTAAAATAGGGCAAAACTTTTTTGTAATATTTGAAAATTATCAATTTTTCGAGATAAATGTTTATAATTGTGTTTACGTTTATATCGTAATAAGGCATTATCATGCATTACGAGGATCATGGAACTTTACGTACTATCAAACAATTTATGCATCAGAGAATTTTGAATAAACATGTTGACCGTGTATACTCCTGTTTGAGTTGTTACCTATGTACACACTTGTGATAATTTATAACATTTACACACTTAGCGTATTTTCATGTATTTTGTATTATTTGAAAGGATAATAGTTTGCATGAAATAATGTTGTTTAATTTAAACTAATATAATGATCCAGGTACCTAAAACGTTGCGCTAAAATTGAGAAAAATGGGTTTTTGACATTATCTTATAGATTTGGGATCGCCGATAACGAATCAACCATTGTTAACGCGATCCGACGCATACTTTTTAAACTATAGCGTTTTGAAAATTGCAGAAATTTAGAAAATTTGAAAAACTCATATTTTTTTCTAAATTTTTTCGAGTTTTATATAACTGATAGGTTATATTTATAGATTTCTGTCTGTTGATTACGGAGAACTAAAAAACGTTGAGCTACGACCACTAGTTTAGAACCTACACCCGTTTTTATGGCCACCAAAAAATGATAGAGAAGGGTCCCCCCCTTTGCTTTAAAACTGAAAAGTTTTGAAATTTTTTTTCGCGATTTTTTGACATTATCTTATAGATTTGGGTTCTTTTTAAACTACAGCGTTTTGAAAAATGCAAAAATATGGAAAATTTGAAAAATGAAAGCGCGATACACATTATCCGTTATTCTTCGAGATGTAGAAAAATTCGAGTTATAGATATTCGAGATATAGAATCAAATTTTCATGTAAAATGCTATGTAGATGCTCAAATTTCGTAAAAAAATTTGAAATATAGAAAATTTCGTGTTATAGAAGTTAGAGTTATGGAAGTTTAACTGTATATGTATTTGTATTATAATATTATTACCTGCTAATTTATTTAATTTAATATTAAATAAATAAATTCGATTTATTATTTATATTATCAACCAATTTGTAATTAAATTATTTGAAAAATTTATTTAATAATCCCAAATTATTTAAATATTAGTTTTAAAACTACAAAATTTTGAATAAATTAATTTCTTCCTAGACTTTTTTATTTTTTACCTTAAAAAATCGATATAAAATCGACATAAAACTTTGAACGATATATTATATTTTTTAACAATGTAGTGCGAATATTGCATAGTGTGCATACCTACTTTAGATAAGGGAAGTGCTTTTGTCAGTGAAGCAAAAATTTATCAACGATAAAATGTAGCCACTTTCAAGCATCCAAAGTATTCAATTGAAGTCCTCCTCACTGACTATTTTTAAGTGGCAATTGGGGAAGTAATTTGTTGGGCTCAAGTAGCTTACGGTTTAATTTTTTTAAAATAAGGTCAAACAAACTTTAAAACAAAATTTAAGCCTCAAACTTTTACACTTACATTCAAGTAACACACTAAAATAAACAAAATGTAAAGCATATTTTGAAACAAATTCTAAAAAACATAACTTATTAACGAACAACTTAAGTAACATTATACTAGAAATTCAAAAATAGGTTTCCAATTTACCTAATTCTATTAAGTTTAGGTTTTTTTGTTCTTTTTTTTCAAGTTGTTTTCGAAATAATTGCATAAGGAATTGCTGAAACTGAAAGTATGATCATTGTAATTGATCTATAAATAATAAATATGAGATTGCAAAGATGTTGTACAAGTTCCGGACCCAATTAAAGGAGTCAAATAGTACCCACAGCAAATTCTTGCCCAAAAATGAATTGAAGTAAGTTTATTAAAAGAAATAGAAGGATCAGAAACCCTAAGAAATCGTCCCAAATGTCTTTTGATATCGTTTTACCTAAAAATATCAAATTTTATACAAAAAACGTAGGAATTTACTAGAACTTTACTCTATGACATGATTTAAGTTTAGACTGTATTTTATACAAATATTTTTGTAAATATAACCACAAACACATTATTCAACGCAGTAGTTTTATATGAATAACAAAGGCGTCATTGTATAATTCTGAATACCATAGATTGATTGAATGTGATTTAGCTTGTAAGCCTTTAACCAAACGAGTAAACCCTTTCAGTTCAAATATATGAATGAAGTAGTTGATAATTTTATACCTGTTCATATTTTAGTATTATCTATCTAGGTTGATGAGGGACAAAAGCCATCATAAACCCACAATTATTTCCCCTTTTTTATAATATCATAAAATATTTCTTCCAGTTATTAAGAAAATTGAACTCTCGATTTTAATCTTAAAAATTAATTTGTCTAAATGTAGAAAGTCAATAAAAAACATGAAAATATATCAACAGGAACAACACGACAATAAAAACAAATCTTTCGTGTCACTCCTCGGGTTATTTATTCTATCTTGCCTCTTTTATTTTAAAAGTTTTGACCTTGCTCCTTTCCTGCTTCAGACAAACCTTTAACTTGCAAAACTTTTAGTATAACACACGAAATAACGACGTGTTTAAAAAAGAATAACACCATAGTTTATCAATTATACCTACTTTTTTTAAAAAATATTCGAATTTCATATAAAGAATAGGCTACGATTATAGATTTAAGCCTGCTCATTACAGAGAAATAAAAATATTTGGGCTACGACTACTAGTCTTGAAGTTACGTCCATTTAAGTGGCCCTAAAAAAATGATAGAGAAGGGTACCCTGTTTGCTATAAAATCGAGAAACTTTCAAAAAATTTTTCGCCCTTTTTTAGCGTTTTCCGATAGTTTGGGGTTCGCTGATATATGGGCAATTTTCGAAAATTTCAAAAAAAAATCATATCTATTGAAAAAAAATTTTTCATATAATTTGTATTATTTTTTGTGTAATTCATTCAAAACACTTATTTTTACTTTAAAAAGTACCCATTTCTTATGATTTTATTGAAACAAGAAAAATAAGTTATATAGGGCTTGAAGTAACAAAAAAATAATAAACTGTCTTTATTGATCTTATTTCTAATTTAAATAAAAAGAGATAAAAAGGAGTAAAAAGTTGAGAATTTATGACGCCAATTTATGACCCAGCTTTATCAAAACATTTGCGTCTTAGAAGCAATAAATACAGCAAATATGGCCGATGTGGATAAATTATTCAACAGTGCTAATGCAGAAAAAGGAAACATACAATATGAACCATTTATTTTGATATTGTTCTAATAAAATGAAATTTATACTCCTTATTTACATATACTTAATGTAATTTCATGGTGGCTTTATATATTTTTAGTAACATTTTCTCGAAAAATGATAAAAGCTATCAAGGATTTCTTGTAAAAAATAAATTTATTTACGTATTTAATTGTTTTTTTTATTTAAAGCAAGTTTTATAGTCAAAAGTAGTAAATATTTGCGTTTTGGAATAAAAAGTGCACGAAATATGCACTAAATTAATTTTTTTTTTAAATTATACGAAAATTCACTAAAAATTGAAGAAATTATTTTTTACTATAAAAACTTGCGAATTCACTAGCAATTTTCTTAACTTAATTTAAAATAAGAGAAAAAATGAGCAACTACATCGTAAATTTGCCAAAATTTTTCTAAATTATAGACAAAAATTAATATTACTTAAAATACAATAAAAAGAAAATTCTAATATAAATTGTAAAAGAAAAACATTATTAAAGTATATTAAATTATGGTGAATGCGCCGGGCAGATAGTTTTAGAGAGTTTATTTTTATAAATTTTGCTTTGTAAAATATTATTTTTTGAAGATTAATTTTAACACTTATTTAAATATTATTATCAATTCTTTATTAAAAAATGTTTTATTGCGTTAACATTTTTAAAACAAAATTTATACAGAAAAATAAACAAACCTTGAACTTTTTGTGTTATATTTCACATGTCACCATAAATATACAAATAATAAAAAATCGTAGTGAATTTTTTTTATTATAATCAAATTAAATATTAATATCAAACCGAAATTTTCGTTTTCCATTCTTTAAATATTCACAACTTTTCATTTGGGTAATGTATTTTCTATTTTCGTTCAAAGAACAAATGTTGTTATAATACGATTTTCTTACTTATGTTTATTTTAAAAGTTAAAGTAACAATGCTATTCTTGTAGCAAGAATATTAAATATTCGTGCGCTATTGTATTATATTTAAAGAAGCACTTGGTAAAAACCCACCTACCAAACTTCCTTTAATGTGAACTCGTTAAAACGAAAGACCTTTCTCTTTTTACAAATCTACATACTTTACAAGGGAATTTTATACAAAATTCTTAAGCAAATAACTGCTTTATAAACCTTAATATTTAATATACTTACTAACCTAATTTCGCCAAAATGTAATATATACGCATTTTCATAAAATATTGTCAAACGCGAAATTTAAAAAATATTGTAATGCTAATAATGACATAACTTTACGAGTAAGTTTTAAATAATTAAATTTTTTATATTTAATGGAAGATTATTATCACAACACCTTTTATAAATATTATTAACAGTTTTCTAAACTGAAGTGATATCAGTAGAAGATTTAAAATCGAATATATGGTGTCCATATGAGCAAGAAAAATGGTACACCTGATTTCACAAACACTGGATTCTTCTTCACCATTTTCCAAAGCATTTTAATTAAAGTCTTCGTACAACCAGGATTTACACTTGTACTTTGAGGGCAGAAGCCCAGGGACGGATTAAGCTCTCTTGGGGGCAAAAATTGCTATGGGGCTCCCAGGATACTACTATTTTTAAAGTTACAATTCACTTTAGAAAAGTATAACAACAATTTTATTTTTTTGCATAGTAACCATTAACAAAACTAGAAAAAATTTACATGATCATCGTCCTTATAAATAAATCTTTGAGATTCAGTAATTATTTTTTAAATATTCGAAAATCGCTATTCGTGAGGTCAAAGAGAATTGTTTAGAATGTCTTGGGATTGTAAACTCAACTCCTCAGGTTTTCATTTGACCCTACACCGATCCTGCAAATTCAAAATTTTTACCGTAAAAAAATTGCGATGTGGACAAATATTTAACCCGCTTTCCCCTTGGAACACACTAAAAGTTGAAATAGCACGATTTTATTTCATATTTACTCGTATTTCCACTTCTACGCTCTCCTAGAATTTTATTTAGAAGAAAAATTAGGTAAAACTTAAAGAACTACTAGTGATTGCAAGGATCATATAGTTTTTATTTATTATTTTTTATGATTACTACTTAAAAATGATAAAATAACAAACAGTTTCTGTGTTTCTTTATCTTTTTCACAATTCCCAGTCTTAAACTTACCATTATCCAACAAAGCTGCTTGAAATATCTTCTTGAAATGATCCGATTTTTATTAAAAGCTGCAAATTTTTATGCAATCAAAAACTCGAATTACAATATGCGATTTTTTATGCTTAATTTATATATTATATTTAATTCTAACAAAAAAGTCTTAAACAATTTAATAATAAAGCTATTAATAACCAAAAAAAAAATAATTGTCGATAAAAACAAATTAATTAGTGTTAAGGTGTTTGTGGAGAAACTTAAAGTTGTCATTTATTTACATTGGCGTAAAATTAGGTGGTATCAAATGATGGCAATGATTGATTACAAATTAGGGATCTTATCCCATCGTGAACTGGATAAAAAAGCTTTAACCTTTCATCCGAAAACCTTCTCGTACTACACGAAACTCAACCTCTTTCATTAATTAATAGGCTTTAGAAATGTCACTCAAATAAAAATAATTACCCTTGCTGTTTCTACAAAGGATAATTCCTTTTATTGAATTGATTGAAAATTCATTTATAAACAAACGACTTTAAAAATAAATTTGTTTAAATTTAAATAAATGAAATATTTATGGTATTATAATGGAAAAAAGTGTTAAATTCCCATAACAATGTCGTTTGGAAAAATAGCGATTTCATTGTTTCTTTTAACGTCTTATACACCGTTTTATTGGCCATCACAAGGAGAAAACAGCAATTATTGATAAAACAGAAGCTGTAAACGCGCTATAAAATGGCGTTGTAGAGTCTGGGGAAATTTTTAGAATTTTAGGAGCTCAATAGTATGACCATTTAGTTGGAATGCGATATGCTTTTCCGCAGGAATAGTGAAGAGTGTGCTTAAACTGACAACAGCTGGAATAAATAATGAGGAAATGATACTATTGAAAACTGAAAAGTGCTTGCAATAACCACAGGTCATTTAAAAAAAAAGTTTTATCTGGTTAATTTAGATGAGGCTTGTTATAGCGACTATGCAGCATTTTTAGGACGAGTAAACGAGAATAATATTTTTACTTCCAATACAAACCACATTTAAATATAGGTAAACTTATAATAAATTTGTAAAAACATAACGTAATATGCCCAGATAAAATCATGGAATATAAATATTAAAATTAATGGATGCGCATAAAACTATTTTAAAAATCTCACATTTTTGGCACGTATTTTTGGAACAAATAAAGCCTTTTTTTTTCTTTTTAAGAGGATTTAAAGGGATTTCGAATGAGCTAGGAAACTTTATAATAACTACGAGCTAAAGGGATAAAAAATTTAAAGTCCTGCATTGGTGTCAAAGAAATAAGGGACCCAAAGAGGAACTGAGTGATCAAGTTTAATCAGTTTTAGATTATCATTCATTTTGGGAGCCGTTGTTGCAAAAAATTGAAAATATTTTATTTCATATTTTTTGAAGGTTTTGTTTGGGCTTGATTTTTTCAACGAACTTTCGTTTTTCTTAGATTTTTCAAAAACTATTCGCATTAGCAATGTAAAAAATTTACCGAAGATATAAACCAGAAATATGCGTATTTTAAGTTCATGTCGATAAACATCGGCCAATTATTTTTTCCGAAAATAAATCCAAAATTTTTGTAAATTTCGAGTGCATATTTGGCCCTGAAGGGCGCATTTTTAATACCACACGAACTAATTTCACGCTCTTCGATGGAGAGAAGTATTCTGCAAATTTTAAGCCGCAAATCGTCTTTAGAGACCAAGTGGTTCTACCAAAATTAATTATTTTCAGAATAATTAAAGTTTTAAAATATCTATATAGACAAATCGATCTCGAAATTTTGAGTTTTCGATTCCAAACGACATTCTAAAATTTAAAACCGATCGGCTAATATTGAAGAAGGTTGTTCGGGGACGACGGTTTCCCCTTTCCGGGGCCAATAAGTTTTTTCAGGGGTGGCGGGGGGTCACATAATGAGTTAATTTTTTTCCGATCTACAGGCCTATCAAATTTCAGCCCTCCACGAGCAGAACTCGGTGGGTCGGTCGTTCTAGCTTTAGTTAAACGATCAATTTAAACTAAATAACCTGTTGTTAAATTTAAAAAATAAAAATAGCTGTAGGCCAGATTAAATTACCTGTAAGATTCTCAAAGAGAATAGAAACGTCCTAAGCACATCTTTAACCTACCTTACTAACCTATCCTCCCAAATCTCTAAAATGTTCTTCTGTAAAGCCTGTACAAAAGAGAAGGTTTTGGAATATGCCATTTCAGATAGGTAACAAAGTTTTCTTGCTAAATATGACATCTTATGCAATGTCAACGTGGTTTTAGAGCTAAAATGTCAACTCAAATAGCTCTTATCAGTTTCCATGAGGAAGATATCAGAAATATAAATAATGGCCAATTTCCAATCGAGATTTTTGGTATCTGAGTAGGGCATTTTATTGTGTTTCTCATTCTAGATTTCTTGAAAATGCTGCAAAATTATTCCAGTCCTATTTAACGAATAGAATTCAGTTTATTGAGATAACTCACTTCGACAAAAAAGGAAATGAGGTACATAAATCAGAGCCCCTACCAGTCACTGTTTGTGTACGATAAGGTTAAATTTTATATTTATTTTATACATTAATTATCTTGTACTTTATCTTCAAATCTTCTGATCTTTTCTGAATTCATAACATTTTTAGGACTCCCAATAACTAATACCCTCAACTGGAAGGATCACACCTATTTATTATTTCGAAACTTTACTCGATTTGCTATCAATTTCGTATTTTAAAAGATTTCTGGAAGCAGTCTTCTTGGCAAAGAAGCTCATTATCGGATGTATTCTCAGTAAGTACTTTTTATACCACGAGTGTCAAAGTATTTAATAATTTGCCTGCAGATTTAAAACTGTTTGATTATAATAGGTATAAATCTAATATTGAACAAGTTTTACAAGAGGAATCTAAAAAAATTAGGGGTGATAGTAGTCTTCAATTATTTGGGTTTAGGTAATAAACCAAACATTGGGTTAAAAAATAGAACGAGAATTTTTTTTAAATACTTATATTTTTTAGAACAAGTATAATGATTATCCCGATAAAATATTTTATATTAATTTACTATACATACAATAAAGTATTAACATTATTATTAAAACCGTAGTAAATTTCACATAACCTTACTTGAACTTAATGAAAAAATGTTATATTTAAAATCCGCTATTTAGTTTAAACGACATCTTTAATTTCTATATATTTATCACTCCCAGAAAACGTGTTTTCAAATTCAGTATCTACTTTTTTTTCTATTTTAATCATAATAATTTTTTTATCATCGCTAGCATCAATAATTTTACGTAAATCTTGATAAATTTTCTGTAATTCCTCTTCAATATTTTTGCATACAAATACTAATATATTAAGGTCCTTGCAGTTAAAAGCTTCAATTACTTTCTCTTGTATGCCAAATACAGAATTAAAAAACATGTATTTGTACTCATTGTCTGTAGATCGGTATGCTGGAATCCTTTCCAGGGCATTGTAAACCTTACCACTGGTAAGTACAGTGTTATTAGTAGATACATTAAGAATCTTATGATTAGGAATCTCATTAATTAAATTCTGTACAAATGCATCTTGTTCGCTATCAAAGTCTTTTATTTGGGCTTTTATTTCGGCCTTGTTTACTGAATCAAGTCCAATGAGGCTCATTTTAGAAAAATGTTGTTTAGCACTTTTGAAATAATTGCTTTTTGTAAGATATGTATTACTTTTTCTCCTCCATTCTTGTAGTTGATTAGAGACTTTAGAAAAAATTGATTCGGCATCTACTCTACTCACTAAGTAGGTCGATTGTATTTTTTTAATTATATATTCCTCCAATTCCTCTTCATTAAATTGATCATCAAAAATCTTAAATTTTTCCAAAAATTCTTCGATTTCATCATGCGCGATCAACTTTTTGGGTAATTCTTGTTCTGAATCCTTTTCTTCAACAGCTCCACGTTTACGAATCAGCTTTAGCTCTAGCATACATAACATTTGCATTAATTCTCCTCTTGGTTTATTTATCTTGTTTGTTATCTCAGATAAGAATGTATTACGTAACTCATTTGTTTCATCACCAAGAAAAGTTTTTCTAAATACAAACTTCGTATCACTTCTTTTCAATATTACGTTTTCTAGCAGAAAGTTTCTGTAATTTATGAAAATAGGACTAGTTTCATTTAAAGTTTTATTTTTAACAGATTGAACTAATTCTCTAATAAGTAAATCAAAATCTAGTGATTTTTCTAGTGCATGAAATACTCTTGGGCTTTTTTTCACCTTATAATAATGTGCGTCCTCTTTGAAATTCAAAATATTTTCATCTTCTATTTTGTACTTATCAATATCTTCACCAACATTAAAATTAAACGTGGCATTAGTCTGTAAATAATAATTGGAGTCTTCTAACTTATTTTTAAATATAGGATGGTTTTTATCTTTTTGAAAACGGTGTTTAATTTGTTTGAAAGAACTTAAATACGTTTTTAAGAGAAAACCACTCTTTTCGTTTTGTGAAAAAAGGGAATCAAAATTCATTTCTCTTTTGCTTACTTTGAACCTACTTTGCAAAAAAATAATTTCTGTTTTCTTTATTCCATTTTTCTCATAAGTATACTTAAAAACGAAATCATCAAATTTTCCTACTCCATCCATATTTGAAGCCAAGTAAAAATCATTTATTTCTTTTTTAGTCTCTGCTTGTAATAACAATAACATTAATAGTCTTATTTCATATCTCACACCACTAACATCACCACATGTTCCTGGTTTTCTATGAAACTCATGCTGCTCAGTTTCCTAAAATTAATTAAATGTAAAAATTATTACTCCTAACAAATAAACTTATTTTTTTTAATATAAAGTTATATGAATTAAAGAGCTGCAACTCTCTTAACACTACCTGATAGATGGCGCTATTTTGGCATAATTTTGTAAAAATGGAGGAAGATAAGTAAAGGTTTTGTAGTGTTTTATTGGTTTTAATAACTACACTAGCTTTTATAGTATTTTTATGACTAAAAAAATTAATATTAATTATTATTATTATTATTGATTTATAAATACCTACACATGAAGTTTTCATATATAACTTTTTATTTTTTTACTCCCCTTCTAGATTTTTGAATAACCACTAGAGGTTCGAAATCGCGAATAATAAAAATCAGATTTTTTTACAAAATAACAGCCTACTATCAACTTTTTTAATAAACATAAAGTTTTAGATACCAATTGATAATAAGAAACTTTGTAAAAAGGCTAATTTACACATTTAAAAATGCAGATGTGTTTTCTATCAAAGTCTTCTTACCATCACTGAATGTTCAAAGGTATATCTTTTAACAATTACGACACAGTATACAACTAAATATTTACCAATGTTGGTTCCATAGTTTTTCCTTGGGTGGATAATGTGGTGGTAAGCTTACGCTGAATAAACCAAACTTATTCCTAAAATATACAAACATTATATCAATAGAAAGTTTGTAAAAATACCATGGAATGATGTTAAAATATACAGGGTGTTTAATTTGAAAATTTCGTTTAATTGATCAATTTGAACCCTAATAAAAGCTTATTACAAATTTTAATTTGACATAATTGCTGCAAACTAAACGAAAATGAAAAATTTTTGTCTAAATTTCAACTCAAAATTGTCATTTGCTTTAGAGCAGTGATTTTTCAAAAATGGATGTGGTTTCGCCTAAATGGCAAATTTCAGTAAAACGAGTTAAGGTAGACCCATAAAAGGTTATAAAAAACGATTATTTTTTGATAAGGATTCCAAAAATAACATAATATACTGGCTTTCATTAAAAAAAAACGTAATTTTGGTCCGCCATCTTGGAATAGATACCCGGTATATACCGGGTATCTATTATTATATATTATCTATATATTATTAAAATATTTTTAGAGTCATATATATTCTGTCGAAACCCGCAAGTCTATATCTTTTTTCATTTTAGAGTTTTATGGGGTAATTCTGAACAAAAAATGTTGGTCGTAACAGCGCTGTTAAATTTGACAATCACTGATATCAAAAAGATGATATTATGTAACTTAAGGGCGATGTAAAATAACATTTTAGCTAAAGTACATTGTACATCAATTTTTTAACACCGAAAATGTTGTTTTACATAACCGTTAAGTTACAGTAGTTTACAGAATTACCCCATTAGAGTAATGTTACTTCCTCGCAACGCTAAAGCTCCCTGTATTTGTGTTATTTTTGCATAAATTAAATTATAAGAGTAATATAAATATGTGAAAATCGTTTTTGGTCAATTTGGTTCAAAGCTTCCGGGTCGCTCTGTATAAAAATCGCTGAAAAAAAAGTATTTTTCGGCCTAACCAATTTATTTATATTCTCTTCTATTCACCTATCTTTCTTATTCGAAACTTTTTTCTCCCGAGCCCCGGAGTTTTACAGGACCGGATCGAAAATTTTAATCAAAAAACGAGACATCTCGAGAACCAGTGGACGGATTTTTCGAAATTTCGCGCGAGAGATCCTCTAAGGGTCACCTTTTGAAATTTTGAAAAAAAACATTTTTTTTTCGGTTCGGACGTGGATTTTTAAGTTTAAAAATTAACATATCTTTCGATTTCAGTCAAAGTAGATTCGAATTTTAGGTCGCGAAATGTTGCGTCTAACGTATACCAAGTGTCCACGAAACTAAGGCCACCCTTGTAATTTTTTTATTTATTAAAATAAAAACATGAAGTTTTACTATACAGGGTGTTTCATTGAAAACTTCAAATGTCGTTTATTTCATAACCAAAATATTTTTCAAAAAATTAACCGAAAACACCGATTTTTATCTTGAAGGGGATGAATTATAAGATCAATTTAAGCACTCTCAGTCACTCCCTTAAGCGGGGGGCGTTAACCCTCTAATTTCTTAAATGGCAACAGGGGTTGAGTAATATATCATTTGAAAGCTGCTTTTAATTAGAATTCAATGATATAAATTAAATTAAAATTAATCGATTCGTTTTAAAGAAAAAAATTAAAAACTCATTGGAATAAATAAATTTAAAAAATGTTAAATTAACCCAAAAAATCTTTTTTCAATTAGCAAATTATTAAATACTGAATAAAAAATTGAAGGTAAGATGTCCTGTTTGGTTCTCATGAATAATTTAAATTAAAATTTAAACGCAAAAGAACAATAAACAAATTTCTTTGTTATGTTATCCACATGATTTGGCAGGTGTTTAAATCTAAATAAAATGTGATTTGAAAATTGAAATAATTTAATTTAGTGTATTACAAGTTTTCGAATTAAATAGATTAAACTAACTTTATTACCTCCTTACCATTCAAAATGGTTCATTCTAAGGATGATCGAGTTGAGATTATTATGCTATACGGTGAAGAAAGAAGATGTGCCCTTCGAGCAGCTACTCGTTTTAATAATCTTCATCCAGATAAAAATGTATCTGCAAGATGTTTTAGATTTGTTCAATAAATTTCGTGAAACGGGTTCAGTAGAAAATAAAAAAAGAACTGCCGGCCCCCCAAATGAAGTAGAAACGTTGACTGTAGTAGGCGAAACATCTCTAAATCCGCAAACTTCCATAAGAAACTTATCTACATTAACAGGACTTCAAAGTACCAAGGTTTGGAGAATTTTAAAAAATTTAAAATATCGCCCGTATAAATTTTCTTGTCATCAAGAATTAAGTGAAGATGATTTTGATCACCGAACAGAGTTTTGTGAAGTTGTGTCTAATAGACTATCAAATACTCCAAACCAATTACAAAACATCTGCTTTAGTGATGAAGCAACATTTAATTTGAGGGGTGAAGTTAATAAACATAACTGTCGTTATTGGAGTACAGAAAATCCACATTGGATGCGAGAAGAGCACTGTCAGTATCCAGAAAAATTAAATGTTTGGCTTGGCATTTATGGGGACCATATTATAGGCCCAATATTTATTGATGGCAACTTAACAGGCGAAAAATATTTAGATATGCTGCAAAATATTATCGAACCTACAATAACATACGTCTTAGAAAATGATGATATGCTGGACGAAAATTTGATAATTTTTCAACAGGATGGTGCTCCGCCACATTATACGTTACCAGTTCGTCAATATTTAAACAGAACCTTTCCTAGTTGGATTGGCCGTAGAGGTACTATTGAATGGCCAGCACGCTCACCTGACCTCTCACCGCTGGATTTTTTCGTTTGGGGCTATTTAAAAAATAAGATCTTCCAGAACCAACCTGATACTTTAGCAGACCTTCGTCTAAGGATCATAAACGAATGTGGAAATATTACACCAGTAATGCTACAAAATGTTCGCGCAGAGTTTGAAGACCGTCTCTATTTCTGCTTGGAAAATTCTGGAAAACATTTCGAACATATACTTTAATTGTCTATTTAAAAATAAAATTATTTTATAACTAAAAAAAATTATTGCAAACTTTAAATTTGAGTATTACAATAGGTTTTTATTTTTTTTCTTTAAAACGAATTGATCAATTTTAATTTAATTTATACCGTTGAATTCTAATTAAAAGCAGCTTTCAAATGATATATTACTCAACCCCTGTTGCCATTTAAGAAATTAGGGGGTTAACGCCCCCCGCTTATGGGAGTGACGTGAGAGTGCTTAAATCGGTCTTATAATGCGTCCCCCTCAAAACAAAAATCGACGTTTCCGGTTAATTTTTTGAAAAAAATTTTGGTTATGAAATAAACGACATTTGAAGTTTTCAATGAAACACCCTGTATGTTATATGGCATAAGAAAATGCATTTATTGAGCTAAAAAAAATTTCAATTTCACTTCCGGTCCCCTCGGCACCCCCCCCCCCCCTGGGTGCGCAACTGATGCAAAGTTTAGTTTATTCTTTAAACGAAACCACTAGCGCTATCTGTTAGAAATCGGTATCGTAATTCGGAAATTCCCCTGGCTTAAACTAGTATTAAAATCAAATGCTGTTATTGAGCGCAGAAGGCATCATACAGAGGTGAACAAGTTACTGAATAGTAATTACAATATCAAAACAACTCAGAGCATACCTGTTAAAACAGTCCTTCTACTGCAGAAACCACACCACGACTCCCTCCCCTCCCTGTGCGTCTGACGCGGCCAATCCCCTCCCTTTTACTTTTCGCTTTGCGGATACGTTCCGAAACGAGTGAAGCCAACATGGTTCCGCAATTTTACTTGGTGCGGTTCAGTAATGGCCGATCTCACCGACACGACTTAAAATTTAAGAACTACTTTAATGTCTAAATTGACAGGAACACAATACAAAATCTGTCAATTCAAAATTTAAGTACTACTTAGGGGCCTAAGTCGTGTCGGTGAGATCGGCCATAAAACCTTCACAAAGCAGCTGTTGATTAATTGATAAAATTAAAAGTAATGATATGAAGACTTGCGATGATTTGGATAAAGTTTTAATGTGAAAATGAGTACCTAAAATAAAGATATTTAAAAAAACGCAATTTAAAAATCGTAAAAATTAATTTCTCAAAAACTACCGAATGAATTTCACAAATTACAATTTATTTTACCTATTTAAATTATTTAAGAGTAGTTTTAATAGATTTTATTAAAAAAAAAACCAAAAAAAAATCCAAATTATTCTTGAAAGTTCAGTAAATTTTTTTTGTCACAAACATACTTTTGGAGTGTTTAATATGTACAAAAAAATAGGATGTTATATTTAAAATAAGATAGTTGATATCATTTCCGTTGATACCGGACGTGAAATTGAATTTTTTTAGTTCAATAAATGCGTTTTCTAATGCATGATTTTAAAATTTCAAATTTTTATTTTCATAAATAAAGAAATTACAGGGGTGGTCCTAGTTTCGTGGATACCCGGTATAGTGACATCGCTTACTAGTAATTAGCGATTGGTGAGCTAAAATACTGGAGCTGCATAACTAAAAAAGATAGATCACCACTTTGCTCATTTTTATCGATTAAATTCTTTCTTGTTTCTAACCCTGACATTTGGTGAACCACGAACGGAACACCCTATATAAATGTTTCCGTGCACATTGAGTCTTGTGCGCATAGAGGGTTCTGTCTACTATATCCTAGACTCTAGAACTTAGACTCTTATACCGTATCTAATCCTGCATTTTAGGTTAGGGAATTAGAAACAACAAAAATTTTTAAATACTTATATTTTTAAAGTAAGTATAATAAATATTGTTATTATTTTTTTTTAAATTTCGCTAGTGGGCTCAGGAGCATTAGAGTCTTCAATTTCGATATATTCATGCCCAGATAAAGTGTTTGCAAATTCATTATTATTCTCCTTCATAATCATAATAATTTTTTTATCAGTTTTATCTTCAATAATACTATTAAATAAATATTTATACATTTCTCCTGATTTCTTTGTCATATTTTTGCACAGAAATACAAATATAGGAACGTCTCCGAACATAAAAACATGTTTGATTTGATCTTCTATTTCAAGTACATGAAAAAAAAACATGTATTTATCATCTTTATTCTTTTTAGATGTATATTCGGTAATACTTTCTAGTGCCTTTCTAACCTTAACACTAGTAAACATAGTATTCTTGGTAGTAATAATAAGAATCTTATTATCTTTAATGTATTTTTGAAATGTTTCGTGTTCTCCGATATTATAGTAGCTTTCCATTGATGCTGTTAAGTTCTTGTTTTGTTCAACCATTGAACTCAAACGTCTTTTATAAATAAGAAGTGCGGCATTTTCAATATACTTATCGTTTTCTGTAAGATATACATCTCCCTCCCACCAAACATCTACATTATCGGAGACTTTTGAAAAAATCTCGTTGGCTTCTTCCTCAGTTATCAAGAATACTGATTTAATTTTTGTAATTATATTTTCCTTAAAATTTTCTACATTAAATTGCTTACCAGAAATTATTAATCTATTTAAAAAATCTACAAGTTCAGGTTCTTTAAATGTCTTTTCAGGCAATTTTAGTTTATATTCAGTTTCTTCTGTTTTTTTAAATTCATCAGTTGGGATGAACACCAGCTCTTTATGTAAGTTCTCAATATTATTTTTTCCACTTGGTATCTTTTCTGACAAATAATTTATTAACTGGTTTTGTAGAGAATTTATCCCATTCTGAAATGATTCCAGTTTTTTGAAATATCCCCCGAAGTCTGCTCCAATATTTTCTGCGAACTTATCGCGCTCCATTCTATTGATTTTCTGTAATTTTTCTATTTCTTTTAAATTATGCTGTATTAATTCTACTCCTGATTTATGAATTTTTAATAGCTTTTCTAAGAATGTATTTCTTAAATCATGTTGGTCATTCGTTAGAAAATCTATTCTAAATTTTTCAAAGCTTTCATCTATTACTGTATCTTTCAGAGACCCTTTATAATACTTGAAAATTTCATTATTTCCATTCAATTGTTTGTTTGATACAGATTTAACCAATGCCGCAACAAGTTTCTCAAAATCTAGTGAATTTGTTAGTGCCTTGAAAACGACATCATCTTTAGTATAATTATTTATTATCACCTCATAATATTGAGCGTCCTCTTTTAAATTGAAAATATTTTCTATTTCGTATTTTTTAACATTTTCATGCTCTATCTCTTCATTTACATTATAATATTGGGCATCCTGTTCTGATTCCGAATGTTTTCTTTTTCTGTTTTGCGGTTTATTATTTTTAAAATCTAACTCGGCATTAGTGTAAATATAATAATTGGAATCGTCCAACTTATTTTTAAATATGTCCTTATCAAAATCTTTATAAATAAATCGTTGTTTAATTTTCGTGTAGGAATCTAAGTACTTCCTTAAAATAAAATCCCCTTTCCACTTTTCAGAAATCAAGGAAGAAATATTAATATTTTCAATATTCGTGCCTGCTTTGTGCTTACTTTGTAAAAAAATGGTTTTTGTTTCTCCATTTTCCTCCTCAGTATAGTTAAAAACCAAATCATCAAAAGCCCCTATTCCTTTCAAACCTGCAGCCATGTAAAAACTATGTACTTTTTTTATATAAAATTGTAATAAAAGGAATATTGATATTAGTTTTTCATATTCGTGTCCTTTAGCAGCTCCAATTGTTTCTGATTTCTTATTAAATTTTCGCTGTTGGTCCCCATTTTTCATTTTCTACAAGTAATAAAATTAGTTTAAGGTAAAAAAATGATTTGTGTCTGTTATTATTATTATAGTACAAAAATAAAAATTTCGACCAATAAGGAAATTTTACTATTATAGGAAACGCAACCAAATTTACTTAAATATTACTAGGAAGTATTTTTTCCCTAATAGTCATTGTAAAAGTAAAACTACAGTAAGTTTTACTATAAATTTGACTAACAGGACATTTTTACTTTAAAGGTGACGTTAGGTAAAATCATTAGGTAAATTTTGCTTTAGAATTTTCCTATTTTCAACTGTGAAGAAATATGACCAATTAGTAATAAATTAGGTCAAATAATGGTAAATTTTCCCAAGTATTCGCCTTATTGGTATAAATGTCTACCAGGTAAAAATGCCTTAACTGATGCCCAACGAAAGTCGTTATTTTGGGCAACATTACGTAAAATTTCCTTAATTAGGTAAAATTAAGTTAAGCACAGGGATATTTCCCATAAGTAGTGCGATCGGTATAGTAATTAAAACAAATTCTTTGACGTAAATTTTTATAAAAATAAATAGTTTAAACATAATATTTACCGATGGTTCTGTAACTTCCACCATACTTGCGTAAGTTGATGTATTCCCAGGTTTGCACTGAATAAACTAAACTTCCTAAAATAAAATGATGTATTTAATTATTTTGTGAAAACTAAAATTAAAATATATCTATGCAGGGTGTTCTGGTCGTAGATAATGTAAATCTAAGCGGTTAAATTTGAAAATCAGTATTTTTGTTCATACAAATGTTTCTCCTAAAGTTTCTCAAAATTTCTGTGTTTGGTATACTATAAAATCTTGTGGTTATCGTTTACAGCAAATTTTGTCTTTGAGGGATTAATCAAGCAATTACAATAATGGAACTAGTTTATCGTGTTTTTTCAAATTAAAAATTTGAAAATTATTCTCACTGTTTAATGAAATTAACTTTTAATAGAATTTATTTTTCACATCACACACCTTATTAAAACACTGGCATCTTTTATCATAAACATAAGTTAAAGTATCACTCAAATATTGATATGTTTACGTTTACCGTTAGTATAAAACAACTTGCACATACTTTTTCAGAAATCGTAGTTGAAACTAATGTTTTTGTAATATTAAACATTTTATTGTAGGCCACGTTTTATTGCAATTTTAAGGCATTTTCTTTGCATTTTTCCAAAATTATTGTTAAAAACTTTTACTGTTTCCTTATTTTTTGTCATTACTTTAAGGCAAATTAAAATATTGCCGAAATTTTTCTTAAATCAAAATAAATTAAAAGTACTTTTTAAAAAAATAGTACATTTTTGGGCTCATATCTTTGAAACAAATGTTTTCTATTTAGGAAGACTTACAAAGGGCGTAGTATGTAGATGGCAAATCAAAAAACCGCCATCTTTTTGCATGGGAGGATTTTCAGATACATGCTACAAAGTTGAGGTACTTTTGCCGCTTGAAAAAACGCTTAAATTGCACACTTTGCGTCTCGGCGTCATGACACTGAACCGTTATGTCTGGAGACTTAAAAATTTTGCCATTTTTCAAAGTTGGCGCCGCCGAAAATCGGAAAAAGAGCAAAAAAAATCGGGAATCGGGAATTTTTTTCAGTTTCCTGGTAGCCCAAAAAAATTAAAAATCTGGGGAATTTGTTTGCTTCAAGTTATGTCAAAATCAAAACAAAGTAACTAGGCTTAACAAAAGCAGAGGCGGAGGTGTAATTTTTACCGTTGTGTCAAAACTTCAGATTTTTGAATTTCGTTTCTATTTCATAAACGTCAGTTTTTATAAAAATTAATTTGCGTAAATCTTTGTTTTGTGTTAGCATCTTCCTCGAAAATGGAGAAAAACATTTTCAATATTTGACAATTACTGTGAAATTAGAGATTTTGGAAAAAAAAATTGCTAAGCCATTAGATTACTAGGAGATTTTCTTTTTAAGATTTCAGTTGTACCAACCTGCGTACTTGGTTGCCTACATATTAAACCAAAATCATTTAAGCTCACTCTGTAGTTACTTACATAAGTTAACTAGCAAGAATGCGGTTATTTTTCTTATTTCCTGAACATTCTTCTAATTGGACATAATGCGTTTTAATGTCTGATTCATTTAAATTAAATCATTTATTTGGAATATTTAGCTTAAATTTAAATTTAAATGACTTCACCAGAAGCGAGGGATTAATCAAGTTTGTAATATTTAAAATATATTATTTATTTCTTAAAATAAAAGCTAATATAGAAAAATTAAAGTTTTAGTTATTTAACAAGGGTGTAGAGTTTCAAATTAAAAAATTTAAAGTTAATAATTTATATTTAAAGTATAAAGAAAGTTGAAAAAAAAATTAAAAAAATCAAGTCTCTACGATGTCTTGTTCAAGAGTTATAAATTTTTGTATAAAATATGGCATTCTGATAAATGAGTAAACGTGTATTTTGAAAAATTCATATTTCACTTAATAACTAAAATTAAGAAATAAAAATTCATACAGATAAGTTTCTAAAAATTACTGATATTAACTTATTAAATTTTTTTAAATTTAATTATTTTTTAAGATACATTACCTAAAAAAAATTGATTTTTTTGAGTTTTTGGGGAGTAAAATTTTTTTTAGGGGGATGAAATGTAGACGGCAAATGGCCCTCTACATTTCATCCATTTTCTATTATCTATCATTTGCGAAGTCGATTTTGAAAAAATTCTAAAAAAAAAATTTGGAAATTTTTAAAGGAAATCGGTTTTAATTTTTTTCTCGAAAATTATAAAAGTTACCCGTTTCAAATTTTTACCGAAAGTAAACACCATGGATAGACGCGTTTTAAAAAATATTGGGTTAAAATCGATTAAATATTTTGTTTGAAAAAAATTCGTAAAGTTTTTGGAAAATTTTGGTACATATACGGCTTTGGACGGCACATTTTTAAGCCGAAAATTACAATTTTTACGGAATATGGTGTAGGAGGTGACGGTGCAAATTTTAAGCTATTTAATGTCTCGGTGGTGCTAATAGTTTCGAATATATTAATTATTTCGTAAAAAGAGAAAAATTTCAGACCGAAATGTTGGCTCCAAATGGAGATTTTGCTTATTTTAGCTTCATTTTCGGTGATCACTCGAAAACGGAAAGAGATAGCGGGGTGATGCTTTTTTGTCGTAAAGTGAATATTAAAAGCTTTCAAAGAAGCTGTATAACGTGGAGGTGAAATAGATTTTGAGGGGTTGATTAGACCGAAACGCTTCAAAGATTGCGACATTTTTAAGTGCCATCTTAAAAAAAATGTTTTTTCGTTATTTTATTGAAATTCGAAAAACCCTACGCGTGGGCAGTTTCAGATCTAGATGTTTATTTGGTTGAGCTTTTAAAATAGCAAATCGGTTAAAAAATCACTCGACTGGAGCCGCCAACCCCTAAATTCCAAATTTCCAATTTATTTTGGCATAACTTCCGAACCCCTTCAAACATAAAAAATCCCTATACGCTACGGCATGAAAGAGTTATTTCTTTATAGGATAGTGAAGAAAAATGTAGTGATTTTTGAAAACTGGGGGCCAAAAGTGGTACACCCAACTTACCGCGTTTAGCCCTACTTTTGTACATTTTCCTCGCGATTTTTTTCCAAAGTATAGGGGTAAAATTGAAACATGCCGATTTTTTTGGTTATAAAAAGCAAAGTGGGGATGCAAATAAAAAATATTCGGCGTCCCTACGAGGTCTAAATCAAAAGTTACGAATTTTTAAAATCGGCGTCTCAAAAGCACTAATTTCCAACCACAAATTTGAGGGTACCAAAAGTACTGCAAAAATTAAGATATCAAAAAACCACTCGTTTCGTGATGACACGTAGTATGAAGATGGTAAATCAAAAAACCGTGATTTTTTTTCACCTGCCGATTTTTTTATCGAAGCACTTTGCCGCCCGAAAAAACGCTAAATTTGTACACTGGGCTTTGTACACCGTTGCGCCTGGAAACTTCAAAATGGCCACGGTCCATCCCCAGGATGTGAGAATAAAAGGGGCCAAATTTCGTCACTTCACTTTAAACCGGAGGGGGGGGGGGGGGGTGCGATTTTTCAAAGTTGACGCCGACGAAAACCGGAAAAAAAGCAAGAGAAATCGACTTACTTTGGACATTTTTTTCAGAGTGTTAGGGTGCTTTGAAAAATTTGAAATTTGAACCTCGCTTAGAATCGACATCCTTCTTCACGATGCAACTAGAATTTTTAAAATCTAACTAAAAACCACCCTTTTCGAGGCTCCGCACCTGGATAAAAAAGAATATCTTAAAATCTTTGGTGATTGGGATTTTCGGAATAAAAATCCTGACAAACATGAAATCAAACATTACGGCCTCCACTTGATCTCCATCGGATTTTTATTTTTCTCGCGCAGAATTAATTGGAGTGGCCCAGACTTAAGTTATCTTTATGTCATTATATTTTTATGTGCATGGAGATTTTTTTCATACGAATTGAATGACTTTAAAATCTTCTACAAATAAATACTTTTTGCACCAGGGTATTTGGTGAAGCCCATTTTTTAACAAAAAGATGTTTGAAACTATTTTATATTCATTTCATAATAGTTTAAAAAGAGAAATTAAAAAAAAAGTATTATGTGTACTTACTTGGTGAAATAAATACAAAACTCAACGCAGAATATATAAACTGATTATTCAAACTGATTTTTTAGAATGTTGTGTTTGACTACTAATTTAATCTTTGCGCTTTACTTGATTATGTTGGATCATGCGCACTGAATTGAAACATGTTTCTTCCTACTCAGTCGACTCCTCAAACATCCTTGACTCATAAGTTATTTTTAGATATGTTTAATTTATCACAATAATAAGCAAATGTGTTAACTTTTATTGAAATGGAATTTTTTCTCTTTTGTTTTTATAACAAAATATTAATGATTTTAACACGATTTTTTTTCCCAAATTACACCTATTTTAAGGAATTAATTTACTAATTTCCCAAAAGTCATATATCGTTCAAAACCCTTATCACACAAACCGTTTTTTTTTCTATTCTTTGATTTAAGTATAAATTACAGAATATCAATGACCAATGACCAAGTAGCAAAACTTTGGAAGTGCAAAAATCAAAAAATGGAAGAAAACAACCAAAATCTTCTCAAGAAAAGATAACATGAGGTTTACAGAGAACATATTTTCTTATTTTTTTGAAGTATTTTGGAAGTAAAAAGAGAATAAATTTCCAAATGCAAAAATGTTAGGCAATGTCATTTTCAAATTAGGATGAAAAACCTACCTGTTCGTGATTTTGCACAAAAAACGATTTCAGGGTAAATATACAAAAGGGGTTGTGTCTTCTTACTAGATCGGTCAAGGCGGGTCAAAGCCAGTTTTCAGAATCTGGACCCCCTTAACATACTAAAATTTAGTGCGATTTGGGGCGAATTTCGGACACTTGGGGGATACGTTCGGGGTGGAATAAGTTTTTTCGGAGTGGTCCGATCGAAAAATAACTTTCTTTAATATTTATTATACAGTATAACCCCCACCCCCTCCTGTTTGTGGATAAATTAAAAAATCTTCAGGGTTGTGAAAGACACAGCATGTATATATTTAGTAATATTTTACTGAATAAGTTGAAATTTAGTAGTAAAGTTATTCAGGCTTTCTCAGTTAATCGGCTCACCGGTAGGATTTTGCAAACAGAACGAGAGATTAAGTAAAATTAATCAAAGCGTAATTTAGATTTATAGCGCTGTCTGCTACTCTATAAACGAAAAATGAACATTGCACATACACAAATATTAAATAAAAATAAATATCATTCCATTAATTTCTTAATTATCATTTTAATCAAAAATACAATGCGCTATTTTTGCAATATTTGACAGACACATTACATTAATCTAATAAAGCTTGTCTAAAGTAAAGTTCTGGAATATTTGTTCAGGTCTTATATCCACCTTACCTAAAGAATCAATTGTTGTTTGATAAACTGGATTTGATTTCTGTAGCAAACAGTGTACAACGCCCCCTATGTCATTTGTGCGAAACATAAAATATAGCCTTTTATTTTGTATTGAATGTTGGCAATTGAAAAATATACGAGGTTTGTGGTTACGCCTAGAGCACGTAGTAAGCTCCAATTTGTTTCCTGAAATTTATTGTTTTACACTTTTTATAGCATCTAATAATTCATTATCTAAAAAAAAATTATTCATTTGCATAATTTTAATTGACCAATTTAAGTTACAATTATATTTAGTACATTTTTGCTACTAACAAACGAAAGCCGTCTATTAAATACTACAAAAAGTTTAAAACCTTTGACTTTACTTCAGATAATGTTAAATTAAACGATATTAAACAGCACGTCTCGTTAGACTGAAAAACTCTCTTCACTCGATATGTGATTTTTTTTTAGTATTTTTTTGCTTCTGTTTAGTTTATAAACGATAGCAGTCCTTAACTTTAGAGAGATTTCTTTGGAGCATTCTCTTCCAGTTCCTTTCTTTACTATACAAGCTTTTATTTAACCTTTTTTGAGTAAATTAATTGCAATTATAAAAGACTTTTGTTCTAATTTTTACTCATAACTACAGGTTGCATTTAGGTGCATTTAATAATTAAACTAAAACAAGTAAAAGTAAAAAAGTCTTTTAAATATATTTTTTCGATTACATGCAGCTTCGTTATTTTAAATAAAAGGCGGTATTTTAAATTTTTAAGCAAATTTTATGGAACATTGCTTTGTACCGTTAATTTTTATCTAGTTTTAACCCTTAAGAGGATAACCAGTGTCTTGTATTTTTGATCATAAAACGTTTTCTTCAATTTTTTTTTAAATTCCTTTTGGGGGAGCATTGCTGAATGTTCAGCCTATTTTAATATTTTTTTAACTAAACCCCAGGAAAACTGCAACTTATTTTCGAATTTTTCAATGTTTATTTAGAAAAAGATACTCCAAAGTATGTTTTGTATTATTTAAAATATAAGAAACTTTACCCATTTGTTAATGCTTTATTCCGAAAAGCTATTTGTCCCACTCTCACTATTTTCTTCACTTACTAAGGTGGCGATTGGTGGAAACCACAGAACTCAGTTACGTTTAACCAATCTTGTACAAATTTTATGTTCTATAATTTAGTTGCAATAAATTTTTTCGTTAAACTTGAGGGTTTTTGAAATATTTACAAGAAACTTATCAAGATGGCGTTTGGTGGAAAACATGCTACTCATTTATTTACAATTATCCGGCAACCTGTTAAAGTTACAAAAAATTAATTAAACTAATTGTAGAAAATTGTATGCTCTTTAATTTAGTTCCCATTATTTTTTTCGTTAAACTCAAGCATTTTTAAGATATTTGCAGAAAGGTTACTAAAGTGGTTAGTGGTAGGAAAAATACTGATCATTTATTTTTAATTATCAGGTACCATGTTAAAGCAACAAAAATACTTTTTCCCAATCTTATACAAAAATTGTATGCTCTTTAATTTTATTCCTATTAATTTTTTCGATAAACTCCTGCGTTTTCGAGATATTCACAAAAATTTAGTAAGGTAGCGGTTGGTGGAAAATATACTACTCAATTATATAAAATTATCTGCTAATCTGTTGAAGTTACCAAAAAATATCTCTTATCAATCTTTTACAAAATTTTAAGTTCTTTAATTTTGTTCCTATTAATTTTTTCGATAAACTCAAGCATTTTCGAGATATTTGCAGAAAGGTTAATAAGGTGGTTAGTGGTAGGAAAATTACTAGTCATTTATTTCCAATTATAAGGTACCATGTTGAAGCTACAAAAATACTTTTTCCCAATCTTATACAAATATTGTATGCTCTTTAATTTTGTTTTTATTAATTTTTTCGATAAACTCCAGCGTTTTCGAGATATTTACAAAAATTTAGTAACGTAGCGGTTGGCGGGAAATATATACTACTCAATTATATAAAATAATCTGCTGACTTGTTGTAGTTACATAAAAAATACTTCTGATCAACC
The DNA here is from genome assembly GCA_963971135.1 of Stenus bimaculatus. NCBI lineage: Eukaryota > Metazoa > Arthropoda > Insecta > Coleoptera > Staphylinidae > Stenus > Stenus bimaculatus. Next base: position 26,107,841 of record OZ020186.1, on the reverse strand, counting down.
TTTTAGAAAATTTTAAGTTCTTTAATTTTGTTCCTATTAAGTTTTTCGGTAAACTCAAGCATTTTCGAGATATTTGCAAAAAGGTTACTAAAGTGGTTAGTGGTAGGAAAAATAGTAGTCATTAGTCATTTATTTCCAATTATCAGGTACCATGATGAAGTTACAAAAATACTTTTTCCCATTCTTATACAAATATTGTATGTTCTTTAATTTAGTTTCTATTATTTTTTTATAAACTCCAGCGTTTTCGATATATGTATTTACACAAACTTAGTAAGGTAGCGGTTGATGGGAAATATGCTATTCAATTATATGTATAGAATTATCTGCTAACCTGTTAAAGTTAAAAAAAATACCCTGTATCAATCTTTTACAAAATTTTATGTTCTTTAATTTTGTTTCTATTATTTTTTTCGTTAAACCCAAGTATTTTGGAGATATTTGCTGAAAGGTTACAAAGGTGGTTAGTGGTAGGAAAAATACTAGTCATTTATTTCCAATTATTAGGTACCATGTTGAAGTTACAAAAATACTTTTTCCTAATCTTATACAAACATTGTATGCTCTTTAATTTTGTTGTAAATAATTTTTTCGATAAACTCCAGCGTTTTCGAGATATTTACAAAAATTTAGTAAAGTAGCGGTTGGTGGGAAATATACTACTCAATTATATAATATTATCTGCTAACCTGTTGAAGTTACAAAAAATACTTTCTATCAACCTTTTACAAAATTTTAAGTTCTTTAATTTTGTTCCTATTAGTTTATTCGTTAAACTCAAGTATTTTGGAGATATTTGCAGAAGGGTTACTAAGGTGGTTAGTGGTAGGAAAAATACTAATCATTTATTTCCAATTATCAGGTACCATGTTGATGCTATAAAAATACTTTTTCGCAATCTTATACAAACATTGTATGCTCTTTAATTTTGTTGTAAATAATTTTTTCCTATTATTTTTTTCGTTAAACCCAAGTATTTTGGAGATATTTGCTGAAAGGTTACAAAGGTGGTTAGTGGTAGGAAAAATACTAGTCATTTATTTCCAATTATTAGGTACCATGTTGAAGTTACAAAAATACTTTTTCCTAATCTTATACAAACATTGTATGCTCTTTAATTTTGTTGTAAATAATTTTTTCGATAAACTCCAGCGTTTTCGAGATATTTACAAAAACTTAGTAAGGTAGCGGTTGGTGGGAAATATACTACTCAATTATATAATATTATCTGCTAACCTGTTGAAGTTACAAAAAATACTTTCTATCAACCTTTTACAAAATTTTAAGTTCTTTAATTTTGTTCCTATTAGTTTATTCGTTAAACTCAAGTATTTTGGAGATATTTGCTGAAAGGTTACAAAGGTGGTTAGTGGTAGGAAAAATACTAGTCATTTATTTCCAATTATTAGGTACCATGTTGAAGTTACAAAAATACTTTTTCCTAATCTTATACAAACATTGTATGCTCTTTAATTTTGTTGTAAATAATTTTTTCGATAAACTCCAGCGTTTACGAGATATTTACAAAAACTTAGTAAGGTAGCGGTTGGTGGGAAATATACTACTCAATTATATAATATTATCTGCTAACCTGTTGAAGTTACAAAAAATACTTTCTATCAACCTTTTACAAAATTTTAAGTTCTTTAATTTTGTTCCTATTAGTTTATTCGTTAAACTCAAGTATTTTGGAGATATTTGCTGAAAGGTTACAAAGGTGGTTAGTGGTAGGAAAAATACTAGTCATTTATTTCCAATTATTAGGTACCATGTTGAAGTTACAAAAATACTTTTTCCCAATCTTATACAAACATTGTATGCTCTTTAATTTTGTTGTAAATAATTTTTTCGATAAACCCCAGTGTTTTCGAGATATTTACAAAAATTTAGCAAAGTAGCGGTTGGTGGGAAATATACTACTCAATTATTGTATAATATTATCTGCTAACCTGTTGAAGTTACAAAAAATACTTTCTATCAACCTTTTACAAAATTTTAAGTTCTTTAATTTTGTTCCTATTAGTTTATTCGTTAAACTCAAGTATTTTGGAGATATTTGCAGAAGGGTTACTAAGGTGGTTAGTGGTAGGAAAAATACTAATCATTTATTTCCAATTATCAGGTACCATGTTGATGCTACAAAAATACTTTTTCCCAATCTTATACAAACATTGTATGCTCTTTAATTTTGTTGTAAATAATTTTTTCGATAAACCCCAGTGTTTTCGAGATATTTACAAAAATTTAGCAAAGTAGCGGTTGGTGGGAAATATACTACTCAATTATTGTATAATATTATCTGCTAACCTGTTGAAGTTACAAAAAATACTTTCTATCAACCTTTTACAAAATTTTAAGTTCTTTAATTTTGTTCCTATTAGTTTATTCGTTAAACTCAAGTATTTTGGAGATATTTGCTGAAAGGTTACAAAGGTGGTTAGTGGTAGGAAAAATACTAGTCATTTATTTCCAATTATTAGGTACCATGTTGAAGTTACAAAAATACTTTTTCCCAATCTTATACAAACATTGTATGCTCTTTAATTTTGTTGTAAATAATTTTTTCGATAAACCCCAGTGTTTTCGAGATATTTACAAAAATTTAGCAAAGTAGCGGTTGGTGGGAAATATACTACTCAATTATTGTATAATATTATCTGCTAACCTGTTGAAGTTACAAAAAATACTTTCTATCAACCTTTTACAAAATTTTAAGTTCTTTAATTTTGTTCCTATTAGTTTATTCGTTAAACTCAAGTATTTTGGAGATATTTGCTGAAAGGTTACAAATGTGGTTAGTGGTAGGAAAAATACTAGTCATTTATTTCCAATTATTAGGTACCATGTTGAAGTTACAAAAATACTTTTTCCCAATCTTATACAAACATTGTATGCTCTTTAATTTTGTTGTAAATAATTTTTTCGATAAACTCCAGCGTTTTCGAGATATTTACAAAAATTTAGTAAAGTAGCGGTTGGTGGGAAATATACTACTCAATTATATAATATTATCTGCTAACCTGTTGAAGTTACAAAAAATACTTTCTATCAACCTTTTACAAAATTTTAAGTTCTTTAATTTTGTTCCTATTAGTTTATTCGTTAAACTCAAGTATTTTGGAGATATTTGCAGAAGGGTTACTAAGGTGGTTAGTGGTAGGAAAAATACTAATCATTTATTTCCAATTATCAGGTACCATGTTGATGCTACAAAAATACTTTTTCCCAATCTTATACAAACATTGTATGCTCTTTAATTTTGTTGTAAATAATTTTTTCGATAAACTCCAGCGTTTACGAGATATTTACAAAAACTTAGTAAGGTAGCGGTTGGTGGGAAATATACTACTCAATTATATCAAATTATTTGCTAACCTGTTGAAGTTACAAAAAAATACCTCGTATCAATCTTGTACAAAATTTTATGCTCTTTAATTTTGTTTGTATTAATTTTTTTGTTAAACTTAAGCATTTTCGAGATATTATCAAAAATTTAGTAAGATGGCGATTGCTAGAAAACATACTAACCGTTTAATTTTATATTATTCAGTTACCTGTAAGTTTTTTTCTCAAACTCAATTGAGTTCAATTTTCCTCCTATAAAACGATAAGGCGTGGGCATTGCCGAGTAGGAATAAAAGGGTCGCTCTTGTGCCAAAATGTGTTTTTGCTTTAAGCAGAAGGGTGAATAACATCTTTAGTCTTCTAGATAAGCCATGGGTTAGTTATTGTAGCTACAACAGGTGCTCTTAGGAGCAGAGAGCTTCTTGATACCTTATCACCAAGAGCTTTGAACAAGCCATTTACAATATTTACTTTCATGGCTAAGGACTACACAATTTATTTCCTGCTTTAATTATTATAAATGGATTTATTTAAAAAAATTAAATAAAACAAACACATTCAAATTTTTTGTTAGTTTTGTTGATAAACCTGTGATGTCTTTAAATTATAATATATTTATTATTTTGATAAAATTCCTTGCACGCAATCTGTTACCTCACGTATTTCCGAGTTGCTGCAAACGAGCAGACGTACATCGCCTAAAGCAGAAAGATACAGGATGCAAAAAAACAGGAAGTACCCTAAAGATATCGTATGAAAAGAGCTATATCAACGAAAAACTTTTTTCCTGCAGGCAAAAAAGGCGTTAGCCCTTTTTACTTTATTAAATTCGGAACAAAATAATAAAACATACCTGGGAATGGGAAATTAAAAAAAAAATCACCAAAGTAAACATATATTTTTTTGTTAAATTAACAAAATCCTGTATCCTGAAAAGAGTCACTTATTATAGTCAAATTTGATAAAGGTAAATAAACTTTTAAACTTTGAATTGGAGCGAGAGTTAGGGTCCTAACCGCAAAATTATAGTTGCGGTTTTAAACCATTAAGAGATAAGGGTTGTTTCAACCGAAAAAGTTTTAAATTAAATAAAAAGTAATAAGTTAAAGCAATAAAAAAGAGGAATACACTAAAAAGGCTTGGTGAAAATTATATTTATGTAGGAGCTGCAATTATTTAAAACCTGAAATCACCGTCACTTCAACCAAAAGCTGTAAATTTATATCGTAAATATTGATTAGGGTTGTTTTTAGGGGTTGTAGGAAGAAAGTTGGATAGTTAGTGTCACAATAAAATGACGGGTTTGTATGGAACGTGTGGATTGTATGTGTGTGTAATGCCCTAGAATGGCAACCATTACATGAATTTGCATGAGTAAAGAGATATCCGTTATTTAGAGACGAAATGGCTTTGGTAAATGTCATAACTTGGGACGACATCGAAAAGCCGTTCCCAATTACTTCAGTCCTCAACGCCCATAATTGGCGTTATACTCTTCATCAACTCACTCTGTCTAATCTTTAGATCCATTAAAATTATAAAACTGGAATTCTCACTTTTAGTTTTATTCATTAAAGTTTTTAACTAAATTATTCTCACTTATTAACAATTTTTTCTACATTACACTTTTAAGCTGTAAAGTTTTTTAATATAATGTTTTATTAGACTTCAAGAACTTTGATGTGACAATCGTTTAACATAAAGTGTGATAATATTGAAAGAAGCATTTATACGTTAAAATAAGTCGACTTAAAACAATTTCAAACTTTAGAAGATTTCTTGGAAAGATTATATATTTTTCCAAGTTTTTAGAAGCCATTTGTATTTAATTTATGTGAATTTTTTACTGAATTTGTAATTTTTTTGCTTAAATAAGTTTTTCGATTTAAAAAAAATATTTTCATTGAAATTACACTAAATTTCCAGTTATTACATGAAATTTGAATTTACACTCAATTTTTGAAATCAAAATTAAAAATTTTCTCCTAATTCATCAAAATTCATGAACTTGTTGACAAGCGGGTTATCGTAAAAGAACGTATGATCGACCTTGTTTGTTACACAATTATTTAGTTGAATACTATGTACAATCAAGTCCAAAAATAAGAGATACTCAATAGAAATTCTCGTTTCCAATAGCAGGCCTCGAAGGGAACAAGATTTGTGCAGACCACACCCACAATTTCGTATTTTAGTTTATATGTTTGGAATTTAAGTTACAAAATTGTTAATAACTTTTTTATTTTTATAAAAATTTTTACAAAATTTTTTATATTTGTTTACGATACTTCAATTAAGCAGTAGTACAATTTTCGTCAAAAAAATCCAACAGAAACCTGAAAAACCAATTATTTTGTGAGTTAATACAATTTTGTATACATTTTTAAATATAAAAATAAAGGAATAAACTTAATTTACTAAAACCTCGTTTTTTTTCATTAAATTATAGCTCACTTTATCTTTTTACAGTAACCGTCGCCGTCGTCAGAAATATGTTTAGACTAAAAAAGCCTTCATGAATCCTTTGGATTGGTGAAGTGTTGCTTTATTTTCTTTTTACCACTTTATTGGTTTTCCTCAACGCAATCAATCTTTTAAATTAATAGTTTTTCGATAAAAAATCGTCTGAAATTGCAAAACGAGACCATAAAACTTGATATATAATTAACAATAAAATCACTCCAGGTTTTGGTAAGGAGATATAATTAAATAATCTGGAGTGTGACGTGAAGAGCTCGCTGTGGGGTTTTAGTCACGCCTTAAATCGATACATCAAATATTACCAGTAGTCCTGTGGAAAATATGAATTGCAATTCAATATCAAAATGTAATTGGTTTTAAATTCGATGGGATTAAGTTACACGATATGCGAATTTCACTGCTTCTATAACACCTTCAATATTCGAATTTATACCTTGAAGGCTTAAACCAAAAAAATCATGATATTTTATTAATTTTAAAATTTTTTTAATTTTAAATTTATAAAACTCATATAATAAAGTATAAGAAAAAGTACATATACTTTCTTTTAGTCACCCAATATTAAATTTATAGGCATGTTTTTTCGTAACAAAAAGTCTTCTAACATCAATAATAATAAAAAGCAGGAATCTACTCGAGCCTATCATGACGATTTGTGAAATATAAGAATCCGTATTACATTTATCTTCTTCTTTTTTGACAGTTATTACATTTCATTGCAAAGGTATTCTATTAAATAAGCTTTTACAATGTTTGGCCATCATATAAGTGACAGGTTTTTTATCGGTCTTCGTTGCAAGATCATAGAGCTTCCTTTCAGGAAGGGAGAAAATCTATGAATTTTAAAATTGTGTGCTTTTACCCCAATCATTCATCATTTACTGACATTTTTATAAGCTACATCGAATTTACTTTTACCATTCCCATATTTGATTTTATAATTTTAAAATTCCTAATAAATTTCTCAGCTATAATATTACAAATATTTGATTTAAATTTAGTAGGTATTTTACAAACGTATTTATTTACCAAAAAATAATTTTAGTACAGAGAAATAACACAATTAATATTAAAAATTTTATGGGTTCCTTACTTTTAATATTTCATCATTATGATGGATGTATTTTTCTATTGATATGACAGCTAATGTTGTTTTTGTAATAAGCTACTTCAAACTGGGTAAATTTATTTGAACGTGACGATAAATAAGACTAGAAATAGTATACAAATATATATGGTTGTGGAAAAAGGAAATAGGTCCGTAACATATTCTCGTATTTCTACTCAGGAAGGGTTTATTTTCATTGTTTTCAATGTAAAAACAAGAAAACCACATTAACCGCTAAAATTCTTTTGGCAAAAACTGATAATCCTCTATTTTCTTACAGAAATAGTGACAATAATAGAAACACTGAAAACAATAAAAAAACTAATAAACTTCGCTTAAAATGCTTAAAATTATATCCAAACAAGATGAATAATGAATTTCGTTTTTATTATTTTTTATTTACTAGGCTTTAATTAAAAATTCATGCAAACGCAACAAAGTCGATGAGAAAATCAACCATAAAAAATCAAAAAAATAATAAATTTCGATTTTTTCGCATAAAATACTTTAAATTATAACCAATAAAAAAGATGAATAAAGAATTTTATTTTTTTTATTTTTCATTTGACCGTTATAAGGTGTTAAACTTAAAACTTTAAGAAAACGTAGCAAAGTCGATGAGAAAATCAACCATAAAAAATCAAAAAAATAATAAATTTCGATTTTTTCTCATAAAATACTTTAAATTATATCCAATAAATGAGATGAATAAAGAATTTCATTTTTTTTTTATTTTTTATTTGACCGTTATAAGGCGTTAAACTTAAAACTTCAAGAAAATGCAGCAAAGTCGATGAGAAAATCAACCATAAAAAATTAAATAAATAAATTTCGATTTTTTTGCATAAAATACTTTAAACTATATCCAATAAATGAGATGAATAAAGAATTTCATTTTTTTTATTTTTTATTTCACCGTTATATGGCTTTAAACTTGAAATTTTAAGAAATCGCAGCAAAGTCCATGAGTAAATCAACCATAAAAAATCAAAAAAATAATAAATTTGGATTTTTTCGCATAAAATACTTTAAATTATATCCAATAAATAAGATGAATAAGGAATTTCATTTTTTTTTATTTTTTATTTCACCGTTATATGGCTTTAAACTTGAAATTTTAAGAAAACGCAGCAAAGTCGATGAGAAAATTAACCATAAAAAATCAAAAAAATAATAAATTTTGATTTTCCGCAGAAAATACATTAAATTATGTGCAATAAATAAGATGCATAAAGAATCTCATTTTTTTTATTTTTTATTTGACCCTTATAAGGCTTTAAACTTGAAATTTTAAGAAAACGCAGCAAAGTCCATGAGAAAATCAACAATAAAAAATAAGAAAAATAATAAATTTCGATTTTTTCGCATAAAATACTTTAAATTATATCCAATAAATAAGATGAATAAAGAATTTCATTTTTTTTATTTTTTATTTGACCGTTATAAGGCGTTAAACTTAAAACTTCAAGAAAATGCAACAAAGTCGATGAGAAAATCAACCATAAAAAATCAAAAAAATAATAAATTTCGATTTTTTCGCATAAAATACTTTAAATTATATCCAATAAATAAGATGAATAAAGAATTTCATTATTTTTATTTTTTATTTCACCGTTATATGGCTTTAAACTTGAAATTTTAAGAAAACGCAGCAATTTGGTGAGAAAATTAACCATAGAAAATAAGAAAAATAATAAATTTCGATTTTTTCGTATAAAATACATTAAATTATATCCAATAAATAAGATGAATAAAGAACTTAATTTTTGTAATTTTTTATTTAACCGTTATAAGGTTTTAAACTTGAAATTTCAAGAAAACGCAGTAAAGTCGATAACCATACAAAATCTAAAAAATAATAAATTTCGATTTTCTCGCATAAAATACTTTAAATTATATCCAATAAATAACATGAATAAAGAATTTCATTTTTTTTTATTTTTTATTTGATCGTTATAAGGCTTTAAACTTAAAACTTCAAGAAAACGCAGCAAAGTCGATGAGAAAATCAACCATAAAAAATCAAAAAAATAATAAATTTCGATTTTTTTTCGCATAAAATACTTTAAATTATATCCAATAAATAAGATGAATAAAGAATTTCATTTTTTTTATTTTTTATTTGACCGTTACAAGGTTTCAAACTTGAAATTACAAGAATGCGCAGCAAAGTCGATGAGAAAATCAACCATAAAAAATGAAACAAATAATAAATTTCGATTTTTTTGCATAAAATACTTTAAATTATATCCAATAAATAACACGAATAAAGAATTTTATTTTTTTTTTATTTTTTATTTGACCGTTATAAGGTTTTTAACTTGAAATTTCAAGAAAACGCAGCAAAGTCTATGAGAAAATCAACCATAAAAAATCAAAAAAATAATAAATTTCGATTTTTTCGCAGAAAATACTTTAAATTATATCCAATAAATAAGATGAATAAAGAATTTAATTTTTTTAATTTTTTATTTGACCGTTATAAGGCTTTAAACTTGAAATTTTAAGAAAACGCAGCAAAGTCCATGAGAAAATCAACCATAAGAAATAAGAAAAATAATAAATTTCGATTTTTTCGTATAAAATATTTTAAATTATATCCAATAAATAAGATGAATAAAGAATTTCATTTTTTTTATTTTCTATTTGACCGTTATAAGGCTTTAAACTTGAAATTTTAAGAAAACGCAGCAAAGTCCATGAGAAAATCAACAATAAAAAATAAGAAAAATAATAAATTTCGATTTTTTCGCATAAAATACTTTAAATTATATCCAATAAATAAGATGAATAAAGAATTTCATTTTTCTAATTTTTTATTTGACCGTTATAAGGCTTTAAACTTGAAATTTTAAGAAAACGCAGCAAAGTCGATGAGAAAATCAACCATAAAAAATAAAAAAAGTAATAAATTTTGATTTTCTGGCATAAAATACTTTAAATTATATCCAATAAATAAGATGAATAAAGAATTTCATTTTTTTTATTTTTTATTTGACCGTTACAAGGCATTAAACTTGAAATTTTAAGAAAACGCAGCAAAGTCGATGAGAAAATCAACCATAAAAATAAAAAAAGTAATAAATTTCGATTTTTTGGCATAAAATACTTTAAATTATATCCAATAAATAAGATGAATAAAGAATTTCATTTTTTAATTTTTTATTTGACCGTTATAAGACGTTAAACTTTAATTTATTTTTAAATTAGTATATTAATTTTTCTTGCGGTCAAAAATTAGGTTATATTAATTGTTGGATGTATAAAGTTGGTTTTTGTTTTTATTTTAATTTTATATTTTTTTATTAAAAACAAAATTAAAATAAAAACAAAACTTTAAACATCTAAGAATTAATATAACTCAATTTTCGACCTAAAAATATTAATATATTTAAAAATAAATTTAAAAAAATGAGAAGTTGTTCTTTACTTTGTAGGCAACCAAATTTACTCGTGAATGCTCTTAATTTTATACTCAAGATTCTCGTATACTTTGTAGAAAATGTCGTTAGAAATGTTATCAATAGAGGGCGCCCATAAAATCATTCATTAAACAATAATAATCCATTAATTGAGGTCATTTTGATTTGATTTTCTATACATTAAACATTATCCTTGATAAACGATCAACGAAAAATAACTATCACGAATTCCAAATATAAATTTAAATAGTTGATTTAAATAAATGATATTGTACTGATTTTGAATTGTTCAAATATTAGTTTTGTAAAATATACTTTGATTTGTGTAAAATAAGTACAACAATAAAATTTCTTCGTATTTTTTACTAGTATTTCCTAAACGACTTATTTTTTTGATTATCTTTGACAATTACTAGTTGCAAACTTTACACCAAATCTACTATTTAGACCAATTGGTCTAAATAGTAGTTTCATTGATTTTAATTAAAATATTAAGTAATTTTGTCATCAATCTATAAAATGTTATCTGAAACACTTAAAACCAGCAAATACTTTTTTATATTTATTATTTTTATTATTTGGTGTTTTTTCATTTTTCCATAAAATTGGCTGCACTGTACAATGAGAGGTAGGGATTTTAAAATCGTTTCACTCGCTCGTTTGAAGGTGTAGAAAGTCCATTAAGAACTGAAATGTCAATTTTTAAAATTATAATATTAAAAATAATTTTAATTTGACATTTAACTTACATACATCACGTTAGTGTATATTGGGTTGCCTGAAATTCATTTCTACTCCGCCTGTCTAATCCTTGTAAATACAACGTATACCCAATTGCACCCGATTTATTTCGGAAATACACGAACATGACCGTAGAGTCGAGGAACATAAAAATGACTTGATAAAGTTTGTCGAACGTCAAACAAGGGTGTATTTTAATAAAGTTTGAAGAAAAATATAATTTAATTTCAGTGCATAATATTTAATTATAAGATTTTGAAAAGTAGTTTGAATCTTATACATATGTATATCTTATAATATAATCTCGTTTATTGTTAGTTTCTTTAATTTTGAAAATTATTAACACTTTGGGAGTTGTTATGATCTTAATACTAAACTTTACATAAACCGGCACAATAAGTGTTTGCTTCCAACTTTGCCAAAATTATTTACAAAATATAGTAATGTTTATATCAAGTTTACATAATCTAATTTTATTGTATTTACGTAAAGAATAATTATGTAACACTTTGTTTTTAATTTGAGTTAAATTATTAAAAGTGAAAAAATAAGTCTTGCTAAAAATATTTTAAAAATAATATTCAAAGTTATTTTACAGTGCTTTTATTAAATTTTTTAAGGTTATTTTTGATATTTTTGACATTTCTTAATTTCTTCTATGTAAATTTTATTCTGTGGTTGAAATTACTCATAATCCATTGCTCATTACTCTATGGGTTGGCAATATTGCCCAGTGATTAATGAAATTACCCATAATCCATTGCTCATTACTCAATAGGTTGGCAATACTGCAGCTTTGTGATTGGTCCGCACAGATCGAGAATGTTGAATAATGTCAAAAATTTAGTAATGAATTTCATTACTTATCAAAAAGTTCAAACGTAATGAAACGTTTATTCAATAGTCGTGGAAAAATTTTTTTTACTAAAAGTTTATTTTATTAAAAAACGTAAAAAAAATTAATTCTTAGATATTCCAAAAAAATTTTAATATCCATATTTTCGTAAACGAATTAGGAAGTAATTAAAACTTTTGATTAATTTAATTTTAGAAAGGTGCGAAGTAATTATTGAAACCTCCAGTATTGATTGATTAATTTCGTTATCAAACGAAATAAAATTTTACGTAGAAGGTAATCAACTAGTTTTTCGATTTTGAACTTTCATCACCCAAATTTGTATTGTTGATTGTAAGTAAATTACCTGTGCTTTGGCTGATAATAGTTGGAAACTCAACACGGATAAATTAGACAATTAGACAGTAATGTAATGCAGGTGGTGTCATGTGCAATTTGAAATTGAGTGCCTTCTTACTTGATTATATACAGCATATTAGGCTGAATAATTAGTATTCGTAAAAGGTGTTATGTGTTAAAATTAACCCACTAAGGATAAGTTGAACTAATTATTTGGCGAAGATCTAATGTCGAGACTAATTGGTTATTTAAGTCTCGTGTTTAATTTATGGCTCATTTAATTTAAGTATTTATACCAGAAATTTCATCTTACAAAATTACAAAGTATTAAAATCTACGTACTTGTACTTTATAAAGATTTTCAATATACAGGGTGTACAAAAAGTTCACCAACGCCCGCTTATTTATGAAAAAAATGTTTCAAATAAAAGTTGTACGATTGTTAGTGACACACTATCTAGAAATATTGCCTATGATCTTCAGCAGCAAGATGATTGAATTTGATGATGTTTTTTAAATTCATATTTTTAGCTAAAAATTATCAAATCTACTTTTACTCCAAAATGAAGCATCGGAGCGACATACAATAAGAGTACCTTTTCTGTAGAACATTGATCAAGGATTATTTTAGTTTTTTTTTAAATTATCAAAAACGTAAAGAAACAAAAGATATGATCAAAAAAATTTGATGATCCCTCCACATGTAACGCCCCTGAAAATATTTTTTTAAATTTTATTGGCTGAAAATATGTATGTGAAAAAGCTGGCCAAAATTTCAAATTAATATCTCTTATAATATTTATTATATTTACAAAAAAATATTTTTTTTGAAAAATTTTGAAGTGGAATAACTTTTAGAGGAAGCATTTCCGGACAATACTTTATAAATCAAAAATGCTTAGTTTCACTTCCTTTATCACCACAAAAAAAAATTTGTTACATTTATTCAGGGACACCCTGTATTGGAAAACTATCTTTTGTACAAAAAAAAATTTACTAAATATAAAGAAATGAAGATAATTACCAAAAACCTTCTGGTTTACTTTTATATTTAGAAAGAAATTAAACCATTACCTACTTTAGGTCAACAACATGTTCCCCCAATCGCTACTTAAAAATAGTTAGGGAGAAAGAATTTCAATTGAATACTTGGGATGCTTCAAAGTTCGTTGATAAATTTTTACTTCACTGGCAAAAGCACTTCCTTTATCTAAAGTACTCATGCATGCCAAGCAATATTCACACCACATTATAAAAAAATAACCTTCAATATTTTAATAGGCATTTTCTTATCTATTGCAGAATATAAATGAATTAATGTAAGTTAAAATCATTCCTTTACCCTTTGTTAAGGAAAAATATTAAGAGGATACTCGGGGAAATGTGTAACTCTGCATTTCGCCCGCAAAAGTATTGAAAAATGGTGATTTTTCAAACCATTTGGTGAGATTACTAATTGAGCAAAATGCAAAATTATAATTGCATTAGAAAGAACTTTTATTGTGTTAGTACGCTAGAAGACGCTTTTTTCTATTTTTTTACTCAAAATTGTAAAAAAAATCTTGAAATGTGCCAAAATATGCTATTTTTTAGACCTTTTTAGCACAATTTTGAGTAAAAAAATAGAAAAAAGTGTCTTCTATCGTACTAACACAATAAAAGTTCTTTCTAATGCAATTACAATTTTTCATTTTCCTCAATTAGTAATCTCACCAAATGGTTTGAAAAATCACCATTTTTTAATACTATTCTAGCCCTGATATTTGGTGCAGAAAAACAGAATACTCTTAAAATATTTTTCATAAAAATCGAGCGTTTTAACCCTTTTATTGAGAAACAAAAAATGAAATAACAGAATTCTTTAAAAGTGCAATTAACTACTTAAAAGAATAGTTTAAATTTTCTTTTTTGTTGCGAGTATTTTTATTATATTTTTAATAGCAATTTAAATTAATTTTTACCAAAAATGACGTCAAAAGTAGGTCAGTGCAAAACCGAGTAACCTCGATTTCAATGAAAGTTATTTGGCAACCATGACAACGAATTTGCCACTAACCTATTTTTGACCTCATCTCACATTCAACCCCAAGAGAGAAATCGCTAAATTTAAAATAAAAAATAATTTAAATAAATTTTATTTTAATTTATAATCATTAAACATTGTTATTTTGTGCACTAAATAGAATTCTCTTTGATAAAAATCAACGCTCATTAATTTAATAAAAAGCAACTTAAAAACACATTAAAAACTAATGAGTACAAATAAAAGGCTACATCTACTTCAAAAAATACGTAAATTAACTAAAAAAGATGCTGCGATTGACGTTGTTACTATTATTATTTAAAAATAATTTGGCTTTAGAAGCTCGTTTGGACGGAAAGGTAAATAAACCATTTTAATACTCACCTAAAATAAAAAAATATATATTTTTAGTTGTACAGATTTGAAAAGTTTGGAGAACCATGTCAAAATGAAACATCTATGGTGAATTGGACGATTAACAATTTCAGAAATGTTGGGAAAAATTTAATGTTTGATTTTAAGATTTTTGTTCAGGAAATAATTGAAAGAGCTAATGTATTTAAAAATATAAATAAAAATGATATGTTCATAAATTAATTTTAGTTAGAAATATCGATTGTCACGTGTGGTAGTAAAGAAGCATTGGATACTTGTAGGTTGGCAAGGATTTTAAAATCGAATAAAGCTTGTTTTTTAATAAGTGCTAAACATCAAATTTGGTCTCCTGTATTTAAGTGTATTCAACCAAAACCTGCGTGCCCTTTACAAAAGGTTTGATTTATAGAAATAAATACATTTTTCTTCAAACGTCTTCTATGGCGTTTGACACGCTTTAAAATGTCACTTTTTGGTTCGTTGATTCTATGGTCACTTTGTACTGCCTAGGAGTAGAAATTACTACTTTGCACTGACAAAGAATAATAGGGCCGAGTAGAAATGAATTTAAGGCAACCCAATATACATTAACATTGTATTGTGTGGTGTATGTAAATTAAATGTCAAATTTTAAATTTTTTATTATAGTACTATTTTAAAAATTTCGACGTTTGAAGAAAAAATAGCATGTTTTATTCGGAGTAAAAGAACTTTTTGTGGCTCGCCACAAAAATTACTTCTTTTACTCGTAATAAAACAATATACTGATACTGCATATTATGGATTCTATTTTATAGATGACTTATTTTGGTAGAAACTGTTCGTTGGATTTTTCCGTCTTCAACTACGTTCCTTTAGGAAGGATTTATTGGAAAATGAAAGGTAAAATAACCAAGCCTTCAGGTGAAGTTTTGGGTTGTGCTGTTTTAGAAGGTCAACGCATTAAAGATTAAAAAATGGCAATTTTGATTTTTCAACAAACAAATTAATTAAAGTTTTTTATGCGATAATAAATAAATCTTCCTGCGAAAAATTTTTTTGCATCAACATTTTCCCAAAATTTTCAAATATTGGTTTTTTTTAAGGCTGCATCGCTAGTAATTTTTATTGCCATTCTAGGATTGTAGCCATTTGTAACTGCATCGCTAATAATTTTTATTGCAATTCTATATGAATGTAGCCATTTGTAAAAAATTGAATACAACTGTGGAGTTCTGGAAGCAACAGATTCGTTGAGTGCAATTTTTGCATTCTTTTGATTTTTTCCTTGAGAATTTACGAAAATGGTAGTCATAGTCCAGTCAATTTAGCCC
Source organism: Stenus bimaculatus (assembly GCA_963971135.1). Lineage (NCBI taxonomy): Eukaryota > Metazoa > Arthropoda > Insecta > Coleoptera > Staphylinidae > Stenus > Stenus bimaculatus. Next base: position 26,091,838 of record OZ020186.1, on the reverse strand, counting down.
TAAAAATAGTAGTAATGGTGCCAAAATTAGCGTAGAGCTAAAAATTGGTATAACTATTCGGAACACCATTATAAATGAATTCTGAAAAGTCCCCATTGATCCCGTACCCAGAAAAATTTTTATTCATGGTCAAAGGTGTTAAAAATGGGTTTTTCGCGATTTTCGGCAAAACGGTAATTTTTATCATAAAATTAGGTTTGACAAAAATTATAGATCGTATAATTATCTATAAAAAATGACTTAATATTTTTTCTCCTAAGAGCCACCGTTTCTGAGATATAACGATTATAAAATTTGAAAAAGTTGTAATCTTCATAATATGCATAAAAGTACGCCACGTATACACATCACTGAAGCTGTAATACAAGTAAAAATATTTTTCTATCGGTCAATGTAAGCTATAAATCGTTCTAATCGGCCAACTGGTTCGGTCAAAATTAATTATTTTCCGATTAATCAAAAATTTCATAGCAATTTCTTCGTCCAAAAGTGAAATTTTCAAAGTTTCAACGGTTATTCGGTCATAACTTCTAAACGAATAAAGAAATTAAAACGAATCTTTTTTTGTGTAAAAACCTAAGGAAAAACCTTTAAGACAAGCTATTTATTACTCGTTAAAATTGATGAAGAGGCAGGAAGGTAAAAAAATTGTCAAAATCACATTTTTTTACAAAGTTTTTTGCGCGATTAAAATTTTGAGTTTTTTTTCGAAATTAAAAAAAGTCAACGCGTCGTGTAGTAGTACTTGAAAATCTAATTACAACGCATATTTTAGATAGACGATAGGATGTGTCGTTACCTTGCAGCGATTATTTTGGTCGCTTGGGATTGAAAAAATACAATTTTGACTTTAATAGGTCGGTGTGAGGTAAAATAAAAAGATAAAGATTTTAAAACTTCAAACTACCTCGTTCGATCAATCTTCTTGGACGTCACGTGTAGTGATTTTTCATTTTTTGTCCTGTTTTGGTCCCAATTCCTCTACGAATTTTCTCTACGCGACGTTTTTTATCGATATTTTTCTACGCTTTTGAAAAAAAAAAATCCCGACGCCGCTGGACGTGCTGTATAAAACCTATTATTTTTCTGGGTATTAAAGGTACATTTAGCCATAATATAAGGTGCGTTTCGTTAAAATCGGTTCAGTCGTTTGGTAGTTACGATTTTTTAAATTTCGTTAAAAAATGTCCAAAATTGTACCCCGATTTTCAAATGTCAGAATATGAGATACAAAAAAATTTTTCGAAAAAATGCTCTGCTGTGAGTACGTAAGTCTGTCTCCTCTTTTCGAAAATGCAATTCGCGATTTTTTCCTACAGTCAAAAGCTAAGCAATATTACCTTTTTGTTTTTTCGCCAAAAAACCGACATTTTGACGTTTTCAAAGAAAAATTCGCCCTCGCCACAGGATTAACAAAGGAGGGTAGTAAATTTTGGATATAGTAAAAGAGGATTTGCGAAAAAAGGGGGCCCGATTTGGTCGTTTCGATTCTGAACCCGGCGGAGGTATGATTTTTCTAAATCGGCGCTGAGGACACTCGAAAAAAAACCGCGAAAAATTTGACGTTTTCGGGAGCGCTTTTGAAAGTTTTCCCGTCGCTTAAAAAAATCCATTCCAATAGGATTATAAAACAAACATTCCCCTTTAATTCGAGACCGGGTTTTTGAAATTTGGTTAAAAAAATGTACCCGTTATCGTGAATATTAGACGATTATCTCAGAAACGATGGCTCTTAGGAAAAAAAGTATCAAAACATTTTTTATAGATAATTATATGATCTACAATTTTTGTTTGACCTAAATTTATGATAAAACTTACCGTTGACCTTGAATACAATTTTTTCCAGGTTTGGGATTCAAATAAGTCATAAAAATAAGTTAAAAAAATCTTACACTAAAACAATTTTTTAAAACAAATTCTCGGTGAATATAAACAAAATATATTATAAAATATTTTACTGATATATTTACATATCATAAATTTATAAATAATTTAAAACTAATTTATTATGAAACAATATTAAATAGAAATTATCGATTTAATTGGTGATAATTATAAAATGTATCTATTTATGACATTATTTAATATTTATTCAACAAAATACGAGTAAAAGTGCATTAAATTTACTGTCCTAAATACGTCAATGTATTTTATCAAGTTAAATATGACGTGCGTTGGATTATAATTTTATTCACCAACATTATTTTTGTTAAATGACAACTAAATTGAAATGATACTAATTTATATGTTAAATTCTATACATAAATTTTAACTTTTTTTATATTAAATCGAAACAAAGGGTTTTAAAACAGGACATTTCTGCAGCAAACATTTTCTCTAGTAGTTCAGATTATTAAAATTATCCCTAAAAGTAAACTTAAATCACAAAATAGTAATTGGTGATTGAGGAACTAATGATGTAACGTCATACGTGGGATAGTTGCTTATTATGACTGTCAGTTGTTAAATATGAGGTTAGGTCTCTGACCCACCACTAACGTAAAAGTTTTTTAACCGAAAATATGATTTGAATCACCAAATGTTATATGGCTAGTATGTCTGCTTGATTAAGTACAGGTAGAGGTCGTTTCGCTTTACGCCGAAAAATGTGTTCATTTTACGCCGGTGTCTCTCGGAACGTAAAACGACGTCTACCTGTAGTTTCTTTTAAGAAACGTTTGTAGAATCAAGTTAATTTGACTAGATCAATAAAATTTAATTTAGTAACAATAATAATTAATTCGACTGTATAATTTATTTCCAATTATTCATATTTTGAATGCCTAAAGTTAGCGTCTAACAATAATACCCAATTTGAGCAAAACTTTTTTCGTTTGCCACACGCCACACCAACTTCATTGAAACAACGTAGCTTTATTCAGGAATAAGCAACGCACGAAGAATGGAATTATATTGAAGGAATTGAGCTTCAATTAACGTCTGTTCAACGGAATTATCATTTCATCTTATATAGACCAATTTTCTAGGATACGTGTTCCTTAGTTGATACAATCAAATGAATTACCAACATCCTTATCCCCTCATAAATACTCATGAATATCAAAATTACTATCACACTTCAACACCCTTACTGTTTGATTATTAATAATTTTTTAGTAATATTCTAATATAAAGAGTAATAGCTTTCGGAAAATTGAAAAATGTCCTTGGCCAGGATTCGAACCTGGGACCTCCAAATCTCATGTTTGGTGTGATAACCACTACATAATAATATTCTAGTGAATTTCTACTTTTCTTTTTTAAATTTTATAATTTTAGGTAATTTGAGTTTTCAAGTTTTTATATTTAAAAGTAGACTTTATTTTTCGGGTTTTTAGCATTTTTTTAAGAAGTAATGGAAAATTTTGATATTTCAAGTAGGTACGTCATGTAGAATCAAAAATTGAAACAGCCGAGTTTTTGAAATATTTTAAAAATTTTAGTCTCGTCTTAAATGGAAATCTCTGTTTTACAACAGGACCGAATTTTGAATTTTTTGAACCAAGGGAAAACTTTCAAAAACACTCCCGAAAAACTCGACTTTTTCGCTGTTTTTTTCGAGAATCCGCCCCGCTAAGTTTGAAAAATTGCAGAACAACTGGGTTTGGAATCAAAACGACTAAATCGGGTCCCTTATTCGTCCCACATTCGTATCTATACGTTGGAGCAGTTTCGTCCTTCCTAGGTCAACCCAGTGGTGAGGGCGAATTTTTATACGAAAACATCAAAATGGCGCGTTTTTAGAGGAAAAATAAAAAACTTGCTAAAATCTCACAGAGACGTTGAACATCGAAAAAAATCGTAGTTAGTATTTTCTTAATCACAAAACATGCGAAATTCGGATTAATGGGTTTTTATCACCTAAATTCGATTTTTACTCTTTTTTCGAGAGGTTTGAATTTATGGTAACATTTTCGGGTTTTTTTAAATAAATTTAAAAATTCGCAGCCACCACAAAATGCGACCGATTATACTCAAAAATGACTCAGGTTGTGGCTTTAGTTATCCCTAATGCACTGAAAAAATACTCGGTTTATCTTGACTAGTCCAGTGGCGTATGGACTTTTTTTTGCAAAAGTGTGGGAAAAAAGAGCAAAAATACATTTTTTTTTGTTACAATTTGCTGTTCAAGATTTGGCCACAACTGGACAAAGAATGAAAAATCGCTACACGTGACCTTCAAAGGGATTGTATGAGCGAGGTTGATTTGAAAATTATATGTGTCTATCATTTCATTTGGCCTTACACCGAGATACCAAAGTCGAAATTGTGTTTTTTCTACCTCTCGCAACCAAAATTATCGCTGTAAGGTAAGAAAATATCCCATCGTCTAACTAAAATATGCATTGCAAAGGGTTTTCCAAGTATTACGACGGGACTTTTTTAAATAATTTTTTTTTTTAATTTTTACCGAGTAAAAACTTTGTAAAAAACTGCGATTTCGATATTTTTTACCCCCCTGCCACTTCAAGTAATGCCACCTTAAAGCCCTTTACGTGAGCTTTATCATAAAAAAAATTCGCGCCTCTATTTTTTTTTTCTTTTAGAAGTTACGACCTAAAATCTGTTGAAAATTTGAAAATCTTACTTTTGGACGAAAAAAAAAATGCTATGAAATTTTCGAAAATCGGAAAAAAAATAATTTTAGGTGAACCACTTGACCGATTTAATAGTTTTATAGCATAAATTTTGCATAACACTTTCCTCCATCAAATAACGTAAAACCGGTTCATGTGGTATCCAAAATGCGTCCTCCTAGTCCGGTCAATTTAGCCCTAAAAATAGTAGTAAAGGTGTAAAAATTAGCGTGGAGCTAAAAATTGGTATGAATGTTCGGAACACCATTATAAATGAATTTTAAAAAGTCCCCGTCAATCCCGTACCGGAAAAAAAAATTATTCAAGGTCAAAGGTATTAAAATTGGCTTTTGCGCGTTTTTCAACAAAACTGTAAGTTTTATCATAAAATTAGGTCAGACAAAAATTGTAGATCATATAATTATCTATAAATAATGATTTAATAATTTTTCTCCTAAGAGCCACCGTTTCTGAGATATAACGATTATAAAAGTTAAAAAGTTTTAATCTTCATAATATGTACGCCACGTATACACATAACTGAGGGTGTAATACAAGTAAAAATATTTTTTTATCGGTCAGTGTAAGCCATAAATCGTTCTAATCGGCCAACTGGTTCGGTCAAAATTATTTATTTTCGGATTAATCAAAAATTTCATAGCAATTTCTTCGTCCAAAAGTGAAATTTTCAAAATTTCAACGGATATTCGGTCATAACTTCTAAACGAATAAAGATATCACAACGAATCTTTTTTTGTGTGAAAGCCTACACAAAAACCTTTAAGATAAGCCATCACTCGTTAAAATCGATGAAGGGGCAGGGGCTAAAAAAAAAGTCAAAAACGCATTTTTTTTTAAAGTTTTTTTGCGCGATTAAAATTTTGAGTTTTTTTTTTTGAAATTGCAAAAAGTAAACGCGTCGCATAGTATTACTTGAAAATCTCATTCCAATGCATATTTTAGTTGGACGATAGGATGTGTCGTTACATTACAGCGATTTTTTTGGTCGATGGGGGTTGAAAAAACACAATTTTGAATTTAATAGGTCGGAGTTAGGTGAAATGAAAAGATAGAGAATTCAAAACTTTATATGGACCTCGTTCGATGAATCCTCTTGCAGGTCACGTGTAGCGATTTTTCATTTGTTGACCTGTTTTGGCCCCATTTTCTCTAGCAATTTTCTCTACGCGCTGTTTTTTATCGATATTTTTCTACGCTTTTGGAAAAAAAAATCCTGACGCCGCTGGACACGCCGGATAAAACCGATTCTTTTTCTGGGTTTTAACGGTACTTTTAGCTATAATATAAGCCACGTTTCGATAAAATCGGCCCAGTCATTTGGTAGGTACGATTTTTTAAATTTCGTTAAAAAATGTCCAAAACTGTACCCCGATTTTCAAACGTCAGAATATGAGATACAAACAAAAATTTCGAAAAAGTGCTCCGCTATTGGTACATAAGTCTGTTTCCTCTTTATGAAAATGCCATTCGCGATTTTTTTTCCCTCCAGCTACAGTCAAAAAAGCAATATTACCATTTTGTTTTTTCGCTAAAAAAAACGCGACTTTTTGACGTTTTCAAAGAAAAAATCGCCCTCGCCACGGGATTAACCTAGGAGGGTCGGAAATTATGGATATTGTAAATGAGGATGTGGGAAAAAAGGGGGCCCGATTTGGTCGTTTTGATTTTGAACCCGGCGGAGCTACGATTTTTCAAAGTCGGCGTGGAGGACGCTCGAAAAAAACCGCGAAAAAAGTGAGATTTTCGGGAGCGCTTTTGAAAGCTTTCCCGTCGCTTAAAAAAATCTATTCCGATAGGATTATAAAACGAACATTCCCCTTTAATTTGAGCCCGGGTTTTTGAAATTTGGTTAAAAAATATACCCGTTATCATGAATATTAGACGATTATGAATCTGACGAATATTGTGCAAATTATGAAGATTACATCTTTTATAATCGTCATATCTCAGAAACGGTGGCTCTTAGGAAAAAAAGTATTAAGAAATTTTTTGTAGATAATTATATGATCTAAAATTTTTGTCTGACCTAATTTTATGATAAAACTTACCGTTTTGCTGAAAAACGCGAAAATTTTTAGGACCTTTGACCTTGAATAAAATTTTTTTCAGGTACGGGATCGATAGGGACTTTTCAGCATTCATTTATAATGGTGTTTCAAACATTCATACCAATTTTTAGCTGTACGCTAATTTGTGCACCCTTGCTTGTCTAAATTGACCGGACTACTCTAACGTAGAATTTGTTTTCGAAATTTACAAAAACTTTGGAATTTCTTTCGAAAAAACTATTCTGCCGATTTTTATAACTCTAGACTTAAAATACTCGATAGTTACCTTGGGTGAAATTTTTAGTAGGCTGCTATAAATATTTTTTGAGAAAATTAGGAAAAACGAAAATCCCAAAGAAAAAAATTATTTTCGAATTTTTGCGAAAGCGACTCCGCAAATTATTCAAAATTCCAAAAAGTTATTGAAATTTCTTAAAGTGTATTAAAATTTCTTTTACTTTCAAGTATTTTTTTAATAAATTTCGATGGAATTTTAAAGTTTTTAACAAGTGAATTTGGTTGAATTTTTAAAAAATTAAACTTTTATTTTTATAAAGTATGAAGCATTATTTCAACTAAAATTTTATTTAATTTTTAGTTTAATTTGCTAATTTTTGTAACTAAATTTTTCGAATAGCTAAAAAATAATTATATTATACTTGTAGGTATTTTAGGTTCATAAAACAAATTTTTCGGTTAGAAATTTTTTATAAAAGTCCCTTATAAAGTACGTTGATTGTTACAAAGAGAAAGGTCTTTCATTTTAACATGCTCGCATTGAATGGAATTTTGTAGGTGGGTTTTTGCCAAGTGGCCCTTTAAATAAACTACAATGGCGTAAGAATATTTGATATTCTTGCTACAAGAATGGTATTGTTACTTCAAATTATATAACACATACGCAAAAAAATAACACACAAAATATTTATTATTTTTATTAAAAACTTTCTACTAATTTTTTTATCGGTCTACTTTTAAAATCGTGTTGATGCAGCTTTTTATTAAGCGCGTTTAATTTCGTATTTATTTTTATAATTTAACTTTAAAATTCCGTAGGGATTTTTTGTTGATCTTTTAGTCATAAAAATAAAACATTATTTTACTTTAAAATAAGCGTTTTCTTGCTCATTGTTATTATTATTAAACGATTTGCTTTTTAACCATCCTTAGAGATTAATGTTTTATTTTATGTGGAAGGTTTTTTGGGGTTTGTAATAAAAAGGATTGCTTTGTTGCATTTAAAGATCGTATCCATGTTTATTTATTGTATAGTCCATTTAAAATCATATTAAAAAAGGTTGTTTTTACCATTTTATCTACGTTTGTTTATACTTAAGGGATTTGTAATTCGTTTATTAGTCTTATCTTGCAAAGCGATTGTCGAATTTTGATCACCTATTTATAAAACTAAATTCAGCAAATTCGCCTATCAAGTTGTTACAGAGGAAAGGAGCAGGATCCCTTGAGATTGTTAAAAGGTGACTGGTCGAGTTAGTTCAGATAGCAGGACTTTTCCCATAGGTGTTAAGAGCATCTTCCTAGACGCCCGCGATAAATTTTCCGTTGGAGATAATAACAAGGAATAGAAAATCCATCCCACTTTTCTGGAGCTTCTTTGCAAATTATTCACAAATAACTGACAATTAATGCGAATCCATAGAGGGCGCGCGAGTTTGGGAGGAATAATTGTGATAAATCATGAAATCGAGCATTAGTAGCCCAGAAAAAACTCAAGTTTGCTTCGTTAGATTTTCAATTTTTTTTCAGATTTATAATCTTAATTAATTAGGCTACAACTTAACCGATAGTCACCTTCTGCAACCTAACACAAAATTAATTAGAGGGGTCCAAAGTTAAGGTACTTTTAGGTCAATATATTTTTTTTTGTAGATTCTCCAATTTTTTTTCCTTCCCCTGGGAGGTATAGAAATGACTTCTAAATCGTCTACAAAAAAAATTATACAAAAATCTTTTTCGTACTAGCCTATTTTTCTGGGGTACTAAACCACTATATTTTCTGTTTAGGAAGATGCTCTTAAACTGTCTAAAGTATCGCATCCAAAAATAATATACTACCTTAACAGCTACAAACTACAAGTATTGATTTAAAGAATTTGTTAATTCGTATGACTAATAAGCAAAAAAATTAGATTTTCTGGAAACAAAAATGTAAATTTCAACAAAAAAAATGGTTTAAAATTGAATGAAAATTTAAGAGAATTTCGAAAGTTCTTTAAATTGAAGTTCGAACTACAATTAAAAGCTTTTGTAATTTATTTTTATTTTTACTGGGCTTAAATTTAGTTTAAAAATTGTCATTTTAAAGTCAAAACTTCTCAAAAAACAATAACAATCTGAAACTACTGCTTTTGCAATTAAAGTGTAAATTTATATATGTTTTAATTTTTTTCGTTTTTATCGGCGTTTTTTTTGCTGTAAAATTTCAAAAAATATAAATTGAAAATTTCTTTTTTAATTTACCAAATGAAAAATTAAACAATTTTAAACATTAAATAAAATAAGAATTATAAAAATCGGTTGATATATGTATAAAAAACCATTGCTATAAAAAAGTTCAAAATCTGTAGTTTTTGTAATTTTATCCTTTTTTTAGTCCTAAAATAGAGATTTAACCTAAAAATTGACATATTTCGCATTTTCGGTAATTTTTTAAGAACATAATATAAGTCGAAATTATAAAAAATCCAAAATTTTAAATAAATTAAAGGATGACACAAATATTTGGACTGCTTGTAAAGTTATAAAGACTGCTTATAAAGTTGGACTTAAAGAAAATACATCTCAAGTTTTTCTAATTTTTTTTTCAAAAATTTTAATTAATTTTTTAATTTATATTACGAGATAATCAATGGATTTAAGCTCAAAAGAAATGAGTCATTAAAATTGGTATGATAAACATAAAAGTTATGCAAGAATTTTGATTTTTAAATCACAAAATAGAAAAAATCTCAAAAACCCCTTGAAATTAAGAGGTCAAAATAAAAATAGTTAAAATCAAAAATTTTAATAAAAATTTAATTCTAACATACACGTTTTTATTAAAAAAAAATACAAGAATATTTTCTATTTTGAGTTAATTAACATTAAATTTTAAAAATAATTAATATTCCTAACATATAAATATTTAATTGTGTTTAAATCGCAATGTTATTTTAAGTTTCAATATTTTTTATTTTAAAGTAGCTAAAAAACTTTAGCTTACGTTTCTTGAATTTCCATCATAAATTATATTTAAAAATCGAATATTAGGTTTTCCCAAGAGTTTTTCCCAGCGCCGTTCACTATTTATGCCCCAAAAATACTGCAAATAAAATATAAAACTATACAAAACTAATAAAAATAATCCTTTTTGCTTTTAGATTTAAATTTACCTACAAAAAAATTTTACTCAAAAGAATTCCTGAACGTAATTATTATTATTTAATGTTTTTTTTGCATTTATTTTTTATGAATTGTAAAAAATGATGAACTAAAAAGCGATTTTCATCAGGATGAAGATACACAATTGAAATTTAAATAAGTTTAATTTTAACATGCTTTTGTCAGTTTAATTTTCGAGACAAAGTTTCTCTACGTTTACATAATTTCGTTTTAAAACAGGAGGAAATTGCGATATTATCATTGTTGTGTGATACTATATGTATATAGAATTAATTAAAAAATAATTTGCGTTAAACGCTTAATTTAAATTAAATTAATTTAGAAAATGAGTCCAGTTGTAATCACTTCAAAAAGATAAAAACAGGTGTTTGGTAAAATTAATTATTTCCTCAAAAGTTTGACCACTAAAATTTACTCAAAATATATTAAAATGACAAGGAATTTTCTGCATTTTTAAATTTATTAAAATTCCGTTTCAGTTCATGAAAGTTTAGGTATATTTGTACAAAAAATATGAAATTCATTAGAAATTTACTGAAAACTACCTAAGAATATATAAATAACAAATTGTTAATTAAAATTTCAGTTATAATAATTAGATACACCTGCACTTTTATGAAAAACCAGTCAAAAGACTTTATTAAAGTTTATAAAACCTGGGGTACCCCAAGAAATTATAAAAAAGCTCCACTGGAAAAAAAATTATGACCAAAACCGTAAAATCAAGAGAATTTCAAAATCAAGCGCTCAAGTTTGTCGACTATCACTTTAAAATAAAAGCCTACAAACCTACAAACCTACAAACAAACTAAAATATTAAAAAATGTTGGTTTATAATTGTTCGGTCAATTTAGCCATAAAAAAGGTACAAAAATTAGCGTAGAGCTAAAAATTGGTACGAATGTTCGGAACATCATTATAAATGAAGTCTGAAAAATCCCAATCGATCCCGTACCTGGAAAAAATTTTATTCAAGTTCAAAGGTCTTAAAAATAGGTTTTTCGCGTTTTTCAGCAAAACGGTAAGTTTTATCATAAAATTAGGTATAACAAAAATTGTAGATCATATAATTATCTATAAAAAATGACTGGATACTGTTTCTCCTAAAAACCACCGTTTCTGAGATATAATGATTATAAAAGTTGAAAAATCTTCATAATATGCATAAGTACGCCACGTATACACATCACTGAAGCTGAATTACAAGTAAAAATAATTTTCTATCGGTTAATGTAAGCCATAAATCGTTCTAATCGGTCAAGTGGTTTGGTCAATATTAATTATTTTCCGATTAATCAAAAATTGCATAGCAATTTCTTCGTCCAAAAGTGAAATATTCAAATTTTCAACGGTTATTCGCTCATAACTTCTAAACGGATAAAGATATCAAAAAGAATCTTTTTTTGTGTGAAAGCCTACGCAAAAACCTTTAAGGTAAGCTATGATTCGTTAAAATCAATAAAGGGACAGAGGGGTAAAAAAATTGTCAAAATCGCATTTTTTTACAAAGTTTTCTTGCACGATTAAAATTTTGAGTTTTTTTTTCGCGTAGTGGTACTTGAAAATCTCATTCCAATGCATATTTTAGTTAGACGATAGGATATGTCGTTACCTTACAGCGATTATTTTGGTCGCTGGGGGTTGAAAAAACCCAATTTTGACTTTAATAGGTCGGTGTGAGGTGAAATAAAAAGATAGAGATTTCGAAACTTCTAACCAACCTCGTTCAATCAATCTTCTTGCAGGGCACTTGTTGTGATTTTTCATTTTTTTCTCCCGTTTTGACCCCATTTCTTCTACCAATTTTCTGTACGAGCATTTTTATCGATATTTTTTTACGCCTTTGAAAAAAAAAATCCCGACGCCGCTGGACGCGCCGGATAAAACCGATTATTTTTCTGGGTATAAACGGTACTCTTAGCCACAATATAAGCCGCATACTGTTAAAATCGGTCTGGTCGTTTGGTAGGTACGATTTTTTAAATTTCGTTAAAAAATGTCCAAAATTGAACCCTGATTTTCAAACGTCAGAATATGAGATACAAACAAAAATTTCGAAAATGTGCTCTGCTATGGGTACATGAGTCTGTTTCCACTTCACGAAAATGCCATTCCTGATTTTTTTCCTCTTGACTGTAGAGCTTTTTGTTTTTTCGCTAAAAAACGCTACATTTTCAAAGAAAAATTCGCCCTCGCCACAGGATTAACCTAGGAGGTTCGGAAATTTTGGATATAGTAAATGAGAATTTGCGAAAAAAGGGGTCCCGATTTGGTCGTTTCGATTTCGAACCCGGCGTAGCTACGATTTTTCAAAATCGGCGCGAAGGACGCTCGAAATAAACGGCGAAAAAATTGCCTTTTTCGGGAGCGCTTTTGAAAGCTTTTCTGTTGTTTAAAAAAAATCCATTCCGATAGGATTATAAAACAAACATTCCCCTTTAATTCGAGACCGGGTTTTTGAAATTGGGTTAAAAAATGTACCTGCTATCGTGAATATTAGACGATTATGAATCTGACGAATAATGTGCATATTATGAAGATTACAACTTTTATAATCAATATATCTCAGAAACGGTGGCTCTTAGGAAAAAATGTATAAAGAAATTTTTTATAGATAATTATATGATCTACAATTTTTGTCTAACCTAATTTTATGATAAAACGTACCGTTTTGCTGGAAAACGCGAAAAACCCATTTTTAAGACCTTTGACCATAATTAAAATTTTCTCCAGGTACAGGATCCATGGGGACTTCTTAGCATTCATTTGTAATTTTTTTTTTTACATCTCTAAATAAAAAACAAACCACATTATTGAATAAAACGTAATGAAAGACATACAAAATAAAAAAAAGTTTTTCAATTTAAGAAGGATTGTAAAGTAAAAACAAGGAAAATCAATTTTATCGTTACGTGCCATTTCATTAAATAAATACCCTTATCACTGAAACCCTTTCTTATTACAACATATTTAAAATCCTGTCTAGGAAATGGAGTTAAGCTTCAGTAATAAAGAACAGAGAAACAATCGTCCAGTTCCTCCTTTATTTACACACCAAAAGAACACAATTTAAAGGGCTTAAAAATTTAGGATGGAAGGAACAAACAATAAATTAACATTATTTTTTACTGTAAAAACCAGCACAAAAATTTGCTTTTATTTATTTTAAGATTCGTTTGATTTTAAAATAAACTTAACATCAAAGCGTGAATTTTCTTAAATAAATACGCTAATGCTGTGTTCAAATACCAATTTTTTAGATATAAATTGAATAGCCTTTTGAAGATTTTAATTAATAAAATATTATTTTAAAATATCTGAAAGTGCAGTTTTAATTATTAATTCTAGATGTTTGTAGATTTATGCTGTCTCTCTTTTTATAACATTATATATTTCAACTTTTACTTCAATTAATACATTTGGAATCCAATTAGCAAGTACTCGAACATTCCTTCAATATACATTCTTGAATATCAGACAAAAATACGAAAATTTAAAACATTGAGAGCTTCTAATTACATTTGTAAGTGTCATTCAAAATATGTTTTAATTAAAAATATTCATTTGTAAAATTTCGTTTTAAAATACATATTATAAGTAAAGCACTAAATAAACTCTGCTGGTATTATCAATAATTTATTTTTTTATAATATTTTTCTTTAAGGACCAAAAGTATTCGAATTCAAATAAATTCATAAAAATTATTACTGATATTAACATATTAATTTTTTTAAATTTAATTATTTTTTGAGATAAATTACCCAAAAAATTTTTGATTTTTTTGAGTAGGTGTAGAGGGCAGGTGAACCCTACATTTCATCCATTTTTTTATTTTCTTTCATTTGCAAGGTCGATTTTGAAAAAATTCGAAAAAAAATTAAAAAAAAATTTTTAATGTAAATCGGTTTTTATTTTTTTTCTCGAAAACTATAAAAGTTACCGGTTTCAAATTTTTTACAAAAGTAAACACCGTAGATAGACGTATTTTAAAAAATATTTGGTTTAGATCGGTTAAATAGTTTTTTTGGAAAAAATTCGCAAAGTTTTGGTACAAATACGGTTCTGTACGGCGAAATTTTAAACCGAAAATTAAAACTTTCACGAAATTTGGTGGAGGAGGTGACTGTGCGAATTTTAAGCTATTAAAAATTTCGGTGATGCTAATAGTTTCGAAAATATTAATTATTTTGTGAAAAGTGAAAAATATTAAACCGAAATTTTGGCTCCAAACGGAGATTTTGTTTATTTTAGCTACATTTTCGGTGATAACTCGAAAACGGAAAGAGATAGCGAAGTGATTCTTTTTTTGACGCAAAGTGGACCTAAAGAGCTTCTAGAGAAGGTGCATAAAGTAGGGTTGAAATATAATTTCAAGGGTGAATTTGATCCTTAAATACGATAAAAAAAAATTTTTTTCGTTATTTTTCTGAAATTAAAAATACCATATGCTTGGGAGCCTTCGGTTCAAAGAGTAGATTCTAAAGTGTTTTTAAAATTAAAAATCCGTTAAAAAGTGACCCGCCGGGAGCCACTCACCCCTTAAATCAAAATTTCCAGTTTATTTGTACGTTATTTCCCAACCCTAACAAATATAACAAATCTGAGTAGCCTATACACTGTAAAAAATATTCCTTTTTAAAGTTCTCAAAGAAAATTGCAAAAATTTCGAAAACTGCGGGAGCCAGAAGGGTGCAGGTTGGACCGCGTTTTACCCGATATTTTGAACATTTTATGTTCGATTTTTTTCCAAGGTCCAGGAGAAAAATTTCAAGGTGCCGATTTTTTTTCTCATAAGTAAATACCAAATAAGTAAAATAAAAAATATTCGAGTATTACAGGTTGTTCCGATGAAAAGTTACGAATTTTCAAACTCCGCGTCAAAATAGCGCGAAAAATAAAGCGTCACTTTGGGGGCTCCAAAACGACAGTAAAGAGAGTAAACGCATCAAAAAAACTCCCGCTTTAAGGTAAAACATGGAATTTAGATGAGGAATAAAGCAAGCGCAATTTTTTTCCTCCTGCCGAACTTCTAATCGAAGCCAAAAAACCAAAAGACGGTAGAATTGTACAGTTTGCGTCTCGGGGCCGTGACGTCACATCTTTTCGCCGGGAGGCTTAAAAATCGGTCACGGTAATCCCCAGGATGTTAGAATAAAAGGGGGCAAATTTCGTCGCTTCTCTTTAGAATATGGCGGAGTTGCGATTTTTCAAAATTAACGTCGCCCAAAACCTGAAAAAAGCGAGCAAAATCGACCATTTTCGGGAATTTTTTTCAAAGTGTCGGGGTGGTCCAAAAAATTTTAAATTCGAACCACATGTGGAATCAACATTCCTCTTTACATCGGAACCAGAATTCTTAAAATCGGATGAAAAAAACCACCCTTTCGGTCGCTCCTCGCCAAAAACGTCCGAATTCCTGGTAAGTCAAAACCACCGTCTTCAGTATCTGCTCCCACATAACATACTAAAATTTGGTGCCATTCGGGTTGAATTTTGGACTCAATTTTTCGTTCGGGGTGGAATTACTTTTCTCGGGGTGGTCCCTTCGAAAAGGGACATTTAAATTTTTGTCTTAAAATTTGTCAACAAAATTTGAACTCTACGAAAAAAACACGTACGGTTTTATTATTATTGATAAAATCGTGTAACATCTTCTTTAAAAATGTATTTAAGAAAGAAATTTATTTTAAGCTTAGCCTGAATAATTTCCAATTTTCAATACTAACCAACGATGCTTGAAATACATTTTTCAAATTATCTGATTTTAATTAAAAGCCGCGAATTTACATGCAATCAAATATCGACCTGATTTACAATCAGCGTTCTTTTATGCTTAATTTACCAATTTATTCATAGCTTAGAATCTTGAAGATAAAATCTGAAATATTCTGCCAGTTTTGTTTTATTAATATAATTTTAAAATTCGTTTATTGCCACTTAATAAGTTTATATATACAGGGTGAGGGTAAAGCCAGGATGTCTTTTTGTATAAAAAAATTAACAAAATAATATTTTAAATTTAAAGGAATTTATGTATTATCACGAAACCGTAACAGAATTGCTTGGATCAGTTTTAGGCGCATGCGTCAACTTCGTACCGTCTCAAGACGAGATCACACAAGACCGCATCGTTGGAACACGATTGGGTACGGGAAGTAAAATTGACCTGGCCCAGCGATTTTCTCAAAAGTATTAAATACGCTAGTGATGAATTTTGTTCCGAACTTTATCAGCGTCCGTGTAATTTTTTTTATTATTATTTTAAACCCAAATATTCGAGTTATTTTTGATATTCGGGAAAAAATAATATACAAATTTTTGCGGTTTTAATGTTTGCTTTATAAAATTTTAATTATTATCATTGAGGTTGGTTTTGTGTACTTCAAATTAAAATTGTTTTCCACTAAAAAAAATTGCATAATAATAGAAAATTATGTTAAATTTCCATAATAATAGGAGCTGTAGCGTGGTTTTTAATTTTTTATACACCCTTTTATTGGCCGGTATAAGGAGAGAATAGCAATTATTGATAATTAAAAAGCTGTAAACGCGAGTGGGGGAATTTCAGAATTTGGACTAAAACAGTGGTGTGGATGTCTAGCATCTACAGCGGAAAGCGCACTTAAACTGACAACAGACAGAACGAGGGATGAAACTGCTGGAAACTGAAAAGTACCCCCGGTAGCAGTCAGTTGCGCTTTACGTTTCAGTTAGAACACACGTGACTAATATTTTCGAGTAATACGTAAAGTACTACACACTAAAAATAATTATGAGTGATCATGATTATAATATATGCGTGCACATT
Organism: Stenus bimaculatus; assembly: GCA_963971135.1. NCBI lineage: Eukaryota > Metazoa > Arthropoda > Insecta > Coleoptera > Staphylinidae > Stenus > Stenus bimaculatus. The sequence continues at coordinate 26,074,982 of OZ020186.1, read as the reverse complement.
TTTCTTTATAAAAATAAAATTTATTAAACCTAATCTTGTGAAAAATTTAAAGGTAAATAAATAAAATGAAGATGGCTTTATTACTACTAAAAATCCTAATACCTGCATGAATTTTTCATATAAAATATTTCATTCTTATCAACCGTTAAAGATAACTGCGAGGAAACTAAATAAATCTAATATGTATACCTCAGTTTATTCCAAAATTACAAAAAAGTAAACGGTGTAATTTTTAAATTAAAAACTAAATTTAATAAATTTTTAGTATTTTTGTAAATATTATTTTTCTTAAATTTATTCTTGGTTTAGATACATGTAAATATGTGCAGGGGTGGATTTACATAAGTTCTAATAGGGGCCTCTATCTTTCTATATTTTTTTTTCATTTTTTATGATTTTTTTTCGCATCTTTTTGCTTCATTTTAAAGAATTTTTAAGTCTGAAGCGTTGAAACGAGCTAACAAAAAATACCAAAAATATTTTTCTTTGCTTATTAGTTATTATTGTAATGATTTTACTAAAAAAATCGAGTATTTTATTTTTTTTTTATTTTTTATGATTTTTTTTATTTATCGTTTTGCTAGATTTTAGAGAATTTTTAAGTTTAAAGCAGTGTTACGGTGTAACAAAAAATACCAAAAATATATAGTTATAATTGTAATTATTTTACTTAAAAAAATCAAGTTTATATATTTTTTTATGATTTTTTTTTCCATAATTTTCAAGAACTTTTAGGTGTGAAGCATTGTTACCACGTTACATTTTTCTGGATAAAAATAATAAATAGAAAATATTTAAATTTTTTCATTATATGCATTTATTATTTTTATCATGCGTTTATTATTTTTATCGCGCATCTATTATTTTTGCCATGCATTTATTGATTTATCTTTTTAGATAATCTTTTTTAGATTCTGGTCCGTTTTATTGCTTTTAAATATGTATAATAAAAAGTAAGGAGTGTATCTCTACTTTAAAAAGTTTACCCATAAAGTAGCGCCAATTTTAGAGCGGCAATAAAAGTTTTTAATAGCCAGATTTTCTTACTCCACTACATCAAGAATGACTAAAGTTTTTGACTGATTAAAAATTATTATTCAAAGTAAAATGTATTTGTATATTTTAGTTATATAAGTGAGATAAAATTATTTTTTTAAATTATTTAATGTTTAATATAAATTTACTTAGAAAGAATTAACATTACATTTATACAATGTTTTTACCAAAAAAATGTGAAAATTCCAATTAAATTTTAGTACAGCTGGAAATGAAAATTTATTAGGTGCCATTAAGATTTTAAATTTCATCCATTAAAAGTCTTAATTTTAAAAAAAACGTTTAATTTGAAGAAATTATCAAAAAATATTCAATTAAAAGTAGATTTAAATATAAAAATTCTTTAATATTTATAAAAATTAACTACAACTTCAGTGGTGGATTAAGACATTAAGACGATAGTCGGCGAAATTTTGTGAGCGTAAAATGTGACTCTACGGAATACCATTTTTTAGACAAACCAGTAAATGAAATTCTGTTTTTTTTGTAGTAGTAGTAGTTCATTAATACTTGGCATAACATGTCTATTATTTTGTTTTTGTATTTTTTATTGAATTTTTAGATTTATAGACAATCAAATCTGACCTAAAAATGAGCAAGTTTTGCTTGCTGTTTTAAACTTTATACTCGATATAATCGGAAAAACAGAATTACACTTTTGTGAAGTTGTGTATTTAGATAAGAGAAAATTTTACAAATCTCAATTTGAAGGTCCCTTGTTAAAGAAAAATGGTATTTTCTAGGACCAGGTTTTTTTAAAAGTGCCAATTTTACTGCTGCCGTATGAGTATTTGGTGTGACTTACAAAAACAAAACCAGAAGAAATTGGTAGCCACAAGACTCTTCTGTGTACCAAAAAAAGAAATTTCAAAAAAAGCTTCAATAGAAAAAAAATTATGAGCAAAACCCCAAATATCAAGCGAATTTCAAAATCAAGCGCTCGCATTTGCCGACTATCGCCTTAAGTAGCCCAGTCAAATTAGCGTTTTACCTCGGAATGAGAGATAATAAGCTGGAAACTCGTATACACCTTCATTTTGGTGTTCTAAAAGCTGTCTCAAAAGTCTCATAAAATTGCGTGTCTGCGTCGTCCGTTATTCAAGGCCAAAGGTCACAAAAATCGGTTTTTCGCGATTATCTAGTTTTCTATAGCTCCAATGGTACTAACATTTATTATAAAAATTGTAGAGCATAAAATTTGCGACAAATTTTATTTTAAACATTTTTTCATGCGCTCAACCATTTTTGAGATAGAGGGCGGAAAACAATAGAGAGCAAATTGCATTCTCACTCGGATGTTTTATCTCTCTTTTTCATAACCGTAACGTATACGTTCCATCAATTGTGCAGGCGTCTTAAATGAAGATTTACAGTTTGCCTTGCATTAAGGGCATTTTACATGCGACATGCTAGGGATTTTTTGCCAGAACTCTGGTGCTGCCAGATTGTCAGAGTCTTGTAAACCCATGACAAAGTGACTGCGCGAGTGAGAAAAAGCATCAGGCATAGTGCTTTTCCTCACTCTTGCAGTCATGGGTTTAAACGCCTTTGACAATCTCTGGCAGCTCTGGCAAAAAAAAACTCTAGCGTGTCCCAAACCCTTTACAGCATGTATGGCTGAGTGCTGCGCGCTCTCCCCCCTCTATCTCAAAAACGGTCGAGCGCATGAAAAAATGTTTGGAACAAAATTTGTCACAAATTTTATGCTCTACAATTTTCATAATAGATGTTAACATCGTTGGAGCTTTAAAAACCTAGATAATCGCGAAAAACCGATTTTTGTGACCTTCGACTTTATAAGACTTTTGAGACAACTTGTAAAACGCCAAAATGAGGGTGTATACGAGTTTCCAGCTTATTACATCTCATTCCGAGGTTGACCCCATTTTTTTTGCTTAATTGACTGGGCTATAGGCACTAATGAAATTTTGTGAACGAAATTCGCCGAAAAAATATTTACTCGGTAAATCCGTGAAAAGGCTCGTAATAACCGTGAAATTTTGAATTGAAATACATAGGAGCCAAAATACGTTTCCGGGTTTGCTCGTTATATCCGTGAACTTGTCATATCCGTTCTCGTTATAGCCAAGTTCGACTATATTTGCTTATTCAGAGTTTTGAAGGTTGTTAATAATTGGAAAATTTAAAAATTTAATGTTACTTTTTCAAATCTTTTAGAATTTCTCAAGACCGTTAATTTGAATGCTACAACCATTTTTGTAGCACTAAAAAAATCATGTACAGGATGTCTTAAAACTAGAGCGTATGACTTGAGATGTTTTTTTTTTCAAACTAGTCATATTTTAATACCAAAAAGACTAAAATGATTATCAAATTAGTTTATTTTTACTTAGATGCACTTTGAATTTTCAAAATTGCCACATATTGGGGTGGCCAAATATTTATGGACGGTACTGTAAATTAGAAAAAAATGGACGACTGCGTTTTTTTTTGAAATTTTTAACCTTGACATTAGGAGAACCGCGAATGGAACACCCTGTAGAATTTTGGGCAATGTATTATCTTTTTTTTCGAATTTATTGAATCTTCTTCTTAAAAAATAGCTACAAAGCTCAAAACATGGTACCACAAATATAAAAAATTTCGGTGTGACTACTTTGGTTCCATTTACTTTAAAAATGTAGATGGTTTCACTTTGGAAAAATGCACTAACTTTTATGGTAACTAAACTAACTCATTATAAATCTAATAAATCGAATCCCAACAACAATGTCGAATCGGACTCATCTCAAATTTTTTAAATTTTCCAATAGACACAAATAACTTAGTTCTTTTTAAAATATTTCAATTTTTAGAACCTATCGTGTTACATTATAACGATTCTTTAGCGTTTCATAGACAATACACTTTCATCGACATAACCTTTTCATTGAATGCTATTTCATCGTTAGCCCGTTTCATCGACACAAACGTTTCATCGACATGACCAATTCATCGACACGGACGTTTCATCGACATTACTTTTTTTCCATCGACAACCATTTCGTCGACGCTACATTTTAATCGACAAACCTTTTCTTCGACAAAGATTTTACATTACTTTTCATCGACACAGACGTTTCATCGATATTATTTTTTCATCGACAACCGTTTCATCAATAAACATTTTCTTCGACAAGGACGTTTCATCGACACTTCTCATTCATCGAGAAACCTTCTGATCGACAAACATTTTCTTCGACAAGGACGTTTCATCGACACTACTCTTTCATCGACAGTGACGTTTCATCGACACTACCTTTTCATCGAAAACTATTTCATCGACAACCGTTTCATCGACCAACCTTTTTTTCGACAAGGACGTTTCATCGAGACTACACTTTCACCGACATTACCTATTCATCGAAAACTATTTTTTCGACACTACCTTTTCATCCACATACAACTTCATCGACAACACCATTTCATCGACAATGTTGTTTCATCGACTATAGTTTCCTTTTCATCGATAAAGACATGTTTCGACGCCAAAGGTTCTCATCGACGAATAGGACATGTCGATGAAACGTCTGTGTCGATGAAACCTCCTTGTCGAAGAACCTATTTGTCGATTGAAAGATAGTGTCGATGAAACGTTTGTGTCGATGAAACGATCTTGATGTCGAAGAAAGATTTGTCGATGAAAAGGTAGTGTCGATGAAACCGCTTTCCATGAAAAAGTAATGTCGATGAAACGAGGTCATTTCAAGGTTAACTTCATTTTTTCATACAGAAACCCATATTTTTTATAGTAAGCTCGAAAACATTTGAATATATTGAATTTATTATATTGGATGTAATTTTTAGAATTTTTGTTTAAGTAATTATAAAAGAGGAGTAATAATTTTTTATAATTTCTCGGCATGTTACTGGAAATTTCAAAAAAATGTAATACCAAAATAACTTTTATGTCTTAAAATTAAAATAAAATGTTTAAAATTTGTATTTTTGTTTCAGACATAAGCAACACTAATGGTGGAAAAAGACCTGTAGTAGAAAAAGTTGATCTCAACATTTTTGCTATTAGTTAAGTGATAATATTATCTCAAAAATTATAAAAATCTTTACATAAAACGAGCGGTATGTACTTTTGGTGGCAGTTTGGTTTTTTTTTGTTATATAAACTATGACTGTCTACTTAACTAGAGTGGATATTTTTTGGGGTCCTTCAATCTTTTGAATTTAAGGTAAGTTGTTATATTTATACAATTATAAAATATTGCTTTATATTTTACTTATCAAAATATTATTAAAATAAATTCTTAAAATTTCTTGAATTTTTATGATTAAAATCTTTTAAACGTTCAAAAGGATACTTTCGTGGCAATATTGATTAATTAAACCTTGTTATTAACTTATGTCTGGAATGGAAAGGTGGCTCTTTAAAGCATCCTTCATCAGTCACAAATGCTCTCAAAGAACCCTATAATCCACGTTTTCATTTCTGTTTTACTTTTAATGAATATAATTAATATATGAAACTGCAAAACATTTAATGAATGCATTTAAGATGTAACTATTTAAGTATAATATTATTTAATTGCAAAGGCGATTAACATCAATATTAATTTTTTTTTACATATTATAAATAACTCATATACAGGGTGAATGATTTAACGTGAGACAAATAGAATTTTAGAGTAATTTTCAAGGTCAATTCAAGGTTAACTTCATTTTTTCATACAGAAACCCATATTTATTCGATTTATTTATTTATTCACCCTGTATATCATTTATATCTACCACTAAAATATGTATTAATCGATAATACAGCCGTCCGGCGGATTTTTTGGTTTAAAACCATAATACCGCCGGGAATCACTGAGACATTTCGTTAAAAAACAACTTAGTAAATTACCATTCATTTTCTTTATCTGATAAACCAATTTTAATAAAAAATTCGGCTTCAAGATTAACATGTACAATAATATTGTCTTCAACTTCGTTACTTATTATAAATTTAGTTTTATTCATGAACATTAGGGTATTAACAATATTTTCCTTTTAATTTAGGAAAATATTTACAATGTATTCACGGTCGTTATGCACTAACATTCATAGCGAACTGCATTTAGCTGACATTCTCCATAAATTAATGAGCACATAAATTTACATATTTCGTAAATAAGTCTTAAAACTTTAATTTCAGCTAATATTGAGCTACATTCTTAGGATTGTATATAATACAGGGTGTATCTAAATGAAACTTACGTTATAAAAACTTTTGAGCAAATAAATATATTTTTTAATGAGTTAATATATCTTATTTTAGCGGTTTTTATGTAAAGATAAACGCTTTTTCTTAAACCAGAAGTTGCTATCTCAATTCTTTAAAAAGTTTTAAAAGGTTAAACCCCAAATTATGTTTAAATCATTTAAGTTTTAGGCGTCTACACATAAATTTGGTATATGGGTTGTAATGGATCATTAATTAAAGGCCTTTTTAGCCAGAGTAAATGAAGTAAATTAAGTAGTTTTAATGTAATGCAGAAGTTTTAAAAATTTCCGCTTAGTATTATATTTATTGTGATAGAATTTAATCTTGAGTTCAAAAACTTCAAGGAAGTGTAGTTTATATTTGTTTAATTAAAGTCTTAAAAATCTCGTGATAACGTTAAACCATGCACTCTAAAACTAATTACTTTTTCATAACACTTATAGTTTTTATTTTCTTCCAGACTATTTTAATATTTGATCATCGATTTTGTCTGTGAGTAACCTCTGCATTAAGTTCTTCGCACACAGTACTTCAGATTATTTAATTATTTCTCCTCACCAAAACTTTAAAAGCTCATTTAAAATTTTTATATTGGTTTTAATGTTTTACTTGACATTTTTTGCTACTGAGTATTTTTTTGTAAATAGTTTACTTTAAAATGAAAGAAAATGATTAACATACAGGGTGATTTTAAGTTGATTCTTTCATTTTGACAGGAGCAATAAAATAAGTCAAAATATTTCATATACAGGGTGGGCCAACAAAAACGAAACAGACGAGTTTTAAAATAGTTAATATAAAATTTTGAAAAAACGCTCGGACAGGTCAACTTTGGTTTCGAGGGGGACATACATTGCAATAGAAGTGATTCAAAAATCCATTCACCCCTGTGCCGTATGGACACAACTCCTTAAATTTTAATAGGGATGGTGGGGTAAGTAATACCTCGTTGGAAAGATCTTTTTATCCAGAGTAACATACAAAAAATAAAGTTAAATCGATCGATTCGTTTTAAAGATATTCAAAATTTAGCAAGTAGAGATTTCATGTCTTTTAAAATTGTGCTATGAACACCACACCTTCAATTTTAAGTGTTTTGATAAGGTAAGTAATATCGTTTCGAGGGGGACATATTTTGCAATAGACCTGATTCAAAAATCCATTCATCCCTCGCCCTTTGGACACAACCCCTTAAATTTTAATAGGGATGGTGGGGTAAGTAATACCTTGTTAGAAAGATCTTTTTACCCAGAGTAACATGCCAAAAAAAAGTTAAATCCTTTGATTCGTTTTGAAGATATTCAAAATTTAACATGTAGAGTTTTCATGCCTTTAAAATTGTGCTATGAACACCACGGCTTCAATTTTAAGTGTTTTGATAGGGTAAGTAATACCTCCTGGGAAAGATCTTTTAACTCAAAGTAACATACAAAAACATGTAAAACGCAATTTATTTTCATTTTCTACAAAAGAGAGATTTTAAAAAACAAATTTAAATTTATTCGAGGAATTGTTTAAAATTCTGTAACATCTGGAACAAAACAATGCAAAACATAAAACGATTTATAATCACATTGAGATTCTTTTTATCAGTTGTATTTTGTATTAGTGGTGATTTTCATCGTGTTAAAACTGTTTATGACTAATTATTAGAAATAAACATTTAAAATTTTGTGAACTTCTGTAAAAGCTTCTGCTAGCAATGGTTTATACAATTCCAGAATGGGTTAAATTAATCACTTTTTATTTTAAAAACGATGAGAATGCTCATCGTGCAGCTAATTTATTTAATGAACAACATCCAAACAAACATTGTAACCGAAAATACGTTCTGTAGTTGGTTGCAAAATTTAAAAATACCGGTTCTGTTGGTAATAAGAAACGCGATCCTGGTAATGTTCGTCCAATAAGAAATGAGGTCGTTGAAATAGGTGTTTTGGGACAAGTTGCTGCAGATCCAACTTTAAGCACAAGAAAACTGGAGACTGTGACTAACATCAGCAGAACAACCATTCACCGAATATTGAAAGGTCACAAATATCATCCCTATAAAATTCATTTAATTCGTGAGTTAAATGAAGATGATTTTGATAGGCGACTGCAATTTTGTGAGGTGATGACGGAACGGACAATTGCTGATGAAAATTATCTTTATAATATCTGTTTTTCTGATGAGTGCACTTTTTTCTTAAACTCAACCGTTAATCGTCATAATTGTCGATATTGGTCAGATGAGAATCCTAGGGTATTTCATGAAGTTCACTCTCAAACTCCTCAAAAATTGAATGTGTGGGTTGGAATTTTTGGAGACCGTCTTATTGGTCCTTATTTTCTAGATGGCAATCTAACAGGGGATATGTACTTGGATCTGCTTTAAAACTTTGTTCATCCATTTCTTGACGATATTATCGAAAATGACGATCGTTATTTAGAAGACCATCTGATTTTCCAACAAGACGGAGCCCCTCCTCATTACACACGGCCTGTTAGGGAATTCTTGGATACGACGTTTCCTGGGCAATGGATTGGGCGTAGAGGACCTTTGGAGTGGATCTTACTCCCCTTGATTTTTTCCTTTGGGGGCATTTAAAAAGTAAGATTTTCACAACGGAACCAGGAACTCTAGCAGAGTTACGACAGAGAATTATTAATGAATGCTGAGAAATTACTGCTGAAATGTTACAAAATGTAAGAATTCGCTTTGAGCAAAATTTGTACGTTTGCATGGAGGTTGGTGCAACTCAATTCGAACATTTAATAAAATAATAAAAACATCCTTGAAAGTGTCGGGATCGATGGGATTCTTTAAAGTGTTAAGTTTTCTTCAAAAAGATTAGTCAAGTTTAGTTTGGTTAAAAAATTATTTTAAATCTAAAAATGGAAATTCAAGCTACATCCTACAATCTGTACATTTTTAAAATTTGGCAGAAAGCTTCAAGTGTAAGGGTATTTTGCGCTTGATGTTAATTTTTTGATTTGTCGACACTGAGCTCTTTACTCTTTGCAAGAACATGAATGTGCTTATGTATAATTCAGTGATCTTCGTGACCAACCGCGATATTACGCATTCAGCGCCCATTAACTCAAGATTTCCTTCCGGTCGGTTACTTCGGCTTTAGTCACGTATTTAAAACTTTTACCCCTTGTTGACTCAAATGTCGACATTTACATTTCCTATATTCTAAAAGCGTTAAACAAATGCCAATACTAATTTTACATTTTCATTAGTATTCAATTATTTATAATATTTAATAATATACTGTAATAATTGTAAATTACTTTAAGTACAATGTTGAGAATTACAAATTCCTTGCAGATAATTTAGGTAAATAGACAGTAATTTATTGCAGAGCCAGTTTCATGTGTAATTCGAAATTTAGTATCTCCTTGACTACTTGATTACACACTGATGTACTATTTATAATTATTAGTCTACCTTAATTAATTAATTTATAAACAATAGCTTAAACATATAACATGGCACATATTAAATTTCGAGTCAAATCGATAAATTAATTAAATATTTATTTCCGATTGATGCAACATTTATACTAAAAATAGTATATTGTTTTATTAGGAGTAAAAGAAGTTTCTTTTACTCCGAATAAAACATGCTATTTTTTCTTTAAACGTCGAAATTTTTAAAATAGTATTATTATAAATAATTTTAAAATTTGACATTTAATTTACATACAACACACAATACAATGCTAGTGTATATTGGGTAGCCTAAAATTCATTTCTACTCCACCCTTTTATTCATTGGTAGTGCAAAGTAGTAATTTCTACTCCTAGGCAGTACAAAGTCACTATAGAATTACCGAACATAAAAAGTGACATTTAAAGCCTGTCAAACGTTACAGAATACTGTACTTTAATGACGTTTGATGAAAAATTAAATTTCCATTGTATTTCCGTCATTTTCTAGTTTAAGTGCCACTTAAAACTTAAGTGGAACTTGTCCAACTTAGTAGTTTAAGGAGAATAAGTGGTGCAACTGGTTCTTATAAAAATTTTAATCTACAAGCTACAGGGTGTCCAGAAAATGGCTGATGAACTTTCTAGTAATGCATTTATTTTGATTATCATAATAAAATTAATTAATTCTCCGCTCCACCCGGTATATAAGCACTTGAACAAGTATAGTAGCAACCAGTTTAATTTATAAATGATAATATTTAATATCATTTAGTAAATAGTGTTGAGAAATATGGAAAAATTATTATTTGCGGCGCCAAAGTTGGTTGTTGGATAACATATTACTTATTGGAATAGTTCCAAGTTTTCCTTCGTTTCCCAATATTCTATCAAGCACGAGACTTAAAGGGTAATTGATTTATTACAACGTTAAGTTCATTAATACACTTTGCAGTTGACTGAATATTTTGATATTTTAATTATAAATCTACATTTCAACAAGACAAATAAATTGAAAAAATACGGTTCTGTTGAAAAAATCTCGTTAAATTATTAATTATTACAAGAGTCAAACCACAAAACCAAACAAATTAAAATCTTGGTTCTTATATAGTTTTACAAGTAATTAGTCCGGTCAATTTAGCCCAAAAAATAGTAGTAAAGGTGCAAAAATTAGCGTAGAGCTAAAAATTGGTATGAATGTTTGGAACAACATTATAAATAAATTCTGAAAAGTCCCCATCAATCATGTACCTGGAAAAAATTTTATTCAAGGTCAAACGACTTAAAAATGGGTTTTTCGCGTTTTTAAGCAAAGCGGTAAGTTTTATCATAAAATTAGGTTAAACAAAAATTGTAGAGCATATAATTATCTATAAAAAATGAAATAATACTTTTTCTCCTAAGAGCCACCGTTTCTGAGATATAACGATTATAAAAGTTGAAAAAGTTGTAATCTTCATATTAAGCATGAGTTCGCCACGTATACAAATCACTGAATTTGTAATACAAGTAAAAATATTTTTCTATCTATCAATGTCAGTCATAAATTGTTCTAATCGGTCTACTGGTTCGGTCAAAATTAATTATTTTACGATTAATCAATAATTTCATAGCAATTTCTTCGTCCAAAAGTGAAATTTTCAAATTTTCAACGGTTATTCGGTCATAACTTCTAAACGAATAAAGATATCTAAACGAATGTTTTTTTGTATGAAAGCCTACGCAAAAACCCTTAAGATAAGCCATTACTCGTTAAAATCAATGAAGGAGCAGGAGGCGTAAAAAAATGTCAAAATCGCATTTTTTTACAAAGTTTTTTTACACGATTAAAATTTTAAGTTTTTTTTTTCGAAATTGACAAAAGTCAACGCGTCACGTAGTAGTACTTGAAAATCTCATTCCAACGCATATTTTAGTTAGACCATAGGATGTGTCGTTACCTTGCAGCTATTATTTTGGTCGCTAGGGGTTGTAAAAACACAACTTTATCTTTGATAGGTCGGTGTGAGGTGAAATGAAAAGATAGAGATTTCAAGACTTCAAACCGAGCTCGTTCCATCAATCCTCTTATAAGTCACGTGTATCGATTTTTCATTTTTTGTCCCGTTTTGGTCCCATTTCCTCTACCAATTTTCTCTACACGCCGTTTTTGATCGATATTTTTCTACGCTTTTGGAAAAAAAAATCCCGACGCCGCTGAACGCGCTAGATAAAACCTATTATTTTTCTAGGTATTAACGGTACTTTCAGCCACAATATGAGCCGCGTTTTCTTAAAATCGGTCCAGTTGTTTGGTAGGTACGATTTTTTAAATTTCGTTAAAAAATGACCAAAATTGTGCCCCGATTTTCAAACGTCAGAATATGAAATACAACCAAAAATTTCGAATAAGTGTTACGCTATGGGTACATAAGTCTGTTTCCTTTTCACGAAAATGCCATTCGCGATTTTTTCACTCCGGCTACAGTCAAAAGCTATGCAATATTACCTTTTTTGTTTTTTTCGCTAAAAAAAGCAACATTTTGACGTTTTCAAAGAAAAATTCGCCCTCGCCACAGGATTAACCTAGGAGGGTCGGAAATTTTGAATATAGTAAATGAGGATGTGGAAAAAAAGGGGGCCTGATTTGGTTATTTCGATTCCGAACCCGGCGGAGCTACGATTTTTCAAACTCGGCGCGTAGGACGCTCGAAAAAAACCGCGAAAAAATTTGCTATTTTGGGAGCGCTTTTGAAAGCTTTCCCGTCGCTTAAAAAAATCCTTTCGAATAGGATTATAAAACAAACATTCCTCTATAATTTGAGATCAGGTTTTTGAAATTTGGTTAAAAAATGTACCCGTTATCGTAAATATTAGGCGATTATGAATGTAACAAATAATGTGCATATTATGAAGATTGCAATCGTTATATCTCAGAAACGGTGGCTCTTAAGAAAGAAAGTATTAAAACATTTTTTATAGATAATTATATGATCTACAATTTTTGTTTGACCTTATTTTATGATAAAACTTACCGTTTTACTGAAAAACGTGAAAAACCCATTTTTAAGACCTTTGACGTTGAATAAAATTTTTTCCAGGTACATGAGCGATGGGGGATTTTTCAGCATTAATTTATAATGAACTTTCTTAAGGCTGATATTGATTAAATTAAAAAAAATATGATTTGTTTGAACAAAAGGTGTAATTGTGAGACGTGTAATTTACACCCTGTATAGATAAACATATTTCAACCCAATATTGATTGCAACAAATAAAGTGAAAATATATTTTCTTTTTTTCCATTTTAGTGTCAGCTATTTTAAGAAGTACTAGAAGAGCCAATTTATAAGCAGTCGCAGAAATTCTTATATTATTAAAACTCAAATAATTTCACAAAGAAAGCACATAGATGTCTGTATTAAATTATCATGCGAATATGGTGACCTAAAAATCAGTGAGCTTGGATTCCTTTGTAATAATAAATCATCTCGTATCTTCAAAAAAAATATTTTTAATAAAAATTTATTTATAATTTAATAAAAACCTACAAAAAGTGAAATTTTTTGATGTACTGAATATTTCGGATTCATTAATAGTGTTGTTTTTAAATTATCCAAAGTGAAAACTTTAATTTCGACATAAAATTTTAATTAAAACACAACAATTTTCTTATTACGGATTAAATGTCTTGTTGCGTGGAAAAATTCGGAACTATAAATAATTTATTAAATAAGGGTACGTGAGAATACCTCGCCTATTACCTTCTGTTTTCTCATTCTTACTTCATTTTAATAAACTCCTACGTTAGTGAAGCCAGAATCATATATCAGCTACAACATTTCCGTAGGAATTCGCCAGGGGGTGCTGAATATTTATTAAAGCAACCCAATTTTGCCTAAATGTAAATTATATAGTCCTACTTCTTTTTTTAAATAATAGGAATATAATGGCCTTTAATATTTTTTTTACAAAAATTTGCGTGAAAATAATAGACATGGGAAAATTCCTTCTAATCCAATTTAACTGACAAAAACAATTTATCATTGAGTTCCATATTTACGTATCCGTGAATGAGTAAATCAGTGACTAAGTGACTGAATGATTAAGTGACTCAGTGACTGAGTATCTGAGTGACTGAGTGACTGAGTGACTGACTGAATCAGAGACACAGAGACTGAGCGACGAGTGATTGAGTAAATGGGTAGGTATTGGGAAATACTAAGAGGTGGCGCTGTTTGGCCCTCTATGCCAGTTTTAGAACTAAATGATACAGTAATTGTCAAATTTTATAGGGTTATGATTGGTTAGGATTAATGTATCTTATAGTTCCTAAATTTGCACCAGAGGGCGTATCTGATCTTAGAAATCGCCAATAATGTGTGTGATATAAAATATTCGTTAATTTTAGTAAGTTTTATTCGCGTTGGTGGTTCTTAAATCTAAAACACACTTCATATTTGACAAGGCAATGCAGATTTATGCTTTGAAGTGAAAATTTTTGCATATAAATTAATTTAAACCAAGCGGCTTAATGCAAATCCGTTTGTATAAAATGGCTCGGGTAATGTTTCTGCATCATTGGTTTATGATTCAAATATTAGACTTTGACATGGTTCTGTTAATATCGATTTGAGTAGCTTACTTGCCTGCAAGTTCATTAAATAAATTGATTAATATTTAAATTTTTATTTAGTAAAATAATTAAAGTCTGATGAAATCCCAGTAATTCGTAATTAAAAATGCTCGGCTTGTTTTAATGAAAGTTAAATTAATTGTAGGTACCTATTTTTTATTTTCACTTAAAATTTAATTATTTAAAAATGAAGAAAATATATTTTATACTGAATATATCTAAATAAGGTGGGAAGACTAACAATGCCATTTAATTTGAACTAAACTTTTTTCAGTTTTGATGAAACAACACGGTTTATTCTAGAGATAAGAGAGTATAGTAAGCAATGAGCGAAGAATGGAATTATGTTGAAGGAATTCAGCCTCAATCAACGTCAATTCAACTGGAGTATTGTTAACCTTTCTTATACAGACCACTTTGAAATGCTAGTTGTTTCTCAGATGCTGCTGTTAAACAAATTAGCAAATTCCTTTTATAAATTACAATGCACTACGAAACATTTAATATCATCATTTATCTTAACTGTCAATGTCACTTAATAATAATACAAATAGAGTATGTTGTACTTTACGTCAGGGAATAATTTGAAAATATTATTTTATCGTTTATTTTCAACTTTTCACCGTTTACATTTGCAATTCAAAAATTACCTTAAACATTCAGTTCGGTCTGATGAATTGCTAAAACCATTTCTTAATTTTAATTTCAAATATTCTGGCATAAAAATACAAAATTATAGTAAAAAACAATCTCAAGTGGAAGAAAAGTAAGTACGAATTTTATACATTAAAATTTAATATGTTCGAATTTGCATTCTAAAATGTCTTCAATTATTCAAAAGTTTCTGAAGACAATTTAATTAAAGAATGTAAGAAACGTATTGATTCTCAAGAAAATTTGTAAATTATTAATTAAATTAAGTGCCTCGAAATATTTAATTAAATTTCGGCGCGAGTTTGTTTCCAATGTCAGGAGAATGTTTTTTTTATAACTGGACAATATACATTCAGCCCAATAAACCGAAAAATTAGGTTTCAAAATATTCCGCATCGAAAAAATTATTTATGATGATTGCTTCTTCTGAATAACTAGAGTCATTTAAAAAATTTATGATTTTCGTAATTATTTTTTTTGCAAGTTTTTACATTCAATAGAAAATTAGTACATATCCGATATGGTCTAGTGGCTAGGATATCTGGCTTTCACACAGAAGGCTCGGGTTCGATTCCCGGTATCGGAATTTTTTGATTTTAAATTTTTTTAATTATTAGTGGAATTCTCACCGAGATTAAACATTTTATTTAAAAATTTTCTTTATAATTGATGTTTATAGACCAAAATTTTAAATCTCCTATAAAAAGTATTATAATTTTAACATGGAAAATAAATATGTATATAAAATAACAAACAATATTCAAACTAATAAAATCTAATGAGTGATCAGTCATTTTGTGAATATTCCATTATTTGATACATTACAATACACTCGTGATTATGAAATTAATTAAGTTAAAAAGTTATTGACTTTTTATAATAAAAAAATGTATTGATAGATGAAAAAAGAGTATTCGGAGATTTAGAATCAAACAATTGTAAAAATTAAACAAGTTATAAACGAAATTGTAGAAAAGCGATTTTTTTATTAAAAAAATGTAATTGAAAAAAGGCTCATACTTTTTTAATTAATTAAAATGCACTTGGCGAGATTTAAACCGGTTTATTAAAAAAACTACACGTTTAATAAAAAAAAATTAAATCCTTTTTTATGTAGGATTTAATAAGAAATTATCAGTATTTTATTTTATAAACATTTTGTAAAAATTAAAAAAGTTATAAACAAAAATGTAGAAAAGCGATTTTTTTAATAAAAAATATGATTGGAAAAATGCTTATATTTTTTTAAAAAATTTAAATTTTACAATTTTCTTTTATAAATCATTTTTTTAATATAAAACATACAAAATTAGCAATTTTTAGAATTTTTTTTAATAAAAAAAAAATTTTTTAGGATTTTTTAATTGATAAAAATGTACTTATGCGTGATTTAAGCGAGTAATAAAAAAAAACTACAAGTTTTATAAAACAATTTTAAATACTTTTTTATGTAGGATTTAATAAGGAATTAGCAGTATTTTATTTTATAACAATATTGTAAAATTTAAAAAAGTTATCAGCAAAAAAGTAAAAAAGCGATTTTTTTATTAAAAGAATTGGATTGGAAAAATGCTTATATATTTTTTTTTAAATTCAATTTTACAATTTTCGTATATAAATCATTTTTTAATATAAAACATACAAAATTAGCAATTTTTAGAATTTTTTTTAATAAAAAATAGATTTTTTAGGATTTTTTAATTGATAAAAATGTACTTATGCGCCATTTAAGCGAGTTATAAAAAAACTAAAAGTTTTATAAAACAATTTTAAATACTTTTTTATGTAGGATTTAATAAGGAATTACCAGTATTTTATTTTATAAAAATATTGTAAAAATTAAAAAAGTTATTAGCAAAAATGTAAAAAAGCGATTTGTTTCATTAAAAAAATATGATTGGAAAAATGCTTATATTTTTTTTTTAAATTTAAATTTTACAATTTTCTTTTATAAATCATTTTTTAATATAAAACATACATAACTAGCAATTTTTAGAAAATTTTTTAATAAAAAATAGATTTTTTAGGATTTTTTAATTGATAAAAATGTACTTATGCGTGATTTAAGCGAGTTATAAAAAAAACTACAAGTTTTATAAAACAATTTTAAATACTTTTTTATGTAGGATTTAATAAGGAATTTCCAGTATTTTATTTTATAAAAACATTGTAAAAATTAAAAAAGTTATAAGCGAAAATGTGGAAAAACGATTTTTTTATTCAAAAAATGTGATTGAAAAAAAAGCTCCTATTTTGTTTAAAAATTAAAATTTTGCCATTTTTTTTCCTAAAACATTTCATAATACAAAACATACAAAATTCGCAACTTTTAAGATTTTTTTTAAGAAAAATTGATTTTCTACGATTTTTTAATTTATAAAAATACACTAAGGCGCGATTTAAGCCGGTTTATTAAAAAAACTACAAGTTTCATTCAAAAAATTTAAAATACTTTTTTGTGTAGAATTTAATGAGGAATGACAAACATATTTTTTTATAAAAATTATCTGAAAATTAAAAAAGTTATGAGCAAAAATGTGGAAAAGCGATTTTTTCATTAAAAAAATGTGATTGAAAAAAATGCTCATATTTTGTTTTAAAATTAAAATTTTACCATTTTTTTTTCCTAAAACATTTTATAATACAAAACATACAAAATATGCAACTTTTAAGATTTTTTTTAAGAAAAATTGATTTTCTACGATTTTTTAATTTATAAAAATACAACAATGCGCGATTTAAGTCGGTTTATTAAAAAAACTACAAGTTTCATTAAAAAATTTTAAAATACTTTTTTGTGTAAAATTTAATAAGGAATGATAAGCATGTTTTTTTTATAAAAATATTGTGAAAATTAAAAAAGTTATGAGCAAAAATGTGGAAAAGCGATTTTTTTATTAAAAAAATGTGATTGAAAAAAAAGCTCATATTTTGTTTTAAAATTAAAATTTTGCCATTTTTTTTTCCTAAAACAATTCATAATACAAAACATACTAAATTTGCAATTTTTAAGATTTTTTTTATAAAAAATTGATTTTCTACGATTTTTTAATTAATAAAAATGCACTTATGCGCGATTTAAGCCGGTTTATTAAAAAAACTACAAGTTTCATTAAAAAAATTTAAAATACTTTTTTGTGTAGTATTTAATAAGGAATGATAAGCATATTATTTTATAAAAATATTTTGAAAATTAAAAAAGTTATGAGAAAAAATGTGGAAAAGCGATTTTTTCATTAAAAAAATGTGATTGAAAAAAAAGCTCATATTTTGTTTTAAAATTAAAATTATGCCATTTTTTTTTCCTAAAACATTTCATAATACAAAACATACAAAATTTGCAACTTTTAAGATTTTTTTTATGAAAAATTGATTATCTACGATTTTTTGATTTATAAAAATACACTAATGGGCGATTTAAGCTGGTTTATTAAAAAAACTAAAAGTTTCATAAAAAAAATTTACAATACATTTTTGTATAGAATTTAATAAGAAATTATAAGCATATTATGTTATAAAAATATTGTAAAAATTAAAAAAGTTATAACCAAAAATGTAGAAAAGCGATTTTTTTATAAAAAAAAGTGTGATTGAAAAAAAAGCTTATATTTTGTTTAAAAATTTAAATTTTGCAATTTTCTTTGATAAATCATTTTTTAATATAAAACATACAAAATTAGCAAAATTTAGAATATTTTTTGATAAAAATAGATTTTTTAAAAATTTTTAATTGATAAAAATATGGTTCATAGGAAATTGTTGTTGAGAATGACATTTACTGTCCGAACAAATTTTGCTGGAAAAAAAAGAGTCACCCTGTATAGAAGAAAATTGTAAATTGTTATTTTTATTGTTAATCAACTTATTATTAACCCTAAGGATCAAAAGAATAAACTATAAAGTTACCTTCATTTTGAAGTTTTGCGCGTTTCTCCTTCGTTTGCAGCAGAACAAAAAGAAGTAATTGATGAAGTACAGAAGTAACATCCCAATACACAATTGATTTCCATTCTTCTAGGTCATCAAATTCATACCATCTGTTAATTTTTTCAATTATTGCAAGAAATAAAGCACGTTTTATTAAATTTTTCAAAGCAGACTGACTATTTCTGTCACAAATTTTGTTAAAAATTAGTAATGAAATCATCAACTTAAATTTTAATCATCAAAAAAGTTATCCACACCTGCAAAGAAAAGGCATGTAAATTATTTGACGCTATTTCTTATCAATTAATTGAATATCCATATTCTATAAGTACTAAGCATTTAGTTATTTAGTTTGAAGGTAATTCATCCAAATCAAATTTAGGAATAATAGTTGAAAGCAGATTTAATACAGTATGAACTAAAGCTGAAAAAGCTGGGAGAGCAAGTTCAACCACACTTCTAATACCAATTCCACCTAAATTGACTCTATTGAAATTCCTCCAGATTTGTAATTCCTACAAAACTTGAACGTATAAAATTATAAAATCTTAATTAACGTTTCGTTTTTTTTATTTTTGACATTTTAAAATATGTAAAATAATTCATAATAAGACAAACTATTGGTAAGAAGTTTGATAGATTCAATTTTGTCCTCAAAAAAACTAAAAGGAATTATTCATAAGGAATACATATAAGGGCATCACTTTTTGATTCAACTAAAAGGAATTAGAATGTCGTTCATGCAATAATTCTTAATGTTATACACTAATTATTTCCTGTATTCGACCAGTTTTCGTCTTCGTTGAGTGGACTACAGGAGGAGTTATCTAGTATACATGCGCCGCTGTAGTTGACTTGAGCCTCGTTTTGCGCTGCCACGGCGCATCTCACACTAGTACGCAGGCGCCGCTGCAGTTGACTTAAGCCTCGTATCCAGTTAACACGACTCATCTGACTCCTGCAGTAGTCCAGTCAATGAATAAGTTGGTGATATAATTCGTGTCGTCGCAAATTTTTGTAAGTTGTTAGGGGGGATTGTCACACACAATATACGTATTAAAAATCGTGACGGTTGAGGCTTTTTATTAAATAACTCGTAAACCACTACCTACAGCGAAAAAGTATTTATGTGCAAAATTAAACTACATAATATTCCCTACAAAAAAGGTTAAATTTATTTTACTCTAGGATTAAAAGTTGGCCTGATACAGAGAATGGAAAATCTCCGAATATTATTTATGTATAATATTCCGCAGTTTTTTCCAACCGTTTTATTTCCCAAACTATTCATTTTAGGGAAAAAATGAATATAACCTTTTTTGTAGGGAATTTTATGTAGTTTAATTTTGCAGAAAAACACTTTTTCGCTAGAGGCAGCTGTTTACGAGTTATTAAGGATGAATGTGAAAAAGTTACCTTAAAGCGATTTTTAGTACGAGTACCTACACGAATTTTGTCTTCGTTGACTGGACTATTGTTTCCAATTTTTGGAAGGAAAAAAATATTATAAATTGCATGCAAGACTATAATGGTTACATCGTTTCCTTGCATCAATTTTGAGGGAACATCGCTACTCCCCGTTAAAGCAAGTGGGTTGTTATATAAATTTACATATTTATTTAGTTTTGATAATACTTTATATAACTTTAAGTAAAAGCAATAAAACGCAAACTAAATTTTGAAGATATCAACTATTATTTTGCATTTAATTTTAGATAAAACTTATACTCATACCAACAGAGTAGAATGCAACGTTTTAGAGAAAATTGTATTAAACTACAACTCGTGCAGTTTCAAACTCATATTAACAAAATAATTTATTTGCTTACAAACGCTTTACTTTGTTTCAAATTTTAATGGTTGCTCACTTTCAAATTATTTCAATACATTAAATAGAAAAGCAATAAATTATTTTTAAAACCACAATTTTAAATACTCAAACATTGATATATCAGTCGAAGTAACAAGGTAATAAAAAACTTGTGAGTATTTATTTTATCTTTTATTTAAAAACTTTTGGTATTCGTGAGACGAACCTTGTAAAACTTTTAGTTAAACGCTTAACAAACTTTTCAATTGCCTTGTACTTGCACTTACTCCCCACAAGTAATTACCCTAATTGCATATCTCACTTAATTTCTGGGGTATTTAATTAAATAATTTATTTAAATTCACCCTTTTTAATTTTAGTTGTTTCAACTTACATTTAGAAATCTCTATATGTAACGAATTATCCTGCAATCAGCACCAATTTCGTATACGAGATGAAATAATGGGGTTCATTTATTAAAACCAACAAGGAGGGTTTTATACGATAATTACGATATTAAATTTAATGAAAGGAAGGAAGAAAAAGCAGTAAGGATTGAAAAAAATACTGTACTAAAGTGTCTTTGTTTTGTTGAACTTATTTCTTATTTAAATAAGGAGAGATATTATAAGGAATAAAAGGTTGGGGATTTATGACGCTAATTTATGAGCTAGCTTTATCACAGCTTTTGCGTTTTAAGAAGCTATAAATACTCTAAATATAGCTGATATGGATAAATTATTCAACAGTACTAATATACAACGAAACATTTAAGACAAACAATTTTAATAAAAATACTTATAATAAAACAATGCAATTTATTTAAAATAAAATTATGTAGGTAGATAATGAAATTTTGAAAGTGATTCTACTGAGAAAATAAAAGGTGCAGGTCTTCGAAATTCTTCGATAGGACCCACGGTTCAAAAGTTATAGGGTTTTGAACCACGTCCATATCCAATTTGGCCTTTGGGTGTTCGGCCTTTTGGGGCAAACACATTATATGTATACATGATGTCTCATTTTTTTATAGTAAATGTCATTCTGAACAAAAAAATTCCTATGAACTATTATTTTTTTTGACTCCTTAAAAAGTTGCAGCAATCTTAAAATTTCAAAGTTTTGATGATTGTTTTTTCCGAGTCGGCCTTTTTTTTTAGCCTTTTTTCACGTCGGTCTTTTGTCCATGTCGTCCTTTTGCCGTTCGTCATTGTTTCCTTCCACCTTTTGTCCTAGCCGCCCTTTGATCGTTCGGCCTTTTCTCATTCGGCCTTTTGTCCTATTCCACCTTTCGTCCATATCGGTCTTTTGTGCCTTTCGGGCTTTTGGGGTAAACCCAAAACCTGAATTGGACAAGATTCTCACCTGGAAAAAAGGTCGAAAGAAAAAAATACCCGAATAAGAAAAGGCCAAATTGCTCAAATGAGTCCAACGAAATAAGGCCGTCATAGGAAAAAAAACAGACGAAAAAAATTATAAACCGTACCAACCTACTCTAACCTGTAAGGTGAAAATATTGCCAAAACCAAAACCAAAACAGAATGGTTTATATGTATCTGCATTTTATCATTAAACCTCTTGTCCTCATCGGTCTTACGTTTAAGTCGGCTTTTAATTGTTCGTTCTTTTGTCCGAGGCGAAATGTCGACCGTAAAACTACCGAACGCAAAAGTGCCGAATCGCAAATCTATGACGAAGTCTACCGCAAAAGCGTCGAATGTAAAAGTGTACAATACGAAAGAACCCAAATAGAATCAATTTCGAAAAACCCCTTTAATTATTAAATATTTACTGCAAATAGGTAACTAACCTAACCTATTTCTATTTAGTTATTGATTATAAAAATTGGATAATTTAAGGTGTTTTTGAAAAATTAATTTCGTTCGGGATCCTTCGTATCTGGCATTTATGCGTGTCGGCATTTTAGCGTTCGACACTTTTGCGATAGAAGTCTTTACTGATTTAAGATTTGCGTACGGCAGCTTTCACCTTTTGTCCTCGTTGGCCTTTTCTTCAATTCGGCTTTTCAGCCTTAGACTATTTTTCTTTGAACCTAGAGTTCATGTTGGGCTTTGGTCAAACTCGGCGTTTTATCGTTCGCTTTTTTTCCTTCGGCCTTTCATCGTCCGACCTATTTTCTTTCGGCCATTTGTCCTGGTCACCTATGTAACAATATTTTTTTATTTGTTTCTAGGGCCCTCATTAATGATTTTAGAGGCTCCATTTTAAAAAAGCCAAAACTATATTTTATGCTACAGTTTTCAAAATAATTTTGAAAACAAATTCTTCGGCCAAAAAAATGAAGCAGCTCATAGACTATCAACCAATAGATTATTGAATTTTTATGTTATTTACCGTAAACTGAGGAAACTTTGGTAGCTTTGGCCCAAATTTTGAAAAAATATAGGTTGATCTGCTGTTTTTTAGTACCCTGACTAACTAACCTAACCTAACTGAAAAATGCACTTAAAATACTTAGAATATGTCTAAAATGATAGTTGGTAACTAACAGTAGATCAAACTATCTTTTTCCAAAATTTGTGCCAAAGTTACTTCAGTTTAGAATGTCTACCCCTAAATGCCGAAAGGCTGAAAGGCTGAAAGGGAT
Organism: Stenus bimaculatus; assembly: GCA_963971135.1. NCBI lineage: Eukaryota > Metazoa > Arthropoda > Insecta > Coleoptera > Staphylinidae > Stenus > Stenus bimaculatus. Next base: position 26,051,674 of record OZ020186.1, on the reverse strand, counting down.
AAAACACCTATAAAAGACAAAAGGCGGAGGTTGATTAGCCAAATAGAACATAAGGACGAATTGGACAAAATGCTGCCACGGGAAAAGTTCCGAATGAATAAAGGTCGAACGACAAAAACCCGAAAAGACAAATGAAAAAATTGTATAATAATATTTCCAAAACAAACCGTTCTAGGAAAATAATTTTTAATTAAAAAGTGTTGGTCTTATTTCCTAGTCGGTATTACATCGTGCACATTTTGGTTCGCATTGGTCTTTTGTCGTCTTTCGTTCGTTCGGCCTTTTTTCTGCGTCAGCCGTTTGTTCAATTCACCCATTCGGTTATTCGGCTATTTTTCGTTCGGCATATTGTTCATGTTAGTCTATTATTCAAGTTAGCCTATTATCATTCGAGTGTTTTTCTTTAGTCCTTTTTTCGTTCGACTTATTTTCTTTCGGCTTTTTGTCCAACTTACCTAGATAATAATATTTTTGTTTGTTTCTAAGGCTAATGCATTTGGAACTTGGAACCTTCATTTAAAATATCCAAAAAGTAATTTTAAGGTTTCAGTTTTCAAAATTGTTTCGAAGAAAAATTCTTCGACTAAAAAAATTGAAGTAGTTTCTGGAATTTCAAGCATTATATTATTGAAGTTTTACCTTATTTACGCAAGAGAGTTCATGCAAGCGATTTGGTCGACTTGGACAAAACGCCGAATGGATAAAATGCCGAAAGAATGGAGGCCGACACGAAGAATAGGCCAAAAGGCTGAAGTATCCAAAAGGACATTAGAAATAAAGTGAGACGATTAATGACCGAATTGAACAAACGCCTTTATTGTTCGGCGTTTTTTCTTACGGCTATTTGTCCAAGTAGACTTTTTGTCTGCGTTTGTCCAGGAAAACCTTTCATCGTTCGGCTTTTTTTTTGAGTTTTTTGAATTATACCGAAAGTTTGTCGAGAATTTTTTTTATGATTTTGACAATTCGCTGGGCACTTCGATTTTTAAAGCGATACATCAAATTTGACTCGTTTTAAATTTTGATCATAAGTTTTCAACATTTCACACCAAAAAATCAATATCTCGAAAATACATCGTTTGAACGAAAATACGCACTTTAAAGTCGGATTAGTGCATGAAATTTAAAAAAAAAAATTTTCGAAAAAACTAATTAACCGATTTCTATAAAACAGGACTTTTAAGTATTTTAGTACTTTCATATCTTGGACTTGCTCTCGTTAATACCTTTTGAAAAATTTGATAAGAACAAAATTTTAAGAAAAAATTTAAGTCTTCGAAAATTATCATTTTTTTTTTTCAAATTTTTGAAAAGATTTTAGATTATTAAGAAATGAAAAAAGCTTTCTAATCATTTTTTTAATTTCTTTACCAACGTCCCAAAAATATTAAATGTGTCAAACTCTTCAACATTTCAGTTCTGGAGGAATTTATATCCAAAAATTTCACACCAAAAAATCAATATCCCGAAAATACATCATACATCATTTGAACGACGCACTCTAAAGTCAGATTAGTGCAGGAAATTAAAAAAACAAAATTTCGAAAAAACTAATTAACCGATTTCCATCAAATACGACTTTTAAGTATTTTAGTACTTTCATCTTGGACTTGCTCTCGTTAATTCGTTTTGAAAAATTTTATAAGAACAAAATTTTAAGAAAAAATTCAAGTCTTCGAAAATTATCAAATGTTTGTTTCAAATTTTTGAAAAGATTTTAGATAATTAAAAAATGAAAATACCTTACTAATCATTTTTGTTTTAATTTCTTCACCAACGTCCCAAAAATATTAAATGTGTCAAACTCTTCAACATTTCAGTTCTGGAGGAATTTATATCCAAAAATTTCACACCAAAAAATCAATATCCCGAAAATACATCATACATCATTTGAACGACGCACTCTAAAGTCGGATTAGTGCAGGAAATTAAAAAAACAAAATTTCGAAAAAACTAATTAACCGATTTCCATCAAATACGACTTTTAAGTATTTTAGTACTTTCATCTTGGACTTGCTCTCGTTAATACCTTTTGAAAAATTTTATAAGAACAAAATTTTAAGAAAAAATTCAAGTCTTCGAAAATTATCAAATGTTTGTTTCAAATTTTTGAAAAGATTTTAGATAATTAAAAAATGAAAATACCTTACTAATCATTTTTGTTTTAATTTCTTTACCAACGTCCCAAAAATATTAAATGTGTCAAACTCTTCAAAACATCATTTTTCTGGAGGAACTTAAATCCAAAAATTTCACAAAAAAATCAATATCTCGAAAACTATTTGACCGATCGCGACGCTTCAAAGCTTAAACTTCGTAGAAAAACCTTTTCTTCTGGATAATTGCAAAATTATTTCAATCTGTCGACAAAGACGTACTCCAGGGCCGGATTTGTACACCAAATTAAAAAAAAAATTGGGAATATACTAGTTAACCGATTTTAATGATACTTTCTTATTATTTTCTTCTCAAACACTTATTGTGTCGTCATGTACCTGTTAAAAAAATTAATTTAATTTTTTGTGAAATTATTGATTTTTTATAATTTTGATATGTTGTAGGTTCTTAGAAAATCGTCAATAAAATCGGTGATATTATAAAAAAATCAACATTTTTTGTGATAAACAAAACTAATAGGGTTTAATACCTATTTTAAGCAAAGCGTAATTTTTTTTTTGTAGTTAACTTGATTCTCTTACTAAATTTAAAAAAAAATGAGTCGGTGCAGCACTATTAAACGTTTACTTTCGCATTATTTCAGTACGTTTCATTAAGCTTTAGTTTCCTCTAGGGACTTTCTGTTCATCCAGTTATTTTTAAAAATAAACTAGAAATGTTTATGAAAGGTTAGCGCAATGTAAAACTAGATATATTTTTAAACTGATTGTTTAATCATTAATTGCCTTTTTGTCGTGCTTTGTTATTTTTAAGTATTTTACTTTTGAATGTGTCTAGAGATGGATTTGCTTTGATGTTCTATTTTATCATAAAGGCTTTCTAATTAATTGCGTCCATTTTTGATAGTAACATAACGAAGCAATAATTCCAGGAATTTTAATACTCCAACAAATAATATATGAGAATTCCATAACAATAATTTGAAGTGATATTTTTTGAGTTTGTCATGTTTCATTTAAATTGTTTCTATTATCAACTATTTCTTTGATTATCAAGTAGATTTTTAACAAATTTCGAATGATTTTGGGAATTTTTAACATTAACATGAAATTAGAGTGAAAATTTGTCCATATTTATACATAGTTATGTTAGAATTTTCAAAGAATTTAATACATAAAAAATTCATGAATTCAAATAAGGTAATTTTTTTATAAAAATTTTTAAAATGCAGAGACAAAAAATCAATGAAAACAAAGAATTACTAAATTTTAAACCAAAAATTCGACAACGTTCATTTATTTCGTAAATAAATGCATGAATTATTATCGTGACCTTGAATTATAGTTTCAAGGTCATTTAATGAAATCAACCAAGAAAACCGATTTTTTTAAATAGTTAATTTATTAGTTTTTTTTTCTTTTGAAATATACATATTTTTAGTAATATATGTTTTAGTATAATCCCATTTATAGATTTTTTATAATATATTATAAGGCTTAGAAGTTTCCATTATGCTTTTTCATTCTCACATTTCCACAACAATAAATAAATTATTTTTAGATTGAATTCCTCCCCCTATTTATTTCATGGTGGCAGAGAAAGCGAATTTATTCCACTTGTCAGACTACGATCTGATTTCTCCAGATCGCTCTTTACAGTTGTGTTTATAGCTTTCAATAATTTACGAAAAGTGAGTTATAACACAATTTTATCTTATCGCAAAGAGACTCAAATCCTATTCAATTTTCAATAATTGATTTTCACCTATTTTATCCATTAGTTTTAGTCTGATCATGAAATAATTCACACAACAATAATTTTTTATTTAAATTAATGAAAATGAGAGTTTTGCAGTTTATGTTACAAACAAGGAAATTGCAGGCCTTTGTTGTCATTTTATAAAGGAAATTTAATATTTAGGGTTAGAGGTTTTCTGTCTCTGAAAACTGTCATGTTCCAAATATTTTATGTTTTTTTGTTACACCACGTACAAAATTCTCTGCGGCGTAATATTTTAACGTTTTAACTTTCCTCCTATCATTTTTAAGTTGACGTGGTAGACAGGCCATGGAAAAACCATGTCATCGTCAAGGCCAACATGTCATCTTTATAAAAGCCTTCTCGATTTAAAATATAATTCCTTTTTTTTTTGATCAAACAAAATTATAATTAAAATTTTATAATTTAAATGAAAATTAATTACTGAAAAACTATAATTTTTGTTGTTGGTTGATAAATTTTTGTGCTGCAGGTAAATTAAAAACTTAATTTGTCAAGGAAATAGGCAAGCTGTGAAATAAAGCAGGAGCTTACTTTCGAGCTTTGCATAAGGAAGCCGAAGAGATTGCATATAATCAAGAAAAGTAAAGACTTTCGTAAGCAAACAAGTTTATAAAGCTTTTCTTCACCTCTACTCAGAAGGTTTCCTGCATTTTCTTTTTTGTGCCTCTAAGGCATTTCCATTGTATTCAGATTACATCACGCATAATACTTTTTTTATAACATAAAATATTCCAAAACACACAAATACATTTTTTACATATATCAAATAAAAAATCATGTCTTTATGAAATACAACATTTTTCAAAAACACTACTTATTTTTACTTTTTGTTTTATTTTGATATTTTTTTTTAATAAAAAAAATAGTATTGGTATCAGTATTTAAAAAATTCTTAAACGAAAATTAAAAAAAAATTCCTTAAAAAAATTAAAAAATATTTAAAAATTTTTTTGGTTAAAAAGTTATTAAATTTTAAAAAATTTGCTGTTAATATCAATCAATATAAATAATAATTTTAATTATTATTATTTTCCAGAACTTTTAAACGAAATATGTAGTCCGGTCAATTTAGCTAAAAATAGTAGTAAAGGTGCACAAATTAGCGTAGAGCTAAAAATTGGTATAAATATTTGGAACACCATTATAAATGAATTTTGAAAAGTCCCCATCGATCCCGTTGCTGGAAAAATTTGTAATCAAAGTCAAAGGTCTTAAAAATGGGTTTTTCGCGTTTTACAGCAAAACGGTAAGTTTTATCATAAAATTAGATCAAACAAAAATTGTAGATCATATAATTATCTATAAGAAATGATTTAATACTTTTTCTCCTAAGAGCCACCGTTTCTGAGATATAACGATTATAAAAATTGAAAAAGTTGTAATCTTCATAATATGCATAAGAACGCCACGTATACACATCACTGAAGCTGTAATACAAGTAAAAATATTTTTTCTATCGGTCAATGTAAGCCATAAATTGTTCTAATCGGTCAACTGGTTCGGTCAAAATTAATTATTTTGCGATTAATCAAAAATTTCATAGCAATTTCTTCGTCCAAATGTGAAATTTTCAAATTTTCAACGGTTATTCGGTCATAACTTCTAAACTAAAAAAGATATCAAAACGAATCTTTTTTTGTGTGAAAGACTACGTAAAAACCCTTAAAATAAACCATCATTCGTAAAAATGAATGAAGTAGCAGGGGGCGTAAAAAAATTGTAAAAATCGCATTTTTTTACAAAGTTTTTTGCGCGATTAAAATTTTTAGTTTTTTTTCGAAATTGACAAAAGTCAACGCGTCGTATAGTAGTACTTGAAAATCTCATTCCAACGCATATTTTAGATAGACGATAGGATGTGTCGTTACCTTACAGCGATTATTTTTGTCGCCGGGGGTTGAAAAAACACAATTTTGATTTTAATAGGTCGGTGTGAAGTGAAATAAAAAGATAGAGATTTTAAAAATTCAAACCGAACTCGATCGATCAAACCTCTTTCAGGTCACGTGTAGCGATTTTTCATTTTTTGTCCCGTTTTGGCTCTATTTCCTTTACCATTTTTCTCTACGCACCGTTTTTTATCGATATTTTTCTACGCGAAAAAAAAATCCCGACGCCCCTAAACGCGCCTGATAAAACCGATTAATTTTTTGGGTATTAACGATACTTTTAGTCACAATATAAGCCGCGTGTCGTTAAAATCGGTCAAGTCGTTTGGTAGGTACGATTTTTTAAATTTCGGAAAAAATGTCCAAAAATTGTACCTCGATTTTCAAACGTCAGAATATGAGATACAACCAAAAATTTCGAAAAAGTGCTCCGCTATGAATACGTAAGTCTTTACGATAATGTCATTCACGATTTTTCCCTTCGGCTACAGTCAAAATCTAAACAATATTATCTGTTTGTTTTTTTCGCTAAAAAAACGCGATATTTTGACGTTTTCAAGAAAAATTCGCCCTCGCCACGGGATTAACCTAGGAGGGTCGGAAATTTTGGATATAGTAAACGAGGATATGGAAAAAAAGGGGGCTCGATTTGGTCATTTCGATTCTGAACCCGGCGGAGCCACGATTTTTCAAAATCGGCGCGGAAGACGCTCGAAAAAAACCGCGACACAATTTACTTTTTCGGAAGCGCTTTTGAAAGCTTTCCCGTCGGTTAAAAAAAATCCATTCCGATAGGATTATAAAACAAACATTCCCCTTTAATTCAAGACTGGGTTTATGAAATTTGGTTAAAAAATGTATCCGTTATTAGACGATTATGAATCTGACGAATAATGTGCATATTATGAAGATTACAACTATTATAATCATTATATCTCATAAACGGTGGCTCTTAGGAAAAAAAGTATAAAGACATTTTTTATAGATAATTATATGGTCTACAATTTTTGTTTGATCTAATTTTATGATAAAACTTACCGTTTTGCTGAAAAACGCGAAAAACCCATTTTAAGTCCTTTGACCTTAAATAATATATTTTCCAGGTACAGGATCGATGTGAACATTTCAGCATTCATTTTATTTCTTTACACTTGTTTTTATCTAAAGAAATTTAATTAAAATTTTATTTAACACGTTTACGGTTTGTAATTACTAATATTTCAATAATAAATTTAAGCATCCGGTTAAATTCTTATTTCTTCAGCTTTTATTGGCCATTTAATGTTCATTGCAATATTTTTTATGAAGAATTTAATTATATCCGCATTTTTAAAACAAATTTACTACAGTATACGTTTTATTGTCTTTGTAAAAATTTTATACCCAAATTTTATTAGTAACATTTCAGCAAATCTCTTATTTTAAAAAACATTTTATATTCTTTAGAAAATAATAAGAATTTTTATTGCTGAATTTTACATGATGTGAGGGGAGATTAAAATTTTCATTCCAAAGACAAATACAAATTGATTTTTGATGAAATTTAAGTATTAATGCGTTAACTTATTTTTAAAATTAAAGAAGTAAAACGAATACAAAATTACATTTTTTTAAATTTTTTATTAATTTATTATTTGGTTAAATAAAGAAACGATTTGAATAAAAATGCGCAACGGAAATTAAAAATAAGTTTTTGACTTTCCATGCCTTCGTTAGTTAAATTTTCTATAAAAACTTTCCCAGGTTTACATAATTTTGTTTTAAAACAGAAGGAAATTGCGATATTATCATCGTTGTGTAATGATAATTTACAAAATTAATTTAAAAATAATTTACGCTTTGAAGCTCAACACTAAACGCAAATTAAATTAAGTTAAAAAAAAACTCGGCGAGTCGTCAGCACGTTTTTGCTACAAAAAGTTTACTGCGCGGTTACTTTTGTTATAATTACTAATTTCCTTGAAAATGAATGATAAATGTGTTACACCAGACTCTTACGGCATTTTTGTTTTCAATATTTTACCCGAAGTTTTAAAAACAGGAAAGGGTTGGTGATATTCCACTGAGTTTGTAAAATTCTCAAAGTTTTACTTGTAATGCTTTATTATTCAAGTGAAATATTTATTATTCAGTATATAAACAAAATCTCAATTAACCCACCAGGTTTCATCCATTTTTTATTATCTTTCTGCATTGAGATAGATTTAAAAAAAATGATTTTTTTTACATTTTCTCCGGAATTAATTTATATTTATTTTCGCAAAAACTATAAATTTTTATTAAATATAACTATCATAACGATACGTATTTTAAAAAATACTTGGTTAAAATTGAGATGTCCTGATTTTTTCGTGCATAAAAAACAAAGTATGGAAACAAATAAAAAATATTTAGTCATAAATGGAGGCTTCAAACGAAAGTTAAAATTCATCAAAGTTAGAGTCGAAAATGCCCGAAAATATAATCCCTATTTTAAGAGCGCCAAATGTACTGAAATAATTGAACCATACAAATGCCTTTATTTTTTGGATAAACCGTAGTATGTGGATTGGAAATTTAAAAAAAACGCGAATTTTTTATTGGTGAATTTTGAGATAAATGTTGTAAAGTTGAGGTAATTTTGCTGCCCGAAAAACCACTAAAATCGTACGATTCGCGTTTCGGCGTCGTGACGACTCGTCATTGCTTCTGGAGACTTAAAAATAGTGCTGGTTAATCCTTAGGATATAAAAATTAAATGAGCCAATTTTCGTTGTTTCACTTTAAAAACGAAAGTCTCTACGATTTTTCAAAGTTGATGATGCCTAGCTCTTAAAAAAATCAAGAAAAATCGACCGTTTTTAATAATTTTTTAAAACGAATCAGGGTGGCTCAAAAAAATTAAAATTCATACGGAACTTAAAATAAATATCCCCCTTTAATGTGCAATTTTCTATTTCAAAATCGTATAAAAAAAACCATCTGTTTTTAAATTTTTTGTAAAAAACGTCTGAAATTTTTGTAAATAAATGATGGGGGTAATCATGCATAAATAATATTTATTCAAAGCAAGTATGTACACCTAAATTGTTTTCAAGTTGTGGTATTTTGTGGCTCTCTTGAGTTAAAGTATTTACACTAATATATCGAGCAACCTTTGCCTAACTAAATACAGAGTAGCCTAGAGCTACTTGCCTACAGTTCCAAAACATTTTGAGTACAATTCCAAGCACATATTAACACATTTGAATGAAAAAAAATTACAAGAATTTTTGAAAATAAAAATTAGGTAATAATACTAGGTTTATTGTATTTTTAATGAGTGAAGAAGTGTGTTACTATTTTTATAAATCTTAACGGTGAAAGGTGATAAATAAGAGAAGTTTATGATTTGTTTTCAAGAGAGCTTGTAAAGTAAAACAAGGAAAATCGATTATAGCGTTACGTGCCATTTCATTCCTGTCTAAATAAATACTCGTATCCCAGGAAACCCTTCCTTATTACAACATATTTAAAATCCTGTCGTGGAAGAGGAGTTGAGCTTCAGTAATAAACAACACAAGTACAATCGTCCATCTTCTCTTTTGTTTACACATCGCAAAGAACACCTATAGGATTAAAAATTTAACTCAGAGAAAACAAAGGGAAAATTTATTTACTTCAATAAAATATATTTTCTAGTTCATTAGTCAGCGACTTATCGTTTTCATTTTCTTATTTTATTAAAAATAATTTAACATAAAAAATAAAATTTTTAAAAAAAAATTTTCGCATATTTTGGCTTTTTTTTAAATTTTTAACTTTTAAGTGTTTAAATGGATAAAGAAAAAATTCCAAAAATATGTTTCTTTACTCATTTTTCTTACTGGTTTGTTTGTCTTTTTTTTAAATTTTTTATGATTTTTTTCGCATAATTTTGGTGCATTTAAAAGAATTTTTAAGTTTGAAACATTGTAATGGCCAAATCAAAAATACCAAAAATATTTTTCTTTGCTTGTTTTCTTTATTACTTACAATTTTAATGATTTTACATAAAAAAATGAAGTTTGACTTTTTTTAAAAATTTTTATGGTTTTTTTTCAGATATTTTTGGAGCCTTTTAAAGAATTTTTAAGTTTGAAGCATTGTAATGGCCAAATCAAAAATACCAAAAATATTTTTCTTTGCTTGTTTTGTTTATTACTTTCAATTGTAAGGATTTTACTTAAAAAAATGAAGTTTGAGTTTTTTTAAAAACTTTTATGTTTTTTTTTGAGATATTTTTGGAGCATTTTAAAGAATTTTTAAGTTTGAAGCATTGTAATGGCCAAATCAAAAATAGCAAAAACATTTTTCTTTGCTTGTTTTCTTTATTACTTATAATTGTAAGGATTTTACATAAAAAAATTAGGTTTGAATTTTTTTAAAATTTTTTATGATTGTTTTTCAGATATTTTTAAAGCATTTTAAAGAATTTTTAAGTTTGAAGCATTGTAATGGCCAAATCAAAAATACCAAAATTATTTTTGAGTGCTTATTTTGTTTATTACTTATAATTGTAAGGATGTTACTTAAAAAATCTAGTTTGTATTTTTTATGATTTTTTTTTCGCATATTTTTGGACCAATTTAAATTAAGTTTGAAGCTTGTAATGGCCAAATCAAAAATACCAAAAATATTTTTCTTTCCTTATTTTGTTGATTACTTATAATTGTAAGGATTTTACTTAAAAAAAAGAAGTTTGTATGTTTTTAAATTCTTTATGATTTTTTTTTTCGCATATTTTTGGTGCATTTTAAAGAATTTTTAAGTTTGAAGCATTGTAATGGCCAAATCAAAAATACAAAAAATTATTTTTAAGTGCTTATTTTGTTTATTACTTATAATTGTAACGATGTTACTTAAAAAATCAAGTTTGTATTTTTTATGATTTTTTTTTCGCATATTTTTGGACCAATTTAAAGAATTTTTAAGTTTGAAGATTGTAATGGCCAAATTAAAAATACCAAAAACATTTTTCTTTGCTTGTTTTGTTTATTACTTACAATTGTAAGGATTTTACTTAAAAAAATGAAGTTTGAATTTTTTTAAAAATTTTTATGGTTTTTTTTCAGATATTTTTGAAGCATTTTAAAGAATTTTTAAGTTTGAAGATTGTAATGGCCAAATCAAAAATACCAAAAACATTTTTCTTTGCTTGTTTTCTTTATTACTTACAATCGTAACGATTTTACTTAAAAAAATTAAGATTGAATTTTTTTTAAATTTTTTATGATTTTTTTATCGCATATTTTTGGAGCATTTTAAAGAATTTTTAAGTTTGAAGCATTGTAATGGCCAAATCAAAAATACCAAAAACATTTTTCTTTGCTTGTTTTCATTATTACTTACAATTGTAACGATTTTACTTAAAAAATTTAAGTTTGAATTTTTTTTAAATTTTTTATGATTTTTTTTCAGATATTTTTGGAGCATTTTAAAGAATTTTTAAGTTTGAAGCATTGTAATGGCCAAATCAAAAATACCAAAAACATTTTTCTTTGCTTGTTTTCTTTATTATTTACAATTGTAAGGATTTTACTTAAAAAAATTAAGTTTGAATTTTTTTTAAATTTTTTATGATTTTTTTTCAGATATTTTAGGAGCATTTTAAAGAATTTTTAAGTTTGAAGATTGTAATGGCCAAATCAAAAATACCAAAAACATTTTTCTTTGCGTGTTTTCTTAATTACTTACAATTGTAAGGATTTTACTTAAAAAAATGAAGTTGGAATTTTTTTTAAATTTTTTATGATTGTTTTTCAGATATGTTTGAAGCATTTTAAAGAATTTTTAAGTTTGAAGTATTGTAATGGCCAAATCAAAATTACCAAAAACATTTTTCTTTGCTTGTTTTCTTTATTACTTATAATTGTAAGGATTTTACTTTAAAAAATTAGGTTTGAATTTTTTTTAAATTTTTTATGATTGTTTTTCAGATATTTTTGAAGCATTTTAAAGAATTTTTAAGTTTGAAGCATTGTAATGGCCAAATCAAAAATACCAAAAACATTTTTCATTGCTTGTTTTCTTAATTACTTACAATTGTAAGGATTTTACTTAAAAAAATGAAGTTGGAATTTTTTTTAAATTTTTTATGATTTTTTTTTCGCATATTTTTGGAGCATTTTAAAGAATTTTTATGTTTGAAGCATTGTAATGACCAAATCAAAAATACCAAAAATATTTTTCTGTGCTTATTTTGTTTATTACTTATAATTTTTTTTTTTAATTTTTAATTTTTTTTTCTGGTTTAACAGATTTTAAATAAATTATCAAGTTTTCAGGTGAACTTTTATTATAATTTGTAGGAAAATTTCATATTTACTGCAATTTTCTGATTAAAATTTCAAGAGTTTTCCTTGATTTTAAGAGAATTTTTATCAAAGGGCATTTCTATTTATATGTATTAAGTTCCATGAATTGAAAAGGGAATTTTATGAATTTTATTTCAACGTTGTTTTTAATTTTAACCCAAAATGTTTTTTATTAAGAATAATAAAACTACTCGGATGAGTCAAGAAAATTGTTTAAGAAGAGTAATAAAAAAACTTTAACATATTACAAATAAAGTTTAGAAATCCTTCCATTCAATAAAACTGAAAGAACCGAATCAAATATAAAATTGCTTTAATTAATTCTCTTTTATTACACTTTTAGATTATCCAACTTTTTATAGGTTTATAAAATCCAACTTCTAGTTCAATTTATAGATCAAATCCAATTAAAAAGTACTCAAACATTCTTTTGATATATGTTCTTGGATATCAGACTAAAATTTAAAACACTTGAAATACGTGACTGTCATTCAAATAAAATAATTAATTGATTTTTATACTTGTATATTTTGGGTCAAAAACTAGTAGAGCGAAATAACATGGTGATTAAGGGCACCTTTGGAAGTGCGATAAATTAAACACTCTGTTCGCTGACATATTTCCGGCTTGAGACCAAACTTAGCCTAAACTCTGTATAAATACAGGAAACATTTTAGTTTCCCTGTGCAAGAAATAAATATTTGTTTTACAAATGCTAGCAGGTAGCTAGAATTTATTGCAAATGCAAGCGCATTTCATTTGTTTTCCACCTAAAAGCTTTTCTTATTTATGAACAAACCATATATTATAAAAATGTAAAATCGTAATTATGTACATTTAAAATACATAAATTTAAAATGTTTTCAAATTTAAGCTACGCTATCGCGTTAAGGGTGTAATAGCTCTTTGGGGGATTCCAAATTATAACCTAAACGGGACAGATAGTCCGAGTATCATTACTTTAGTATTCGGAATTATAAGAAGATACGGAATATTAAGAAATTTTATGGCTATCCTAAATTGCTTTGATATAACTACTTACTAAAACCATAAAATCGTATTGATGGGAATCAAAAATCCAAAAATCCAAAAATCCAAAAATCCAAAAATCCAAAAATTCAAAAATCCAAAAATCGAAAAATTTCAAATTCCGAAAATCTTAAAATCCAAAAGTTCCTTATGCCATATAACACAATAAAATTACAAAATTTATTTTCATAAATAAAAAAATGACAGTGGTATTATTTGGAGGAACAAACATGTTGCTGGAGGGACGAGCTTTGTGAAATAAATTTAACTTCTTAATAATTTTTCTTTTTAAGCTAATTTAACAATGAATAAATTTCAATTCCTGTCAACGAAGCTTGAAATATTTTCTTTAAATTATCTGATTTTCATTAACAACCATAAATTTGCATGCAATCAAAAATAGACTTGAATTACAATCAATAATCTTTCATGCTTAATTTGATAATTTATATTTGAATTCCTTTATTGAAATTCATTTTGTTTGTAAAATTTATAAGTTGACTTTAAAAGCATTTTAAACTTTCTAGGGATATTATTAATGTTTCTTTTGTATTTTTAATAACATATCATTGCGAAAATAGTAAACGACGCGAATTCACTTATAAAATATAACTTTGATGATAAAACTTGTCAGATGTTTTAAAAAGTAAGTATGTAGCTGTCATTATGAGTAAAAACAAGAGAAAGAATAGCGTTTTAATACCCCGCAGCGACTTTATTAGTTTCCATATACTAAATTTTTAACTCTACTTTTTAGTTTTTTTTTTTAATTTGAATTAAACCGTATTTATTTGTTAAACTAACCAAATTAATTAGGGTAAAGCATGGGGGTGTTTGTGGGGAAAGTTAAAGTTGTCGTTTATTAACATTGGCGTTAAATTAGGTGCTTTTGAGCGATCCCAATGATTGATTACCAAATTAAGGATCTTATCCTATCCTAAATTGGGTAAAAAAGGTTTAACCTCTCATCAGAGAACTTTCCCATACTACACGGAACTTTACCTCTTTCCTTAATTATAAGGCTTTACAACTATCACTCATCCAAACCAAAAAATAATTCGATGTAAAAGCCTCTACTCAACGACCGTGACGAAAAATTTAGAGACATTAAAGATGTCTTTAAAAAACATAGTAAGCTAAAATCAAAATAACATTCTAATATCCTAAGATTGCAATATTCCAAATTTCTAAATTTAAATAAAAAATAACCCAAAATCCGAATATTCAAGAATCTAAAAATCCAATAATACAAAAATCTAAAAATCCAATACATAATATAAAAATCCAAAAATCCAAAAATTCCAAAAATCCATAAATCCACAAAACCAAAAAACCATAAATCCAAAATTCCAAAAATCAATAAATCCAAAAATCCAAATATCAAAAAATGCAGAAATCCAAAAATCCAAGTTGAAAAAATCTTAATATTTAAAAATGCCAATATTCGAATATGCAAATTTAATATTAGTTTAGTAATTTAATTTTAATTTTTTATACAGGGCGGGCCAACGAAAACGAAACAGACGAGTTTTAAAATAGTTAATAAAAAATTTTGAAAAAACGCTCTGACAGGTCAACTTTGGTTTCTAGGGGGACATATTTTGCAATAGAAGTGATTCAAAAATCCATTCACCCCTGTGCCCTATGGACACAACCCCTAAAATTTTAATAGGGATGGTGGGGTAAGTAATACCTTGTTGGAAAGATCTTTTTACTCAAAGTAACATACAAAAAAAAATGTTAAATCGATCGATTCGTTTTAAAGATATTCAAAATTAGCAAGTAGAGATTTCATGTCTTTTAAAATTGTGCTATGATCACCACGCCTTCAATTTTAAGTGTTTTGATAGGGTAAGTAATATCGTTTCGAGGGGGACATATTTTGCAATAGACCTGATTCAAAAATCCATTCATCCCTCGCCCTTTGGACACAACCCCTAAAAATTTAATAGGGATAGTGGGGTAAGTAATACCTCGTTAGAAAGAGTAACATGCCAAAAAAAAAGTTAAATCCTTCGATTCATTTTGAAGATATTCAAAATTTAACATGTAGAGTTTTCATGCCTTTAAAATTGTGCTTCAATTTTAAGTGTTTTGATAGGGTAAGTAATACCTCCTGGGAAAGATCTTTTAACCCAAAGTAACATACAGAAACATGTAAAACGCAATTTATTTTCATTTTATACAAAAGAGAGATTTTAAAAAACAAATTTAAATTTATTCGAGGAATTGTTTAAAATTCTGTAACATCTGGAACAAAACAATGCAAAACATAAAACGATTTATAACCACATTGAGATTCTTTTTATCAGTTGTATTTTGTATTAGTGGTGATTTTCATCGTGTTAAAACTGTTTATGACTAATTATTAGAAATCAACATTTAAAATTTTGTGAACTTCTGTAAAAGCTTCTGCTAGCAATGGTTTATACAATTCCAGAAAGGGTTGAATTAATCACTTTTTATTTTAAAAACGATGAGAATGCTCATCGTGCAGCTAATTTATTTAATGAACAACATCCAAACAAACATTGTAACCGAAAATACGTTCTGGAGTTGGTTGCAAAATTTAAAAATACTGGTTCTGTTGGTAATAAGAAACGCGATCCTGGTAATGTTCGTCCAATAAGAAATGAGGTCGTTGAAATAGGTGTTTTGGGACAAGTTGCTGCAGATCCAACTTTAAGCACAAGAAAACTGGAGACTGTGACTAACATCAGCAGAACAACCATTCGGTGAATATTGAAAGGTCACAAATATCATCCCTATAAAATTCATTTAATTCATGAGTTAAATGAAGATGATTTTGATAGGCGACTGCAATTTTGGGAGGTGATGACGGAACGGATAATTGCTGATGAAAATTATCTTTATAATATCTGTTTTTCTGATGAGTGCACTTTTTTCTTAAACTCAACCGTTAATCGTCATAATTGTCGATATTGATCAGATGTGAATCCTAGGGTATTTCATGAAGTTCATACTCAAACTCCTCAAAAATTGAATGTGTGGGTTGGAATTTTTGGAGACCTTCTTATTGGTCCTTATTTTCTAGATGGCAATCTAACAGGGGATATGTACTTGGATCTGCTTCAAAACTTTGTTCATCCATTTCTTGACGATATTATCGAAAATGACGATCGTTATTTAGAAGACCATCCGATTTTGCAACAAGACGGAGCCCCTCCTCATTACACACGGCCTGTTAGGGAATTCTTGGATACGACGTTTCCAGGGCAATGGATTGGGCGTAGAGAACCTTTGGAGTGGCCGCCGCGATCTCCCGATCTTACTCCCCTTGATTTTTTCCTTTGGGGGCATTTAAAAAGTAAGATTTACGCAACGGAGCCAGGATCTCTAGCAGAGTTACGACAGAGAATTATTAATGAATGCCGAGAAATTACTGCTGAAATGTTACAAAATGTAAGAATTCGCTTTGAGCAAAATTTGTACGTTTGCATGGAGGTTGGTGGAACTCAATTCGAACATTTAATAAAATAATAAAAACATCCTTGAAAGTGTCGGGATCGATGGGATTCTTTAAAGTGTTAAGTTTTCTTCAAAAAGATTAGTTAAGTTTAGTTTGGTTAAATAAAAAATAATGTGCAGTACTGTTTTATTTTGAATTCTTTAAAACAAACCAATCGATTTCACTTTTGTTTTTTTGTATGTTACTTGTGGTAAAAAGAACTTTCCAAGGAGGTATTACTTACCCTATCAAAAGACTTAAAATTGAAGGCGTGGTGTTCATAGCTCAATTTTAAAAGGTATGAAAACTCTACTTGCTAAATTTTGAATATCTTTAAAACGAATCGATCGATTTAACTTTTTTTTTGTATGTTACTCTGGGTAAAATGATCTTTCCAACGAGGTATTACTTACCCTACTATCCCTAATAAAATTTTAGGGGTTGTGTCCAAAGGGCGAGGGATGAATGGATTTTTGAATCAACTCTATTGCAAAGTATGTCCCTCTCGGAACGGTATTACTTACCTTATCAAAACACTTAAAATTGAAGGTGTGGTGTTCATGGCACAATTTTAAAAGGCATGAAATCTCTACTTGCTAAATTTTGAATATCTTTAAAACGAATCGATCGATTTAACTTTTTTTTTGTATGTTACTCTGAATAAAAAGATCTTTCCAACGAGGTATTACTTACCCTACCATTCCTATTAAAATTTAAGAGGTTGTGTCCATAGGGCGCAGGGATGAATGGATTTTTGAATCAGCTCTATTGCAAAATATGTCCCCCTCGAAACTAAAGTTGACCTGTCCGAGCATTTTTTCAAATTTTTTTAATAACCATTTCAAAACTCGTCTGTTTCGTTTTCGTTGGACCACCCTGTATGTTGAATTTAAAGAGGAGAGAATTTTAGGTGAATGGTTTTAGGTAGATGGATCACGTCTTGTTAAGCCAGTTTAAACTTTACAATTGGAAGGACTTTCTGAAATTACCGAGCACAAAACTTGTTAGATTGCTCACAAGACTTAATTAAGTGAGTTATGACTGTATGAGATGTCTACCAGAACGTGTAGGGTCTCCACGGATTTCCTATCAAACTGTAAAGTGTAAAGGCTACTAACTACTGGTCCTAGCTGACCTTTCAGGATTTCCTGAAAGTGCGTAAGCCTCTTGAATACACTTAAGGAAACCACAAATCTTTACACTTCATAAATCCGTAATTAATATCTAAATTAATATCATAAATTAATAAAATTAAAACGTCTTCTTTATACTAGTTATAAAAATAGCATTTTAACGAATTTATTTTTATGACTTTACTTTTTTTGTTAGCTTTGAAGTGATGTAAACTAAACACAAATTAGGTCCATAAAAATCTAGTTAAGGAAAAAAATAGCTCGTCTTGACAAAATCATTAGATTTAATTTAAACCGTTATTGCTTTAGATTAAAGTAAGTTGTAATTAATTACAGATAAAGAATTTATCATTGGGATTCCTCTGCAGACGCTAAACGCAAAGTCAGAAACTGGTATTTCATCTATATGGTTTGTTATAAACTTTTAATTAAACGTACGACAAATACGAATATTTGCTCGTTTCTATTTAAAACATTCGTAAGTTTTCATTTAAGAAAATCGTATTTTGTGTATAGGAGATTTCAATTAAGAAATCCAAAATCGGTTTTCACATATCTTGTCTAAAGTTTCAAGAAAATCTCGAGATTATATTTTGTGTATTTAATATATTTATTTATGTTTTAAACTAATCATAATACACGCTTTGCTTTAAAGAAAACGAAAATTATTAGTTTTTTTTTAGGTTTGTTTTGAAAGAAAAGACAAACATTGCAATAAAATATTGCCACAAGATTTTACAGTGTATCAAAAATAGAACATTTAAATAAGCTTTCGAAGAAAAATATCTATGATATATCAAAAATAGAAGTGTCAACTGAAAACAACGACTATAGCATGTTAATTGATTTTACTAATCTAATCTACCTAAATTAATTTTATGCTCGATTTAAATAAATTATAGAATTCTCCAAAAAATTAACTCGAGTTATTTCAAAAATTGATAGGAAATCATTAAAAAATTAACATTTTGTAAAAATTGGACTACATATTGTACTTTTTGAAACTTTTTAAAAAAATTATAAAAAAATTAGGCTAGGTAGAATTAATTTTATAATCGATTTGAAAAAATTAAAGAATTTTTCAAAAATTCGAGGGGGACAATTTTATTTTTTGCAGCTGATTGAAATGAAATAGCAGGAATTTTATACTTAATTTGAATAAATGAGAGAATTTTGGATAAAATAAATTTGAGTATGTTGAAAAATTTTAAGGTGAACATACAAAAAATTGACAATTCGTAAAAATTTTGTATTTGTACTTGTTGCTGCGGTAAAATGGTTTTTAAAAATTTATTAAAAAATAACCAAGCTTGCTAGAAAGAATTTTATACTTAATTTGACTAATTGAAAGAAATTTGCATCAAATAAACTTGAGTATGTTGAAAAATTTCTTGGCGAACATTAAAAAAATGAGATTTTGCAAAAATTACTCATTTTTTACTTGCTGAAGCGGTAAAATGATTTTTAAAAATTTATAAAAAAAGAACTAAGCTACCTAAAAAGAATTTTATACTCAATTTGAATAAGTGATAGAATTTTGAATAAAATAATCCCAAATTTTAAGGGGAACATTAAAAAAATGAGATTTTCTTCACTTCACTACTTTTTTACTTGTTACAGTGGTTAAATGGTTTTTAAAAATTTATAAAAAATAACCAACCTAGCTAGAAGGACTTTTCGATTTAAATAAATTAGACAATTTTTGAAAAAATAAACCCGACTTCGTTCAAAAATTCCGAAGACTTCGTTAAAAAAATTAGATTTAAAAAATGCACTACTTATTTTATGTGTTGAAACTAAAATGTTTTTTAAAAATTTATAAAAAAATAACTTAGCAACGTAGAATTCTTTTCTCAAAAATATATTTTTCGATTTTTTTTTTCAAAATGGACGCCACAAACAAAAATATAATTTCCAAAAATTTATTTTGAAAATATCAATGATTTTGTTACTTTAGAACAAAACGTCGTAGAAACTTTATTTTTTCATTTTTTTTACACTTCTTACACAATAAAAAATGGCTATTCACTCTTACCCTTATAAATTTCTTTACTAAACGCTCTTTGAAGCATAAGGAATATTATAGTTTGCCAAAATGTAAATTTTATTTTAAAATTAATTATTATGTTTTTTGAAAATAAGATTTAAATTTTTAATAAAAATACAAATAAAACCATGTTTTCCACTAAAAATATTGTACATTTTTGAAAATTTCTACAATTTTTGCACAATAAAAAATCCTTACAAACACAATTTAAAAAAAATATATTTGTTTAAAAATTTGTTTTGAAAAAATCAATAATTTTAATAAATTTTGTTAATTTGGAACTAAACGTCGTAGAGAACATTTTTAGTAACCGAAAAAATATTATTTTCAAAAAATTTTTCTGAAAATTATCAATAATCTTAATAAATTTGAGGAGATCAATTTTGATACTCCAGAACAAAACGTTGGAGGGACTATATTTTTATATTTATTCTACATTTCTTACATAAAAAATTGTCTTTTTACTTTTTACCCCCTACACCTGTACAATTATAAGTACCCGAAAAAATATTATTTTTTAAATTTATTTTGAAAATATCAATCTTATGGTACATAATTTCGATGCTTAGAGCCGGATTTATCAAAAAAAATTGCCCAAATTTTTTAATTGTTTTTTGAAAAAATCTAATTAATACAATTTAAAAAAATATTCTTTTCAAAACCGTGTATTCACCGTATTTACTTATAGTAAAAATCTTTAAAACTTTTAAATTTAAAAAAAAAAAATAAAAATTGAGTCGGTAGAAATTTTTTTCTCAAAAATGTATTTTTCGAAATTGACGCCACAAACGAAAGACCATAAAAATTGTTACTTACCCCTTACATCCCCACATATTTTTGTATCCCAAAAATATAATTTTCTAAAATTTATTTTGAAAATATCAATGATCTTAAGAAATTTTGTTACTTTAGAACAAAACGTCGTAGAAACATGATTTTTTATTTTTTTTTCTACACTTTTTACACAATAAAAAATGGATATCACTCCTTACCCTTCCACATTTTTTAGTAAACGCTCTTTGAAGCATAAAGAATGTAATATTTTATCAAAATGTAAATTCTATTTTCAAATTAATTAAATTTTTTTTTATAATTTTACATAAAAATAAAACTAAAGTGAAACAATGTTTTCCGTTAAAAATTTTGTACATTTTTGAAAATTTCTACATTTTTTGCGCAATAAAAAATCCTTACACCCCTATAATTTTCAAAAAAATGTTTTTAAAAATTTATTTCGAAAATATCAATAATCTTAATAAACTTTGGAACTAAACGTGATTTACAATCACTATTTACTATCTACACACAAACCTTTTTTAGTAACCGAAAAAAAAATAATTTTTTTAAAATTTATTCTACATTATTACATAAAAAAATGTCTATTTACAGGTGGTAAATAGGGGAAACCTCTACAATAATTAGTACCCGAAAAAAATATTTTTTTCTTAATTTGTTTTGAAAATATAAATATTTTTTTGAAATTTTGTTGCTTTGGAACGAATCGTCGTAGATATTTGATTTTTTTTATAAATTTCTTAGACAATTAAAAATGGTTATGTATAGTACAGGGTGTCCCATTTGACGTTGGACTGTATGGGTATCTTTGTTATTATTGGAGGTAGAAAGTCGGTTAAATGGACAAAGTAGTAGAAATTTTTTCAAATATTAATAATTCATTTACAAAAAAAATGAATATCACATCGTTCCAACGCTATCTTGAAAAAAACAATAAATGCGATTTTTAAAATATGGCTATAACTTTTTTATTTTCTGTGGTACCAAAAAAGTATTTTAGCATAATACAGACAATTTTTTGTGTACAATGCAGTAAAACAAATGAATATTTTTTTTCGCTAACGGATTGACCTTAAATGAACCAAACTTATTTTTTTTCTTATGGCAGCCATATTTGATTTACACATATTCGGAATCAGTATTTTTTTCTGAGTAATTTGGTATGCCATATGTCATATTTAAAAAAATATAAAATAATTTGATTTTACAAACTAACATTGGACTTTAAGAGATGTAAATTGTCAATAACATAAATGTAACTATTTAAAATATTAAATGTAAAATAAATCTTAACACATATGTATTTACAGTTTACATCTATTCAAGGCCATTTTTGGTTAGTAAAATAAAATTATTTTTATTTTTCTTAAAATATTACGTATGATATATCAAATTACTCAGAAAAATACACTAATTTCGAATATGTGTAAATCCAATATGGCTGCCATAAGAAAAAAATAAGTTTGATTCATTTTCGGTCAATCCTTTGGCGAAAAAAAATATTCATTAGTTTTACTGCATTGTACCCAAAAAGTTGTCTCTACTAAGTCAGAAATTTTTTTTGGTACCACCGAAAATAACGAAATTATAGCCATATTTTGAAAATCGCATTTTCTTGTTTTTTCAAGATAGCGTTAGAACGATGCGATATTCAAATTTTTTGTAAATGAATTATTAATATTCGAAAAAAGCTCTACTACTTTGTCTATTTAACCGACTTTCTATCTCCAATAATAGCAAAGATAACGTCAAAATGGGACACCCTGTATATTATATACATATACATATATATATATATATTTTTATTTTCTTCATTTCTTAAACAATTAACAATCGCTCTTTACTATCTACACACAAACTTTTTGTAGTAACCGAAAAAAAATTATTTTCAATTTTTTTTTAAATATCATCAATTTTAATAAATCATAGAGACTATTTTTTTATATTTATTTCTTACATAAAAAATGTCAACTTACCTCTACCTCTACCATTACAATCATTAGTACCCGAAATATATTTTTTTTAAATTTGTTTTGAAAATATGAGTAATCTTTTGAAATTTTGTTGTTTTGGAACGAATCGCCGTAGCTAGCTTATATTTCTTACACAATTAAAAATGGCTATTTATTATCAACACTCCAACTTTTTTTGTAACAGAAAAAATTTATTTTCAAAAATCAATTTTGAAAATATCAATAATCTTAGTTAAATTGTAACAAAACATCGTAAAGTCTTCATTTTGTTTTAGTTTTTATTACATTTCTTACACAGCAACATAAAAATCTAAATTTGAAATTTTTTAAATATATTTATTGTATAAGAAAATGGCAAGCACCGTATTTTATTTTGAATACATTTTTACATCAAAGAAACTGAAAAAAGACACAACTTTAAGAGATGTTGTCGTGGGTTTTTGCATTATAAAATGGTAAGCTGAAATATGTGTAAAATGCTCTTTGAAGCATTAGGAATGTTATGTTATACCAAAATGCAAATTTTATTTTCAAATGAATGAATGGAATTAATGTTTGTTGAATAATATTTAAATTTTAAATAAAAATGCTTGGTAAAACCACGTTTTCGTCGTTTTCCATTAAAAATTAATATGTAGTAAATTTTATATTTTAATGGAAAATGATGTAAAATTCTCATAATAATTAATGTCAAGAAAGTCGTTTGGAATTTTATTGTGTCTTTTAACTTTTTTTACACCATTTTATTGGGCAGTATAAGAAGAGAATAGCAATTATTGATAATGCAAAGGCTGTAAACGCGTTCTAGAGTGGCGTTATAGAGACTGGGGGAATTTCAGTATTCCAGTATTTCAGTATTTCAGGAGTTAAATCGTTGGTGTGGCCGCCTACCGTCTAGTCGACATGCTCTTTCCGCAGGAAAAGCGGAAAGCGCGCTTAAACTGACAACAGACAGAACGAGGAATGAGATGAAACTGCTGAAAACTGGAAAGTACTCGCAGTAGCAGTCAGTGGCAGTCAGTTGCGCTTCACGTTTCAGATAGAACACGCGTAGCTAACACCTCGTGAAACACTACGTTCTGTTCAAAATAATTATGAGTGATCATATCCTAAAAATTATTTATTATACCATCTAAATCTCACGAGATTTTAAGGTAAATAATAAGGAATAATCTACTTTATTATCCCAAAAATCATGAAACATACCGTTTTTATAAAAGTTTCTGAATAAAATTTTTTAATAATAAAATTTTACTGGTGAAACCTTCAAATGAATTAAGGAAATTTTATACGTTTAGTTCGGTTTATTGAAAAAGTTTAAATTAATTTTCTTGTGCCAAAATACAGTGAACTATAAATTAAACGTTTGTTCGAAACTTTTATAAAATTCCAGAAGATTTTATACACGATTTTCTAAAAAATATCAATAAGTATATAAATCAAGTTAAAAATATCATTTGAAATGAACCTGGCGTAAGTTAATTTTAGTGTTCACTAATCCTGCCAAATAATTTATTTCAATATTAACGCTTGATTTTTGCGGTTTTAATTTCCTTATTTTTGTACACAGAATAATCTCGTGCCTATCATATTTTCTTTTTGTAAGTCAAATCAAATACTCATACGACAACAGTATAATGGGCACACAATCGTTCGTTTGCAATTTCGTTTTTTTGTTTTTTATGCTAAATAGGGTGCTCAACGGCCTCAACTATAACTCATGAACTACTTAATATTTTTGTACCAAATTTTGTTACCATTTAAAAATATTTATACTGAACAAAATAAGAGAAAATAATTACAAAATATTAACAGTAACTGTATTTTTAAGGCGCTTAAAGTACTCCTATTTTACAGTAAAATTTCCTTAAATTTTACCTAATTTTTAAAGCGTTGTAAAAACTTTAAAAACACACTTAAAATAAAAAATAAAAATGTTAACTCTAGCCAAAACTCTTTTTTATATTACAAAAAAAGAAATTTTAGAATAGCTCCACTGAAAAAAAAGTTATAACAAAAACCAAAAATATCGCTTAAATTTTTCGACTAACCTCTTAAATATTCTCGATCTTAGTTACGGACTTATAATAAAATTGGAATATTTTTAGTGCATGAGTTGGTATTTAGTAGTGAAATTATTCAGGGTATGGCAGTAAATCGGCTCACTGTTAGGATTTTGGAAACTGAGCGGGAGATTTGGTTAAATTAATCAAGACGCAATTTAGATTTCAGGCGATGTTTGCTACTTTATAAAGGAGAAATGAAAACCTTACGTGCAAAAATGAAAATAAAATTCTAACCCTTATTTCTTTTCTCAATTCACGTACTTAATTAAAAAAGCTTGGATGTATTTTTTTGATTAAAAAAAAATCTCACCACAATTTTTTTGTACTTATTACTTACTTTATGATTGCTACAAATTTTAATTATAAATCTAACAATAATATTTGATTTATTTCTAATAATAAAATTAAGTGAAGTTTTTTTAATTTCATCAAAAATTTAGTGCCTCAATTATGCCGTTTAGTGCTTTCATAATGATTATGGCAAAATTAAATTTTATACTCTTGCGAAAATAATGAATCATCTCATCGTTTCTTTGCATAATTTTTAGTGCTTCGATTGAACTAAATAGTGCTCTCAAAAAACTAAATAGTAATTATAAAAAAGTAAGTAATAATTTAATACTTCTTATATCCGCATTTTTTTTTTCAAAATTTAAATTATTAAAAAAAATCAGAATATTCTACACTTTCACAACTAGCGTTTTTTCATTATGAATCGCTAGTGCTTCGTTTGTGCTGATTAGTTCCAAAAAACAATTAAAAATATTTATTACAAATGAGGCATTAAGGAACGATAAAGAGCGTATTAATTTAATGCGATAATAAATTGATTAAAAAAAATAAATAATTTTGGTTGTTAAAAGAAAAAATAGGTAAAAATTCGGTAGGCTTCGGAAGGTAAAACTTTTTTTATTAATTTAGTAGTTGAATCAAAAGTAGCGGCACTAACCAGCACAAACGAAGCACTAACAATTCACAAAGAAAAAATAATTTTAATTAAAAAAAATAAAACGGTTATAACTTTCGTAAAAATTTAAATTTTGAAAAAAATGTTACGGCACTAACCTGCACTAACAATCGAAAGAAATTAAATTAATCAACAATTTTTGCTAGATGTCACAGCTTAAAACGTATATTGCACTTTTATTTTATCATTTGTTTTTAGTTTTTGTGAGAGCACTATTCAGCACAATCGAAGCACTATGAAAATAATTAAAGAAGTGATAAAACTTTTCATTATTTTTGCTGATTATAAGTAATCCATAAAATCCGATTTTTGTTTTATAGTGCATTTTTAGTTTTTTACAATACTCCAAAAATTTCCTAAAAACTATTTTTTCAGTAAGTTTTTTATAACTTCGTATATCAATTTCGTAGTTTTATTAAGTTAAATATTGAATCAAAAGATGCGGCACTAACTAGCACAATCGAAGCACGAACAATTCACCAAGAAAAAAATAAATTAAAAAAAATGTTGGTTGCCAAAAGGTAAAACGGCTATAACTTTTTTAGTTTTTAAAATTTTTAAAAATTGTTTCGGCACTAACCAGCACAAACGATGCACTAACAATTAATAAAGAAAAAGTATATTTAATTAAAAAAAAACAATGTGTTAAAAGATAAAACGGTTATAACTTTTTTAATAATTATAATTTTGAAAAAAGTAATTTACGGCACTAATTAGCAAAAATAAAAAGCATTAACAATCGAAAAAAAATTGAAATTAATTAATAATTTTCCCTTGCTTAAAACATATATTGCACTTTTATTTTATCATTTTTTTTTTCGTTTTTGTGAGAGCACTATTCAGCACAATCGAAACACTAGTAAATTAGTTAAAGAAGTGACGAAACTTTTCATTGTTTTAGCTAAGTGAGAAGTAAGTCAAAAATTTCGTAATTTGTTTTATATTTTTTACAGTGCTCCAAAAATTTTCCGATAATTTTGGCCTAATTTTTAGGGCGTTGTCAAAAGTTTAAAAATATACTTAAAACAAAAAACTACTTATTCAATTCGTTTCTTATTACAAATTTCGTCGATTTATTAATTTAAATATTGAATCCAAAGCACTAACTAGCACGAACGCAGCACTAACAATTCACTAAGAAATAAATTGAATTAAAAAAAATCGTTGAATGTCAATAGATAAAACGGCTACATTACTTTAATTTAAAAAAATTTAAATAAAAAATAATTACGGCACTAACCTGCATATACGAAGCACTAAAAATTGAAAAAAAAAATTAATTAATAATTTTAGCTAGATATCAACGCTTAAAACCTATGTTTTACATTTAGTTAATATTTTTTTAGTTTTTGTGGAGGAACTATTTAGCACAATCGAAGCACTAGTGCCTTTATAATGATAATCAGCAAATAAAGAGAAAAAATTATGGAAAAATTAAATTTTATAGCTAAGCGAAAATAAAGAAACATTTCGTTGTTTTTTTTATAATGTTTTGGTGCTTCGGTTGAACTGGATAGTGCTCTCAAAAAAATTAATCAATAATAAAATAAAAGTGCAGGTTTTAAATTTTAACCGCTTGCGAAAATTATTAATTTATTTCATTTATTTTCTTTGCTTTATTTATCCATTTTAGACCCGCAATATTTTTCTTCCAAATTAAAAAAAGTTACTACTGTTCCACCTTTTCACATCCAGCGTTTTTTATTTTTGTCAATCGTGAGTGCTTCGTTTGTGCTGAATAGTGCTAAAAAACAATTACAACTTAGTTTTTAAAAAATTTTATCACAAATGAGGCACTAACGATAAAGAACATATTTATATAAAAAAATAAGGTTGTTTGACAAAATTGAAGACAGTGTTAACTTTTTAATTAAAAAAGTTAAGACACTTACCTGCACAAATTAAAAGCTATAAATCGGTGGGCATCGATAGGTAAAACTTTTTATTAATTAAGATATTGAATCAAAAGTAGAGGCACTAACCAGGGCACAAATATAGCACTAACAATTTACAAGGAAAACATAAATTTGATTATAAAATATATATAATATAGCTAAAACTCTTTTAATATTTAAAATTTTGATAAAAATAGTTACGGCACTAAATTTCAAAAATGATGCACTAACAATCGAAAAAAAAAAAAAATTAAACTAATTAATGACAGCTTAAAACGTATACTGCACTTTTATTTTATCATTTTTTTTTTAGTTTTTGCGAGAGCACTATTCAGCACAATCGAAAATTAGTTAAGGAAGTGACGAAACTTTTCATTGTTTTTGCTAAGTTTATGTAAGTCATAAATTGCGTTTCGTATTTTAAATCTATTTTTAATGTTTTACAGTGCTTCAAAAATGTCCTAATGGAATTAAAAAAAATGTTGATTGTTAAACGGTAAAATGACTAAAGTTTATTAAATTGTTACGGCACTAACCAGCACAAACGAAGTGCTAAGAATTCACAAAGAAAAAATAAATTTAATCCAAAAAAAAATTGATAAGTGTCAAAAGATTATATCTTGATAATTAAAATTATGAAAAAAATAGTTACGGCACTAACCAGCATATATGAAGCACTAAAAATCGAAAAAATATAAATTAAATAATAATTTTCGCTGGCTATCAATGCTTAAAACCAATGTTTCACCTTACTTTAATATTTTTTTAGTTTTTATGGAGGCACTATTCAGCACAATCGAAGCACTAACAACTTAGTTAAAGAAGTGACGAAAGTTTTCATTGTTCTTGCTAAGTTTATGTAAGTTATAAATTGCGTTTCGTATTTTAAATCTATTTTACAGTGCTTCAAAAATTTCCTAATATTTTTGTTTAATTTTTAGGGCACTGTCAAAAGTTTAAAATATACTTAAAACGAAAAAAAGAAACGAAAACTTCATTTATAGTTTAACTAATTTCTAGTGTTGTAAAAAAAACTATTTTTATAACGTCGTAATTAAATTTGGGCGTTTTATTAAAGTAAATATTGAATCAAGAGGTGCGGCACTAACCAGCACAAGCGAAGTACTAACAATTCACAAAGAAAAAAAATTTAAAACATGTCAAAAGGTAAAACAGCTATAACTTTTAGTAATATTTAAAAGTTTTGAAAAAAATATAATTATGGCACTAACCAGCGAAAATGATGCACTAGCAGTCGAAAAAATGGAAATAAATTATTAATTTTCGCTAGCTGTCACAGCTTAAAACGTATAAATTTTATTTTATCATTTTCATTTTAGTTTTTATGCGTCCACTATTCAGCACAATCGCAGCACTATCAAATTAGTTAAAGAAGTGTCGAAACTTTTCATCATTTTTGCTTAGTGGGATGTAAGCCATAAATTTCGTTTTTTTGTTTTAAATTTATTTTTAATTTTTTTACAGTGCTCAAAAAAATTTCCTAAAAATTTTCTTATTTTTTAAGGCGCTGTAAATAATGTTTCAAGATTTATACCTTAAGTTATTGGCAGCATTAGAAAAAAAACTATTTTTCGAGTAAAACTTTTTTTATTATTTAAGATATTGAATCAAAAGAAGCGGCACTAACTAGGACAATCGAAGCACTAACAATTTATTATTCACCAAAAAATGAAATTAAAGAAACTGTTGATTGTCAAACGGTAAAACGGCTACAATTTTTTAAATTAAAAAAAAATTGTTACGGCACTAAGCAGCACAAATGAAGCACTAAAAATTCATCAAGAAAAAATAAATTTAATTTAAAAAAAATCGATGAGTGTCAAAAGATAATATCTTGATAATTAAAATTTTGAAAAAAAATAGTTACGGCACTAATCAGCATATACGAAGCACTAACAATCGAAACAAAAATTAATTAATAATTTTGGCTAGCTATCAACGTTTAAAACCTATGTTTCACCTTTATTTAATATTTTTTTTAGTTTTTATGGAGGCACTATTCAGCACAATCAAAGCACTAATAAATTAAATAAAGAAACGACGATTATTTTTATTTTTAGGTGGGAAGTAAACTATAAAATTTAATTTTGCCATAATTTTTTTTCTAGTTATTCGCCGATTATCATTAAAAATGCACTAAAGTTTTGATGAATTTAAAAAAAACGTATTACATTATTTTCGCCAGAAAAATTAGACTAAATCATCGGTTTACAGGTAAAATTCATAAATTACTAATTATATTTTGGAGAAAACAAGGATTTTGATAATGAAAATTTCTAAAAAAAAACAAATCTTTACATTTTTAGAATTTTTTGGTAAATTAAATATTATTGATTTTGACAATGTTCAGATTTTTCATTTTTTTCGGAGATACTTATTGTTAAAATTTTCTTATTTTTTGAATTTAATAAATAATGTCTTAAAATCTATCAAAAAACCAATTTTATCGTATTATTGTGAATTTAAAAAAATCCGAAAATTAGGAAAATGTATATTTGTGCAGTCAATAAATTAATATCTTTTTTTAAAAAAGGAAGATTTTGAAATTATTTGAAGTGTAAATTTTCGAAAAATTGGTTTCGATTTTTCTTTGAAGTTTTAAAGGAAAATAATCAATAAGTAAATAAACATCAACGCTTTTAACTTTTATTGTCGCCAATACGCA
Source organism: Stenus bimaculatus (assembly GCA_963971135.1). Classification (NCBI taxonomy): domain Eukaryota; kingdom Metazoa; phylum Arthropoda; class Insecta; order Coleoptera; family Staphylinidae; genus Stenus; species Stenus bimaculatus. The sequence continues at coordinate 26,021,511 of OZ020186.1, read as the reverse complement.
ATACATAAAAATAAAATAAACTTTAAGGGCCATTTATGTTACTCGCGCCGCGCACCGATTTAAAAGCTAAATACCCAATTTAAATAAATAATAACAACAATATACTCAGTTTAACATAATAATTGAAAACTATTGTATATATTATTTATGTTTATGAGTTTTTTTATTGCTGCATTTAAATTGGGCAACTTTTATTCAAAAACAACGTTTCGTACCGCACGAATAACTAATTAAAGAAATTTTTTTTTTGGCATGTTTATGGTACCAATCGATTCACATTTTATGGCTTAACAAATTATCACAAGTTTAACATCGGGCGTTAATTGGTTTTTGAGTAATTTTACTGTAAATTAGGAGTACTTTAAAGGCCTTAAAAAATACAGTTACTGTAAATATTTTTTAATTATTTTCTCTGATTTTGTTCATTATAAATATCTTTTAATGCTACCTAAATTTGGTACAAAAAAATTAAGTAGTTTATGAGTTATTTATGCGGGCATACTAAAAAAAATGACTTAATTCACTCTGTCAAACTGGTATTATTTAATATTAAATTTATTGGATTTTTTTACATATTAAAGTTAAATATAGAAAGTTTTTGAAGTTTGAGTGGTCAATTTACGAGCTTTAAGTAAAAGAAATTTACAAGTACTTTGTAAAATCACAACCTATCTACCCCCATCAACCATTAAATCCACTCACTAATTTAAACTTATAGCCCTTAAATCCAGTGTAATGTCAATTCCCACTGTAAGTTGGGATACCTCTAGAGTTATTCTTCTCTGTCGCCGATATTAAACCCGTTATCATCAACTTTCGGACTATTACACAACTTTCATTGCAAGAGCAACGTTTATGAACTCGAATATTTTACAAAATAGCTTTTAATAAGCGAATAATCTTAGAATAACTTAATTAATGTCGAAATTTCGTAATTTACAAATATCAAATTATCAACATCAATACACAATTATTGTAAAACTTAAGAGTCATTTTTGAGTATGCTAAATAGGGTGCCACGCCCGCATAAATAACTCATAAACTTCTTAATTTTTTTGTACCAAATTTTGGCAGCATTAAAAAATATTTATAATGAACAAAATCGGAGAAAAGAATTAAAAAATATTAACGGTAAGTGTATTTTTTAAGGCCCTTAAAGTACTCCTACTTTACAGTAAAATTACTCAATCAAACCCCGATGTTACACTTTTCCAAATTTGTTAAGCCATAAAATATGAATCGATTGGTATCATAAACATGCCAAAGAAAAATTTCTTTAATTAGTTATTCGTGCGGTACGAAACGTTGATATTGAACAAAAGTTGCCCAATTTAAATGCAGCAACAATAAAAACTCATAAACATAAATAATATGTACAATAGTTTTCAATTATTATGTAAAACTGTGTATATTGTTATTATTTATTTAAATTGGGTATTTAAATAATAGATTTAAATAGATTTGACTGTTTATAATAATAATAATAATCTCTATTGTGCCAATGAAACAAATTTATCAAAACTAAGTTTACTGAGTGGAAGTGGAAATGTGTGAGTTCTTTTCAATCTTAATGCATTAAATCACTTTTATTCCTGGTTTCGCGTTTGTGAACTTTTTTGCGAAAATGACAAGTATATAAATATTTGATTTTACCTGAATAATAAAAGTGTAAAATGTAAAAGCATGGTAGAGTCAGTATGTTATATTTTCAGAAAGACTGTTGACAGTCCTCACGATATCCGATTCCGGCAACTATTCTAACCGCGCGTCTTTGAAGACCAAAAAATTCATTTTGTGGAGCTACAATGTCCCCACGCGATTAAGCTATATAGCATTTGGGATTGAAAAGAAAGTATGCAGAATGCAGTTTTAAGCGCATCTCTAGATACGGGATTTTGTAAATTACGTAGGAGAAAATCATCAGAGCACAATCTTTTAGCTAAAAAATCTATACTAAAGTACCTGATATTGAGAATTAACTATATATATTTTTACCTCGTGTAACTCAAAGAGGCTTAAATTCAAGTTAGCCTATCCAATCCCCAACATTTTCAGTATAAGGCTCGATGCTCACTGGCGCCATTTTAACGTTAGAATACAAAGGAAAGATTGACTCGAATTCTATAAAATCTAACGCTTAGACTTCACGAACGTCCTCCAGCGAAAATTACTTCGTTTATCACGTGTAACTCGATCTGGATTGGATTTAATAGTGATCAACTGAATCCGCATTTATTCCGAAATAAGCACGTCCGATTGGACTGGATTGGATTGATGAATCAGATCGGAAAACATGCGGATTTAGTCAATCGCTATTCAATCCAATCCGGATTGAGTTACGCGAGATATATTAAAAACATATAATAATAAGTGGGATTGATTTGAGTTACTAGAAAATCAGGCTACTTATCTTGTAACCTGTTATTTGTCTATTCTCGGCAATTTTCACTCACCGAATTATTTTATAATAAAATTATTTATAGTAACGGTGGATTGGGGTTTAGGATAACAGCTACAACTCTACTAATTTATTTTCGCGACTAAGTTCGGTCGAATTTCAACCTTTTTTAAGCTGCTGAAAATTATAGGTGAGTACTGGTCAATATAAAATAGTCAACAACGGTTAACACGTGGTTCATAGGATAAATTACAATTTATTTTGTTGTCTTTAACCCTTATCCATCGTTTTTATAACTATAAGGTCATTACTACCAACCATAAATTGGATCACCAACTGCTTTTTGTATTTTTCGATCTCCTTTCAATATACTTATTTTCTCTTCAGTTTGTAACTAGGTCAAATTTGGCTTGAAAAGTGTCTCAGAATGACTTTAATCGAAAAAAAGTTTTAGTTTACATGACTTGAGCAAGCCACGCTTGAATTGAAGCTCCTTAAGTTACGAGAAAATGACTATGTTTTAATGTTTATCTCGCGTTACTCAATCTGGATTGAATCGCGATTGATTCGAGTCGCAGTGGTGAATCTAATCCGACGTGTTTATTTCGAAAAATTGCGGATCGAGTCAATCGCTATTCAATCCAATCCGGATGGAGTTACACGCGATAAATGAAGTCATAAGCGTAGAATATGAAATGAGTAAAACTTTTACCAATTTTATTTATAATTTCAACAAAGGTCAATTATTATGTGTATTTCGCTCATAATACAGACGAAAATCCCATTTTCATCAGCTACGGGGTACAATTTAAACGTAAATTCTACTTTAGTGTGTAATACATTACTAAGTTCATAACATTTCACCAAAGGGCGTTTAGAAGCTAAATGTCGACAATAACCTTTCTATCTTTTGAACTAAATTTCCTCGAATCGATTCAAATTTAATATTTAATATTTTTGATTCTTATCACTTTTTATTCTTTTTTTGGTGAAACGCAAATGCGTCGAACTGCTAAATTTTCGAATCGCAAATTGCAAATCCGTAAAAACCATTACCGTAAAAACGTCGAACGTAAACGTAAACTCACAGAATGCAAAAATGTCGAAACGCGGAAAACAACGAACGTAAAAATGTGGAAATGCATACATGTCAAATCCGAAGTATCCCGAACGAAATGAATTTGGACAAACACCATAAATTATAAATTATTTACGGATAAAAGGTTAGGTTAGGTTTATTCCTATTTATTATTCGCAAATATTTAATAATTTAAGGTTTTTGTCCAAATTGATTCTATTGGGGATACTTCGGATTCGATGTTTTTGCGTTTCGACATTTTTGTCCATAATGTCCGAATTGTTCGAAATGTCCGAAAAGCTTGAAATGTCCTAAGTGTCCGAAATTTCCGAAATGTCCGAAATGTTCGAAATGTGCGAAGTGTGCGAAATGTCCGAAATGTCGGAATGTCCGTTCGAAATGTCCGAAATGTTCGAAATTTCCGAATGTTTTATTTAAAAAATCACTAATTATATCAAGTATACCTAAATTCATTTTTTAATTATTTTTACACACTAGTTTAGTTAGTTTAAAGGTGTTTGTCCAAATTGATTCTATTTGGGATACTTCTGATTCGATGTTTTTGCGTTTCGACATTTTTGTCCAAAATCTCCGAATTGTTCGAAATGTCCGAAATGCTTGAATTGTCCTAAGTGTCCGAAATTTTCGAAATGTTCGAAATGTGCGAAGTGTGCGAAGTGTGCGAAGTGTGCGAAATGTCCTAAATGTCCGAATGTCCGAAATGTTCGAAATGTCCGAATGTTTTATTTAAAAAATCACTAATTATATCTAATATACCTAAATTCATTTTTTAATTATTTTTACACACTAGTTTAGTTAGTTTAAAGGTGTTTGTCCAAATTGATTCTATTTGGGATACTTCTGATTCGATGTTTTTGCGTTTCGACATTTTTCTCCAAAATCTCCGAATTGTTCGAAATGTCCGAAATGCTTGAAATGTCCTAAGTGTCCGAAATTTTCGAAATGTCCGAAATGTTCGAAATGTGCGAAGTGTGCGAAATGTCCTAAATGTCCGAATGTCCGAAATGTTCGAAATGTCCGAATGTTTTATTTAAAAAATCACTAATTATATCTAATATACCTAAATTCATTTTTTAATTATTTTTACACACTAGTTTAGTTAGTTTAAAGGTGTTTGTCCAAAATGATTCTATTTGGGATACTTCGGATTCGATGTTTTTGCGTTTCGACATTTTTGTCCAAAATGTCCGAATTGTCCGAAATGTCCGAAATGCTTGAAATGTCCTAAATGTCCGAAATGTCGGAAATGTTCGAAATGTCCGAAATGCTTGAAATGTCTTAAATGTCTTAAATGTCCGAAATGTCGGAATTGTCGTAAATGTCGAAAATGTTCGAAATGTCCAAAACGTCCGAAATGTTCGAAATGTCCGAATGTTTTATTTAAAAAATCACTATTTATATCTAATATACCTAAATACATTTTTTAATTATTTTTACATACTAGTTTAGTTAGTTAAAAGAACAACATCTTTTAATATAATTAAAAGTTGTTTTTCTTTTTGAATCTGGTTCAGTACAAAGAGGGAATTTTACATATTATCTAAACCGTTCACGTAGTCGACGTATGTCATGTATATCCTGTATATCCTGTAATCCTTTGATTATCTCTTATAAACCGGTATAAATATGTATTTCAATTATTTCATTTCATAACTATGATATGTTTGAGCTGATTATAAATTTATATTTAATTTAAATAATATTAATAATTTCTAAACGAATTAAAACATTATTTTAAAATTAATTTTTTTGTTATATGTATTAATTATCCAGTGGTCACTAACTAACTGTCACTTGCATGAAATTGGAATAAAGTTTGTTAGTTTCATGGTTTTCGTATTCGTGAACAAGTCAATTTAATTGTACATTTGATCGTTAGTTGACAAATCAGTTTTAGTAAAATTATACCAAATACAACTTGTTCAAATTAGTTACCCTATACATGTACTTTATAAAAGTTGTACCAAAAAAATAAAGTTTAATGATAAAGCATAAAATATAAAGAGAATAATAAAATATTTCATAAATAAAATAGATAAGAAATAGCTTCAAAAATACAGTTAAAAGACTTTATAGGAAATTGCCTAAACCTTCCTATCTGTTAGCGTTGGTAACGCTATCGATTAAATAAGCTTATTTTATAGCATGATTTGTAGCTGAATTTTATTTCAAAACCCTAATTTCTATTGATAGTTTAATTCTGCTCCAATTAGGCCCGGGCTTAACATGTATGAATTTAACACTATCTATTTTAACAAAATAAGTTTTCACCTTTGAGGTTGAGTTATAGGTAATAAAAAAATTAATAAAAACATACTCGGCGTTATTTATCGGGTAATATCAGATATGTAAAAAATGTAAGAAATATCGGAAATGCCGGAAATGTCAAAAATATCCGAAATATCTGAAATATCCGAAATATCCGAAATATCCGAAATATCCCAAATATCCGAAATATCCGAAATATTCGAAATATCCGAAATCGTCCAATATCTTTGTTACCAATCTTCAAAAATTATTGAAAAATTGGTTGCCAATAAGATATCTGTATATTTTGAAAGATATGACTTATTTATCCACCAACAATTCGGATTCAGAAAAAATTCTTCTACTACTGATGCTATAACATCTTTTATATTAAAGACAATTCAATGCTTCGAAAAAAATGAATACTCTATGTCGACCTTTTGCGACTTAGCAAAAGCGTTTGATTGTGTATCACATTCAATCTTATTAGAAAAGCTAGAATCATATAGCTTTGATACAAATAGCATTAAATTCATGAAGTCATACCTTGAAAATCGGCGGAATGTTGTGTACATGAATAGGATGAAAGTCACAATGGGTGTTCCTCAGGGATCCATACTTGACCCGCTCCTTTTTTCAATATATATTAATGATTTGCTACAGAACGTTGATTATGTGAACTGGATATTCTTCGCCGATGACGCAACAATTTCTTGTAAGGGTAATCAAGTTTCAAGACCTAGTAACTATCAATACAGAGGCACTCTCCAAAGCAAACGATTGGATTAAAAGAAATGAATTGAAGATAAATGAAGAGAAAACAATCAAAATGATGTTTACACTGAAAAAGCATAACTGGGACAACCCAGAATCTGTAAAATTTCTTGGAATTAATTATACATTGATGTGCAACAAGCTGTCAAGGAATATCTTTGTTCTACGTTCATTATCGAACTGTGTCTCACAAAAGGTGCTAACTACTGCTTACTACTCGTTATGTCATTCTTTGATGTCCTATGCCATTCTGGTGTGGGGTCATGCTGCTGATGCGTACAGGGTTTTCAGGATGCAACGTAAAGCTGTTAGAGTGATTGCTGGAATTAGCTACAGAGAAGACTGCTCACATGAATTTAAAGAACGTAAAATACAAACACTTCAATCCGTATTCATACAGCAATGTCTACTGTATGTTCATCGAAATTTGAATCAATTTGAGAGATACATGCTGATATTCACCAAAACTCGGAAGCGAGATGAAATCAGGGGCGACTTCTGCAAGCTCACCAAATCGCAGATAGGACCAAACTTCATAGGACCACACCTATATAATATAAAGGAAAAATTTTATTTCAACTTTAAGAAAGAGGTCTCTAGGGTCCTTATTGAATCAGCACCGTACTCTATACAAGACTTTTTTGATATAGACTTAAGTCAAGCTTTTTAATAAAATGTGATATACCTATGATAAAATGCAATTTCTGTAAATCTACGTTATATACTTTACCTTCGTGTTATTTAATTTTTAACTTATGTTAATTGTCCTTTTTATTATATTTTAATGTTTTTAATTCTATTTATATTCTATTTGCCATGCTGGAACAGCAGAGTAGTCTGAAGCATCGCATATTTCTCTTCCTGTTATCTTGAATATATTATGTTATACAATATATACAAAGTGTAAAGGAAAGAAAGAAATAAAGAATAAAGACGTGTTTCATCGAATTTCGTTTTTTGTTGATAATATTTATATGTGTCGAGAAAATACCCTTGTCGAAGAAAATGTCTGTCAATGAGAAGGTAGAGTCCAAGAAATCAACAGGAATCCTTTTTTATTGACAACACTATTTTTCCCACAATATCGTTTTATCGACTACAGTTTCATGGAAAATACCCTTTCATTGAGACGATCGATTTTTCGACAAGAATTTTATTGATTATACGATAAGGTAGATCAAAAAGTGATGTAGTACCCAAGAAACGACAATGTCAGGAAAATGGTAAGGATGAAAAGAGGGACATGACCTTTACATCGACATGGACGTTTCATCGACAACTATTTCATCGAGACACTATCTTTTCATCGACAAACCTTTTCTTCGACAAGGACGTTACATCGACATTACCCTTTGTAATACGTTTGTCGAAGAAAAGGTAGTGTCGATGAAAAGGTAATGTCAATGAAACGTATATGTTGATGAAAGAGTTGTGTCGATGAAAAGGTAGTATCCAGTTCCTGACTTATCATCATATTTTCTTCCAGTAACTTCTATTCATTTATTTATGTCTACAGACATTTTTAGGTTTCATCGACAATACACTTTCATCGACACCCTGTATATTATTCACTATTTTTTAAATAATTTTTTTATTATTCTGTTATTGCTTAAGTTGGCCTTTTATTGGTTTTATTATTATTATTATAAATTTATGGTTTACTTTATGGGTTGAATTTCCTCTACATTCCTCTAATTTTGAAAAATATTTTATAGCTTTTTGAATAATAATATTAAAGTTTAATAGCAAATAAATATTTGATCAGTTTATAGTTGTTAACGCCATCAAAACTTTAATGTCTTTAAATATTAGTTTTAATAGGTGATTTTTGTTTCAGATCAAAACAATAAAAGTAAATCGTTTCTACAATGGAGAAATATCTATAACGTGAAATCTCTACCATTACCCGGGTAATGTCGGGTTAAATGATATTAAACGGCACGGCTCGTTAAGCTGTAAAACTCTTCACATGAAACGAGCGTAAATTCAAGAACACTGTAGTTTCGATATGTGTACTCGTAGTGGTTTTTATAGTGAAGTTTGCTTTTGGTTAGTTTATAAACGATGGCTACGTCCTTAACTGGAGTGGGATTTCTTTGGGCTACTCTTTCTCTTGCAGCTGCCTTTCTTTGCTGCACTGGCTTTTATTTGCCCTTTTGGATTCAGGTGAGTTATTTGCAATTATAAACGAGTTCACTTCTTATACTAATAAAATTAATTACGCTTATAATAGTTATTACTTCCCCAAACAAACTACGAATAAACATTTCAGAAACTAGAAAAATTACTTCCCTTTGATTACATCCACCATCGTTAGTTTAAATAAACCTTTCTTTAAATTTCTACTTGATTTTCCTAGCTTTACTTTTCAAATGTAAACTTTATTGAGTTTTCATAAAATTAATACTGCTTTTAATGAAAATTGTTTAAAAATAATGTAATTAAGTAAGCATAAAAAAGGGTTTATTTTTTTACATAAATAACCTAACCATTTTATAAAATGTTATTACTAAGCTCGAATAAAAGGGCTTGCGAAAGTATTCGAAGTTTTTAAGCATGAAGATGAATAACATCCTTATTTTCCTATTTTAGATAAAGTTGGTTATTGTAGCAAGCTTTTAAGAACAGCAAAGCTTTTTGATTCGCTTTAGACAAGGTCTTTGTAGAATGCTTTAGTTTAGTGCATCTTTAAGGTACTTTATTATTCCACATAATTTAATATTTGGAGCAACCTACATAATGTTGTTGTATAATAAATTATAGCCTATAAAAACTATAGCTAGATAAAATTGATTTATTAATAATTTTCGTTTGTAATCCTTTCAAAGGTATAATGCAATACACGAATTCACTAAAGTAGTTCTAAATATCGTTCTTAAAACTCCTTGTAAAGTTTAATATTCTAACAGTCTCCTGTTTATTTAATGTTCTAAAGGCACAATGGATGAAATAAAATCTTCTTCGAGACAAGGTATAAAATTTCCACTTCAATCTATTTGTTTGCACTGTATTATTATCAGTTATCAGTAAATCGAAGACATAAATAAAATATCTGAGAAAAGTTATATACATAGAAACTGTTTTAAGTTTATAAGGTTTCTTATTTCAAATTACTTAAAGTGAGACTGCTATGAAGGATATGCATATCTAGAGAATCGATGACCAAAAACTCCATACACTCAAAAAACTCCAAAAACTCCAAAAATTCCAAAAACTCCAAAAATTCCGAAAACTCCAAAAAATCCAAAAACTCCAAAAAATCCAAAAACTCCAAGAACCCAAAAAACTCCAAGAACTGAAAAAACTAAAAATCTCTAAAAACTCCAAAAACTTAAAAAACTTGAAAAACTCCAAAAATTAGTAAAACATCAAAAACGAAATATTTTTAATAAAAATATAAAAATAACATATTAAATCAGAATTATTGTTTATTCCAATTCTTCAATTTGATTGAAAATAGAAAGCCTCATCCATAACTCCATTCTTTCTTTTAAATAATAAAATAAAAAAAACATATAAATGGGAAAATTATTCAAGAAAAAAAAGCTCATTTTGAAAATTACATAACATCAAGAAGTAACAAAACAAAGGCACTCTGGGATGTTGTCGGGCAACATAAACATAAAAGTAACGATGTTGAGAGTAGTATTGTTTTAAAATATGATAATTCTCTGATTGAAAAATCATCGGAGGTTGTTAATATTTTTGCTAATCACTATTTAAATTCTGTAAAAACTCTTGCAGATTCATTCATTAGTGTTACTTGTACATGTTTACCTAACCAATATAATTCCATGTATTTTGCACCTTTAAGTGTAAAAGAAGTTGAATCAATTATTAATGATCTGCCAAACTCTAAATCATCTGGTTATGATAACATACCCTCTTCTATTGTTAAACAATGCCCACCTGATATTACTGTTCTGTTTACCAAATTTTTAAACTTATCAGTTCAAGAGGGAAAGTTTCCTAATGCCTTAAAATTAGCGCATGTAACTCCTCTATTTAAACGTGGTAAGCCTGATGATGTCAATAATTATCGGCCGATTTCAATCCTTAGTACTTTTTTAAAAATTATGGAAAGGGCTGTCTATTAATTGAGTACTTATCGAAATATAATATTATACGTAATAACCAACATGGTTTTAGAGTTGGTTTCTCCACAGAATCTGCCACGTTATCTGTAGTTCAAAAAATTAATGACGGTTTAGACAGGGGATTAGAAGTCTTTGGGTTATTCTTTGATGTAACAAAGGCATTTGATCTTGTTAATTTTGATTTTGTCAGAGTCAAATTGGATAGGATGGAAATACGGGGTTCTATTCTTTTTTAGTCAACAGCAGATTTGCAGTTAAGCTTAATAATACAGTTTCTGAAATAAAGTCACTTGATCTTGGCACACCCCAAGGCAGCACTTTGGGACCCCTGATTTTCATTCTGTTTTCATTGAAGATTTGCCTCTGTCTATTACTGGAGGAGATGTATATTTATATGCTGATGATAGTAGCATAATCGTTTCTGCAATGAACTATAATGATGCTTATAATAAGGTCATCATGGTCTGCAATCAATTTCAAATATGGTGTGATCAAAACCACCTTATCAATAATCTCAACAAAACAGTAATTATTAACTTTTCAAACATCTACAAGAAGATTAAAGTATCTGATTTTAATATCAACAACCAATTTATTAAGGCCTCCAACTCAACATCCTTCCTAGGCACTATTATAGACAAACATCTACTGTGGCATGATCATATTGAATCACTATGTAACAAACTGAACAAATCTTATTATCTGATGTCTTCTCTTAAATACAATTTAAATAGAAGTGGTCTTATTTCAGTTTATTATGCTACTGTTTATTGAAAATCCTCATTTTTAATTGGAATTTGGCTTTAATATCAGGATTTATTTTCCAATCAAGAAATCCGCAACCTTTTGTTGATGGAGGATGTCCGAAACTGATAAGAGGCGTCCAAAATGTGCATTAAAATTTTGCTCATTTTTAAATATCACGCAGGTAATTCAGAAAAAATATCAGCCTCATAGCGTTGGTTTTCCAAAAGATAGTTGAACTTTTTAATTAAAATTATAGACCCATATATTTTCGAATCCTTTGTAAACATGGTATAACTCAGTTTGATAGACACCATAAGTAAAAACACGATCTTAATAAAAGTTGGTGAATGTTTGTTTGGTTTTTGGTTTTTTGACATCGATGCCTTGCCTTCTAAATAATACTGGCTTAAGGTGTTCCAAACACTGCTGATGTCATCAGGTAAAGTACTGTTTTTTTATAAAAATTAATTCTGGAGCTAATTCGTCACATTTTTCGACAACAACTTTGTAAATAGCTTCTTAACGAACCAAAGCAAAGGTGAAGTCCTAAGTATTCCTTCATCTTGTGCAACACCGATAATTCAAGGCACTGTAGCGAAATTCGATAATTTGATAATTTTCAATGGATGCTCCTCCAAAAACTGCAGCAGTTTTGTAAGGTTCTACAGTAAAATATTTAAAAGCAAGTTTTTTGGCATCAACCAATCTTATACACTTACCAATTTTAGTGATATTTTCATTAGCTTTACATCAAACTACTTTTACAGCATACCTTTTTGAATCTCGTTCAATGGATTAGCTACATTTTCAATCACAACTCGAAAACTATTAGATATTAAATGATTTTCAAATGGACCTAACCTTAAGACATATTTTCGAAATATTCGAAATTTAAAAAATTGCAACATTTTCAAAATTCAAAATAATTAATTGAAAATATTAAAAAAATGTTAAAATTTTCAAGAGTTCATATTAGTTTGAAATAGTTTAAGTGAGACCCCCAATTTTTGTTAGGTCAGACCCAGGTTTTTGGATTTTAATTAGGTCAGACATTCACTTTTGTTAGTTCAGACCCTTATTTTTGTTAGGTCAGGCCCTCTTTGTTTGTTAATTTTATCTTTTTTTCTGTTGGGTCAGAGCCTCACTATTTTGTTAGGTTAGGTTTTTTTAAATATTAATATTATTTTTCAGTTAAGAACCATCAAATTTTGGCGATATACAGAGCCGCCGAAGATTTTAACTAAATTATTGCTTACAATTCTAGATTAAATAATATTCGTGCAATTTGTTATTTGATGCATGTGTCGTCAAGCTTCTGCAAATGACAGGAAATATGCAGGATGCAAAAAAAACAGGAACTATTTTAAAGACACCACATGAAAAATCCATTATAACGACAATGTTTCAACCAACAGGAAAAAAAACATGCAAAAAAATTTAAACGAATTTAATAAAGTTAATCCAAAAATTAAGAAAAAAACAAATTGGGATTTTTTTAATGGGTGATGAAGAATAACTTTACCTTCATATTACACTCAGAATCCAAAGTAAAATTCCATAGTTTTTTTCAAAATCAGACCAGGATCAAAAAACTTTAAAAAAATTTAAAAAATTTTATTTTTTTATTCGAAAACAAAAATATGTAAAGGCTCAATTTTATATTAAAATTTAATAAAAATGAATGCATTTAAATGTAGCTTCAACCTAATGTATTTAAGTTAAGAAGGGGAAGGTGGTCTTAAAAATATCAAAAAACTGAAATAATATACAGATTGTACAATCACGCGCAAATATATCGAGGACATAAAAGAAAATTTTGACCAAACAACAAGCATTCGTAAATAAAAAAAAACTTGTAAATTTAAAGGAAAAATTACCTCAACATAAAGTGCATCCAAAAATGGAGATCAAACAAATTTTGATTATTTTAATGGATGATGAAGAATTTCCTTACCTTCAAACTAATTAGGAAAGTTAGTTAATATTTAAACTTAAATTAACCTAACCTATTAATTTAGATAAGCCTTCAAACAATTCACCCATAAATAGGGTCGACCATTAATTTTGGGTCAAGGTTCATAATTTCTGCATTTTAGGAGATTCTTAAGAAGTTCAGCTTATGTACCAGATATAACATAAATCACCTTTATTTTTCCAAAATTATGTGGACAAAAAATAAAGTGACTCCTGTTTTTTACATCCAGTATAAACAAATACTACTTTAAACAATTGAAAACATTTTTGCATCAAAGTAATTAAAGTCAATTAAAGCTGTGTGTATTTATAGAATCACAAAGAACGTTTTTGAAATTAAAAACACTACTTTTTTAAAGATTAATAAGCGTTTTAACATTTCAACACTTGCATAATAAGGCAATTATTTTTATAAAATTATAAGCGCTTCATGACCTAAATATAATGAAGTTGGGGAATAAAAGAAAAAAGCTGGATCCAGCCGGAACCAATTATAATCTACTTCTTTATGTGGATTTATCATAAAAACCAATTAAACTTTATATATTTAAAGAAGTGTCTTATAACTTTAAAAAATTCATGCAAAAATAAAATATTTTTATTAAAAATATTTATTTAGCTAAATATTATGATTACATTTCAATTAAATAAAGTAAATAACCATTAAATTTAACCAATAAAGTGTAAAGCAACAAATATTGAATGTAATTTAAAATCTGTATGTGTGAAAATGTATGATGTGTATGTTTCTGCTAGAGAATTCAAACGTTTCAATAGAGCCACCATTATGTGAATGTGCATACGTAAGGTGATATCCTTTATTTACAAACGGAATATCTTTGGTAAACGTCATAACTTGAGCTGACATCAAAAAGCCCTACCCAATTATTTCAGTCATTGAAGCTCATAATTGCTTGACTAAGTGGTATTAAATCGGTGATATTTTAGAAATATGGTCCATAAACCTCTGGAAGCAAGGTATAATAATACGCAATAAAATGGTTACTACTTCAAAAAAATGGTTATCGTGAGATCTTTAATCTGCTAGTCAAGGTCATGGCAATATTCCTAACTAGTGTGTCGCTAAGAATCGCAAAGCTTTTATTTGAAAAATTTTTCATAAAAATGCTTTATTTCAAAAATAAATGAGTGTTGCTGAACTTTTTGTGCACCCTGTATCATAGTTTGTTCATAAGTAATATTTTTTGTCTGTAAATTTTAAGACCCCCATCTGAAATACAATACAATAAAGAAAAAGTGCAATTTTTATTTAAAAAAAGCACAATAAACTAACAAATTGATTTGGTTGTAACTTTTGTGTGATTTTTAAGAAAAAAAAACGATGTTTTCGTTAAAATAAAGTTTAAGTGTAATAACTTTAAAATAAAACGATAGAAACTTTTCAAAAGTATCTTATTTATTAGATTTTACAAAAATACAACTAATAAAAAAGGTTTTTAATTTTTTTATCAAAAAATAAAAAAGTTGCAGCACGTTTTGTGTGATTTTTAAGAAAAAAAAAACGTTTTTTTCGTGTTTAAGTGCAATAACTTCCGAATAAATTGATGAAAATTTTTAAAAGTATCTAATTTATTAGATTTTATAAAAATACTAATAATAAAGAAGGTTTTAATGTTTTTTATCATGAAATAGAAAAGTTACAGCACGTTTTGTGAGATTTTTAAGAAAAAAACGATTTTTTCGTGTTTAAGTGCAATAACTTCCGAATTAATGGATGAACATTTTTGAAAGTATCTACTTTATTAGATTTTATAAAAATACAAATAATAGAAAAGGTTTTAATGTTATTTATCATGAAATAGAAAAGTTACAGCACGTTTTGTGAGATTTTTAAGAAAAAAACGATTTTTTCGTGTTTAAGTGCAATAATTTCAGAATAAATTGATGAAAATTTTTAAAAGTATCTAATTTATTAGATTTTATAAAAATACAAATAATAAGAAAGGTTTTAATATTTTTTATCATGAAATTGAAAAGTTACAGCACGTTTTGTGTGATTTTCAAGAAAAAAACGATTTTTTCGTGTTTAAGTGCAATAACTTCAGAATAAATTGATGAAAATTTTTAAAAGTATCTAATTTATTAGATTTTATAAAAATACAAATAATAGAAAAGGTTTTAATGTTATTTATCATGAAATAGAAAAGTTACAGCACGTTTTGTGAGATTTTTAAGAAAAAAACGATTTTTTTCGTGTTTAAGTGCAATAACTTCCGAATAAATTGATGAAAATTTTTTAAAAGTATCTTATTTATTGGATTTTATAAAAATACAAATAATAAAAAAGGTTTTAATATTTTTTATCATGAAATAAAAAAGTTACAGCACGTTTTGTGTGATTTTTAAGAATAAAACGATTATTTCGTTTTTAAGTGCAATAATTTCAGAATAAATGTGATGAAAATTTTTAGAAGTGCCTAATTTATTAGATTTTATAAAAATACAAATAATAGAAAAGATTTTAATGTTTTTTATCATGAAATAGAAAAGTTACAGCACGTTTTGTGAGATTTTTAAGAAAAAACGATTTTTTCGTGTTTAAGTGCAATAACTTCCGAATGAATTGATGAAAATTTTTAAAAGTATCTATAATATTAGATTTTATAAAAATACAAATAATAAAATAGGTTTTAATATTTTTTATCATGAAATAGAAAAGTTACAGCACGTTTTGTGAGATTTTTAAGAAAAAAAGGATTTTTTCGTGTTTAAGTGCAATAACTTCAGAATAAATTGATGAAAATTTTTAAAAGTATCTAATTTATTGGATTTTATAAAAATACAAATAATAAAAAAGGTTTTAATATTTTTTATCATGAAATAAAAAAGTTGCAGCATGTTTTGTGTGATTTTTAAGAAAAAAACGATTTTTTCGTGTTTAAGTGCAATAATTTCAGAATAAATTGATGAAAATTTTTAAAAGTATCTAATTTATTAGATTTTATAAAAATACAAATAATAAAAAAGGTTTTAATGTTTTTTATCATGAAATAGAAAAGTTACAGCACGTTTTGTGAGATTTTTAAGAAAAAAACGATTTTTTCGTGTTTAAGTGCAAAAACTTCAGAATAATTTGATGCAAATTTTTAAAAGTATCTAATTTATTGGATTTTATAAAAATTCAAATAATAAAATAGGTTTTACTATTTTTTATCATGAAATAAAAAAGTTACAGCACGTATTGTGTGATTTTTAAGAAAAAAAAAACGATTATTTCGTGTTTAAGTACAATAACTTCAGAATAAATCGATAGAAAATTTTCAAAAGTATCTAATTTATTAGCTTTTATAAAAATACAAATAATAAAAAAGGTTTCAATATGTTTTATCAATAAATAGAAAAGTTACAGCACGTTTTGTGAGATTTTTAAGAAAAAAAAAAACGAATTTTTCGTGTTTAAGAGAAATAACTTCAGAATATATTGATGAAAATTTTTAAAAGTATCTAATTTATTAGATTTTATAAAAATACAAACAATAAAAAAGGTTTTAATATTTTTTATCATGAAATAAATAAGTTACAGCACGTTTTGTGTGATTTTTAAGAAAAAAACGATTTTTTCGTATAAATAAAGTTTATGTGCAATAACTTTAGAATTAGTCGATAGAAAACTTCAAAAATATCTTATTTATTTTCATATTTTTAGTAGAAATCTTTAAGAAACTTCTTGAATTAAAAGAGATTTTTATAAAACTCACGATTTTAATTTAAAATGTATGTAATGTATAGTATTCTTAAATTATAACGAAAAATTTTAATACTTTAAAGTAATTTTCCATTAATGTTTTTTACTTAATTTTTATAAATTTAAGGCGAATTTATAACAAACTTTTCAATATTTAGCACATGAAAATGAAAACACTTTTTAAATTTCAATTAACTATTTATAATATTTTATTTTGTTGTCAACGAAATACAAAAAATCCAATAATTTATGTAAAATTTCATCAAATTTGTAAGTTCATTTAAATTTATTAATTTTTAATTTTTAAATAAATTTTTAATAAATTTAGAACAAATTTATCCAATATTTCGTGAAATTTTATACAATTCCACGATAATCCCATATTATGTAGCTAACTCAATTTTTGGTAAATTTTCATATTTTTAGTACAAAAGGCTTAAAATATCATACACTAATTGAAAGTTTTTACAAATATCATGTTTTTGATTTAACACATATTTTTTCAATTATAACTTATCTTCCCCTTATTTTGATATTTTTTTGGACAAAAATGCAAGTATTATTTCCTAAAATTTTATTTAATTTTAAGATTTTTGCTGTAAATTATTTTTAGGTCAATTGACTATTTAAGACATTTTATGAATTAATAGGATTTTTAATTTTAAGTTTAAAAATGAAAATTTTTTTAATACTTTAACTGATTTTTGACTTTTTGATTTTGATATTTTTAGTAAATTTTGTATAAATTTTCAATAAATTTAAAACATTTTACAAACTAAAATTTCAATCATTTTAAATACAATTTCTTAAATTTATTTAAGTTTCTCCAAATTTTAGTGAGTTTTTATGACGTTATGGACAATGTTGATATTTGCACTTGATTTTGGGAAAGTTTTATGTAACTTCCCAGTTTTTAGGTGAACGCCTTGTCGTACAATGCTGAAATAAAAAAAATTATAACCAAAGCAAACCCGAAGAATCCATTGGTGCACTTATTTTTTTCCGGAACAATCCGGAAGTACCCGGAATCGGAAGTAACTTTCGATTTTTAAATGGCAACATAGGTCGAGTATGGTATCGTTTGAAAGGTCTTTTAAAAAGAAACAACTTTTATTAAAATATTTTTGTAATATCTTGCATAATTAACAAATTAAACGAAAAAAAAATGCAAACAAGTGACCATTGGTCTCTTAAATTATGGAAAAGTCAAATCATTACCATCATCCGCAAATGGGCAAGAGAGAGATTTTTTTAAATTGAAACTCTTTTTTGCGTTTATCGCTTTATTCATTAAAAATAATCAACTTTTTTTTATTTTTTGAATTAAGGTAAATACGTAACCTAAAAAAGTTGATTATTTTTAACAAGCGAAGCAAAAAATACATGTTTCCATTTAAAAAATCATAATTGCCTCTACCCTTACCCATTGAGGATGATGGTAGTGTTATAATTTTTCCATCATTTAAGAAACCATTTGTCACTTGTTTGCTTTTATTTTTCGTTTAATTTGTTAATTATGAAAGATATTAAAAAAATATTTTAATAAAAGTTGTTTCTTTTTAAAAGACCTTTGAAAGATACCATACTCGACCTATATTGCCATTTAAAAATCCAAAGTTAGTTCCGGTTCCGGGCACTTCCGGATTATTCCGGAAAAAAATAAGTGCACCAATACATTCTTCGGATTTGCTTTGGTAATAATTTTTTTTATTTCAGCCATGTACGACAAGGCGTTCTCAAAATAAAAGGGGTGGACTTGTGGTCGGAGACACCCTGTATAAAATTTTAAGAAATTTTCATAATTGCATAAAATTTTTGCACGAATTAAAAGGAATTTTTTATAAATTGCACATTTTTTTTTGAGTTTCAATTGAGTTTTCAGCAATTTTTTGGGAAATTTTCGGTGGTAAAAATTAAAATTCAACTTATTTTTTATAACATTTTTGTTTATCATGAATATTCAATTATACAGGGTGTACAAAAAGTTTATTTTTGAAATAAAGTATTTCTGAGAAAAATGTTTCAAATAAAAGTTGTACGATTCTTATTGACGCACTATCTAGAAATATTGCCTATGACCTTGAACAGCAAGATGAAGGTCAGGCGATAATCACTTAACTTTTTAAATTGTCTAACTTAATTAACATTATGCCTCTTGAAACATAAATATAAAAGAATTCTTCATTATTATTATAAATTAATTGAATAAAGAGGAAGAACAAATAATGTCGAATTTTGTTATGTATCATAAAAAATACTTCCCCCTTCAACCGAATGACTTTTGGTACATTGATTTACGTTATGAAAAACACAGAAATGAGCTCGTTTTTAAACCCTATAAAAAGCTTTTATGTTTATGTAAATGTTTAACATTTTAATCCAGAGGAAAAAGGGTGATTCTTTGATGCCATCAATATTTTATAATATTTTTGGTTTGCATTTTTTGGGATAATACAATATTTTTTGTTTTCCATTTATTTTAAAAATACTTACAGTATAATCTCGCTATAAACTTGAAATAATTTTATATAACTTGATGTTAAAAAATTTGTATTAACTTGCAATTTTGAAACGTATATTGTACGTTAAAAACTATTCACTGAAAAGATTGATTACATGCCTGAAAGTAATAAAGCGGGAAAAAGAAAACAAACGAAGCGACACTTTACCACCCTAAGGGATTCATAAAGTTCCTTTTATTGTAAACAATTTCTTTTCTGAGTGGCTGCATTGGAGGCTACGATTTAAAAAATTGTTTTTTTCTCCAAGAGATTTTAGGAGGTTACGAGAAAACCATTTGTCGCAGTCTTTCATTGAAAATCGACAGTTTGAGTGAATAGATAAAGTGGGCTATAAATTAATTTAAAAAACTTTTATTTATTATTACTTGTCTTAAGATTTATCGTATTACACCAACATTAATCAATTTTATGTTATATTGGTTAATGTTTTTCAAATTTATCATTTAATTTCTTACACTTATTTTTATAAGATTTTTTTTAATAATGAAAATTCAAAAATAAAATAAAAAATTACTTCATGACATCAAAAATCTAAAAATTAAAAATTTTTGGAGAAAATAGCTCAGATAGGTCACTTTTTTGAAAGTTCGAAAAAAATTTTTTTCATAATTTTTGAAGTCGTTGGGCTTGATTTTGTCTCCCGATTTTCGTTTTCCCAATTTTCACAAAAAACCTTCGTATAAGCAAATTAGAATTTTTATCAAAGATAAAGACTTAAAATAGAAGCATTTTAAGTTGCGTGTCACGAAAATCGGTTAAATAGTTTTTACGAAAAAAATTCCAAAGTTTTTGTAAATTTTTAGAACAAATTCTACACTGGAGGGCGCATTTTGATACCACAAGAACCATTTTTCGATGAAGAAAAAGACACTGCAAGTTCTTAGCTATAAATAGTGTTAATCGGCCAAGTGATTCACCCAAAATAATGATTTATTCCGATTAATCAAAAATTTCATAGCAATTTCTTCGTCCAAAAGTGGAATGTTCAAATTTTCAACGTTTATTCGGTAATAGCTTCTAAACGAATAAAGATATCAAAACGAATCTTTTTTTTTGCGAGACCCTACGCAAAAATCTTTAAGATAAGCCATCATTCGTTAAAATCTAAGAAGGGGCAGTGGGCTAAAAAAAATTTTCAAAATCGCATAAATCAAAATTTCAAGACAATTTTTTTGTATTAAGGTTAAAACTTGATTTTGTGAGGCCAAATAACTAGTTACCAAGTTCCAATCTTTAAACGAAATTGTATTAAAGAATTGTTTTTAACTCCAGGTATAGTAATTTTTCATTTTTGGATTCCTTTGGGCAAAATTATTCTACGCGATGATATTTTTTAGGAATTTTGAAGAAAAAAATCCAGATGCTCTCGGACAAACCGGAAAAAATCGAGGATTTTTCTGCATATTTAAGGCCACAATTTAAGGTACATTGTTTTAAAATCGGTCGAGTTGTTTGGTAGCTATGATTTTTTTAAGTTGATCAAAAAATGTTCAAAAACGGTACTCCAATTTCAAACCGTACGAAAATGGCTTAAAATGAACTTTTCCGGGATAAAAATTCTCCTACGGGTTTTTCCCGTAATTCTTGTGCGTAAAAATACCTCTCCTGATTTTTTTCCATCGGCCGAAATCTTAGATTACGTTTTTCCGATTTTTCAGTTTTTCCGCTAAAAAACGCTTGATTTTGACGTTTTCGAAGAAATATTCGCCCTTTACGCCGGATTAACGTAGGAGGCTCGAAACTTTTGGAACTAGTAAATAAGGATGTTACAAATATAGGGGCCTAATTTCGTTGCCTTGATTCAAAATTCGGCGGAGCTGCGATTTTTCAAAGTCGGTGTGGTGGACGGTAGAAAAAAACCACGAAAAATATGACATTTTCGGGAGCGCTTTTCAAAGCTTTTTCCTTGCTCGAAAAAATTGAAATTTGAGCCGTTTGCGTGAAATATATTCCCCTTTAAGACGCTATAAAAATTTTTAAGATAGGTCAAAAACTTTACCCTCTGTTGTGATAAAACCCAACTCGCGGTATAAAAACGAATTTGGGCGATAATTCGGTCGTTGCGAAAGATCATGCGGACAAATTGGGTTTAAAAATTTTAGTTTTCGATTCTACATAACATACTAAAATTTGGTTACGATCAAACGAAACAAGAAAAACGTTATTTGGGTTCACCACTTTCGGGGCGAATAACTTTTTTCTTGTATTTTCGTTGTCTGTCAAAACTTCAAATGCCTGCAATGTTCCGATCCTTTACTTAAAACAATTTTTGCATAAAAATTAATTATGACACACCCAGTTATTTTGTTTTTCAGAAAGTTCCTTTTTTTGTATAGAATTTTAAATGAGTCTGCCTGCAGTTAAAATAAAATACTTTGCAGTTGTAAATTGAAGAGTTTCTAATGCATTTTAAAAAGTTCGATGCAAAGGATAAATTATTAGAGCTCGCAACTTTGAAATTGAATTTTTAAAATGTATAATTTTTTAATTAATAACTTTGTAATAAAAGGCATGAACCTTAATCCTTAAATTAATATTAAATCAGCTATAAATTCAACACGAATTCAGTTTGTCTGGATATTAAACCCGCGTCAGATGATTCATCGAATTTATCCTATCCTAACCTAACCACTAGTACCTTTAAGGAATACTAATTAGGAAATACTATGTTTGTAACGTAAGATAATAATATTCAAATTGCACATGAGTACATGACTCTTGTAATCGATTACAACCCAATCGACTAATTTATTGATTTAGTGTTTAATTTATAATTGGATTTAATTTTTAATAATTAAAATAAATCGTAATGAAAATTTGAAATTAGTATTGTCTTTGGTTTGAAGTTTCTTTTTCAATCTAGCAAGTGGAAATTGCGACAGTTGAGTCAACAAGGGTTGGAACTTTTGAATACGTGACTGGAGCCGAAGTAACCGACCGGAAGGAAGTCTTGAGTTAATGGGCGCTGAATGCGTAATATCGCG
The DNA here is from genome assembly GCA_963971135.1 of Stenus bimaculatus. Lineage (NCBI taxonomy): Eukaryota > Metazoa > Arthropoda > Insecta > Coleoptera > Staphylinidae > Stenus > Stenus bimaculatus. Next base: position 25,998,963 of record OZ020186.1, on the reverse strand, counting down.
GTTGGTCACGAAGATCACTGAATTATACATAAGCACATTCTTGTTACTGCAAAGAGGAAAGAGCACCAGCCAACTCCACAATCTATAAACGTACTCGAACCTTAAAACTGCAAGACTTGCAATGTTGATAAATCAAGAAATTAACATTAAGAGCAAATATCCTTACATTTTGAGATTACAGCAAAATTTTTGTATTTACACATACAAATTATTCATAAACAATAATTTTAGTTGTATCTAGTCAAAGTTTAACAATTTTTTAGGGTGGTGTGCTTGTACTTCGACGTGCTCCAAATTCATCGACATGGCCTTTACATCGACACGACCGTTTCATCGACAAGGCCATTTCATCGACATTACCTTTTCTTCGACAACCATTTCATCGATACTACCTTTTCATCGACAAATCTTTTTTCAACAAGGATGTTTCATCGACACAGACGTTTCATCAACATTACCTTTCATCGATAACCATTTCATCGACACTACCTTTTTTCCGGCAAGGACGTTTCATCGACATTACCTTTTCATCAATAACTATTTCGTCGACTCTACCTTTTTATCGACAAATCTTTTCTTTGACAAGGACGTTCCATCGATATTACCTTTTCGGTTGTCGATGAAACATTCTTGTCGATGAAAAATTAGTATCGATGAAACGTCCTCGTTGAAAAAAAAGGTTTATCGATAAAAAGGTTGTGTCGATGAAAAGGTAATGTCGATTAAACGTCCTTGTCGATGAAAAGTAGTGTCGACGATACCTCCTTGTCGACGAAAAGGTTTGTTGATGAAACGGTTGTCGATGAAAAGGTTTGTTGATGAAACGGTTGTCGATGAAAAGGTAATGTCAATGAAATGTCAGTGTCGATGAAAATGTAGTGTAGAAGAAAAGGTTTGTCGATAAAAAGGCAGTGTGGATGAAATGGTTGTGTATGAAAAGATAATGTCGATGAAAGTGTCTTGTCGATGAAACGGTATACAACCTTGTACTTCATCAACCCTACTTTTATATCGATAATACTTTCATCGACCTAGACGTTTCATTGAAGACCATTTCTTCGACTGGGACTTTATCTACTTACCACTTTCATAGACTTTACCGTTTCATCGACAATGTCGTTCCATCAACGTTATCGTCTTGTCAACAGAGCTTTCATCTACTTTACCTTTTCATCGACAATGTCGATACATCAACGAAACTTTTTTGTCGAAAGATCGACTTTGCCGTTTCATCGACACTACCTTTTCATCAACAAGGATGTTTCACAAGAACATATGTTTGACAGTATCTTTTCATGGATAACCAATTCATCTTCACCGCCTTTTCATCATCATAGATCTTTTCATCGACATTAGATTTTAAGAAAGTATTTTGAAAGAAGTTGTTAAGGTTTTTCAAATTTCTAGAGCGGCACAATTTTTTATGTTATCTAGGGTACCGTGCTAGACTTCATCGTCTCTATTTTTTCATCAGAAATACTTTCATTGACAAATCTTTTTATTAAAACAGACGTTTCATCCACACCTTTTTATCGACTGACCTTTCATCAATAATACTACTGCATTGACACGAATGTTTCATTGACATTAGATTTTCATCGACAACCGTTTCATCAAAATTACCTTTTTATTGACAGACCTATTCTTCGACAATGATGTTTTATCGTCATAAGCTTTCCTGAACAGACTTTTTCTTTGACAGAGACGTTTCACTGATATTACTTCTTTTATCAACACACAAGTTTCATAGATATTACCTTTTCATCGACACCAATTTCTTTCACAATCTCGTTTCATCGACAGAAAAGTTTCATTGATGTTACATCTTCACCAACTTCCACTTTATTCACATCACCGACAAAGATTGTCATCGGCAGACGTTTTCATCGATATATATGTTTCATGGGCATTAGATTTTCATCGACAACCTTTTCTTCGCCTAAAGTAAGTTTCATCATCTACCTTTTTCATAGAGAATATATTTTCAATAGCTCTAACTGTTCATCGACAAGGACGTCATCGACGTTTCTTTGACATTACCCCTGCAACGAAAACTGTTTCATCGACAACACCTTTTTATCGAGAGGTCTTTTTATCGACAGTCGTTTTCATCGCACAAACATTTCATCGACATTACCTTTCATCGACACTTCTTATTCATCGGTAAAGTTTTTCTTCGAGGGGAATTGTTTATTAACACAACCATTTTGTTAACCATAGCATTTCTTAGACAATATCGTTTCATCGACATTTTTTTTATTGATCAAGACATAGTGACGCACAGTTGGACGAAACTTCGGTTTTCAGGAAAGTTGGGTAACGATGTCTATGTTTAGAATCGAATGACACTATCCCTTTATCAATATATTTATTCGTTAGGCGATTACGACAAATTTGCCACTTCACTTAACCTAGTTTTTCACGAGTTGTATTCTCGGAGGTCAATTTACAACATCGAATATTTAGTGGAAAAGTATGATTTAAATTAAAATTGAAATGTTGCCAGGTGTTCAAATTTATAGAAATACTTTTAGTAATGTAACTGGTCGAATAATCCTGTTTATGAGACTCCAGTTGAATAATCAACCGTACATATAAAAAAATATTATTATTGCTATTATTTGTGTGTGTCTTTTGCGATCAGATGTGCAGAAATAGTCAATTAAAAATTGTAAGGATATTATAAGACAATATGTAAAATTAAAATAAATCATTTGCGAAAGCAGAGGAAGTCGGAGCTTTTGTTCAGGTCTAAAAACTTGGGATAATCACGAATAGATAGTTTTTGCTCAAATTACTTTCCGATACGATTTACCTCCCAGCATTTGTATTTATTGGATATTCAAGTACATAACAAGATTACGATGTTGGAAAAAAACCTCTGAGTAAAGCAAAATTTTGATTAATCCTTTATTATAAATTATAAGGCACTTTACGGACAATAGTTACTATTACCTATTGTACGCTTTACAAAGGTATCTTGCGACTGACTCGAACCTCCCACTCGTTTAAATACGTTTCCTACATTGGGCTTATTGTCATGCGCACACATGGCTTGCGTTCGCACAATCCCACTTTTACTTATAAAAATACGTAAGACCGGCGTTAACCCTTATATTTATTTAGCTATAGAGTCACTCATTGATGCCACACAGCAATTACCAAACTAACTTCATGTTTGTAATTTACAAAAAATGTTTACTTAGTAACATACAAAAATATTATAAACATTAAGCAACGCAAAAAAATAGTAAAGTTGGGAAATTGATTCACAAAAACGAAAAATGATCAAAAATTACAACTACCTACAGTTAACAATAAAAAATATTCAAGTTTCTTTTCTTTGAGAAATTTATTGTAATAATCTGTATTTTGTTGATGATATTTTCCATGAGATTTTACTCGTACTTTGTTATTTGACAAGTAAGTGAATGTTTTTGTTAATTTTAATTGTCCCTCATTAGCGTTGTGTTTTGTAGTTGTCCTGAAGATGGCTTACAGCCGAAACATGTAGACATGCTCCTATGGTTTATATGCAATAATAAACAGCACTCAAACTAACTTTTTGTTCTTTTTTAATAAAAAAATGGCTCTTAATATTGTGATTATCATAAAAATGTGAAGTAATAAAAATGGTTTTATTAAAATACTTTTCATATTAGATATAAAGTTTCATGCTTTTTTGCTATTTAAATGAAGAAAAATAACATTAAAGCATCTACTGGCGAATGTATATCAATATTTGTGTAAATTCAGCTGCATTTAAAGTTCTTTTAAGCAGCAGTATTAACCAACGCACAACTTTAGAAAAGTTTGTTGATTTATCAGCAATAATTCCTATGAATTCAGTTACCGAAGCAATTTAATAGCGAACGTTTAAATAACATTCTAAAAAGAATTAAAATTTTGTAAATATAAAACGTAAAGTTTATTTAACTTTCACATTACTATTTATTTTATTCTAAGCTTGAAAATGTAATAAAAATCAAATTTTAAATTTTTTTTATTAATAATTTTTATTTGGATATTCGGGTAGTTTTCTGAAGTTTTACACAAAAACTAGGAATGTTAAATTAAGAGTAATAAATTTTGTATTTTATTAATATACATGTACTATGAACTAGGAGCATATTAAGGTATAACAAAAGTAAGCTTAGAAATTTTTATATTAAATCTTGAATAAATTCTAAAGAAATAAGGTTCAAAAAGACTGAATTAAATTATCATATGAATTCACGTAGCGTGAAGATCAATAAGGTTGCACACCTAGATTTATATATTTATTATATTTCTACTAACTGGAACAAAAAATATTTTTTATTTTAATGCAACAAAAATATTATTTTGAAAATCAAGTAGAAAATAATACAAGAAAGAAATCTTTTATAACCGTAAATTTAATTAATGTATTTTTCGTAAATACAGTTTGCTTTAGTCAATAATAAATTAGTGCTTTTAATCTTGTGTTTGTTCCAACGCATCCACGTTTTCAGCTTCTTCCGAATTAGATATCCTGCAGGCAATTAATTTAATCAAAAGTAACGCTGTAGTTTATGATGATATAACAACAATTGGAATTGCAGTTATTTTACGTCAAATTTTTAAATACATTTTTAGGTATTAATAAGTGAAAATAATAATCCCACACTGACAATACCACGCTCACGCGACACCGCATATGAGATCGTAAAATATACAGGGTGTCCCATTCGTGATAAATACAACTTTCGAGCTAAAAGGTAGGATAAATTTTATTGCCAAAAAAAAGTCTTTCATTTATAGTTTCAGTCACCGATTTTTGCCACACATCAGTACATCATTAATAATAATTTAAAAACTATGTGTTGATATTTAAAAATTCCGGTACCAGTGTAAAGAGGGATGTTGATTCCAAGTGTGGTTCGAATTTTAAATTTTTTGGACCACCCCGATACTATGAAAAAAATTCCCGAAAATGATCAATTTTTATCGCTTTTTTTCGCGTTAATTTTGAAAAATCGCAACTCCGTCGAGATTTAAAGGGAAGCGACGAAATTTTGCCCCTTTCATTCTATCATCCTGAGGATTACCAGGACCGATTTTTAAGCCTCCCGGCGCAAATGTGTGACGTCACTGCCCCGAGACGCAAACTGTACAATTCTACCGTTTTTTCTGAAGCAAAAGTGCCAAAACTTTTTGGATTCGATTAGAAGTTCGGCAGGAGGAAAAAATCGCGGTTACTTTATTCCTCATCTAAATTCCACGTTTTACCTTAAAACGGAAGTTTTTTTTTATGTGTTTACTCTTTATGTCGTTTTGGTGCCCCCAAAGTGACGCTTTATTTTTCGCTCTATTTTAACGCAGACTTTAAAAATTCGTAACGTTTCTTTGGAACAACCTATAATAATCGAATATTTTTTATTTTACTTATTTGGTATTTACTTATGAGAGAAAAAATGGGCGCTTTGAAATTTTTACCCTGGACCTTGGAAAAAAATCGAACGTAAAATGTTCTAAAAATCGGGTAAAACGTGGTCCAACCTGGGCCCATCTGGCTCCCGCAGTTTTCAAAATTTTTGCAATTTTCTTTCGCAACTTTAAAAAGAAATATATTTTACAGTGTATATATAGGCTACTCAGATTTTTTATATTTGATAGGGTTTGGAAATAAAGTACAAATAAACTCGTAATTTTTATTTTAGGGGTGAGTGGCTCCCGCCGGGTCACTTTTTAACGGATTTTCAATTTTAAAAACACGTTAGAATCTACTGTCTGAACTGAAAGCCTCCATGCATAGGGTATTTTAAATTTCGAAAAAATAACGAAAAAAAAATTTTTTTTATTTCGCATTTTTAAAAGTCGTATTTATGGGCCAAATTCACCTTTCAAATTACAATTCAACCCTACTTTATGCACCTTCCCTAAAAGCTCTTTAGGTCCTCTTAACATAAAAAAAAAATCACTTCGCTAGCCCTTTCCCTTTTCGAGTTATCACCGAAAATGTAGTTAAAATAAGCAAAATCTCTGTTTGGAGCCAAAATTTCGGTCTGAAATTTTTCACTTTTCACAAAATAATTAATATCTTCGAAACTATTAGCACCACCGAGACATTTAATAGCGTAAAATTCGCACAGTCACCTCCTTCACCAAATTCTGTAAAAGTTTTAATTTTCGTTTTAAAATTGCGCCGCCCAGAACCGTATTTATACCAAAATTTTGCCAAAACTTTGCGAATTTTTTTCAAAAAAACTATTTAACCGATTTTAACCAAATATTTTTTAAAACGCGTCTATCTACGGTGTTTACTTTTGGTAAAAATTTGAAACCGAAAACCCTTATGGTTTTTGAGAAAAAAAAATAGAAACCGATTTCCATTAAGAATTTCTAGCCTTAAAAATATCTCAAATTTTTTTTTTCGAATTTCTGACAATGATTTTTTTTAATAATCTGATTATGATCCAATAAGGCATATAAATAAAAAAAGTTGAATATCGCGGCTTCGAAGCTAGGAAAGCAAAATATTTTTTTGGGTATCATTAAACTAAGAATAGGCAATAATTTAGAGGTGCCAAATATCATTGATGGTTCATAAAATATAAATTACTTTTTTAATTTTTTGGCCATAACTTTGTATAGAGTTTAAATATCTTAAATTTTCTTTCAAATTTTTAATTTTCTTCAACTTAACCGACCTCGTATTTCTTCCACTTTAAATCCAATGGTGAGCATTGGAATAATCATTACCTTGTATAATTAACCTTCTTAACACTACAACCTTATTAAATTTCGTGGCAAAGTTCAACTATTAATATCCAGCACTAAGGAAACTTTATACCATCAATTTATAAAACTTTGAATTTTAAATATTGTTTGATATATTTAATATCGCATGCTTACAACTCACACCGGAATTTTAATATTTTATATAGTTTTTACACCAGAATTTTTAGACAAAATTTACTAGTGTAAAATATTAAAAATTTGATTTCATGAAATTTATTTTTCCAAATGCATGCGAGTAATTTCATCACGATTGGTCGAATTATTAATGCACCAGTGAGCATGAACCAATTGATGTTTTCCAATGATTTGTTAGAGGACATGATGAAACTGGCAAGATTCGTCTTAAATAAGTAATATATTTGTTAAATCAACGAAATTTTCTACTCCTAAAATAGACTTTAATGTAAATGTTCAATGCTTTTATCGTTAATCTAAAATTCGTTATGTAAAATATACAGTAGTACAGCGGGTTGGTTTCTAGATAAATCTAAAACAAATAATGGAATTACTCGAGAAAATTTTGTTTAATATTGATCTTATCAATGCTAGATGATTTATTTTTCATGTACAGCTGCAGGAATTAAACTTTTAACAGTTACAAGGGTTGTATACAGGGTGGGCCAACGAAAACGCAACACAAAAGCTTCTTCCCAGATTTAGTTTAATTAATCTAGTTTACAAATCAGAAAGAAATTTGAAAATCTGTCAAGAAAAACTTGAGATACAGTGGCAGCCGTAATGTTCGATTTAATGATTTTTCACAATTTTTTAAACGCAGGAACAAAAAGATACTCAAAAATAATATGTATAATAGTTATCAATTATCATGCAGAACTGTATACAGGGTGGGCCAACGAAAACGAAACAGACGAGTTTTGAAATAGTTAATAAAAAAATTTGAAAAAATGCTCGGACAGGTCAACTTTAGTTTCGAGGGGGACATATTTTGCAATAGAGCTGATTCAAAAATCCATTCATCCCTGCGCCCTATGGACACATCCCCTTAAATTTTAATAGGGATGGTGGGGTAACTAATACCTCGTTGAAAAGATCTTTTTATCCAGAGTAACATATAAAAAAAAAGTTAAATCGATCGATTCGTTTTAAAGATATTCAAAATTTAGCAAGTAGAGATTTCATGCCTTTTAAAATTGTGCCATGAACACCACACCTTCAATTTTAAGTGTTTTGATAAGGTAAGTAATACCGTTTCGAGAGGGACATACTTTGCAATAGAGTTGATTCAAAAATCCATTCATCCCTCGCCCTTTGGACGCAACCCCTAAAATTTTAATAGGGATGATAGGGTAAGTAATACCTCGTTGGAAAGATCTTTTTACCCAGAGTAACATACAAAAAAAAAGTTAAATCGATCGATTCGTTTTAAAGATATTCAAAATTTAGCAAGTAGAGTTTTCATACCTTTTAAAATTGTGCTATGAACACCACGCCTTCAATTTTAAGTCTTTTGATAGGGTAAGTAATACCTCCTTGGAAAGTTCTTTTTACCACAAGTAACATACAAAAAAACAAAAGTGAAATCGATTGGTTTGTTTTAAAGAATTCAAAATAAAACAGTATTGCACATTACTTTTTATTTAACCAAACTAAACTTAACTAATCTTTTTAAAGAAAACTTAACACTTTAAAGAATCCCATCGATCCCGACACTTTCAAGGATGTTTTTTATTATTTTATTAAATGTTCGAATTGAGTTGCACCAACCTCCATGCAAACGTACAAATTTTGCTCAAAGCGAATTCTTACATTTTGTTACATTTCAGCAGTAATTTCTCGGCATTCATAAATAATTCTCGGTCGTAACTCTGCTAGAGATCCTGGTTCCGTTGCGTAAATCTTACTTTTTAAATGCCCCCAAAGGAAAAAATCAAGGTGAGTAAGATCGGGAGATCGCGGCGGCCACTCCAAAGGTCCTCTACGCCCAATCCATTGCCCTTGAAACGTCGTATCCAAGAATTCCCTAACAGGCCGTGTGTAATGAGGAGGGGCTCCGTCTTGTTGGAAAATCAGATGGTCTTCTAAATAACGATCGTCATTTTCGATAATGTCGTCAAGAAATGGATGAACAAAGTTTTGAAGTAGATCCAAGTACATATCCCCTGTTAGATTGCCATCTAGAAAATAAGGACCAATAAGACGGTCTCTAAAAATTCCAACTCACACATTCAATTTTTGAGGAGTTTGAGTGTGAACTTCATGAAATACCCTACGATTCTCATCTGACCAATATCGACAATTATGACGATTAACGGTTGAATTTAAGAAAAAAGTGCACTCATCAGAAAAACAGATATTATAAAGATAATTTTCATCAGCAATTATCCGTTCCGTCATCACCTCACAAAATTGCAGTCGCCTATCAAAATCATCTTCATTTAACTCATGAATTAAATGAATTTTATAGGGATGATATTTGTGACCTTTCAATATTCGGCGAATGGTTGTTCTGCTGATGTTAGTCACAGTCTCCAGTTTTCTTGTGCTTAAAGTTGGATCTGCAGCAACTTGTCCCAAAACACCTATTTCAACGACCTCATTTCTTATTGGACGAATATTACCAGGATCACGTTTCTTATTACCAACAGAACCAGTATTTTTAAATTTTGCAACCAACTCCAGAACGTATTATCGGTTACAATGTTTGTTTGGATGTTGTTCATTAAATAAATTAGCTGCACGATGAGCATTCTCATCGTTTTTAAAATAAAAAGTGATTAATTCAACCCTTTCTGGAATTGTATAAACCATTGCTAGCAGAAGCTTTTACAGAAGTTCACAAAATTTTAAATGTTGATTTCTAATAATTAGTCATAAACAGTTTTAACACGATGAAAATCACCACTAATACAAAATACAACTGATAAAAAGAATCTCAATGTGGTTATAAATGGTTTTATGTTTTGCATTGTTTTGTTGCAGATGTTACAAAATTTTAAACAATTCCTCGAATAAATTTAAATTTGTTTTTTAAAATCTTTCTTTTGTAGAAAATGAAAATAAATTGCGTTTTACATGTTTTTGTATGTTACTTTGGGTTAAAAGATCTTTCCCAGGAGGTATTACTTACCCTATCAAAACACTTAAAATTGAAGCCGTGGTGTTCATAGCACAATTTTGAAGGCACGAAAACTCTACATGTTAAATTTTGAATATCTTCAAAACGAATTAAAGGATTTAACTTTTTTTTGGCATGTTACTCTGGGTAAAAAGATCTTTCTAACGAAGTATTACTTATCCCACCATCCCTATTAAATTTTTAGGGGTTGTGTCCAAAGGGCGAGGGATGAATGGATTTTTGAATCAGGTCTATTGCAAAATTCGTCCCCCTCGAAACGATATTACTTACCCTATCAAAACACTTTAAATTGAAGGCGTGGTGTTCATAGCACAATTTTAAAAGACATGAAATCTCTACTTGCTAAATTTTGAATATCTTTAAAACGAATCGATCGATTTAACTTTTTTTTTGTATGTTACTCTGAGTAAAAAGATCTTTCTAACAAGGTATTACTTACTCCACCATCCCTATTAAAATTTTAGGGGTTGTGTCCATAGGGCACAGGGGTGAATGGATTTTTGAATCACTTCTATTGCAAAATATGTCCCTCTCGAAACCAAAGTTGACCTGTCCGAGCGTTTTTTCAAAAATTTTTATTAACTATTTTAAAACTCGTCTGTTTCGTTTTCGTTGGCCTACCCTGTATACTTTCATCGACATAACCTTTACATCGAATGTAATTTCATTGACAGTCGATACAGACCCCGAGTAGAGACACGATATTGCGACAATGTTGTGATAATACCGTACACAATATTATAATATTGTGTAAACATTGTAAATATTTGCACATGTTAAAATGTTGACCCAAATAATGTTGTGAGTATATCTTTTTAATATAGTGACAATATTGTGCGTAAATTGTGATAACGTTGTGGTGCAAATATTGTGGTAATATTTATAATAATAAATGTAATGATGGACTAAGAACAATCTTCAGTCGTTAATAATTTTAATTTTATTAATTAATCTTTAAATAAAGTATAATTTCTATATTCAAAAAATTCGTCAATAAAATAGGAATTTTGTTGTGCAGAAACATTTGGAGTTATAAATAATTTATGAAAAAGTGTGCGTGAGAATACTTTGGCTATTACCTTCTGTTTCCTCCATTTTACTTCATTTTAATACTATCTACCGTTGGCAAAGCGAGAATCATATATCTGCCAAACAATTTCTAAGGAAATTCGCTAGGGGGTACTGAATATTTATTAAAGCCACTCTATTTTACCGCAAGGCAAATTATATAAATTTTTTGAATTGATATAAATACTTCAGATAATTTAAATAAAATATGCTCTTCATTTATTATTAATAATTATTTATGTTCAAATTCCTGTAAGCCAGTAAATAAAATCAGCAATTTATCGAAATCATATGTTATTTTATTAATGAATAAAATTGGGTGAAATAATCTAGCGGAAATTAATTACGGGAGTGTTTCTGGTGAGCTTTTTCTCCTTCTTTATTTATGTTATTCCACATAAAAGCACACACGTATTTTTTATTTACTTCTACTTTTGTCACATATAGATTTTATAGCCACCTTCTACACCAAAACATGGTCCTGATATTGCTTTTATTATACGTACAACTGCTATTCACTACATAAAATATCAAAGGATATAGTCACTCTAGTTAATGTAGCAAATAAAAAATGACTTTTATTTCGAAAAAGATAAATTTTTAAATGGCATTTTAATTATTTTTTGTCAGTTATTTATGGTACTATAAAAATAATAAGAAAAAAATACGTAATGGCTATTGTGTATAAGTATTTTCTTTTAATTTTTAATGAAATTTATTTTATACTGCATTATTAGGATTAGGATCATGGCACTACATACATATAAGATCAAACAATTTACATATCAGAGGATGTTGAATAAACATGTTGAGTTGACCATATATGATGCTATTTGAGTTATTGTACAAACATGTGCTGTTGTGTATATTTAGGACGTTTTGGATACTTAGTTACTTTCGTTGTGGCTAATAGTAGTTTACATAAATTTATATCTTTACACCTTTGTGTAGAACTTTAAAAATACTGTATTAAAAATCACGAGACTCATTTTTTTAAGATCAAAGTTTAAACGCGGACTTTAAAAATTCGTAACTTTTTATTGTAACAACCTGTAATACTCCAATATTTTTTATTTTACTTATTTGGTATTTACTTATAAGACGAAAAATTGGTTCCTTGAAATTTTTACCCTGGACCTTGGAAAAAAATCGAACGTAAACTGTTCAAAAAATCGGGTAAAATGCGGTCCAACCTGGGCCCATGTGGCTCCCGCAGTTATCAAAATTTTTGCAATTTTCTTTCGCACCTTTAAAAAGGAATATTTTTTACAGTGTATAGGCTACTCAGATTTTTTATATTTGGTAGGGTTAGGAAATTACGTACAAATAAACTCGAAATTTTGATTTTAGGGGTGAGTGGCTCCCGCCGGGTCACTTTTTGACGGATTTCCAATTTTAAAAATACTTTAGAATCTTCTCTTTGAACCGAAAGCTCCCACGCATAGGGTATTTTAAATTTCGAAAAAATAACGAAAAAAATTTTTTTTTGTATTTCGCATTTTTAAAAGTCGTATTTATGGGTCAAATTCACCTTTCAAATTACATTTCAACCCTACTTTATGCACCTTTCCTAAAAGCTCTTTAAGTCCACTTTACGTCAAAAAAAGAATCACTTCCCTATCTCTTTCCGTTTTCGAGTTATCACCGAAAATGTAGCTTAAATAAGCAAAATCTCCGTTTGGAGCCTAAATTTCGGTCTGAAATTTTTCACTTTTCACAAAATAATTAATATCTTCGAAACTATTAGCACCACCGAGACGTTTAATAGCTTAAAATTTGCACAGACACCTCCTCTACCAAATTCCGTTAAAGTTTTAATTTTCGGTTTAAAATTCCGCAGTTCAGAACCGTATTTGTATCAAAATTTTGCCATAACTTGGTGAATTTTTTCCAAAGAACTATTTAACCGATTTTTACCAAATATTTTTTAATATGCATCTATGCACGGTGTCTATTTTTGGTAAAAATTTGAAATCGGTAACTTTTATAGTTTTCGAAAAAAAAAATAAAAACCGATTTCCATTAAAAATTTTAAACCCGTAACCATAAAAATATCTCAAAAATTTTTTCTTCGAATTTTTCAAGTTCGACCCTTCAAATAAAAGATAATAAAAAATGGATGAATTGTAGGGGTTCAGCTGACCCCCCCCCCCCAAAAAAAATTTTACTCCCCAAAAACTCAAAAAAAATCATTTTAGGTAATGTATCAAAAAATAATTAAATTTTAAAAATTTTATATGTTATTATCAGTAATTTTTAGAAATTTATCAGTACGAATTAAACATATTTTTGTTTTGTATTTTTGTGAACAAAATAACAAATAAAAATGAATTGCATAAAATATTATTGAATTTAAAAATATTATTAAAATCTTATTTATATGAAAATATCGTTGCTTTTTATGTAACCTTAAAAAATTTAATCAATATTTTTGTAGGGTGAGAAAATCAAAATGAAGCTTTAATTTAATTCTTTTGATGTTTGGCCTTTAATTATAAAAGCTACCGTAGGCATTTATTGGATTTTTTGATTTGTTTTATTAGACTTTCATAAATTCATGACTAACAATTTTAACTTATTTTATAAAAAAAACATGCTTTGTAGTTTTTTATTTATGTATAAAGTTTTATTCTTATGAAATCAAATCAATTTAGAAAGTTTTCTAAATTCACCTGACATTTTATTCAATTCGTGTAGTATCATAAAATCTAACCCATATTACAAGTTTTTTGTAGGAAAATTTAAATCAATAAGATAACATTTTACGCCATTAAAAAAATTAAACTCTAAGGTACTTCAGAACAAGGAATTAATCCCACAATTACCACTTAAAAATCGTCAGTGAGAAACTTGAGTTTGCATGTTAAAAGTGCCTGCATTTTATCGTTGATACATTTTTGCTTCACTGACAAAAGAACTTCCTTTATCTAAAGTAGACATGCACACTACGCGATTTTTACCGTGCATCATTATGAAAATTCCCAACGTTCGCTATTCAACAGCTGTTTTTTTGTGTTTTAAAAAATTATTGTCATAGAATGAATATTTTAGTAATGACATGAATATTCCATTTCTAGGGTCGATTACTAGGAAAAGTGGATGCGTATTTCAGTTCCTTTCGACGATGCAATTATCCCAAAGTTAGTCCTCAAGGAGTCATAGAAATTATTGAAGAATGTGGAAGATATTCCAGGTAGATATTTAAATGCATGAATTATTAATCAAGTTTAAACTTCAAATTTCGTATAGATTTTTTCCTGACAACTTAATGTAAATTTATCAATTGAACTGAACATTTTGCATATAAATTAATTATATTTAGAGGTTTAATGCAAATGCGTTTCTATAAACTGGTTCTGATAATTTTTCCGCATGATTGCTTTTCGAATCAAATATTTGACTTTGACGTGGTTATGTTAACATCGATTATACCGTAGTTTGCTTGACTATAGCTTTATTAAATTAAAATTTTGTTTGTTGCCCATGTTTTCGTTTTATATGTTAATCTATTAGTTATAAAATAATCTAATTTTTTTGTAGAAAAAAAGAGCTGGTATTTTTGTGCACATGAATACAATGTTTAAAGAAGCACTTCAATGCAAATGACAGAGCAGTCATTGTTTAGTGCAGGCGCCAGTGATTGATTAAATATGTCAGTTTATAAGCTTTAAGCCAACAGAGCTTTCAGTTCAAACACAATAATCAAATAATTGATAATTATAGTTTCTATTCATATATTAGCAAAATGTGCACCTAATTTTCAACCAATCCATTACTAAAATTGTACTGCAAAACATTTATAATAGAAAGTTATATTAATAACAAATAAATACATCATGAGATAATGACAATCTTTAGGTACAAATCAAAAAAAAATTATTAAAATCTGAGTATAAATAAAAAAGTTATGCAAAAATTTCAATTTTCAAAAAATGTGAAAAATCTGATTTTTTAAATTTTCCAACAAAGTATACTTTTGTGCAGAATTCTATAATTTATTCAAATCAATCACAAAATTAATTCTAGTTTGCTTTTTCATTTTTTATAAATTTTTAAAAATCATTTTACAACTTCAATAAGTAAAATAGTGCAGTTTTTAAAAATCTCAATTTTTTAATGTTCTTCACGGAATTTTTCTACAAACTTGAATTTATTTTTTGCAAAATTCTGTAATTTATTTAATTCAACCGCAAAATTAATTCCAGCTCGCTTAGTTTTATTATTTTATAATTTTTCACAAAAAAACTTCAACAAAGAAAATAGTGCAACTTTTACAAATTTTTATACTGTTCCCCTTAGAATTTTTCAACAAACTCAGGTTTATTTTTTGCATAATTCTTTACATTATTTAAATCAACTATAAAATTAATTCTAGCTGACTGGGTTATTTTTTTATAAATTTTTTAAAATCATTTTACAGCTTCAACAAGTAAAATGGTGCAATCTTCACAAAATCTCAATTTTTTTAATGTTCTTCTTAAAATTTTTCAACAAACTCAGGTTTATTTTTTGCAAAATTCTATAATTTATTTAATTCAACGACAAAATTAATTCAAGCTCGCTTAGTTATTATTTTATAATTTTTTAAAAATAATTTTACTACTTCAACAAGTAAAATAGTGCAATTTTTACAAAATCCTAATTTTTATAATGTTCCCCTTAGAATTTTTCAACAAACTCAAGTTTATTTTTTGCAGAATTTTATAGATTATTCAAATCAACTGTAAAATTAGTTCTAGCTCACTGGGTTATTTTTTTATAATTTTTTTAAAATCATTTTACAGCTTCAACAAGTAAAATGGTGCAATCTTCACAAAATCTCAATTTTTTTAATGTTCTTCTTAAAATTTTTCAACAAACTCAGGCTTATTTTTTGCAAAATTCTGTAATTTAATTAATTCAACCACAAAATTAACTCCAGCTCGCTTAGTTACTTTTTTATAATTTTTTAAAAATAATTTTACTACTTCAACAAGTAAAATAGTGCAACTTTTACAAAATCCTAATTTTTATAATGTTCACCTTAGAATTTTTCAACAAACACAGGTTTATTTTTTGCAGAATTTTTTAAATTATTCAAATCAACTATAAAATAGTTCTAGCTCACTGGGTAATTTTTTTTTTATAAATTTTTTAAAATCATTTTACAACTTCAACAAGTAAAGTTGTGCAATCTTCACAAAATCTCAATTTTTTTAATGTTCTTCTTAAAATTTTTCAACAAACTCAGGTTTATTTTTTGCAAAATTCTATAGTTTATTTAATTCAATAACAAAATTAATTCTAGCTCGCTTAGTTATTTTTTATAATTTTTTAAAAATAATTTTACTACTTCAACAAGTCAAATAGTGCAGTTTTTACAAAATCCTAATTTTTATAATGTTCCCCTTAGATTTTATTAACAAACTAACGTTTGTTTTTTGCAAAATTTTTTACATTATTTAAATCAACTGTAAAATTAATTCTAGCTCATTGGGTTATTTTTTTATAATTTTTTTTAATATCATTTTACAGCTTCAACAAGTAAAGTGGTGCAATCTTCACAAAATCTCAATTTTTTTAATGTTCTTCTTAAAATTTTTCAACAAACTCAGGTTTATTTTTTGCAAAATTCTGTAATTTATTTAATTCAATCACAAAATTAATTCTAGCTCGCTTAGTTATTTTTTATAATTTTTTAAAAATAATTTTACTACTTCAACAAGTAAAATAGTGCAGTTTTTACAAAATCCTAATTTTTATAATGTTCCCCTTAGAATTTTTCCACAAACTCAGGTTTATTTTTTGCAAAAATTTTTACATTATTTAAATCAACTGTAAAATTAGTTCTAGCTCACTGGGTTATATTTTTATAAATTTTTTAAAATCATTTTACAGCTTCAACAAGTAAAATGGTGCAATCTTCACAAAATCTCAATTTTTTTAATGTTCTTCTTAAAATTTTTCAACAAACTCAGGTTTATTTTTTGCAAAATTCTGTAATTTATTTAATTCAACCACAAAATTAATTCCAGCTCGCTTAGTTATTATTTTATAATTTTTTAAAAATAATTTTACTACTTCAACAAGTAAAATAGTGCAACTTTTACAAAATCCTAATTTTTATAATGTTCCCCTTAGAAATTTTCAACACACCCAGGTTTATTTTTTGCAAAATTTTTTACATTATTTAAATCAACTGTAAAATTAATTCTAGCTCATTGAGTTATTGTTTTATAAATTTTTTAAAATCATTTTTAAGCTTCAACAAGTAAAATAGTGCAACTTTTACAAAATCCTAATTTTTTGTAATGTTCCCCCTTAGAATTTTTCAACAAACTCAGGTTTATTTTTTGCAAAATACCTTAACTTATTTAAACCAATCGTAAAATTAATTCTAGCTCACTGGGTTATTTTTTTATAAATTTTTAAAAATCATTTTAATGCTTCAATAAGTAAAATATACCAATTTTTTCAAAATCTCACTTTTTTTAATTTTCCCCTTGCAGTTTTTCAACCGACTCGAGTTTATCTTTTGTAGATTTCTCCAATTTACTTAAATCAACCACAAAATTAATTATAGCTCACTTGGTTATTTTTTTCTAAATTTTTTAATATCATTTTACAGCTTCATCAAATAAAATGGTGCAATTTTTACAAAATCTCAATTTTTTTAATGTTCTTCTTGAAATGTTTGAACAAACTCAGGTTTAGTTTTTGCAGAATTCTTTAATTTACTCAAATCGACCGTAAAATTAATTCTAGCTCACTCGGTTATTTTTTTATAAATTTTTAAAAATAATTTTAATGTTTCAACAAGTAAAATATTGCAATTTTTACAAAATCTCATTTTTTAAATTTTCCTTTTTGAAGTTTTCAATAAACTCGGTTTCATTTTTTTCAAAATTCTTTAATTTGTTCGAATCAACAACAAAATTAATTCTTGCTTACGTCGTAATTTTTTTACAAATTTTTGAATATCATCTTACAATTTCAACAAGTACTGCAAATACTGCAATTTTTTCAAAATCTTAATTTTTTTAATGTTCCCCTTGGATTTTTTTCAATAAAATCGTATTTATTTCTATCAAGATAGGGACGAATTTATATATGGTCTAAAAGGGTTGCACCTCAGGACCACCTCTCTTTTTGGGGCCCTCAAAAAGCTAAAATGCATGTGTTTAAAAATGCTAATATTTCGTTTTGTAATAATCCGAGACCCACATTGCAATTTTTGCCCAGGACCCCCAGTGCTAAATTTTCGAATAAATTTATTGTACTTAAACTATGATTTAATTTAAAAATTATCAATGATTTTGATTTTTAAGTCACGAAAAATGTAAAATCAAAAAAATTCTTTTAAACTTAATATTTAATATAAGAAAATTCCAAAAATTACTCAAATTAAAGTTAAAGCTGTACTTTTAGCTTTGATGATCTTTTTTGTTAATTTTAGCCCTTTAATTTTGGTATAAATTGCGATTTAACATAAAAAGTGATAATTTCAATTAAATCTTTTTCAAAAAACTTTAGTAACAATTTTTTACGAATAAATAATAATAAAAATTACATATATTGGTTTAAAATCTTAGATAATAATAGATAATTTTTATGTTGGATTATATTGATCTGAAATTATGATATAATTTAAAAATTGTCAATTTCAAGTCAACATTTTTAAAAAAATATTAATGACTCCGTTAATCATACAATAAAAAAAATCAAAATTTTTATGAAATTTAAGAAAAAATTATTTTAGTTAAACTTTTACAACAAAAAAAATGTAAATAAAAATTTGAATTTTCTAAATAATCACGATGCAATATGTTCAGGACTTTATACAACAAATGTTAAAAACTTTTTTTTCAAAACTAAAATTTCTAGTAGTAGTTCTGTTCCGAGAGACACCAGCTAGTTTCTCAGAGGAAAATAATAGTCCAAAATTGACATTTTTCTACTTTTTCACTCAAAATATTTCAAATTCTTTGGTCCATGTTCCACTATTACTAGATTTTTTCTAAAAAAATTTGCTAAAGTTCTAAAAAATTTTTGGCACATATTTGGCCTGGGTGGTTTGATACGCACCAATGTTACTACTTTAAATTTTTTACCGAAGGATGAGGTCAACTACATAACTACAGAAAGATTTTAAAAGAGACACCGTGTATAACACAAATATGTAAATATTTATCGATTGACATGTAAAAGCTCCATGTCACCTAAAAAGCTCCTAGCTAGAACTAAACTTGTTTTGCTTATCCAACCTATTTCGCTGAAACAACCCAGTTAATTCAAGAAATACAAGAATAACCGACGCACGAAGAATGGAATTATTTTGAAGGAGTTGAGTTGAACCCCAATCAGCGCCAGTTCAGCTGGAGTATTGTTATCCCTTCTTAAACACACCACTTTGCAATGCTAGGTGTTTCTGCAATGCTGCTATTAAATGAATTAGCAATATCCTTTCATAAATGACAATGAATTTACTCTTCCTCCCTAACCTATTGTTAATTAAGAAATAATAATACGAATATTTGTATCATTTAATTAAAACAATAATACTATACTTACTATCTTGTAATTAATTAAAATACCGGGTGGCTCCATGAAATACACGAAAAATTTGTAGGTAATATATCAAAAACTTATTTTTTTAAATTATCTCGTTTATAACTGGGAAAACAAAAAGACATTATTAATCACAAATATACGTTTTGATGAAGACTTTTAAAATGTGTTTTTCTTTTTATTCGTAATAAATTTTCACTGAGAAATAAGGGAGGCTTATAAATATTCAAATGAAGCAAAAGGAAACTTTTAACGACAATCTGTTTAATGAATACAAAAAATTATTGATTTACAAGAAAATTTGTTACTAAATAATGCAAAAATATTCGCTTTTATTTGGGAGCCTTTTATTTTGATTAAATTAAAGAAAATCAAATGTATATTTGTTGAACAACTTAGGTGTATATTAATATTACATAATAAAACAACATTTTAAATAACAATAATTATATTTTTTATGTCGGAAAGAAACTCATATGTTATAAGATTTAGTCGATGGAAAAAGAAGTTAGCATGTATGAAAATTTTAGAGACGTCATTAAAGTTAATCACTTCTTTAAGAAAATGTTTCTTATGAAAAAATATTTTTTAATCACGTGTTTAACGTTAACGACGTCTCTAAATTTTTCATCACGGTCGCTGAATACACGCTAAAACCTATGTAATGATACAACATACAGTATTGGAAAAAAGTAGAGCAACATTTAAATTTTCATGATATATGTATAGGTTATAATATTCTGTAATAAATAACTTTAATATTTCAAAATAAGAATGCTTTAAATCTACATTATTTCATAATTTTTTTATTAAACAAAAATAAAAATTGCAGGTGTAGTAAAATAATTTAGTAATAAGGGTGGAAAAAAGTAGAGCAACAATTAGAAACTTATTATATATTCATATAAAAATACAAAATCCAAAGTATAAACTAAAATTTTGTCCAATATCCGTTGTTCTTAAGTATATCAGCACATCTTCTGGGCATTGATTTTAAAAGGTTATTAATTAAAATTGGATCTACTTCATCCCAAGCATTTTGAAGCGCTGAAAAGAGATTGTCGAAATTTTTGTAAGTTTTATAGCGAATTTTGTTACCCAAAATACTCTAAAGGTTTTCAATTGGATTTAAATCCGGAGATTGTGATGGCCATTTCAATAAATTAATTTTTTCTTCAGCAAACTATTGTTTTACAAACTTTTATGTATGCTTCGGATCATTATCCTGCTCAAAGAAGTGATGTAATGGGAGAGTGCTATCAGCATATGGGACCATATCGTCCTCTAAAATATTTTTATACACAAAACGATCCATTATGCCATTTATACGATGAATAGTCCCTATTCCGAAACTAGAGAAGCACCCCCAAATCATTACAGGTCCACCACTATGTTTTACTGTATGTCGAACATATTTGGAATGTAATCTTTTGCCCTCAGGACGTCTCACATATTGGATTCCATCACTACTTATCAAGCTAAACTTTGATTCGTCACTGAATATTACCCTATTCCAATCTTCCAAAGTCCAATTAATGTGGTCTTGAGCAAATTTAATTCGGGCACGTCTGTTTTTCTTTGAAAGTAGAGGTTTCTTTGCTGGTCTTCTGGATATAAGATTGTTCTCACTTAGTCTATTCCTGAGAGTGCGTGATGTAATACTTGAAAACTGATTGTTATCAAATTGGGCCTTAATTTGGTTTGAAGATAAAAAGGGTTTTGTTTTGAAATATTTATAAGCGCTCTATCTTCACGTAATGTTGTTTAGAAAAAAGAAAGGTAATGTTGCTCTACTTTTTACCAATACTGTAGCTTCTTATGGACTTTTAAGTGATTAAAAATTTAAATTCTTTATGTTCGTTTCTGTTTCAGATTTTCGGATATTCCCAGCCCATGGTGGCAAGCAAGTACTGTTCTTGTAGGAACTGGAAGTGCAATAAGTCTTCTGGTTGCTGTAACTGCAGCCGCAGCTTGCTGCATTACTTACGTCGTGCATTCAGGATCAGCAAAAATTGTTGGATCGTTGCAATTGATAGCAGGTTTGTACAATAATTAATTTAGAGCAAAAGTACCTAAAAGTTCTCTACAAAATGATATCACATACTACATGCTACAGACCATCAAAGTTCTTGAAAATATTTCGATTCTTATAAATTACTAAAAATGGGTTTAAAGGATCGGGGTTAAATTTGGTATACACGAAAAATGTATTTTTGGACAAAATGTTTTTACATCTGCCTGTTATATGAGTGGTCAAAATAGGTCATCGAAATCCAAAATGTGTTTTTAATACAATTTTATGTAAAATGATGAATGATATTTTTTATTAACAAAAATAGTATTTTATTGATGGGTATATTAAAACGAAAATAAATCCTTTGACTGGTGTGGAGCACCTAAACGTAATATATGCTGAGTAGATGGCCGTGCTCGATAAACTCCGCAAAGTAACCATCAAGGGCATCTGTGAAAGTTTTTTAAAGCGTTTCTTTATCCCTTTCAGAAAATCTCCTATGTTGATATTCAAATTTAAAGTAGAATATAGCTTATGCCTAACACATGCTACTAAGGGACACAAAGTTGGATTTAACACCGCTGTGAGGTGTGAAATCGCAATTGTTTTTTACTTAAATTATTCAAAATGTAAACTTTTCATTATATTTCGTTTGTGATTTTGTTTGCTTTAAAATATTAATAAATTTCACGCCAGGATTATATAACGGGGTTGTTAATTAAAAGCAAACACAAGGTCGAGTTATTCGTACTCTTTTAAATTATAATGGCCACAGTTGCCCGAATTTAAATATCTATTATTATGGTAATTGAATTAAACCGCGTGTAAAGGAATGTACAGCTTTGTTTTGTATTTATTACCTAATTAACAAAATTCCTTACATCTAATAAACTATATTTTATGTGAAATTATCGGGCAATTGCATAAATGGAAAACCTATATAACTCAGTACAGAATTACAGCTCAAATGAAACAAAAAAGATCATGGAGACTGTATGGTCAGCAAATAGACGAAATCCTTAAGAATCTTCAACGCAAGTTACCAATATTGGTGGTGAATGATACTCTTTTTCATCGACACAAACGTTTCATCGACATTACCTTTTCATCAACAACTATTTCATCGAAAATACCTTTTTTTTGACAAGAAAGTTTCATCGACACTCTTTTTCATCGACACAAACGTTTCATTGACATTAACCTTTCATCAACAACCATTTCACAGATAATACCTTTCTTTGACAAGGCCGTTTCATCGACACAAAAGTTTCATCGACATTACCTTTTCACCCACAACCATTTCATCGATAATACCTATTCTTTGACAAGGACGTTTCATAGACACAAACGTTTCATCGACATTTCCTTTTCATCGACAATCGTTTCATCGACACCACATTTTTATCGACAAATCTTTTCTTTGACAAGGATATTTCATCGACACTCTTTTTCATCGACATAAACGTTTCATCGACATTACCTTTTCACCAACAACTATTTCATCGATTATACCTTTTCTTTGACAAGGGCGTTTTATCAACATTACCTTTTCATCGACAATCGTTTCATCGACACTACCTTTTTATGGACAAATCTTTTCTTCGACAAGGACGTTTCACTGAGAGTAGTGTCTATGAAAAGGTTGTCAATGAAAAGGTTGTCAATGAAAAGGTAATGTCGATGAAACGTCTATGTCGATTAAAGAGTAGTGTCTATGAAACGTCCTTGTTGAAGATAATATTTGTCGATGAAATGGTAGTGTCGCCAAAATGGTTCTCGATGGAAAGGTAATTTCGATGAAACATATGTGTTAATCAATTGGCCATGTCAATGAAACATTTGTATCGATGAAATGGACTGTCGATGAAATTGCATTCGCTGAAGAAGCTATGTCGATGAAAGTGTATTATCGATGAAATGGACTGTCGATGAAATTCCATTCGATGAAAAAGCTATGTCGATGAAAGTGTATTATCGATGAAATGGACTGTCGATGAAATTGCATTCGATGAAAAAGCTATGTCGATGAAAGTGTATTATCGATGAAATGGACTGTCGATGAAATTGCATTCGATGAAAAAGCTATGTCGATGAAAGTTGAAAGTGTATTATCGATGAAATGGACTGTCGATGAAATTGCATTCGATGAAAAAGCTATGTCGATGAAAGTGTATTATCGATGAAATGGACTGTCGATGAAATTGCATTCGATGAAAAAGCTATGTCGATGAAAATGTATTATCGATGAAACGGTATACAGGGTGTCCCAAAAAGAAGTGCTCAGAAGAAAATCCAAGAAAGTAGAGGAGATCCAATATACAGGATCGGAACAGCCCAGTTTTTTTTTGAGGGATCTTTGAATTTTGTGCTCACAGAAAATGTCGATAATTCGAAATTCTGTTATAGTTCATAAACTACTTTATCAATTTAAATGAAAAAAATTGAAAAGTAAAGCTAATTAATGCCGCTTTGACTTGAAACTAAAAAAATCATCATAAAAAATTATTTTGATAGAAAAAAATATTCTTTTTTCAGAAAAATAATGAAAATTCACTTTTTTTCTTTATACTTTCGCTCATGTCTTTGAAATAAGCTGTATAAAGAAACCACTTTTTTCACGTAAAAAACTCTATCAATTAAAAAAAATCACAGTTTTATCTCTTTTTCTCTAGGAGCAGTGATGGTAAGAAAATTATTCTGCGTGAGTGACTTGACGAAGAGGGTTGAGGGTCAGGTAATGGTCAACATTTTGAACATTAATTAATTAGGTAAAGTTTCCGTTTCATAATTATGGCATCAAACTGATTTTCATTTTATTTGCTTTAACCACTGCCTTATTTGCCAAGTTTTTAGTTGACCTACTACTTCAAGTCACTCGCGCTGGTTATTTTTCTAACCATTACTGCTCCTAAAGTAAAAGAGTTAGAACACTGAATCTTTTTTTAATTGATAGAGTTTATTTTGAAGTTTTACGGACGTAAAAAAAGGTGTTGTCATTATGGGGCTTATTTCAAAGATATAAGCGAAAATATCAAGAAAAAAAGTGAATTCTTATTAACTTTTGGAATAAAGGATATTTTTTTCTATCAAAATAATTTTTGGGTAATAATTTTATAACGTCAATCTAAAGTAGCATTAATTAACTTTACTTTAGATTTTTTTTCATTTAAATTGACCAAATAGTTTATGACTTATAACAGAATATCGATTTAATGACAAAATTCAAAGCCCCTGGCCATTGGGTTTTTTGACGATGAAATCTCGAGTACTTTCTGGGATTTTCTCCTGAACACTTCTTTTTGGGACACCCTGTATAATCGTCCAGCAATTTTCGATGAAGTGAAATTTGATCCAGCAATTTTCGATGCAGTGAAATTTGATCCAGCAATTGTAACTCAGTGGGGTATGAAACTTTAGGAAACCCATCATAGTCGTAACATCTTGTAACATCTTGTTCAATTACTAAAGGAAAAATGCTTCAGAAACCAAACGATGCCAAATGTTCTTCGACGAATTTGTCGCTTTCAGAAGTTCAAAGTTTTATTCAATTGGTATAAAAAATCTCGTACCAAGTTGGCAAAAATATAATGAATCTATTGGTTACTATTTAAAATAATAAAGGTTTGTTTAATCAAATTATTTTTCCTTAAAATTTAGTGGTTATGTCATGAAAATATTAAATTTTTTGGAATTTATAATATTTTACAGTAATTATTCAAGGATTATTAATTACATGTACTAAATGCTTAACATAATTGTAGCAACCATAAGTAAGTTTTATGAGTACATTAATATTTACGTATATGTAGATAATTTCTCATATAATAACGTGTT
Organism: Stenus bimaculatus; assembly: GCA_963971135.1. Classification (NCBI taxonomy): domain Eukaryota; kingdom Metazoa; phylum Arthropoda; class Insecta; order Coleoptera; family Staphylinidae; genus Stenus; species Stenus bimaculatus. The sequence goes on along the minus strand of OZ020186.1, from coordinate 25,973,641 downwards.
GGATGTTGGACATAATATACCAGTTTGTAATATTGGGTACTATTATTTTAATGAATTATTTATTACTAGATGATTACAAATAATTAGGTAAATAATAATAAATACATTATAATTAATCATTTATTTTATGTTAAACCGAAACAATTAATACTAATTTAAATCAGTTATATAAAAATAATTGACACAGTAATTAATGAAAATATACTACTTTTAGATCTAGTATTTAGAAACAGTACTATTATAAAAAATTTCGGAGTGTTTGGATCCATTGGTTAAACTCGACGATCATCATCCCTCACTTTCTGTCAACATAACTCTTAATGATCTCTATTCTGATATTGCTAATATTGATTGGGAACCCATAGGTATATCGAATGGTTGATAGCGACCTTATATTCAACCATGGAGTATGGATTCAACCTATATTTATGAAAAAATGTATGAAATCTTTGATAAACGTGTTCCAAAACAAGCTACTCACAGTATTAGCCATAAATTTCCACTTTACTTTTCAAAAAATCCGTCTAAGTGAGGTATAGAAGCATGTGGAATTTATGTCAAAAAATTAATAAAAGGAGTTAAAAACTTGTGATTCCTTGAAAATGAAAATATCAAACATATTTTTTCGGATGCAATATTCTCCCTAAATACACAAATACATGATTATTTTATTTGCTAATTAAAATCATTTTATTAAACATTATCAGAGCGTTTTGATTTTTGAATACACATATTGTTAAACCAAATATTACCCTCATCACAATTACATCCAGTTTTTAGGCAATTAGTGTTACAGGCGGAATTTGGGTTAGTGCAGGTTGGTGAATAGTTGCACGTGGATCAATTACTGTAATTAAATTGAAAGGTTGTTTGATGTATACAATGTGTTGCAAAACAGGGTAATTTATCAAAATCTCTAATAGATTCGTATCTGGAAATAAAAATGAAACAAAACCAATATTAAAGGTGCTATTCCACTAAAAAGTTGTTCACGCAGATTATGTTTGTGTCATTAAATATGGCCTCCACAAACTTCGGAATATAAAAGATTCTTTAAATTAATATTGATGTGGGTACAAACGAACTAATTTTCATTTTTTTTCTTCCAAATTCCATATTTTATTATGAAGACACATTCTGATTATATTTTTTTTTGTTTTTGGAGCGAATTTTCTTTGAGCTGATTTCAGTATTTTAATAAAACATTTATGAAAAATGCAATTTCATTTTAATTTTTAATGCATGCAATTATACTCGCGCAAACTATTTGCAAATTATTTAAAATTTTGCGTGTGGTACTTGCTTGTAACAAGTAACAAGTCTTTGTTCCAGAGCACGATTTAATACATACATTCTTTTTAAACGTATTATTAAATCCCTTTGAAAACGCTTTAAATCACATTTTAATATTCCTTTTATTAGGTACAAGATTGCCTTTTTAATCTACCCCAATATACATAATTTATATGTGTATTATTTAGAGGCGGGTTAAAATTAGGATTTGTTGCATTAAGAAATACAGATTAAACCATTTTTAATTGAAATGAATGATAAAAATACGAGATAAGGACTTTTCAATTAAAACTTTACGTTTTCAACCTTCTAACCGGTTTCGAAAAATGTAAATTTCCTTCTTCAGAGCTACAATAAAACTGTGGTCTTAGATAAACGTCTAACAAGAACAAAAATGAGTTATATTTAATAAGAAAACATTCCTCTATAATTTTAATATTATTTAATATCAAGAATTTTGTAACTCAGGTTCCAAAAATATTAATGATAGAAATACGAAATAATTTATAAAATCTTGAATTTTCCCATGTTTCCATTAAAATTTTTTTTACCATTATTAAGTAGTAGTATCATGAATACATGTATAAAATTTTGTTAAAATATATGCAACAATAAAAAAGTTATTAACAATTGTGTAACTCAAGTTTCAAAAATATTAATGACAGAAATACGAAATAATTTATAAAATCTTGAATTTTTCCATGTTTTCATTATAATTTTTGACAAATTTTTTACCATTATTAAGTAGTAGTATCATGAATACATGCACAAAATTTTGTTAAAATATCTGCAACAATAAAAAAGTTATTAACCATTGTGTAACTCAAGTTTCAAAAAAATTTATGACAGAAATACGAAATAATTTATAAAATCATGAATTTTCCCATGGTTACATTGAGGTTTTTTGACAAAATTTTTATCATTATTAGGTAGTAGTATTATGAATACACCTACAAAATTTTGTCAAAATATCTGCAACAATAAAAAAGGTATTAATAATTTTGTAACTCAAGTTCCGAAAATATTAATGATTGAAATACGAAATAATTTATAAAATCATGAATTTTCTCATGTTTCCATTAATATTTTTTGCCAATTTTTTTTACCATTATTAAGTAGTAGTATCATAAATACACGTACAAAATTTTGTTAAAATATCTGCAACAATAAAAAAGTTATTAACAATTGTGTAACTCAAGTTTCAAAAATATTAATAAAAGAAATACGTAATAATTTATAAAATCATGAATTTTTCCATGTTTACATTGAGGTTTTTTGACAGATTTTTTATCATTATTAAGTAGTAATATTATGAATGCACTTACAAAATTTTGTAAAAATATCTGCAACAATAAAAAAGGTATTAATAATTTTGTAACTCAAGTTCCAAAAATATTAATGATTGAAATACGAGATAATTTATAAAATCATGAATTTTCCCATGTTGCCATAGAAATTTTCCGACAACATTTTTACCGGTATTAAGTAGTAGTATCATGCATACATGTACAAAATTTTGTAAAATTATCTGCAACAATAAAAAAGTTATGAACAATTTTGTTATTCCAGTCGCTAAAAAATAGAAAACAACTCACAAAATCCACAATTTTTCAAGTTTCTGTTGGAATTTTTTCACAAACATTTTACTTATAATAAATTGGAGTATTATAAACAAATGTACAATATTTTGTATATATATAAATAAAAATGATTATACAATTTTATAACTCAAAGCTTTAAAAAATAATGACTAAAATACGAAATTATTTATAAAATCATGGATTTTCTCAAGTTTCCATTAGAATTTTCCCCCAAAAATTTTAGCGTTATTAAATAGTAGTATCATGAAATGCCTTGCAAAATTTGGGATAAATAGTAACAAGAAAAAAAAAGTTTTTTACAATTTTATAACCCAAGTCGTTAAAAATTAATAAGAAATAATTCACAAAATCAACGGTTTTTCAGGTTTCTGATAGAATTTTTCTACGAAAAATTTACAACTAATAAATTGAAGCATCATAAACAAATATTCAAAATTTTGTAAAAATATTTACAAAAATAATAAAGTTATTAACAATTTTGTAACTGAAATTCCAAAAATAATGAGTAAAATACGAAATTACTTATAAAATCATGAATTTTCTCAAGTTTCCATCAGAATTTTTCAAAAAAAATTTTGTGTTATTAAATAATACTATTATAAATTTATGTGTATCATTTTATAAAAATATTTGTTTCTAAAAAAGGTATTTAGAATTTTTTAGCTCAAATCATAAAATTCGTACCTAAAATTTGGATTTTCTTCAAAAAAAAAAAAACAAATTTGTAAAAACATTTATAACAATAAAAAAGTTATTAACTATATTTGTTATGCAACTCACAAAATTCGACTAAAATAATATTTTTTAAATCAAAAAATTTCCGTCTATCATTTAACGTTTTTTTTTCAACAACATTTTCATAATTATAATTTATTATACTCATTCTTCTTTAATTTTCATCAAATATCGAACAAAAAAAAAATTGGGTAACTGTTTGCAAGTCCCTATCTTTTATCACTTTTTTTTTAATTACGGTGTAAAGTGGAAAACCAGTTGCGAACTTAAGGATGGTGGAGGGGGTTTTCTGATAAATAATTAAAATAAAAGAAAAATTTCATTAAATTCACTAAAATGAATGAAATGTTTATGTTGTTTTTGTTTAAATAGAAGTAGAAGTACATTTGTTTTTTACTTGTAAAACCCCCCCCCCCCCGTTAAAAATTTCTGGGTACTCCACTGTCTTATTCTGTATTTCTATCATTCAGTTATTACTTAGAACGTTTTGGATTCAGAAAGTCTAAAATTTTCAAATTTATCAAGATAAGGATTTATCAAATAATTTTTTTTGGAATGATATGTCAAAAGAATGATTATGACATTTATGTTATTTTATCAAATGACAATTTTGCTAAAAGTAACACTTTCATACTAAAAATGACAAAATACACTCCACGTCTACTATTTGTGCTGCCCATTTCTTCTTTTGTCAGTATCTTAAAAATATATTCTGAAAATGACAATATATTTATGCGTGAGTTATGTATCACCCTGTATATATTACAGTGAAAGTAGATAATAAGTGATTGTTAACAATGTAAACCTTCACTAAATAGTCAGCGAAAGTGCCATAAATAATATTTAAATCACTTTCACAAGTAAATGTAAACAATCACTGAATGTAGTTAGTGAAAGTAAGGACTATATTTATAATTTAGACATTCCAAAGACATTTTAATAATTAGCAAAAAATTATTTTTAAAATATTTTCCTTTAAAACAATTGTTTTAATTAACCCTTGGAAGTTATAAGGAAGTATTTTCATCTCATTACTAAAAAATTAATTAATAATGTTTTAGTTTTGTTTTTTTTTTAATTTTATGAATAAAACTATTTAATACATACTATTTTTTGTTGATCACATTTACTATTCTTTTATAGTGAATGTTAACAATTACTAGTGATAGTTGATATTCCCTAGTAATAGTAGCATCTACATGTTTTTTTTTTAACTTTTACTGATTTCATAAGTGAATGTTTACACTCACTAGTAATTGTAAATAATTACTGCATTATCGACTTTCACTGTAACATATACGTTACTTCTATTAGATTTTAAAATTTTATGTGAGAAAATATTAAATAATATAAATATGATTTATTGTCTTTTTTATATTATTTCAGGTCTTTTAATAGTTGGTGGAGCTGCAATATATCCCTTGGGATGGGATAACCGAGAAGTGAGGGAATGTTGCGGGAATGCGAGTAATATCTATCGACTAGGTCAGTATATATTAATATCTTTCATCAAGATATGCTAAAGAGCAAAAAACTTGAAACATCATTAATTTCTATACTGCATTGAAACAAGTAAAGTTTCGAGACGTTTTCAGAAATGCATTATTTATATTCCCCAACTTTAGCGTATCGAGCTGAAAACAAATTTGATATATGATTGCAACGTATAATAAAATTCTTAACATACGTTCAAAATAAAGTTTCATCTATACCTTGTTTTCTTTTATTGGTTTGCACTTATTGGTAAAATATACCAAACTATATCGATTTAAAACATATCCAAAGCTAGTTAGCACTAATTTTACCATATTGTACGCCACGCCCAAATGAAAATAATTAAACAAAGTTTTAGACAATCCTCAATCCTCAGTAAGTAATATTAATATCAAGACATGCACGCAACTTTAATCAACCTAACTTAATCATAAAATTACAGAACGTGAATTACTTTTATTTACATTTAATCATCAAAGCCATTTAAATTGATTTTTTAGTTTCTAGTACTTTAAATGAGCATTTAGTGTTTTTATTGTGCGTTTACTAATTTTAATGGGTAATTAATATTTTTATTAAGCAAATAGTATTATTACTGAATTATTGGCATTTTTATCAAGCAATTAGTATTTTTACTGAACATTTATTATTTTACTGAGCATTTACATTTCTTTACAGAGCAGGTAGTATTTTTACCGAACCTATGGTTTATTTATCAGTTAGTATTTTTACTAGGCGTTTAGTATTTTTGCTTGACAGATGATTTTTCAGTTGGCGTTTAGTAATTTTGATTCGCCGATAGTATTTTTATTGGGCGTTTAGCAATTTTATGGGTTAATTAGTAATTTTATTAAGCAACTAGTATTTTTACTGATTAATTACATTTACTAATCAGTTAGTATTTTTACTTAGCGTTTAGTAGTTTTACTTTTAGATTTTTTTTACTTAACGTTTAGTAATTTTTATTTGCAGTTAGTATTTTTACTGAGCGTTTAGTAATTTTACTGTGCAGTGACTTTTTAATAAGCAATTAGTATTTTTATATTTTCTACAAAACAAAATAGTTTCGATTCATTGTTATTATTTCATTCTTTTTAAAACACATTATAACATATGTATATTTATAACAATTTCGTGAATTATTCAATCTTTGGTTTTTTTATTGGATCTTTTCATATGTGATCTTTTCTTATCGTCGCCGGATAATTTGCAAGCTTCTTTAAAATCAGGAAGATCACCACATTTTCCAAGCCTTTTCTTAAACCCTCTAACAATAGCTGTAATTTTTGAATCCATATCTTTTTCCATATTATACTCTTCATCGCACTGAGATGCAAAGAAATATTCTCGTTCTTCTGGGTTAATCGTAGAATCTAGCTTAGTTAAATTAAATGTTCCTGTATCATGGTTTACTTCTCCAGTTTTAATGTAGAATTCTACTGCTAATGGCTTTATTATTTCCCACTCCTCATCGGTTAAAGAGCAGACATTTTTGTGGAGAACACTTGTATCTTCCAACATACCCTCAACTTTTTTGAACTCTTCCTTGTCTGTAGTTAGGTAATATAGGGAATTTTTCTAAAAAAAAATAAATAAAAATTGTTATTGTTATAAGAAACAAGAAAATAGTATATTGTTTTCCAACGTCAAAATTATTAAAATAGTAATATAATAAATAATTTTAAAATTTGATATTTATTTTACATACAAGATACAATACAATGTTAGTATATATTGTGTTATCTAAAATTCATTTCTACTCCGCCCTTTTATTCCTTGTCAGTGCAAAGTAGTAATTTCTACTCCGAGGCAGTACAAAGTGACCATAGAATCAACGAATATAAAAAGTGACATTTTGAAGCCTCTCAAACGTCATAGAAGACTGTACTTTAATAACGTTTGAAGAAAAAAGTATTTTTTATCCTCGTACTAGGATATTTCTATTTTTCTACGAGGGATTTTTATATCAATTATTGTATATTGTTTTTGTTAGTTAAAATTGTTAATTTTAAAATTACACATGTGGATTTTCCTTCAAAAAGCAGCCCTCTTTTAGTAAATTTATATTACAAAATTTGAATTGGATACTTACATTTTCCTCTGTGAGAATTGGGGTATAAAGCCCAATAATAACAAAAATTACTATCTTGATCATGTTGTTTTTGTTATTAACTGAATTTGATCACGGCATTTTATACAAAATAAAACAACAATTGTAAATATTTTTAAAAACTTTTAGAATTTGTTATTGTTTGTACATAATTATAATGACTAATAATAAAATAAAGTAATATTCCACTCATTCCTTCTCAAAGTTTATTTTATTTGGAATATTTTAAGTTTTTGTTTAACAAATTTATTTATATATTTAAAATAATTCTTTACACCTTGAATACATTAAATGCTTAATTTACAAACAAAAATTTCTTACGTAAAATCCTTACAATTATAACAAACAAACAAGATGAGCAAAGATATATATTTTTAGTATTTTTTGTTTAGTCATTGCACCACTTCAAACATAAAATTAAAAAAAAAAACAATAAACCAAATTTTCTTACGTAAAATCCTTACAAGGATAAGTAATAAGCAAAATAAGAAAATAAATAAATATTTGGTATTTTTCGTAAGGCAGTTACAATACTCCAAACTTCAAAATTCTTAAAAATACAACGAAGAAAAAAAATACAACGAAGAAAAACATTAAAAATGAAAAAAATGAACTTCTCAATTATTGAGCGTTTTAAAATTTTTCACAGCAGTTGGTATTTTTACTCAAAGGCTTTTAGTACATTTACTAAGTACACATATTTTACATATTTTTATTTTTTCTAAACTTTAACTAACAATTTACAGCAATTTAATTGAGCCATTAGTATTTTTACCCGACAATTAGTACTTTCATTGAACAATTATTAATTTACTAAGTAATTAGCATTTTTATCAAACAATTTAAATTTTTTTATTATTACTAATTTTTTTTTATTTTTTTTTTGTCTTTTAGTTTGTTATATTTCTTATTATTTTTTTAATTATTTTTAATCATTTTTAATTTATTATTAATTTTTTAATTTATTAATAATAAATTAAAAAACAAAACTTATAAAAATAAAAAACTGAAAACAAAAAAAAACAATTGAATTAATATAAAAAAAATAATAATTAAAAAATAAATTGGTTTGGATTATTTTTGTTAATGATTTTTTTCAATAGAAAAAAATATGTTGCTATTTGAATAAGAAAAGTTGCCCCTTCCTCCTCTGTTGTTTTCAAAAATAAAATTAATCTAAATCTAAATCTAAAATTGGCCTTTTTTTGTGCATCGCTCTGTATTAATCAGCATTTAGATTATTTACCGATCTTCTAGTCTAGATTTTAGCTGATTTTTTTATTTTTAATATTACAGTTGTTTTCTTAAGGAAAATATTCAAGTAATAAAAATTATCTAAAAATTGTTATTTTTTTAAATTGCATAGTATTTCTTTATTTTTGTACAAATTTAAACTGACCAGTTTCGTTGCCTTTTATAAATAAATTTGATGTTTTTTTATTAAATTAAATAGGTCAAGGATTTTGTAAGGTATGACCTATTTTATACCCTATTATCTTTTAATTAAATTAAAATAACAATTGCCTAACGTCTCCATAAATCACCGCTGTTCAACTCCCATCCCCAGTGCCGCATATGGGACCCGCATATATAAATTAAATATGCAAAAACAATATCTCAGTAAATATATTTTTTTTTTATAAAATATAATTTATGTATATTTTTTTATATTTATAGACCTAAAACAGATTAATAATTAATAAAATACAAAACACACAATTTAATGAAAAAAATATACAGGGTGAGTTTAAAGAAACGCATAAAAATCTCAGAGCATTTAAAAATTGATGACGTCATAGTGACGACATGCCAACCGAAAAAAAATTTTGTTGAGTTCAAAATACATTTTTTTAAAAACAATGCGACACTTCTTTTACCGTTTTTAAAAATTCCAAAAAATAAGATATTTTTATGCGTTACTTTAAACTCACCCTGTATAAAAAATATACAGGGTGATGATAAAGTTTCATATTTTTTTTAAACTTCGAAAACTCTTGTATTTATGAACATTTATGATTAAAATATGAAATATTCTGATAATTGCTTAAATATCAAATTTCATAATATATTACGTTTCATATAAAATCATCCACATTTGGCACGTTTAAATTGTCAACAGGTTTAATAGATTTATAACAGATAAGAGTATTAATTACCGGACGTGCATTAGTGTGAATGCCAAGCTTTTAGTAGTAATACAAAAAGCCATTTAAGGCGTATCATAAAAATTATATTATATAACTGTATAGTTGGATTGATACGAGTTTTGCATTCTTTTGCATCTTCAATTGAGAAAAATGTAAAAAACAACTGGAAATACCTTCAATTTAAAAAGTTTTTTCGGTACAAATTAAATAAGTAAATAATTTAGAATTCAGAATACGTTTTTCGGATTAAAAATACAAATAATAAATGCAGAATAAAAATAATAAATGCATGGTAAAAATAATAAACGCATGATCAAAATAATAATCGTACCATAAAAATAATACTTGGCACTTAAAAACTTGTTTAAATTATATTTTCTCCATGAGAATAGTAAATCTTTAGCATAAAATTAATATTTTCAGATAAAAAATGCTCAGTGAAAAATGAGGATGCTCAATAATAAATATTGAAAATTCGAAGTAAAGTGCGACAAACCTACTTCATTAAAAATGATTAAATTCTTTTTCTAAATATGTTTAATAATTTTAAGCAAAAAATAAATAACCCGAGTAGAAACACGATATTGCGACAGTATTGTGATAATATCGTACCCATTATTATAATATTGTGTAATGATTGTGTCACAATATTTGCACATATTAAAAGTTGACCCAAATAATGGTATGACAATATTGTGAGTTTATCTTTTTAATATAGTGACAATATTGTGGAAATGTTGTGACAACATCGTGCGTAAACTGTGATAACGTTGTGGTGCAAATATTCTGGTAATTTCGAAACGAAAACCTCCAGTTGTTTGGTATATCATAATGAAAAAAGATAATTCTGGTAATATTTATAATAATAAATAATTCGGGAAAAAAATAAACGTTTAAACTGGATAGTTAATAATTATTTTACGAATAAAACAAATTTTAATTACTAACATATTATAAATTGTAAAAAAATATTATTAAAATATTGTGCAGCCATATTTTTTAGTATATAATGTTTACACGATATCTCTATATTGCGAATATACAGGATGTCCCATTTGACTCTGGACTGTATGGGTATCTTTGTTATTATTGGAGATACAAAGTCGGTTGAATGGACAAAGTAGAAGAGATTTTTTCGAATATTAATAATTCATTTACCAAAAATTTTAATATCGCATCGTTCCAACGCTATCTTCAAAAAACATGAAAATGCGATTTTCAAAATATGGCTATAACTTCGGTATTTTCGGTGGTACCAAAAAATTTTTTCGTCTTAATACAAACAATTTTTTGTGTACAATGCAGTAAAACAAATGAATATTTTTTTTCGCCAACGGATTTACCGGAAATTAACCAAACTTATTTTTTTCTTATGGCAGCCATATTGGATTTACACATATTCGGAATCAGTATTTTTTTGTGAGTAATTTGGTATACCATATGTCATATTTAAAAAAATAAAATTATTTGATTTTACAAACTGGCATTGGACTTTAAGAGATGTAAATTGCAACAACATAAATTTAACTATTTAAAATATTAAATGTAAAATAAATCTTAACACATATGTATTGACAGTTTACATCTATTCAAGGCCATTTTTGGTTAGTAAAATAAAATTATTTCTATTTTTCTTAAAATATTACATATGATATATCAAATTACTCAGAAAAATACACTAATTCCGAATATTTATAAATCCAATATGGCTCCCATAAGAAAAAAATAAGTTTGGTTCATTTCCGGTCAATCCGTTGGCGAAAAAAAATATTCATTTGTTTTACTGCATTGTACACAAAAAATTGTTTGTATTAAGCCAAAAAATTTTTTTGGTACCACCGAAAATACCGCATTTTCATGTTTTTTCAAGATAGCGTTGGAACGATGCGATATTCAAATTTTTTGTAAATGATTTATTAATATTCAAAAAAATCTCTACTGGTTTGTCCATTTAATCGACTTTCTATCTCCAATAATAACAAAGATACCCATACAGTCCAACGTCAAATGGGACACCCTGTATATAAATTTAATATGTACATAATATTGTAAAAGGATGTTTACACAATATGATTAGAATCATATTGTCTAAATGTTGCTGGAACGTTGTACTCACAATATTGTACTTACATTGTTTTACAATATTGTGAATATAATGTGAATATATTGGAAAACAAGATCAAAATATTGGCACAATATTACCACAAGCTAAACACAATTTTTATTTCTGCAGGGGAAAAGTTGTTGTAAAAAATGCATTTAAACGAAAATTAATTAATATTATAAATTATACATAAATTTCATGCATTTATTATTTGTGCCTGGCAAAACATATTTAAATAAAAATTTTCCAGGGAACCAAGTGGCTAAACAAATAAATTTTTAATCCCTGTAAATGTAACTCCTATGTTTAAATTTGAAGAGCCCCATCTTAATAATATTGCAAAACTCAATAAAATATCAATTGCCAAATGCATTTTCCGGAAAAATTGTTTCACTTGTAGCACTTTGCAAAACTATTGTGTTAAATAATATAAAGGTAGCAGACGACTTTTTATTTTACAGTTTTAAATTATAGCAATCTATTACATTTGAATTTAATGCTTTTTGCAGACAGAAAACGATTAGATTGTCCCAAACTTTAAAGGATTTATGACTATAGGATAGCCATTTAACACACGTGCATAAATGCGGATTATTACATTTTATGAAAAAATGGATTTATAAAAGTTTTTAATTTGATAAAATTTTGCATATTTCAAATTACGTATATTTTTATAAGAATTTTCTTAAAATAAGTTTAAAACATCTGCATTACTAAACTTGAAACATTAATTTCGTCCAAAAAATTTATAAAAAATTATGAATATTTGTACTAAAGTAATGAAAGTTTACCAGAAATTAACTAGAAATTAGCTTTGTATTGACTTGGATTAAAAAGGCGGAGTAGAAGTGCATTTTAGGCAACCCAATATACACTAACATTGTATTGTGTATTGTATGTAAATCAAACGTCGAAATTTTTAAAATAGTAATATAATAAATAATTTAAAAATTTGACATTTAATTTACATACAACACACAATATAATGTTAGTGCAGTTGGGTTGCCTAAAATTCATTTCTACTCCGCCTTTTTATTACTTGTCAGGCAAAGTAGTAATTTCTACTCCTAGGCAGTACAAAGTGACGATAGAATCAACGAACATAAAAAGTGACATTTTAAAGCCTGTCAAACGTCACAGAAGACTGTACTTTAATGACGTTTGAAGAAAATATACTGTTAAATTTTACATTTAATTTACATACAACACACAATACAATGTTAGTGTATATTGGGTTGCCTAAAATTCATTTCTACTCGGCCCTTTTATTCCTTGTCAGTGGAAAGTAGTAATTTCTACTATTAGGCAGTTCAAAGTGACCATAGAATCAACGAACATAACAAGTGACATTTTAAAGCCTGTCAAACGTCACAGAAGACTGTACTTTAATGACGTTTGAAGAAAATATACTGTTAAATTTTAGATTTAATTTACATACAACACACAATACAATGTTAGTGTATATTGGGTTGCCTAAAATACATTTCTACTCCGCCTTTTAATCCAAGGCTATGCAAAATATAACCGAAATCACTCTAAATGATTAATGTATTAAAATATGTGAGCTTTTAATTTTTTTTAATAGTAGATTTATTTTCAGGAACCTGTGAGCTATCATGGTCCGTGTATCTGTTGACAGCAGGCGTCCTCCTCCTTTTCTTGTGTTTTGGTCTAAGTTTTTGCGCATCTCGGGTGAAGGCAGGCTCATTTCGGATCTGAGTGTACAGCGCCGGGATGCCGCCCAGAAAAGAGTAGCATTTAGACTGGCCCACATTTCGGCGCAGCCTGAAGCCCGATTGAACGCGAAAACTCCACAGCTAAACAATGAAACCCTTCAAAATACTGCAGGTTATGAAATCGGATCTCAAAAAGTTATGGATGAAGTTGCAACCATACATAAACTCTCGAATAATCTTGAATCTGCTAGTAGCTTTAATAAATCAGAAAGCTTTATGTTGAATAACAAATCAAGTAGTTCTGATCAGTTACCTAAATGTTTGCACCTGGAAAATGGAGTATTCGACTAAAAGTTTGTTATAAATCACACCATATCTAAAGACTGATTAAAATAAAAGTGAATTTATTCCTTTTAATTATTTCATGTTGTATTTTTACGTTATCCCAAATAAAATTTCTTTTTATGTTTTTGTTCAATTTATTTCTCATATCACTTACCTTACAAATTAATAAAAATAATCCCAGTTTAAACAAATACTATCAACAATATACAGGGTGGGCCAACGAAAACGAAACAGACGAGTTTTAAAATAGTTAATAAAATATTTTGAAAAAACGCTCGGACAGGTCAACTTTGGTTTCGAGGGGGACATATTTTGCAATAAAGCTGATTCAAAAATCCATTCATCCCTGCGCCCTATGGACACAACCCCTTAAATTTTAATAGGGATGGTGGGGTAAGTAATACCTTGTTAGAAAGATCTTTTTACTTAGAGTAACGTACAAAAAAAAAGTTAAATCGATCGATTCGTTTTAAAGATATTCAAAATTTAGCAAGTAGAGATTTCATGTCTTTTAAAATTGTGCTATGCACACCACGCCTTCAATTTTAAGTGTTTTGATAGGGTAAGTAATACCTCCTGGGAAAGATCTTTTAAGCCAAAGTAACATACAAAAACATGTAAAACGCAATTTATTTTCATTTTCTACAAAAGAGAGATTTAAAAAAACAAATTTAAATTTATTTGAGGAATTGTTTAAAATTTTGTAACATCTGGAACAAAACAATGCAAAACATAAAACGATTTATAACCACATTGAGATTCTTTTTATCAGTTGTATTTTGTATTAGTGGTGATTTTCATCGTGTTAAAACTGTTTATGACTAATAATTAGAAATCAACATTTAAAATTTTGTGAACTTCTGTAAAAGCTTCTGCTAGCAATGGTTTATACAATTCCAGAAAGGGTTGAATTAATCACTTTTTATTTTAAAAGCGATGAGAATGCTCATCGTGCGGCTAATTTATTTAATGAACAACATCCAAACAAACATTGTAACCGAAAATACGTTCTGGAGTTGGTTGTAAAATTTAAAAATACTGGTTCTGTTGGTAATAAAAAACACGATCCTGGTAATGTTCTTCCAATAAGAAATGATGTCGTTGAAATAGGTGTTTTGGGACAAGTTGCTGCAGATCCAACTTTAAGCACAAGAAAACTGGAAACTGTGACTAACATCAGCAGAACAATTATTCGCCGAATATTGAAAGGTCACAAATATCATCCCTATAAAATTCATTTAATTCATGAGTTAAAAAAAGGTGATTTTGATAGGCGACTCCGTTTTTGTGAGGTGATGACGGAACGGATAATTGCTGATGAAAATTATCTTTATAATATCTGTTTTTCTGATGAGTGCACTTTTTTCTTAAACTCAACCGTTAATCGTCATAATTGTCGATATTGGTCAGATGAGAATCCTAGGGTATTTCATGAAGTTCACACTCAAACTCCTCAAAAATTGAATGTGTGGGTTGGAATTTTTGGAGACCGTCTTATTGGTCCTTATTTTCTAGATGGCAATCTAACAGGGGATATGTACTTGGATCTACTTCAAAACTTTGTTCATCCATTTCTTGACGATATTATCGAAAATGACGATCGTTATTTAGAAGACCATCTGATTTTCCAACAAGACGGAGCCCCTCCTCGTTACACACGGCCTGTTAGGGAATTCTTGGATACGACGTTTCCTGGGCAATTGATTGGGCGCAGAGGACTTTTGGAGTGGCCGCCGCGCTCTCCCGATTTTACTCCCCTTGATTTTTTCCTTTGGGGGCATTTAAAAAGTAAGATTTACGCAACGGAACCAGGATCTCTAGCAGAGTTGCGACAGAGAATTATTAATGAATGCCGAGAAATTACTGCTGAAATGTAACAAAATGTAAGAATTCGCTTTGAGCAAAATTTGTACGTTTGCATGGAGGTTGGTGGAACTCAATTCGAACATTTAATAAAATAATAAAAACATCCTTGAAAGTGTCGGGATCGATGGGATTCTTTAAAGTGTTAAGTTTTCTTCAAAAAGATTAGTTAAGTTTAGTTTGGTTAAATAAAAAATAATGTGCAATACTGTTTTATTTTGAATTCTTTAAAACAAACCAATCGATTTCACTTTTGTTTTTTTGTATGTTACTTGTGGTAAAAAGAACTTTCCAAGGAGGTATTACTTACCCTATCAAAAGACTTAGAATTGAAGGCGTGGTGTTCATAGCACAATTTTAAAAGATATGAAAACTCTACTTGCTAAATTTTGAATATCTTTAAAACGAATCGATCGATTTAACTTTTTTTTTGTATGTTACTCTGGATAAAAAGATCTTTCCAACGAGGTATTACTTACCCCACAATCCCTATTAAAATTTAAGGGGTTGTGTCCATAGGGCGCAGGGATGAATGGATTTTTGAATCAGCTCTATTGCAAAATATGTCCCCCTCGAAACTAAAGTTGACCTGTCCGAGCATTTTTTCAAATTTTTTTATTAACTATTTCAAAACTCGTCTGTTTCGTTTTCGTTGGCCCACCCTGTATACAGTTCTGCATGATAATTGATAACTATTATACATATTATTTTTGAGTATCTTTTTGTTCCTGCGTTTAAAAAATTGTCAAAAATCATTAAATCGAACATTACGGCTGCCACTGTATCTCAAGTTTTTCTTGACAGATTTTCAAATTTCTTTCTGATTTGTAAACTAGATTAATTAAACTAAATCTGGGAAGAAGCTTTTGTGTTGTAATTTTATGTAGAATTAATTATAACCGACCAAAATTAAGGTACTTTTGGGTAATTATATTTTTTGTTATAGATTCTCCAATTTTTTTTCCCCATTCCCAATTTTGGTAGATCGACTCTATAATCTAAAATAAAAAAAATTATATAAAAATATTGTTTACACTGGCAGCCGTAAACCGCTATTTTTGCCTATTAAGAAGTGACTATAAATGAATGATTGTACGAGTGATTGAATAAATTTATAAATAAATAAAATAACAGCAACTTAAGTTATTTCTTCATGTTTTTAACAAAATAAAATGGAACAAATTACAAAGTAGCATGTTTATAGAAACGGCAATAAAATGTGGCGACAGTCATGATAAAAGCTTAGACACAAAGAAAATCGATTAAAAGTTTTATGTATTTTCATACTTCTATGTTAAAAGAAAATTATTTAATATTTCGATAATCATGTTTTATTATTTTCAGGCAATTAAATTAAAACAATATTTTCCGTGTTTCATTTGTTAACGTATTCTTTCATAAAAAAGTAATAAATCGCGTTAAATGTGTTATTAAAATTATTCTTTTATAGTTATCCTGGAAAAGCTTGCGGTGTGACAAAAGCGTTACGTTTTATGGTCGTATACACCATTATTACTTTGAAACATTGTTATAATAACTCATGTAAAAATTTACCACAAAAATTGCTTTAAATCCGGTATTATATGTGACTTTATTTTAAAATTATGGAATAAATTATTTTTTTACAAAGTATTTTTAAATTTATATGTAAATACAAAGAGAAAATATCGAACAAAGCAGTTCATATACGACTTAGTAATGGTTTAAAAAATATTTTAGTCCTGTCAATTTAGACATACAAGGGTGCACAAATTAGCGTAGAGCTAAAAATTGGTATGAATCTTCGAAATACTATTATAAATGAATGCTGAAAAGTCCCCATCGATCCCGAACCTGGAAAAAATTTTATTCAAAGATCTTAAAAATGGGTTTTTCGCGTTTATCAGCAAAACGGTAAAATTTATCATAAAATTAGAACAAATAAAAATTGTAGATGATACAATTATCTATAAAAAATGTCTTAATACTTTTTTTCCTAAGAGCCACCGTTTCTGAGATATAGCGATTATAAAAGTTGTAATCTTCATAATATGCACAATATTCGTCAGATTCATAATCGTCTAATATTCACGATAACGGGTACATTTTTTAACCAAATTACAAAAACCCGGTCTCGAATTAAAGGGGAATGTTTGTTTTATAATCTTGTCAAAAAGGATTTTTTTTAAGCGACGGGAAATCTTTCAAAAGCGCTCCCGAAATTGTCAATTTTTTCGCGGTTTTTTTCGGCGTCCTCCGCGCCGACTTTGAAAAATCGTAGTTCCGCCGAATTCGGAATAGAAACGACCAAATCGGGCCCCCTTTTTACCCACATCCTTATTTACTAAATAAAAAATTTCCGACCCTCCTAGGTTAATCCTGTAGCGAGGTCGAATTTTTCTTTGAAAACGTCAAATTGTCGAGTTTTTTAGCAAAAAAAAACGAAAAGGTAATATTGCTTGGCCCTTTGACTTTAGACGGAGGGGAAAAATCGGGAATGGCATTTTTGTAAAGAGAAAACAGACTTAAGTACCCATAGCGGAGCACTTTTTCGAAATTTTTGTTTGTATCTCATATTCTGACGTTTTAAAACCGAGGTACAATTTTGGACATTATTTAATGAAATTTAAAAAAATCGTACCTACCAAACGACTGGACCGATTTTAACGAAGCACGCCTTATATTGTGGCTAAAAGTACCCTTAATACCCAGAAAAATAATCGGTTTTATCCGGCGCGTACAGCGGCGTCGGGATTTTTTTTTCCAAAAGCGTAGCAAAATATCGATAAATAACAGCTCGTAGAGAAAATTGGTAGAGGACATGGGGCCAAAACGGGACAAAAAATAAAAAATTGCTACACGTGACCTGCAAAAAGGTTGATCGAACGAGGTCGGTTTGAAGTTTTGAAATCTTTATCTCTTCATTTCATCTCACACCGATCTATTAAATTCAAAATTGTGTTTTTTCAACCCCTAGCGACCAAAATAATCGCTGTAAGGTAACGACTCATCCTATCGTCTAATTAAAATATGCGTTGGAATAAGATTTTCAAGTACTACTACGCGACACGTTGACTTTTTTCAATTTCGAAAAAAAATTCAAAATTTTAATCGCGCAAAAAACTTTGTAAGAAAATGCGATTATAACAATTTTTTTACCCCCCCTGCCTCTTCATCGAATTTAACGAATGATGGGTTATCATAAAGGTTTTTCCGTAGGCTTTCACACAAAAAAAGATTCGTTTGGATATCTTTATTCGTTTAGAAGTTACGACCGAATAACCGTTGAAAATTTGAAAATTTCACTTTTGGACGAAGAAATTGCTATGAAATTTTTGATTAATCGCAAAATAATTAATTTTGACCGAACCGGTTGGCCGATTACAACGATTTATGGCTTACATTGACCGATAGAAAAATATTTTTACTTGTATTACAGCTTCAGTGATGTGTATACGTGGCATATAAACGAAGAAATTTTCCCTGAAAGTTAAAATTAAATTTCAACACAAGTTTTTGAGGTTTTAACATAAAAATGCAAGAATTTACTTGAACTTTTTATTAAATTTGAATATTTTTTTTATATAAAACTCGTTTTTTTATTATAGATAATATTGTAGGAGTATTCAAATAATTGATATAAATCTAGAACATTTTTATTAATTTTTTATGTTTGTTGCTAATTTCGAGTTTTTAGAATGATTTTTTATGAATAATACATAATTTATAATACAAACGTTATTTGTATTTTTGTCAAACTATAAATAAATCAAATTTGGTAAATCTAATATAAAGTTTCCTTTCGAAAACGAAATAAATTTTCTTTGTAGAGTATATTAGTGCCTAAATCAAAAGATAGATATATCGTTCCAACGGTCCAATTCAAGCAGTTTTCTTTGGTGACTTTATTTTCAGCACGTAGTAAATTGAGAGAGGGTTTATTTTTAATGGAATTGAAAGCCGGTGTATAACTTCTTATATTTATATATATCGTTATTTGTTGTATTTTGCATTTATATAATATTACACTTTTAAATTTGACTTAAATATTTCATCAGTTTCTTATTTTACATAAAATATACAAAAAAATATCTAAAATTTATATTATGCTTTCATACATTCAATGAGTACTTACATTCGAAAAAATTTTATTCTCCGAATAAAACATGCTTCAATTATAATAAATTTATTGATGCGGGGAAAAGTGCCTACTTTTTAGTCTAGGCATTATAAAGAATACCCGATCTACATAGGAAATGTACGAAGTGAAATGAACATGAATTCAACTCACCGCTTGTGAAGCGTCACCGAAGACTTTATTTGAAGAAAAACAATTCTACTTAATCGAAATAAGTTCATCTAAAAATTAAACCCTTACGATTAGAGCAAAAACCTATAAAAATATGTCAGGAAATTAGGGACATATGAAGTGCTTTTTATATTGCAAGAGATATTAATTTTAGTTTTCTGACATAAGTGCACACATTCTATTCCAATAAAAGACTACAAAAAAGATGCCAGGAGAAGTAAATTCAGAAATGTTGGCGTCGAATTCTCAGTTTGTTACGTACATTACTTCCCGAGTCCAATACAACGATTGTACGATCAATTATTAAAAATATATAAAATCTAATACAGTCAAACTTCCCTAACTCAAATCTTCAAGGGACTGACAACAAATTCGAGATATAGAAAATTCGAGTTATAGACACAAACATTTATTTTTAAAAATTGTATACATAAATATGTAGAGGTACATACAGGGTGGTGATAAAGTTTGGAACCAAGGTCATAACTTCCGTAAAAAATTTTTTTGTAAAAATCACACGGACAGGTCAATTTTTGTTTTAAAAATGCCATCTTTTGGAATGAAAAAAATATTCATGACGTCACTGATAACTTCACTATGACGTCATCATCAATTTTTTTAAATGGAAACCCCTACTTTTTTTACACATTTTTCATAGACCCTTTTATCATATTAATGATCACATAAAATATTTAAAAAAATTTCAACCATTTTTGAAAAATAAAATAAATTTACTCAAAAAAAAAATTATTAATTCTTAATGAAAATATGGCAAGAAAAATAAATTAAACTAATTTTTAGTTTAAAAATAACAAATTATTATTGAAAATATTCGAATTTTTTTTCTTTAAACAATTGGAATTTTCTTAAAACTAATTTTATATAACTTTTAATGAAAAAGGTAATTAAAATAAAATGTTTGAGTAATAATAAACTTTAAATAAAATTGTTATTTATTATAAATTTGAAAAAGCTTTTGATATTCAAAATTTATTGAAATAAAAATTGCCTTTATAAAAGTGCTTTAGTTGACGTTATTTTGTATGGCAAATAAAATTTTAAATCCATTTACCAATGCTTGAATAGCTTACTTCGTTTGTTTAATAATAATCAACAATTATTAAGTTTTTCGAAATAAAAAATGTCTCGTTTAAGCAAACGCGAAAGAATCGAAATAGAAATTATGGTAGGATACGGCGATAGAAAAAGAACCCATGGGGAAGCTTGTGCTTTGTTTAATGAGCAATATCCAAATAGACCGCAAATTTCAAGATCTACAGTAAGTAAGTTAGTTACCAAATTTGCAGAAACAGGATCTGTAGGAGATTTGCCTCGACAAGGACGGCCTCAAGTGAATGAAGAAACCAAATTAAATTTATTACTTGCGATTGAAGAAAATCCCAATATTTCAACAAGAGATATTTCAAGAAATAATAATGTGGATCATTCCTATGTCGCAAAATTATTAAAAAAGGAAAAGTATCACCCATACAAAATAAAACTCATACAAGAGTTAAATGAAGATGATTCCGATCGCCGACTGCAATTTTGTGAAGAAATGATGGCGCGATGTGATCAAAATCCAAATTTTTTAAGTAGTACAATTTTCTCCGATGAAGCTACCTTTCAATTGAATGGATCAGTGAATCGACATAATTGTAGGTATTGGTCACAGGAAAATCCTCATTGGGTCGTAGAATCCCATAGTCAAAGACAGGGACAGTTAAATGTATGGGTGGGAATGATTGGAAGACGTATTATAGGACCTTACTTTTTTAATGAAAACCTTACTGCCGAAAGATACTTGAATTTTTTGCGGACTGATTTGCTACCAGTTTTACTTCGTATTTTCCCCAATTATGAAAATCGCAACATTCCTAACCAAAACATTTGGTTTCAACAAGATGGGGCTCCTCCACACTTTGGCAGGGCGGTGCGAGAATTCCTTAACACCACGTTTCCCAACAAATGGATAGGTCGGAGGGGACCAATTGAGTGACCTCCGCGATCTCCCGACCTAACGCCCTTAGATTTTTTTTGTGGGGACATTTACAATCAAAAGTTTATTTCAATAGACCTAATAATTTACAAGAATTGGAGCTTAGAATTGGGACGGAATTGCAACAAATTGACGAAGAAGCTATTAACAATAGTATTCAGAGTGTCTACCCACGAATGGGACAACGCCAAATGGTCAATGGGGAACAATTTGAACATTTTCGTTAAAATTTGTTACTTGTAATTTAAAAATTTACTTTTTTTTGTAATATTTTCATTGAGAATTAATAAATTTTTTTTTGAGTAAATTTATTTTTTTTTTCAAAAATGGTTGAAATTTTTTTAAATATTTTTATGTGATCATTAATATGATAAAAAGGTCTATGAAAAATGTGTAAAAAAAGTAGGGGTTTCCATTTAAAAAAATTGATGATGACGTCATAGTGAAGTTATCAGTGACGTCATGAATATTTTTTTCATTCCAAAAAATGGCATTTTTAAAACAAAAATTGACCTGTAAGAGCGATTTTTACAAAAAACATTTTTACGGAAGTTATGACCTTGGTTCCAAACTTTATCACCACCCTGTATAATATTCAAAGTATAATCAAAATAGAAACAACATTCTTACACAAAACATTAATTTTTGAAAAAATCTGTAATTTTTTATTAGATTAGATTAAAAAATTCTTTATCTACAAAGTTTTCCAAAAAAATGATAGAGAAGGGTCCCCCTTTGCTTTAGAACTAAAAATTTTTGAAATTTTTTTTCGCGATTTTTTGACATTATCTTATAGATTTAAGTTCGCTGATAACGAATCAACCATTGTTAACGCGATCCGACGCGTACTTTTTAAACTACAGCGTTTTGAAAATTGCAGAAATTTAGAAAATTTTATAAATTCATATTTTTTTCTAAATTTTTTCGAATTTTATATAAGTGATAGGTTATATTTATAGATTTCGGTCTGCTGATTACGGAGAACTAAAAAAATTTGAGCTACGACCACTAGTTTAGAAGCTACACCCGTTTTTATGGCCACCAAAAAATGATAGAGAAGGGTCCCCCCTTTGCTTTAAAACTGAAAAATTTTGAAACTTTTTTTTCGCGATTTTTTTACCTTATCTTATAGATTTGCGTTTGCTGATAACGAATCAACCATTTTTAACGCGATCCCAGGCGTACTTTTTAAACTACAGGGTTTTGAAAATTGCAGAAATTTAGAAAATTTGAAAAATTCATATTTTTATCTAATTTTTTTCGAATTTTATATAACTGATAGGTTATATTTATATATTTCGGTCTACTGATTACGGAGAACTAAAAAATTTTGAGCTACGGCTACTAGTTTAGAAGCTACACCCGTTTTTATGGCCACCAAAAAATGATAGAGAAGGGTCCCCCTTTTGCTTTAAAACTGAAAAATTTTGAAATTTTTTTTTCGCGATTTTTTGACATTATCTTATGGATTTGGGTTCGCTAATAACGAATTAACCATTGATAACGCGATCCGACGCATACTTTTTAAACTACAGCGTTTTGAAAAATTCAAAAATATGGAAAATTTGAAAAATGAAAGCGCTATACACATTATCCGGTGTTCAGTCTTTAGAATATACATATTACTCATTTCTTTATTGGAAGGTGGATGAGGAATTTGAACTGTTGTAGTCTCATCAGATGAAGCATCTTCATCTTCTTCTTGTAGTCAGATTTTGTCTAAAATGTCGGCATCCGTTGGATAGTCCGCCACAATTACATCAATATCTATACCCAAATATTCATCCAAGGACACATTACTCTCAATTTTTTTCGTATACAACTGAAACAATGTTTTTATTTGTGATAAAGGCGTATCATCTTCATCACTCAAATTATTTTCACTTTCTTTCTTGAAACCAGCCTTTACAAAACAATTTTTTATAGTTGCCTGCTGTAGATCATTCTCCCACGCTTTAGATAAATTTGTTAGTGCATCTCATAGAGTAATCTGACTAGTTTCATCTCCATCTTCTAGAGCAATTAGAATCTGTTTAAGTATTCTTTTACGGTAGTGTAATTTGACATTATTAATAATTCCATGGTGCATGGGTTGAAGATTTGATATCATGTTTGGTGGAAGAAAAACAACATTAATAGATGTAACTAATAAGTTTCTAATTCTTGCTCTACTTTTTTCCAGCCATATTACTAAATTATTTTTTGCTAAACCTGCAATTTTTATTTAATTAAAAAATTATGAAATAATGTAGATTTAAAGCATTCTTATTTTGAAATATTAAAGTTATTTATTACAGTATATTATAACCTGTATTGCTCCAATTTTTTCCAATACTGTATATCTGTAATATGTTTGTTGATGACGCCATTTTTATTCACAATAAGTGTGCTCAGAATTTTAATTTGATTTTCAGTTTTAAGTGAATTTTATCAAATTTTGGTGTATTCTCGTGTTTTTAGCTAATTTAGAATAAATTCTGCATTTATTTCAACTGAATTTCTGATAATTTACCAATTTTTACAAAATTTTAAGCAACTTTTAGGTTTATATCTAATTTCTAGTGATTTTTGAATTTTATTTAAGTGAATTTTGGATAAATTATAAATGTTTTAACCAAAATTATAAATTTGGAGAATTTTTATCAGATTTTGAGGAATACTCATGTTTTTAACTGATTTCAAGTGAATTTTGTATTTAGTTAGAATTTAATTCTTTTTTTCAAATTTTCAGTTAATTTCTTTAGCTTAAACTGCAGGAATTTTAAGGAAATTTTGGGTACTTTTTATGTTTTATTTACAATTTTCAAATAACTTATCAATATTTAGAAACGTTTCCTCTAAAATACTTTCAAGATTTTCCTTTGAAAATATAGTTTCACCAGCAGTTACTGATAAATTTATTTTATCACTGTAAGTAACCACCATAAATAAAATACCTAAAAAAAATAACCCATAATTAGGAGTTTATTGAAAATATTTGGATTATTTTATTACCAATTTCTGCAGGTTTTCCTATACAAACTCCGATATCCTCCACTTCATCTCCAGTAAATAAAAGAACTTTATCAGAATAAGGAACCCGTCCCAAAGTACCATCGATAAACTTTTGTCCTCCTGATTTAAAAAGAGCATTTGGCATAACTTCTATAAATGTTTTCCAAAATGAATACAAAATCTAAAAAACCTATTTTAATATTACAAATTACACCAATGTAAATAATTACCTTAGAATCAGCAGATTCAAAACATTTCTTGTAGTCTTCATAAATTTTATACAAAAATTCTTCGATGCTAATATTTTTCGTAGTCATTAAATCAACATAAATTGGAATTGATTGAAAATCGTTTTCAAATTTATCAGCCAATTGATATTTATTATAATACGCGAAATGTTTTTTATTTGGTTGATACGGTAAAGCGAACATAAACTTTTCAGGAATTTTTGTAATCTTATTATTTTTGATATAAGCTCGTAATGCATAAAACATGCATGCGTAAATAATTATATTAAAATTAATTTTCTTTTTTAAATTAATCTCCTTTATTTTATAATAGTGTTCAGTGCTGGAACGAAAAACCATACGTCCATTATCATACTTATGATTAAATAAAAAATTATTTGCTTTATCATTTACGAACATTTCTTTCAAATTTTTTATATTTTTCTTAAAGGTGATACCATGCTTATTTGGTAATTCCTTGAGTTTTACTGGATTTAATTTTGGTTTAAATAATAAGGTGTTAAAAAAGTTTTTCATTCCAATTATATCAGTAAACGAATGATGCATTCTTGTTATAATAACATAGGTATTTTCCTTATATAAACCGCAATGTATATCCCATGTAAATCTATTGTTTTTTGGTAAATTTGAAGTACAGCACTGATATGTTATGTACGATAAATCATCATCTTCGAAATTAATTTCTTTAACTATTTCATTTATGTTGAAAATTTTAACTTCTTCATTATACAAATGTCCCATAAAGCTATTTCTTAAAATATTTACTTTACTGACGTCTGATTTAATGAAAGTGGATGTTTTGTTTCGTATTTCATTTAGTAAGTCGCTTTTATCTTTAGAAGTATGTACGATATACACTAATGTCATAGCCTGTGCATTGTCGTTGTACAACGTTGTTAAACCATTCACTCCTGTGATAAGCCCCTTAAATTTTGTCCCTAATCGTAGTTTTAGAAGTAATGATATTAGTATTTTATATGTTTTAAATATTATTAATACAGGAGTTGTTATTAATAACCAAAGTATTGTAAATATACTGGAAATTATGATATTCAAAATTTTAGCCAATATTTTGTTTCTTATGAATAATGTGGCATCCTAAAATGAAAATATTTTAATATTGCATATCTAAATAGCTACAACTAAATTATTTGTAAATTCCAACTTTTCATTCAAACTTTTGATCTTCAAGGTAGTTCGAGCATAAAGCAAAAATTCGAAAAAACTTCGATTTCGAAAGAAGTTCGAGTACAAAGAAATTCGAAAAGTCCAAAAAAAGGATGTGTGAAATTTAAATATTCGTAGATTCGAACTTTGCATTAAAAATTTTAAACTTCAAAATAGTTCGAACCATTCGAATATTAAAGTTCAAAGTAAGTGCAATTTTGAAAACTGTCATTATATTGTTATCTTCGAAAATTACATCCAATACATCAAATATATTTGTATATTCGAACTTTTTATTCAAAATTTGAACTTAAAAATAGTTAGCAATAGTTAAGCAAAAGTTCGAATTCAAAAATCGAGTTGGAAAACAAATCGAGTTCAAAGCAAGTTCGCACTTGGAACCTTTCATTGCATTTTACCATCAATAATTATATAAAATGGTTGTAAGAACTTCAAATATTTGTTAATTCAAAATTTTTGAAATTTTATGGAAAGCTTGAGTTGATTAGATTTTAAAAAAGTTTGATTTTGAAAAAAGTTTGAGTACAAACGAAGTTTAAGTTTAAAAATTGGGTTCAAAAACATGCCAGTTCAAAGAAACTTTAAACTTTTAAAAACTGTCATTGCATTTTTACCTTCGAAAGCAAAAAGGCTGTGTGAACTTCAAATATTTATAAATTCGAACTTTTCAGTCAAATCTTTGAACAACCATTTGAATATTAAGCAATGGTTCGAAAGAAGTCGAAATTTGAAAATCGTGTTCGAAAACAAGTCGAGTTCAAAGAAAATTCGCATTTGGAAACTTTCATTGCATTTATATTTTCAAAAATTACATAAAAGGGCTGTAAGAATTTCAAATATTTGTAAGATTTCATTTAATACTTTGAATATCAAAGTAATTAACTAAAAGTTCGAGTTCGTAAAAAGTTCAATTTTGAAGAAACTCAGACTTAAAAAGGAGATTTGGTTTTGAGAAAACTTCGATTTAAAAAATAGTACCAGTTCAAAACTCGGATTGTAAAACATGTCGAGTTTAAAGAAACTTTGAACTTGAAAAATATCATTGCATTTCCAAAATTACATAAAAAGGTTGAGCGAAATTTAAATATTTTTAAATTCTAACTTTATATTCAAAATTTTGAACTTTAAAATAGGCCGAACTATTTGAACATTAAGCAATAGTTCGAAAGGAGTTCAAATTTGAAAATCGGGTTCCAAAACAAGTCGAGTTCAAAGAAAGTTCGAATTTGGAAACTTTCATAGAATTTATACTTTCAAAAATTACATAAAAAGGCTGTAAGCATTTCAAATATTTGTAAAATTTCATTCAATACTTTGAATATCAAAGTAATTCGAGAGTAGTTCGAGTTCGTAAAAAGTTCAATTTTGAATAAAGTAAGACTTAAAAAGATTTTGAAAGAGCTTCGATTTTGAAAAAAGTACCATTTCAAAAATCGAGTTGTAAAGCATGTCGAGTTCAAAGAAATTTCGAACTTGAAAAATATAGCATTGAATTTCCAAAATCGCATAAAAAGGCTGAGCGAACTTCAAATATTTTTATATTCGAATTTTTCATTCAAAATTTTGAACTTAAAAATAAGTCTAACCATTTGAACATTAAACAATAGTTCGAAAGAAGTCAAAATATAAAAATCGGGTTCGAAAACGAGTCGAGTTTGCATTTCGAAACTTTCATTGCATTTATTCTTTCAAAAATTACATAAAAAAGTTGTACGAATTTCAAATATTTGTAAAATTTCATTCAATTCTTTGAATATCAAAGTTTAAGTTCAAATGTTAAGCAAAGTTCGAGTTCGTAAAAAGTTCAATTTTGAAGAAAATTAGACTTAAAAAGGAGATCAGATTTTGAAAAAACTTCAAAAATCGGGTTGTAAAACATGTCGAGTTTAAAGAAACTTTGAACTTGAAAAATATCATTGCATTTCCAAAATTACATAAAAAGGTTGAGCGAAATTTAAATATTTTTAAATTCTAACTTTTCATTCAAAACTTTGAAGTTCAAAATAGGTCGACCCATTCAAACATTAAGCAAAAGTTCGAAAAAAGTGCGAATGCGAATTAAGCCAGAATTTGAAAGAAGTTCAAATGAAAAGTTCGAAAACAAGTCGAGTTGCACCTTTTTACCTTCATAAATTATATAAAAAGGTTGAGAGACCAGTTGGTTATCATTTTTTAAGTGGTAGTAAAGACTATTAAAAACAAGAAAAAAATGTGTAATTTTATAATGACCCACGGTCATAATTTACAATAAACATGATTAATAACTTTAAAAAAACCTGTTTTGTTTATAACATTGCACGCGATTTATACACGATTTAATCTACAGGTTGAAATGATAAAAAATCAAATCAAAATAGCTTTTATTGGCCTCAAATTGTCATTTCGAAACCACTTTAATGGGGTGATTCTGAACAAAAAATGTTAACCGTAACGTCGATGTTAAATTTGACAGTCACCCTGATGTCAAAAAAACGCTATTCTCTAAACTTAACGGTCATTTAAAATAACATTTTCGGTGTTAAAACAACATCGATCAAAATAATAATAATACATTAATGTATAATTGATCAAAATAATATATTCTATAAATGTACAATGTATTTTAACATCAAAAATGATTTTTTACTATGCCTTTAAGTTACAGTAAAGTTTACAGAATAGCGTTTTTTTGACATCAGGGTGACTGTCAAATTTAACATCGACGTTACGGCTAACATTTTTTGTTCAGAATTACCCCATTAATATAGTATTTGCTTTGGCCCTCTTTCAGAAGCCATTATCAACATTTTTTATGGCAACTCCTACTTTTGTTACCAGAAATTGGATCTCAAGTTTATTTTGAATACGACAAGACGTTACTCACTTAAAATAATGGTATAAAATTAAGCTTATTTTTTTATTTTATAGTAAAGTAAGTACAAGTAAATGTCGTTTTGCGCCGGCTCGATTTACGCCGATTCACAATTACACCGGTTGGTGCCGCCCAAGCATTGTGCGAAAAAAGCACGAAAAATGTGTGTTCAATTTACGTCGATTTTTTAACGCCAGTTTACCTGTACTAAAATAAATATTCAAAAATGACACCTGATTTTATTCATTTTTTTATACATATGAACAAAGCCACCTTTGAAATAATATGTTTAATGACATTTGGCGATTCAAATTCAAAGAAAATACTGACAATACACATTCAGTGCATCAAAAATAGTAAAAATAACATACTGACTTATTCAGTATAAAGTAGATATTCCATTTTTGTTTACAAAAGTAAGGATGCCATTTGAAAAAAAAATTGATGATGGCTTCTTACGAGGATTGGGGGTCTAAGTAGAACCGCGTCCGATAGTAAACGTATATTTTGAGCTTCTTCTTGAATTTGGGGAAGAAATTTTGACCCAAAGTACATCCCACATAATTAGGCTGAAAGTACTAATAAAAATCTTCATTTCTGTTATATTTTAAAATTTGTATCACCTAGATTACGAAGGTATTTGCTAACTTTAACAGTTAAAATGCGC
Organism: Stenus bimaculatus; assembly: GCA_963971135.1. Classification (NCBI taxonomy): domain Eukaryota; kingdom Metazoa; phylum Arthropoda; class Insecta; order Coleoptera; family Staphylinidae; genus Stenus; species Stenus bimaculatus. Next base: position 25,944,038 of record OZ020186.1, on the reverse strand, counting down.
GTTTAAAATTTACGAAATATGCCTTGCAATTATTTCAAACTACAACCATATTTTGTAAATAACATTAAGTTTTATAATTGCATAGTTTAAATAACATTCATGGCTAGACTTCTATATGACAACTTTTTGAAAAATTAAATTATTAAGTCCAAAAAATAAGTTTAAAATAGGCCAAATTTTACGTATTTTTAATGATTTTTTTTTGGCCATTTTGGATATAATATATTAAAAAAACTGCCGCACACAAGTCTTAAGTAGAGGTTTCACTTTCATATGATATTCTTATTTTGTATATAGCTCAATAAATATTCGCGTAGTTTGAAATATAAAAATAGGAAAAAACGCATATAATTTTGTAGACTCCATATCCTCTTAAGAATGGTCAAAGCCAATAATATTTTAAGGACGGAATTGAAATGCCAATTTGATGCCATTAAAAACTTTTGTTAATTTTTTATCTCTTCAACTAACGGAGCCAAATCCTGGGACACCCTGTATATTATGAATGAATAACAAATAAATTAGTAGTTTACTATTACTATTTTTTATTTAGTAGTAAATATAAACAAAATTAATTTTAATGACCTTTGTTAAAATTTTTTTATTTTTAATTAAACTACATAATATATTTTAACCTCATTTATATTTCTTTAAATTTAAATAATTATTACCTGTGTGAACAAAACTGGAAACGTTACAAAATATAAAATATACTCATATTCTTCCGGAAAAATATTTAAAGTTTTCTTCAAAAAGTTTTTACCAGTAAACTTCATAATTATTTAAGTTATATATAATATATAACTGCACTTTATACACTACACATTAGCTATCAATAACAGTTTTATTTATAAGTCCTTTATAATTAATGTTTAATTATTAAAATTGACCTGATTGTAAATTGTTATGATTATTGTTTGAGGAAAAACGTTTATTATTTAATACAAAAACAATTTAAATAATAAATTTATTTAATTATTTTGAAAAAGTACAACCAAAAAATTTTTTTTGAAAATGCTCCACTGGAAAAAAAATTATGACCAAAACCGTAAATATCAAAATTTCAAAATCCATCGCTCAAATTTGTGGACTATCGCCTTAAGTAGAATCGCACTTCGATATAAAACGTATATTTTCACCTTATTTTTGAATTTGAAGAAGAAATTTTGACCTACAGTGTACCCCACGTAATCAGACTGAACGTTCCAGTAAAAATCTTCTTTTTTGTTATATTTTATTTTTACAATTTAAATGCACATTCAAAATTTATGAAATATTCCCTATATTTTTTTCAAACTACAGCCATAATAATTCACTGACAATACCATGCTATTTTTTTAAAAACTTCTGTAGAATAAGGATTATTTTAGTACTTTTAAAATGATCAAAAACAGAGGATATGACCAAAAATAAGTTGATGGGCCTCCACATATAACGCCCCTGAAATTCAGGCAATATGGTTCTTATCATATTGTGTAAACATCTTTTTACAATAGTGTGTAAATATTAAATTTATATACAGGGTGTCTCAGACCACCCGTCCACCCCTTTTATTTTGAGAACGCCTTGTCGTACAAGGCTGAAATAAAAAAATATTACCAAAGCAAACCCGAAGAATCCATTGGTGCACTTATTTTTTTCCGGAACAATCCGGAAGTACCCGGAACCGGAAGTAACTTTCAATTTTTAAATGGCAACATATTTCGAGTATGGTATCGTTTGAAAGGTCTTTTAAAAAGAAACAACTTTTATTAAAATATTTTTGTAATATCTTTCATAATTAACAAATTAAACGAAAAAAAAATATGCAAACAAGTGACTATTGGTCTCTTAAATTATGGAAAAATTAAATCGTTACCATCATCCGCAAATGGGCAAGAGATAGATTTTTTTAAATGGAAACTCTTTTTTGCGTTTATCGCTTTATTCGTTAAAAATAATCAACTTTTTTTTATTTTTTGAATTAAGGTAAATACATAACCTAAAAAAGTTGATTATTTTTAACAAGCGAAGCAAAAAATATATGTTTCCATTTAAAAAATCATAATTGCCTCTACCCTTACCCATTGAGGATTATGGTAGTGTTTTAATTTTTCCATAATTTAAGAAACCATTTGTCACTTGTTTGCTTTTGTTTTTCGTTTAATTTGTTAATTATGAAAGATATTAAAAAAATATTTTAATAAAAGTTGTTTCTTTTTAAAAGGCCTTTCAAACGATACCATACTCGACCTATGTTGCCATTTAAAAATCGAAAGTTACTTCCGGTTCCGGGCACTTCCGGATTATTCCGGAAAAAAATAAGTGCACCAATACATTCTTCGGATTTGCTTTGGTAATATTTTTATTTATTTCAGCCATGTACGACAAGGCGTTCTCAAAATAAAAGGGGTGGACGGGTGGTCTGAGACACCCTGTATATAAATTTAATATTTACACAATATTGTAAAAAGATGTTTACACAATATGATAAGAACCATATTGCCTGAATGTCGCTGGAATGTTGTACTCACAATATTGTACTTCCATTGTTTCACAATATTGTGAATATAATGAGAATATATTGAAAAACGATAACACAACATAACTATATTGCCACAACATTACCACAAGCTAAACATAATTTTGATTTCTATAGTGCTATAACACAATTTTGAATTTTCTGTGGGAATGAAACTAGGCTGTTACTTCCTTAGTTATTGGGTTCTTTGAAAATAAAATCTCGTCTACTTTCTACGATTTTCTTGTGATGACTACTTTTTGGGACACCATGTATATTTGTATTACTTTGAATTGATAATCTTTAGCATCCTCGAATGACAAAAACTTATTTTTTGTAAAACTGTTTCAAATCCAAGTTGAGATGTTAAATATGAATAAAAAAAGGTAATGATATTCCTAGTACAACCTGATATAAAACCAAATAAAATTTAGTACATAAAACGTATATTTATGGCTAATATAAGAAATTATTAATATTTAAACTTTTCATATTCATAAAAAGACAAAATAATCAGGTCAAACATGTTTTATTTATACCAAGTACTTTATAGTCCTGAAATTTGATTTAACAGCGCACCGCGTTAGGAAATAAATGTACTTACGTTTAAAATTTAGTGGAGAGTGGCGACTTCGGCCATTCGTTTATTTATTTATTTATTTTCCACAACTTAAACCCTATTCTTGTTTCCTGTAATTATTTTTATATGAATCAACACGCTAGTAATTTATGTAAATAATTTAATTGTAACAAACGAACAAAAACAATAATTAAATTTATTTATTTACGTTAAAATGTTTATTAATGAGTAAATTAAAACACTTTTTTAATTGGTAAAATAAATTAAATTAATATAGATTTTCTCAGAAAATATTGTTTGTTTAAACAGTCCAGGGTCCAGGAAAGAGCGTGTATACAGGGTCCGGCAAAAGTAACAGAACAGCGGCGTATTTTCCCGATAAGGGTTGCAATAAACAAAAGTGGGTTAGTTCTCCCCATAAAACACCTCAAAAGATGGGATAATTCTAAACCATTTTAGAATGTAGTTTTTATAATACCGAAACAAATATTCACGCAATCAAAAAATATCCCGCTGTTCCGTTACTTTTGCCGGACCCTGTATTTTAAAAGTAGAAAAAAAAAAATAAATATTTGTGCGAAGATTTTTGTAAAAGTACAATATTGTTATAATTTTAAGTGTAACAAGAGTATATTGTTTTATTAGGAGTAAAAGAAGGTTTGCGGGACGAGCTTTGTGAGTTCTTTTACTCCGAATAAAACATGCTATTTTCGCTTCAAACGTCGACATTTTTAAAATAATAATATAATAAATAATTTTAAAATTTGACTTTTAATTTACATACAACACACAATACAATATTAGTGTATGTTGGGTTGCCTAAAATTCATTTCTACGCCGCCCTTTTATTCCTTGTCAGTGCAAAGTAGTAATTTCTACTCCTAGGTAGTACAAAGTGACCATGGAATCAACGAACATAAAAAGTGACATTTTAAAGCCTGTCAAACGTCACAGAAGACTGTACTTTAATGCCGTTTGAACAAAAAATAAAATGTTATACGGTGTTTAAATTATTGAGAAAAAATTGAACTATTCCATTTGAGATTTCAAATTTATGTATTACTTTCAATAAATTTCAGATGAACTGCAGCATTCTTTACATAAAAATGCGAGAACTTGCAGTTAAATTTAACTTTGTAAATTAAAAACAATAAAATATTTTCAAGAATTTAAAATGAAATTTAAATAAATTTTTAGTTATTTGCATATTCTTAACTAATTTTGAGTAAATTTCTGGTAAACTTTTATATTATTAGTACCAATATTTATGAATTGAAGATGATTTTTAACAAATTTTTACGAAATTTACGTTTTTTGCCCAAATATACAGGGTGTTGAATTTTTTTTTTTTTTAATTTTTACATTTTACTTATTTTCCTTAGATAGGCTTGAAGAAAATTAGTAAAAATTGTAGGGTGAATACTTTTTATAGTTATCCAACAGTGGATATTAATTTTATCTTAATTTCAGTGGCGTAGAATTGGGTCAATGTGCCCCTTTTTGAACTTATTTTTGTAGATTTTTTAACAATTTTCTTTTTTGGTAGGATTTCGTAAAAATTGCTATAGGATAATACAAAACTTTTTTCATCTCAAAATAATAGCACATATTTTTAATTTTAAAAAAAAGATGAAAGGGGCCCAAAAAAAGAGATGGTCCTGAGTTTGTACCCCTATATTAGTCCGTATATAATTTCGTCCCTGTTCTGCCAGAAATAACTCCGAGTTTATTAAAAAATTCCAAGTGGAACATTAAAAAAAATATAATTTTGTAAAATTTGCACTATTTTACTAGTTGAAGTTATAAGATGACTTTCATAATTTTTTTTAAAAATAACCACGTGAGCTAGAATTAATTTTGCGGTTGATTTGAATAAATTATAGAATTCTGAAATAACTGAAATAGAGTTTATTGAAAAGTTCTAAGCGGAGCATTAAAAAAATAAGATTTTCCAAAAATTGCATTATTTAGCTTCATGAAACTGCAAGATGATTTTTAAAAATTTATAAAAAGATAACCCCTTGACCTAGAAATTATTTTCCGGTTGATTTGAATAAAGTGAACAATTGTGCAAAAAAATAATTCAAATTTGTGAAAAAATTCCAAGGCTAACATTAAAAAAAGACTGTGTTTTTGTAAAAATTTCACTATTTTTGTAAAATGATTTTAAAAAAATTATAAAATAAAGAACTAAGCGAGCTAGAATTAATTTTGCGGCTGATTTGAATAAACAAGAGAATTCTGCAAAAAATGAAACCTAGTTTCTGGAAATATTACGAGAAGAACATTGAAATTTTATAAAATTTGCACAATTGTACATGTTGAAGCTGTAAAATGATTTTTAAAAATTTATAAAAAAATAAATAAGCAAGCTAGAATTAATTTTATGATTGGTTTAAATTAGAGAATTCTACAAAAATTAAAAATTTGTTGAAAAATTCTCAGCAAACATTAAAAAACTGGGATTTTTTAAATATTGCACTATTTTACTTGTAGAAGTTGTAAAATGATTTTTAAAATTTTTTAAAAATATAACTAGGCGAGCTAGAATTAATTTTGCGATTGATTTCAATCAATTACAGAATTCTGTAAAAAATAACCCGAATTTTTTGGAAAAATCTAAGGCAAATATTAAAAAAATTAAGATTTTGTAAAAATTGCTCTATTTGACTTGTTGAAGTTGTAAAATGATGTTTAGGGGCTTAGACCGTAAACATTATATCAATAGAAAGCTTCTAAAAAATGCCATCAATTTGAAAATTTGGACAGTTTTCCAAAAATTATACTGGGTGTTGCTATCGTCCGCAATCTTGGAATGGCACCCGGTATATTCTTAGAATATTTTTAGAGTGTGCGTCTATATCTTTTTCATTTTAGAGTAATTTAACGCTGGGACATCCTGTATGTTTATATGAGCTTTTTGTCTTATTACAACTTGTAATATCTACGAAGCTGTGAGCACCATTTTAGAGACACCCTGTATACACTGTTTACTTTTGTTTATTTATCCAAAAATCGTTTTGATATAAAAAATATCAAATATTTTTATGGGAATAAAAACATATGGCGCTAAAGTAAATATTTAATTAAATTTTGTATATATTGTTTTATTTCAGATAATAAATATTTTTATAAAAAGCGTGCAGCCAAAGTTTTCACAAAATAATTTATGCCCATGTTTTCTTCCTAAAAAAATATTTTAATAAAATAAAAATTTAAAAAGCTTATTATTATAAAAAAAACCACATAAATTAACTATACAGTTTACAGTTACTTTACACAAGTAATTTAAGTTTTAATACTTTAAATTCAGATTGACTTTAACAACGCCTAAAAACTTGAGCAATTTAATTTAATTAAATTTGCCACAGACTGCGCTGTCAATATATTTTATTTTCGTTTGAAAGTTTGCGGACGAGATAACAAAATTTATACCCCGAAGAATAACACCTTTTTAAATTTATTTGCGAATTTTTCACGCCCCTAACTCTCCAAATTGTGCAGTGCTGGAAAATTGGTTTGTAGACCTTAAAAATTATTAACAACACACTGCCATCGGTAATAAGGTTAAATTGACTTTAATAAACTGATTTTATTCAATTATTTTAATTTTTCCTTATTCTTTAAAATTTACAAATAAAACGCTTTTTTATTTTTTTTTTAAATATATATTTTAGGTTTTAAATTCAAAAAATGGCGTTGAATGAAGTTGGTTTTTTTGTGTAATATAAAAAATTGGGTGATTTTATAAATGATAAATGTCGTTTATTACAGTAATTTAAAAAATTAACCTTATTATGAAAGTTCAAATAACAATGTAAAGCCTCAATTTAGAGGACTAGAAAGACGTTTTGGGCAGTACGTGATAGGATTCTGAAAACAACCACCCCAGTCCCTAATCGCCGGCTTCATATCCCGCTTTCAGCTTAATGCCTTGAGATTTAAGGTCTAGGCTCCTATTTTACAAATTATTACTGCAAATTTGATGGCCCTAACATCATCCTTCCACCAAACATGGCGCCCTAATTGCACGAAGAAAAATGCCTTACGAAATTTTATGTGGCGGAAGTTTAAAAGAAAATCTTCATTAATTAGGCCTATAAATTATCCTTATAATTAGTACAACTCCTTTGACTGCAAATTAAACTTAATAAAAAGTAATATAATTGGTGACTTTTGTTGGATTTAAAGGAAGAATAATAAAGTTGAACTTTCCCAAATCTGGTCCATAAAAGCACGTCCTTAGTGCAACATTTCTGTTAAATTAAATCAATTCCCTTGACTAAAATAAATTATAGCTTGCTAGAATTAATTGTTTTAGCTTAGATTAAAAAGGTGTATACCATTAAATCCCTTTGGGTGGTGGCTACGAACACGGTCACAAAGGAATTATGTATTACCCTTTTTTCATTATGTTATCCACAAATGTATAGAATTTTTAATTTATTTTAACGTACACATAATTAGTTTTAATTAAAAACTAACACATCATTTCTTATATTTTATGGTCAAGTAAATACATGGTGTCCCAGTGGCAGAGGACGATATACACCTCCAACTACAAAAAAAACTATAAAATTAAAACAAAATATGTAAATTTCATTTTCTTATGTAAAAACTAAAAAATATAATGAGTAAATATATTAGGAGTAAAAGAAGTAGGTACTTTTTTCTTCAAACGTCGACATTTTTAAAATAGAAATTTAATAAATAATTTTAAAATTTGACATTTAATTTACATACAACACTCAATACGACATGTTAGTGTATATTGGGTTGCCTAAAATTCATTTCTACTCCGCCCATTTATTCCTTGCCAGTGCAAAGTGGTAATTTCTACTCCTAGGCAGTACAAATTGACAATAGAATCAACAAACATAAGAAGTGACATTTTGAAGTCTGTCAAACGTCACAGAAGACTACTTTAAGACGTTCGAAGAAAAAAAATTTTTGTTAAATAAAAACGTAATTTTCTTGTGTAAAATCCTTATACAATTATATTTAATAAGCAAAATGAGTGAAGAAATTTAAGGTTTTTTGTGTGACCAAACTTCCTTTTGATCTTTATTCGAAATTTAAATCAAGCTTTTCTTTGTACCCTGATTAACAAGTGAATCAAAACGAACAAGCAAAGTTATTTATACTCTCGCAATTCTCTTGAATGCACTTTTTAAATGATGTACTTTGTATTGTTGCAGTTTCCATAAAATAAAGTTTTTTTAAAAAAAAAACCTCGTATAAAGAATTACCAGTAAAATTTTTATTGCTGGAAGTTTAATTGCTAACATCTGTCGCTGGTGATAGTTAATAAAGTAATGATGGTTTATTTTTATTTATGCCCTAGAAATTATGTAGAAATTTTAGATCAAAGCGCAAATTTGTGGAAATTATGTATTTATTTCACGCTCGCCTGATAAAATTAAGAAAGTGTCCCAAAAGTTTTTCGTTTTAAGGGAGTAGTTAAGTTTCTCAGTTACCCAATTAAGGGAATTAACGTGCTCTCAAAAATGCCTTCCTTAAATCCGCTAACTATAATTGGCTCTAACTCGCTTAATTCTTTTGTAACAAAAATATCTAAAATTTTGATTTATTTTAAATCAAATCCAAACGAATAAGAAAACATAAAACCCACTTCTACAGGGTGTATTTAAATGAATGCCATATAAATCAACCAATTTTAAATTTAAATGAAAAAAATGAAAATATCCTCGAAAATACTGAAAAAATACTGAAAAAATACTGAAAAAATACTGAAAAAATACTGAAAAAATACTGAAAAAATACTGAAAAAATACTGAAAAAATACTGAAAAAATACTGAAAAAATACTGAAAAAATACTGAAAAAATACTGAAAAAATACTGAAAAAATACTGAAAAAATACTGAAAAAATACTGAAAAAATACTGAAAAAATACTGAAAAAATACTGAAAAAATACTGAATAATTACTGAAAAAATACTGAAAAAATACTGAAAAAATACTGAAGAAATACTGAAGAAATACTGAAGAAATACTGAAGAAATACTGAAGAAATACTGAAGAAATACTGAAGAAATACTGAAAAAATACTGAAAAAATACTGAAAAATTACTGAAAAAATACTGAAAAAATACTCAAAAAATACTGAAAAAATACTTAAAAAATACTCAAAAAATACTCAAAAAAATACTCAAAAAACACTCAAAAAATACTCAAAAAATACTCAAAAAAATACTCAAAAAATACTCAAAAAATACTCAAAAAATACTCAAAAAAATACTCAAAAAATACTAGAAAAATACTCACAAAATACTCACAAAATACTAAAAAAATACTGAGAAAATATTGAAAAATACAAAAATGTCAGCAACGTTCGTTTATTTTGAAATGAAGCGTTTTTGAGAAATATGTTTCAAATAAAAGTTGCATAATTCTTAATGACTATCTATCTGGAAATATTTCCCATAACCTTGAACAACAAGTCAGACGATAATCATTCAACTTTTTTTAAATAGGGGAAACCCATTTTTATTGCATATTATTAAAGCTTGCTTTCTAAGGCTTACGGTACATATTTTTTTATTTTTCTAAAGTAAATAATTTGAAAGTTACAAGGGTTTAAATTTTCAATACATGAAGTTTGGCCACGCTGCTTTATTTTGGAAATTAAGCATTTAACAGAAACAAGTTTCAAATAAAAGTTGTATGATTCTTAGTAATGCACTTTTTAGAAATATTGCCATGACCTTGAACAGCGATTTGAAGTTCAGGCGATAATCACTTAACTTATTTTAAGCAAGTTATTTACTTTCTAAATAAGTCAGCGCGGCGTTGCCGAACTTACCTATTAAAATTTTAAACTCTTGTAACTTCTAAACTATTTACAAATCGCACAACTTTTATTTGAATCATTTTTTTTAAATGCTTCATTTCAGAAATATACGGGTGTTGCTCAACTTTTTATACATCCTGGATATTATATATGATAACTTGCTTAAATTTACAACTATAAATGGTTTTCGTAGTCATAATGAGATAAAATTACTAAGTATAAATTGTGGTCATGTATTTTAAATCAAGTGGTGTCCAAAAGAGCTCGATCCAGGAAAAAAAAATCTGGAATACTTTTTCTCACTTCACCAACACGATGCTATCTCAGGAAAACTTTCTGTTAAATGCCATGAACAAGATCCTTCAAGCAAGCAACTAAATATGCAGATAAACTCGTAAAAGTATTGCAGTGGCGAGAGAAGATGTAGATGTTCTAACATAGTGATTCTTCCTCGACCTAGGGAAAAGGAAAGTCCCTGAATTCCTGTACAATCCTACAGTACAATGGACACGAGAAGATTTCCAAAAATCCTGATCTTGCAGCTTAAAAATTTTGCACACAACTGTGTTTTTAGTGCGAAGAAAAACATGTTGATGATTTGACGTGGAAGATGAAGATGATTAGGATGATCCTCATGTTGCAGACCCATCGTCTGAAGCCACTGAGGTGAAAAATGGTACTATTTCAAACAATATTTCACACCACTACTATTCACATTTTGACTTTAACAACTCCTTTTCCAGTTGAGAAACCACCATCCACCCTACTCCAAGTTGATTAGTTCAAACCTTCACCTGCTCCTCAATGGGATCATCTAGTTTCGGATCAACTTTTTATCTCGTTTTGATCAGAACACCAAAAATTCATCAATTATCAGTGTGCTCTGCCTGAACCTATTAACCAAAAAATAAAGCCAATATTAATATTTTCTAGGAAAGAACCATGTCGATTTTATTTGCGATTTCGGAGATCAGAAACGACCTCTAGTGATCATTTGTTAATGCAAGTAGTGGAGTAAAATGACTAAAAACCTGTATATGTAAACTTAAAAATCAATTTTTGGTCAACAAAAATGTTATAAACGTTACTAAAACAATAAAAATACAACAAATCATATACTCGTTTTCCTCCATTTTGTTCCAAAATTTAGGTCAAAATAGTACCTACCATCTAAATGTAAATTTCCAGTATGAGGTTTTGGGCCCTACGTGCATCCCTAAATGGCAACCACGCAAATAATTTTTACTTCATAAATCTTAAATTTGAATTCAAACAATCAAGTCTTTGATCTATGTTATTCAGGGTCCGCTAAAAAAATGGAAACACTTAAATATTTTTTGAAGTGTATTGAATTTTAAAAATATATTTAAACAAAAGCTTATTCAATTTAAACAAGCTACCATTTAAACATAAACATAAAGAATTGCTTGTAACTCAAGAACAACGAGTTTTATAATAAAATTATTTCTACAAAAGTTTACTCAAATTAATTGTAGAATCCAAAAATATACAGGGTGTTGCATTTAAAAAAACGAACACCCTGTATATTGATATAAATATGTTTAAATGGAAGCTTGTTTAAATTGAATAAACTTATGTTTAAACTTTTTTTTTTAATTCAATACGGTTCAAAAAATTTTTAGGTGTTTCTATTTTTTTGGCGGACCCTGTATGTATGAGAATAAAAATGTACTTTATGTATATTGATTTCAATTTAACTTATATATTAACAATAAATTCTACTTTTAACATCCTAGCAATTGGGAAATTTGTGATCTTATGTTTGAATACGCAACCAACATGTCAGACAAGTGACGTTTAAGAGCATTTACGTGTAATTTTGGTTGCCTAAAAATTTAAGAACTACTACACATTTTTTAAATTTATTTTTAAATATATTAATTTTATTTTTCGGTCGAAAATTAAGTTACATTAATTCTTAGTTGTTTAAAGAACATCTAAGAATTAATGTAACTTAATTTTCAACCGAAAACTAAAATTAATATATTTAAAAATAAATCAAAAAATGAGAAGTTGTTTTTTAATTTTTAGGTTAGCTGTTAATGCTCTTAAGCATATTTTTTTGGAAGATTACTAACACAAATATCTCAAAAAGTATTTTTTTTCAAAGCTAAGGTTTTGTGAAAATCGCAGTTATTACAAGTGTGCAAACAGAGAATTCTATGTTTGAAAATCGATTTTGGGCCCAGAACCTGTCTCAAAAAGCTCAAAAAATTATATATTTTAAGATTTTTGACGAGTTTCTTTATAAAGGGGACCTTTCTTGATGTACCAACTATAAAATTCGATTTTAGCAGCACCAAAAACATTTAGAACCTGCGAATAAAGATTTTTCCAGGAAATACTACACTTTTTTCAAAATCCTTCATATTTCAGGTAACATTGAATACAATTATAGGAGTTCTTTATAAAATTCAAAAAGATCAAAGCATCTTTAGTTTTTTAAAATAAATACCTATTTATATGCACCCTGTATATTAGTTTTAATTCTCAATAGATGCAATACATCATAAATCATGTGTTTAGGGTCAGTGTTTTGTTCAGAATTTAATTTAAATTGGAATTTCTTGCCTGTTTTCCTGCATGTAATTAAACGACGTGAATTTAATCTCAGCACAAATAAGAGAATTTATAACCCAGTGAGATACAAAAACAATATATGGTGTAACACAAGACTCCTTATCTCAAAGGTAATGTATTTCTGATGAAGTCTGTCTCACCGGAGAAACGATAATGTTACACGTGTGGGTCATTTCAAAAATTGTTGGTTTTACGCTATATCATAAAAATAAATGAAAAGTGGATTTTTTATGTTCTTCAATATGTGTTTCTAAAAAGAAATCCATAAGTCGTGTATCTTAATACGTAAATATTATAATAAATCTTTTTTTAGAAAAAAGATTAATATATATAAATATGAAATATTTATCTTAATTAGCATACAAATAGTGTACATAACATTTACATAAAGTCATAAAAAGACTTAATATACTGAAACTATTAATCGTTAAAAAAATAACGTTAAGATTATATACTTGCGTTGTTAAATATGAATATTACTATTTACTATTTATTATTATAAGTATATATATATACACAATATTCGCACCACAACGTTATCACAATTTATGCACAACGTTTACGCAATATTGTCACTATATTAAAAAGATATACTTACAATATTGTCACAAAATTATTTGGGTGAACATTTTAACATGTGCAAATATTGTGACACAATATTATAATATTGTGTACGATATTATCACAACATTGTCGCAATATCGTGTTTATACTCGGGTAAGCATTATTTTCGGTGGGTTTTGTTAATTTATCAAATTTATAGTATACTAAAAGATTTTTTGCAATTTTTGCTTTCATGGGATTAAGTTAGCTTTAGAAAGCACTAAAGAGAGTATATTATTACTTTTTGTTTTTTTGTTTATATTTAACAGTGAAAAGTGCGCAATTTTTATGAAGTACTCTTTTTACTGCTTTCTTAAAATTGTCGAGCTTATCCTTTAAAGAAAACGAAATGAAAAACATGATACCCGCAAGACCTTTTAGTCTACTAAAAACAGAAATTTTAAAAAATCTTTGGTAGGTAAAAAGTTATGATCAAAAGCGTAGCTATCAACGGAATTTTAAAATCAACTCTTATATTTACCGACTATCCACTTTAGGAGAAGCCACTAGTTCTTAATATTTTAAAGCATTCCTCTATTCAATTTTTCAAATGTTTTTTTACAATTTTTACTTCATTTATAAAAAAAATATTCAGATTATTATTAACATAAGGAACCTTGTATTATTAAATGAACTCAATTAATATGACCAAAATGTTTAGGATTTAAATTTTTCTTATGCATACAAAAAGAACCATTGAATAGACAAGAATTTTCTATCGAAACTTTGGTTTGGTACATGTATCTATTACTACAATTAAAGGAGTTTGATTTACTTAATTGACTCTCGATTCTACCACTATCATCATAACTTTCATGAAAGTAAATTCAGCTTGAGATATTTACATTCAAAAGTATAGTACTAGTGCCATCTAGTATTGAAGAGCCAAGTTAATATACATGCGGAATTTTATAAACCGGATAATTGCAGATTGGGTCAATGAAAGTTTTACCTGGTATTCATTTTATCTTTTTAAGTTTTGGTAATAATTTTTTTACGCCAATTTTAAAGGTTTGATAATCGCAAAAACAATTCTTCCACTTGAAAAATACGATTCAGTAAAATTTAAATTTCTATATGAGAAGTAGAAAAACTTGCGGTGATATGGACTTCTTTATGGACAGTATAAAAATACTGGAAATTCCATATATTTGAATATGTTTCTATTCTAAAATTTTGTCCATATCAGTTGGCTTCCTGAGTAGAAATACGATATTACGACAATGTTGTGATAATGTCGTACACAATATTATAATATTGTGTAAACATTGTGTCACAATATTTGCACATGTTAAAATGTTGACCCAAATAATATTGTAAAAATATTGTGAGAATATCTTTTTAATATAGTAACTATATTGTACTTAAATCTAAAATCACATTTATTGTGAGTAAAAATGGAGTATATAGGGCAGTCTAGAATCGTCATCAAGCAAACTAGTAACTGGAAGAAGAACGTGTATTTTAGTTGGACCATGAGCAGATTGTAGTATGTCTTCTTGGAATTGCTGTAAATGGCTTTTAAGACTATTTATTTTAATATTTAGACAATATTGTAAAAAGATGTTTACACAATACACAATATGATGAGAACCATATTGCCTGAATGTCGCTGGAATATTGTATTTTCATTGTTTCACAACATTGTGGATATAATGTGAATATATTGAAAAACGATATCACAACATAACAATATTGCCACAACATTACCACAAGCTTAACACAATTTTGATTTCTACACGGGTTATTTACTTGTCAAAGTTTACCTATTATTTGCTACATGATACTATAACTTCTTAATAACGAAATTTCAGTTTCATTAATTTTTGAATCCTAGGATTTAAACATAAGTTTTAAATAAGTTGGATATAGGTAACGTTCTTGCAAAAGATTAAAATTGACTTTGTTTAAATTAACACAATATTTTGGTATATTTTTTGATAAAACACTAAAATTTTTCCCAAGACCAGAAACGAAGCAATGTTCATAATTGAAATTGTACAAAAAAAAACATAAAACGCAGAGGAATGGTTAGTTGATTGATCAAATGTTAGATCTTCTTGGTATATTTTTTAAAGCAGAAGACTGATACTTTTATATTTACTTTTTTGGTAGTTATGTGGAAAAATTGACAATTGAAGGGTCTGCTGCAAAAAGGAGGTAACTTCATTCTGGGTTAGTTTGGAGTTACATGTATTACTATGTTATTAGTTATTATTAATTATTTATAAACAGCAATTGATTGAAAAAATTAAGATATTTGCAAAAAACGCATTTTAAAATTTATTGTAAAATATAATGGCACGCGTATTTCATTAATACAAATCGAAAAGAACCGGATTAATCCTGAAGTATTATGATACATACTATAAATAGCTAAATAGGTAAAAAAAATAAAAATTGTAAAATTAAAAAAAAAATGTATAGTGGCGTTCGTTCTACACATGGCAGCAGTATATTCATCCATCAATGACTTATGGAGATATATGTATGACCTTGAAAAGTATTATCACACTGGACTTAGTGTCATCGCCGCTCGTACTCTAAAGTCTCCTATAGAAGATTTTTTTCAACAGAACAAAAGTAGACATTATTAAACCTATTAATTCTGCAAATTTTAATAAAACGTTCTATTTTTTACATTCCTAGAAATTATAACGAAGAATTCTAATCCCACCTATTCTTATACGAAGAAATAAAACTGCTACTAGTTTCGCCTTCATTAGGGCATCATCAGGCACTTAGAAAAAGAAGCACAAGACATTGTTTTTGGTAAGGTAAAACATGGATTGTATTAACGACAATTCAACCTCATACACGTCAAAATAAAAGAGTTAAAGTAGTATAAAATGAGTGATCACTAAATATTAACAAATGATGGTCAAGTATGGCATGATTAGAGAGCTTTAAAACTATCACAGAATAAAAAAAATGTTATTTGGTTAAATGATTAGAGATTGGACACTACGTCATTTTGTTGATGTCTTGGCGAATTTACTCTATCCCAAATCATCGCCCAATTTTATTTTTAAACTCCTAGAAATTTGCTTGCTCGCAAGGTTTTCAAACTCCCTGAAATATAGATATTTTTAAAAAATTCGAGAAAATTATAAAATAGATTATTTTTTATGTCTAGCGAAATTTTATATTTCCAATTTTAAGTTTCAGCCTTCGATACTCATAACTAAGGGATGCTTTCTTGCACGAGTGCACGAAACCGTTACTTAGTTCATAAAAGCATGACTTAAGTATTGCTTTTCTCCACTAGTGAAAAAAAACCGTTTAGCACTGACAACTGATAATAAATGACAAATGCAGAAATATCAAAAATCAATGTCTGTCATTTATTTCATATTTTTATGGAGTTTTATTATTTTCAATAGTTGATGATTTTTATGTCGCTTGCAAATATTATTCACTTTTTGCACTTGTTGTATAAACGATATTTTACAATTCTTTCACGTAAAATTTTAAATGCACAAAACCCAACGCTTTAAATATTAATAAAATCCATTATTTCTATTGTTTAAACAAAAAAAAAATAAATGCAAAGATTTCAGTAATTTTCTCACGATTAGGGTAACTGACTTGACTTAACCTGTTTGAACTTAAATTGTGAAAAATTATTTACTTTTTACGAACATAAAAAATATTTAATCTTAAATTTCGTATTAATATTTTGAATATTTGCAATCTTTTTATCTTTTTTATATTTAAACGAAAGTTTTTACTAATTTAATGAATCATATATGTTCGCCTATACAACAATATTATCATATTTTGATATTATCACTTTATACGCATATTTTATCTTCTATAAATTAGAATTATTATAAAAACAAAGTGTTTTGTATTTAATTCATTTATTTACGTTAAAAAATTGGCAATGTCATTAGAACCTTTGATAAGAAAGACCATAAAATAATAAGATAATCTTAGCAGTCTTCACAGGTACATCAGTGCAAAAATACATAAAAGATACATTAATATGGCGCAATTAAATTTGATTATTTTCTCAGTTATTTCATTATTTTCAGTAGGTAAGTAAAAATACTAAATTTATTGTATAGCGTAGTAAAACTAATATATTTTTATTTAAAGTAAATTGTTTAGAAAATAATATAAGAATAGTAGGTGGACGTCCAGCTCATGAAGGGGAATTTCCTTATCAGGTTTAATCAATGCATTTTTAATATTTTTTATGAAATCAAAATTTTATAGGTTTCTTTAAGGAGAAGTTATAATGATAAACATTTTTGTGGTGGATCACTTATAACTCCAAATCATGTTCTTACAGCAGCACATTGTATGTTTTATATTTGGGGAGGTGTTTTACCACCAATTGTTGTTTACGCCGTAGCAGGACAATTAAATTTAACAATAACACCTAATAGCTCCATTAGAAATGTTTCGAAAATAATCACACATCCAGGATTTAATAAAACTACAATGAATTATGATGTAGCTATAATTGAGGTAATTGTCATACATACATTTTTACAATAATATTATAGGATAAAATTCAAATTAAAAAAAAAATACAAAAAAATCCAAATAAAAAATTAAAAAAAATTAAAATTAAAAAATATCTATTTTTTTTTTAATTTTAAAACGGCAATGATTTATGCATTTTTTTATTAATTTTTTTAATTTAAAAAAGAAATAATTTTTTTACATCATTGTTCCATCAAAAAAATAAAAAAAATAATTAAAAAAAAATTATTCAAATAAATTAAAACTAAAAAGTATTTATTTTTTAAGTTTTAAAACAGCAATGATTTATTAATTTTTTTAGTTTTTTTTTTATTATTTAAAATTAAAAAAAAAAAATTTTTTTAATTTTTTTTTTTAATTTTTTTTTCAAATTTTTTTTTTTTATTTTTTTTTAAGTTTTTTGATTAAACAATGATGTATCTTGGATGCACAATTTTGGGACTTAATTTATAATTATTGTAGCTATCAAGCCCATTCGACTTAGATATGAATCCTTTTATTTCAATCATACCTTTGGGGTGCATGGAAAAAGAAAAAGGAAGTTGTATAGTTAGTGGATGGGGAGTTGAATCACACGTAAAAACAATATTATTAAAAAACAAATCGAATAAAATTAAATTTTAGGAATCACAAAATGTAAGTGAACAACTTTTGGCTGCAGAAGTAAAAATTATTAGTAGAAAAGTTTGTGAGGACTTTTATGGATCAAGTGGGGTGATAAAAGAGGGAATGATTTGCGCTGGTGACGATGAAGGAAAAAAAGATGCTTGTCAGGTATTTTACTTTTAAATTTACACAGTTTGTACCAAAATTTTTGGTCGTAGTATACACATATCTAACTTTTAGTAAATTACAGGGTGATTCTGGTGGTCCATTATTATGTGATGGAAGTTTAATGGGTGCAGTGTCTACAGGTAAAGGTTGTGGCGATGCTGAATATCCAGGAATTTATGCAAACATTCCATATTTACTCAACTGGATTAAGTTACATGCAAATGTAACAGTTAAGGATTGTTTGAACAACACAAATTTTATGAATGACGAAAAGATTTTGGATGAACTTAAAGTAAATATAAATGAATTTATTAACGTCGAAAAGAGGGATGAGGTATTTGCCTTGAATGGAGTGGAAAATACTGCAACCTTAGCATTGAGCGCAGCTTGTTTTGTTTTCTTAACTATCTTATCAACATAAATTTTACCATAAATTATAATGAAGATTATATAATAATATTTTTAATTAAATATTTAAAAATAAATTTTTTACATCTTTAATTAGGTACATTTAATATTTTCTAATTTAGATGCCCACCCCTAATTTCAAAAAATCTGCGAAAATTTTTTCTGAAATTATTGATTTTTGAGTAAAAGAAAGAAAAGTCAGTGGAATCTTGGAACAATCTTTTTTTATTTGCTTTAAAATCATTCAATATTCCCAAAGTCAAAACTGAGAAAAATGGGTCTCTTACTTCAATAATTATTAAAAATTTAAATAATGAAAGAAACTTTCAATCAGAAAATATTTCTTCTAAAAATAAGAAAAAGCTTACGCTAATGAAGATGATTTCATTGATAAAGTTATTGGAAAAGTATCTTTCTGGTGCAATAAGAATAATAAGTTCTAACGATTCGTTCGCTGGTCATGATTTTTCTACATTTGAGTCCCTACTTTCTAAACACCCTATTACAAATGAACCGAAGATTATCATTTCTGACACAAATAATCCAGTTTTTCCTTTGCTAGTATCTTCAAAAGAAGTTTTATTTGCTATTAAATCTTTCAATATGGGTTCTCTTCGTGGTCTTGATGCAATAAGACCCTAGTTACTCCTCTGGTTCTTCTGGGGAAAAACTTTTAAATTCTATTACCTCTCTTTACAACCTTCAACCTTATGATGTCTGGTAATGTATATGGTGCTACTTTATGTGCTTTAAAGAAGAAGGATGGAGGAATTCGCCATATTGCTATTGGAACATTTTTTAGACTATTGGTTCCGAAGATGTGTTGCTTCAAAATTGAAGATTCTCTTGGAGACCTTTTTCATCCCATACAATTGGTTTGGTTGTAAGGGAGATTGTGAAACTGTCATTCATTAAGCTAGAAGATACCTTACTCAACATCCCAATCCATCCAAAAGGGTTTTCCTTAAACTTGATTTAATTTAATAAGTAGAAATACCTTTCTTAATTTGGTTTTGGATTATGCTCCCGAAATATTTCATTTTGTCTGTCAACGTTATAAAGATAACACGTTCCTTACTTTTGGTGAACACAGAAATATGTCTGAATGTGATGTTCAAGAGGAAGATTCTTTTGGGCCTGCTCTTTTTTGTTTAGCTATTGACAAACTTACTAAATCAATACCACTGAATTTAATGCTTGGTATCTTGATGACGGCTCTATAGGTGATCAATCGCACATTGTTCTTGATAACCTTGGAAGAATTATTAAGAGTTCTAGAAAAATTAACCTTGAACTGAATTTTAATAAATGTGAATTATTTTTCTTGGATAAACCTGATCAAGAAATTATTAATAATTTCGATATTCTCGCCCCAGGTATAAAAGAAACAAGAATGGTTTCTACTTGGTACTCCCCTTTCTCACACTGCTCTCTCCAACAGCTTTCAAGAGAAATCCGATGCATTGGAACTTATGTCATCACGTCTTTTAAAGCTTCCATCTCACATAGCTTTCTTCCTTTTAAAAAATTGTTTGGCTATTTCAAAACTTACATATTTATTGAGATGTAGTTCTACTTGGCATGAATCTTCTGGAATTTTAAATTTTGACAATATTTTAAAAATTTCTATTTAAAAAAAATACAAATAATTTTTTTCCTCAAAAAATTTGGTCAAATGCAATTTTACCTATATATAACGGTGGTCTTGGTATTCGTTTGGCGTCATCTTTTTCTTTTCCCGCTTTCCTTTCTTCCTATTATGGTGTTTTTTTATAAAATTGATGTGATTTTACCTTCGTATTTTAAAAAAAATTATGGACAATCTTTTAATTGAATGTGAATCTCTATGGACTAATAAAATTCCAAATATTATCTTGGATGATCGTGAAAAATTTATTCAAAAAGCCAGGGATACTCCTCTTTTGGACTTAACTTTAAATAATATTTTGTCATCTGCTAACAATTCTCATAAGAAGGCACGTCTTTTTGCTTCCTTGTCTAAGGAATCTGGTGCTTGGCTCAATGCTCTTCCTGTTGCTTCTTTAGGAACATTACTCGATAATGATTCCTTCAGAATAGCAATTAGTCTTCGTCTTGGTACTTCTCTGTGTATTCAACACACTTGTTCCTGTGGCGCTACTATCAATGATGATGGACTTCATGGATTAAGCTGTCGATTTAGTGCAGGAAGATTTTCTCGACACCATGAAGTAAATGATATTATTAAAAGAGAATTATCTTCCGCAAATATTCCTTCCATTTTAGAGCCTTTAGGAGCAAGCAGAGATGATGGAAAAAGGCCTGATGGAATGAGCACGATTCCTTGGAGTTGCAGGAAACCTGTAGTTTGGGATTTTACTTGTGTCGATACCGTAGCTCCTTCTCATTTATCAGGTACTTCAATTTCGTCTGGAGCTGTATCATTAACTGGAGAAAAGATTAAAATTTCTAAATACAGAAATCTTGAAAAAAATTTCATTTTTTTCCCAGTTAGCATAGAAACTTTTGGTGTTTGGGGTCCTCTTGGTTTACGATTTATTAGTGGAGTAGGAAAACGATTAGCAAATGTTACCAAGGAACCAAGATCCACTTCTTTTTTAAGATAGCGTATTAGTATTGCTATTCAGAGGAGTAATGCTGCGTCTGCCTTGGGTGCGCTTCCTAAAGGAAAATCCTTTTTTTAAATTTTCTCAATTCCATATTCCGATGTTCAGAATAATTTTACTTCCTATGGCTTGTCCTCTTCGAAGAGAGAAGATGTTTGTAATTTATTATTTGATGGCTCCTTTGTTCCTTCAATTGATCCAGTTGTGGGTTCATCGGAGATATCAAATAATCCACACCAAAAGAACATCTCAACTGATGATGCCGAAGTTGAAGACCAAGTTATGAATCACTTGAAGATGAAAAAGAAAATGGCAAGGAATAAGATGAGGAGCCTGAGCTTGTCAAGAAAGGACGTCGACGTAAACCAAAGACCGCTTCTGCAGAAAAAAAAGAAACCAGCTAAAAGACGAAGTCCTGGTAAAAGGTCCACAAAGAAAGCTGAGGAAGCAACCTCTGATGTTAAGGAACAAAAATAAGTAGAAGTTCCCGAGCGTGGTATGAAGAAAACAACTAAAAAGACTGAACCAGAGACTGAAAATGGCAAAGAAGAAAAGGATGTCAAAAAAAAATAATGAAGATACAGAAGAACGGCCTAAACGTGGCAATCGGGCACAATAAATCAACTCCAATGATAACACTGGTAGCATTCGTAGATGATTTTTTTAACTTATATTTAAAAAATGATGTAACATCACATTTTAACTCGTTTTAATTCGACAATTTTCGCACGAATCAATAAACACTCCACGCAAACTCAGCTTGTGTTTTTGTAAAAATAATGTCATAACTCAGCTGTTTTTTATCTATAAACGTGCGGTTACATTTCGTTTTAATTTAATTTAATTTTATTAGATTTAATCTAATAAATAAACGAATTCCAGTAATTAAGTATAATACCTGGTTTCAAAATGACGCTATTAAAAGAGTTAATACGTGTATCAGAAAAAGCAGCAAATATTGCACGATTGTGCAGACAGGAAGAACATTTATTTGAGTTATTAATAGAAGAAAAAAAAGAAGGCGAAGCAAATCCACGATTTATACAAGATTTTAAAACTTTAGCCGACGTTTTAATACAAGAAATTGTTAAATACTACATTGGAAAAGAAGTAAGAATAATTTTGATTAAATAAATTAAATTCTGCATTTTTTGGACAATCAAATATTTGTGCATTTGGAGATAAAATAATAATACTTACCTGAAGACTGTTTTTAAGTACTTAATAATAAAACTTTGCAGTTTCCAGAATTAAGTAATAACATAAAAGGAGAGGAAAATAATGTATTTACCAACTCGCTTAATGAATCTATTGAAGTAAGAGTCGAAGATAATCAAGAAGATACTAAAATTTTATTGGCAAAAGTTTTAAATGATGATATAAAAGCAGCTGCTTTATTATCACAAGAAATTTATAAAAATGATAGCTTCGAAGACTTAAATATTGAGGAAGTTAATTATAACTTCGATAATTTAAATAACTGTGGTATATGGATTGATCCAATAGGTTGGATTTAAGTTACCTTTATTTTTTTAGTTTTTTATTTATGTACAAATGTTTGTAGATGCAACTGCTGAGTATATACATGGAAACAGTGGAGAAGCAACAGAAAATGGTATTTACAAGAAAGGATTAAGATGCGTTACAGTTTTAATTGGTGTATTTGATTTGACAACTGGTCATCCAATGGCTGGTGTAATTAACCAACCATTTTTTGAAAAAATCAATGAACGGTAATATATGTATATTAATATTTCTTTTTAAAACAATCCACCGTAAATATCTGTTTCTGTAAAAAATTGGAACACCGGAGCGAAAAAAGAAGGATACGCATAAATGTTCCTTATGTTACAGATGGAAAAGTAATATTTATTGGGGAATAGCTGCACCAAAACTCATTTGTAAAGAAGAACTTTTATCATCAAAATCTTCTGGAATAATTGCAATAAGTTCAAGTGAAAGTATTGAATTAAAAACAAAACTAATTAATTCTGGTTTTAAATTGGTTGAAGTGGCAGGAGCTGGTTATAAAATTTTGACAGTTGTAATGGGAATTGCTGATGCTTATATCCTATCAAAAGACACTACGTTTTTCTGGGACACCTGTGGACCTCAAGCTATACTAAAAAGCCTCGGTGGTGATTTAATATCCTACAAAGATGCTTTAAGTAATCAAATAAATCCATTAAATTACCTTGAACAAAAAGGTGGTGATTCAAAAATAGATCTTTATTGTAATTATGGAGGTGTAATTGCGTATAGAAATAGCGAGGTTTTGTTTAATTTACTTGAAGCTTTACAGTAATTAATTGTAAAAGTTAATTTGTGTAATTAATAAAAGATTTTGCATAAATAAAATATGTACTTTTAAATGTAATTTTATTAAAATATAATGCAATTTTGAAATTACAGGTGCTTTAAACTTGAAGATGTCAGTTTTTTAAAAAACTTATCACTATTCGTGATTTGGGAAATTATCTAGATCCGACCTCTGGTGGTCATTTGATAAAGCTGGATGGAGTAATAAATAAAAACCTGTTTATGTATAGCGACTATGCAACCAAACATACTCTGTAGCGATTTTAGACTTGCCAAGTTGGTTTACCTGTTAATTTTCATTCAAATTTATATCTGATCTGTTACTTTAACCAAAGTGTCTTTAGGCAGTTTTTCTTCGGGAATTTTTTCAAGTCATTTCTCAGTATGCTGCAAATTTTATAAAAAACAGTGCTTTTCAAAACCAAAATTAGTGCAGTTAAAATATTCGTGATGGTTGTTTTACCGGAGCACAACGCATTCATTTCAGTGTAGCCAACTGTGGGAAACTTAGGTTTCCTACCTTGCAATGTCAATGGTTTCAATCTTATTTGAATTCACTGTAAATTGTATATGTGGGTACCGATAAATCAATTTTATAATCGCCAAAAATGCAGTTACTAAAACCAATAAAACCTCAAAGCACAACAAAGCCTTTATGCGCCGTCTCCCATTTTGTTACAAAATTCATGTTAAGACAGCGCCATCTATACGTAGTCGAAATTCCCAACAGATTTTCTACAAAATTAATTATCTAAAAAATTATTGACTCATAAAACCGTTTACAAACTCAACATCTTCAGAAATGTATTTTCTGTCAGAAAATCAAATTTCTATTGGATTCTGTTAGAGTTAAAAAAATAATAACATAGTATACTACTTTGTTTTTTTTTCAATACAATGAATGAATGAATGAATGAAGAAATAGAATTTATATATTTAGACATAATATTGTCTGGAGTTTGAAAAGTTTAGGTGCATATACAGGGTGTCTCACTTTTTTCCCGCAAAAATGTTTTTTAGATATTAAATGTCATTCTTAACAAAAAAATTCTTATGAACTAATATTTTTTTCGACTCCTTAAGAAGTTACAGCAATTTTAAAATTTCAAAATATTAAAGATTTTTTGGGACACCCTGTATAAATTTCATTTTATTTCAATTTTTTAAATTTAAATCAAGTATGCTTTGGATTTTGACATTATCTGTAAGCCAATCAGATGGTTAATATTCTTGTCAGAAATTTGAAATGAGTCCACTTATTTTAAAAACAGCCAATAATGTTCTAAAAGACAAGTTGGGAAAGACAAAATTCAAACCATAAATCTTTTAAATAAAAACATGATGATAAGAAAGAAAAATTATACAGGGTGTCACAAAAAATCGTTAAATATTGAAATTTTTAAATTGCTGTAACTTCTTAAGGAGTCGAAAAAAAATATTAGTTTATAGGACATTTTTTGTTCACAATGACATTTACTATCTAAAACAATTTTTGCTGGAAAAAACACAAAACACCCTTTATAGAATAAAAAATAACCTCAAATTCATAATTATCGTATATTTATAACAGACGGTGTTTCTAAAATAATCAATGAACAACAAACATGCATTATTAGAGCTAATTAATAAATGATTTTGTATACATTAAAAATACTCATTAATAAATGATCAATGAAAAATTATTTATAAAATTACTATATATTTTAAAATCTCTCACGTGCTCATACAAATCATTGCAAAACATGAAATAGTTCACGTGGCATATTAATAAATTGACTATTCGTGATTAAATTACATTTACATTTAGAATACAATATTTTAAGGTCGTTTGATCCAATTTTATTTCTTTTTAATTTCATCTGCATTTCATTAAAAATTTAACCAAATTTTTCTTCCAATTGGAACAAAATCATAATTGTCTTAATTATCATTCCAATTATTTCCATTATTAAGGACGATTCTAATTTAAAAACTCCACCTATCCACAACTCTTTATCCACATGAATTAACTCGTAGCATAGTAAAACCTAAAAAAAAAACATGATTTAATTTACATAGTGACATAGTGTATACAGGGTGTTTCATTGAAAACTTCAAATGTGGTTTATTTTATAACCAAAAGTTTTTCAAAAAATTAACCGAGCACACCGATTTTTGTTTTGAGGGGGACGCATTATAAGACCGATTTAAGCCCTCTCACGTCACTCCCTTAAGCGGGGGGCGTTAACCCCCTAATTTCTTAAATGGCAACAGGGGATGAGTAATATATCATTTGAAAGCTGCTTTTAATTAAAATTCAACGGTATAAATTAAATTAAAATTGATCGATTCGTTTTAAAGAAAAAAAAATAAAAACCTATTGTAATACTCAAATTTAAAGTTTGCAATAATTTTTTTTTAGTTATAAAATAATCTTATTTTTAAATAGACAATTAAAGTAAATGTTCGAAATGTTTTCCAAAATTTTCGCAGAAATAGAGACGGTCTTCAGACTCTGCGGGAACATTTTGTAGCATTACTGGTGTAATATTTCCACATTCGTTTATGATCCTTTGACGAAGATCTGCTAAAGTATCAGGTTGGTTTTGGAAGACGTTATTTTTTAAATAGCCCCAAACAAAAAAATCCAGCGGTGTGAGGTCAGGTGAGCGTGCTGGCCATTCAATAGTACATCTACGGCCAATCCAACTAGGAAAGGTTCTGTTTAAATATTGACGAACTGGTAACGTATAATGTGGCGGAGCACCATCCTGTTGAAAAATTATCAAATTTTCGTCCAGCATATCATCATTTTCTAAGACGTGTGTTATTGTAAGTTCGATAATATTTTGCAGCATATCTAAATATTTTTCGCCTGTTAAGTTGCCATCAATAAATATTGGGCCTATAATATGGTCCCCATAAATGCCAAGCCAAACATTTAATTTTTCTGGATACTGACAGTGCTCTTCTCGCATCCAATGTGGATTTTCTGTACTCCAATAACGACAGTTATGTTTATTAACTTCACCCCTCAAATTAAATGTTGCTTTATCACTAAAGCAGATGTTTTGTAATTGGTTTGGAGAATTTGATAGTCTATTAGACATAACTTCACAAAACTCTGTTCGGCGATCAAAATCATCTTCACTTAATTCTTGATGACAAGAAAATTTATACAGGCGATATTTTAAATTTTTTAAAATTCTCCAAACCTTGGTACTTTGAAGTCCTATTAATGTAGATAAGTTTCTTATGGAAGTTTGCGGATTTAGAGATGTTTCGCCTACTACAGTCAACGTTTCTACTTCTTTTGGGGGGCCTCCAGTTCTTTTTTTATTTTCTACTGAACCCGTTTCACGAAATTTATTGAACAAATCTAAAACATATCTTGCGGATACATTTTCATCTGGATGAAGATTATTAAAACGAGTAGCTGCTCGAAGGGCACATCTTCTTTCTTCACCGTATAGCATAATAATCTCAACTCGATCATCTTTAGAATAAATCATTTTGAATGGTTAGGACGTAATAAAGTTAGTGTAATCTATTTAATTCGAAAACTTGTAATACACTAAATTAAATTATTTCAATTTTTAAATCACATTTTATTTAGATTTAAACACCTGTCAAATCATGTGGATAACATAACAAAGAAATTTATTTATTGTTCTTTTGCGTTTAAATTTTAAATTAAATTATTCATGAGAACCAAACGGGATATCTTACCTTCAATTTTTTATTCAGTATTTAATAATTTGCTAATTGAAAAAAAAATTTTGGGTTCATTTAACATTTTTTATTTATTTATTGCAATGAGTTTTTAATTTTTGTCCTTAAAACGAATCGATCAATTTTAATTTAATTTATACCATTGAATTCTAATTAAAAGCAGCTTTCAAATGATATATTACTCAACCCCTGTTGCCATTTAAGAAATTAGGGGGTTAACGCCCCCCGCTTAAGGGAGTGACGTGAGAGTGCTTAAATCGGTCTTATAATGCATCCCCTTAAAACAAAAATCGGCTTGTTCGGTTAATTTTTTGAAAAAAATTTTGGTTACGAAATAAACGACATTTGAAGTTTTTAATGAAACGCCCTGTATATGTTACTGTAAAAGCCCAAAAATTGGTAAATCCTAGGAATTTTATGTGTTAAATGTGCGAAAAGTTTTGTTTTTGATAAAATTTCGTACATTTACCAGGACATAATGGTAAACCTTAGGATTTACCAGTTCTTGTTGGTAAAATTGAGGATTAGATAGTTCATTTTGATAAAAGCAAGTTAACAACTAACTAAAAAAAATTATTGGCTTAGAAGGGGAAAACGACTACAATGAGTAGATTTTTTTACCCAAAATCTACCCCTCCGTGCACTCTACACCCCTTTTTGAGCATTCGTTGACTGGACTAACTGAATAATAACGTATTTTTGATAAAAATCAATGTCGATTTTGGTTCTCTCCTTTTTATGATAAAAATGTCATTGCAATTGCTTTAATGAGATCCTAATCCAAAAATGGGCTATACATATAAACACAATGAATTACTTTTTAAGATTTTAAATACCTGTAATTTCTTAGCTTCCTTATCAGAAATAACCATTTCAGTGAGCACCTTTCCCATATTATTTAACTTAAATAATAAAATAAAAAAGTATTAATAACTTGAGATAAAGTATTTTGTTTACTTGATATGTTAAGAAGTGACCTGC
This sequence comes from Stenus bimaculatus, assembly GCA_963971135.1. Lineage (NCBI taxonomy): Eukaryota > Metazoa > Arthropoda > Insecta > Coleoptera > Staphylinidae > Stenus > Stenus bimaculatus. The sequence goes on along the minus strand of OZ020186.1, from coordinate 25,915,649 downwards.
CACTATAAGAAACCACATTAATCCAAAGTGACCAGTAGCAATAATATTATAAGACTCAAATACCAAGTCTTCCAAAAAAAATTTCAACGAAAAATATTGAAATACTCCATCAAAATAATTGCAAATACAATTTATAAAAGTTGTAGCTGGTTGAAATTTTGTAATTGTCTGAGATATACTTAAGACTTGAACCAAAACAGTTCGACATTTTGTAATATATTCTTTATTGATAAGAAAATTGATATCAATGTTATTCTTACTTATTTTCAAATTTATATCTCTCATCAGAATTGATAGACCTGTATAAACGAGGAATGTATAAAAAGTTATAAAATTACGATGGAATAAACTTAAAAATAGTGATATTGCCATGAAAATTTCTTGGAAAATATTTTGAAAGTCGTTTTTTAACAAATTATCATAAAGGACATATAAAACTGTGCCCAAAGGAAACCATGATACAAGAAGTGTAAAATATATGTAGTATTTGAAGTTAAAAGTAATTCCAAAATTCTTATTTGAGTAATCGTCAAGATGTTTTATATCAGAAAGTATTTTAAGAAATATCCTTCGTTTTTTTAAAAGCAAATAGCTCGATATTATTCCCGTTAGAAAAGTAGCCACTCTTAAAAATATAATGTATAAATAATAGAAAATGTGTTTCCTGTTAAAGAATTGAAAAAAGAAAGTTAAGCCAGTTATTTGAAATATAGCAGAAACTGAAAAAAAAATGTATTAAGTGATTGTTTATTAACTTACTAGAATATTTACTTACTGATGAAATAAAATGCTACTGTCTTGGTACTTTCAATCAAAAAAATATATTTTCCGTTTTGTCTTGTAAATTTATAATTTTTTAAAAGCAGTACAGTTTGGATGTAATTAGAAGCAACCATAATATTTTCAAAGTTTACCATTTTTGCAAGAATCTTATTTTAAACTGTACAATTTATTTATGAGTTTTTATATAATTCTGTTAGAAGCATTATAAAATATTTAATAATTACGTATATTACATGAATAAGATTGAAAAATAATAATATAACCACTGATAGAAATTCAGTAATTAAGGTAATGTAACTGAAAACAATAAAGGCCAATGTCCCAATTCTTGTACATAAATTTTAATATTACTTTAATAAATAATGTAATATATTAATATGTGATAGATCCATCTAAAATTAATTAATTAGTATTTAATATTAAAATAATAAACTCACTCTTTTTAAAGGAGCAAAAATATTGAGGACACAGAAGAAATATTCATCAAATTAGGCTTTTTAATGAAAATTTCGTAATTTATCTAAAGACAAACAAATATCAAAGTAGGCGAATTACCTCAATATTTTGTTAATTTTAAGTTCTAAGCAGCCTTTAATATTTTCTAATTAGTGTTTGTTACTTAGTCGTATTATTGCAATATTAAAAATGCATAGATTTTCAAATGCGGAATTACCAGAAATGTATCTTGCATATGGTACATGATATTTTTGGTAAATTAGCCTACTTTGAAGTTGTTTTTTAAATTCATATTTTTAGCTAAAAATTATAAAATCTACTTTTGCTTCGAAATTAAGCACCGAAGCAAAATACATTTTCTGTAGAACATTGATCAAGGATTATATTAGTACTTTTAAAATTATCAAAAACGTAAAGAAACAAAAGATATGATCAAAAAAAGTTGATGACCCCCCCACATGTAACGCCCTTGAAAATATTTTTTAAACTTTTGTTGGCTAAAAATGTGTATCCTTATGTGAAAAAACTATGGCCAAAATTTCAAATTAATATCTTTTAATTATATTTAATTCATTTAGAAAAAAATATTTCTTTTTGAAAATTTTTGAAGTGGTATAACTTTTTAACGAAGCATTTCCGGACAATACTTTATAAGTCAAAAATGCTTAGTTTGGCTTCCTCTATCACCACAAAAAAATTGTTACAGTTATTCAGGGACACCCTGAATATAAATTTAATATTTACACAATATTGTAAAAGATGTTTACACAATATGATTAGAACCATATTGTCTAAATGGCGCAGGAATATTGGACTCACAATATTGTACTTCCATTGTTTCACAATATTGTAAGTATAGTGTGAATATATAGAAAAACGATATCACAACATAACAATATTGCCACAATATTACCACTAGCTAAACACAATTTTGATTTATGCAGAGGATTGGTCAATTCCTTTTCTAAAACGTCCAAGTTTTCTTTTTTATATTCTGTCAAATATACTCTTGATAAAGTATCAGCTATAAAAGGTTCTTTTCCTGATTTATACCCCAATACAAAATGATATTTTTGTAAGTCTATGAAAACCTAAAGAAAATTTATTTCCAAAAATTGGTAATCTACGCCATTCAAAAAACTTTTGCGTAATAGTATTCCAAACGGTGATCAATACCAAGTTGCTGAAGCATTTATTGATGTTTTGAAATCATGTATTAGAAAAAATGATACTTAATCTTGGTTTAGTTTACGTACTTTTTCTTATGGAGCATTTTGCTAAAGACGATAGTCGGCGAAATTTTGTGAGCGTAAAATGTGACTCTACGGAATACCATTTTTTAGACAAACCAGTAAATGAAATTCTGTTTTTTTTGTAGTAGTAGTTCATTAATACTTGGCATAATATGTCTATTATTTTATTTTTGTATTTTTTATTGAATTTTTAGATTTATAGACAATCAAATCTGACCTAAAAATGAGCAAGTTTTGCTTGCTGTTTTAAACCTTATACTCGATATATTTGGAAAAACAGAATAACACTTTTGTGAAGTTGTGTATTTAGATAAGAGAAAATTTTATAAATCTCAATTTAAAGGTCCCTTGTTAAAGAAAAATGGTATTTTCTAGGACCAGGTTTTTTTAAAAGTGCCAATTTTACTGCTGCCGTATGAGTATTTGGTGTGACTTACAAAAACAAAACCAGAAGAAATTGGTAGCCACAAGACTCTTCTGTGTACCAAAAAAAGAAATTTTAAAAAAGCTTCAATAGAAAAAAAATTATGAGCAAAACCCCAAATATCAAGCGAATTTCAAAATCAAGCGCTCGCATTTGCCGACTATCGCCTTAAATAACTTTTCAGAAAATACTTCTATATCCAGCAATTTCAAAAAGAATTCGACTAATTTGACAACTTTGACAAATTAACAACATAATGAACAAATTTTTGTTTTAAATAAAAAAACTAAACTAAAATCTGATTTAAAATAATTAGGAGAATTTAAATTAATTGACGGTGATATTAGTAAAGCAGTTCGACTTTATCTTCACCTACTTCATCTTCGTCAATGTTATGCCTAAAGGGTCTACTTTCTCACCGTGGATTGCCGTGGATTTCACATTCTATGTACCATCGATGTACGTTTTGAAACACCCTGTAGACAGGATATCGCTCACGATCAGGGTATCATGCTCGATGTCGTGCTACAACTTCATCGACACTACTTTTTGGTCAACAACGGTTTCATCGACATGTCGATGAAACGTCCTTGTCGATGGAAAAATAATGTGTCGATGAAACGGGCTTGCCGAAGAAAAGGTTTGTCGATGAAAAGGTATTGTCGATGAAATGGTTGTCGATGAAATGACAATGTCGATGAAACGCCCTTGTCGATGAAAAAGATTTGTCGATGAAACGGTTGTCAATTAAAAGATAATGTCGATAAAACATCTGTGTCGATGAAACGGCTTAGGTTTATCGATGAAAAGGTATTGTCGATGAAATGATTGTCGATGAAAAGGTAATGTCGATGGAACGTCCTTATCGATGGAAAAGATGTATCGATGAAACGGTTGTGGATGAAAAGATAATGTCGATGAAACATCTGTGTCGATGAAAATGTAGTGTCGATGTATCGTCCTTGTCGATGAAAAAGTAGTGTCGATGAAACGGGCTTGTCGAAGAAAAGGATTGTCGATGAAAAGGTATTGTCAATGAAATGGTTGTAAATGAAAAAGTAAAGTCGATGAAAAAGATGTGTCACTGAAACGGTTGGGGATGAAAGGAAAATGTCGATGAAACATCTGTGTCGATGAAACGGCATTGTCGAAGGAAACGTTTGTCGATGAAAATGTATTGTCGTTGAAAAAGATGTGTCGATGGAACGCTTGTGGATGAAAAGATAATGTCGATGAAAATGTAGTGTCGATGAAACGGCCTTCTCGAAGAAAAGGTTTGTCCATGAAATGGTAGTGTCGATGAAGTGGTTGTCGAGAAAAAGGTAATGTCGATGAAACGTCTGTGTCGATGAATCATCTGTGTCGATGAAACGGTCGTGTCGATGTAAATGCCACGTCGATGAAACCGTGGTCGTCGAAAAAGTAGTGTCGATGAAATGGACTGTCTATGAAGTGGTAACACGCCATTTTGTCGGTTTGTCGATGAACAGGTAATGTCGATGAAATGTGTGTGTCGATGAATTGTCTGTGTCGATAAAACGGTCGTGTCGATGAAACAAACTGTCGATGAAATTGCATTCGATAAAAAGGGTATGTCAATGAAAGTGTATTGTCTATGAAACGGTCTACAACCGTGCTCGATACTCGCTTTTAGCACCCCGGGCATTCCCATTGCAAAGTCCATACACTTAATGCATTTCCCCATAATCCCGAGAATATACGACATTTATCTGCGTCCAAATACAATTGACATTAACAGACTTCCCAAAATGTTAACTTTGAATATCGCAAAACAAAAATGATACGCAATCATTGCACCACGCTCTGTCGGTTTTTGTCAAGCAAAAAATTGTATTGGGTATTCAAAGGTGAGAAAAAATATAGTAGGCTGTTCGGACAATTGTTTTATTGTAAATTGATTGTTTTAATCGCTTATTGTGTTTGTATATTTATAATACAAAATACATAATAATGTTATTGGTCTTCATTTGAATTTGCCTAAACCTAATTTTTTTTTAAATTTTTAACCGGTGAAATACCGAAATCGTTGGATTAGAAAAATTTTTGATTAAAGCTAACAGAGTTTATGAAAGTGGTTTCATTGAAAAGGTGCATTCTTCCAGGGTCGAAAAATAAAAAAAAAACATAGTCATACAACTCATAGAATGTTCTTAATCAATTTTTATGTGTGCGCAGTACGCGATTTATAAAAAAAAAAACAGAAAACTTAAATAACTCTTAAACCATCAATAATTTTATAAGAAAAATGATGGCTAATTATTGGAAATGGCTTCCTCTATCATGTCACTTTCTTTTATCATCCACTTACGGGACACCCTGTATGCATGAAGATTTCTTGAACACGCGTCTATTTTTGATGGGACACCTGGTATTATCCAGTTTTTTTTTTATATTTTGCATGTATTTTATCTATATATTTTCATATTTATTTGTTATCAACAAATATTCATATGACTTTTCCAATTGTATTCTATTTGCAATACATACATCACTTGTAAATCTTATCTTATCAGATACCAAAATTAATAAAAATAGTAATGATTATTGACAATTTCATCATTAGGTAATTATGGCTTATAGTAATTTCATTACTTTTATTCGTAAGTTTTTATATTCTATTCAATAATATATTAAATTATTAACTTAATTTTAGTAGTTGTGCTTTTGCATCAAACAATTTATGTTAAAGGGTTAGATGAAAGAATTGTAGGGGGAATAGCGGTGAAAAACCAAACTGAATTTAATTATCAGGTAAAATTTAAATAATTATGTTTCTATAATAACGCATTTGGTTACATTATTCAACTTATATTAATTATTTTTTTTTAATTTTTGTCTAGTTTTCATTGCAAATTAATTAGTGTACTAAAATTAATTTAGTTTTATTACTTTATCATATATAATATCCCAAGTGGTTAAATTTTCTCGGTAAAATTGAAGGAATGAAATTGTGCAAGGAACTTAAGAGGATTCAATAAATTTTATTTTGTTACGAAATACCAAGCTTAAGCGCCCGTCCCGCCTTGCAGAGACACTCCCATAAGTTTTATCTTACGTCAAAATTTTATCAGTTGAAAACTTTGACGTGTGTCAAAATGAAGCGTTCTGATTGGCTTAGAATTCAATGAGTTATATAGGGCGCGTTCCACTAATGAACACTAAACCCCACGACCACGACCGCAAAATTTTCCCGTTCCACTAGCTCAAAACGTCACCATTCAACAAACGACCACAGAAACCCACGAATAAATACGGTCGTTGTGAGCTTCTTGCTGTCGCCATCGATGACGTTTTTATGCACGAAAGAAACAACCGCGGTCTTATGTGGAACGACTTTGCGGTCGTCGTGGGCATTGCAAGTCTTTAGTGGAACGCGCCCATAGTCTATATAATTTTTAGGTTTCTTTAAGAATCCATGGTTACCATTTTTGTGGAGGAACCATATATAACAATGATACAATCATAACAGCAGCCCATTGTGTACACGAAGAAAAATCATCTAATTTGGAAGTAGTTGCTGGAAGTTTAAGTCTAAAATGGAGTAATTTCAATGCACAATCTCGAAAAGTGAGAAAAATTATAGTACATGAAGAATACAATCAAAATACAATAGAAAATGATATCGCTGTACTAAAGGTAATTATTAAAAATAAAATAAAATATTATTCATTAAGATCATTTCAGTAGAAGTTAATTTAATATTTGATTTTAGTTGGAGAAGCCTTTTATTTTTACAAAATTTGTAAACTCCACTCCAATAAGCAAAGTAGCAAATAATTATGAAGAAATTAGGTGCACCGTATCTGGCTGGGGACACATTTACGAGGTAATCTTTTTATAAATGTTTGTTAAAATACAGGGTGTCCCATTTAACTAATACAGCTGAATGTCTCTAAAACTAACTGATTTTCTTAAAATATTTCAGATAAAACTTGCAGCGTTTTGAAGGGAACATTTAGTAATTCCTTTGGTTTTTAATTTTTATCGCAAAATCATTTTCTTATCTGAAAACATTTTATTAGGAATTGTCAATATTTCATGAAATTCGACAAAATTAATAGGAAGTTTGTAATTTTTAATAAAATTTATATACACGGTGAGTTTAAAGTAACACATAAAACTCACAATTACCTTATTTTTTGGAATTTTCAAAGAAGTGTCGTATTATTTTATTTTGAATTCAATAAAAATTTAATGATATCATAGTGACGTGGCACTGGCTGCCATGGTTTTTAAAATTTTAAAATTATACTTCATTTTCCTTAAATGGAATAATTTCTACACGGAATAGGTTATTTTTTATTTTCAAACTCGAAGAGTTGAAAAGTTATGCGCAAATAAACTCAAAACTTTAATTTTAGGGGTGAGCGGCCATTAACCGATTACAATTTTTAAAGTTCAATTAAATGTACTCTTCGAAAAAAACAGCAAATGCATAGGTTTTTATAAATATCGAAAAAAACAGCGAAGAAAATATGTTGCTAAAATAAGCAAAATCTCCGTTTAGAGTCAAAAATTCGGTCTGAAATTTTTCACAAAATAATAAGAGGAAGTGCTGCAAAAGTGGAAGCGTGGTCGTAATGTGGAAACGTTGTCTGTAGAGCTAGACAGGTTTTGCAATATGGTGGCAATCGCTTAAACCTATTGCTAAGTTCCCTTTTTTAGTTCCTAGGGTTGCCGGCAGTCGGTCTGCATGTTGTTGTCAGTGGAGTGTTCCTTCCAAGTTTTTCTCAACTTTTCAATATTTTAAGGAACTTTTTTTAATTCGTTTTTATCAGATAACCTGTTATTTTATTGGATAATGGGCTATCAAAAAATTGTTAAGGAAGAAAAACACAATTAAGTAAATTAAAAACTTGCAAATTTAGCTTAATTTTAATGTTAAAATCTACTATGACGATGTTGGTAATGTGGAAACATAAAACTGGGGGTAATGTATTGTACCTATACCATTATATTAGAGAATGTAAAATTTTTTATAGTCTTATAATGAGTTTCTGGTAAAATTTAAAGGCCTTTAGTTAGAAACATTTAAGGTAATCATGGAAATTGCCCAATACAGTCTATATAACAACTTCAAATTAAAAGATTTGATCAGAATCTGAGTATTAAGCCTTTATATATTTTAGTAGGTAATGTATTATAAATACATGCTTTGATATTTTATTTCTTAGTTTAAAAGTTATTCAACCAAAAAAAAAATATAAATATATGTTTCCACATTACCAGCACATTTTGAAAATCATGACTAAGTGTCTGATTTAAAAAATTTTGGGAGACCCCGTATTATGTTTTTTTTATTTTTTTATAATTTTTGTAAAGTATTTACTTATTTATTCGTATATTTTAGAATTCTCCATCGTTATCAGATACACTTAGGGCTGTGAATTTAACAAAATATAGTTACTCTAGATGCAGGTCTATTTATAATCACTTCACGGCAGGGATGTTTTGCGCTGGAGATAGTCTTTTTCCAAAGGATGCATGTCAGGTAACATTATTTGACTTATTAATAAGCTTATAAGTAGGATTATTATGAAATAAAAAAAATTAATCCCAATTTTGAAGTAAAAATATATAAAGTGTCCTGTTTCTTACGGATCAAACTGTTTAAAATTTAATCAAATTTCATCACCTAAAACCCAAACTGTAGAAGGATTTGAATTCGTAAAACTTTTACTCAACATCAATACATCATTTTGATATTCCTCTAAAATATCTTGCATTAACTCAAGCAATTTTTCAAAAAATCCAAATATCTTTGGCATATGTTAAATTTCCCTCAATAAAGTTCGAATCGATAATCCTAGGATATTAGTTTTTCGAGTTCAATGTCATTTTTCCAGAAACCAATAATTATTTGATATAGAAAGTTTGGTTCCTCCTGTAATATAACTTCCATACATGCAATAAACTAGAATCTTCGTTCAAATCAAATTAAATTTGTATTTTGCTTACGTGATACGTGAAGTGGCAATCAGTTTTGACGATTTTTAAAATTTAAAGTAAATCTTGCCGAAAAACTATCCCATTTATAATATTATAAATTTGAAATATTATTATGTTTTTTAGGGTGACTCTGGAGGTCCATTAGTATGTCAAAATAAATTAGTAGGTATAGTATCGTGGGGAAATGGTTGTGGTAGAGTTGATCAACCTGGTGTTTATACAAACGTAGCTCACTATAGTACTTGGATTACAAAGAACGACAGTATATCTCTGCAATCATCATTCGCTTTAATTTTGTTGATAAACTTTGTTTGTGTATTAAATAAGCGCTTTTTGTAACACAAATATGTACTTATATATTTTTTACCAAATTTTATAATAAAGAATATCTGCCTTTAATGTGTGATATTGTCCATGCTACCATATGATGTGATTTTTAGCAGGAGCATTGCCTGGATCAATTAGACCTCGCTTATTTCTCCCTCTAAATTGCAAGGTATTGCTTAGGGCGTGTTCCGAGTGGGATATATGCAGCATATTCGGTATATGACATGCTCCGAATGGGACATATGCTGCATATTGTTTATTTTTGCCATTTGGGTTCTTGAATAAGGTGCATTCTGGTGTATATGCACATTTATGCAGCATATGTCCCATTCGGAGCATGTCATATACCGAATATGCTGCATATTCGGAACGCGCCCTTATTATCTATCAAATCGCATACGATTGCCGCAGGTTAACGGTTCAGATTTTGGATCCGTTTACCTGCTTTGTTGCTTGATCTTAGCTTTGTTTTCTACGAAAGTGACATTATTTTCAATCAATTTGTATTTATATACAGGGTGTCCCGTTCGTGCTTCACCAAACGTCAAGGTTAGAAAGTAGAGCAAATTTTATCACGAAAAAACCAAAAAAGTAGGGGTCCATCATTTATGGTTTGAAAGTTACAGGGGTTTGAATTTAGTATCGCCCGTTTTCGCCAGAAATCAGTAAATGATCAATAGCTGCTTAAAAACTTGGTAAACAGATTTAAAAAAAATAGAATTTTAAAGCTGAAAGTATCCTCTTTCCATTGGTAATAATAATAAAACACAAATCGTTTATCAAGTATTAAAAAAATCGAAAAGATAAAAAAATCCAGAAAAAATTGTTTTTTAGTAGTTTTTGAAGATTTTCTCCAAGATATGACATATTAAGGGCGTGGTTTTTTTAATTTTCTAAAAATTCGTTAAATTCTCTAGAATTTATGAAAAATTTTGAAACTCTAACTCTTTTTATGCACTCACTAGAGCCTTCTAAACTTACTCCTAAGAGAATTGTTTTTAAGCATAGTTATAGTTACAATTGAGGTGCGCCTTCATTTTTGTTATTATTTAATAATACAACTGTTTCAAACGCCATCAAAATTTAACTTTTGCTTATAAAAATTGATTATTAAGCAACTATTGATCGTTTACTGATTTCTGGCAAAAACGGGCGATACCAAACTCAAACCCCTGTAACTTTCAAACCATAAAAGATAGACCCCTACTTTTTTGGTTTTTTCTTGATAAAATTTGCTCTACTTTCTAACTTTGACGTTTGGTGAACCACGAACGGGACACCCTGTATATTAAAAATACAAAATATTTTATGGTTTTATTTGGATAACACCGTACGATTGAGTGAATAAGTGTTTGTAAAACCCGTATGACACTTGCGCTATTTAGCTCACGAGTTAGAATTGAAATTATTGACAAATTATTTAAAACATTAAATGCTATTTTCATAGCGCCTTGAGATAAATTTTAAGTAATACAAACTTTATAAAGGTAAGAAAAATGTGTGTTCATTTTACGCCGATTTTTTTTAAACCGGTGTCTTTCGGAACGAAACCCCGGCGTAAAACGACGTTTACCTGTATTTGTATAATTTTCAAAATGATTGTGATATCTTAGGTTGGGGATTTTTTTGTGAAAGACCTGGCCAAACTGGAGTTTACACAAAAGTAGAACACATTACACTTCTTGGATTAAAATGAACAACAGGCCAACTCTACAATTATCATTCGCTTTAATTTTTTTGATAAACTTTGTTTATTTATTAAATAAGCGCTTTTTGTAACGCAAATAATACTAACACCACTGTTATTTACTTGATTTAAATAATTAAGCTTGGGAATTTTTTTACCAAATTTTATAATAAAGATCTGTTTTTAATGAGTGATAAGTTTATTTACACACCAGGCTCGACCGTATTGAAGTTTTTGTAGATATTTTCATGAAGCATCAAGTTGTTTAAGTTCTTATCTGTTTGAGCTCCTTTATTAGCTATCAATTATGGGAAGCGACAATGAGGATGCAGTATTTGATGAAGTTATTGAATCAATTGGGAACGATGGAAAATTTCAAAAAAACTTTAATTGGTTGTTCAATTTTATTTTGGTTATTTTGGCGAGCATGCCTTACTTAAATATTGTTTTGGCCATGGGAGTACCTAAACATTGGTGCCATGTTCCTGGACGAGAAAATACTAATTTCACCATTGAAGAATGGATGACATTTCATATACCCAAGTAAGTATTAAAAAATTTAAAAAATTATTCATAAAGTAATAAAAAATATAAATATCTTTTTTTTTAATTAATATTTAATGAAATTAAAGTGATTTGAGATTGTAATTATTTTTTTTTATTTTAGAGAGTATGATGCAAAAAATATTTTGGATTATAGTAAATGCAAATTTTATAATGATACGCATTCAAGGCACAATGGAAATGATACGCATATAATAGGTTATTAGTATAAGGCTAAGTATATCAATTTGTAAATATTGTCTTTACATGTTTGCAGCAATGAGATAGTTACTTATTATTAATTTATTTATTTTAAAAGCATTTAGCAAGAGATTAAAATATATTAAAGAATGCGAGAATAATTAAAAAAATACAATTGTCATTCAAATAACGCAAAGGGATTATGATTTTTTTAATTGTTTATAAAAAATACATTAAAGTATTTATACAGAGTGGCACAATGAAAATAAATTATTTTTACAAAATAGTAATGTTGGAGTTATAACTCGAAACGTCGAAAAAATATTTCGCGAGGAAATTTTTGTAATTTAAATTCTGATGGTCTTTTGAACAAAAAAAATCATAAAAAGGAAAATTTACTTAAAATCAACTGTAAACATTAAAATTTTCGATAATGTAAAGAAAATTTTTTACTCGAAGTAGTCTAATGCATGAAAATACTAAAGCTGAAGAAATTTACCTTAAAATAGAAAAAAATTAAAATTAGAATTTACTAAAAAAATCACTAAAACATAACAAAAAAATATATCCACTTGAAAGTTACATAAATTAGCTTAAAATAAAATCACTGAAAATTCACTGAAAGTTCAGTGAAAATTCACTGAAAATGCACTGAAAATGCACTGAAAATTCACTGAAAATTCACTGAAAGTTCACTGGAAATTCACTTGAAATTCACTGAAAATTCACTGAAAGTTCTCTAAAAATTCACTAAAAACTCACTGAAATGCACTAAAATTTTATTGAAAACTCACTGAAAGTTCTCTAAAAATTCACTAAAAACTCACTGAAAATGCACTAAAATTTTATTGAAAACTCACTGAAACTCAGTGAAAATTAAATGAAAATGAAATGTGTTCTCTCTAGAGCCGAATTTATAATAAATTTTTTTTTATTTAATTTTCTTATTTTTACAAAACCAAATTATCAATTATTGTAAGAAAAAGTTGAGGTACTGATGGGCGTTTAAGGATAAAAATAGTTCAGTTTCGTTAATTAAAATTGTTTTAGGTTAAATACAAAATTATCGTTATTTTTAAATCATCCTGTATAATATTAACAAGGTAATTAATATTTTAGAATGTGATCAAGGATGGGAGTTTGACAAAACATGGTATAAAAGTACAGCACCATCCCAAGAAAGTTGGGTTTGTGATAAAGAGCTTTATGTAACAAATACTTTTGTGTTCAATCGAATTGGAGAATTGGTAGGAACATTAATTTTTGGACAAATGTCGGACGCGTATGTTTTATAAAACTTTTTAAGACAGCTATTCATAAAATTTAATTTAGAATAGGAAGAAAGCCTGTATTTTTCCTTACGGTGATTACCATAATTGTTGGAAGAACTATGACTGCGTTTACAGCAGGTTTTCCAGTATTATTTTATGCCGCAGCTTTAATCGGTAGTTTACCATCGACGTCAGTTTTCGCAGGACCGTTAATTATAGCCATGGAGATTTCAAAAGCTGAAAAAAGAGCTCATATATCCATGATGCAATGCTTGGGTTGGACCTTGGGATTGTGTCTTATGCCTTTTATTTTTTGGGTTGTTCGAGATTGGGTGTACTTCATGCATTTAACAACACTCCCGTTGATTATATTTTTATTTTCCAAAAAGTAAGATGCATACTTTCGCTATATATTTTTTAATTATATTATTGTAGTTGGATTATTGAATCTCCTAGATGGTTAGCAAGCAAGGGAAGAATAAATGAATGTGTAACAGAGTTGGAGAAAATTGCTAAAGTTAATAAAACAACACTGCCACCAAATGTCAAAAATATGCTAAGTAAAAATAAAGATAAGAAGGAGCAGATTTATGGAGTTTTAGCTTTATTTTCAAGTTGGCGGTTGGCCAAAAATACTTTTTTGTTAGTTCTTGGGTGGTATGTTTCCAAATATATTAATAATTAATCATCAGTACCATCAGGAAAAATATTCTATCGCTTTTTGTTTTGTCTTATTTAAAAGCAATTGTTAAGTTTATCCCACAAAGACAGAAATTGCAAAACATGATAGCCATAAGAGAAATTTGAAAAATTATCTGTAGACAAAAAGTTAAGATCAAAAACTAAAGTAATTGAATTTTAGGTCAACCACTGTATTTATTTATTTCGTACTTACCTTAAATATCAATAATCTTGAAGGAAATCCGTTCATGAACTTCTTTTGGCAAGGACTAGCCGAATTTCCAGCGTATGTGTTAGGAAAATATGCAAGTGATAGATTTGGAAGAAGATTAACCAATGTAATATCATTTTTGTGTACATTAATTGGTTGTATTCCTTTAGTATTTATTATTCAAGGTAAGTTTTTTTAATAGTATTTAATGTACAGGTACACGTCGTTTAACGTCGGGGTTCCGTTCCCAGAGACATCGACGTAAAAAAAATGGGCGTAAAATGAACACAAACAGAATGGACGATATGTCTCAATGTTTGGGTTCTGAATCACTATTGTCGCCCACAATAAAACTACAAATTGAATATTTATATATAATCATACTTTTTTATTTTTCTTAAAAACAAAACGACAACTAACTCGGAAACACGTCGGCACCAACTGGCGTAATTGTGAATCGGCGTAAATCGAATCGGTGCAAAATGACGTTTACCTGTATTTGATCTTCAAACATGATTAATTTGAATTCTTTCGAATTTTTTATTTATTATTTTAGAAGAGTCTCAAGCACATTTAGTTTCGATAATATCAATTTATTTGAAATTTTCGATATCTTTCGCCTTTTACGTTTTAAACCTTCAATCAATGGAAACTTATCCAACTTGTGCCCGACAAACCGGATTATCTATGGGAGGTGTTTCAGGAAATGCCGTTGGAATTATTGTTCCTTACATTGTTTACCTGGTAAGAAAAATTTTTGCTATTATTTTTTGATTAAACCCATGAATTTTAGGGAACTTCGGTAAACGCAAGTTATCCGTACATTATTTCATGTATTTTATGTTTAGTGGGGTTAAGCACTGGTATTGGTCTACCAGAAACTTTAAATCATAAATTGCCGGAAACTTTACAGGAAGCCGCTGTTTTTGGAGCAGATCAGGATATTTGGGGAAAACCAATTAAGCCAAAAGTCTTGGAAGATTCCGAAAAGCCTTTAAAAGAGATGATCTGATATGGTTTTCGTACTGCTATATTTTTTTATTAATTTACAACTAAAAAATTAAAAGAAAATTAATGTATATTCATTAATAAAATGTTGTGAACTTATAGATAAAGAAGTTTTATAAATGTATCCTTTTCTAAGCAGTTTGTTTCCCAAAAAATTCCAAAACGCTAACAAATGTTTATACGCAACCAATTTAGATAACTATTTATAAAGGTGCGACAAAAGTCGAGGAGATCAAAGCGGTTTCACAAGATGTAGCTTAAAATATAAAAACGCTAAGGTAAAAAATTTTTTGATTTTTATACTTTTCAAAAAAAAAAAATTAAAATTATATCACAAACGTATTTATTTTTTAAAATTGGTTTAAACTATGAACGGAAAAATGAGGTATTGCATTTAAACAAACAAAGTTAATTGATGTGTTATTTCCGGTAAAACCTAAAACCGGAAGTAATATTGGAGAAAAAATTAGTGCATGAAATGTATTTCCTTAAACGATATTACATAGTCAAATTTCCAATTTTTATTTTGATAAAAAAGAAGTGTTATAGAGGTGGTAGATTATATTTATTTTATTATTGTTTAATCATTTTATTAAAATATAAAAAAAGTTTTATTTTTATATTTTTTAATAATATGAATATATTACTTATTTTTATTTATTTTGTGGTAATAACTTTTTTTATTTTTAAATATGAATTATATTTGAACATTTTGGAGTGAAACTTTTGTTACACCCTGTATAAGACGTTGAATGTGATTGACACTTTTAAAGAATATTGTTATTCTGTGGTTAAATGTACAAACGTAAGTTTGGCAACGTTGCGCCACGATTGACGGAAATCGGAGAGTGCTGATAAAAACAAAATGGCGAATGACGTATTTTCAAGCGAATGGTGGCGAATGCTAAAGTTCTCTAAATTTTACTTTCCAACGAGTTTTTTCTATGAAATGAGTTATTCTAAGACAAAAGACCAGTTATATTGATGCAAGAAAAAATATATTAGGTTAGATGAGTTTATAACACCGTGGCTGGAAATTCGAAATTGATGTAATGAAAGTGTGCGGTGAAAAACAAAATGGCGATTTCTAAAAATAATGGTGAATGGTAGTTCTCTAAATTTTAATTTCCAAGGACTTTTTGCCATGAGGTGAGTTTTTCTAACCATTTTCTAACTCAAGTTATGTAATTTGTGATGTCTATATTCACTCAAAATTTGTACAAAATTAAGACCTTGACATTTGTAATTTCTGGCACACATAAAATTGCAAGGACTTGATATTTATAAAAAATGAATTCATTTAATTACACATTTTAGTTGCTTTCATCTAAATTCATGTAATCTGTCCGTACAAATTTAGCACTTGTTGGAAACAGCTAATCTAAAGAAAACCTGCAATAATCTTTAACATATAGCTAGATGTTTATATTTTTTCCTTCTGTAGCTCCGAAAAATGGTTCAGAAAGCAAAACGTACCTTCTACGAACATCTGAAAGGTAGGGATATATTCAGACGGTGAACCTATGTTGTATCAATATTTACGAGACAATGAGTCTTCGAAACTTTCCACAATGTATTGAAACGGGCATCTTCGTTGGATGAGAATTTTTTCATTTCATTGGATTAGGAACAATCTACACTTAAGGTAATTGCATATTATATTTAAGTAAATTAAAATATATGAACAGTTAAGTTCGTATATAACCAACATTCAATGAGCTCATTAACTGACGATTGTAACGAATGGTCTTCGATAATGTGAATCTTATTTATTTCCTCTTGAAGATAATAATAATAAATTTATTAAACAATCTGTACAGATGAGTCAAAATTTCAATAGATACATAATACAGAAGTTGCTTTTTATAATACATTTTCGGTGTATGTACATATTTGTGGTGTCATTTATGAATTCATTTATGGTATTGATGAGAAGGTGTCGTTTCAGTTTGTTGTGGAAGTTACCCTGTTGTGGAAGTTACCCTGTTGTGCTTTTCAGTCATCAGGGCACTTGTTAAATAATGTGGTTCCTATTTTCAAGTACTCGGAAGTTGCCAATCTAATGAATTCAGGTTTGAGCTTGTTCCTTTGTCTTGTGTCGTAGTGGTGTGTTCCTCTGATTAGATAGTGTCCATTGATGCTGTTTTGCACTACATATTTTTGAGTGTTTTATAGATGTACGTTGCAGGAGCAGATAGTATTCCAAACTCCAAACTGCTGGAAAATTGACTTGCAGTGTGTTGTGGAGGATGCCTTGACTAAGCTTCATACTGTCTTCTTTTGCGTAGTAAATATTGGCCCCATGTGTTTGGTGTGACCCCATACTACAATCCCGTAAGAAAGCAGGGAGTGAAATAGACTATCGTAGCTCTGGTTTGTAGACATCTTCTGATTGCATACGTGGCTGTTGATAGTTTTGGAATCAGATAGTCTACATCCGCATTCCAGCTTTGCCGAGAGTCTATGTAGAAGCCCAGGAACTTGACAGGATTATCTGTTTCCATCCACCGACCCTTGGTAAAGTTTATGCTCATCATTTTTGTGTCATCAAGACAAAGTTGATTAGTTTAACTTCTTCCGTTGAGGTTCCCACAGTGGTTAATGTGGTGTCGTCTGTGTAGATGATCATCTGTTAAGTTGAGGTATGCAGGCAGCTCGTTCACATATATGATGAACAAGACTGGGCCCAGTAGGGAGCCTTGAGTGACTGATTTTAACAAGTTCAAGGAAGTTCCGTGGATTCTATAGTGTTCTGCTGTTGAGAGAAATTTTGTATGCGACACTGAGTCAAATGCTTTACTTAAATCACACCAAAATTAAAATTCCAATTTAACCAACAATATTAAAAATAAAAAACAAAACACCTACGATATGTATAATCGAGGCGTTATGAGCAAATCGAATCGTTGAAACGTGAAACATACTGTAGAATGGAAACTCAATGCTAAATGATAACACAAAAAAACTTTGGCCCCAAAAGTGTAGATGGCGCCTCATGAAACTAAAAAAGAAATCAACTTGGCAAACCATTTTTTTTTAATTGTCACAATTGACAGTTCAAAATCAAGATTTCAAATTGTACCAGTAGTATTATTGGATTTTCAGCAAATTTTTGTTTATTCTAGATTCTTGGTATGTTCACTTTTTTTAACTACATCTCATATTCTTAAAATGTCTTACTCAAATTGTGGTATTGGGAATTTTTAGATTCTGATCGTCCTCTGGTGTCAAAAATATAAACTCCTATATTCGGTACTTTCTCTTTAGATTTAGGGCATTGGTACATGTTTTTTGAGCTTTACCGAAGCTTTAAACAATAAATCTATTTGAGTTTTGTTGAATATACAGGGTGGCCCAGATTTTACTTCCCAGGAAATATCTCCGTTATTTGAAGAGATAAAATTATAAATCAAATAGTGCTTTGAATTCATTCTAAAAAAATTATTTTTAATTAACAATCTTAAGACGCCATCATCATCTTTTTTATCTTTAATGGGACACCCAATTTTTTATAGTTGATATTGCATCTACAATTTATTCTAGAAACAGTGATATGCTACACTTAGTATTTTAAGTACATTTTGTGAATAAAAAAATAAAAATATTGATCGAAGTTGTATGCAAAATTATTTATTTAGTTTTTTTTAAGAAAAATTTTTAAATCTAAACTAACTTAACTTAACCTAATCTAACTGAACCTAACTGAGAATTTCAAATTTTGTTAAAAAAAACTAAATAAATAATTTTCCACCGTACATACTTCGAACAATATTTTAATTTTTTTATTCACAAAATGTACTTAAAATACTAAGTGTAGCATATCACTGTTGCTAGAATAAATTGTAGATGCAATATCAATTATAAAAAATAGGGTGTCCCATTAAAGAAAAAAAAAATATTGATGGCATCTTAAGAGTGGTAAATACCAATAATTTTTTTAGAATGAAATTATGAAGTATGAGTGCTGCCATTGAAAGCACTTTTTGATTTATATTTTTATCTCTTCAAATAACTGAGATATTTCCTGGGAAGTAAAATCTGGGCCACCCTGTATAGTTATAAGGTACAAAAATGAATTTTGAACATAGTTTTTGACACTGACATGTACCCAATAGCCTCCATTTATAGCGCCATCTATACGTAGTTAAAATTCCCAATACATTTGCACTTTATTTTGTCCCAAATTATGTTATACACAACACTCGAATTCATGTTTCTTTGATAATAAGTGAGACATTCCAAATATTTCTAGGTAAAATGAATTTGGATTTACAAAAGATCGTTTTTGAGTAAATTACACTTTGGTTTTACTGATGTATGTACAGTTTCTACAAATTACAGCAAGATTTGTAATTTTGAAATAAACCCCCAAAAACTAGAGGCCGGTCAAATATTTGTCGACTATCGCTTTAAAGGAAATAACAACGATATTTAAATTTATATATTAAAAAGTAGTCTCTTTGAAAAAAGTCAAAAACTTTGAAAAGCTATATTTCAAAAAACTATTAGCTGAAAAGGAAACTTTTTTGGGCTCAAAATTTATTAAGTTGGATGATTTTATAACACCGTAGCTCGAAATTGATGTAACGAAAATGTAAGTGACAGATGATGCTTATAATCACCCAAAACTTGTACAAAAAATTAAGACCTTGTTGAAGTTTTTAATTGCAAGGGCTTGATTCTTACACAAAATGAATTCATTCAAACAAACATTTTCGTTTCTTCTATCAAATTCCATGTAATGTTTCCCGTTGTGCGAATTAAGAACTTGTCGGAAACAGCAATAATCCTTAACTTATAGTTTGATTTTAATATTTGTTTCTTTGATAGCGCAGAAAAATGGTTCAGAAAGCAAAACATTCCTTCTCCGAACCTCTGGAAAGGAGGGTTATATTCGGATGGTCTTCGGTCTTACCAAAACAGTGAATCTATATTGTATTGAGAATGAGTCTTCGAAACTTTCTACAATGTATCGAAACGGGTTGCTTCATAGGATGAGAATTTTTTCATCTCGTTGGGTTAGGCACAAGCTACACTTAAGGTAATTGCATATTATATTTTTGTAAATTAAAATATGAACAGTTAAATTTGGATACAAACAATATTTTATTAGTGCATTATTTAACGATTGTAACGAATGGTCTTCTTCGATAATACGAATCTTATTTATTTCCTCTTGAAGTTCGTTATATCCAACCAACGTGACTGGCTTTTTTTTAATTCGTAATAGAATGAGAGCCGAAGGCTTAAGTTATTATTGACAGGCATTCTTCCCCTTCGGGAAAGTCTAATCCGGAAGGAATTATTCCTATCATTTTTTTTTCCTTCCATGGAAAATTGTCATTTAAAATTTTCAAAATTATTTTCACACCAAATCGCCTTGGGAGATTAGCTTTTGTGATTATATTACAGAAAAAAAATTTTTACTTTTGTGCTCGGTGAATAACTTAAGAGGATAGTCGGCAAATGTGAACGCTTGTTTTTGAAATTCGCTTGATATTTGTGGTTTTGGTCATATTTTTTTTCCATAGAAGGTTATTTCTTTTTTTGGTACACAGAAGAGTCTTGTGGCTACCAAATTCTTCTTTTTTTGTTATGGTAAGTCAAACCAAATAATCATACGGCTGCAGTATAACGGGCTCTTTACAAAAAATGTTCGCTTAGTGGATCTTTGAAACATTCTAAAAGAACTAATTGAACTAATATTTTTTTTCCAACGCTAGAAATAAGTTAAGGTATAAACGAAGACTTTGATGTTGCATTTTTTTGTTTTAAATATATTTTTAAACTATTTACAGCATCCCAAAAATTAAGTAAAATTTTAAGAAATTAAAAATCTAAAAGACAATTTAAGATTGCAGAGTTATGGCAAAAAACTAAAAATAATGATTTTAGAAATTAATTTGTATTTTCAAAACTATGACTGCTACATCAATGAAATTTAGTACCGTTAAACTATTCTGAGTTGAATGATGTGAAAAAAAAATTGTTTGTCATCCTAGATTCGAATGATTTTTGCATCAACAGATATTAAAAAATACATTTTCAGATTGCTAATTAACAGTAATATGTTTAGAAAATGTGTATAATTTGAAAATCAAAAGAAAGCCATGTTTTATGGACAGTTTCCATGGTTACCATAAAAATATCTCCTCAAAATTGATCTAATAATTGCGGCTGATTTGTTACAATATTTTTTGATTTCCAGGTTTGTGTAAAATTCCTGTTATCATTGGCGCATATGGCTCACTAACCGTTACCTTCACCTGATGAACCCCCTACTGAATCCACACAACCGCGAGCAACCCATTTGAGGTTGCAGCCCTCGAGACTGGAACCTCGAAAGGAGTGAACAAGAAGTGTGAAGATTGATATGGATGATGTAGAGGCTACTTTTGAAAAAGATTTTGACGACAAAGGAGTAACTTGCCTGGAGTGGAGTGTTTGGAGGCTATTTTTATAAAATATTTTGAAGAAATGTAAATTATTTTACATTTCGTTAATTTCTTTATTAAAAATAACCTCGAATATAAGAGATGATTTTTTGATTTAGACTTAAAGTGAGGGAATTATAAAAGAGAGAAGGAAAAAAAAGCGATTGTTATTTTATTTATAACAATAATAAAATAAGAATCGTTTAACACATTTCCTTGGAATTTATGAAATTTCCTCTGTTTGAAATCTATGATACGACAAGAGAGCTGCTTTCCCCAACCAGAACCACAACTAACGTTTCCTGAAGTAATTGTGACCCAGCCGGTTGTGCCACAGCGGATCTCCCCTTTGAGGTCTCAGCCTTCGATTCTTCGATTTAGACTTAAAGTGACAGAGTTTTAAATTCCCTCACTTTAAAATCTACATTGAAGAATCACCACATGGTATAATAGGGCTACGTTGCGAAGGACCATGTTTAAAAAAATCCTAACGCATCTCGGTGACACCTCTTGGGTGATGTGGAAGTTCACCAAATTTTAATTAAAAAAAGTTAATAGAATTATAAAAAAATATACTAAATAAAAGTGTTTTTTTTCTTTTTATTATTAACGCAATAATTTTGAATCGCAAGGGACGATTAACTGAATCTTAATTCAGTGAAAGTTTTGGGACTGAGCGACCCCACGAACCTGAGCTCAAAAGTAACTCTTAAAGTTACTAATTAATTTAAACCAAAGAAGAGTGCAATTCAAGATATGACATTGAAATGGTTGTTTGAAGAGAATTTCTAAATTGGTCTCCAAGTGTGGATCTTCCATCCATTTACCAAGAAGCTTTTATTATGTGCTACTGAGGTCTTCTAAGCCCTGCCTGGTGAAGGAGCATCGGGTAGGCCGAAAAAATAGCAGTTAAGAAGAATCCATTGCACATCCACTTTTTTCCCATGCCTTGGTCTCGGTCTTCTCCCGGCTTAACAAAATTGAAATCTGGTCACCTCTACGAAGTTTTGATACCCACTATACATTATTCAAAATGTATCAAATAACGATTTTATAGAACGTAAAAGTTTCAAGAAATACACTTCCCCAAAACATTGCAACACTACAATATCATTTATGTTGCATTAATTTACTAAAGTAAAATCGAAACAAGGTTACGAAGTATATGGTACAAGAAATAAAAAAGACTCCTATCCCAGATATACCTTCTTTTTGGACCCGTCAGTACTTTACCGATTTGTAATCTGTCCCTATCCCGAGGAGTGGTTCACTTTTGTGCGCCTCAAGAATTTTAGATGCTAACTTCTTTCGAAACTTGCATTCAGGAGTTTTCCTTCTCGCAGTGTTAGGAGGGAGCATAGTGTCATCTCTTACACACATATATCTAAGGGAGGTAGGCACAGCGTTGCCTCCATTGTTGCGGTGGGGGTTGTGTAGCTCCAGTTACTGCGAGACAAGCTAGTCTCTGGTTGTGAATAATTTGTGCCAGTTGTGTTTTTTGTTCTTGGCCATCAAACAAATGTTCCGTAGCATAGCATTAACTGATAACTGGCGTGTAGAGCCATTGGGTGGTGATCTTCGGGGATAGTCCTCAGGATCGCCATGCATTCCTTATCTTTTTTGCTCTTTAAATGGGAACCCTCACTTGGCTTCCTGTCAAGTATGATTCCCAGATACTTGACTTCCCTGAGTAGGTTGAGCTGCGTTCCGTTGAGTCTGGGAAGTTTCATATTTCCCACCTTCTTCTTTTTTGTAAATAGAATTAACTGTCTTAGTTGGGTTGACTGACAGATTCTGTTCTTTGCACCAACCATCGAGAGTACGAGTACTTTTGGCGTTACATTTTTTATGTTCCGCTTGGCATTAAAAAGTAATAGTAATGTTTTTGGTTTTTTTTTCTTTACGTGAGGTGATAGCGCTTATAGCGTCCCTGCATTGCGGTCTTTTGGTTTTATCGTACCCCTCTGGTTTTTATTCTCCTAGCAGTCCTGTATCTTCAATGAAGTCCAGGACTTTTTGCCACGGGATTATTTTCAGTACTCCTTCGGTTAGTTTCTCCTTTTCGAGGACTCAGTAGATGCTGTGGAGTCTCATTTTCTTTCATACATCTACGGCATAGTCGAATTTTATGCATGTGTTTATTTAACTCACAGTGTCCAGTTAGTAATCCTGTGAGTTTGCGCAGTTTGTGTCGATTCATATACCTGCTACCATTTTATTGGTTGTTGGTGTAGGCTCTGAGAGGAAGAGTCTGGTATCTCTCATCCCCGGAAGGTTGTTCCATAAATTTGTATGCTCCGTTGCTAACTTGCTACGGATTGCCTCATTCCCAGTCTCTGGGGGAATCCCGAAGGCTGGTTTGGGTGTGGTCAACGTTCCAGTTGTTCCTTTCTTAGCTAGCCAAGTCTGCTTTTAGGTTTCTTTTATGTTTTGGTCTTTTGGAATCCAGACCAGCTGAACCTTGCTATTTTTTGACAGTTCTTCTAAACTGTTGATGCTAGCCATAACCAGTTTTGATGTTATGACAAGTGCACGAAGGGCCTGCAGTGCCTCCTGGCTATCAGATATGATCGTGATCAGTTTGTTTCTGTTCGATCCCGGCTCAAACAAGTTTCTAGTACAGAAATCAATGGCAGCAACGTCTGCTTGGAAAACTAAGGCATGTTTACCCAGGGAGAGCGTAATTTGCTCTCCTTGTTGTTTGCCCCCGTAAAACCCATACAATTTGATGAAATGAAGTTAATTTTGGTTTTGTTTAATAGAAATTTTTTGTCTATTGGGATTTGAATATTATTTTTCATTTTTTAAAAGTTTAAAACATTTATTTAAAAACAGTTTACCTTTTTTCTTCAGTCTTCCTTCTGAAATGCAAGGAACTAAGTGTAGACAACCCTCTCTTGCATCGATTATTTGAATGTGTCAGGCGCCAAGAAGAGCCTGCTGGTGACACTGCTTATGTAAAACTAATATTGCGGTTAAAACTTTTACAGCAAACTTATTATAAATAAAATAATCGTTTGCTATTTTTCCTTCTTGCTTTTACAATACCGCCACTTTAAGTCTAAATCGAAGAATTATCTCTTATAGAGGCTACTTTTGAAAGAGATTTTGCGAAATGTAAAATACAGTCTTTAGTCCCTCTATGTTAATCTCCACACTTTTTACTTCTTTGAGGTTCCAGTCTTGATAGCAAGATTGTAGGGTTTTCTTCTTTTGGTAGCTCTTTTGGTTCCTCTTTTGTTTCTTCTTTTATCGGTAGATATTAACTCAAATATCTCGAAGGAGTGGTTTATATCAAATATATTCACACTTCCGCGAACTTAACCTTTGAGTAAAATGCGAATTGGTTTATTAATTAAAATTATTATTGACTACATGTAACAACAATAATTTATAATTTTTTTAAAATAATCAGTTCTTTTATCTTTTTCT
Source organism: Stenus bimaculatus (assembly GCA_963971135.1). Classification (NCBI taxonomy): domain Eukaryota; kingdom Metazoa; phylum Arthropoda; class Insecta; order Coleoptera; family Staphylinidae; genus Stenus; species Stenus bimaculatus. The sequence continues at coordinate 25,890,968 of OZ020186.1, read as the reverse complement.
TGTTTTGAATGTCGCATTCGTATTATTACTCGTAATAAAAGGTTACTGACACTTCTACTGACTCATGTACTTTTGTATGTAACTAACAGTAACATATATACCAAATCCGCAATGCCAAATAATATTTAGAACCCGGTACATGCCGTCCTAGAAATCTCGGCGATCCTCCCTCACCATCTCTACCTGCTTTCCATTTCCACGGTATTTTTTTATTTTTTTTTTCCATTTTACTGAATAAATCAAATAATTAAAAATGACAATAATTTCTACAAAAAGCATTAGTAATGAGGTTTATGAATTTGTGAGTTGGAAGGAAAATTGTTGCATCATTGCTGATTATTATAAGTTTTTATTAAATATATAAAATTTTACTTCATCATCTTTATTAAATAATTGTCATCATATACAATGAAATTGCTTTAAAAAAATCAAGTTTTTAAATTAAAAATTCTTTATAAAATTAAATTGATATATTTGAAATACAAATGATGCTTTTTGAGGTATAATTGAAAAGGTGTACTTTTTTGAAGATGGATAAATATTACTTCATAATAAACAAATACAAAAACAATTACTATTTATTAATCTAGCACCTCTTCTCAATGGTAAAGTATTTGTATTAAAATATGTTCCTAAGATTTTTAAAAACTCTTGTATTTTATTTTTCTGTAAAGGTTTTGTCAAAATATCAGCTAACTTTATTTCTGTTGGACAATAACAAAAATTTATATTTCCTATTGAATGTGTCATATTGGCCCATAACCTGTTATAAAGTCTTTGACAACTATTCCTTCATAAAAAACAATTGTAAAACCTATCATTCAGTGCCTCTTCAACACGAAGCCCCTACTAGAATATCTCAAAAAAGATGCTTATGTGAGTGAATTGAATTCCACATCGGGAATGAAAGGAGTGTTGTAAATACAACATCCTTAAAATGGCAAATACAACGTTTTGCACCACGCTTTATCGGGTCCTCACAGAAGGATGCTCAAAAATTTCTCGGGTATTTATTAGAAACCCAACGCTTATTTATTCCGAAATCGATGAAAAATTAAGTGAGCCTTTGCAAAGGTATTTACGAAGAGAAAATTATAAGGTGGTGGATATTTTTGTTGGGCAGTTAAACTCGACACTTAAATGCACATACTGTGGTCATTGCTCAGTTACATTCAATCTTTTCTGGAACGTGCCGCTTACCATACCTCAAAAAATAGGGCCTATACGACTTTCAAAGTGACTCGACGGTTTTACCAGAGATGAAACCTTGGGTGGTGATGAGAAGCCTACATCTTTGAAGTTTAAAGAGCTTAGAAAATGTACAAAAAAATTTAAGATCTATAAGTTCCTAAAATATTAGTAAAAGTAGAGTTGATTTTCTTCTGGAGGATTTGGATATGACGAATTACTCTGCCGAGCCACATACATAATGCCGATACAATTTATATGCTCTGAGTAAACATTCTTGTGATATCTGCTAACGTGGCATTTTTCCCAAGAACGGCCTGTTAGATGTAGTGTTAGTACCTCTATGTACTATAATGTAGATGGTTAATGACAAATCTGTTATAAATCTACGTCCTAAGAAATATAAAAAATATGAACTAAAAATTTTTGATCGTCCGGGATATTTCCAATTCTCCATTTTAAGCGTTTTCTAAATATTTCACCAAAAACTTGGACCTGCTGCTTGGTTCTGTAAATTGAAGTATTTTTTGATTTTAACATTAAAATCAGTTTGTATTTTGCTTAGTACAAGCATCTTGCATACAGTACAAGCTCTTACGGATCCTGTAATTTCTACCTTGTTTTTTATCACTACAGCACTTGGTGGCATTCTGTTACTAGCCAGGAGGTGACTTTTTATCTCCCACAAGCGAATAATCTTGGTCTTTTATCGGTTCATATGCAAACTCACTGATTTGGAGCTTGTATTTGGTTCCTCTAATTTACAGATAAGATCTTGAAGGTTTGCACTTAGAACAATATCGGAGGTGGTTATGGTATGAACCATCTATGTTTACGCCTTTCATTTACCGTGGCATTTGCTTGAATATGTCTTCTAAGGCGAGAGTTAATAACAATGTAAATATTCAATAATGGCACTATTTTTACTTATAACTTGGGAAAGATTGGTAAAGATTGTAACATACCTTTTCATTAACACTTTCCCACGCTTTTTGTACAATTTCTACTAACTCTGGATTTTGAGGTCTTTGTTTTTACCCTTTTATTCGTTTAGTCATTACTAGTACTAACATGGTTTTGGCCCTACGGTTAACTTCAGGTTATAATATAAATATAATGAAAAAATAAAATGTAAGAAATAAAAATAAAATAGTACCTACTAATAAAATTGTGAATACACAATGACTTCAGGTCTTCAGGTTATTTGAAATAAACACCTCAAATTGAGCCTGGGAAGTTAATAATATTAATAGCCCTTACAATTGAGAAAAATGGATTTTCTTCTACCAGACCCAGGTATTTTGAAAATCATAAGGTGACCACTCCAATTTTTTATAATGTTATGGACTGTGTTTCTTCATTTATTAACGCCATTTTAAAAATAATTTCCAATAATAGAACCTAAATATTAATAATTTTAATTAAAACCTTTTCAAAAATCACTAATAATAAATTATCCGAGTTAGTTTTCCTTTTGTTTTTAAGAAAATTAAAAATATATGATTATATTTTTTATCTTATTATAAAATTAAAAGAATATTAAATTTGTTGTTTCTTTTTGGGCGACAATAGTGATTCAGAACCCAAACATTGTGCGAAAAAAGCACGAAAAATGTGTGTTCATTTTACGCCGATTTTTTTACGCCGTTGTTTCTCGGAACGGAACCACGGCATAAAACGACGTTTGCCTGTGTACTCTCTTATTATTTCTACTCTAGGAAATTTTTACCAGGTTCTTCCATTTCTGTATCGTCGTTGAGTGACATATTTGATGGGGTTCGTTGAAGATATTCTCTAACAATTTCTACTTGTGGAGATTTCTTACAACGTCTTCAGTCTGTAACTTCTTGTCGACTTTACCTACAAATACTGGAATTTTTGATCGTGGAGTTCCCTCAGGGGATATTTCGAAGGTTTTTTTTTGTAAAATTTATTATATCGGCTTTATAATCACATAAAAAATCTCCATTTATTGAATTTCTAACGTAAGTTAAACTCATTTTAAATGTTTTGAATTTTATCAACAATTTTTCAAAAACCAACAAAAATAATGAATTTTTATTTAAATATTTTTTTTGTATAAAGTGTGTAAATTAATTTAAATTTTTTCTTCTTTCTGTACATGATCATTTATAATTTTTCTTCGCAATGACTTGCTACATTATCACAAATTGAAATATTCGACTGATTTTTATATATATAGTACTTGCTTATAATTTCTACTCTAGGAGATTTTCACCAGTACAAGTTCTTCCATTTCTGTATCGTCGTTGATTGACAATAAGTTTTTGTGTAAAATCTATTATATCGGTTTTATAATCACATTAAAAGTCTCCATTTGTTGAATTTCTAACATAAGTTAATAAGCTCGTTCTTGCTTTAAATATTTCGAATTTTATGAACAATTTTTTAAAAACTTACAAAATGAATGAATTTTTATTTAAATATTTCTTTGTATAAATTGTATAAAATAGATATAAACTATGTAAAATAATTTTTTCTTCTTTCTGTACATGATCATTTATAATTTTTCTCACCAATGAATTGCTGAGAAGGTTGATACCGGACAGGTATTTTGGTATTGCTGTATTTGGTTCCACTATCACAAATTGAAATATTCGACTGATTTTTATACAAGTACTTGCTTATAATTTCTACTCTAGGAGATTTTCACCAGTACAGGTTCTTCCTCTTGTGTACTTTCATTACGTGACGTATTTGATGGGATTCGTAGAAGATGTTTCCTAACAATATCTACATGTGGAGATTTCTTAGCGTCTTCCGTTTGTGAAATCTTTTCCGCCTCATCTACAAATACTGGATTTTTTTATCGTGTAGTTCCTTCAGGAGATTTTTTGGAGATATTTTTTTCATCCATCCAATTTGTGCTTGTAATTCCTTTGCAAGTTTCTTTATCATTTCTTCATGAGCATCTTCAACATCGGCGGGTTTTGGCTTGGTAATACAATGAAATCCATTTTACGAGTTCCTCGAGGACCTCCTCGGGGTACTCGTAAATGATCTTTTCTGATTTCTTCCACTTTTGTACCAGCGCTTTTCCGCTTCGAGTATTTGGTCTACCAAGGGCGCGTTCCACTAATGAACACTAAAGCCCACGACCGCAAAATTTCCCGTTTCGCTAGCTCAAAACGTTGCGATCGAAAACATAAGTGGAATGGGTTTTTAACTATGCATAACATAACTCCAAAATAACTGTAAACAAAAAGAATACGTGAGGTCGGGAATCAGTTATCCAAGTCTGATAGTTTATACAGTTCTGAAGAAGATTGAGAAGTACTGTTGCTTTGATGGTTCCATTTAATAAAGAATTTTCAAAGGCAGTGTCTATAAACATATATCATATATTTATCAAGGTTGTAAATAAACTCCTTGAGGAAGAGGAAAAATTGTAGAACCCTATTTTACTCAATCGCCAATACCAATTTCGTCACGTACCGCTTCTTCTAGGGAAATCTGAAGTTGAATAACTTGTTCTGTTTCGGGATCAAATAAAATGATTGATTTTGTTGCTATTTTTGACGTTATTCCTCATAATAAACTAGCGCAAATGTCACCGTTCAACAAACGACTAGAGAAACCCACGAATAAATACGATCGTTGTGAGCTTCTTGCGGTCGCCATTCGTTACATCATCGATGACGTTTTTATGCACGAACGAAACAACCGCAGTCCTATGTGGAACGACTTCGTGATCGTCCAGAGCATTGCGAATCTTTAGTGGAACGCGCTCCAAGTTGTTTCTCGTCAGTTGCGTCTCTAGGGCCTGGTTGCATTCCTCTCTTTGTGCTCTCCACCAGGGGCACACTATTAGGGTATGAATTAATATTAAAATAAGAAACTCACTCAACTTTAAAGATATTTAATGAGCCAGAACGAGTAATATCAGCGGGGTTAAATATACATTTTTGTTTGACGAGTTCTTATTTTGCAAGTTCAAAAAAATCCGTGAGATGGCTTTAGACATTACAAGAAGTACTCAGAATTACAAAACAGAAACCCAAACTCACTAGTGTTGAAATTATAGATTTTCTAAACTAGTAATATGAATGACATATACGATTTTCTCATTTGGTCGTCCCAAAAATATTATTCGGGGTATTTTGATTTTATATGGTTTCATCACATATTAATTATAAAATTGATGTATTTGAAATACAAATGATGCTTTTTGAGATATAATTGAAAAAGCGTGGTATCAATAGGATAGGCTTTACTTTACCAAAGGAAACCTTTTGAAATATTTCATCCGAAGTAGATAGGTACTACATGTTTTTATTTTTTTTAAGATTATAGTGTTTCTCTGCTACAATTAATTTTATTTCAAATCTACTTTTCAAAAAGCCTTAAAAAACAAATTACACTTTTGTAAATGTTTATTTATTTTTTTGTCATCCAATTACTAAATTTTAAAGATTTCTTTTAAATAATGAAACTTGTAACTATTTGAATTTAATAACAAATTTATAATTTTTATGTATGATTTCTTTTTGGTAAGCCAATGTTTGAGGATTGGTACAGTATTTCCAACGTCCTACAATATTATTTATGATAATTAATTCAATAAAACAAGGCTTTCGTAATTTTCGTTTTCACAGTTTGAACCTACAGAGTGTGATGAAAAAAATTGTTCCGCCTTGAAGTGGCTTGTAAAATCTTTGCAGGAAGGATTGTTATATCTAACTCCGTGTTGTCTTATTTGACCATAAAAGTTTTCTATCAAATCTTGGTTACAACTTTTTGGTGGAAATGAGTTATAACGAAGTACAAAATACATCCTAGAGAAGCAATAATTCGGTCGTCAACAAATGGATCTATTAGCGCTAATTCCTCCATTAACACTATCACTATCAGTAGAGTGGCGTTAGTACTATTCCTAACAACTGGAATAACTACTTTTGAATCACCAATAATAATTAAATTATTATGTTTCAAAAAAGTCATTTTCTATGAGCATCATGTTAAGTCTCCTCAAGAAGTAACTTAAGACCTTGGTCAAATACTGAAGGTAAAACCTTCAGGCCAATTCCTTGAACTTCTCAAATTATATTTTTGTAATTTGTACTATATCGTAAGCATTGGTAGTGAAAGCTTTAATTTTTTGTAAATGACTCTAAGCCTCATCTACTTTATTTATAGAAATGAGAAAGTACGAAAAGAAAGATAAATTTCATCAAACATTAGTAGACATAACATTTATTTTTTTTTTCATTTTGGGTATTCCCAGTTTTAAATGCTCTATAATAAAAAGAAAGAAAAAAATTTAAAAGCTTTAGGAGTTCTTTTATAAATAGTTAAAGCCATAGCCTTGTCCTCTATTTTGCAAGTTCTTCCTTTTTTTACTTACAATTTCTAATTTGGGATTCCAAAAAGCCAGCCATACTTTTCGGTAATTTGGTATTTCTGAATATGCTACCTTTAATCTTTGTTTAAGACTTATATTTTTATAATAATCGCTTTTTTATTAATCTATTTTTTTTTTAACAGCTTTTTCCTGAACAATTATTGCTACTGCATAATTTATTCGATTCAGGAAATTAATTGCTTTCGTAAATAAATCTATGCCCAAATGGTTGAGGTGGAAGTTTGTAAGCAATATTGTTTTCGTATAACAAAAAAATCATTTGTTGAATATAAATTGTTGTAAATTCCAGTGGATTTTTCCAAAATTTCCACTTATAATTGTAATGATTGTTCATCTGCGTTGACGTAGTTGAAATATCTATTTGTTGTACCTATCCAATCAAGTTATATAAATCGTTTGCTTCTACTGGGGATAGTTCACTTCTTCCGGTGCTTCAATATTCAAGTAAAACATCTTAGATTTTATCGAGACAAATTTTTCAATAGAACAAGGTTTTCGTAATTTTCCTTTTCACAATTTTAAATTTATACGATGTGATTTCTTAACGATATGGAAGAAATGTATCGAGAAGAAGTCAACATTAACTTAAAAACGTGAACAACAATAAATAGAAAATTTTTCCGTTTTCTCCATAAACTCTGGGGCACTGGTCTTCGTTGAACTGCAGGGTTGTTTCTGTTGGACTTACACCACAGATGGCGATTTGCTATGCCAAATCTCTTCCTGCACTTTCCTTGGTTTCTGCCAAAAATGTCAACCTTTAGAAAATAACTAAAAAACTCAAGTCAAATAACATTAAATGGAATTTTAAGTTCACCCTGCTTCTTGCGGTGTTGCCACATTTATAATATAAATGGCATAAAATTCAAACTTTTGTACTGTCAAAGTGAATTTAGGAGCCTTATTCTTGAACCACTCCACATGATGTCGCATACCACACTACAAATATAGACTTTTCAAGTGGATTTATGCACCCATATTTAATATTTAATTTTTACATTTAAAATTTAAAAAAAAATTGTCATTTATGCATTCCATTTAATTAATATGTGATAGATCCATCTAAAAATTAATTAATTAATTAATATTTAATATTCAAATAAAAAAACTCATTTTATTTAAAAGATATTTAATTAGCCAGAACGTTTTCGTCAACCGATGTTGACATTATCAATGAGATTAAATGACATTTCGAACTACTATTTTCTTTACAATTGTTTATCATCTTCTGGACGCCCCTGAAGACACTCTAGCGAAGTAAAACTTACAACGAGACTTGTGGTACATCTTTGCTGCCACAAGATCACTTACAAGGCAAGGGACGAAGCATAATATTGTCATTTCTCCTTTAAGCTGTATTGATGAGTCCTTGAAAATTGTTTCTACTTGTTGTTCACTATCTCGTACTGGTTTTGGCTTTTTTATTGTTTTTTTCAGAAACGCCTCTGATGCGTCTTTCCCAAATATCACACAATTCTGTTCGAAATTGAGAAGCTCATCAAAGTTTGGTCCTTTATGTTTCGTATCACTCGGCACTCCATGAATTCTCATATCAATAAAGATGTCATACTGGCTCCACTTGCCACGCTTTTTAACAACTATTTCCGAAAGTTTGCATTTCCTGACATCTTGAAAAAATCACTGCTTATTCCACTGCACAAAAAAGCTAATGTTAACGATGTTAGCAATTATAGACCGATTTCCATCTTACCGGCTATGTCCAAGATTATTGTAAAGATTATAAAAAATCAACTGTCTGATTTCTTTGAAGACAATTACCTCTTCTTCAGTGGCCAATATGGTCAATCTACCACGGAGGCTACTACAGAGTTTGTTTAGGAGACTTTTCATTGAGTTGCATTTGACTGTGTCACTCATGAATTATTGCTACTTAAGCTTTATAAGTACAATCTAAGCCCCAGCTCGTGCAAGTTGCTCCTATCTTATCTCTCTTATAGAAGTCAAGCCGTAGGTTGCAATGGCCAAGTTTGTGATCCAAGATCCAACTAACTCTCCATGGTGTTCCAGAAGGGTCTGTACTGGGTCCCTTGTTATTCCTTATATTCATCAATGACTCTCCAAGTCAGTTGCGGAATTCCCAAATAGTGCTTTTTGCTGATAACTCAACACTTAGAATTGGCCATAAAAATTTCAGTTTGAGATTGAAGTTAAGTCAAAAAGCTCAGTCAAATGTCCTAGCTTGGTCTAGTAAAAATTCATTCAAGCTATATGAGAAGAAAACTGTCAATCAAGTGTTTTCACAGCGGAAACCTGAATTAGACATGGAAGAAGATTCAGTTAAATTTCTTGATCTCCAAATAGGTACTCCCTTAAGATGGTATAAGCATGGTGACTAAACAGCTCTGAAACTAACCAAGTCAATTTACTTATTCTGCAACCTACGTCTTTCGCTGCCTACTGAGGTATTACGGGTGGATTATTTCTCGCTCTTTCACACCGATTCTTTGTTCTGAAAGAGGCATGATATGTGTTTTAGTTCGCTTAGGTCATTCACAACATACGTAAAACATTTATTCGATCCCCTTTGAACAACCCCTAATACCCATGGTCCTTCCACTCGTTTTCTTCTATGATATTTATTCAATCAATTTCTACAATCACACCTTCACCACCCAGTATCTCATTTGGACTTACCATTAATTCAATACAAACCTCTCTACAAAAGCTCCTCAGCTCTTCCAATTTTTTCTTTTATAATAAACAAATTGCTCGATTTCATACAACAAAAATAAGTTAACAATAAAATTTCATACTCAAATTACCATTTTCAAACCTTCCTTCCTTTTCTTACAGTCCACTTGATATGATGTCCATTTTCGCCCGATTTATGGCAACACCAAGTAAATTACCTCCCCCTCCCTCTATTTTCTTACACTAATAATAATACTAACTTTGTCCATGGAGTTGAATTTCCCTAGGTGACTCTTGAATGAAACATCGAATAATAGGTGGATCGTGCTGCATCTTGAATCAGAATCTTACTTATTGCAAGTTTTTGTGATTGTACACTTATAGCACAATTAAGTCAATATGCGGACTCCATGTCAGCAGCGAGTCTAAGATAAAACCAAGAAATTTCGCAGTCGATTTCAGTTCAGTGTCTTTTATATTTTTTGTATATATTACATTACCACTTTTACTAGGATTTAACATTACTTATTTGGCTGCAAACCAGCTTTCTGCTGAAATATAGGCTTTTTCTGATAGCTGTTGTTGTAACTTCTAAATTTAAATTATTTGTTAGAGCAGTCGTTGTCATAAAATGCTTTTTGGAAGATTTACAATCCTACGTTCCATTTCTCTGTAATTTTTCTTTTCTTGGGGGATGTTTTAATGCGTTTGTCACCAGCATATTTTGAGAGCAGCTCATGATACCACTAATTTTTTTGTTAATCTTACCAATTACTCGTTGTTTTCGAATCAATCGACGTTCTACAATATTCTCCACCCATTTTGACAAAAAATCTTAAAATCATGAATATGTTTTGCCACAAATGATAAACCTAATTTTCAAATAACTAGCTTACTATTCAATCAATTTACTTATGATTTTGAAATTACAAATTACTTCTTTCTTCAATCAAATAATGTTTGTTGCACCTATTTTTATTCACACCTAGTTAGAATTTATTTTCATAAATCTTAATGTATTGATACTATGTTGTACACAAAATAAATATAACTTGATAGCCAACATTATTTAGTTTGGCATTTCAATGCACACCACATTTTATATTATTTTATAATTCTATTTGCCAGTTTTTAACAACTTAATAAGAAAAATTTCATACACCTATTTTAATTCACACCACTGTATGTGATGTAGATAATACATAGCATATACATATTTGCGTTTACTGAGATACTGGTTACATTTCGGTGATTTATTTTCCCTCATTCAGAATTTCTTATTTTCCGGATAGTTTTATTCTTATCTCCTGACTGATTCAGCTTTTCTAGATTAATATTCAATTGTGTTATTATATTTTTGTTTGTAACTATTGTATTGTTTCTTTATGTCTTCATTACCTGTGCATTTAAAGACGTGCATAAACTTTAAAGTCTCTTAATTTGAACTATTTTATTTCATCCATCCATTCACCATATTTATACTTACCTGCAATCTTACCAATTTGTATCACCACTTAACACTCCTCCAGCCCATACAAAAATTTGGCTGTTATTTTAATATCTCACAAGACAGCGTTGTTCGAACGGTTTTATGCACATGCGGTGATTATTCACGTGTTGTGATTGTTAAAAATGAAAGGTTAGGTGTCAGATAACATTGCGTGGCGTAAACAGTTGAAGTGAAATGACCATACCGAACACGATCCTATGAACTTCCTAAGTTAAGTTGGATCACAAACTTGGACCATCTCACATACCGTCACGTCTTTAATGGAACGCGTTTTGTGTATTGCGCATGACTGTGACGGTCAATGTACGGTTTCTCGGGCTGCCTGAACGAACCTATTTTCAATTTCAAACTCCATATTTTCTCTAGTAGAAGCCTTATATTTATTCATACACATTTTGACGTAAACAAGTCTTATCCATGATTTAAAAGAAAATTTCGACTACTCTCAGTTATTTATTTATAAAAAAATCTTGGCGGTTTTACTCTTTTACTTTAAAAAAAATCGAGAAGCAAATTATGTTAAGTTGCAAATCTTTACAAAGTACCATGCAATAATGTTGGTTTTTGTAAAAAATTATGTATTTTAACTAAGTTTATAAAAAAATTTAAAATGCTTTAATTAATTAATTTATAATAAAAAATATTTAGAGCCTATATCGTATATTTTAGTAATAAGACTTATTAGTTTTTTAAATTTTAAAAAAGAGTTGACTATCGGCGACAAAATTTTTTGTGGCTAATTTATTGATTAGGGAAGCTTTTGGCGCATGGTCCAAGGAATGGCGCCTGGAAATGACATTTAAGAAAATGCGTTATTATCTTTAAAGTCAAAGTACGCGGCCTTTCCGTGATTTCTCAATTATTTTCTAAATAAAAAGTTTGTAAAATTTGACATTCCTTTAAAAGTGACTAAGTTTATTTTTTAATTAATATAAACAACAAAGTTTTTATTGTTTGTGGTTATGTTTTACAACAAATTAAGGTGAGATTTTTGGAAGCTTAACAGTAGTTGCATCCATATGTATATTTATTTTTTAGTTAATTTATTAAAATTATTTATTTAAATTGCACAATGTAGTTTTTAAGTTTTATAAAGATTTGTGTATTATTTATAAATAATACCTTCATTTTACTGTTTATGAAATTGAAAACAATACTAAAAATTCATTAAGCTTAAAACGTTTTTAAAATAAATTGATTAGCCTTTGCAACTAAACGTACAATTACTACGTATATTGGGTTGCCAACTTAGAAATTCTAAATGCAAAATATTTAGGTTTAATGCGTTTTAAAAATCACTTTAGTATTTTTTGTTTTTAATTATTCACTATTTTTTTACTTCTTACTAAATATTGGTAAAATATTCGTATTTATGTAAAATAAGTTAGGTAAAAATTTTTTAGTGTTTAAGGATTGGTATTTATTAACGTTTTAAAGTTGTGTTAATGGTGTTATTGTAAACAGAGAAGATGCAATGTTTACTAAAAAACCCAAAAAAAAATTTTTGTTGTAAAATGTTACGAGGATATGAAAGTTTTACGCAACTACAAAATTTTATGGCTTTACGAAATAAAATGCACATGTAATTTGATCAAATAAGCTTTTAATTTTATAGCCTCAATGGCTTTGTGATGTTTTCATTGGTAATTTTGGGGTCAAAAACGTTCATCAAATTATAAAAAAAAATAAGAATCGAAATTGCATTGTTATAATCAAAACCATTTTTCTGCTAATGTAATTTAAAATAACCAATAACCATTTTTTATTCGTTTCTCCTCAAATTCTTTGAAAAAAATACATTTTAAAAATATGTGCTTACCAGTTGCTTACAAACAAAAATATAAATTATTAATATCAACCAGTTGAGTTATCAAAAATTTATAAAATTTTTAAAATCTTATTAATCATTACTAATATGGCGTTTAAAATAAAAAAGTGCAATTTGGAGTTTTCGTATATTTTGAAATATGTAAGACTCAATATGGTTTTTAATAAAAAATCTTGAAAATTTTTGAACATGAAACTTAAGAGCCCTTAGTGCAATTTTTGCTTCAAAAAATTGCGAAACATTTATATTTGAAAATTTAAAAAAATACAAGAAATCTGACTATCGAAAATTTTTGGGCCGAAATTTCAGACCATTTAAAGCAAGTGGTTTCTAATAAAAAATAAAAGTTAAATAAAATGGACTAAAAATTTCAGGAACCTTGGAGCAATTTTCACTTAAAATTTGTACAAACCAAGATAGTTTTTAACCAAATATCTTGAAAAAGTAAGATGGGCAATACAAATTTTGAAAAATTAAATTTTACGTTTTATACTTATTTTTTTTGCACGAACATTTTTCAACTGATGGTGATTTCCTCTCAAAAATTTTAAAAACTCGAGAAATATGCGCAAGAGAAAATTTTTAACCCCCAAAGCAAGTTTTACTTCAAAAAGTCTTACAATCTAGCGTAATTTTTATTTAAAAATCACGAGGAGACAAGAAAAACGGTCATAAAAATTTTTGACCACAAAATTTGAACTTCCTCGAAAATGAAATAAAATTTTTTTTGGCCTCAAAATTTGAGTATCCTATTTAAAAATTAAATAACGTAACTTTTAATTTTTTCCAAGTTATAATTCTGATATAAGAATTTATTTTTTTAAGTTTTAATGCTGAATTTATTAAACATTTTATTTGAAGAAAGAATATTAATTTATTTATTAATAGTAAAATTGAAGGTAAAATTTGTGCAATTATTAAAATTAATGTCCATAGGAGCAATAACGTTTTTATTTTCTTCTAAATTATAACTGTGTTTTCGTTGAGAGAATTAAAGGAAATTCTTGGTAACAATTCTAATTTGTCTTCTGAATTTATAAATGAAGCAGTAGATGTGAGTTTATTTCCAACAGAATTTGAAGGAGCGACTTCATTTATAACAGAATTAAATTTGCAGTATTTCTAAAGGAAGTTGAAGGTATATTCGTATTATGTAAAATACAATTTGCGTATTCAATTTTATTTTGAAGTGAATCTTCTACGTAACTTTCAGCAACCGTAGAAGACCTCCAACGACCATGACGTTTTAGACCAAGTACATCAACTCCTTGATCGGCTAACAATGTAGCTGAAGATCTCCTAAAGGCTTGTCTTGTATAAAGATTTGGAAGGGCTAAATTTAAAAACTGCTATTTTTTAAATTCTATTGTCAATTTAAACTTTTAGATACCCTCTGGTTGAGTTTTATGAACTACATTAAACGAGCAAAAGTAAAATTTTATATTCTATATTCGCCACAGATAAATATTTGTGCTGATAAAAATCTAAATTGTCTGTTTTATGGATTAAAATAATTAAATAGTTGTTACTTTTGTTTGAATTGTAATTCTGTCATAACGCACTTACCGACCTTGTATCGTAATATACTATTGCAGCTACACCCACTTTCATTTTATTTGCGAATTTTTTTTCCAAATCATAAAATGATGGCTTAATTTCCCGCGGATATTCAAACCTTTTTGTTTGATCAACTTTAAGAGCATCAAAACTTAATTCTGGATTTAAACAGCATTTCTCGTTGATCCGATTAAATTACATATAATATTGGTTCGTCTTTAGTTTTTAGTTAAACTGTTTATGCATCTCAAATTTGTTGGTCCCTAATCACATATAGTGCATACAACTTTTAAACCTATATTTTGCAAAGAGTTAATGACTTCTTTTATAAGAAGAGATAGCTCAGATGATTTTATAGTGCCCTTTGTGAAATTATTAGCCATAGTTTGTTTCCACTTCTTAAATAATTCCTGGATCATAAACACTAAAGCATGATCAGCAATTTCGTTTCTTCCCAAAATCTCTAGGGGTGGGTTGCACTAAAATTTTGAGGCGGCGACTTAGCTAAACCTACCCCTTTGCACGAACGTCAATGATATATCAAAAATAAAACGAGAACTTGAGATTATTTAAAATGTGTGCTGTTTTCTTTTGGTTTTGTCTGTGGTTTTTTGAAATGGAGATAAAAAACAGAGTTAGAATTAAAAGAATTTGAAATATAAAAATTTAAAAACCAAAAATTGTAATTTAGTTATTAAATAGTGTGAATATGAAACTACAATTTTAATATTTTAGTATTTAACTATTTATAATATAAAGTTAACTTTTATGACAAAAATGCACTCATGTGATAAATGTCGTTTCAACCAAAAACTCTTCGTACTTCTGAATCATCATTATAATTAAGTCCTGCTATAAAATTTATGGGTTTTTAGGTTCCTAGAGAACATTGTCGTCTTCAAAGTTATCTCCAGACTCAATTGCAATGTTGTGCACAACACAACATCCTACAATTATGCACACATTGGTCTTCATCTTATTTCCAAGACCAAAATGCAAGCAAGCAAAAATGCCAAAATACTTTTTAATAGAGTTTCTTATAGGTTTGTGAACTTGATTATATGCTTCTTCACTTGCTGATGAAGGGTTTAAAAAGGGAGTGAGCAGATAACTATTACAGGCATAGCCATTATCACCCAGGAGATAATTTGCCTTGTAAATCAAACAATTTCAGAACTTTGGTTGTATTTTGATATGAATGCAATCGATAGTACCAATTACACCTAGAAATCCATGCATTTTGTAGAATTTAAGCTGTGTTCTATGCTCTGTCTTTCCTCATGTGATCGTGGAATGTTAATATAATGAGGTGACTTACTCTTTTGATAATTCTGGATACCGTAGACTTTTTGGTTTCAAGATTTTGTGGTACCGCTAATTTAGAATTAAAAGTTATAGTATTTCTCAAATTTAATCGGATTATTATCTTTTAATTTAGTAACAAGTAATTTAGTGTTTTCTTTATGAAATATATCACTAACTGTTAAAATCTTCTAATATTCTTGTTTGACAATATTTATTTTTTGATTCATAGGATGATGAGAATAATAATTTAATATTCGGTTACAATCTGTTGATTTTTTATAAATATTTGTAATTATTTTATTATTGGATCTGATAAGATTTATTTCTAAAAATGGTAAACTGTTATTATTTTCTATTTCTATTGTAGGTAAATTGAATATTTTCATTAATTGAATTAAAAATATGTAATAAATTATGTGCTTCATTTTTTGGTATTATGACTAAACAATCATTTACATATACAGGGTGTCCCACGATTTAGTTTACAGACCATATCTCCGTTATTTGAAAAGATACAAAATCCAACCAACATAATCTTTTAATGGCATCAAATTGGCCTTCCATTTTTATTCTGAAAATTTTATTGGCTTTGACCACCCTTAAGAAGCCATCATCAACTTTTTTTTTCAAATGGCAGCTCCTAATTTTTTTAACAAAAATTGAATCTCAACTTTATACTGAATACGACAGTATGTTACTCACTTATAAAAATTGTATAAAATTAATTTTATTTTTTAATTTATAGTAAGAGAAGAAGTAAAATTGATTATAATAAATGTTCAAAATTGGCTCCTGCACATTGTACACATGCTTCAAAACGTCGAAAAACTTCCCTTGTACAGGCACCTCGAATCATGGCTCGTGTAATACTACGACAAATTTAAAGATTGGGTTTGATACACCAAATCTTTTAGATAACCCCACAAGAAAAAGTCTAGAGGTGTAATATCTGGAGATCTAGTTGGCCAAGAAATCGGACTCACATTACCGATCCAAGTTGGAAATAAATTATTTAAATGTTCAGTAATGATTCGTGCGTTATGTGGAGGAGCACCATCTTGTTGCCAGTTCACTAAATTCTGTTCTTCCTCGGGAATACCTTGCAGTAGTTCCATAAAATCTAGGTATCTCTGAGCGGTTAACGTTCCTTCGTAAAAGTGTGGACCGATCAGATGACCATTAAATAACCCACACCATACATTTGTACCCCAAATTGTTTGAAATCGGGTTTGCTTAATCCAATGTGGATTTTCAACGGACCAATAATGAGCATTGTGCATATTCACTACTCCATTATTATGAAAGCGGCTTTCATCAGTCCAACAAATTTGGTTTAAAAGATCCGGATTATCTTCAATCATAACATGGATTAGAGCAATAAAATGCAGTCTGCGGTCAAAATCAGTGGGTCGCAATCCATGGATTAAATGAATTTTAATAGGGTGGTACCTATGTTCTTTTAATATCCTATGAACACTGCTTTTACTGAAACCAACTTCTTCAGCAATAGTCCTAACAGAAATATGTGGGTTGATTCCAACATAGGCTAACACATTTATGATATTTTCTTCGGTTAGAACTGGCTGGTGATGTTGGATATGTTTTCTATTGGGGAAATTACCAGTGCTCATTTTTCGTTCAGTTTTAATAAATGTCATGTGTGATGGTCGACGACGTTCAGCGAAGCGTTCTTGGTACACTTGAGCTGCTTCACGGGAGTTTTTTTTGCACTCCTCGTAAATAATTAACATATCAACATACTCGTCTGGAGTAAATGACATTTTATTACGAAGTTATTAGTTATTAGCTTAAGTCTTAAACTTTAAAATGACACGACAAATCGTAATGCTATTTTATTCATTTATTTATACATATGACCAAAGCCAACTTTGATGAAATATCTTTATTGACAATACAAATAAATACAAAGAAATACAAAAAAAATACAATACAAAGAAAAATACTCAAAATACACAATCACATTCTATGTATGTATTATAAATCGTAAGGATGAGATACTGTCGTATTCAGTATAAAGTTGAGTTTCAATTTTTGTTAAAAAAAGTAGGAGCTGCCATTTGAAAAAAAAAGTTGATGATGCCTTCTTAAGGGTGGTTAAAGCCAATAAAATTTTAAGAATAAAAATGGAAGGCCAATTTGATGCCATTAAAAGATTATGTTGGTTGGATTTTGTATCTTTTCAAATAACGGAGATATGGCCTGTAAACTAAATCGTGGGACACCCTGTATATAAAATAATTTGATTTTAAATTTTAACTTCAGTATGTATGGCTTCTTAAATAATATGATTCATTACAATATTTGCAAAAATTGGACTGGCTGGTGCTCCCATTGGACAACCAAATATTTGCTTATAATATTTATTTTCAAAAAGATAATAACTTTTATCAATGTTTATTACTACAGTGAACATTCGTTATAGTCAAATTGACAGACAACAAAATTTGAAAAAAGTTGCCTTTATAAAAAAAGTTGATTATATCAAGGTGAGTAGTCAAAATTAAAAAAAAAAATAATTAAAGTAAAATGTTTGGAAGGTAATATGAGTTTTTATTATTAAAAGAACACTTTCAAACGTCTGTTACATGAAAACGGGTATTGTAAATGAAAAACTTGTACAATAAAAATTGTAGGGCATCAAATTTTGAGTTTAGAAAGTATCTAATATTTCCATTTCGATCAAGTATATGTATAGAAATTTGAATTTTCTACGCCTAATCGTAAAAGGTTCCTGGCTGTTTAAACTCTCGATTTCCAGCCATTTAATTAAATCTGGTATTCTGAATTATAAACATATTTTTAAAAAAACACATTAAAAATAGCACTTTTGACACTTATGTAAAACGTTAAAAATAATAACGTAATTTTTTTAAATTACTTTCTACACTAGTGTTAAAAGTATGTAACAAATCGATAATAAACCAGAGACCACCATCGTTTTCCATGGATACCTATATGATGTATCCATGAAGAGCATAAAAATAGCAGAGCGCTTTCGATGGAAAATTAAATTATCTAAAGAAACGTAGCATTCGACGAAACATTGACATGGTATGTCGAAAGAGCATTTCCTGTCCAACTACCACAACAAACAACGCCTCATTTCTGTGCTCCGTGGTAAACTGGAGAGTGAAGGGTTTCTTGTAAAAGTTTTGTGGAAAACGCAGATAGAATAATTGCTACAACTGCTATTGACATTGCACATACGTCAGAAAGGATACAGATACCTGCTTATCTTATTCACAGCCTTAGCAGCATCCTCGTCTCACATCGTTGTAATGAAGCCTGGAAAGGGCAGGAAATGGGTGTAGGTCTCTTAGAAAGAGAAATCGGATATAGGCTCATAGGAAGTTTTTTTCTTACATTCGGAACACCCGGTGTATATTTTACCTAATTTGAAATATTAGATAATACTTGCTAAACTCAAAATCTGATGCTCTACAACTTTTATTATACATATAAGTATACATACGTCTGAAAATTACCATATTGGATTTGTTGTCAAAAATAGTAAAAATTGTCGTTTTTTTGACTGTCAATTTCAACCACGCCACTAATTTAAAGTATTGGGTACTCATTCGACCTAGAATTTAATGCTCTTTAATTCTTGTAAAAGTTAATTTTTCGTTTGGAAGCACCGTTTTAGTTTTACAAACGAAAAAGTAAAAAAAAGTCCGAAAATTTCGTGTTTTTTGGTGCCTTCAGGTAAGCTCGTAACTTATGATACTTTGAGTTGACGTCAAATAAAGCGATCGCAACGATTTCCTACTTTCCAACATTTATTTCCACTAATGGTTCTTTAAGAGGATATGGAGTCTACAAAGTTATATGGGTTTTTCCCTGTTTTTATATTTCAAACTACGCGAATATTTATTGAGCTATACAGGGTGTTTCGTAAGTAGCGTATAAATTTGAAACCCCATGTAGGAAGTACTTTTTTAAAAAGAAAAGATCATACGAACATGTCCAATATTCGTTCATAAAAAAGTTATAAGAATTTGAAAAAAAAATAAATTAAATAAATTTATTACTAAAAAAATATAATTTAGCATGCTTTGAAAATTACATAATTAATTTAAATTTTGTTCGAATACACCTCCTCTTGCTGTTATGGAGGCATGGCATCGACGTAACATCTCTTCGTTAACATTGAAATTAAAATTATTTTGCACTTCAGCAACCGCAATGTTTGCCCTCTCAATTGGGCTTGAGTATTTATCTCAATCGTGTACACATTTGTTTTGAGAGTACCCTAAAGATAAAAATCTAACGGATTTAAGTCTGGAGATCGCGGTGGCCACGATATTGGTCCTCCAAAACCTATCCAATTATTATTGAAATTATCATTCAACCAATTAGTCATGAGATGTCGCTCCATCGCGTTGATACCAAATCTGATTTAAGGCTACGTTGTCAACAATATCTTGTACATTGGTATTTAATAGAATCAAATAATCATTCTATGTCAGTCTATTAGGCAGTATGATTATTAAATATCTCTGCCCAGACATTTATTGGGAATCTTTACTGAAATCCTCTTCTTTTTATTAACTTGGGATTTTCTAATGACCACGCATGTTCATTGTGGTAATTTGGTGTAGTTCCTCTGCCAAATTGACTTTCATCCGTCCAAATAATTTTTGATCAAAAGTTTGGGTCTGCTTCCATTTTTTCCAACAACCATTGGCAAAAGTTTAAACGTCTGTTCTCATCTCCTGGCTGAAGCGCTTGTACTTGTTGAAAATTGTATTGATCTTCCAAATAAATGATTGAGAAATACCTTGCATTGAAGAAACACTGCGTATACTTGTATGAGGATTTTCAATAAAGGCGTCTATCACTGCTTCTTCTTCTTCAAATGTATGTTTTTCAGGGGCACCAATTTTTGGTGCACAATGTATGTTTCCGGTGTCCCTTAATCTTTGAAAAGTCCTGGAGAAAGAAGGGTGACGTCTATTGGAAAACCTGCGTTGATATTTTCTACTTGCTTGCAAACTATTACCATTACAAAATCCATAAATAAAAATTATATCGGCATATTCAGAATTACTAAACATCATCATCTACATAGAAATAACTTTTATTAAATGTAATAAAAGTTTTGGTCTTAATTATTCCTACGAAGGTTTCGTTCATGCCATTGAAGATATGGCCAAAAAACATGATTAATTTGATTAAAAAACGCTACGGTTGCAGTAGATCACCTACTAACCTAACCTAACCTAACCTGGTGAACACGACCATTATTACTCTGCTTTACAAATCTTGGGAATTTACATCTATCCTAAAATAAATGCTTATTAAAAAATATTTTTCCATTTTTTTATTTTATTGAATTTTTGTTAGTTTTTTGGGGTTTTTAGTTTAATATGGTTTATGTAAACATTGGTTGACCTTAAATTGTGTTTTTATAGGCAAATTATGAAGAGGGGCGCAATTAAGAAATGGAAACGAAGGGAAATCCTCTTAAAGATAAACGATTAGTGTTGTGTAAATGTAAAGATAGGATAGCACTTCACTAATGTAACGTGTGGGAGAAACATACATGCGACTCTTAACAAGCGGCGCCTTTTCTTTTATTACATCGTTAGCTGTAACCGTACTAGCTTATAAAAATAATTGTGATTAAAGAAAAAAACATTTTAAAATGCGTTTAAAACTATTTTAATCGATGACATGTTTGTGGTGCGGTAGTCTTTTTGGCGAGGATTCAAAATGACAACGCGGGAAGTGATATTAGACGGCGGATCACCATGGGGCTTTCGTATGCATGGAGGTGCTGATCTTCAACAGCGTCTTCGAATATCCCGTGTAAGTTTTATTTCAATTTAATGTTTACATTATCATCCAACAAGCATTTCCTGTTTAAAGCTTTTTAACTTTTTATTTAAAAATTATGGCGCTGACAACCACTAACCACGTGGTTTGATACTAACAAAACAACAAACAACCTTAAGGTAAAAGTAAACATTCATCATTACTTCTAATATTTATTAAGTAATTTTAATATTTACCATGTGCTATATTTAAATTTTTAGCATTCACTAAAATTACGTTTGCCAAATAAATTTCAATGTTAACACACTTTATTTATCATACACGTAATTAGGAATCTAAATTAAAACTATAATTACAGTTTTATTATTTTCCGCGAATTGTTATTACTTGTAATTACATTATTGTTGGTCAAAGTTCAAATTTAATTTCCTAGTAAATTATTTAATATTACAAATTTCTAAATTTACAAAGTAATTGAAGATTTGATAGTTACAAGTCCTATTAAGCATTAAATACAGAATGATCATAAAGTTTGGAACAAAATATGGCATTCTATAAACTAAAAGATAATATCATGAACAATTATACAAAATTTTGTAAAAATATTTGCACAAATAAAAAAGTTATTAACAATTTTGTAACTCAAGTCCAAAAATATTAATAACTGAAATATGAAATATGAAATAACTTATAAGATCATGAATTTTCCTACATTTTCATTGGAATTTTCCGACAAAAATTTTACCATTATTAAATAGTAGTATCTTGAATACACGTACAAAATTTTGTAAAAATATCTGTAACAATAAAACAATTTTGTTATTCCAGTCGCTAAAAAATAAGAAACAACTCACAAAATCTACAATTTTTCAAGTTTCTGTGTGAACTTTTTTAACAAAAATTTTTCTAATAAATTGAAGTATTATAAATAAACCTGTAAAATTTTGTAAACATATTGATTAAAATAAAAAAGTCATTAACAATTTTGTAACTCAAGTTCCAAAAATATTAATAACTGAAATATTAAATAACTTATAAGATCATGAATTTTCCTACATTTTCATTGGAATTTACCGACAAAAATTTTACCATTATTAAACAGTATCTTGAATACACGTACAAAATTTTGTAAAAATATCTGTAACAATAAAACAATGTTGTTATTCCAGTCGCTAAAAAATAAGAAACAACTCACAAAATCCACAATTTTTCAAGTTTCTGTAGGAATTTTTTAACAAAAATTTTTCTAATGATAAATTAAAGTATTATAAATAAACCTGCAAAATTTTGTAAAAATATTGATTAAAATAAAAAAGTTGTTAACAATTTTGTAACTCAAGTTCCAAAAATATTAATAACTAAAATATTAAGTAACTTATAAGATCATGAATTTTTCTACATTTACATTGAAATTTTCCGTCAAAAATTTTACCATTATTAAGCAGTAGTATCTTGAATACACGTACAAAATTTTGTAAAAATATCTGTAAGAATAAAACAATTTTGTTATTCCAGTCGCTACAAAATAAGAAACAACTCATAAAATCTACAATTTTTCAAGTTTCTGTGGAAACTTTTTTAACAAAAATTTTTCTAATGATAAATTGAAGTATTATAAACAAACCTGCAAAATTTTGAAAAAATATTGATTAAAATAAAAAAGTTATTAACAATTTTGTAACTCAAGTTCCAAAAATGTTAATAACTGAAATATGAAACAACTTATAAGATCATGAATTTTCCTACATTTTCATTGGAATTTTCCGACAAAAAATTTTACCATTATTAAACAGTAGTATCTTGAATACACGTACAAAATTTTGTAAAAATATCTGTAACAATAAAACAATTTTGTTATTCTAGTCGCTAAAAAATAAGAAACAACTCACAAAATCTACAAATTTTCAAGTTTCTGTGGGAATATTTGTAACAAAAATTTTTCTAATGATAAATTGAAGTATTGTAAACAAACCTGCAACATTTTGTAAAAATATTGATTAAAATAAAAAAGTTATTAACAATTTTGTAACTCAAGTTCCAAAAATATTAATATCTGAAATATTAAGTAACTTATAAGATCATGAATTTTCCTACATTTTCATTGGAATTTTCCGACAAAAATTTTACCATTATTAAACAGTAGTATTTTGAATACACGTACAAAATTTTGTAAAAATATCTGTAACAATAAAACAATTTTGTTATTCCAGTCGCTAAAAAATAAGAAACAACTCACAAACTCTACAATTTTTCAAGTTTCTGTGGGAACGTTTTTAACATTAATTTTATAATGATAAATTGAAGTAACATAAACAAACCTGCAAAATTTTGTAAAAATATTGATTAAAATAAAAAAGTTATTAACAATTTTGTAACACAAGTTCCAAAAATATTAATAACTGAAATATGAAATAACTTATAAGATCATGAATTTTCCTACATTTTCATTGGAATTTTCCGACAAACATTTTACCATTATTACACAGTAGTATCTTGAATACACGTACCAAATTTTGTAAAAATATCTGTAAGAATAAAACAATGTTGTTATTCCAGTCGCTAAAAAATAAGAAACAACTCATAAAATCTACAATTTTTCAAGTTTCTGTGGAAACTTTTTTAACAAAAATTTTTCTAATGATAAATTGAAGTATTATAAACAAACCTGCAAAATTTTGAAAAAATATTGATTAAAATAAAAAAGTTATTAACAATTTTGTAACTCAAGTTCCAAAAGTATTAATAACTGAAATATGAAACAACTTATAAGATCATGAATTTTCCTACATTTTCATTGGAATTTTCCGACAAACATTTTACCATTATTAAACAGTAGTATCTTGAATACACGTACAAAATTTTGTAAAAATATCTGTAACAATAAAACAATTTTGTTATTCCAGTCGCTAAAAAATAAGAAACAACTCACAAAATCTACAATTTTTCATGTTTCTGTGGAAACATTTTTAACAAAAGTTTTTCTAATGATAAATTGAAGTATTATAAACAAACCTGCAAAATTTTGTAAAAATATTGATTAAAATATAAAAGTTATTAACAATTTTGTAACTCAAGTTCCAAAAATATTAATAACTGAAATATTAAATAACTTATAAGATCATGAATTTTCCTACATTTTCATTGGAATTTTCCGACAAAAATTTTACCATTATTAAACAGTAGTATTTTGAATACACGTACAAAATTTTGTAAAAATATCTGTAACAATAAAACAATTTTGTTATTCCAGTCGCTAAAAAATAAGAAACAACTCACAAAATCTACAAATTTTCAAGTTTCTGTTGGGAACATTTTTAACAAAAGTTTTTCTAATGATAAATTGAAGTATTATAAACAAACCTGCAAAATTTTGTAAAAATATTGATTAAAATATAAAAGTTATTAACTATTTTGTAACTCAAGTTCCAAAAATATTAATAACTGAAATATGAAATAACTTATAAGATCATGAATTTTCCTACATTTTCATTGAAATTTTCCGACAAAAATTTTACCATTATTAAACAGTAGTATCTTGAATACACGTACAAAATTTTGTAAAAATATCTGTAACAATAAAACAATTTTGTTATTCCAGTCGCTAAAAAATAAGAAACAACTCACAAAATCCACAATTTTTCAAGTTTCTGTAGGAATTTTTTAACAAAAATGTTTCTAATGATAAATTAAAGTATTATAAATAAACCTGCAAAATTTTGTAAAAATATTGATTAAAATATAAAAGTTATTAACAATTTTGTAACTCAAGTTCCAAAAATATTAATAACTGAAATATGAAATAACTTATAAGATCATGAATTTTCCTACATTTTCATTGGAATTTTCCGACATAAATTTTACCATTATTAAACAGTAGTATCTTGAACACACGTACAAAATTTTGTAAAAATATCTGTAAGAATAAAACAATTTTGTTATTCCAGTCACTAAAAAATAAGAAACAACTCACAAAATCTACAATTTTTCAAGTTTCTGTGGGAACTTTTTTAACAAAAATTTTTCTAATGATAAATTGAAGTATTGTAAACAAACCTGCAAAATTTTGTAAAACTATTGATTAAACTAAAAACTTATTAACAATTTTGTAACTCAAGTTCCAAAAATAGTAATAACTGAAATATGAAATAACTTATAAGATCATAAATTTTCCTACATTTTCATTGGAATTTTCCGACAAACATTTTACCATTATTACACAGTAGTATCTTGAATACATGTACCAAATTTTGTAAAAATATCTGTAAGAATAAAACAATTTTGTTATTCCAGTCGCTAAAAAATAAGAAACAACTCACAAAATCTACAATTTTTCAAATTTCTGTGGGAACATTTTTAACAAAAGTTTTTCTAATGATAAATTGAAGTATTATAAACAAACCTGCAAAATTTTGTAAAAATATTGATTAAAATAAAAAAGTTATTAACAATTTTGTAACTCAAGTTCCAAAAATATTAATAACTGAAATATTAAATAACTTATAAAATCATGAATTTTCCTACATTTTCATTGGAATTTTCCTACAAACATTTTACCATTATTAAACAGTAGTATCTTGAATACACGTACAAAATTTTGTAAAAATATCTGTAACAATAAAACAACTTTGTTATTCCAGTCGCTAAAAAATAAGGAACAACTCACAAAATCCACAATTTTTCACGTTTCTCTAGGATTTTTTTAACAAAAATTTATCTAATTATAAATTAAAATATTATAAATAAACATGCAAAATTTTGTAAAAATATTGATTAAAATAAAGAAGTTATTATCAACTCAAGTTCCAAAAATATTAATAACTGAAATATGAAATAACTTATAAGATCATGAATTTTCCTACATTTTCATTGGAATTTTCCGACATAAATTTTACCATTATTAAACAGTAGTTTCTAGAATACACGTACAAAATTTTGTAAAAATATCTGTAACAATAAAAAAGTTAATAACAATTTTGCTATTCCAGACGCTAAAAAATGTGAAACAACTCACAAAATTCACAATTTTTTAAGTTTCTTTGGAATTTTTTTTATATTTTCTACAACATTTTCAAATTTATAAATTTTTTATACTCACTCTTCTTTAATTTTCATCAAAAATTCGAACAAAAATTCAGGAAACTTCTTGCAAGTCCCCATATTTTATCACTTTTTTTTAATTACGGTGGAAAGTGGAAAACCACTGCTGTACTCAAGGAGGGGGAGGAAGGTTTAAGTACCCCCCCCCCCAACTGACAAATTGAAAGAAAAAAAATCATTAAATTCACTAAAATGAATTAAATTTTTATATTGTTTTTTTTTACTACATTTATTTTTTTACTTTTCAAAAGTGCATCCCCTTTAAAAAGTTCTGGTTATGCCACTGGCCTTAAATATTTTTGTTATTTACCCACTTAACGATAAAAAAAGGAGTATAATTTCATACAGGAATTGAAATCTTACAAGTATCTACTTATAAATTGAGATTTTTTATGTTTTCTGAACAAGCACTTAATAAATACAGTCGTTCATTTTACAGGAAAGTATTTATCATAATTGCTTTTAAATTCCTACACTAGTGCATTCATATTAATTAATGAGCATGAAAGCTACGTTTTAAGTAAGCTGACAAGTCAAGGAATAATTAAGTACTTTATAGCCATATCAAATTAGCAATAAGCTTTAATGAAATAAATTGGGTTTATATTAACATTAACTTTTTAAATAAGACGATTATATATGCTCAATTATACAATTATGTGTATTATAGTGCAGTTTAGTTTTAAAATATAAATTTGCAATATTTGAATGTCAGAGAATTATAGCATGCAAATCAGTTCCTAATAAATTTATACGTCTGATGTAAATGTTACGCTCTCTAATAGGCCTTATGTAATTTCTAATAAATATTAAGTGTGGAATTACAATTCACAAGGCCTTTTACTGCAATCGTTTTGTCTTGCTTATATTATGTTCTATTTATTTAAGTGTAAATTTCATTATTAATTAATGAGTAGTTTATTCAGTTGGAAATTAAATATTATTTAAATATTTTTGTCACGTTTTTCTCAAGGTCTGAGTTTTAATCAAAAGATATTAACTTATAATAATCTACATCCGGAAACATTTGTTTTGGGGGGTTGAACTTTACAGGAAAATAATTTAGTACTTTTTACACATTTTTTGAGTTCGTATCTGTTAGAACTGAAGATCCATGAACTAGGAATAGATTAAGAATAAGTAAAATAACTCCAATAGTTATTTATTTAAATAGTTGAGTAAAACTCTTGACTAAACTTCTTGTATCCAACTTTATTATATTAAATAATAAGTTATACCTTAGGTATAAACATTCACAATCGATTTCGAGATTATTAAAATCTCATCATCAGGTGTATAAGTATAACAAATGTACAAGAATCTAAATAAGCACATATGAAGTTCAAAATACTGCGAAAAATATCCAGATCAGCAGTGTCACTTATTACCCAATTAAGTTGGGCTCCATTATTATCACTGAAATATTGTCACATCTGACTACTCAACATCAGAAGAACTCTCGGTTCTCGGAGTTTTGGTCGTAGAGGGTTTAAATTATGTACACGAGTGGTCGACAAAAATACACTATAAAAATGAAATAAATTATTCCCCCCAATGATTTTATCGTTGTCCACGAATAACTTTTTTCAAAATTGTTCGATCGTTTTCGACTATGTTGTGTAGAATTTAAGCCAAATTGGCCAAATCGATCACTTGAAACGGCCGAGTTATCGCCGAAATACATTTTGAAACGTCAAATTCATATTTTCCTTTAGCAAAGTGTATTTCTCCTTGACCGATTTTCAAGATTCCGGTTTCATCTTAAAGAGGAATGTTTTTTACGTAAGTGGACCAAATTTTACATTTTTCCGACCACCGGAACACTTTTGAAAACGTCTCTGAAAAAGTTAATTTTTTTCGCAATTTTTTTGGCGGGCCCACCGCTCCGACTTTAAAAAATCTTAGAATCGCCGGGTTTTCAATCGAAGCGACCAAATTGGGCTCCCTTTTTTCGCACATGCTTAGTTATATGTAGGAGGAGTTTCGTGTCTCCCCGGCGGACCCAGCGTCCTCAGCGAATTTTTCTTTGGAAACGTCAAAAGTGTGAAGGTCAAAGAATCCCAATAAGAAACTTTGACCGACGGAAAAAAATCACGCACGGCATTTTCGTAATCCAGAAACACGCGAAAGTGCAGTAGGAAGGTTTTTATGCAGAAAATTTTGTTTTCAACTTTTTTTGGGAGGTCTAAATTTTTGGCACTATTTTCGGACTTTTTTTAAGGAAATTTGAAAAATCGCAGCATCTACAAGACTTGACCGAAGATGACCGTAATCACCTCACGTTGTGCCCCGAGGTTCCCTTTACGTGTTGAAAAAAATTCGGCCCCACTTGATTATTTCAGTGGCGTAGCGAATTTTTTTCCCAAAGGCCTAAAAAAATTACGCTATAAAACGGCGCGTCAAACAATTTTGTGTTCAGTTTTTAGACAACACAGGAGCAAATATCGAAAATCGCTACACGTGACGCTTAAAAGAATTGTTTACTCCAACTAACGCTCGCATTTTAAAATTTCTATCTTTTAATTTGCGCTTGCGCCGACCCACCGAAGTCAAAATTGCGTTTTTTCGACCCCGCCAGACCAAAATTAAGGAAGTGGGGGAAGGAAACGTCTGATTGTCGATCTAAAATATACGTTTGAAATGGGTTTTTAAACACTTTGAAGAAACGTAAAAACTTTTACGAGTTTTGAAAAAAAAATTATAATTTTAATCCCAAGAAAATGTTACGATTTCCATAATTTTTTTACCCCACTTTGCCGAAACGGATTTCAACGAGCAATTCTAAAGGCCTTACCATGCGCTTTAATCTAAAAAAAGATTCGTGTTGATATCTCTTTTCATTCAGAAGTTACGACTAAAAAACCGCCGAAAATTTGTAAAAGTCACTTTTTGACATAAAAACTACTATGAAATTTTCGCTTTAACAGAAAATAATTAATTTTGAAGGAACTACTTCGCTGATCGAGACGCTTGATGGCTCAAAATTTGCAGGATTATTTTCTCTGTCAAACAAAGAGATAACCGTTTAGATTGCATAAAATATGCACAATCCAGGGCCGGATTTGTACTCGAATTTCACAAAAAGTTTGGAATTTTTTTCGCAAAAACTATTTAGGTATTCCGGGACTTTGTCGTCGGTAAAAATTCCAGGTCTCTTCTGTCAATACTTTTTGAGATATTAAATAAAAAACCTATGAAAATTTTGAATTTTTGGAAAACGACCTCTTAAATGAAACATAATTAAAAAATGATTTAATTTCAATTTGTGATCGGTTTCGAAAACATAGTTTCATCATCAGACAAAGAATATTTGTAGAGGTGGAGAACAAAATAAGGAATTTAAATTAAAAGACCAAACATGATCTGGCGAAACTACAACAATTTATGACAACTGCCAATCCTGACATCAATATTTAGTAAATTTTATTCACTCAACCCATCGGTGCTTCCAACATCACTTTACGCTTGGAATATGCTTTATCACTATTTTTTTGTAATTGATGTTTTCAGTTCTAACATTTTTTTTCGTAATTTTAACTATTATTTTTTGAATGCTGAACATTTGTAACTGTCTGCATTTATTTCAAATCATATTACAAATACAGGGTGTTCCGTAAGTAATGCATAATAATGAAAGGGGTATTTAATTTGATCCATAATTTCTCGTATTAAATACTGGAAAGGTTTTTTTTATATTTTCCAGTAACTTACTGAAGATCCCCTAAAACGTAGTGAATAGTTATGCGCTGATTTGGGGACACCCTGTATAACATTATACAGTTTTGTTTTTCATAAAATCTTTAGCTGTCCATTGAAGGAAGAGGTATGTTATGGTTTTTGGGGTAATGAATTATTCGAAGGGATAAAGTATAATCATTACCCCAAATATCATAAGTTTCTTTTTGTTTGGTATATTTATAAAATTAAAATATAATTTAAATAAAATAAATTAAAGGATATCACAAATATTTGGACTGCTTCAATTAAATAGAAAAACTTGTTATTTATTTTCTTTTAGTCCAACTTTATTATTTATACGTTTTGTATAAAATAAATTAAAAACTATCGATTTCGGGATAATTACATCCCATCTTCAGGTTTTTAAAGAATCTTTATTGTCAAGATAATAGTGACAATAGTATAAATAATAAAGTTGGACTAAAAGAAAATAAATAACAAGTTTTTCTATTTATTATTTAATTATTTAAAATGTTATATACTTCTTATAAAAATGTTAATATTTGCAAGTTACTAAAATAAATGCATTCCAAAATTCGCGATATTTATCATAGCTAATGGATCTTACTATAATTTAGCGTCTGTATTTTCTATTTTCGAGATGAGTACATTTATATTGAGGTCAAAGACGATTGAAGAATTTTTGATAGTTTCATAATGAATAATAAAATAGCAAGAATAATAATAGTTAATTTCAAGTAGCATATAATTAAATTAAATTAAAAGAAATTCGTTAATACTTTTAAGAATCTAATTAATTATACACATATTTTAGACATACTGGGTTGATTAAATAAATAATTTCATGGAAATATTTTTTTATTTTTCAAACTGCACCAGAACTTTTAGGTTTTTAGATTTTGGTTTTTCAATATTAATTTGTGTAATTTGTTATAAACCTCGTGGTTAAAATGTAACTACAGTGCTAAAACATAACTTAGTGTAAAGCATTAATAACGTATGCAATAATTAAACAATTCAAACAGTCAAAGGGGCGTATTGAAAACAAGGAATATCAAATTACCATGTCTGGGAGTATCGGGTAGGTTTCCTCACTAGTTAAAATAAATTCAATGAAAAACGATTGAATGTAAAATACTTAAAAATAAACCTTTATTTTATTCCTAAATTAAAAAGTGTTGTTTAGTGTAATAGTTCAAAATGTACAAAATAAACCTGGTAGTGATTTCGAATTTCAATTGTGTTTAGTATTGAATTATTAAATGAGTAAATTAATGGTTAGTAATTAAAATGTATTTTTAGTATTTTTTTTTAAATTTAAAATCCTAGAAGAAATTAAAAAATGCTGTGTGAAGACAATTTAAAATATTTTTTCTAAACAGAAATCCGACTACTCCTAAATTGTGTATTAAAACATAATTCAACTTAAGTTCTACACAATGGTTCTACTATGTTAAAATTTTGCAGCCCAAATAAAAGACTTAACAATAATAAGGTTTGTATATTTCCATAGTTTTTTTTGTGTTTATAATCTTGCTATGTTTTTTGAGTTTGCTAATTTTTGGTAGGATACAGAATAAATCCTTACTCATTTTAAACTTATCTAATGAGAAAAGTTAAATATGTGGTATTAATTTTTGTGAAGATCTATCAAGATTTATCAAAAATTAAGGGGTTATTATATTTTTTGCAGTTTTCGGAATATCTGGTAGGAAACATGATGAATTTTCACTAGTTTTAAACTAATAATCTGCAACATACAATCTAAAAACTGAAACTTTAAATTATTATTGCAGACTGTAATCAAATCAATACCTGGTATTTAATTCGTTCACTAATATTTAATATAATTATGACACATTTATGTCTTTTGATTAGAAATGACCTTTCTCTCCGACTTACTGTATTTGATCGTCTTCCATGTAAAGTTGCTCCCAGTTGGAAGTAGGACAAAGAATGCGCGATCGTGATTACTTTTGTCCTACTTCCAGCTGGGAGCAATTGTACAAATGCGGGAACAAGCTTTATATAAAATTTTAAGGAAGTTTTTTGGTTTTAGGTAAATCCTGGAAGTAAGGCTTCATTTAAAGGTATACGAGAAGGAGATTTTATAACTTCAATTGACGGGCAATCTACGAAAAACCTTACGAATTCAGAGGCACACACCTTACTAAAAAGTGCAGGTGATCAACTTAAACTTGGGCTAAATGAGTAAGTTTACGTTTACGTAATTCTATTGACCTCAACTTTTGAATAAAACATGCATCACTTACTATTCTATAATCTAATGATGTCAGTTAAGTATTTTAAGAATTTTTTTTTGGTAATCATTCACTTAAAGGTGCAGCCGGTCACAACAAGAATTTAATTAATTTATTGAGATTACTAATAAATAAATATTTTTGCTAACGAAAGCGAAAAGAATGTTTCTTTTGAAACGCATTAAAATTTAAAAATATTAAAAAATCTTCATAAAATAAATGAATTTCTTGCAATTTCGTTCGTATTCGAGGTAAAACACTGTAGCGTATATTCAGCGATTTTTTTAAAGACGTCATTAACTCCAATGACGTCTCTAAAATTTTCATCACGGTCGCTGAATACATGCTTGTAAATTTAAAGTATTTTTGGAAATATTTACTTGAAAAACAATGAAGATGCATCAAAACTTCAAATTTTTATAAAATCAAACCTTAAGGCAGATTTTTGGATATTTTAATTAAAAAAACTTTGAGTAATAATTTCGATAATAAAACCAGCTTATTTTTTATTATTTTTATTTGAAGTGAAGCCATCTATAACTTTTATTAAAATATTGTGCATCGATTTATTAAATTTATTATTTATACACGTGATCGGGCCTAGCCTATTTTCCTGAAGCGATTGTGTAAATGCAACTATTGATTAACGAAGCGTAAATCCTTTAGATTCGTGTAATCATCATAGAGTAATTGAAACGTCGATCATTTTGGTTTTGTTCACATGGTTATCACAAATTTGACACAGTTTACGTTTTTTACGAGTCGAGGACATTGTTTAAATAACGTACTGTATGCCTACAATACTAGGCTTACATAAATGAAAAAAAAATATTTTAATAAACAATTGAATTTAGATGAAACTTTTTATTACTGTTACTACAAGCAAAAAATACAGGGTGTGAACCAATAGTGGCTCAAGGTGTATTTTTATGTATGACATGAATGATATAGTAAATAAGATAAAGGGATTAGATTTAATCAGTCCATTTGAATTTATCAAAAATTTTATGATTTCTTTTGCAAAAACTAACTAATGTATATTTTCATTTTATTTTAAAGAAATATACTTTCAAAATGTTTAAAAAAATAAAATATTCTTTTTATCCAATTTTTAAATTAACATTTTAATGCGACGTGTTTCGTCAAATCATTGGCTTCATCAGGCAAAGATGTTGAAAGTTGATAAAAATATAGAAATTGTAACAAATCTCAATCCAAATATGAAAATATAAAAACAACCAATAAAAATTATATAAAGGTCTTTTAAAATATGTTTAATAATATGTCGTCTACTTTTAGTTTTGTTATTTTCTTGGAAGATTTTTACTTGCTTCTTCACTTCTGTCAGCATTATTTGTTTTTTTTTCTCTCTTCCAACTTTGCTAAATAATTTTTACTAGGCAAAAGTGTAGCTAGTTGGGCAGTTTTTGCTTTTTGTGCGATTATTTTATGTGGCCAAATTTCATGAATGAGAATGTTTAAAGCAGATATTTCATTCGTAACTACGACGTCAGCAAACATGTTAGGAAATCTTCATTCGTGATAGATTCATTGTTACTGATCTCTTCAGCTACTAGTCCGGTCAATTTAGCCCTAAAAATAGTAGCAAAAATTAGCGTAGAGCTAAAAATTGGTATGAATGTTCGGAACACCATTATAAATGAATTTTGAAAAGTCCCCATCGATCCCGTACCTGGAAAAAAATTTATTCAAGGTCAAAGGTCGTAAAAATGGATTTTTCGCGATTTTCAGCAAAACAGTAAATTTTATAATAAAATTAGGTCAGACAAAAATTGTAGATCGTAAAATTATCTATAAAAAATGATTTAATACTTTTTCTTCTAAGATTCACCGTTTCTGAGATATAACGATTATAAAAGTTGAAAAAGTTGTAATCTTCATAATATGCATAAGTACGCCACGTATACACATCACTGAAGCAGTAATACAAGTAAAAATATTTTTCTATCGGTCAATGAAAGCCATAAATCGTTCTAATCGGCCAACTAGTTTGGTCAAAATTATTTATTTTCCGATTAATCAAAAATTTCATAGCAAATTCTTCGTCCAAAAGTGAAATTTTCAAATTTTCAACGGTTATTCGGTCATAACTTCTAAACGAATAAAGATATCAAAACGAATCTTTTTTTGTTTGAAAGCCTACGCAAAAACCTTTAAGACAAGGTATCATTCGTTAATCTAGGTAAGGGCAGGGGGGTAAAAAAAATTGTTAAAGTCAAATTTTTTTACAAAATTTTTTGCGCGATTAAAATTTTGAGTTTTTTTTTCGAAATTGAAAAAAGTCAACGCGTCGTGTAGTAGTACTTGAAAATCTCATTCCAACGCATATTTTAGTTAGACGATAGGATGTGTCGTTACCTTACAGCGATTATTTTGGTAGTTGGGGGTTGAAAAAACAAAATTTTGAATTTAATAGGTCGGTGTGAGATGAAATGAAAAGATAGAGATTTCAAAACTTCAAGCCGACCTCGCTCGATCAATCCTCTTGCAGGTCACGTGTAGCGATTTTTCATTTTTGTCCCGTTTTGGCCCTATTTCCTTTACCAATTTTCTCTACGCGCCGTTTTTTATCGATATTTTTCTACGCTTTTGGAAAAGAAAATCCCGACGCCGTTAAACGCGCCGGATAAAACCGATTATTTTTCTGGGTATTTACGGTACTTTTAGCCAAAATATAAACTACGTTTTGTTAAAATCAGTCCAGTCGTTTGGTAGGTACGATTTTTTTAATTTCATTAAAAAATGTCCAAAATTGTACCCCGATTTTCAAACTTCAGAATATGAGATGCAAACAAAAATTTCGAAAAATAGCTACGCTATGCCTACGTAAGTCTGTTTCCTCTTTACAAAAATGCCATTCGCAATTTTTTTCCTCCGGCTACAGTCAAAAGCTAAGTAATTTTACCTTTTTGGTATTTTCGCTAAAAAACGCGACACTTTGACATTTTCAAAGAAAAATTCGCCCTCGCCACAGGGTTAATCTAGGAGGGTCGGATATTTTGGATATAGTAATTGAGGATGTGGGAAAAAAGGGGGCCCGATTTGGTCATTTCGATTCCGAACCCGGCGAAGCTACAATTTTTCAAATTCGGCGCGGAGGACGCTCGAAAAAACCTCGAAAAATTGACTTTTTCGGGAGCGCTTTTGAAAGCTTTCCTGTCGCTTAGAAAAAATCCAGTGCGATAGGATTATAAAACAAACATTCCCCTTTAATTAGAGACCGGGTTTTTAAATTTGGTTAAAAATGTACCCTTTATCGTGAATATTAGACGATTATGAATCTGACGAATAATGTGCATATTATGAAGATTACATCTTTTATAATCGTCATATCTCAGAAACGATGGCTCTTAGGAAAAAAAGTATCAATACATTTTTTATAGATAATTATATGATCCACAATTTTTGTTTGACCTAATTTTATGATAAAACTTACCGTTTTGCTAAAAAACCCGAAAACTCCATTTTTAAGACCTTTCTCCTTGAATACATTTTTTTTCAGCAACAGGATCGATGGGGACTTTTCAGCATTCATTTTTAATGGCGTTCCCAACATTCATACCAATTTTTAGCTCTATGGTAATTTGTGCACCCTTGCATGTGTAAATTGACCGGACTAATATGTATTTGAGCAAAAATTCAAACTTGGCACAAGACGTTATTGGCACAATTAAGTGCTTGCTAGCAATAAATATTTAAACTAAAAAGGTCAACTCAGTCATTCTAATTATGGGGGCTAATGTATTTGTGGAATTGAAACTGGTTTTAGGATGTTTGGTTTTGCTATAACAATTTTTTAAAGAAATTTTTGTTTTTTGTGTAAATTTTACACAGGCGCGCCCGCTAGAAGGTCAAAAATCGTATGAACGCATATTACGTTGTTTAAGAATTTAAAAATCCGCTGTTATCTGCTGTTCCAAGCAACGTATAAGATTATCCCTTCTTAATTCGTAAAAATGTTAAAATAACACATATTTGCCGAATTTCCCTCTCTTTTTCACAATTCCCAAGTGACAATTAATAAATTTAATAAACAGTTTTAAATACATAATTTGAATTAATCATTCAGTATTTAATCTTTCAGAATCACTTAAAAAATACTCCAAATCCCAACATTTTCTCTTAAATTTTCGAATTATTGATTTCCCGCTAATTTTCAATTTTGTTTTTATTTTAGGGAATTCAACGATTCTTATAAACAAAAGAAATACAAGACTGTGATTCAAGAAACGTACTCAGAAACGATAAAAAGTAGTGTATAAATAACTTTCAACGATTTTATAATGAATTTTTTTTTAACTTCCAGACTGTCATATTATGTCAAGTACCGAAACTTACTTAACAACGAATAAACTTAAGGAAACTAACGAAGAGGAGAAAAATAGTCGTAAGTTTTAAGTTCCTTCTGTACTAGTGACCTTATTTTTGTGACCTGCAATTTAGGGTTGGCCCCAGGTGCGGCTTAAAAACATCAGTTCCGCAAGAAAAGTAATTAAGTTTAAAGGTACATTGGGAAAATCTTTAGTTTCCTACTAAGTATACTGCTATTCGGCGAGTTTGATTTGTTATTATTAGGTTCGATGAAAATATCGTGGGCGATTTGTTTTAGTAAGAGAAAACGCTTATTACATAAGAATAAATATTGGTTAAAAAAATTTTACCGGCGTAAATTATTGGATAAAACCATTTTAAAAGGTAACGTTTATTTTTGAATTAAATTTTATTTAACTTTTGATAGACAAATTTGATTTTAGTCGAGTTTATTTATTTTCTTTAAATACTGAGTGTGGCCAATCATTCAATTTTGTCATAATTAATCCACTTGTTATCTTAATCCAAAATAAATAGTAAAACTGGATTAAGATAGCAAATTATACTTATGATTATTTCAAAACTTTAATATCACTAAAAAAATTAAATTTTCTTTGTTTTCTTTTGGGTTTTTGCTTCCAAATTTGTGAGACTTTCACGTAACTTTCATAAAATTTTGTTTTTCGATGAATGGAACATGGAAATTCTATAGAAATTTCCACAAACTTAGTTTAAAATTTGAGAAAACTTCTGCAATTTTAAGCTAAGTGAAAACTGCGTAAAGATTGTATAAAAATTCACAGATTAGAAATAACTTGATACCTGTTTATTTTTCTCAAAAAATTCCCCAATAATTCAAACGAAGTCTCATTTATAAATTTAAAATAAATGAAAATAGTCCGGTCAATTTAGACATGCAAGGGTGCACAAATTAGCGTAGAGCTAAATATTGATATGAATGTTTGGTACAAAATGAATGTTGAAAAGTCCTCATCGATCCCGTACCTGGAAAAAAATTTATTCAAAGTCAAAGCTCATGAAAATGGGTTTTTCCCGTTTTTCAGCAAAACGGTAACTTTGATCATAAAATTAGGTGAGACAAAAATTGTAGACCACATAATTATCTATAAAAAATGTCTTAATATTTTTTTCCGAAGAGCTACCGTTTCTGGGATATAACGATTATAAAAGTTGTAATCTTCATAATATGCACATTATTGGTCAGATTCATAATCGTCTAATATTCACGATAACGGGTACATTTTTTAACCAAATTTCAAAAACGCGGTCTTGAATTAAAGGGGAATGTTTGTTTTATAATCCTATCGCAATGGATTTTTTTAAGCGACAGGAAAGCTTTCAAAAGCGCTTCCGAAAAAGTCAATTTTTTCGCGGTTTTTTTCGAGCGTCCTCCGCGCCGATTTTGAAAAATCGTAGCTCCGCCGGGTTCGGAATCGAAACGACCAAATCAGGCCCCCTTTTTTCTCACTTCCTCATTTAGTATATCCAAAATTTCCGCCCCTCCTAGGTTAATCCTGTGGCGAGGGCGAATTTTTCTTTGAAAACGTCAAAATGACGCGTTTTTTTGCAAAAAA
This sequence comes from Stenus bimaculatus, assembly GCA_963971135.1. Lineage (NCBI taxonomy): Eukaryota > Metazoa > Arthropoda > Insecta > Coleoptera > Staphylinidae > Stenus > Stenus bimaculatus. The sequence continues at coordinate 25,852,762 of OZ020186.1, read as the reverse complement.
AACAAAAAGGTAATATTGCTTCGCCTTAGACTGTAGCCAGAGGGAAAAAAATAGCGAATGGCATTTTCGTAAAGAGGAAACAAACTTACGTACCCATAGCGGAGCACTTTTTCGAAATTTTTGTTTGTATCTCATATTCTGACGTTTGAAAATCGGGGTACAATTTTGGAAATTTTTTAACAAAATTTAAAAAATCGTACCTATTAAACGACTGAACCGATTTTAACGAAACGCGGCTAATATTATGGCTAAAAGTACCGATAATACCGAGAAAAATAAGCGGTTTTATCGGGCGCGTCCAGCGGCGTCGGGATTTTTTTTTTCCAAAAGCGTAGAAAAATATCGATAAAAACGGCTCGTAGAAAAAATTGGTGGAGGAAATGGGGCCAAAACGGGACAAAAATGAAAAATCGCTACACGTGACCTGCAAGAGGATTGATCGAACGAGGTCGTTTTGAAGTTTCGAAATCTCTATCTTTTTATTTCACCTCACACTGACCTATTAAAGTCAAAATTGTGTTTTTTCAACCCCCAGCGACCAAAATAATCGCTGCAAGGTAACGACACATCCTATCGTCTAACTAAAATATGCGTTGGAATGAGATTTTGAAGTAATACTACGCGACGCGTTGACTTTTTTGAATTTCGAAAAAAAAACTCAAAATTTTAATCGCGCAAAAAACTTTGTAAAAAATGCGATTTTGACAATTTTTTCACCCCCCTGCCCCTTCATCGATTTTAACGAATAATGGCTTATCTTAAGGGTTTTTGCGTAGGCTTTCATTCAAAAAAAGATTCGTTTTGATATCTTTATTCGTTTAGAAGTTATGACTAAATAACCGTTGAATATTTGAAAATTTCACTTTTGGACGAAGAAATTGCTATGAAATTTTTGATTAATCGGAAAATAATTAACTTTGACCGAACTAGTTGGCCGATTAGAACGATTTATGGCTTACATTGACCGATAGAAAAATATTTTTACTTGTTTACTTTCAGTGATGTGTATACGTGGCGTACTTATGCATATTATGAAGATTACAACTTTTTCAACTTTTATAATCGTTATATCTCAGAAACGGTGGCTCTTAGGAGAAAAAGTATTAAGTGACTTTTTATGGATAATTATATGATCTACAATTTTTGCCCGACCTAATTTTATGATAAAACTTACCGTTTTGCTGAAAAACGCGAAAACCCCACTTTTAAGACCTTTGAGCTTGAATAAAATTTTTTTCCAGGTACGGGATCGATGGGGACTTTTCATAATTCATTTATAATGGTGTTCCGAACATTCATACCAATTTGTAGCTCTACGCTAATTTTTGCACCTTTACTACTATTTTTGGGGCTAAATTGACCGGACTACTATTTCCACCAATAATATAAGCTTTACATTTGGACATGTTAAATTTCCTGTACCAAATGAATAATTGTCATTAAATCCTCTTTAACCACATTTATAGGACCTGCTATAGTTCCATCATCTAAATACAATATATTAATTGGCGACTTTAAAGAACTAATACTATCCTGAATCGTAAGACAAAATAAAACAGGATCAATGGGATCTCTGTGCTGAACACCAGATGATCAATCAAGAAAATAATTTCCAAAAAGTAGTTTCTGTATATTTACCAAATAATACTGAAGTTAATATTTATGAGCAGTTATTAATAGTTTTTTACAACAAAACAATTAAAGGCATTAAAAAAATAAAGTGGTGGAAGATCCTGCAAGTCTGAAGAACAGGGAGCAGGGTGTCTAACGATCTGAAAAACAGGGAAAACCTGGATTTGTCAGGGATTTTGAAAATTCTGGAAAAATCAAGGAAATGTCAGTGAATTTTTTTTAAACCTGGAAATTTAATTTTCTTAATATTTCGATTATTTTTTATTTCTTTCTTATAATTTTATCACCGATGCGCCAACCGCGGCGTGTTCATGTAGGTTAGGTTGGGTTAGTTTGAAAATTTTCAAATGTTTAGCTTAAAAACAATTTTTTTCTTGTTGAAACTAGTCAGATTAAACAAGGTGTTATTATTTGTAATAATTTCAAAAATATTCTTTTTTTTATTTAACACATAGAGGATAAAACATCAATCTGGAATTTAAAAAAAAAGTTGTCTGGAATAACTGGAAAGGTCAGGGAATTTTACATTTTAAAGTTGTTAGACACCCTGGAAGAATCTTTTAAATAATATTTGGTAGCACGAATTGCATTTTCTATTTCAATTTTTGAAGCATATCCTAATTGATTTGGTCTTAAAATTTGACCAATAGAATTCGTAACTCGTCTAGTATTTCCAACAGCAATGGGATGTATTCCTTGATCCTTTTTGATTAAAGCTGTCAAACTGGTACAATATAATAGAGGACCAATTTGGATTTTTTTTTTGGAAGAGATTCAATTTTTTTATTTGAGACCTTTTCATTTAACATAGTAACAAAGTTTTAGCTTTCTTGTGATATATTTTTTTTAAATATACACAATCAAAAACAAAATATAACATTGTAACTCCAATACTATCAAAATGTATCTTAGCCCATTATATTTAATAATAATTTAATGTATTTTTTTTAATTTTTAGTAGGTAAATGAATGTTTAAAAAATAAATAATAATATGTTTGTATTATGTAAATGCTAATTTGTGCATTGTTGGTTATTCAAATAATAATCATTATGCATATAAAATTCATGGAAGTTTAGGCCGCTTTTGCATTGTGAATTAAATAACCAATTCAGTTAATTACCCATTACATTGTGCTGTAACGTGCAAATATGTTTGACAATTAATTATTGCCGGATTTAAGGAGTGGACGTTACGGTCCAGGAACTTAATGACGCTCCCTTCCTATTTTAGTGGGGTGACAAAACCATTCATATCCGGAGAACCATGTCAATGATAATGTAATCAGACCTATTGATACAGTTGCCATAGCGCATACGCGATTAACATACCTAGCCGAACTTAATAAAGTTGAGGTATTTTAGTCTTATCTCGTATAATTTCAAAAATTTATAACACTATACGTATCTTATCAGTATTATAGTTATAACCTTCATGTCGTTTACGGGCCGTGTTGTTTTGTTTACTATTTACTGCTTTTACAGATTCGAACGGTGTTAATTCTGAAGGATTCACTTCGTCATCAAGTACTTCAGTTGATTCTCCCAATTCTTTAGATCTAAGAGGTAAGCTTATTATTATCATAAGTTTTCACTCCAAAAAATATCTCATACAATAAATAGTTACAAAAATTACTCATCCGAAAAATTTCCAATGTAAGTTCAAAAAAGACAAGAATACTAAAAATATTAGTCATCATGTGCAATAAACTATTCAGAGTAACATATAAAAAAAATTAAATAATTTTTGCACATAAATAAAGTTATAGGCAATCTGAAAAAAATAAATTTTTTCTTTATTTTAAAAATAAATAATGTTAAATATTTGAAAATTAAGGCAATTTTTAGTTTTATAAAATTTCTGTCCTTGATCTGTTTGAATATTTGTTATTAAAGAACAAGGTTTTAAATCAAAGCTTTGTTCTAATTAATATTTCCGGTTAAATTAGTATAATATCCCTTCCGAATGGTGCTCAGAAGCATGACTCGTCTGGTTTTTATGTTGCATAAAAAATAAAAATAAAATTACTGCGGCTATTTATATTTATTAAGAGTAATTTTATGAATGGCTTAATAAAAAAATTAAAGATAAGTCTTTACACTGAAACTTTTATGGTTTTTATTAAAGCGACTATTGTTTCAAACTACTAAGTTCATCTTCAGAGTCTATAGAAAAATAAAATAATCAAAACAAAATCTTACAAATTAATATATGTAATTATATCACAAAAAAATTGTTATCAATGAACAAAAAATTCTAAGTTAAAATCATTGTCTGAAATGAGTATATCCAAAAATGGTATTTGTCTATTATTATTTTTTAATTCAACAATAAATTTAATATTAGTAGGTATATATTATTACAAAACTAACATATCTTTTATTTCTTCAAAGTTTCCATGAAAAATTATGAAAATATCACCTACTTAGCGTTTAAAAATTGTATTTTATTCGGAAATACTTTCAATATTTCAATATTTTGATAGTAAAAATCATTCATATGAATTTGGGACTATATTGGGCACTAAGGCACACCCCCACTCTCTGTGTAGGAGTGCTTACAGCTTTCAGGCTTAAGCAAAATTTACCTTCAAAAAGTCCCCTGTAACTTTGTTATTAATAAACAAAAAAAATTTAAATTTGGCACATACAAAGTTAAATATATGCTCCTTCGAACGGACAGACTCCTTTTTTGATATTTTGATTTATAGTCTCTTAATTCACTCTTTAATTGTGTGTAAAATTAACACTTTTTGATGGAACATATCTAAAATAATTTTAACTTATTTAAAAATTGAGTCTGTCCGTTCGAAAAGTTGATGAATGTACTTTACTATAAAAAAAAGAAAATGAAAAAATATTAAGAAATAACGCGTCCAAGGGTCCCCAAGCAAACGACTAAAAATGCACCGGGATTATTGCTCTTAAGGCAGTGCCTATGCTACCGGTGCCCATCGTTTGATTTCGTTGAAACCGGCGCCGGTAGCGGAGGCACTGCCTAATATTAAATTTTAAAAAATCTTGGAATAATTAAAAACCTTCATAAAATAAACATTCTTGCATTTTATTTGAGATAACTCATATTAATCTACTTATATTGTCTTTTATTAATTTTATTTTTGAATACATAAATATTGTAAAATTTACAGGGTGATCCAAAACTTGTAATACAAACATAATGTCGGTCCATAATGAAAAGATTACTTGATTTTACAAATTTTATTCTCAGTTACTTTTACAGAACTAATAAACTCTTAATAAAAATGGCATTAAGTTTACAAAGAAGAACAAAATGCTGATCCCCGACAAATAAGAGTTTTCGAGAAAACAGTATATAAACTCGTAGTGTTTTAATGATTTACAAAAAAAATATACAGAAAAGATTGAAATAAAAAAATAATTTAAAAAACTCTTATTTCATAAAACTTATTTGATTTTAATAGAAATTTCGACATGACTTCACGAAACAAAAGCAATTGAAAGGTTGAATACAACCAGTTCAATTTTAGTAAATCTTCAATGTTCAGGAGGAAAGAAAAATATTTTATGACAAATGCCATAATAAAATTTCGTTATGGTGTGTAAGATTTAATAATAAAATTATTATGTGATTATTTATCAGGATTTCCTACATAATTTTTTTCTATTTTATGGTTAGGATCAGTTAAATCTTTAAATTTGACAGAACAGAATTTATTTTTCACGCGCATGCGCAGTTTGACTTGATGAACTCTAATTTCTGAAAATGTACTTGAAAAAAGTTTTAAAGTAGAAATTTTATTGTATTCCGAATTCCTTCAGCAAGAACTGGTGAAGAATGTTTTGAATCTACCAATTTATAGTGCAATCTTAAGAATTTTATTAATAATATTCTCTTTATTTAAAACACCACCATCACCCAAAACAAATGCTTCACATTTCGATAAATTTAGTGTTAATCTTATTTCATTTCCCAAACTATTTTTGTTAAATCTTCTTTAATTATTTTTATTTGACCAGCTAAAGTATCATCATCTAAATACCAAAAATTTAAAGGAAATTTGAATGAAAAATTTAGATCTTTGGTTAAAAATCAAAGTAGAAGTAGTCCTAAGCATCTCCTTGTTGAACTCCTCACGAAGATTTTAATGAAAATTTTCCAAAAAGAAGGATGCTGTACATTTGCTCAATAGTCTGGTGAATATTTATAAAATACTTCCAAAACCGTATCCCTTAGAGAAATCCAATTTTACCAAAACTTCAATTTTTTCAGCTTTCCCAATATAAAAGCTCTTGTTAAATGAACTGCTGCTTAGTAAATCACCCATTAATTTTGAAACTGTACCAGACATTCTTCTGATTGCATTGCCTATAGAAATTAGACGAATTCCAGCATCTTCATTTTTAATGCTGTTAAAAAAGCTCCAAAACTATTGAACAACTTTCAGTCGGTACATTTCCCTCTAACATTAGGTAATAAATTTATTAAGTTTGCCAAACTTTTTTACTGGTTTTTCCTAAAGCTTCTCCACTAATCTTTCTTAAATATTGTGGTCTAAAAGCATCTACAGCCCCTGCAGAACCATTCGGAAATGATTTTATCACATTCAGTATTTCTAATGCTGATACATCATCGTTTACTTTGATTTTTTTGAATTTTTATAAATTTGATTTTGATGATCTGTGGGATGTTTAATTAATATTTTAAAATTTTCCTCCAAATATGGATGTAGCTCCATATTAGATGACAAAATTCTAACAGCACCACTGATATCACCATCAGAAATATTTATTTCTCCTGCACTTTTCATGTTTGGAAATTTTCTTCTAATTCTACTTTCTTCCTAAAATTTTCTTAATATTTTTAGTATTAGTAATATTTGGGTATTAACATACTGAGTAGGTAGAGTTCTAAAATTTCAATAAATGAATTCTCTCATGAATGAAAATAGTGTTTACCAAATCAACTGTCAATGGGATACTTGACTTAAACCAGTTTTCAGGTTCATAATTCAGTTTATTAATTAAAAATTTTCGAACGTCAATACCAAAATTAACCGGGCAAGTCACTGAAGAGTTTAGCATATGTAATTTTTGTTCATAACGTTAAATCCTCTCCGGCAAGATCTGAATGTAATTTGTTAATTTCTAAATTTTGACAAAAAGTTTAAGTATCCATCGGGATTTTTGGTTCTCCTTCTAAATTGGTTGAAATTGGTTCCAATGCTGAAAACACTTTGCTGAGTGTCTTTCGGAAACTCAGACAATCTAAACCTTTCAACGTTCTGGCTCTTTGAAAAGACCAAAACTAAATTCGCCTAAAATCTCCGCAAAAGGTAAACGATAAATCGTCAACTTGGACAAATGTTATTAAGTTTTTTCCAACTTAAGTCCCAAAAAGGTGAATAAATTACAAAATAATTCAAGAAATCGACGGATTTCTCAAGTTTTTCTTGAAATTTTTCAGCGAAAATTGTAACACTGATAGATAATAGTACCATACACGATTGTACAAAATTTTGTAAAAATGTTGATAAAAATAAAAAAGTGATTAAGTTTTTTCCAACTAAAGTCCCAAAAAGGTGAATAAAATAAAAAATAATTCAAGAAATCTACGATTTTGTCAAGTTTTTCTTGGAATTTTTCACCCAAAATTGGCTCACTGATAAATGATAGTACCATACATGATTATACAAAATTTTGCAAAAATGTTTATAATAATAAAAAAGTTATTAAGTTTTTTCCAACTTAAGTCCCAAAAAGGTGAATAAATTACAAAATAATTCAAGAAATCGACGGATTTCTCTAGTTTTTCTTGAAATTTTTCAGCGAAAATTGTAACACTGATAGATAATAGTACCATACACGATTGTACAAAATTTTGTAAAAATGTTGATAAAAATAAAAAAGTGATTAAGTTTTTTCCAACTAAAGTCCCAAAAAGGTGAATAAAATAAAAAATAATTCAAGAAATCTACGATTTTGTCAAGTTTTTCTTGGAATTTTTCACCCAAAATTGGCTCACTGATAAATGATAGTACCATACATGATTATACAAAATTTTGCAAAAATGTTTATAATAATAAAAAAGTTATTAAGTTTTTTCCAACTAAAGTCCCAAAAAGATGAATAAATACAAAATAATTCAAGAAATTGACGATTTTATTGGAATTTTCCGGCGAAAATTGTACCAGTGATAAAGAATAGTGCCACACACTATTGTACAATATTTTGTAAAAATATTTATAAAAATAAAACATTTATTAAGTTTTTTCCAACTAAAGTCCCAAAAAGGTGAATAAAATACAAAATAATTCAAGAAATCGACGATTTTCTCAAGTTTTCCTTGGAAATTTCCGCCGAAAATTGTACCAGTGATAAAGAATAGTGCCACACACTATTGTACAATATTTTGTAAAAATATTTAGAAAAATAAAAAATTTATTAAGTTTTTTCCAACTAAAATCCCAAAAAGTGAATAAAATACAAAATAATTCAAGAAATCCACGATTTTCTCAAGTTTTCCTTGGAAATTTCTGCCAAAATTTGTAACACTGATAGATGAGAGTACCATACACGAGTACACAATATTTTGCAAAAATGTTTATAAAAATAAAAATGTTATTAAGTTTGTTCCTACTAAAGTCCCAAAAAGGTGAATAAAATACAAAATAATTCAAGAAATCTACGATTTTGTCAAGTTTTCCCTGGAACTTTCCGCCGAAAATTGTAACACTGATAGATGATAGTACCATACACGAATGTACAAAATTTTGTAAAACTGTTTATAAAAATCAAAAACTTATTAAGTTTTATCCAAGTGATGTCCCATAAAAGTGAATAAAATACAAAATAATTCAAGAAATCGACGATTTTTTCAAGTTTTCCTTGGAAATTTCTGCCAAAAATTGTAACACTGATAGATGACAGTACCATACACGAGTATACAAAATTTTGCAAAAATTTTTATAAAAATAAAAATGTTATTAAGTTTTTTCCTACTAAAGTCCCAAAAAGGTGAATAAAATACAAAATAATTCAAGAAATCTACGATTTTGTCAAGTTTTCCTTGGAACTTTCCGCCGAAAATTGTAACACTGATAGATGATAGTACCATACACGATTGTACAAAATTTTGTAAAACTGTTTATAAAAATCAAAAACTTATTAAGTTTTATCCAACTGATGTCCCAAAAAAGTGAATAAAATACAAAATAATGCAAGAAATCGACGAGTTTCTCAAGTTTTCCTTGGAAATTTATGCCAAAAATTGTAACACTGATAGATGATAGTAACATACATGAGTATACAAGATTTTGCAAAAATGTTTATAAAAATCAAAAACTTATTAAGTTTTATCCAACTGATGTCCCAAAAAAGTGAATAAAATACAAAATAATTCAAGAAATCGACGATTTTCTCAAGTTTTCCTTGGAAATTTCTGCCAAAAATTGTAACACTGATAGATGATAGTAACATACATGAGTATACAAAATTTTGCAAAAATGTTTATAAAAATAAAAATGTTATTAAGTTTTTTCCTACTAAAGTCCCAAAAAGGTGAATAAAATACAAAATAATTCAAGAAATCTACGATTTTGTCAAGTTTTTCTTGGAATTTTCCACCAAAAATTGGCCCACTGATAAATGATAGTATCATACATGATTATACAAAATTTTGCAAAAATGTTTATAATAATAAAAAAGTTATTAAGTTTTTTCCAACTAAAGTCCCAAAAAGATGAATAAATACAAAATAATTCAAGAAATTGACGATTTTCTCAAGTTTTTATTGGAATTTTCCGGCGAAAATTGTACCAGCGATAAAGAATAGTGCCACACACTATTGTACAATATTTTGTAAAAATATTTATAAAAATAAAAAATTTATTAAGTTTTTTCCAACTAAAGTCCCAAAAAGGTGAATAAAAGACAAAATAATTCAGAAAATCGACGATTTTCTCAAGTTTTTCTTGGAACTTTCCGCCGAAAATTGTAATACTGATAGAGGATAGTACCATACACGATTATAGAAAATTTTGCAAAAATTTTTATAAAAATAAAATGAAATATTTTATATTTCTCTTTATGTTCTACGTTAAGTGTAAGTTTCGGGTTAATTCAAAGTACTAAATTGTGGTATTATCAGTGTGGTATTTTCTTTTTACATATTGATACCTCAATAAAGGTATTAAAAAATTTGACGTTATGTGGCAGTAATTCTATTCTCATCTACAAACATGGAAATTTCTTTATATTTTCACCAAAAAACTGTATGAATTTACTAGAAATTTATTGTACATAACGTTTAGTGTTTAGATGTTCATTTAATATTTGTTAATACGAAATTAGCCATTTTATTTTATTTTCATTTTAAGAATCACATATTGAGTTCTTTTTTTTTATAAAATTTTGTAAATAAAAAAAAATATTTTCCAAGTTTTGCCAATAGCTTTTTAATTTGTATTCGGTAAAACCAATTTTTTTATTAAAGTTTCGAATAGGTATGTGTTTAAATACAAGAATTGTTTAATTTACTAAAAACTAAGGAAACATGGTCAAAATATTTTTAATTTTTCTTAAGACAATTTTGAGTAAAAGTAGTATGTTACATATTTACAAAATAAACTCTCATTTTCATTCAAGATTTATTCAAAACTATTTTATCATATATTTTGAGTTTTAAATAACATATACATAAGATATGCAAGAAATTTTCAACAATTATTCATTAGCTTTCAATTTTAATTTAAAAATATGTAACACAAGTTTTGACTCACTCTGTACAATTTAAAAATTTACTTTCTGGTGATTGTTTTTAATTTATATCATGTATAAATTTAGGAAAAAATCTTGGAAACCTTATAAACGAAAAAGATATTATGGATAATTTAAAAATCCTACAAGAAAAAAATGGGTATAGAGTTGAATCACCTCCTCCAGTTTTAAAGTTAGAAATTGCAAAAAAATCACCTGATAAAACACCAATAATTATAGAAATTGATGATGACAATACGTGTTTGGAATGTAACACTGATACAGTGGTTGTAAATGATTTAGATATTATTTGGGAAACCACTGAAGAACTTAACCCAATTAAAGAAGAATTAGGTCATTTGACCACAATATCCAATAAAGAAGAAAATTTAAGACAATTTTTAGAATCGTTACAATTTGATGAAATATCAAAATTTTCCATTGAAGGAATCAAATCAATCACTAATTTGGATGTTATAAATGAAGAGGAGGGTGATATAACTGAAGTTGAACAAGAATCTTCAAAAGTTTCGACTGAAAATAAATTGCCAACAAAAAATATAAAAGCATTTAAAAACGATTGCATTAAAATATCACCTGATTTACAAATAATTAAGCATAAGGGCAAAGAAGAGGTTTTCGAACAAAATTTAAATAATAAGTGTAATAACAATGAAGAAGAGGAAATAAATTGTTACAAAAATAATAAAATATCTTTATTAGACATGATTAAATATCAAAGTAATGACCTTTCAGAAAACACCAAATTTTTTGATAAAGAATCAAATTTACAATCAAATGAAATAAAAATAAATAAAAATTGTAGTTCCACAATTTTATTAAAAGAAGATGTAACTTATAATAATTTAAATGAAGAAATGTGTTCTTTAAAAATTAGTTCCAGTGAAGAATTAACTAAAAAAGATTTAATTAATAAAATTGATGATCAAGTCAAATTTTTATCACAAGAAAATTGTGTTAAACCAAATACGTTAAGGGAATTATGTATAAAGTATTTAGCATCATTTCCATTTGGATTAGATATTTTGGAAGAGTTGGCTCAAGTATCAAAACAATTGGAAAATTTGACCACTCATTTGCCTAAAAAATACATAAATAATCACCAAAATAGTGTTCCTAATTATTTTAATATATTTAAAAATCAAATTTCGAAATTAAATAAAAATAATTTGTGTAATACTAAAAACGTAAATAAAATTATTGAACAGAAAAACCCAAAATATTTCCTTCCGAATATGTATATTGTAAAACAAATGCAATATCTAATTGATTGCGAAAAAGAAATTCAGGAGGAGCTAGAAATTTTGGAAAATGAAAAAAGGAGGTTATTACAACAAGAATATTCGTTATTACACTTGAGTAACTCAAACAAAATATTAAATCCTAAAGAAATTCAAAGCGAAGAAATGTATAATGAGTACATGAATAAGCTTTCAGCCCATAAATACAGACAAGCAAAAAATATTATTAAAATCACCACGAATAATAATAATTACAATAACAACAGCAGCCAAATTAATGATTTAGAAAGTGAATTTATTAAAAAAGCCAGAAAGCGTTTAGAAAAACAAGGTTTAAACCTGGATGGTATGAATACTAAAATATTATCAAAACAAGAAAATTTGGATGAAACTAATGTAACCAAACAAGTTTTGGAAAATTTTGTTGCTAGTCCCCAAAAGGTTAAGGGTGAGTTTAATGGAAAATAACAGATGTGGTTTTTTTATTAACTGTTTTTTTATTTTGTTGTAATATGTGTTATTTTATTGAACAGTGAGAGTGGGTAACATAAACAGAAAAAATGCTATAAGGATTTTCAAGGCCTTGAAGAAAAATAGGCAGAGTTATGCTAGGTATAGCTTATTGCACGAAATTGATGCTAATCTTGTTTTGGCCAAAGGTTTTCTATTATCGACAGGTTTGATTTTTTAATTTTAACGCTTGCATACAAATTTTTAACTAACTTTTTAATGCATAACGCATATTTGCTCGAATTCATTTCATTGAATATTTTATTCATTTAGCTACGTTCCAACTACGAGTTTTTGTACGAACCCGCTTGAGTTGATTTTATACGCAGGCGTTAACTAAGGGCGCGTTCCAGTAATGAACACTAAAGCCCACGACGACCGCAAAATCGTTCTACATAAGACCGCGATTTTTTCTTTCGTGCATCGATGGCGACCGCAAGAAGCTCACAACGACCGTATTTATTCGTGGGTTTCCGTGGTTGTTTGTTGAATGGTGACCTTTTGAGCTAGTGGAACTGGAAAATTTTGCGGTCGTGGTCGTGGGCTTTAGTGTTCATTACTGGAACGCGCCCTAAGTATAAACCGACACGTCAAAATGGCACGATGCGAAAACTAAATATGTTGGAACAACAACTTGATTCGTATCATCATGTCTTTGTTGGAACGCATGAACGTAATCGTTATTTTTCGACATTTTATATTTATAATCCTTCAATATGTAAGATTATTAGCGAAGTTGATTAAGGTAAATATTGTAGTAACTTGTCAGTTAAAAATGTTTTAATATAAACAGAAAAAAGCGAGTTCGTCAAATTTAGTCGGTCAGTTAACGATGCCGTTTCTAAATCTGTCTCGGAAAAGCGTCGCGACGCCGCAGGTTGCACGGCTAAGACAGTATCGCGTCTATCACCTTGGAGCTAGTTTAAACTCGATTTTTGTTTTATAAATTTAAAAACATGTGATTATTATGATTGCACCGACTCCAACGTTTAAGGCCACTGCACCTTCAAAAGGTTTTTTTTTTTTTTTTTTTTTTTAATTTAATTAACCAACGGGTTTATTTAAAAAATTAAAATTTGACCCACATTTTTTAATTCATAAATAAAAATATAATAACCCAAAAATTTTATAATAAATTAGGTACCTAATTTATTTATGGATTTAACAAAAAACCAAAAATTTATTTGCAAAACCTTCTGAATAGTGTGAAATGGAAAATAATTAAGAATAAATAAACAAAAATAAAATCTATAGTCCAACTTCATAAAAAAATTATTATATTTTGATAATTTAAAAAATATTAAAATTTGGTATTGATAATTTTTTTGAACGTCAATTTTTGAAAACCTACAATAAGTGTTCCATAAGTCCATAAGTGTACAAAAAGTTATAAAGGAGGAAATTTCCAATCAAAATAACCATATTTTAAAAAATATTTCATTTTTTCATTTCTGAAATTGTAAGTCCTAAATTAATTTAAAAAATAAACCATTTTCGTTAATTCTATTATCTGCTCTCAAAGAAAAAATAATGGTTTTTCGAACAGATTTTGTCAAAAGAAAACTATGCCCATACCGCCGCGTATGGTCATTATTTTTGGTTTTCCGACGATTTTTTGATTGCAATGACATTAATACCGCCGTCCGGCAGATTTTTGATTTGAGACATTTCGTTATTAGCCCAGTCAATTTAGCAAAAAAATGGGGTTAACCGTTAACCTCGGAATGAGAAACTCATATACACCTTCATTTTGGCGTTCTACAAGTTGTCTCAAAAGTCTCATAAAATCTCGTATCTGCGTCGTCAGTTATTCAAAGTCAATGGTCACAAAAATCGTTTTTCGTGATTATTTATGTTTCTGTAGCTCTAATGATGTTAACATCTATTATAAAAATTGTAGAGCATAAAATTTGTGACAAATTTTGTCCCAATCATTTTTTCATGCGTTCAACCGTTTTTAAAATAGAGGGCGGAGAGGGCAGTCACTTTGTCATGGGTTTACAAGCCTCTGATAATATCTGCTATGGCAAAAAATACCTAGAGTGTCCCATACACTTAATGCAAAGTAAACTGTGAAGGCGAGTGCACAATTGATGGAACGCATACGTTACGGTTATAAAAAAGAGAGATAAAACATCCGAGTTCCTTGTGAGTGAAAGAGTGAGCATGCACAAGTTGCTCTCTATTGCTTTCCGCCCTCTATCTCAAAAACGGTTGAGCGCATGAAAAAATGTTTTAAACAAAATTTGTCACAAATTTTATGCTCTACAATTTTTATAATAGATGTTAACATCATTGGAGCTATAGATACCTAGATAATTGCGAAAAACCGATTTTTGTGACCTTTGACTTTGAATAACTAATGACGCAGACACGAGATTTTATGAGGCTTTTGAGACAGCTTTTAGAACAATAAAAATATATTCACTAATATAAAAATCCATAAACTTTCTTTGATTTTACAACTTCATAAAAGTAGGGATATGATTATATAGGGTGTCCGAAAATTAATCCAAGATTTGAATTAAATAGAAACCACAGTTTTTAGTCTATACATTGTTATTTTTTTATTAAATCATAAAGTACATGGGATAAGGTTATTTGTGGAGTAACACATCGGACAAATCGCCTTTTCTGCTTTGCTGGCATATACGCACTATTTTGTCGACCATCCCAAACAGAAATATTGTTATAATATTATAATACAATTTTAAAAGATCGTGATAAGGTTGTGTATAATATTAAGGAATCAGCAAATGTTCGTCGGCGATAATATTGTGTTGATATTGTGCTGGGACATTACTACAAATTGTGATAACCGGCCGAATATACACATTAAATTATTGATGTATTAAATAATGTCAATAATGATTTTTTTCTTGAAAATTGTGCACATAATAAAACATAATATTGTATTATATTGTGTTCAGAATATTTGCTCAACATTGTGTACACATTAAAAGTATGTATTTTATACAATATTGTAACGAAATATTTAGACTAACATAATTTTCGAATCTTTAACCCACAATACTAGCACAATATTTAAACATTGTCAGTATTTTACCACAATATTTCCCAAACATATTGTTACACAAATGTTTGTACAATATTTTCACAACAATTCCATATAATCTACAATATTTACAAGTTCCTACAATATTACCACGTTTCAACTACAATTTTTGTTTCTACTTGGGATTTTGCATAAATGTGGCTAAATTTCGTTAACGCAGCATTTAATTTCCTCCTGTAATGCAAGGGTGGTTGTGGGCTTTTTTACATAGGCCTTTGGCTTCAAATTAACCCATAAAAAGAAATCTAATGGTGTTAAATCACACGAATTAGCCAAATTCAGCAGAAAAAATTGTGTTATCTTGTCGTGATATCGAGTACCAGAAGTACAACCTCATTTTCAAAACAATATGGTCCAGCACCAAACATTTACACGTTGCGGATACATTTGTTTTTCGACAATCACATGTGGGTTCTCCGAACGAACCCCAACCACAGCAATTTTGGCGATTAACAAAGCCATCAAGTTGAAAATGTGCTTCATCGCTTAGGAAGATTTTGCTTGAAAAATCAGCATCCATTTATTAATATTGTTCAATATTGAAAACCTGTTTTTGTATCGTGTAACGGTCTATTTTTACTAACCCTAAACTCTCAGCTGTCAAATTATTATTATTTCATGGTTGCCAATAATTTACTGCACGAATAGCGGCAAATTCAAATCTTGCGTTAATTTTGGGACACCCTTTACATTGTCGTACCAGAAATTTTGATTTATCTCATCATTTTTATCGTTTGTTGGTTACAAAATTAATAAAAACACACTTTTTGTTTTGCACCCTAGAAAATTAGGTACTGGAGTTGGATTTTTTATCTTTTAAAAGTCTTTGAATTTTAAAATTAAAATGTAATTTTCAGATGCAAATTTTGTCTTAACTGATATAAAAATCCATATTTTTTTTTGATTTTGCATTTTTAAGTAAATCACGACACTATTTTATATTTTGGAACCAGAAATTTTGATTTATAGCCCATTTCATTAATTGATCACCTTTTTAGGAGGAATTTCGACACTCCCATAATTTTTAGCCCTCCCAAAAACTCAAAAAATACCTTCAAATTTCTTAAACAAGCAATTAAATTTTGCTCTTATAATTAATATTTTATATTGAGATTTGTTCTACCACAAATTGGTAAGGCAAGAATTAAATTCGATTTTAATGGTTAAATGTTAAAAATACATAAGACCGAAAAATTCGCATTTTTTTAAATTTCAAGTTCTTTCGGCACTCGGCCTTGAACGAAAATTTTTATTCATCTTTAGACCTCAACCGTATAAAGCATACAAAACTACCCAATTTTATCCAAAGTAAATGTCAACCGACCATAATAATTGTATTGCAACAAATGTGATTATTTTTATTACACTAATGGTTTTATTTTGGTGTCGGTAATTTGTGACATCGTTTTGTAGAGTTTCTAGAGATTTCAAGGAAATTGGGCCAAATGAATACAACATTCGGTGTAATCAGAAAAAAAATGCAATTTAACTGTTGAAAAATTCAATATGGCGTCCATTTTTAATATCTTTGTAAAAAACATATTTACATGAGTCTTTACGAATCGAATAACTTTTATCCGAAACATTTTTTGTAACTATTGTAGTTATCGAAATGATCGACTTTTTAAAAAATTGACTTTTTTGATTTTTTTCGTTTATCTTCGGAATGGCACGGAATTTTTAATTTTTTTAAACAGCATCTGAATAAGTATCAAAAACTGTAAAACATTGTCCATTTAACCGAATCTGTAACTTTATTAATAAGAAAGATACCCATGTAATGTAACTCAAATGGGGACACACTGTATAATAAATTATTCTTATTTTTCATTTTTTCACCTCTTTTACATAAAATTTAAGTGACCCAATACAAAAATGAACATTAATACAATAGAAAATCTGGCATTTAAAAAATTAGAGCTTATAGGCATTATCAAATTTTTGTAAAATATCTTGCTTTCTGAAAATAGTGCTAAAATGCAGTCATAGCTTAGAAAATAATATATTCTTAATATTTTTTTAAAGTGTCTTGAGTAGAAAAGTAAAAACATTTATTGATTGTTTTGTAGAAGTTTAGAAGTCAAGAAGTAAAAAAGTGTAGTTTCATACACAATCACTGTTTGTACTGTATTTATCTAAATTTATTGGCCTTAGTTTTGCAAAATTGAAAATATAAAAATATAAATGTTATAAAAATGTAATTGTAGATACATATTAAACAAACATTGTACATGAAAGTAAAATTCTTAAGTTAGTTTCGTGTATTTTTTTTATTTTCAATTCAAAACTCTTTAAAAAACTCTTTAAATAAATTTATGAAAAATAAAAAGGTCGATTTTTTCAATACTTGAGTCTATTCTTAAAGAAAACAAACGATTTCTCAACCGTTTATTTTTCAAACATATCAAATCTTTAAAGCAAACATTAAATCTTTTATTATTTTCCCAGGCATTTCAAAATATTGCGTGTTGTTTAGGGTCAAGTGCTATTTGGTAAATATAACTATTTTTTCTATTGAAGCATACCGCATAAGTAATCAGGAAAAAAAATTAAATACTCTAATCAAAATTACTTAACCCAAATAAGATTATTTTGTTTATAATTATACGAAACTGTCAATTTTCTTTTAAAAAGTCAGTAAACTTTTGTAGACTCAATTCCATGCAAGCTTTCGTTTTTTTGTGATAAATGATAAAACAATGATTTTCTGATTGGTTTTTTTGGAATGACATGCCAAGAGGCACCAAATATGGCACCGAAGTTATTTTAATTAATGATAATTCTGCAACAAATAACATTATTTTGTAAAAACTGTCAATATTTGAAAATATATTTTGACAATCTTCATCAAAATGAAGTAGGGTGACTATACTTTTGTAGTAAAAATAACAATACACTCCACAACTTGTGTATTTTTAGGAGTTACCAAATTGCCATTTCTTCTTTGGTTTTTTAAATATTTTCCGGTACTCTTTCAAGGGCTCCTGACATTATATTGACAGCTTATGCTCTTGTTTTGCGTCACCCTGTATAATCAGATTCTAGAAAATATAAATGACAGAATGCTTCATTTTTTTGAAAAATATTTAATAATTTTTTTTGGTTTTGGATATATTTTTAAAAAAGCAAAATAAGTTCTAGTCTATTAAGCAAAGTAAAGTCATTAATAAAAATTTTTAAATAATCTGTCATTAAAATGGTGATGTGGGTGTAATTTTTTAAATTAAAAAATTGTAGCTTTCAATAAATATGTTTTGAGTTATAAGCGTGCCATATATTTTTAGTCATGGTGTGTTTTTAGCTTTTGAGCTCGAGTCGGTAGATCCTGCGTTATGTATATGTTCATCTCGTTGCATGGCTGTGTGACTCAATATCAAGCTATAATTAGTTCAAACCATTTTGAATAAGCCAAATTACCTTCGAGCTTCATTACAAGTTAAAGTTACGCTGATTTCACCCACACATATGACCGAATAAAAATAATAAATAACATACATTTTATGATTGGCATCGGTGAATTGAAGCCAATTTGGCGATTCCAATTATTCATACAATCAAATTTATTGCGGAAGTGCTCTTAACCTTCAATGGAAGCTATTTGTAAATAGTTATTGATGATAAACATACATCAAATTTAAAAATAATCACAATTTTTGATTTTTACAAAATCTGTTTGGAAATAAAATGGACAAAACCAAATTTTTCAATATTTATATAAAACTTTTATGTCATTTATTTTTTTTTTTCGCTTGACAGGCTTTCACAAGTCTTTTTTATGTTCCTTGATTCTATGGTCATGTTCGTGCATTTCCGAAGTAAATCGGTTACAATCGGGTATACTTTGCATTTGCAAGGATTAGAATGGCGGAGTAGAAATGCAATTTAGGCAACCCAATATACAATATTGTATTGTGTATTGTATGTAAATAAATGTCAAATTTTAAAATTTTTTTTATATTATTATTTTAAAAATTTCAACGTTTGAAGAAGAAATAGCAAGTTTTATTCGGAGTAAAAGAACTCTTTGTGGCTCGCATGTATTTCGTAAATTTAAAAAACTACTATTTTATCAATAAATAAAAGTTTCCGAAATAACTAAGAAAACATACTTTTTTTGTATGTGCTTGCCCTTTCACTTGAGCTTTTCGGGTAAGGTTAGTAAAAAAAGATTTTTGATGTTAATTATATTATTTTTTATTAAATCAAAGTTTTTACTTTTAGTAAAACAATGAATTCATATAAATAGAATTGGAGGCAACTTAATCTTGGCAGGTGTTTTAAGTTGTACGTTAAAAACAAATATAATTGAAATTACGGGATATAATATAACTATAAAAATAGAAAGATTATAAAAATAAAACGTAAATTATGTAATGTCTACCTGAAATTTTAATAAATAATACAAATAAAATAAAACGAATTTCGGTGTTTAGAAATTTTTATTAGCATTTTTAGCAACTTTACAAAGGACTTATAATATTTTTATTTTCTAAACCTAGCATTCTGGTTTAAAAAATATATAAAAAGACACGATCGGAAGTCAACTAAACATATAGCTCACATTTTTAAGTATATAAATTTACCTGTTGCTGTATTTTGGGTAAAAAAAGGTCTTTTTTTCATATCTTTACTAAAATATTGTGGGTACATCTAATCTTTATATTTACACAACATTGTGTTCACTAAATATTGCCGATATACAGGGTCCGCCAAAAAACGGAAACACCTATATATTTTTTGAACCGTAATGAAACAAGCTACTATTTAAACATAATTTTGAATATACAGGGTGTTCGCTTTATTGGTGTACGGCACCTAACTTTCGTTTTTTAAATGCAACACCCTGTATATTTTTGGATTCTACGATTAAGTTTAGTAAACTCTTGTAAAAATCATTTTTTTATAAAACTCGTTGTTGATAAGTTACAAGCAATTCTTTATTGTGAAGTTCGGCCTTAATGGATTATGTATTATTAACATTTTATTGTAAATATCAAAGAACTCTAACAAAAGCGTATCCTATTTTAAACGTCAAGTCAATTATAAAATTAAAATCAATTCGATATTTTGTAAGATTCGATAAGCAAGTTTAACGCAGAACTTTTCCAAAAATACTTTTTCGAAAATCCGAGTAGTTATTTTACATAAAATGAATCAACTATGCGAATATGAGATACATTATTAATGATTATTGGAATTGGTGATAAGAGAAGATCATTTAGAGATGCAAGAGATGTATTTAACGGTATGTTTGCCGATCGCAATCCAATAAGTGTCGGCACTGTCAAAAAAACCCTAGACCGTTTCGTCACTCTTCATTCCATCAAGAATAAGGTTGGGGTCGCCCAAAAACTGCCACCTCCCTAGAAAAAAGGCAAGAAATAATGGAACAAATAGTGGAGACTCCTAAAATTAGTACCTCCCAATTAGCATTGAATCATGATGTGAGTATAACGTCCATTCGTAGAGTTTTAAGAAAAGAAACAGCACACCCTTATAAGGTCCAATTAATTCACGAACTGACAGAAGACGATCCTGATAAGAGAATGGAATTTTGCGAAATTCTTCAAAACCAAATTACTAATAATCCTGCCATGTTAAGAAACATTTTATTTTCTGATGAGGCCACATTCTCTTTAAATGGGTCAGTAAACAGACATAATTTAAGATATTGGTCAACAGAAAATCCACATTGGTGTGAAGAACTTCATACCCAATATCCTAAAAAACTCAACGTTTGGCTAGGCGTTATTGGCAATATAAAAGTGGGACCATTTTTATCAACGGAATATTAACATCTCAACGTTACTTAGAGTTACTTCAAAATGAAATAATACCTCACCTCCGTAATATCTTCAATGAGGTGGAATGGAATAATATTTGGTTCCAGCAGGATGGAGCCCCGCCACATTATGGTGCAGAAGTTCGAACATACCTAGATAGAACTTTTCCGCAAAGGTGGATTGGAAGAAGAGGATCAATTAATGGCCACCGAGATCACCGGATCTACAAATATTAGATTTCTCAATTTGGGGACATCTAAAATCAAAAGTTTATGTTAACAGGCCACAAAATCTTGAAGATTTAAGGAGCAAAATAAGTGAAGAAGTTCAGAATATTACGGAAGAACATTTGGAAAACTGTTTGAGGGCATTTATGGATAGGTTGGGGCATTGTCAAGCTGTACAGGGCTTGCAATTTGAACATTTGCTATAATTGTTTTAAACGAATATTAAAAAAATCGCGAACGTTCACCTAATTTTTATTTTCATTAAATGATTTTTAATTTCGTTGTTATTTCTTTTGTTTCTTTGTTTTAGAATTGTTCTTTAATTATTGTTTGTAAAATTTGCTAGAAATAAAAGTTTTGTTGGAAATTGTTTTAAGTTCAAGAATTTCAATAAGTAGCAACAACTCGGCAGCAACGAGTTTTATAAAAAAAATATTTTTACAAAAGTTTACTAAAATTAATCGTAGAATCCAAAAATATACCGTACACTAATAAAGCGAACACCCTGTATATTCAAAATTATGTTTAATAGGCAGATTCTGGTCAAAATTAAAGGCCTTTAATTAAAAACAAATAAGGTAACCATGGATATTGTCTATTACAACCCATATAACAAATTTAAATTTAAATTTAAAGGCCTTTAAACTTTAATGATTTGACCAGAATTTGGGTATAAATGGTAGCTTGTTTAAATTAAATAAACTTTTGTTTAAACTTTTTTTTTAAATTCATTACGGTTCAAAAAATATTTAGGTGTTTCCGTTTTTTTGGCGGACCCTGTATATAAATTTAATATTTGCACAATATTGTAAAAATATGTTAACGCAATATGAAAAGAACCATATTGTCTAAATGTCGCTGGAATGTTGTGCTCACAATATTGTATTTTGGGTAAAGAAGTCTATTCGAAAAATCGCATGATTCGATGACGTCTCTTCTAAAAGAATATCTCAAAAATTTTAATTAAAAATATTTTTTCTTTATTCCTTATAAATTAAAACGATCTTTCAGCTTAAACAATGAGAAAAACTTGATATATACAACACGCTTTACAAAGCATGAAATTATCATTTTATAAAAATTGTAACTAATAATTTATGACTAACACCAGCTTTGAATTTAAAATTTTATTTTAAATTTTAGCATGGATTTAAATATATAATTATTTTCGCTTTTAAATAGAACTTTGATTACTTTTCAGGTGTTTGGTCACCTGGCCAAAAACGACACTTTGATCGAGAAGAACTACATCGGGAAATTTCGCAAGACTCATCACAAGATAAATCTGATGAAACGATACCACCTGTGTGGACACCACGTAGTGCTGGATCAAGTCCCACAAGCGAACGAAAAGAATTTCGACCCGTCAATTTCGAATCACCAACATTAGGACGAAAAGAACGAACTAAATCGGATGTAGGCATTTTTTTATTATACAGGGTGTCCCGTTCGTGGTTTACCAAACGTCAAGGTTAGAAAGAAGAGCAAATTTTATCAAGAAAAAACCAAAAAAGTAGGGGTCTATCTTTTATGATTTGAAAGTTACATGGGGTTGAATTTGGCATCGCCCGTTTTTGCCAGAAATCAGTAAATGATCAATAGCTGCTTAATAATCAATTTTTATAAGCAAAAGTTAAATTTTGATGGCTTTTGAAACAATTGTATTATTAAATAATAACAAAATTGAAGGCGCACCTCAATTGTAACTAACTATGCTTAGAATCAATTCTCATAGGAGTAAGTTTAGAAGGCTCTAGTGAGTGCATAAAAAGAGTTACGGTTTCAAAAATGTTCATAATTTCTAGAGAATTTAACGAAGTTTTAGAAAATTAAAAAAAAACACGCCCTTAATATGTCATATCTTGGAGAAAATATTCAAAAACTGCTAAAAAAAACAATTTTTTCTGAATATTTTTTTCTTTTAGATTTATTTTAATACTTGATAAACGATCTGTGTTTTATCATTGTTACCAATGGAAAGAGGATACTTTCAGCTTTAAAATTATATTTTTTTTTATTTTTTTACTAAGCTATTAATCATTTACTGATTTCTGGCAAAAAACGGGCGATGCCAAATTCAAACCCCTGTAACTTTCAAACCATAAAAGATAGATCCCTACTTTTTTGGTTTTTCTCGATAAAATTTGGTCTACTTTCTAACCTTGACGTTTGATGAACCACGAACGCGGCACCCTGTATAGGGTGTCTCAAAACTAGCACATAATATTTTTAACTAAGTTATTAACCAAAGAAAATACTGAGAAATTTGGCAACATCTAATAATACTTACACAAGTTCAAAACAGCTTTTCAAATCTTTCCACTTTTAACAAATTAATTTAAAAATTTCCCATTTCTTAATGAATTTGAAGTTTTATTGATTATTTCAATTGAATTTGTATTTGCCTCTACAAAAATTGCTTTTATTTGTGATAAGTTTTTTTTTCATAGAAAACGAGCGCCAGTGTAGGGACACCTTGAATATTTATTTATTATAATTTTTTTTTAAATTTATGTTAATATGGTGATTATTTAATTTTATAGGGATCAAGTAGTAATCAAGATGTTCCTTGGAAAAGAAAATCAGAAAATTTTGATGAAAAAACATTAACCTCAAGTCATTCCGCTCCAGGACCTGGTTTATTAGATTTTTCAAGGCTTCCAAGAGCACAAAACCCAACGATAACACTTTTACAAAAAGCGAGAGGTAAATATATACACAAAAATGCCAATTTTTCTTAATTTATTTTTAACATGAAATAGATTAGGAGTTGAAGGTAAAAAATTTTGTATCGCCTAATTTTCTATACTTCAAATTAACCCAGATATGTCTTAAACTTTTTTTCAATTTTTTTCTCATTTTTGAGCTGGCGTAAATGTACAAACACAAACAAAGCAGGTTACGCGCTTTCAGATTACCGGCGCCGATTACACGCGCATGGCGCATGCCTGAGTCAGTCCGCTATGGACATAGCATGGCGCGGACTGACTCAGGCATGCACGTGTTATCGGCACCGGTAACCTGAAAGCGGGCAAAAGCTTTGTTTGTGTTTGTACACTAAGCGAACAATAAATTTTCTAGTAGAGACCTGTACATAGGCTTATCTGGGGTTAGGAAAGAAACATAATCATTATTACGATTAAAATTCATATTTATTTTAAAATTTTGTATAATAATCGTCCTTATTTTTTTAGAAGGCCAAATACCAAAACCCACATCTTGTGTCGAAAATTCCTTAAGATCGAACGGTCCAACGGCATTTTCGAATACAGGTATTTATTTTATAAAAGAATTACTTCAATAAAAAACATCAATTTATAACCGTTTTTATTTTTATTGAACAAATTAAAAATTTTAGAACTGCATTCAGCTTATAATCTAGGCCCGTAATTGTTATTATTCGTCGTTTTAAGACTAATTTAAGACTGCCTTATTATTTAAATAATTTGTTTTTTAATATTATAATGTACAATTTAGTGTAACTATTGTATTTTAGCTCCCAATACTCGACCTGAATCATTTAGTGATTCGGATGGAGAGAGATCGAAAATAATCACTCATATTGTTTCTTCTAAAAAAATTGACGGCATTGGTCCTACTACTAAGGATGGAATGCCACTTCATTTAAGATCTGTAAGTAAAATTATTTTTATGTTAAAAAATTTAAACAGGCATTATTTTAAAAAAGAATATTCTTAATTTTAAAATAGATGAACACATCTACCACTTTATGGGTCGATTCAGTGCAATTATTAATTTTCACAGCTACTTTTTATACAGGGTGTTCCGTAAGTAATGCATAATAAAAAAAGGGGTGGTTCAGGACACCAAAACAAGCAACTTTTGTTAATAAACCCATATCCGGAAATTAACCATTAAGTCACTAGGTTGAGACAAAATTTTTTAAATTTAATTTACAAAAATAAATTTATTTTCTTTTTTTTTGTAAATAAAAGTTTACGATTTATTGTCATGTCTTTACAATGGACCGTGCACAACAGATTTTTAAAAAAACACGAAACAAATTTGGAGTGAACAACTTTAAATACCATAGTAGTAAATCAACATCGGTTTATTCTGTTGTGCTATTCTAAGAACAATTACGTTTGTTATTAAAGTTATTTACTTTCGAAAATGGTGAATTTTTCCAATACGGAATTAGCTGATATGCATCTCATTTATGGGGAAGCTCTTTGTAACTCTTTGAGAGCTGTACCAGCAAAGATTTCCTCAACGTCGTCAACCGCATTATTCTATCTTTGCTAGGATTCATAATCGTATTCGAGAAACTGGATCTGTCGAACTTCGTAGAGCTGTTGGTCGTCCACGTTCAATTCGCACTATCCAATTTGAGGAAGAAGTGCTCAACCGTATAGAGGAAGAACTAAGCACAAGTATTCGTGCCATTGCACATAAATGGGAGCAAGGCAAAAAACTGTTTGAAGAGTTCTCCATGAACAGTTGCTACACCCTTATTCAATTCAACGTGTTCAATCGTTGAGTCCAGCAGATTATCCATCTCGAGTAAATTTTTCCCGCTGGTGGTTACAACAGCATTTGGTTCAACCTAATTTTGGCAGTTTCGTGTTATTTACGGATGAAGCATGCTTCACGAGAGACGACTTTTATAATAGCCGAAATAGTCATATTTGGGATGATGAAAATCCTCATGTTGTATCCCGTCGGCGAAATCAACACCAATTTTCTATTAATATTTGGGCTGGAATTTTGGGAGACAATTTAATTGGTCCATACCTACTACACCACGTTTGAATGGTGTAATGTATCGCCATTTCTTGGAGGAAGTTTTACCTGAGCTCTTGGAGGAAGTGCCGCTTATTATTAGACAAGGTATGTGGTTTCAACACGATGGGTGTCCTCCTCATTTTTCTTTAAATGTACGCCAATTTCTGGATGAAGTTTTTCCCAACCGTTGGATTGGTCGTGGCGGACCTGTTAATTGGCCTGCACGTTCCCCTGATCTCACAAACTTAGATTTTTTTCCTTTGGGGATATTTGAAAAGTCTGGTGTACGAGACGCCTGTTACTACTAAAGAAGAACTTCTCGCAAGACTTATGGCTGCTTGTACTATTGTCCAAGACATCCCTGGGATATTCCAGAGGGTTCGAACATCTATGAACCAGCGTGCAACCTTGTGCATTGAACAAAATGGCCGAAATTTCGAACAATTTTTGTAAATTTTATTAAATAATCAACTTAATTACCTTAAATCTTTTTTATTTACCCTGGCTTAATGGTTAATTTCCGAATATGGGTTTATTAACAAAAGTTGCTTGTTTTGGTGTCCTGAACAACCCCTTTTATTATTATCCATTACTTACGGAACACCCTGTATATTTCCTGTAAGAGCTTTGCACAGGATTTCAACATAATTTACGTTTGTGCATTTATTTTTAGGAAATTCGGGATGCAAATATGTCTCAATGGTACAAAAACATGTACGATACTATTCATAAGCAGAAACCAACTAGATATGATGATGGTGAGTATTTAAGTTTTATAATAAAGAAAATCTTATTAAAATAAAAACTGTTCTCAAAATTTTTTACAGAAGAATATGTGACAGTTCGCTACAAACAGCGAAGAGGTATTTTTTAAGTTTATTATTGGTGTGGGCTTTTTTGCTTTATGTACAGGTTGTTATAAATGGTTATGCCTGAAATTTACAAGTTTTTTCTGCAAATTACTTTATATTTTAAATACACAGTTTCAGTTTACAAAGGGAACATTTTAAAGATTAACTTTAAATACTAATGATAAAAAATACAGGGTGTTTCATAATATATGGGACAAAATTGGTAGAGGACATCAAAATAATGAAAAAAGTTCCTATAACCATGTGTCCGATTTCGATTCCTATGTGTAAAATCACAACAAAGCAGGTTACCCGCTTTCAGGTTATCGGCGCCAATTTAACGCGCATGCCTGAGTCAGTCCGCTAATACCTGCTTTGTTTGTGTTTTTACCCATACACGCTTTTTGTATATCCATAGCATGGCGCGGACTGACTCAGGCATGCGCGTGTAATCGGCGCCGGTAATCTGAAAGCGGGCCTTGATTTTTTCCTAACTTTTTGCTCTGTTTTAAGTGGTACTTTAGGAGATCTTTGGTGTTAAAAACAGTGGAAATTTTTTAAGCAATACGTTTTTATTTTGTCCCACATATCATGAAACACCCAGTATTTACAAAATTGTCTTACAATAATAATCTGAAGAATGAAAGTATGTAAATTTAAGGAACAACCTTTCATTGCACCCTGTATACTTACTTCAATCTTAAAAAAATGCCGTTAACTTTAAACATAAAACAAATCTTAAAATTAATTAGTAAATTTTATAATTTAAAATATATTCGATCGAATTATTCGCTTCTGTATCCAAAAAATAGGAAAAATAACTGATCAGCTGTTTTCCACAAATAGCTTTATCGGTCTGAGAAAGTTTTGAGAAATCAACGAAAAAGTGTTTAAGATTTAATTTACAATGGTTTTAAAATTAAAAAATATCAATAATAAAGTATTATGTGATGCTAACGAGTGCTAATAAGCACGAAACGCAGCGAACATCACTCTTCGCTTGGAATGGTTGCTTGGAGCACCTTCACCACTTTAACAAAGGCAGACCTAAAGAATCCCCTCCTCATTCGTTTATTTATTATTAAATAACGGTTTGCATCTTTGATTGCATTTCTATCAATGCCTAAACTTTACTTTAATTGCTACTATTTTTGAAAGCGGAACTTTAATATACATGTTTTTTGTAAACATATGAGTTACTAAAATTTGTAAAGATAAAAAAAAGTGGTCTATCTGTTTATCTATTTGAGATAAACAGATAGCCCAAAATAAAATATTTTAATCTATTTTAAGCATTGATGTAACTGCTATATTAATTATTAATTTTAAATAATATAATGATAAGAAATGAACTTATTGACCGAATTATCTTTTGCTGCTTTAAACAGTTTGTCTGCATCATGCGTTTGCATAGATAGGACTAAAGTGTGCATTAAAATATGTTTTTAGCTGGAAAATATCCTTATACCACCGGATATTTATCGGAACCTGAAGTAGCAACATATGACAGTGATGCTGCCTTAAATGACAATAAATATTCTACCTTAGATCGTCGGCGACCTGTAACCACTAAGCAAATAACTCGAACATCTTCCACATTACCAAGAACTGATACTACTATCATTAGGTAGGTAAATACCAATTATGTATTTGAAATAATTTTGACCATATTTTGTTGTTCTTAATGAGTTAAAAAAACGTTTTTTAATTTTAAAAGTATCAAAAATTTTTGGCCTTCAAAGTGGTAGATGGTTTTATACCAAGCTCTTCAAAAACTCCTAGTTTTTTTTTTCATTTTTTCAATTGTTTAATTTGGATTATTTTAGTTATACTCCAGAAACCCTTCGCAGTTCCGACTCCAATAAAACCCCACCTGGAAAAATTGAAAATTATAAACCAGGACAATCATCTATATCCGATAATGATGCTAAAAAGGTAATTATTAGACTTACTGAAATTTATAATGTAGACGCTTCTTGTTCATTTTTATGTTTTTCATTTTTTAGTGGTGGGACGAGGTCATGGAAATATTTGATGGGGTACGATTTTTTTAATCAGTTTAAGTTTTTATGAATTGGTAATTCTAAATTTGTTTGAAATTGTGTTTTATTAATATTATTTTTTTGCATTATTTTTTTTTCTTTGAGTCGATTTGAATTTAAAAAAAAAACTTCGGTTTTGTAGTATTTTTTTAACATTTTTTTTGCAATGTCACTTTGCTTCAACAAATATGCTTATTAATGTAGGTTGGGTTTTACATGAATATAGTGCACCGTTTTTTTATTGAATAAGAAATTAAATATAACCATCTTATACAGGGCGTCCCCAAATTGGCGCATAAACTCTCTGTTGGATTTGAAGAGTCTTAGTTTTTTATTGTACCTAAAATATTTAAAAAAATCAATTAGCATATTGTTTTAATTATTAGCTCAAAAATGGTCAATTTGGAAAAATCAAATAACACCTTTTGTTTTTTAATTTTTTACCAAAAATTTTATCAAAATCAGATTTAATAACACATTTCATCTTAAAAATAGAAGGAACTAACCACATACCATCTTATTCGTGTTTTAAGTGTTCATCAGAAAATTATAGTAACCTCAAGTATTTCCAAAAAAAATGTTTTAACTTAAATAAGAAAACCCATGAAAATTTTAGTCAAATTTTAACTTCTAATTTATTTTCTTATTCCCCTTTTACTTGAGTGTAAGAGATTATATTGACCTTTTCATGCTTTTACAAAAAAACGCACAAATTGACTGATTTTCCCATTGTATTTCTGTCATACATCTATAATAGTGGACTCAGAGATAAATTTTGAAATCGTAGCTCTTTTTCTTCACTTAGTAAGTTACGTCTATGAAAAGTAGTCTGGACTACTTTCCATAGTTTCACAAATAGAATGTACACGTTATTCGCGATTTTGGAATTACATACGCACTCTGGATTTAGCGTTTTAAACTAAATAGGTGAGTGCTTGCGATGTTTGAAATAGAGACTGTACGTTTCTGAAATGTTTCATACATATTTCTATTTTGTTACCAAGAAACCATCTAACATGCAAATTTTCGTTTCAAGCCTTCTATGTTTTCTATTGTTATACATAGACCGGAAAACCTGTCATTTTTTTGTGTATCACTGGCGGCCATTTTAAAGTTGACCTGTGTTTTTCTTTATTTTACAAATTACCAGATACAACATACAACTAATGCAATGGACTACGATAATATCGGTTATTACTTAATTGAATGGTAAAAGTTATATGTCCAAAGTTAGCTCATTAGCAGATAAAATTTTCAAATAAAATCACCTATTTTAAGGTTATGTCAAACGTGTCCGGTCTACGTATAACAATAGAAAACATAGAAGTCGTTGTTTCAAGCAAACAGTTGGCTAGAAATGTTTCAGCAATGTTTCCATTATGTTTCCGTCTAAAGTATTCATATGGATTTCACGCAAACGTTTCTGCGATAATACCAAGCTATGTTCTATTTTCGCAGTTGCTCTGTAACGATTGATGCCCATGCGCAACAGAGTAAAAACATTTTATCCTTTGGCTTAGCGTTAGTAACAGTTATTTGCCAGGTATGCAACAAATCATGTGCAATAACGTTTACAAGTGCTGTATCAAAAACGAGCATTTGCACGTTTCAGAAATGTATCATCAACATTTCTGATTGTTTCACGACATGTGGAAATGTTTATGAAATGTAACGGAAACGTAAAATTGTTTGCTGGGCAGTTAGCGAAGGAAAAAAGCTACAGTTTCAATTTTTTGCCTGATTTGTTGTAAGTACGAAGAACTTTCAGAAAACTATTGTGCTAAAATTTCGACCGCAGGTTTCGGTCGTTCGCATCCGAAGTACCAGTAAAAAAAGCATATTACCATACTAATTTTTAATTGTTTTTCATGTACAGGGTGTTTGGAAAAGGAGGAAAAACTTTCACTAAATTTTTACTATTAGGAATGATGATTTGATTTTTTTTCTTATTTAGATTCGATGTAACTTAAAACGTAACGAAAAGTTGTGATGATTTTAAGAATTTTACTTGGAGCTTTTCTATCATTTTTTAAACACCCTATATTTTGATACACATTCAGGTTTTACTAACATTTGTCATTGGTGATTGCTTTAGTGGCCGGATAATCATTTGATATCGCATAGCTACTCCTGCTTTCTTAGGAACCCCGCCAAAAATGTAAGGGCCAATTTTAATTAAAATTTTTTAGAATTTTAGTTAAGTCGATAGTCGACAAATTTGAGCGCTTGATTTTGAAATTCTCTTGATATTTGCGGTTTTGGTCATAACTTATTTTCCAGAGGAGCTTTTTGAAAATGTCTTTTTATGGTACATAGATGACTCTTGTGGCTACCAATTTCTTCTTTTTTTGTTTTAGTAAGTCAAACGAATTACTCATACGGCAGTAGCAAAATAGGCTCTTTACAAAATACGTTCTCTTAGCGGCGATCTCCACACAGATAAAAAAATAATTAAAATAATATTTTTTTCCAACGTTAGGAATAAATTAAGGTATATACGAAGAGTTTCCCATTTCGTTTTTTGTTTTAAGTATATTTTTAAACTTTTTAGAGCATCCCAAAAATTAAGTAAAATTTTAAGAAGTTTTTGGGATGCTGTAAAAAGTTTAAAAATAAACCTAAAACAAAAAACGAAATGGGAAACTCTGCGTTTATAACTTAACTTATTGCTAGCGTTGGAAAAAAAAATATTATTTTTTTAGTTTTTTATATGTGTGGAGAACGCCGTTAAGCGAACGTATTTTGTAAAAAGTCCATTTTACTGCTGCCCTATGATTATTTGGTTTGACTTACAAAAACAAAAATGTACAAATCAGTAGCCACAGAACTCTTCTGTGTACCAAAAAAAGAAATTTTAAAAAATCTTCAAAGAAAAAAAAAATATGAGCAAAATTGCAAACATCAAGCGAATTTCAAAATCAAGTGCTTACATTTGCCAACTATCCTCCTAATATAATTACTTTTATTTCATTATTTTTATAGTTCTTACTATTTTGATTAGTTTTAATGCACCTAACTTTTGAAAGTATTGCATGAATTCTATAATGAATTTTTGTTCACAGCCTTTGGAACAACATAGAAGATCACCTCAAACTAAAGGATATTTAAGCCAGTAAGTAATAAAATAAACCAAAAATAAATATATTCTTATAATGTATTTGTTGATAGAGCTTTAAAAGAATCAGGTTATGAAAGCGATTCAACGCTTGTATTTAGAAGAAAAGATGAAACTACTCAACAACTAAGTCCTCAAGAACAACGCGAGGTTTATAAAATCATTCAAAAAGGTGGTGAAGTACCCTTACATGGATTACGAAAGTTAGCCCCAGAACGACCTAAAGGTATTTATAATAAATGTATGACATTACTAAAAATTTAAAATGGTGTTGGTTTTTTCGTAAAAAGCTTTTCTTGGATCTGATTTGACTAATTTCTAACAGGTTGCGGTTTAAATCTTAATCAGAAGCATGATTCTTGGTAAATAAAAAACTATTCTTTATATCACCAGTTTTCAGAACACAACTTAAGGCCAAATCACATTTATGGAGCACCAGTAAATATTTGTGAATTGTAGTGAAGTTTCTTTTTTTCCACAGAAATTATGGAGGTGGAATATTTTCCAATATCTCAGACTTTAAATCGGATTAGAGTACATAAAAGTAATAAAGTAAAAAATGTTCGTCCCATAAGTGGCGTTAGTAAACGAGCTTTAAATTCACCCAACCAATGGGATTCGGTTAATACCACTAAATTGGCGAATGTAAAAAAATCTGGTGTACAACCAAAAATTTTACCTGCTACTCGAGCACCTGTTTTGGGTTTATCCAGACTTTGTAAAAGTTACAGTCCTTTAAACTCCTCTAATTGTTCATTAAATCAACCTCCTAATCCTCCAAAACGCAAATCTTCTCGTAATAATTCTACTCTTCGGCTTATTTCTAATATGCATTTAAAACCAGATAAGCATGGTAAAAGACATGAAACCTGTTTTACTTCTACAACAAATGTAAAGAAAATTGGTGAGAAAATTGCTACAAAAATGAGTCCAATGACATTACGCAAAATTGATTTGGGATCAAAAGCTACAACGTTGAAATCACAACATAGTTGTAGATCAACGTCGCCTAGTGTTCCGAAATTGACTGAAAAATCTAAAAAAACTACTAAGGTTTCTTCGGTTGATAAAAGTAATTTATCTAAAAGTTGTTCTTCAATAACCAAAGTAGGAAGTAATTCAAAACTTTCTCAAAAAACAAGTAAATACCAAAGAGATAAAGTTGGATCTCCAATTCCCTCAATAATTTCAGAAAAAACAAGAAGTTCGATTGCTTCTTCCATGGATTCTTTAAGGAGTACAACAAAAAGTCCTACAATAACCAAACCTGTTAAAAATCTTAAAATAAAAAAATCTAAAAAAGATCAAATTAATGTGGAAATTTTAAATAAATGTAATAAATCTAAGACGACTAAGAAGAATTTGAAATTGAAGGCACCTGAAAAGAATGATACATTTTTCCAAAGTTTGTTATTAAAAGAAAATACTACAAAATCTCGCGAAGATGTAAGCAAAAAACTAGTGGCTAAAAAGGAGGTAAAACCTGATAAATCTATAAATGCCATTACGTTTTATTTAAATCAAACAAAACCAGTTACATCTTCAAGGTTTAAACAAATTGATCGGTTTTGTAGAAGTAGATCGAGCAGTCCTAAAAGTATTATATGGAATTGCGATAAATCCGAGAGAAGTATGAGCTTACCACCAAGAATTGTTATTAATCAAGGGTTGGATAGCAATAATAATACCAAACGTATATTTTTTTCCGAAACCAATAGACCAGTTTCACCAATATTTACTGCATTAAAACCAACGACCATAAAAATCTCACCATCGCCTTCTTACAGAAAGATAAGACATGTTCGTAAAGAAAATTCGTTGGATCTTGGTCCAGAATTGGAATCTAAGGAGTTTTTTCCAAAAATTAATTATAGTAGATTTAAGGAGTTAAATAACTTTTATCGTGATTTAGAAAAATTGGAGAAACTTGAAAAAACAGCTTTATCAAAAGAGCTACTTCCACGTCGTAAATGTGAAGACCAAATAATTGATTACGATCGTTGGCAAGAAATAAGAACTAGAGAAAGAGCAGAAAAAGAGTTCAAATACTTGTATGATCGATTAAAATTTTTTCAAAAAGAAAAAGATTTTTTGTTTAAACCCAAAGAAGTACATAAATGGAGATGTGAGGTGGAACGCGGGTTACAATTCAAAGAAAAATCTGTAGAAAACATCAAGGAGAAATTCGAAAATTTACATGATGAAAATGAAAGAGGTTTAAATGAAAAATTATTTTACGAAAGGGAAGTTTATAAACCGTTATGGCGAGGTAATTCAGTAGTAAATTTGGCGCAATCAATTAACGAAAATAGATCCCAATCTGAAGGAAGAGTAGCGAATGTTAAAAAAATGTTAGATACCGAAAAATTATTATCACATGGAATTGGAAGCAGGATATGGAGCAGTTTATCTCTAGAGCAAGTGAATATTTTAAAAAATCAATTGAGTGAAATTTATGGAAATGACAGTAAATTCCAAAAAAATAATTATACCATTGATGTTTCTTTAAAAGAACATAAACCACCAAGCAACTTAAAAGTACGCAGAAACTCAGATGTAATTGAAAACAAAAAATTAATCACCGAACAGGAAAAAAAGAAAATATCCTTAAATTTAAGCAAAGAAGTTTTGGAACGTCAACGTGAAAAATTAAAAAATTATAATTTTCCAGAATCTCGCCCTGCAGTTTCTGAATCACCAAGAACTTGTTATTCCCTAGAAATATCTGAGGATGACACTAAAAAATTGAAGGATAATGATTTGTTGGTCATACTCACTGATGATTCTAAAATAAGATCTTACCCTAAAAGCATATCAAGTGAAACTGATAGCACTGAAGGTTCTAATAAAACTGTAATTTTTACTAACAAGGATAAAATATTGGAAAAAGTTGATTATTTTGAACACATTTCTGAAAGAAATCCCTATACTCCAGTAATATATCAACCGCTTGATGATGAAGTTAATGAGGAAGAAGTTATAAAGAAAAAAAATAAATTTCACTCGCGTTCTCATGAAAATTTGAAGGAATTATATGGAGAGGAACATTTAAAGGATTTATCACAATCACCTATATGTAAAAAATTACCAAAAACACGAATATATTATAAAGACCGTAGTGCATCTCCATATTCAGATACTGAAATCATTAAATCATCCTACGATATCAATGAGTTAAAAAGAAAATTTGAAGATTATTTTAGTTTATCCAAAAAATGGAGTAGTAATCCTGAATTAAACAGGGAATACAAGAAGGTTGTTATTCCTGGACAAGGAGTAGGTGATGTGCAGAATTTACGAATGTCATTTGAATACCCCAATAAAGTTGGTCGTGGTCGTAGTAGATACCGTCGTGGTGGTGTAGTATCACCAATACACATGAAACATGATGATCGTTTTATGCCACACATCAACATAATCAGTAAAATCGCTAGTCTTTACCCCAAAAAATCAGATTTAGGTGAAAAAACGCAAAGTTCAGAAGAACTCGCGAGTATTCTTGGAATTCCTTATGGTGAAGTCGAGAAATTACGACAACGCTTCGATTCTCCTACAACAACCTCAATTTTAGGCCAAATGTTTACATCATCCCCCAATATTAATGAATTACGAGATATTGCGCAGTACTTAACTTGCTCCTGGATTGCACATAAATACCCAAAGCAAGAACACAATTCCTTAACATCTAACAAAATCCTTCGCCCCAAATCTACGTCACCCAAACGACCATTAACCCCCATATTAAAACAACAAAAAGAGAATGATTTGACAAAACGTAGCTCTTCGGTTTCAAAATTTGATCAGCCAAAATATCGTTCCTGGTGGCCACCTTCGCCTACTCATGCAAGACCTTCAGTTAAATTTAAAGGTGCTGTATAAAACTGTTTATAATTCGCACAAAAATTTCTACGCACCATTTTTATTTGAAGATTAAGGAATAGTTTTTTATTTTAATAAGAATTAATAAGCCAAAATTAATGATGATGTTCATTTTTTTAACGTTATTACATATAGAACCTGAAAGTCCACCAACGCTACCACACGTTGAAAAGTCACAATCAGATCCCGAACAAGGTAAGATTCAATTTAGAAGTATTCTTTTTTACATATTTATGTACCGATATTAGTAAATGTATACAAATGTTAATAATTTATATTTATAGTATAAATAAAATAGATAGAATAAAAAAAATTCAAGTCTCTACGCTGTTTCGTTCAAAAGATATGAATTTTTATATAAAATATGGCAAAATTCATTTTTAATAACTAAAACTAAGAAGGCGTATTTTTTACCATGGAAAGGCGTATTTTAAAAAATAGTTGGTTAAAATTGGTTAAAGAGTTATTTGGAAAATAAATAATTTTGGTACAAATACGAAAATTGTAATTTTTCCGGAATTTTATGGGGAAGGTAATTTTAAGCTATAAATGGTCCGGTCAATTTAGCCCTAAAAATAGTACTAAAGGTGCAAGGTGTATGAATGTTCGGATCACCATTATAAATGAATTCTGAAAAGTCTCCATCGATCCCGTATCTGGAAAAAATTTTATTCGAGCTCAAAGCTCTTAAAAATGAGTTTTTCGTGTTTTCAGCAAAACGGTAAGTTTTATCATAAAATTAGGTCAAACAAAAATTGTAGATCATATAATTATCTATAAAAAATGACTTAATACTTTTTCTCCTAAGAGCCACCGTTTCTGAGATATAACGATGAAAATGAAAAGGTCTCAAATAAAAAAATTGAATCTCTTCCAAAATATAATCCAAATTGGTCCTCTATTATATTGTACCAGTTTAACAGCTTTAATCAAAAAGGATCAAGGAATACACCCCATTGCTGTTGGAAATACTAGACGAGTTACGAATTCTATGGGTCAAATTTTAAGACCAAATCAATTAGGATATGCTTCAAACACTGAAATGGAAACTGCAATTCGGGCTACCAAATATTATTTAATAGATTCTTCCAGGGTGTCTAACAACTTTAAAATGCAAAATTCCCTGACCTTTCCAGGTATTCCAGACAACTTTTTTTTTAAATTCCAGATTGATGTTTTATCCTCTATGTGATAAATAAAAAAAAAGAATATTTTTGAAATTATTACAAATAATAACACCTTGTTTAATCTGACTAGTTTCAACAAGAAAAAAATTGTTTTTAAGCTAAACATTTGAAAATTTTCAAACTAACCCAACCTAACCTACATGAACACGCCGCGGTTGGCGCATCGGTGATAAAATTATAAGAAAGAAATGAAAAATAATCGAAATATTAAGAAAATTAAATTTCCAGGTTTAAAAAAAATTCACTGACATTTCCTTGATTTTTCCAGAATTTTCAAAATCCATGACAAATCCAGGTTTTCCCTGTTTTCCAGGTCGTTAGACACCCTGCTCCCTGTTCTTCAGACTTGCAGGATCTTCCACCACTTTATTTTTTTAATGCCTTTCATTGTTTTGTTGTAAAAAACTATTAATAACTGCTCATAAATATTAACTTCAGTATTATTTGGTAAATATACAGAAACTACTTTTTGGAAATTATTTTCTTGATTGATCATCTGGTGTTCAGCACAGAGATCCCATTGATCCTGTTTTATTTTGTCTTACGATTCAGGATAGTATTAGTTCTTTAAAGTCGCCAATTAATATATTGTATTTAGATGATGGAACTATAGCAGGTCCTATAAATGTGGTTAAAGAGGATTTAATGACAATTATTCATTTGGTACAGGAAATCAAACATGTCCAAATGTAAAGCTTATATTATTGGTGGAAATAGTAGTCCGGTCAATTTAGCCCTAAAAGTAGTAGTAAACGTGCAAAAATTAGCGCAGAGCTAAAATTGGTATGAATGTTCAGAACACCATTATAAATGAATTCTGAAAAGTCCCCATTGATCCCGTACCTGGAAAAAATTTTATTCAAGCTCAAAGGTCTTAAAAGTGGGTTTCTCGCGTTTTTCAGCAAAACGGTAAGTTTTATCATAAAAGTAGGTCAGACAAAAATTGTAGATCATAAAATTATCTATAAAAAATGACTTAATAATTTTTCTCCTAAGAGCCACCGTTTCTGAGATATATCGATTATAAAAATTGAAAAAGTTGTAATCTTCATAATATGCATAAGTACGCCACGTATACACATGACTGAAGTTGTAATACAAGTAAAAATATTTTTCTATCGGTCAATGTAAGCCATAAATCGTTCTAATCGGCCAACTAGTTCGGTCAAAGTTAATTATTTTCCGATTAATCAAAAATTTCATAGCAATTTCTTCGTCCAAAAGTGAAATTTTCAAATTTTCAACGGTTATTTGGTCATAACTTCTAAACGAATAAAGATATCAAAACGAATCTTTTTTTGGGTGAAAGCCTACACAAAAACCTTTAAGATAAGCCATCATTCGTTAAAATGTATGTAGGGGCGAGGGGATTAAAAAATTGTCAAAATCGCATTTTTTTACAAAATTTTTTGCGCGGTTAAAATTTTTAGTTTTTTTTTTTTTTCGAAATTGAAAAAAGTCAACGCGTCGTGTAATAGTACTTGAAAATCTCATTCCAACGCATATTTTAGTTAGACGATAGGATGTGTCGTTACTTTTCAGCGAGTATTTTGGTCACTGGGGGTTGAAAAAACACAATTTTGAGTTTAATAGGTCGGTGTGAGGTGAAATGAAAAGACAGAGATTTCAAAATCTCAAACCGACCTCGTTCGATCAATTCTCTTGCAGGTCACGTGTAGCGATTTTTCATTTTTTGTCCCATTTTGGCCCCATTTCCTTTACCAATTTTCTCTACGCGGCATTTTTTATCGATATTTTTCTACGCTTTTGGAAAAAAAATCCCGACGCCGGTGAACGCACCGGATAAAACCAATTATTTTTCTGAGTATTAACGGTACTTTTAGCCACAATATAAGCCACGTTTCGTTAAAATCGGTCCAGTCGTTTGGTAGGTACGATTTTTTTAAATTTCGTTAAAAAATGTCCAAAATTGTACCCCGATTTTCAAACGTCGGAATATGAGATACAAACAAAAATTTCGAAAAAGTGCTCCACTATGGGTACGTAAGTTTGTTTCCTCTTTACGAAAATGCCATTCGCTATTTTTTTCCCTCTGGCTACAGTCTAAAGCGAAGCAATATTACCTTTTTGTTTTTTTTGCAAAAAAACGCGTCATTTTGACGTTTTCAAAGAAAAATTCGTCCTCGCCACAGGATTAACCTAGGAGGGGCGGAAATTTTGGATATACTAAATGAGGAAGTGAGAAAAAAGGGGGCCTGATTTGATCGTTTCGATTCCGAACCCGGCGGAGCTACGATTTTTCAAAATCGGCGCGGAGGACGCTAAAAAAAAACCGCGAAAAAATTGACTTTTTCGGAAGCGCTTTTGAAAGCTTTCCTGTCGCTTAAAAAAATCCATTGCGATAGGATTACAAAACAAACAATTCCCTTTAATTCGAGACCGCGTTTTTGAAATTTGGTTAAAAAATGTACCTGTTATCGTGAATAATAGACGATTATGAATCTGACGAATAATGTGCATATTATGAAGATTACAACTTTTATAATCGTTATATCTCAGAAACGGTGGCTCTTAGGAAAAAAAGTATTAAGACATTTCTAATAGATAATTATATGCTCTACAATTTTTGTCTGTTCTAATTTTATGATAAAACTTACCGTTTTGCTGAAAAACGCGAAAAACCTATTATTAAGACCTTTGAGCTTGAATAACATTTTTTCCAGATGCGGGATTGATGGGGACTTTTTAGCATTTATTTATAATGGTGTTCTGAACATTCATACCAATTTTTAGCTCTTCGCTAAGAATTTATCTCCAATTTAAGATGTAAATTAATAACACACAATGGGTATTAATTAGTTAACTAACAAAAGTTCTTAAAAATTTCTCCTGGCCCAAAATACATCCATACGAAAACTTTATTAGAAACTCGCGGTAATCACGGAGAGGTTCTTTTATCGATCTAATTGTTTACTACACTCTTATTTTCCCACAGAAATAAATCGTTTGGCAGATTGGTATGACTTGGAGAGGTGCGGACCACCATTGTCTTTAAACTATTTGCGCCCATCCTACACTAGTCTTCATATAAATTTTCGTCGGATCCTAACATAACTAAAACAACTAAAATGACTCATTAAAATCTAGTTCCTCCTAACGAGTAATAGTAAACAAATAGTGTAAAAACACGTAGTTGTGATGTGCAAACAAACGTATTACGTAACTGTTAGAATATGCAAGGCGCGAGTTTTGTTATTGTCTTTTTAAGATTTAGTTGAAGTGTGAAAATAGTTTTAAAAAATGCAGTTTGTGCAAAATATCTTATTTGAAAGGCCCACAAAAGAAGAAAAGGCGTTATACAGGCATACGATTGCTTCGTTTCCTTTAGTTTATACACCTTTACCATACAGTTAGTATAACTTACTATACATATATGTATATGATTATTTTTACAATAACAGAAGTTTGAAAATAAGTGTGAAATCCATTTTTTTAATTCCAAAAAAAAACAACGGTACTTAAGTTTTTTTAAAGATAATTCGTTGACAAAAATTTCAAAATCATTGATAAGGTTTGAAAATGGATATTTTTGGATCTATGAACCAAATTTTAATATGTTATACACAAAAATTCAAAAGTCTAGCAGATAATTCTCTTGTATTTTTTTTTTTTTTGAAAATTTCGATGTAACACTTATTTTTGGAACATCCTGTATACTATGATTTTTTATTATTTCTACTAGCGGAACGAATTTTGTAAATAATCATTATCATACAGACTTTATGATGATGAACAAATGGCAACATTTTTTTTCAAAATATTGAAACACTGATTATTTTATAATTACAACCAATGAGTAGGTTAATAGTACAGGGTGTCTCAGACTACCCGTCCACCCCTTTTATTTTGAGAACGTCTTGTCGTACAAGGCTGAAATAAAAAAAATATTACCAAAGCAAACCCGAAGAATCCATTGGTGCACTTATTTTTTTCCGGAACAATCCGGAAGTACCCGGAACCGGAAGTAACTTTCGATTTTTAAATGGCAACATAGGTCGAGAATGGTATCGTTTGAAATGTCTTTTAAAAAGAAACAACTTTTATTAAAATATTTTTGTAATATCTTGCATAATTAACAAATTAAACGAAAAAATAATATGCAAACAAGTGACCATTGGTCTCTTAAATTATGGAAAAATTAAATCGTTACCATCATCCGCAAATGGACAAGAGAGAGATTTTTTTAAATTGAAACTCTTTTTTGCGTTTATCGCTTTATTCGTTAAAAATAATAAACTTTTTTTTATTTTTTAAATTAAGGTAAATACATAACCTAAAAAAGTTGATTATTTTTAACAAGCGAAGCAAAAAATACATGTTTCCATTTAAAAAATCATAATTGCCTCTACCCTTACCCATTGAGGATGATGGTAGTGTTTTAATTTTTCCATAATTTAAGAAACCATTTGTCACTTGTTTGCTTTTGTTTTTCGTTTAATTTGTTAATTATGAAGGATATTAAAAAAATATTTTAATAAAAGTTGTTTCTTTTTAAAAGACCTTTCAAACGATACCATACTCGACCTATGTTGCCATTTAAAAATCGAAAGATACTTCCGGTTCCGGGCACTTCCGGATTATTCCTGAAAAAAATAAGTGCACCAATACATTCTTCGGATTTGCTTTGGTAATATTTTTTTTATTTCAGCCATGTACGACAAGGCGTTCTCAAAATAAAAGGGGTGGACGGGTTGTCTGAGACACCCTG
Organism: Stenus bimaculatus; assembly: GCA_963971135.1. Classification (NCBI taxonomy): domain Eukaryota; kingdom Metazoa; phylum Arthropoda; class Insecta; order Coleoptera; family Staphylinidae; genus Stenus; species Stenus bimaculatus. Next base: position 25,810,989 of record OZ020186.1, on the reverse strand, counting down.
TATATTATTCAACGAGCGAGAAATGATAGCCATTATTTATTCACGAAGACCGAAATTGCGTCGTAAGAGGCCAAAGTAAATAATAGTTATTTTTTCGCGAGTAGAATACTATACTTTTTCCACGAGTTTTTTATATTTTATGGTGCTTTTATGCAAATTTTTTGAGGTTATTTTTCGTATTTTTGACATTTCTTGATTTCATCTATGTAAATTTTATTCTGTGGTTGAAATTACCCATAATTCTCAATGGGTGTGCAATACTGCCCAGTGATTAAGCCGAATCCGGGCAGTCGCGACTTTCTCTCTCTTACTCAGGCAGATCATTGCTAATCATAATTTCGTAGATTTCAAATACCACATTTTTGAATTGACCAATATGCATCAATTTTCATACATGTATTTGGAAAACTTTATTCTGCGTAAGCTTCTGACCAAGTTTAAAAAAAAAATTAGAATCTTTGCGTAGAGTTTAAATTTCTTGAAAGATAGACAAAGTTTACTGGTGTAAAAACTATACAAAATATTAAAAAAAAATCAAATTTGGTCAGAAGCTTACACAGAATAAAGTTTTCCAAACACATGTGTGAAAATTCATCCATATTGGTCAATTCATAAATGTGGTATTTGAAATCTACGAAATGATGTTTAGCAATGATTTGCGTGAGTAAGAGAGAGAAAGTCGCGACTGTCCGGATTCGGCTTAATGAAATTACCCATAATCCATTGCTGATTACCCAAAGAGTTGGCAATACTGCAGCTTTGTGATTGGTTCATTGGTCACCGAGCATGTTGAATAATGTCAAAATATTAATAATGAATTACATTACTTATCAAAAAATTCAAACCTTCCAACAGACCGTATTTATACGATTTGACTAAAAAAATCGAGGAAAATATGTTCCAAAAACTTTAAACGAGTTTTTCTCGAAACACCCGGTTTCAAACTGGGTGCGTTCTTCAGATCGTATTTTTTGACCAAATGGGTTGCCATTTGGTATCAGCATTTCTCAAATATGTTGTTTTCGTGTGAACCTCAATCACAGATGGATTCAACATATAAGGGTTTATTTTTGCAGTTTATATTCCAAATTTTAGTCAAATTTTATGAGCATTTTAGAGTCACTTGTCTTGACCTCAGTTTAATGACCGAGATTCACACAAAAATTACATCACTTAAGATTAAAAAAGTCCATATTTTTCGGACGTTTTGTTCGGTCTGGAGAATCCCCACCGTTTAAGATTGATTTTCGTGCAGACCTATCAAGGAGAGGTTATAGCAGCGAGAAGGCTTGTCCAAAAAAAACTTTTTTTGATTTGTAAGTTTAAAGACTAATAAACTGGAATATCTGCTCAGATTTTCATTCCGGTACACTGTTTACCCACAAACTCGCCCCACAAAACATCACTTTTTTGTGTGTCTGTACTGGTATTTCCCCTTAAGCAAGGCGGTGTGGGGTAAGTGCAGACCATTTTTTACTAAATTATGGTTTGAACTTATGTATTTTCGATCAGGGTATCGATTGTAGTCGTCGGTGTCGAGAGAACGCAATTCCTATAGAAATATCGATAACTTTCTCTTTCTATTTTGAAATTTATAATTTCGGTCACATTTTTCCTCACAACATGTCACTTGACATTTAAAAAATTAACAGTTATGAATGGTGTTACCGAAAAATTTCAACATCGGAGAAATTTTATTGGTCCAATTTTTGAAAGTGATTTGACTACATAGCTGATTTTTTTCTTATGAGAACCTCCCCTTCACTCACTTCTCTTACCAGTCAACAATAGATATTTTTGAATTCAAAAGAAGACTGCATAAGTAGTGAATTTTATTCCTATGAGAACTTTATTTCAAGAATCGATGGTATACAAATACCAAATATAAAATTTTTGGTATCAAACGATTGTAAAATTCGAATTCTTAAATTTAAATTGAAGGTAACACCAAATTTCTTTGTAAAGTTTTATTTTTATATGAAATTGGAAATATGTAAACTACTTATTCCGAAAATGGGACAACATTTTTTTGTTCCGTTTTTTTGGTTACGAGGCGGAATTCTGCAAGGTTATGACTGTGACAAAAAATTCACGACTGATATCAAATTGCTGGCTTATACAGGGTGTCCCGAAATTAGGCGGCCAAACTTTAGGGGACGATTCTACAACTAATTTTTTAAAAAAAACTTCCTATAAACATGTGTCCGATTTCGCTTCCTAAGAGAGCTACAGCCCTTTAAATATTGTGACTAAAACTAGGTTTTTTTGTCATTTATTTGAAACGGTTTGTAGTAAAGATTTGAAATTTGGTGTGAAGACTAATACGTTTAAGATATAATTTCTCAATTTTTTTCAGATTTTTTGAAAGCTTTCAAAAAAATTCAAAAAATTTCAGAGCTTTTAAAAAATCTGAAAAAAATTGAGAAATTATATCTTAAGCGTATTAGTCTTCACACCAAATTTCAAATCTTTATTACCAACCGTTTTCAAATAAATGACAAAAAACCTAGTTTTAGTCACAATTGTTAAAGGGCTGTAGCTCCCTTAATAAGCGAAATCGGATACATGTTTATAGGAAGTTTTTTTCTTAAAATTAGTTGTAGAATCGCCTCCTAAAGTTTGGCCGCTTAATTTCGGGACACCCTGTAGAATTCCACCTATGGTTCGGGCCGTAGTTTCGTTTTGATTTCGGTTTAGTTTTGGTTCGGTGCCAGTACAGTTTCTGTTCAATTTTGGTTCGGTATGTTTTTAAACTATAGAAATTGACAGGTCTTTCGAAAGAATATGATTTTGAAGAAAATTTATATAAAAAATGTACGTAATAAATTAGCATTCTAAAAAATGAAACCTACATTTTATTGTTATTCATTACTTTTTTCTATGACTATTGACTATTGTATAATAGGTACTTTATGAACGCGTTTCTAGATAAGCAATGATAGCTATTACTATCACACGTGAGTTTTGGTTACCGGTAACCAAAACTCACTAGTGATTCTGTGTTTCCAAAATCCAACAACTTACAAAAATAAAATCGTCAGTGATCGGGATTCCAACCCGTGACCTTTGGATCCACAATCGACGTATAAATCAACTGAGCTACCGATGACTCAAAATTTATACAAGCTTTTTTATTATTTAATGAGAATGCTGACGTTTTTACGTCAAATAACCTATTTTTTTTTTAGAAAAATATTTTTGCGTTTACCAAATAGTCATAGAAAAAGTATAGTATTCTACTCGCGAGTAAATAGCCATTACTCACTCAGGCCTGTTACGACATTATCCTGCCGGCTCGTGTCGTAATTTCGGCCTTCGTGAGTAATGGGTATCATTACACTATTATTTAAACCGAAATTAATCATTATATTTCTTCTTGGTTTCAGTTTTGGTTTTACAATATTAATTTTTTTGTCAAGGTTCTTGTTATTGTGATAATTTCTGTTATTTTGGGATTTTTACTATTAAAATTAATACGAATATAAATTTACGATCTTGCCCCGTTAGTACCAAAAAAATTTATCCTTTTTGATTTTTTCCAATCATTAAAAGAGTAGAAAACTTTAATAGAAAAATTATTTTAACGAAAAATGCAAATATCAACGGAATTTCAAATGTAATGTAGATTTAACCGACTATCCTCGTAATCGTATTTTTTTAAGAGACATCACATTGTGATGATTTTATGACCGTAAGTCTTCTAAACCAGTCACAAGTAAATTGTAAATTTTAATAATTAGTAAAAAAATTAGCGCGATTTTTTTCGAAATTCATAATAAATGTCCCGAACCTGATTATATCAATTAATATACATATATAGTTGCATTTACATTATTTAAAGCGTTTTCTGCTTCAATAGTTCAAGTGTGACGTCATGCACTTTTATGGATTGCCGAAGAATTCAATCGAAGCCGAAAACAAAAGCTCCAGTCAGTGCAAATGAGGTTATCGGATTTCGGGCAAATTTTGTCGGGCAATGAAATTTGGGCACCTATACACGTGTGTAAATACGACAAAAATATACAATTGTGAAAAATATTATGCCTTTGCGTTTACGCCCAAAAAATGCGCTTGAAATTAATATTTGCACAATTAGACAACGATGTCAATGTTTTGTGTCAAATTATGTAACTTTGGTTGCTTATATGATGAAATAAATTTTGAATTATCAACATGAATACAATAGTAATTATTGCTGTTAAAAATTATTATATAAAATAATTTATAATCAAATAAATCTACTTATAAGGCTTAATTGTTGAAGAAATTAGGTACATAATTAATAATGGAACTATTCTAGTTCACTTTGGTAAGTTTAATGCATAGATCATTCTGTTATTTATTGGTAGCAGCAATTATTAACCTTGCATCTAAATGAATTGCCGACATAATCTTATTTTCTTTTACAAAGAAATAAACAATTAAGAAAATAAATAATTCCAACTTCAAGTTGCTACTATTGAATCATAGAAACTAGTATTTAATTTACACACTTTATTAAATTCATCATTATATTCATCTGATTAAAAAAAAAACGTTCTCTTTAAAATTGTTATTTAAAAAAAGTACTGGAAATTATTCTAAACACATCTTACAAGAAATGGGCTTTCTATTTTTGGATAATTTACATAATAGCCATGTATTATTGTCTTATAGGCTATACTTCAAAATCTATTGTTAGTTGTCATTCTCCATCTTCAGCACAATTATTTATTTGCTGACAATTTTCTGGATTTTTTTTAATATGGTAAGAAATAAAAATGAAGACTTCAAAATATTTTGATTTATACAAAAAACGCCTTACCGATTTGGGTTTAGTTTAAAATAAAATTAAAAAAAAAATTCCAAAACGTAAAAAAAATAAAAAAAAAATAAAAAAAAATTTAAAAAAACAAATTAAAAAAGAATTTAAAAAAACCTTCAATTTTGAAATTTAAAAAAAATTAAAGAAAGTAAAAATACATTGCACAATAAAAATTAAATAATAAAAAGTAAATTTAAAAAAAATAAAATTAAAGAAAATTAAAATGAATTATATTTCAGGAATATTTTGAGAATTCAAATAAAATAAAATGATAAAAAGTAGTCAAGCTAAAAAATAATAAATATAAATCAAAAAAGGAATAATAAAATAAAAAGACGTCTTTAAGGTTAAACACGTGATTAAAAAATATTTCTTCATGAGAAATATTTTCTTAAAGACGTGATTAACTTTAACGACGTCTCTAAAATTTTCGTCACGGTTGCTGAATACTTGCTATTTTGTTTTAGTTCGAAAAAAAATGCGCTGTCCTTTAAAAAAAGTTGTGCATAAAACAGCCTCTTCTACTACTAACTTTTATACCTTACTTTTGAATAATTTAATTTGGTATGTTTTTTATTACAATCGGATTTCCTATTTATATAAGAAAGTTACAGCTCTGCCATTTTTTTAATAATCAATCTGTAGATTATTATTTCAAATAAATAAATATTTTCATAGAAAGGGTGATTTTTATATATGGAACTAAAGCTGGCATGCCCAAATGGCAGAATAAAAAAAATTGAAATTTTGTGGGATCAAATGGGGCCTTGGTACAAATAGTTTAAGAAAAAAAAATTCACACGGCAGCCATCTTGAATTTTATTAAATGGCAACATACATCATTGGAAATTACAAAAAATAGCCTTTTTATTATTTTCCTTTCAAATAAAAATATTTTAGCCTTTTATTGTTTCATTTAAATAAAATATTATTTATTTCAAAAGATAATGTTTTAGCCCTTTTTTGAAGGCAAAATATTTTTATTTTGAAAGGAAAATGATAAAAATGCTATTTCTTGTAATTTGCTATAGTGCAAAAAATTTAAAGTTGGAAAACAAAATTTAATAAATGTTTAGTTTTTATGATTTAAATAATAATTTTATAAATTGTTATAAAGTACTATGTAGATGTATTGCAAGTTGCGCATTTTTATGGCCATTAAAAATCTGAAAGAAAATTTAAGATATTTAAACTCACTGTAAAATTATAGTCAAAAATCTAAAAATTGTGATTTTAGAAAATAATTTATATTTTCCAAACCATTACTGCTACATCAATGAAATTTGGTACTTTTAAATTGTTGACTATTCTGAATTAAATGACGTCAAAAATAATTTTTTGGCCTCCTAGATTCGAAGCCGCGATATTCAACTTTTTTATTTCTTATGGTCAAAATATTGGATTTTTACCTCATCAGATAATAAATAATAATACATTTCCAGATTGCTAATTAACATTAATGTGTTCCTTTAGAAAATGTATTAAATTTCAAAATTTGTATAAAAAACAAATGGAATCAATGTTTTATGGACAGTTTCCATGGTTACCATAAAAATATCGCCTCAAATGAAACTTTAAATTTGATCAAAATTCTAATAATAAAAAAGCAAATACTTCATTTTATTTGTTTAATATTATAAAGACACCTGTTATTTAAATAAAATGCTCTTATTGCAGGTCATTGGTTTACTATTATTATTTTCTTTATTATTAGAGCAATTTTGAGGAGATATTTTTATGGTAACCATAGAAACTGTCCATAAAACATTGCTTTCATTTGTTTTTTATACAAATTCTTAAATTTAACACATTTTCTAAAGGAACATGTTAAAGTTAATTAGCAATCTGAAAATATATTTTTATTTATTATCTGATGATGTAAAAATTCAACATGGCGGCCATAAGAAATAAAAAAGTTGAATATCGCGGCCTCGAATCTAGGAGGCCAAAAAATTATTTTTTGACGTCACTTAACTCAGGATAGTCAACAATTTAAAGGTACCACATTTCATTGATGTAGCAGTAATGGTTTGGAAAATATAAATTATTTTCCAAAATCACATTTTTTGTTTTTTTGCCATAACTTTACAACGAGTTTAAATATTCTAAATTTTTTTTTAGATTTATCTAATTTAACCGACCTCGTATCTCCCACTTTAAAAGATACCAATGGTGAGCATCGAAATAATCACCACCCTGTATATTGTCATTTAAAAAAATTCAAGATGGCTGCCATGTCAAAAATCCGAGCGATAAAATTTTTTTTTATCTTAAAATATTTGTACCAAGGTCCCATTTGATCCCCCAAAATTTCAAATTTTTTTTATCCAGCTATTTGGGCATGGCGACTTTGGTTCCATACATATTAGTCTATTTGTTTTAATTAATGTTAATTTTTGCTGTGCTTATTCTAATTCTTTAAAAAGGATTTTATGTGATATTCTATAAGAAGCTTACAAAAATATTTACCCTTAAGCTGATTACCTGATGACTTATACGTTCTAATTTTATAATAATTGTAACACTTCACCCATAGTATTTTAGTTTATGAAGTTTACTAAAAGCTGTGACAGGTCGATTTATATTTTTACAAAAATGGTTTTTGTAATAAATTAAAAGTGAATATTAAAAAACCAACCTTCCTATCACTTGTAAAAAATATAAGATGGGATCAAATAACACTTTTTTTATTATTTATACAGGGTGTTCATGCTATATCAAACTTTCGAGCTAAAAAGTTTATCAAATGTCAAAAAACCAAAAAAGTTGGGGGTCTATCTTTTATAGAGTTTAGAATTACATAGTTTTGATTATTTGCTACATCGCTATTCTTTCAATTGTTAATAAGAAATACTGAAAAAAATATTTAAAAAAATGATGAAAATTATTGGGGTCCAAAAAAATCCAATTTTGTTTTTTTTTTGAAATACATTATTCGTATAAATCTTAAAAATTTTGGGTTCAAATTCCACTATCAACTCATCAAAATCAAAATTTGGTCACTATGTTCTGGTAGACTCTTGAAAATCGGCCTTGTAATAATGTTCCACTATTGCAAAACATTATTTTCTCCAAAAGACTTTTTAAGGTCAATGATCGAGAGAATTATCTTTCTCCGCCGCGTCGCTTTTATTTTTATATGTATAAATAAGTGATAAATGTAAATTTCTATCGCCCGCAGTTACGGCTTTTACTACAACAGGTGTTTAAATAGTAGACACGATGAAAGTGAAACGCAATTTTTATGGATCGAAATTTCTCTTCTCAATTTAATATATTGAATGATAAAATTAGCTACAATTTCCGTATTTATTTATCTTTTATTCACTAGAATTGGACGATTTTGACAAAAAAAAAAACAAAGCCTAAACCATTCATTACATTAACACCTTTCTACTTGATGCTGCTAATTACAATAAATTAGCTCTTTTTGTTAATTATTAAAATAGTAAAACGCCTTTTGTTTGATTATTTGGTTTACTTTAGAAAAAACATACAAAAAATGCTTAACACTGGGGAATTGTGAAAAAGAGAGGGAAACACAGCAACCGTTTGTTATTTTAATATTTTTACACAGTAATCATAAAAAATAATAAATAAAAACTATCTGACCCTTATAATTATAAGTAGTACTTTAAGTTTTACCTATTTTTTCTTCTAAATAAAATTTTGGGAAAGCGTAGAAGTGGAAATACAATGAAATGTGGAAAAAAATGTGCTAGTTCCACTTCTACTCTCTTCTAGGGACACATATTTCAAAAAAATATGCTGCAACCCAAAGAGTTATTTATAAGGAAGGGGATCATGTAAATTTTATTTAGTTTTGTTAATGGTTACTATGCAAAAAAATTAAATAACATATGGTTGCTATACGTCTCTCTCTTTCTCACAATTTCCCCATCTTAACACGAAATATTTAAATTATATCAAAAATCATATTCGTATCATTTATTTTAAGAGTTTAATTATCAAAACGTTTCATTGTTTTATTTGTATCAATTAAAGAATACTATGACATATTTATTTAATATGAACTTGACACGTGCTGTTCTACTTACAAGAGACTTACTACGAGTACAAGCGGTTGTGGAAGTTGTGCAAAGAATAATTGTCGAAGAGAGTAGGTAACGACAAGGTTTACAGAAGTGAAGGAAGAAATTAGGTTCACTCTCACTGCAATTTGTGGTCGGTTCGCGCGTGTTTCGTGTTTCTATAAATTTATTTACATTAAAAATGTCTATTTAAAGTTCATTTTAAAAATAGTGATTATTAAAATGAGTGTGGTTCTAGCAAATTCAATTCATCGTAAGTCGACTATACAGGGTGTTCCAAAAAACTGCTTAGACGAAATTTGCGAAAGTGTCAAAAAATTTATAGACAAAAATTTCTGTCTTTCATTTTGGAAGAATTTGGATTATAATTTTTAAAATATTCGCTTAATTTTAATGAAAAAAAAAACAAAAAAATTTGCAATATTTTTTTAAATTTTTTTCTTTTTTCTGAATACATTTGAGAAATGGTGGACAACTTTTGATTTTCAAATGGCAACATGAGTAAAGAAAATAATTACAAATGTAATTTCAGCCAAAAAAAAAGGAATGCATTTTTATTTTTTTTTTATAATTGATTTTAATGAGTAAATAAAAAAAATTAAAAAAAAACTGAAAAAAAATTAAAACAGAAAACGAAAAATAATATTGCAATACATAAAAAAATTAAAATTAAATAAAGAAAATTATTTTTTTTAATATTTGTAAAAACTAAAAAATGTTTTAATAAAAAAACTGAAGTGAAAATAAATTTGCAAAAATTAAAATTAATTTTTTAATATTTGTATATTTGCGTTTTCTATTTAAATTTGTTTTTTAGTTTTTTTAATTTTTTAGATTTTTTACAGTGTAAAATAATTTATTTATAAAAATTTTTGTCTTTCATTTTTTTGGAATTTGGATTATAATTTTTCAAATATTCGTTTAATTTTATTGAAAAAAAAACAATAAAAAAGAAACTATTCTTTCCAAAAATTTGCAATATTTTTTTTTAGTTTTTGTTTTTTTTTCCGAAAACATTCGAGAAACGGTAGACAACTTTTGATTTTCCAATAGCAACATGAGTAAAGGATATAATTACAAATGTAATTTCAGCCAAAAAAAAAACGAATACATTTTGAATTTTTTTTTATAAATACTTCTAGAAATTGATAGAATCAATGTCTGCCGTGATTTTCCATTTTCCTATTTTTTTTTATAAATGAAACTGAAAAAAAAATTAAATTAAGAAAATTATTTTTTTAATAATTGTAAAAAAAATTAAAAAAAGAGGAAATGAAAATAGAAAACTCAAAAAATAATATTGCAAAAATTAATTTTTTAATATTTTTATATTATTTTGCATTTTCTATTTTTATTTTTTTTTTTTTAATAGTGTTCTTTTAATTTTTAAGATGTTTTACAAATTATATAAAAACATTAATTTTCTCTATTTCTCATTTTTCATGTAATGCAATTTTATTTTGCGTTTTTTTTTAATTTACTTATTAAAATTAATTCATAAAAAATAAGTGAATCACGGCAGGCATCTTTTCTATTGAAATTTGACATTCGTACTTAAGTAATATCCTGAATTCAATTTACTTAAAAAACACTTTGTCATCTGGATTTTCTTAATTTAAAACCAACTTTTGATTTTCTTATGGACGCAATTTTTAATTTTTATACCAATGGGAATAAATACAATTTCAGTTTTTTTATGTCCATTGGATTCAGGATGTTTATTGAAGTAAGACTGTCAAATTTCAATCGAAAAACTTAAGCGATAACAAAAATAGGGTGGAAAAACGAAAATGCGAAATTTCAGTTGTATCATGATATTTCAGGAATGGCGCAAAATATCCCGGATTTCTAAAAGAATTTCAATTTTTTGTAATTTGAGCAACTTTGTAACTCTTCTAATTTCCAAAATTCCAATGGTGTACACTGTATACCAAAATTTCGCAAAATCTTTGCGAATTTTTTTTTCAAAAAAATCTAGTAAACGAATTTGAACCAAATATTTTTTAAACCGCGTCTATTCATGGTATTTTTACCTTCAGTATAATTTTGAAATCGCGAATTTTAAAGTTTTCATGAAAAAAAAAACTAATAAATTTGAAATCTTAAAAAAAAACTCAAAATAATTGTTTTTTTTTTTTAGTTTAAAAAAAATTAAAAATAATAAAAAAAAATTTAAAAATAAGAAAATTAATAATAAAAAATTATTAGTATAATTAGTTTAGATTATTTTTGTTAATGATTTTTTCTATTGAAAAAAACTATGTTGCCATTTGAAAAAGAAAAGTTGCCTTCTCCTCCTCTGATCTTTTCAAAAATAAAATTAATCTTTTATTATCTGATAGTAGTATTCTTCAAACCATTTAATTTGACATATCATTTACTAAAATCGGATAAGAAATAACTGAGCTACATCGTTGGGCGTTTTTTATGCACCCCTCTGTATACTATTTTTTTTAAAATTTTTCTTTTTATAAAATGACAAGAAATATTTTTTTCTTCGATCGTGCAAAAAGTAGGTCATTTATGATCAGTTTTCAGTGCATAAAGTCATGTTTTCTTACACGAGTGCACAAAAGCTATACTTAGTGCAAAAAAGCATGACTTAAGTAATGCTTTTTTGCACTAGTGCAAAAAATCATGGATTTATGTCCTGACAATTGATCATGTTTTTATGGAATTTTAGTATTTTCAATGGTTGATCATCATCGATCGTAGAAAAGATAGTATCGTGTATTCAGCGACCGTGATGAAAAATTTAGAGACGTCATTATCGTTAATCACGTGATTAAAAAATATTTCTTCATAAGAAATATTTTCTTAAAGATGTGATTACCTTTAACGACGTCTCTAAAATTTTCATCACGGTCGCTGAATACATGCTAGTGTTTTCAACTCGACTAATTGTACAATTTTTACATCGCGTGCAAATATGATCCACTTTTTGCACTTGTTGCATAAATAACTATTTACATGTCTTAGCTATAATAATAGTGGCTTGGTACTTTAGATTATTAAATATTTACTTTACTAAAGGGTAAATCTTAAATAAAAAAAACCTAACGCATTACAATTGAGGATTTTGATAAATTTGTTTAAAAAAATTGAGAAATATTTCATATTTTAAGAATTTACTTATAATGTGAAATAAATAGCATTTGCTTGAATTTACCGTACCGATTTATGTGTTACTTTTGGATAACCTTGTATATATTATTTAATTTTTTTTTTTCCAACTTGAATAATTAAAGTAACTGTCTTTAAAAATAAACAGAATTTTACGCTCTTGTAACCACAAGACGACAATATTTCCACACGCAATTTATAACCATTTCATTGCATTTACAATACTTAGCTGTATTTTATGTAGTATGTTATTATTTTACGTTATATTGTTCGTGATAATTAATAATTATAATTATTATAAAAATCCATTAATGTAATAATGAGTCATTAATAAGATTATATTGTTTATTTATGTAAATATAAAAAGTCATAATTCAAATATGCGTTTAGCAATATTAATATTATGAAATTTTCTTTTTAATTATAAAAATAGCATTCATTTGCTTTCAAAATTATTATGTAAAAGTTCAAGAAATATTTATAATAAAAAAAAACGAATAAATTCAACAATGCGCTTTTAATTATACGCTATGGTATAATTTAAAAAAAATTAAAAAATCATTCACTTTTTCAGATTTTATTTTTTAATAGAAAATTAAAAAAATGTAAAGGCACAATTTTTTTATATATTGTTACACATACCGTTCTTAGTAAAACTACATAAAAACTTTTTTCAAAATCTGACCAAGAATCAAAAAATTTAAAAAGGAATGAAAATAATCGGTCACTTTTTCAGGTTTTATTTTTTTAATCGAAAACAAAATAATGTAAGGTTTCGAATTTTTTATATTTTGGTACACATACAGTCCTTAGTAAAGCTGCATAAAATTTTTTGACAAAACCAGACCAGAAGTCAGTAAATTAAAAAATTAAAAAATCAGTAATTTTTTCAGATTTTATTTTTTTTTAATCGACAACAACAATTTTTTTTATATTTTGTTACACATACAGTCCTAAGTAAAATTGCATAATTTTTTTTGAAAATCAGACCAGGAGTCAAAAATTTAAAAAAAATTAAAAAAATCAATCACTTTTTCAGATTTTATTTTTTTAATCAAAAACTAAATAATGTAAGGACTCAATTTTTTTATATTTTGTTATACACATAGTCCTTAATAAAACTGCATAAGAAGTTTGTTTCAAATCAGACCAGGAGTCAAAGAATTTGAAAAAGAATTGAAATAATCAGTCACTTTTTCAGATTTTATTTTTTTAATCTAAATCAAAAACTTGTAAATTTTTTATATTTTGTTACACATACAATCCCAAGTAAAACTACATAAAAAGTTTATTAATATCAAACCAGGAGTCAAAAAAATTTAAAAAAAATTATAAATATCAGTCACTTTTTCAGATTTTATTTTTTTAATCAAAAATAAAAAAAAATGTTTCAATTTTTTATATTTTGTTACACAGACAGTCGTGAGTAAAATTAAATAATAAGTTCTTTCAATATCAGTCAAATAAATAATATTTCACCAAATCTCTTATTTTGAGTTTAAATAAATAATTAACAAAAAATCAGATTTTATTTTTTTAATCGAAAACAAAAATGTAGGGGCGCATTTTTTTTTATATTTAACATAACACATACATTTCTAGGTAATACTACATATAAAGTTTTTTTCAAAATCAGAGTCAAAATATTAAAATAAAATAAACAAAAAATTTTTTCTTCATTTGTTTTTTTAATCGAAAAAAATAATATTGAAAAAAACTTTTTATGTAGTTTTACCTAGGACTGTATGTATGTATAACAAAATTTAAAAAATTAAGTCTTTACAGTTTTTCGTTTTCGATTAAAAAAATTATATCTGAAAAAGTGACTGGTTTTTATCATTTTTTTTACTCCTGGTCTGATTTTGAAAATACTTTTACTTAAGTCTGTATGTGTAAGAAGATGTAACAAAATTAAGCTCTTACATTTTTGTGTTTTCGATTAAAAATCTAAAAACTGCAAAAGTGAATGATGTTTTCGTTTAAAAACTAAAAACTGAAAAAGTCAATGATTTTTTAATTTTTTTTTTTTTTAATTTTTGACTTCTGGTCTGGTTTTAGAAAAAAATTTATTCATTTTTTACTTAAGACTGTATGTGATAAGATATAACAAAATTGAGCCCTTACATTTTTTTCGATTAAAAAAGTAAAATCTGAAAAAGTGGCTAATTTTTTCCAGTTTTTCCCTCATTTTCCTGACCGGGGAATGATTTTTTATCCATTTTATTTTAAACGCACATAAAAAATCTACATTTATTGGCTTCACCACTAACCTTAAAATTAAAAAACAACTTCTCATTTTTTTAATTTATTTTTAAATATATAAATTTTTTGCGGTCGAAAATTAAGTTATATTAATTCTTAGACGTTTAAAGTTGTTTTTATTTTAATTTTAAAAAACTAAAGAAAAATTAAAATTAAAACCAACTTTAAACAACTAAGAATTAATGTAACTTAATTTTCGAACGAAAAATAAAATTAATATATTTAAAAATAAAGTAAAAAAATTAGTTGTTCTTTAATTTTTAGGCAACCAAATTTACAGGTGAATGCTCTTAACTTTTTATTTGAAATATTTCACATTTTCTTCCAAGAAATTTTTAGAATTATAAAAAAATAAAAATAAAATTTATTTTTTTGACATCACATGGTTTTCTGAAAAAAAAAATAAACAATAATTATTAAATTCGTTTGGCAACCAAAAAATTATGAAAGAATTTCGATTTTTAGGATAGAAATTCGTTAATGTTTGTCAAAAAAGTGGTTTAAAATCATAATGAAATTTTATTTTAATTTATAATTTATTTAAATTTAAGTTCTAACTACATATAATATTTTTTTGTAATTTATCTTTTTTAATTTTCAGTTATATTGAGATTAAATTATGAGTTTAAAAATATTCAAAATTTTCTAAAAATATTAATAACTTCATCATTTTTTAGCCATTTTTTTATTTTAAAAACACATTAAACCTTTTGAAATGGCAAAGTAAATTTATTATTGTTAAAATTTTTCTTTTTTTATCGCCGTTTTTTAGAAGGTGTAAAATCTCAAAATTACAAAAAATCAAAGCTTCGACCAAAAAAATTACAAATAATTTTTTTTTAATTTATAACATTTGAAGTAACTGATTTTAAACTCAAAATAAAACAAGATTAATGGAATACATTTAATAAACAAAAAAATTATGGAAAAATTTTGATTTTAAGACATAAACTAGCAATTTAATTGCTAAAAATGGTTTTCAATTAAAATACAATTTAATAAGATTACAAAAATTACTCAAATTAAAGCTTGAATTGCAATTTAGACAGTAATTATAGGTTCTAGCAGTTTCAGCCATTTTTGACCTTAAAATTGCGATTTATACCCAGATTCTGGTCAAAATATTTAAGTTTAAACGCCTTTAAATTTAAATTTGTTATATGGGTTGTAATGGACAGTTTTTATGGTTACTTCAAATGTTTCTAATTAAAGTCCTTTAATTTTGACCAGAATATGGGCATTAAATTGTTAATTTTGCATTCATTTTTTTTTCAAAAAACGTTTACAATTCCACCAGTTCTTGATCAAATTTTGTCTTTACAAAAACATTAAAAACCTTAAAGAATTATCTTTACAATGCCATAAAAAACTCGTTGTGTTTTAAAATAATTTTGATATCACAATGTTTGATAAAAAATCAAAAATTAAAGTAAAAAAATTAAATAAATATCTATTAATTTAATAAAATACATGAATAATATTATTTTACAGAATCTCCAAGAAAATATATCGAAAATGAAGTAACAATTCACTATAAAGCACCGATAAGACAGGAAATTAAAGAATCCTTAAGTGAAGATGAGTTGGCAAGAAGACAAGCTGATGCTATGAGGAAAATTTATGAAGAAGAACGGAGAAGAAAATACCTGCAGGTTAGCCATTCAGATGATGTAAGTAGAAAATTTAAAAAACAGACGTGTGTTGAGCTTATAACAATTAAAAAATAACAACAAAATAAATTGCTGCAAATTTTTGAAGCTCTAAAAAATTTTAATTTAACCTACAATAACACCGTGTGTTTTTTATTTTTTCTAACATTAATTTAAAAATTTAATGAATTTATATAACTTGAAATAGTAAAATTATTTTCAAAATACAAAATAATTTTGTCGTAAATTTGTTGCCTCCAGAGGGTGACTAGAATGTAAAAATATTTTTGATAAAAGGAATTTTTTCCAATAGGTAGAATTTTTGAATTGATTGTAGAATTTATATTTTCTTCAACTTTATATAATTTTGATTTTTTGTGGTCAAAATGAGGCCAAATAAAGAGATATCCATTTTAAAATCTGAACTTACATTAACCAACTCCAAAATTTTATATTCAACATAAATCGTACGTAAGATTTGTTGTAAGAAATATTATGAGCGTCCAATACAGATTTTCAGAATTTATAATTTTTAATCAGAATTGTGCAAAAAAAGTAAGTTTTGATGGTAAAAAAAAAATCTAAAGACAACTGGAGGAAGTCAAAATTTCTGGATCTTTCAAATAAGACGAAAAAGACTCGAAAACCAACTTTTTAGGACACTTTTAAAGGATCTGATCTAATTTAATCTCGAATTTTGAAAATATTTTGAGAGAAGTACTAGTTTATTAACAAACTAATCACAAACTCCGTCGTTTCATGTTGGGGAAATATAATTCAGTTTTTAATTCTTTAGTACACATTAATTTTTCTGTTAATTTTTTTCTTCACAAAGCCTACCAGCTTTTGATCGCTTTCAGATTACCGGCGCCGATTACACGCGCATGCCTGAGTCAGTCCGCGCCATGCTATGGACATACAAAAAGCGTGTAAGGGTAAAAACAGAAACAAAGCAGGTATGTCCATAGCGGCCTGACTCGGGCATGCGCGTGAAATCTCAAAGCAGGCAAAAGCGGGTAAACTGCTTTGTTTGTGTTTGTACACTTAGTTCGGAACTAGTTAATACTTTTATTATACTCTATAGTTTATCTAAAGATAATGAAAATAGAAATTCTTAATAATTAAAATAATTTTAGGAGCTACATGATATAAAAAGCAGAAGACATACTGACAACTTTATTCCATCGCAAAAGTCACCAATACCTTTGAATAGGTACGACAATTTTCCAAACGAATATGAATCCAAAATAGTTTCGAGACCAAAATCTCCTGAGCCTAGGTTAGTAGCCAGGGCTTTGTATAATTTTGTGGGTCAAACTTCGCGAGAATTAACTTTCAAGAAAGGCGATATGATTTATATTAGGCGACAAGTTGATAAAAATTGGTATGAAGGAGAAATTAATGCGATGGTTGGATTATTTCCAGCAAATTATGTCGAGGTAAGTTATTATACAGGAATGTAAATAGGATTGTGTAAATTTTGCTTTTAGATTGTACCATACGATGGTGTTAAATCAACACCAAGAAAACCAAACGAGGGTCAAGCTCGAGCAAAATACAACTTTATAGCACAAACTCACCTTGAATTATCTTTAGCAAGAGGAGAATTGGTGGTTGTAACAAGACGTGTTGATGATAATTGGTTTGAAGGGAGAATTGGTGGAAGAAAAGGAATATTTCCTGTTTCATACGTTGAAGTTTTAGTTGACCCCTCTGAATCAACCCCTAGTAATAATCCTACTAAACCAACGGCTTCTCCTGCATCGCATTCTTTATTACTTAATGGATCAGCAGGTGGTAAAGAATCTATGGGAACTCACTCGTACGTGCCTTCATTTCCATCACCAGATTTGGGAGTCAGTTATAGAGCAAAACCAATACAAATGTCAGGAAATGGTACTTATGGATCTTTAAAGAAAAATCCTGTGGATAAAGCACTGCATATCGAAACCCAGTCTGAACCCATACCGTAAGTAATTTATTTTCTAAAAGTTATATTGGTTTAAAATAGAAGAATTGAAATTTATTTTACTTTTTTTCGCACAACCACAACAAATACTTAAATAATTTCAAAACTACAAATCATGAAAACCTAAAATTGAATTTTTCAGAAACCTAGATTCTGTAGTTTCTACTTAAAACTACTATTATTTTTTTACATTTCTTTTCTGGAAGTTATTCGGATTTAAACTTCAAAAATTAAAATTTCTTGTACGTTTCTTATGCAGGACAACAACAAAAACTTAAATAATTTCAAAATTACAAACGTTTAAATCATAAAATTAAACTTTTGGTAAAGTTGGATACTGTAGTTTTCATTTAACTCTACATTTGTTTTTTTAAGATTTTTTTTCCAAAAGTTATATGGGTTTAAAGTCGAAAAATTGAAATTTCTTTCATTTTTCTACGCACAACCACAACAAATACTTAAATAATTTCAAAACTACAAATCTTGATAACCTAAAATTAAATTTTTCAGAAACCTAAATTCCGTAGTTTTAATTTAAAACTACCTTTATTTTTTTAACATTTCTTTTCTGGAAGTTATTCGGATTTAAACTTCAAAAATTAAAATTTCTTGTACGTTTCTTATGCAGGACAACAACAAAAACTTAAATAATTTCAAAATTACAAACGTTTAAATCATAAAATTAAACTTTTGGTAAAGTTGGATACTGTAGTTTTCATTTAACTCTACATTTGTTTTTTTAAGATTTTTTTTCCAAAAGTTATATGAGTTTAAAGTCGAAAAATTGAAATTTCTTTCATTTTTCTACGCACAACCACAAGAAATACTTAAATAATTTCAAAACTACAAATCTTGATAACCTAAAATTGAATTTTTCAGAAACCTAAATTCTGTAGTTTTAATTTAAAACTACCTTTATTTTTTTAACATTTTTTTTCTAGAAGTTATTCGGATTTAAACTTAAAAAATTAAAATTACTTGTACGTTTTTTATACAGGACAACAACAGAAACTTAAATAATTTCCAAACTACAAACGTTTAAATCATAAAATTAAACTTTTGCTAAAGTAGGATTCTGTAGTTTTCATATAATTCTACATTTATTTTTTTAAGATTTTTTTTCTAAAAGTTATATGGGTTTAAATTCGAAAAATTGAAATTTCTTTCATTTTTCTATGCACAACCACAACAAATACCTAAATAATTTCAAAACTACAAATCTTGATAACTTAAAATTGAATTTTTCAGAAACCTAGATTCTGTAGTTTTTATTTAATACTACCTTTATTTTTTTAACATTTTTTTTCTAGAAGTTATTCAGATTTAAACTTCAAAAATTAAAATTACTTGTACGTTTTTTATACAGGACAACAACAGAAACTTAAATAATTTCCAAATTACAAACGTTTAAATCATAAAATTAAACTTTTGCTAAAGTAGGATTCTGTAGTTTTCATATAACTTTACATTTATTTTTTTAAGATTTTTTTCTAAAAGTTATATGGGTTTAAATTCGAAAAATTGAAATTTCTTTCATTTTTCTACGCACAACCACAACAAATACTTAAATAATTTCAAAACTACAAATCTTGATAACCTAAACTTGAATTTTTCAGAAACCTAAATTCCGTAGTTTTAATTTAAAACTACCCTTATTTTTTTAACATTTTTTTTCTAGAAGTTATTCGGATTTAAACTTCAAAAATTAAAATTTCTTGTACGTTTTTTATACAGGACAACAACAGAAACTTAAATAATTTCAAAACTACAAACGTTTACATCATAAAATTAAACTTTTGCTAAAGTAGGATTCCGTAGTTTTCATACAACTCTACATTTATTGTTTTAAGATTTTTTTTCTAAAAGTTATATGGGTTTAAATTCGAAAAATTGAAATTTCTTTCATTTTTCTACGCACAACCACAACAAATACTTAAATAATTTCAAAACTACAAATCTTGATAACCTAATCTTGAATTTTTCAGAAACCTAAATTCCGTAGTTTTAATTTAAAACTACCCTTATTTTTTTAACATTTTTTTTCTAGAAGTTATTCGGATTTAAACTTCAAAAATTAAAATTTCTTGTACGTTTTTTATACAGGACAACAACAGAAACTTAAATAATTTCAAAACTACAAACGTTTACATCATAAAATTAAACTTTTGCTAAAGTAGGATTCTGTAGTTTTCATATAACTCTACAATTATTTTTTTAAGATTTTTTTTCTAAAAGTTATATGGGTTTAAATTCGAAAAATTGAAATTTCTTTCATTTTTCTACGCACAACCACAACAAATACTTAAATAATTTCAAAACTACAAATCTTGATAACCTAGAATCGAATTTTTCAGAAACCTAAATTCTGTAGTTTTAATTTAAAACTACCTTTATTTTTTTAACATTTTTTTTCTAGAAGTTATTCGGATTTAAACTTAAAAAATTAAAATTTCTTGTACGTTTTTTATACAGGACAACAACAGAAACTTAAATAATTTCAAAACTACAAACGCTTAAATCATAAAATTAAACTTTTGCTAAAGTAGGATTCTGTAGTTTTCATATAACTTTACATTTATTTTTTTAAGATTTTTTTTCTAAAAGTTATATGGGTTTAAATTCGAAAAATTGAAATTTCTTTCATTTTTCTACGCACAACCACAACAAATACTTAAATAATTTCAAAACTACAAATCTTGATAACCTAAGATTGAATTTTTCAGAAACCTAAATTCTGTAGTTTTAATTTAAAGCTACCTTTATTTTTTTTAACATTTTCTTTCTAGAAGTTATTCGGATTTAAACTTCAAAAATTAAAATTACTTGTACGTTTTTTATGCAGGACAACAACAAAAACTTAAATAATTTCAAAACTACAAACGTTTAAATCATAAAATTAAACTTTTGCTAAAGTAGGATTCTGTAGTTTTCATATAACTCTACATTTATTTTTTTAAGATTTTTTGTCTAAAAGTTATATGGGTTTAAATTCGAAAAATTGAAATTTCTTTCATTTTTCTACGCACAACCACAACAAATACTAAAATAATTTCAAAACTACAAATCAGGATAACCTAAAATCGAATTTTTCAGAAACCTAGATTCTGTAGTTTTTATTTAAAACTACCTTTATTTTGTTAACATTTTTTTTCTAGAAGTTATTCGGATTTAAACTTCAAAAATAACAATTTGTTGTACGTTTTTTATGAAGGACCACAACAAAAAATTAAATAATTTCAAAACTACAAATCTCAAATACCCAAAAATAAATTTTTCATAAACCTGGATTCCACTATCGTGATTTGAAACTACATTTATTTTTTTGGCAATTTTTTTCTAGAAGTTATTTGTGTTTAAAGTTCAAACATTGAAATTTCCTTTTTATACGCAACTACAACAGAAACTTAAGTACGTTTAAAACAACAAATCTTTGAAACCTTAAATTCAATTTTTCGAAAACCTAGATTGTGTAGTTTTCATCTGTAATTATGTTGGCTTTTTTTATTGTTAAAAAATTGAAATTTTTTTACAAATTTTTCGAAAAATATAAACTGTTTGTTATAAAAATTTTTTTTTGACAGATATCGAGCTTTGTATAAATACCGACCTCAAAATGAAGATGAATTGGAGCTACTGGAAGGTGATACAGTATACGTTTTAGAAAAATGCGATGATGGTTGGTACGTAGGTTCAAGTGAACGCACTGGATCTTTTGGAACTTTTCCTGGAAACTATGTTGAACGTATATAACATAAATTGTTTTGTTTAAAATAATTTTTACCATAAAATTATTAGTTACCGTTACTTGTAGATTTATAAAAATATTGCACAAAATTATTACATATTACGAAATTAGGAAAATTCAACATTTTTTTAATTTATTCAAGTTTAAAAAACAAGCTTTTAGTCCCCACATATTTTTTTGGCAATACATTTTATTCTAGGTTTAAATAACTACTGCCAATTTATTTAAAAGATTTAAAGGAATTAAGTATTTATTGAATTTTAAAATAAAACACCGAGTCACGAGATTTATCAAATATTTTTATTTTATTACTTAATAATAATGCTTTTAGTGTATCGTATTATTGTATAGATACAAGCATCTAGTCATTAGCCAAATAAATATTCACCAAATAGTGGAAATGTCCGGGTTAGTTTTGAGTTATAATAACTAATAATATGAAATATTCTAACAAAAATTTACACTAAAAAGTAATTGTAATCATCTCAAATAAAAATTGTTTGTAAAGTCTAAAAAACTGTGTTCTTCCAAAAAAAATAAATTTAAACATACCTGAAAATTATGGTTTATTAACCATAATTATTCATTAGTGCTATCTTCCATCATCACATTAAATTATCAAAACGAAAATTGTAATATTTACTTGTTATTTATATGATATTAGGATTATAACTGTAAAACTGTTCTATAAAATGTTCTAAAAACTTGATCAAAAGATCCGTTTGTACCTTAAAAAATAGAAGGAGTGCCTTTAATACAATATAACTAATTGTATGCTATTTTTGTTTTACTAATAATTATTTACGTACTTGTTAATTTTTATTAAAATGTATATTAATTATTCCTTCTTAATAATAATATAAATAAATTTATAAAAGAATTGAAGTTTTTTTTATTTAATGCTTACATTTTTTGTGGAAAAACGAATCGTTAGTTTTTCATGGAATATTTTTTAAAATATTCCTAGATACCATATTTACTTATAAAAAAAATTGTGTGTACCATTCCTTTTACTTTTTTAAAAAATTGACATTTAAAAAATTGCTTTTTAATAAATTTTGAAATATTTGCAAGATTTTCATGGCATTTGGTACACAACGCATAATAATATAGGTCGTTTGATCCTTTAAATCCTCGTAAAAGAATCATGTTGATATCACTTTTCGGTTTTGAGTTATGACCAAAAATGTGACGTTCGAACCAAAATTTCATTAAAAACTTGCTTAATTTTCTGAAAAAAATTAATTTCTTCAAAACTACTTGAGGTACCAAAATGTTTTAGAGCTCTAACTTATAAGAATTATCTACTCTATCAGATGATTACAAAATATATTTTGTATATTAAATATTAAAGCCTCCAGAGCCGGATTTGTGCCGCAATTTTCACAAAAAAACTTATCGAAATTTTTTGTGGAAAAACCAATCGTTAGATTTTCACCGAATATTTTTTAGAATATACCTAGATAACATATTTATTTATAAAAAAAATTTGAGTGTACCATTCCTTTTACTTTTTTGAAAAATTGAAATTTAAAAAATTGCTTTTTAATAAATTTTGAAATATTTGCAAGATTTTCATGGCATTTGGAACATCAACGCATATTTATATACGTCATTTAAAAGCTCCTTTAGTCATTTAAATCCTCGTGAAAGAATCATGTTGATATCACTTTTCCTTTTTGAGTTATGACCAAAAATGTGACGTTCGAAGTTCGAACCAACATTTCGTTAAAACCTTGTTGATTTTTCTGAAAAAAATTAATTTCTTGAAAACTACTTGAGGTACCAAAACGTTTAAGGGCTTTAAATAATTAGAAATATCTACTCTATCAGATGATTCCAAAATATATTTTTTAAATTAAATATTAAAGCCTCCAGAGTCAGATTTGTGACGGAATTTCCATAAAAAAACTTATGGAATTTTTTTGTGGAAAAACCAATCGTTAGATTTTTACCTAATATTTTTAAAATATACCTAGACATCATATTTATTTATAAAAAAATTTAAGTGTACTATTCTTTTTATTTTTTGAAAAATTGAAATTTAAAAAATTGTTTTTTAATAAATTTTGAAATATTTTCAAGATTTTCACGGCATTTGGTTCATTAACGCATATTTATATACGTCATTTGAAAGCTCTTTTAATTCTTTAAATTCTCGTGAAAGAATCATCTTGATATCACTTTTCGTTTTTGAGTTATGACCAAAAATGTGACATTCGAACCAAAATTTCGTTAAAAACTTGTTGATTTTTCTGAAAAAATAATAATTTCTTGAAATCTACTTGAGGTACCAAAATGTTTAAGGACTCAAAAATTTTTATAATTATCTACTCTAAGGGTTGATTTCAAAATATGCTTTTTAAATTAAATATTAAAGCCTCCAGAGCCGGATTTGTGCCGCAATTTCCATAAAGAGAACATGGAATTTTTTTGTGGAAAAACCAATCGTTAGTTTTTCACCGAAAATTTTTTTAAATATACCTAGACATCATATTTATTTATAAAAAAATTTTGAGTGTGCCACTCTTTTTATTTTCTTGAAAAATTTAAATTTAATGAAATGCTTTTTAATAAATTTTGAAATATTTGCAAGATTTTCATGGTATTTGTTACATCAACGCATATTATTATACGTCATATGAAAGCTCTTTTAATCCATTAAATCCTCGTAAAGGAATCATGTTGATTTTTGTTTTATGACCAAAAATGTGATGTTCGAACCAAAATTTCGTGAAAAACTTGTTGATTTTTCTGAAAAAATTTAATTTCTTCAAAACTACTTGAGGTACCAAAATGTTTAAGGGCTCTAAATTATTAGAATTATCTACTCTATCAGATGATTCCAAAATATATTTTTTAAATTAAATATTAAAACCTCCAGAGCCAGATTTGTGTCGCTATTTCCATATAAAAACTTATGGAATTTTTTTGTGGAAAAACCATCGTTCGTTTTTCACCGAATATTTTTTAAAATATACCAAGACATATTTATTTATAAAGAAAAAGTTTGAGTGAACCATTCCTTTTACTTTTTCTGAAAAATTGAAATTTAAAAAATTGCTTTTTAATAAATTTTGAATTTGCAAGATTTTCATGGCATTTGGTACATCAACGCATGTTAATATACGTCATTTGAAAGCTCTTTTAATCCTTTCAATCTTAGTAAATGAACCATGTTGATATCACTTTTCGTTTTTGAGTTATGACCAAAAATGTGACGTTCGAACCAAAATTTCGTGAAAAACTTGTTGATTTTTCTGAAAAAGATTAATTTCTTGAAAACTACTTGCGGTACCAAAATGTTTAAAGACTCAAAATTTGTAGAATTATCTACTCTAATAGGTGATTTCAAAGTATGCTTTTTAAATTAAATATTAAAGCCTCCAGAGCCGGATTTGTGCCGCAATTTTCATAAAAAAACTTATGGAATTTTTTTGTGGAAAAATCAATCGTTTGATTTTCACCGAATATTTTTTAAAATATACCTAGACACCATATTTATTTATAAAAAAAATTTGAGTGTATCACTCTTTTTATTTTTTTGAAAAATTTAAATTTTATAAAATGCTTTTAAATAAATTTTGAAATATTTGCAAGATGTTCATGACATTTGGTACATCAATAATACTTCATTGGAAAGCTCTTTTAATATTTTAAATTTTCGTAAAAAATCATTTTGATATCACTTTTCGTTTTTGAGTTAAAAATATTACGTTAGAACCAAAATTTCGTTAAAGACTTTTTCATTTTTCTGCAAAAAAATGAATTTCTTGAAAACTACTTGAGGTACCAAAACGTTTAAGGGCTATAAACTTTTAGAATTACCAACTCTATCAGATGATTCCAAAATATTAATATTTATTTATTTTTAAATTTAAATATTAAAGCCTACAGAACCGTATTTGTACCGCAATTTCCACAAATAAAAATTATGGAAATTATTTGTGCAAAAGCCAATCGCTAGATTTTCAAAATATACCTAATAGACACCGTATTTATTATAAAAAATTTTGAGTGCTTTTAGTTTTGTTGAAAAATTGATATTTAAAAAAAAAAGCTTTTTAATAAATTTTTTAAAAATTGCAAAGTTTTCTTGATAGTTGGTGGATCAACGGATATTAATATATCAGGTTGGAAAGCTCTTTTAATTTTTTAAATCCTCAAAAATAAATCATATTGATTTCACTTTTAGTTTTTGAGTTATGATAAAAAATGTGACATTCGATCCAAAGTTTCGTTAAAAAAATGTTGATTTTTATGAAAACTGAATTTCTTAAAAACTACTAGAAGTACTAAATCAACCAAGGGCTCTAAATTTGTAGAATTATCTTAGTCTATCGGATGATCCCAAAATATTTTTTCTAAATTGTATAATAAAGCCTCCAGGGTCGGTTTTGTACCGAAATTGCCACAAAGAAATTGGAAATTTTTTTGGTGGAAAAACCTATCGTTAAATTTACACAAATAATTAAAAAAAAAATACCTAGACACCATATTTATTTTTAAAAAAATATTGAGTGTACCATTACTTTTAGTTTTGTTGAAAAATTGAAATTTAAAAAAAATACTAATTAATAAATTTTGAAAAATTTGCAAAAATTTCATGATTGTTCGTGGATCAATGTATATTAATATATCACATTGGAAAGCTCTTTTAATTCTTTAAATCCTCGAAAATAAATCATGTTGATTTTACTTTTAGTTTTTGAGTTATTCCCAAAAATGTGACGTCAAAACCGAAATTTCGTTAAAAAAATTTCTTGTTTTTTTGCTTTCCACTTAAAATTTATAATGTTGATAATGCAATTGGCCATAAAAAAGTTCTACAAACTACCAAGTTTAATAGTGTTTGGATGCACGTGGTAATTCGGAAAATTGTGACAATAATTAATTTGAATTCTGAAGCCGAAACTGGTCAATATGAAATAATAAATTGTTTACATAAGGACAAGTACACAACGGTATTTATTTGCTTACCCAAATATTTATTTAACAACAATAAAGAAGAGTAATTAATTTGATTAAATTTGATGAAATACATAACCTCATGGATAATTGTATTGTATTGATATAATATAGTTTAAGTTATCCAATTATCTTGAAATTTGATTAAAGTTAAAACTTCAGTAAAATAAAATAAATTTTAAATTTAAAAACGTGAGAACGAACTACTTGAATTAGCTCAAAACATGGATATTCTTTAAATAAAATTGGAAATTCGATCGTTCAAATTAATTAATTTTTAATAAAAATTAAAAAATTTATGAACATTTTCTTAATTAGGTGTAAATTTGAAAATTTCTCAAAATTTTATAAATATTTAATTAAAAACAAAAAAGCTATACTATGAAAATAATCTGCAAACTACTATAAATGCCTTTATTCCTTCTTTTATTGGTGGTGCTAATAAAAACGTTTTTTATATATAACAATGAATTAGAGGGTTGTTTATATTTATTATTTCAAAGATTTCTCTTCGAAATAAAATAAAAATAGTTTCTTCTTCCCAAAATCATCCTAAATTTTATTTTCGCTACCTGCTAAAGGTATGGATATACATATACAAGTCTATTGGTCTCTCACTGACCGAATGAAAAATCAAACGAATTTGCTTAAATTAGAATGGGCTTGATCCTTTCTTACTCGCTATTGGCCAGGTATGTTCTAAGAGCACTGAGAGAGGATTGTCTTAATAAGTCGTAAGTCGTGAGCAGTGCTAGACTGGTATGGCCATACCCTAAAAATTCCTCCTTTTGTGGGTCTGCAATACTAACAAAAACGGCCCTCTCGAAAAGGTACCTGGCTATCATTTTGGCCATAATCCCATATATCTAGTAATGCGCATGCCTGAACTAAACGTGAAGGCAGCTGCTTAATAAAATATTTTAACCGTTATTTTTTCTTGTAACGCCTGGTGTTAAAAGAGCTGTGGGCAAAGGTTTTATTCCCATTTCATTTCCAAGGCTCTTCGGGTGTTGAGGTATTGAAGTTACTTCCATCAAATATCCCCTTACATAAATTTAGACGCTGGAACTTTTCCATCTTTCGAGCATGGTGAGTAAAAATTTTTGGTTCTGTTGATATTTTTTTTAATTTTCTTTTTCTGGTGTATTAATAAGTCTTGTGGCTATTATATGTTGCAATTTTTGTCTTTGTGGGGTAATCCAAACAATTTTAAGGGAGCAAGAAAAATTGTACGCTTTAACTATTTTAGTAATTTAAAAAAAAAACAAAAAGTGAAGATACATTGTCTTAATATATTTCATTAAAAAGTGATTACATATTTTTTGTGCTACTTTATAGAAAATACTTCAAATAACAACTTAACAAAGCCGTTTTTGTTTTATATTTTTTTGGGTTTTTATAACAACTTATTTTTTATTTTCTACAAAGTAGCATAAAATAGTATATTGTTTTATTAGGAGTAAAAGAAGTACTTTTTATGGCGAGCCACAGAAAGTTCTTTTACTCCGAATAAAACATGCTATTTTTTCTTTAAACGTCCAAATTTTTAAAATAATAATATAATAAATAATTTTAAAATTTAATTTAGATAAGTAGAATCCATTAACTTGCCCCCACTCCTCCCTTTTTTCAAAATGAACACCTGGAGCAGATGTGACAATGAGGGTTGACTTGCCCCCACTCCTCCGTTTTTCAAAATGAACACCTGCAACACAGGTGATAATGAGGGTTGACTTGCCCCCACTCCTCCGTTTTTCAAAATGAATACCTGCAACACAGGTGATAATGAGGGTTGACTTTGCCCCACCTCCGCAATGTAATGTACTTTAATGACGTTTGAAGAAAAAATATATTGCATCACTTTCTATTTTTTCAAATTTTCTAAAACATTCAAAAAAACGCGCGATTTTTACGAAGGCCAAAAAAGAATTTTTAAAAAAACTTGGGTACAAGTTATTATGAAAAATGAAAGTACCAATCAGATTTCTGAAAAACATAGTCTTCTTCAATCTTTTCTAAATCCCATATATAAAATTTCCCTTGAAATGTGTACTTATTTCTAAAATTTCGAGCGAAAACCGCTTTAAATACAAAGAAAGAATTAAATATTATATTCAAATCGGAAGTTAGTGATTAAAATTTACTTTTAAACCTAGAATTGATCGAAAAAAGTCTTATAATGCATACACCATACATTTTCTCTGAGTAGAAGTTAAGTACCGCCATCTAGGTTTCAATTTGGAACTAATCTAAAAGGCACAGTCCGATACCAGTGGACTAAATGGCGCTGCTTATCGTTACCAGAATGACCAGACTCGTAAAATGTTAAAGCAATTGCTTGTCGAAACAAGAAATAAAGAAATATTTGCAAAATGTAACGTGGAAGAGTCCGACATTTTGGCACACCAAGGTTCTTATTCTTAAACCACTCGATACGATATCGTATTCGACTTTTATCATTCTTTGCTTTTCATTTACTTAAGAAAATAAGAGTCTGTCCTTGTATTGTCGTATGCGACTTCATGTCGAGTGGTTCAAGAATAAGGCCCCAGATTACAAAGAAAAATAAATTGTGAGATTTCCTAACGAGTAGTATTCTAACGTGATGAGGATAGAATCTACATTCTTCCAATTTCTCGTCGTCAGAGATCCCAATAGAAGAACCATCGAGGAGGTCCGCTGTATTAGGCACCATCCCTCCTTGGGAATTAGTTTAAAACATGAAAATTATTCAAAATTCGGTGAAAACTCACTTAAAATCAAGGAAAAAACTTAAAATTTCGTAATTCTGAAATCATGCGAAAATGCAATAGACATGTTTTTACCTCCATAAAGTCAATCCCACTCTAGGTGGTTTAAATTTCCAATGTTTTTTAAGAAGTTTTGCTAAATTTTGAAATATCACCCCTCATTCGCGGACCATCAAATTTAACCATTTTTGTAGAGCACCTTATTTTCAATAAGTTACAATAAAATCGGACCTCCCACCTCCAAATTTATACTGCTACAGGGTGTTTTTTTTAACTGTTGGTTAGACCCAATACCGACCAGGGGGGCATATTCTTGAATCACTCTACACGATTTCGTGTACGACATACAAGGACATACTCTATTTTTTTATTTGAATGACAAGGATATAACGAGATGAAAGTTGTATACGGCATCGTGTCGATTGGTTCGAGAAAAAGGTTCCATACTAAAAAAATTGACGTTTTGCTAAAGCCCACCATACAACTAGATATTTATTGTGCAATTTATTTTTTAAAATTGACACAGCCGACAATCGAAAAAAAAATGGAACGTTTTCGGGATTTTTTTTCGAAGTGTTCTGGTGGTCCAAAAAAAATAAAATTTGTACTTCACTTATAATAAATATTCCCTTTTACGATGCCCGCCTTAGTAACGGCTTTGCGCATAAAAGTCCGATTTCGAGGTAAAAGTACAAAAGATAGGTCCAGGTGGGTCAAAACCACTGTCTTTAGAATTTGGTCCACAATAGCCTACTAAAATTTGGGGTGAAACCGAAATTAGTTTCGGGGATGAATAACTTTTTCCTCTATACAAAATGTCAACACTATATACATAAAACTAACAACCCCTCTTCTTACCGTTTTAGTAATATAGAAGAAGACGAACTAGGTTTGGACATAACTCTTCATCGTGGCAATAATATACCGACAGGAAAATTATATTAAATGGAATTGACAAAGAGATGTGGAGATTATTTAGGAAAAACTGCAAGGTTGGTACAAAAATCCATTATTAATTGTTATGCATTAAACTAACAGTTCTATTTTTCATGATTTATACAGTTATTCCTCTTATAAATGATGGTCTCCAAAAATGGGTGGAGCGTGTCCCCATAATTCCTATTTCCAAAAGTGGTAATAAAACACCAGAAGTAACCCAGTAAATAAAAATATATAATAAATATGTAAAATACACATGCATTGAAACAATATATACATAATATCTAAGGAAAAGTGGAGGATAAATTATGTCAGGATGTCAGCAATATTTGGGGATAGACATTATTATTTACATATAAAATATACATATAGAAACTTATGTATTGTGAATGTAAATAATTCTATATAAATAATGCATTATAATTTTTATATATTATTTACATAGAGAAAATAATATAATATTATATGTATATGTAAAATATACATATATTTTTAGTTAAATTAGTTACATAGAAGAATTTATCTATGTATATTTTATATATAAGTTACAAGTGTGTTTACTCGGATGGCTTTCATAGAAGTATTTCAATTTAAAGTAAAAGAAGAAAAGATTTGAGTTGCTCTTTAGACTAAACTTACCCAAACCTCAGTGAAGAATTGAGGGGACATAATCATTTGCTGATCGAAAAAATCTATCGACGAGACTGTGCCGAACAAAATATGCCACGTACCACCAGAACAAGTATGTTGCATTTAAAGCTAGAAAATTTAACCTTATTTTATCATTTTTTAGGTTATATGTATTCCTGATTTTTCCTCAATTGATAAAGTTCCCGTATTTATGGAAACAAAATTAATACCATGGCTCCACCTCAACAACATCGAAGATTCAATTTGTAGCTTACGAAATTATTAGAACATCTACTGGATCTTAAGTTGAAGATTAAATCTATAGAAGCAGTTATTTTAGAAAATGAATTTTCAAAAGAAGACCTTATAATACTTGGTTCAATTTAGTTTAAAGCGAGTAAGTGACAATAAATTAGAGTTAAGAAATGCCTGTAAATTTTAATTCTTGCATTTTAATGCGTTCAAAATCAAAAATTTTATGAAAATTGCCCCAAAATGATTTTAAAACATAACTTGAACGTTATAAGGAATTCCTCCATTACTTGCTTAAAACGTTAAAGTTTAAAATAAATCCATCTGCAATTATGTATAATATACATAAAATTTTAACTCCTGTAACTTTCTATTTCTTCATAAAATAATTTAAATTTTGTTTAAAAAAAATAAAATAAATAATACATAAAATTAACCCATATATTATTACAGTAGTAAAGTTGCTCCCAGCTGGAAGTAGGACAAAGAATACGCGATCGTGATTACTTTTGTCCTACTTCCAGCTGGGAGCAACTGTACATTGCAAGACAAATGTAAATTTAAGTACAATTAAATATATTTAAGGTTAAGAAAAAAAGGAAATAGCGACTGACCAACGTTAAGTTGGCGAGCGATCACTAACAATGTATGTATTTTGCGTACACCCTGTATAAATTATAAAAGGTAAAATTTAATTTTGTGGGAATTGGGAAAGATGGTTTTGTTACCGTCGACAATCAAATAGATTCTGCAAATTTTAGGTACCTATTTAAAATTTTTAATCTCGTGCACAAAATCGTACACAAAATCATATTTATTTGAAAATTTCAAGTCAAAAGACTATTGTTTATTTATACATTTTCTAAAAAGCCTCCCAACGCACTAATTTAATCCAATGAAATTTGGTTGAGTTGGAATCAAAAATGACATTGAAATTCTAAAAAATATATTTAAATATTAATAAATTGTTCTTACAAATTCCCGCAACCTAAAAACCTTAAAATAATCCATAAATTGTTCTATTTATTTTAAGTGTTGCTTGGGGATGCAATTTTAACGACGTTCTCAAAATCTATCCCGAGTAGAAACACGATATTGCGATAATGTTGTGATAATATCGTACACAATATTATAATATTGCGTAAGCATTGTGCTACAATATTTGCACATGTTAAAATGTTGACCCAAATAATTTTGTGACAATATTGCTAAAATATTGCGAATATGTATAAATTTAATATTTACACAATATGATAAAAAAACATTGTCTAAACGTCGCTAGAATGTTGTACTCACAATACTGTACTTCCATTGTTTCACAATATTGTGAATATATTAAAAAACGATATCACAATATAACAATATTGCCACAACATTACCACAAAGCTAAACACAATTTTGATTTCTACAGGGGATACGTGAGATTTTTCGGTTATTTATTTATAACTATTTCTTTATTTCCTAATTAACCAAAATCTCACGTATTTTTCTAAACATATTGCCAGACGAAAACAAATACTTGAGTTTTTATGTTGGGCACTTCCTTCCCAGTTTCTTTTATTTAAAATGATTAAAATATATTCTTTAACATGCTACATTTAAAAAAAAATCGAAGCGAAAAATTTTTTTTTGAAAGTATTTTCTTCATGTTTTAGATATTTATTTACGGCATATCATAGATAAACGTACAAAACGAGCTGCTCCATAAATAAAAATAAAAAATACAATTACATAAAAAATTGGGATGGAAGTACGCTTACTCGCAATCGTATATACCATAATACTTTACTTGACATACACACTTGACTGGTCGTGCAGATGATTTCATTTTACGTCGCAAGGGGGTGTCGTAGACGTTTTTGGCTCGAAAATTCAAAAACTCCACCGAAGGAAGTAGTAGATAGAACAGATGGGAGCTAAATTTTTTTTGATTCCATTTTACGCCACAAGGGGGCGTTTTTTTGGCGCGAAAATTCTAAAACTTCACTGGAGGAAGTAGTGATCTTCAAGATGATATAAATTGGTCACAATTAACTTCGGTCCTATATTCCTGAATGATATGTGTTATTGGTGCCATAAAGCGAGAGTGATTTTTATACCTTAAGGTAGGATTTCGCTGAAACTGCCCGCCGCGACTGCCGGCAGTCGCGGTTGGCAGTAGCGGTTGACCGCGACGGTTGAGGTATTTCGCTGAAACTGCTCACCGCCGCGGTTCCCATTTATTTGCCAGTTTATGATCAAACTTTTAATAGACTACACGCTATAAGTACCCCGTTTAAATATTGATTTAAACAGACTCATTGCTTTTTTGATTGACGATGAAGAAGAAGAAGAAGAGACACTCAAACTCTTATCATCAAGAGAAGAGTCAAATGAGATGTTTAAAAAAAGGAAAACTGAAGGTTATTTTGGAGTTTTAATTAATAACCATTTAAAAACTGATGAAGGGATGTTTAGAAAGTTTTTCAGGCTGAACTTGTCACAATTTGATTTTGTATTAAGCTTGGTAGGTGCCAGCTTGTCAAGAAAAATGACGAATGCTGTGCAAGACCCCATTGAAGCAAAGGAAAAATTAGCAGTTACATTGAGGTTAGTTTAATATTTTAAAGAAATTATAAATTAATCTTTCATTTTAAATCACAAAATTAAAATGCAACTATCCAAAATGCTTTCATTTCAGCTTTATTTTATACCTACAATATAAAAATAAATTAAATATAATACTGTCTGTACATTTCAACAAAATTTTTAACTAAATTAACTACTTCATTTTTGTGTTCTTTAAAATTTTAAAACACTTTGAACTATATCATTTTCATGTTCTTCGGGATGAGTCGAGTACTGAATATTATATAAAGCCTCAGTCTCAGAAGAACCTATAGTTACATCTGAATTTGGATTTGCATTTTGTATATTAAATTGGACAGGAAATGTCTGTGCTTCCAATTCTGAAACTGTTGATAAAATTTTAATTTTTGCTTGAGAAATTAAATGAGCTGGTAACTTCTTTACGGACAAGGCAATACTTTTCATGAACAAATCTACGTCGTCTTCCACGGTTTCTTTCTTCATAGCAATGGTCTGAAGCAGCTCCAAACGCTTCTTGCTCATTTCACCAATCTCTTCATACGCAGACCTTTTTGCTTTTCGTGACTTTTTTTGAGAAGAAGAACTCGCAGTACTTACATTGTCAATTTCTGCTGGACTAAAATTATCAGCAGCCGAAGACGGTTCTGGTGTTACGTTAGTATTCCTAACTTCCTCCTCATCGAACGTCTCGTTATGAAGGCTGCCAGAATTTTCTTCATATATATTACAAAAAGAATCTCGTTCTCGACTAATATTTTGTAAAAAGTGGAGCCTCTCAAACAGTGGCCATTGGTTTCCTGTTGAAGGTGCCGCAGAACCTGTAGGCAATTTACTTTTTCTTAGAATCTTAAAATAATTGTCACGCATGTCCTTCCATCTTTTTTTGCATAACTCAACTAAAAATAATAGAGAAAATCGTACTTTATATTATTATTTCATTACTCCACCTTTTCTTTCTCAAAAAGTTATCGTTAATTAACGTTTTATTTTAATTTTAGGTACTTAGCTACCGGAGAAAGTTTTAGATCTCTTGCGTTTGGTTTCCGAATATCTGCTAGTTATTTAAGCGTAATCGTTCGTGAAACTCTAGAAGAGCTATGCAATTGTTTGGTACCTATTTTTTTGCCACAACCGACTCATGAATCATTTAAAAAAAATGTAGAAGATTTCTATGAAATGTGGGGGTTTCCCAACTGTTGTGCAGCCATAGATGGAAAACATATAAGGATAATTTGCCCTCAAAATAGTGGTTCGCTTTTTTGGAACTACAAAGGGTATTTCTCCATAGTGCTTTTGGCAATGGTCGATGCAAAGTGTAAATTTGTAGCCGTTGATATTGGATCATATGGGAAGGAAGGTGACAGTGGAATTTTTAATAAGTCTATAATGGGTAAAAAGGTATTTACTGGAGATTGGTTTCCTTCAGATAAACAACTACCTTCGTCGGATGTGACACTACCTATTGTTGTTGTTGGCGATGAAGCCTTTCGGTTACACAAGCATCTTTTAAAGCCTTACACTCGATCAGCAGCTCAAAAAGATAAATCAAAAGCCATATTTAATTACAGGCTTTCGCGAGCTCGTAGGGTATCTGAAAACGCGTTTGGACTGCTGTCTCAAATTTTTCGTGTTTTCTATACCTCAATAGCTGTAAAACCAGAGACATGTGATAAACTTATTACAGCATGCTGTTGCTTACATAACCTTCTTAGGGATGGATATTTAGAAAATAAAGGAAACCCATTTTACGATTTTGATCAAGAGGTGGAGGTTTCAGAGAACATGACTGGTCTCGAAAGGAGTGGAGGTTTCGCGCAGGCCGAAGGTTTTCAAATAAGAGATGCTTTCAAGGAATACTTCAATAAAGAATAATAGATTAATCAAATACTCATATGTTACATGTGCCTTATGTGATGGTATGTTGATTTAATAAAGTATACAGGTTGATTTATACTGCGTGTAAAATATTTCAGGAAATTATTAGGGAGGTAATTTTGAGTAAATTTTATAAAAGTAGGATCTATTTCAATATATCAGAACTCTAAAAGATAAAGATTTGATACGGTAGAAAATATATTATTATAACAAATGAATTGTTTTGATTTTACACAATTTGACAACAACACATGTATCACGTATACTTTAAAATAAGAGCTTTGGTAAAATCAAAGAATTATGTTATAAAAAGTCTGAATTTTTTACTTCACTAATAAACCATTTGATTTGTTGTATTTCGATAAATACTTAATATAGCGCCTATATTCATGTAACATTTTTTTTACTTAAAATTATGTCCCTAATATGTTGTATGTACCCGCTCTTTATAAATCCTTCTAAATTAAAAATATTTACCATCTTTCCCTACAACATCTGCAACTTTTTTCCAGGTGGTATGTTTAATATTGATGTTGCGATAGTTGTGATCCTGGTGATCGTACAAAATTCTATATTGAATTACTTCTTCAATTAGTTTCTCATCTGCCAAATCGGTAAAATTTTTTTTCGGCATTTTAAACACAATAAAAATATTTATTTACTCCTTGGCGGTTGACTGTTTCACTGCTCTCTGAGCGGTTGAACCGCGGCAGTCGACTGCCAACCGTCGTGACGTCACAGCGGTTGACTGCCCAGCCGTTGCAGCGAAATACCTCGTATTTAATTCAATAGAAACCAGTCACCGACTGCTCACCGCGACTGCTGGCAGTCGCGGCGGGCAGTTTCAGCGAAATCCTACCTTTATCAGAAGTTCTTGATAACACTACTCGTCTTTACGATAGTCTACGACTTTAGCGCTTCATTTCACAATATATGTCGGGGAATTTTGTTAGTTAAACGTTAATATTGATCTTCACTAACCAATTGTTGAAAATTCGAAGGACCATTTGTAGTGGAAGATGTTAGTTAACATTAAAAATAAACTAGTTCGTTACTAAACATTTATTGAAAACACTACAAAAATATAAGAGATAACTGAACACGTATTTAGAGAATCTATAACATTCAGAGAACCAAAAGTTCACAAGTAGATGAGGCATCGTTCTTAGGTGAGTCTCGTATTGTTCGTGTATCATCGTAAACTACGGGGGAAACGGTTATAGAAACAACGGACGGCGTTACAAACGGAGGCAACTGTACTTAGGCATAAGTATCCTCCGAAGGAATTCTATTTTTTTATACTTGTTTTTTTTTTAGAAAAAAATATTCACGTAATATTGTTGTGCTTAAACTTCTATTGTAAAATAAGCTCCCATAAATTCAACTCAAAAACTTAACTGTTTAATCAACTATAAAATTAAGGACATTTTCCTTAAGATCATCAAACGAGTACGGCGATAGTCGCAACATAACTACAATTTTTCGCATTAACATTCAACATTAAAAATGCCTCACAAAATATTATTTATTTGGATGTAATCGTCGGTTGCGAAGATGTTCGAGACGTTTATGCTTTTCAGTTTAATAATTTTTATATTCAAAATATAACTCGTAAATATATTTCTCATTTACACAATTATTTTGTATATATTCTAAAAAAATGGTCTCCTTCACTATATTTACATTATCTTCTGATAATGTTTTCTCGAATTTATTATGCGGATCTAAACGAAGACGCACTGTATATTTCCTGCTCAGGAGTTAAAACTCTTCAAGTAGCAGACGTCTATCCTCTTCTATTTCCATTATTTCTTCCACACCTATCCGAAACATTTCGGAACATACAACGCTATCGATAAGGCGGAGATCACGGGCACTTAGATCCATATCTGGGAAGTTTTTAAACGGATCATCTTCTTCTTCCTTAATGGGACCTTTTTCATTAATGGAATCTTCTTCCTTAAAGAAATCTTCTTCATCCTTAATGAAATTACGACTATCCGTCTTTAGATCCACCGTAGCCTCACTAAAAAAATCCATTCCAATTTCTGCAAAATCTTTCGATGATACGGCAACACCATGATCTTATCAATTCAGGATCTGCGTTTGTAATATCTTCATTGAAAACAAACGATCCTTCTGTACCCATTATATTAAACTTTTTGACGGTCTTTGTTGTTTCACCTTTTATTGTCAAAATACGGTTTCTAATCTAAATCTATTATTGATTAATGTATTATGTAATCTTATATTAATATCTTTTAAAATAAATTTCTGATATTTAAAATATAATTCATGCACGTATTTATTAACAGCGAATTCTTCATGATAAATAAACTGTAATAAGTAGGTATCATTTAATCTGTAAATATTGTGGTTTATTAAGCTAAGGTATAAACTAAAGCTAAAATCTACGTATTTATTATCTAAACTAATTTCCTCTAACGCATCGCTAAAATATTCTGTAAATATATATTTTGGTTGTACATCTCCTAATTTTTATGTTAAAATATAGTCGCTATTGGTATGCTTAATTGCAAGTATCTTTTGATAAGCATCATAATCATCAATTTGAGCTTCAAAAACCTTGCAATAGAGCATACCTTTCAAAATAGGATTTATTAAACTTGCAAATTTTAAAAAATTAATTAAACTTTTTCACTATTTCTATTACTTATCACCATTGTCTTGGTAAAATTGTAATAAGGTTCTAAGCCCAGATGCACTACAACCTCAACGCCCACAGGATAAACTTCCTCCATTAATAGCATATCCTTCTCCCGTTCGATTAATTTTTCTTCTTCAAGGCGCCATCCAAACTCGGCTGTCTTAATCTGCGCCTCCAATATACGCCAACTTCTTGGTGATATTGATGAATCATCGAAATCATTAAACAGGATGTTGATATCTTCTCCTTGGACTGTCAAGTCCTTGGTCTTCTTTACCCTAGGAGGAATTGAATAACTAACGCATGTCAGCTTCTTCTTCGGTATTATACCCTGGTTGTGTTCTTCGGGGGTGTAATACACAACCACCTCACTATCTTCACCGGAAACTGCTTCTTTGATGTAAAAACCAAGTTTTAGCAATTCTCTAGTATTTAGTTGCTCGAGGGCAACTTCGTTAATAAACTCTTTAAGAGTTTCGTTGATATTTTCTTGGTACAAAATTAAAAATTATCGGGACAGAAACCTTCCTTGCCTGTAACATTTTAGGAGTAGTAACAATTACAGACACTCTACTTACTACATTTGGCTGTAATTTAGGAACGCCTACCCACTTCTTCAGATTTTTTGACAAAGTTAAATTAACGAGGTAAATCATAGCCTGCTCTTGGTCATTGCAATACCTGTACAGGTTTGTTAAATGATTTACCACATCATTTATGTTTTTAAATCTGAGAAGGCAAGCTGTGCCCTCGGCCTCTACCAGCCCCTTATCACTTCTACTATGGGAATCAAAAAGATAAAAAGTATTAGCTTCCTTCCAAATAGCGATGGTAGTAAACATAGAAATTTGATCGAAATTCGCTGTGTGCAAGAAGCATGCGCGATCGCCCATCATATTATCCTCAAATGCGAAAATTCCAGGATACTTAAACTCATTACCATACTTTACATTACCATAGGTAAACGTGAATTTGGGTATAATTTCGTCCAACGCCAGGTAATCAGAATATGGGACATTGTGAGAAGGTGGGCGCCTTGGTTTTTTAGACAATTGGTAAAGTGCATCATCAAAATCAAGGATCAAAAGACTTAAGGCAAAGCTTGCCATACCTGTGCACTGTTTTCCCCTGTTATTTATGGAAAACCTAAGGTTATCTTGGCTCCTGCTTGACGTTTACCTGATACGGGGACGGTAAGTCCGCAACAACGTGTGAGATTAAAAATTTCGCGGTTAATTTCATTTTTAGGTAATTCCACATATACCGTGGGGAAAACGTTATGATGTTAGTTCTACTTCGACCTCTTTAGGTTCGTATTCCTGAAGAATTCCTCGTATAATTACTTTAAGCGTTTTTTCCTCAGGTAATTGGTAAGTAAATGTATGGAAATTACGTTCATTAGCAAGCTTAACGAGAGCTCTGTAGTCTACCATTGACGCAGAAAGTATTCTAATGCCTTCTTTAACAGTGGTTGCGCGGATGTAATTATTTTTTTTAGTTTTCATGTTAATATCCATGGCTTTACAATGCCAACACGCACCGTGTATTTACTGCTCAGAGGATAAAACTCTTCAAGTAGAAGACGATGTTTCTCCTCTTCTATCTCCAGTTTTTCCTCTATTCGGAGCATGCAGCGCTGTCGATGAGGCACAAATAACGAGTAGTTAGAACCATTTCGAAGCAGTCTTTGAAAGGATCTTCTTCTTCTTCCTTAACGAGGTTCTTCTCCATAATTGGATCTTCTCCTTCTTCGTCCTTAATGGTGATGGGATTATCCACCGTTAAATCCATTGTATACTCACTAAAAAGATCTGGGAAATCGGCATCAGTATTATTAGTTAAGTCTACTGAATACTCATTAAACAAGACCATACTTGTTTCGTCGACGCCGTTTAATAATTCCATGATGGAATCATTTACTACGTTTGAACTATTGACAAAACTCGAATAGTAGCTCTAATGATACTTCCTCCACTGCTTCACTCCTTACCCGTTCAATATAACGATTGATTGGACTGTAATCAATTAACCCTATTCTATTAATGATATCAGTAAACCATAGTGAATTAATCTCGATCATCTTCAGAGACTTTTCACCTAGACACACTTTCTAATGAAAATCTGGGTCCGATATCCAGTTTTGGTTTACAAATAATCACTGTTACTTTATAGTCAGCGTAAGGGTCCAGGGCAAATCTTATCACTTTGCTTCTGCTGGGATTTAAAGGTAGCTGAATCTCTCGAAGCTGCCTATTCTTCTCACCCCAGTTAATAGACTTCTCGTTGATGATCTCCTCTCCACCGTCGGTCTCATCCCAGTTCTCTTCGTTCAATACACGAATATTAAAACACTTATTAACATTTGTAACTGCGTTGTATGGAACACTTTTCTTAAATCTCGTCATTACTATCATCAGTGTCATATTTAATATTGTCAACTTTATTTTTATTTTTCTTAGTCATCTTCTTATTGTTTAATAATAATGTAGTTGGAAATAACAATACCTGATGTTGTATAAGCCACACACTTTATTTTAATAACATAATGGGATCTTCTTCCTTAATGGGATCTTCTTCCATAATGGGATCTTCTTCCATAATGGGATCTTCTCCCTTAATGGGATCTTCTTCCTTAATGGGATCTTCTTCCTTAATGGTAACTTCCTCCTTAATGGGAACTTACTCCTTAATGGGATATTTTTCCTTAATTGAATCTTCTTCTACAACCTCTACACCCACAGAATAAACTTCCTCCATAAATAACATATCCTTCTCCCATTCGATTAATTTGTCTTCTTCAAGGCGCTATCGAAACTTAGTTGTCTTAATCTGTACCTCTAATGTACGTCAACTTTTTGGGGACATTTATGAATCATCTAAATCATCAAACGGGATGTTGGTATCTTCTCCTTGGACATTAGGGGTTGCGTCGTTAACTTCTTCATCGTTTGGACCTGTAAGTCCTTGGTCTTCTGTACCCTAGGAGGAATTAAATAACTCACTTACGTCAGCTTCTTCTTCTGTATTATACCCTGGTGAACCCAGGTTTGGGGGTCTGATACAACAATACACAATCGCCTCACTATCTTCACCGGACATTGCTTCTTTGATGTGAAGCAATTCTCTAGTATTTAGTTGCCTTAGGCCAACTTCGTTAAAAAACTCCTTAATAGTTTCAGCGATACTTTCTTGGTACATGATTAAAAATTAACTAATAAACTAGATGATGCTTGAAAATCAAGCTAATAAAACTATAACTCTTATTCTGAGAGTTTTGAGTGAAAAGTGATGTTAAATCACTGCAATAATCTTCTTCACTATTGGTATTACGAATAAAAGGTGTTCCAAAATTATTGACAATTACAGACTTTAAAGCCGCTACAAATTGATGACGCCCGCCCACCCGCAACAACGTGTGAGATAAAAAATTTGGCGATTAATTTCATTTTTGAGTAATTCGACATATACCATGGGGAAAACGTTATTCCCTCGTTGTGTGCGTGTGACTTTTAAAAGGCTGAAGCCTAATCATAATAGTTCTACTTCGACCTCTTTAGGCTCGTACTCCTGAAGAAGTCCTCGTATAATTACTTTAAAGGTTTTTTCCTTAGGTAATTGGTATGTAAATGTTTTAAAATTACGTTCATTAGCAAGCTTGACAAGAGCTCTGTAGTCTACGATTGAGGCAGGAAGTATTATAATCCCTCCTTTAACAGTGATTGTGCGGATGTAATTAATTTTGTTAGTTTTCATGTTAATTTCCAGGGGTTTCCATTATCCACTGTTGGTCAATGTTATTGATGGGTCCCTTATTGTTTGGTTCTTCTGACCCGTTTGTCGATTCTAGGTTATTATTCATGGTAATTGAATCATGGAACTAATGCCCGAACTTACATTTCGAATGAATTTATACTATGAGTATATAAAATATAGACTTTCTTGCTACATGATTAAAAATTAACTAGTAAACTAGATGATGCTTGAAAATCAAACTTCCTTAATGGGATCTTCTTCCTTAATGGAATCTTCTTCATCTTCCTTAACGCGATCTTCTTCGTCCTTAATGGAATTAGGACTATCCACCGTTAGATCCACTATACACTCACTAAAAAGATCCACTTCCATAGTTACTTCAAAATTATAATCAAAAATTTAAAAAAAAATTAGTTGATAATGCGGAATTTATACTTTCAAGTATGTTTAAAAGATACGTCTCATAATCTTGAGTATATTGTGAGAACGATATCCAAATTACATCCCTAACTAAAAGATAATATGAACAATTTAAGGATTTTGGGATTGCTTAGGTTCAATTCAAGTAATTGATGTAATTTGCGCTCAAGTAATAAATGAGCAACCAACACAGAATTTACAGCAACAAAAAGATAATTTCCTAATTCCTCCGTAATTCAATTTAAATATTTATAATTTATACAGGGTGTAACCATAATATATACACTTTACTTCAGTATAAATTTCGTTTTTGTATAATCTCTATAAGTAGATACAAAATTATGTTTTGGTTATTTTTTACGGATATTTTTCATGCTTTTTAAAAAAATCTATTACTAACTTCACTTATTTGTAAAATTTAATATTAAGTTTTTAGTAATTTAATTATTGTATTGTATATTTACTGATCGCAGGTTTTTGTGATAAAAACTGTAATTAATATATTTCTTAAGTTAAGTAAAATGTATGTTAAAATTAAGATATAAATAATAAATGAATTATTTAGAATCAACCACTCGTTTTTTTCACCCCAAATTATTTCTCCCTAGCTCCCCAAATGATGATTTTTCTTTAATAGTATATTACGCAACGAGCTAGAAAGTGTGAAAATAGCCGAAAGATGCGCTAGCCGAGTAAGGATATTAAACGAGCACGAAATTCACGTTCTTGCGAGTTGCGTACGCTATTTTTCCGACGACCACGGAGATTTTGCGACCATTTTTTATATTTTGTAGTAACAACTAAAAAGTCATAACATAACCTGTGTTAACATCAGCTGACATTGAAGATATCGATTATTTTTAGTTAAATGTACCTAATTGTAGATGGCGCTGTTTTGACGGAAGCAATCGAAAGGATAAATAAGTGTACAGCACTTAAATGTAGTTATTACCTGAGGGTATATAACACTACAGCGTTTTTGTTAAATTTTTGATTTCAAATGCCCAAAAATTTATATTTACTTCCGAAAAGTACCTGAACCTCCAGTGTATTAAACTACCTGAATAACCTTAAATTAGGTACCTGTTTGACCCAAATGACACCTAAAATTCCCTGAATTGCCATTAGTTAAATGTGGATTATCTATTTGACCATAATCTCTCCTTAAATCACTTAAGTATAAACCTAGTAATGCGCCTGCGTGAAGCGGGTAAGACCAATCAGACAAAATTTCTGTTTTTCCTATATTCTTTAAATGCCTTATCGGTGATAAACGTGAAGGCTGGTGCTTAATACTGTTGTAAAATATTTTAAACGTGATTTTTATTATTTTTTTAAATAATGACTAATATAAAGTACATTCTCGTAACGGGTGGTGTAATAAGCGGTGTGGGTAAAGGGGTTATTTCCAGCTCATTTGGAACAATCCTCAAATGTTACGGTATTGAGGTCACTTCTATCAAAATAGACCCATACATAAATTTGGACGCAGGAACCTTTTCTCCGTACGAGCATGGTAAGTAAAATTAGCATAATTGATTCAATCAATAGGAGACCAATCAAACATTAATTTCATTTAAAAATATCAATAACAGTTATTCTGCCAAGATTTTGTTTTTCAATATTTTCAAATGGAATAAAATGGAAATAAACATAAAAAATATCTAATATACTTTGGTACAAGTGTGTTGCTTTTCAAATTAAAAATTCATACTATAAGTATAAAGAAAGTAGAAAAAAATCAAGTCTCCACGATGTTTCGTTCAAAAGTTATGAATTTTTATATAAAATATGGCATTCTGATAAATGAGTAAATGTTTATTTTTAATAATTCACATTTCGCTTAATAAATAAAATTAAGAAACAACAATTCGTACAGATAAGATTCAAAAATTATCGATATTATCTTAGTAAATTTTTTTAAATTTATTTATTTTTTAAGGTACATTTCCTAAAAATTTTGATTTTTTTTTTTTGGGGGGTGTAAAATTTTTTTGGGGGATATAAAGGGCCAATGGTCCCATAGATTTCGTCCATTTTTTATTTCCTTTAATTTTTCAATTTTTTGAGATGTTTTTAAAGCTACGGGGCTTGAAATTTTTAATGAAAATCGGTTCTTATTTTTTTTCTCGAAAACTATAAAAGTAACCAATTTTAAATTTTTACCAAAGGTAAACACCGTGAATAGACGCGTTTTAAAAACTAGTTGGTTAAAATCGGTTAAGTAATTTTTTGGAAAAAATTCGCAAAATTTTGGTACAAATACGGATATGGACGGCGCAATTTTGAACCATTTTTTGTAAATATTTGT
This sequence comes from Stenus bimaculatus, assembly GCA_963971135.1. Taxonomy (NCBI): domain Eukaryota; kingdom Metazoa; phylum Arthropoda; class Insecta; order Coleoptera; family Staphylinidae; genus Stenus; species Stenus bimaculatus. Next base: position 25,766,230 of record OZ020186.1, on the reverse strand, counting down.
AAAAGGGGTTTAGGGAAGAATTTTGAGCCACTAAAAGTCACGGTGGTGTAGTAATTATTTTGTGAAAAGTTAAAAATTTCAGAGCGTCAAAAATTGCGACTTTTTTAAATACCTTCTTAAAAAAAATATTTTTTCATTGTTTTTTCTAAATTCAAAGCACCATTTGTGTAGGCGGTATTGGTTCCAAGAGTAGATTCAAAAAATTTTTTAACAATGAAAATCAAAAAATGCCAACTCCTAAATTCAAAATGTCGACTTCGTTCAGCCATAACTTTTAAAGCCAGCATAAATTAAAAATTTCCCATACGCTACGCACTAAAGAAATTATTCTTATTTGATAAACTGATGTAAAATTGAGAAGATTTTAAAAACATGGAAGCCACAGTGGTACCCTTCTAAACGTTGCGCGGGTTTTTGCGATTTTTTGAACATTTTACGTTCGATTTTTTTCTGAAGCAAAGGGCAAAAATTAAGAGGTGTCGATTTTTTAGCTCATTAATATTAATGCAATAAGCAAAATAAAAATTATCGCACCGTAATAGCCAACCCCTATTAAATGTTAAAAATTTTCAAAGTCCTCGTCGAAAAAGCAAGAAAAACGAAATGCAAATTTAAAGACCCCAAATTAATATAAAAAATCGAGATATCAAAAAATGGACTCGTATCGACATAATAACGAGTATTTTGTTTGTAAATAAAAAAACCGCGATTTTTTGAGAATGAAGCGGTAACAATTTGGTACTTTTATTTAAAAAAAAACGGTAAATTTGCACACTTTAAGTCTCGGCGCCGTCAAGTCACACCGTTGCGCCTGTAGACTAAAAAATTGTACCGGTTCATCCTCAGGATGTGAGAATAAAAGGGACCTTTATTTCGTTGCTCCCCTTTAAATCTGGACAGGGGTGCGATTTTTCAAATTTGACGAAAACCGGAAAAAAGCAAAAAAAAGTCGACCCATTTTGGAATTTTTTTCAGAGTGTTAGGGTGCTTTGAAAAATTTAAAATTCGAACCTCGTTTAGAATCGACATCCTTCTTTACGATGCAACCGGAATGTTTAAAATCTAACGAAAATAACTACCCTTTTCGCGGCTCCGCCCAAAAATCGCCTGATTTCGGGGTTTCAGAATCCGGTCCCACATAACATACTAAAATTTGGTGCGATTCTGGGTGAATTTCAAACAATCGATGTGAAAAAAGAATCGCTAAAATTTCAAATAACTCTTGCATTATTTATTTTATTTACAAAAAAATATTTTTTAGAGCAATTTTGAAGTGATATAACTTTTTGAGGAAGCATTTCCGGGCGAGTCAAAAATGCTTAGTTTTACTTCCTCTATCACGCCAAAAAAATCGTTACAGTTATTTAGGGACATCTAGTATACATATAAAGTCGATCTCATAACTCGGGTAGTTAATTTCCAATAAATTTTTGAGAAATCTTGCTCCATTTCTACTTCATTCGGGTTCTGTGCGCCAGCAATAAAATTTGACTTTATTGCTAATAAGTCGCAGAAAATTGGACTTCTTTCAATTTTATACTTTCGTAAAGCGTATTTTTGGTATATTTTGGCAGTTCCAATTAAAAAAACGCAGCAAGAAGATTAAAAAAGTCATAAGAGATTAAAAGGCATCCTTACAAATATGGCTAATAATCAAAATGTGCAAAGGAAGACATTTTTGATATTTTTTGTTTGGTCGTTACAATCCTTTGAATTTTGTTTAGTTTATGGGGTGTTTTGATAGAAATACAAAAATTTGATTTTTGCTTTGTTTATAGATACTATGTGTATATCAAATCATATAATTAAAATAAAATAATATTAAAAAAAAAAAATTAAAAAATATATATTTTTTTTTTAAAAATGTATGTGAATTAACACCTAAGTAGAATAGTATTACATAGATTTCAGTTTTTTATTTTGATCTTTTTTGAAACTTTGTTCATGTAAAAAATTCAGTTTTTTTTATTTTTTCGAAAATTATATGATTCGATACCCTCCTAATATCTACAAACAGGGTCAGTAATAAAATTTTCATATGCCAAAATTTTCCTATCAAAAGACATCATAAACTAAAATTTTTCCGCATTCCTGGCTCTTATAAAATCTTGAAAAAACACCAAAAAATGCAAAGAATAATCATAAAAAAATGAATAAAAAATACAAACATTATTTTTTATTTAAAATACGTTCAATTATAACTAATAAAGAAAATAGGCATAGAAATTTATTTTTGTTATTTTTTGTTTGGGTGTTACAACGCTTCAAACTTAAAAATTCTTGAAAATTCAGCAAAAGTGTGCGTATAAGTAATAAAAATTTAAAAAAAAAACGTTGGATACTTATTAACCGAATTTCATTCAAAGTTACATAAAATTCTGGATATTTGGTTAAAATTTTCACTTTCTGCGTTAAATCGTTAGAAGCGCAAAATTATTTTCTAAAAAAAAAAGAAAACGCAAAGAGCGTATTTAATTTTTTTTAATTTTAGGAGAAGTCTACGTGTTAGATGATGGTGGTGAAGTTGATTTGGATTTGGGAAATTATGAACGGTTTTTAGACGTAACTCTCCATCGTGACAATAACATAACCACAGGAAAAATATACCAAATGGTAATCGAGAAGGAGAGACGTGGAGATTATTTGGGGAAAACTGTGCAAGGTTGGTACAAAAATTTATTATAAATAATTGATGTAGATTAGGATTAAACTAATTCCACCTTTCATGTTTTATTTGCAGTTGTTCCTCATATAACTGATTGTATCCAAGAATGGGTAGAGCGTGTAGCTCTAATTCCTGTATCCACAAGTGGTAAAACCCCAGAAGTATGTATCATTGAATTGGGAGGAACGGTTGGTGATATAGAAAGTATGGCTTTTATAGAAGCCTTCCAACAATTCCAATTTAAAGTGAAGAAAGAAAACATTTGTGTTGCCCATGTTTCTTTAGTGCCACAGGTATAAGTAATAAATTATTAAAATTTTTGTTAAAAACGTGTTTTCAGCCTCGATCCACAGGTGAACAAAAGACTAAACCTACCCAAGTTTCTGTGAAAGAATTGAGGCGTCTCGGTTTATCCCCGGATATGATAATTTGCCGATCAGAAAAACCAGTGGATGAGAGTGTGCGGAAAAAAATATCAAATTTCTGCAATGTGCCCCCAGAACAGGTATAAACCACTTAAAGCTAGAAAATTTAACGTTATTGTTTTCAATTTGTAGGTAATATGCATTCCTGATTTGTCCTCAATCTATAAAGTACCTGTATTCATGGAAACAAATGGGGTAGTGGAATTTCTAACTAAACGATTAGAATTGGGAATTAATTCCAAGGCTCCATCTCAAAAACTTTGGATAGAGTTAAATGAAAAAATAGATAATATACGGGAAGAAGTGAAGATTGCGCTGGTAGGGAAATACACTCGTCTCGCAGATTCGTATTCATCGCTAACAAAAGCGTTAGAACATGCTGCAAATGCAATGGATCTTAAAGTGAAGATTAAATTTATAGAAGCAGCTAATTTAGACAAGGAATTTTTAAAAGAAGACCCAACTGCTTACCATGCAGCTTGGCTGAAATTAAGGGAAAGCGAGTAAGTACAAACCCAGTAAACATAAACATGTATATTCTATGTAGAATCTACATCGCATGTTAAGTAATTTTCAGCTGTAAAATGTCAGCTACCAAAAAACCTTATAATGATGTAACTATTACATGGTTTAAGTATGTACGTAATATGAGCATGTACTTATATAATTAATATGTACATATGTTCAAGTAGGTATTAAATAAATATGATTACATAATAAATATAGGTACTAATATAGTACCTATATTTATTTTATTTATAGTTATTAAATAAATAATATAGGTACTATAGTACCTATATTTATTTTATTTATAGTTCTTATAATATGATGATTTTGTCTATCCAAAAATGTAAATAATAAATTATAAATAATTTATAGAAATAAATACAAAATTCTAGAACAAAATTAAAATTCTAATAATTACAAAAAGAATAATGAAATGACGTCTGACGCTTGACTTGCCTTGACGCTTTGTCCATTACTAACCTAACAAACAAAAGTGCGCAAGGTATAGTAGGATTTCTTAGCAAACAGGAATTCTAACCTTACTGACAGGGAATCAAATCGGCGACGCTGAATGTTCCCACCGTACCTTATATTTTATATAATTACTACATTAAATATTAATGCACTGCTTACAACTCAGATTTACTTCACTTTACATAAGTTGGGTTACATTTTTTTACAAGATATAAGGATGATATACTTTCTTTATAAATAATAATACAGGGTGAGTTTAAAGTAACGCATAAAAATCATAACTATCTTATTTTTTGAAATTTTGAAAAACGGTAAAAGATATGTCGCATTGTTTTTAAAAAACTGTATTTTGAACTCAAGAAAAAAAAATTTCGGTTGGCTTGACGTCACTATGACGTCATCAATTTTTTTTTAAATACATTGATATGGTTTTTATATCATAAAATAATACCTTATTAAGAGTGTTGTACAACGGTACCAAAAACTTTATACTAGTGCTATCTAGATGTCATTAAAAAAATATTAAAGTTCACCTTAAAGGATAGTTTAAAGTAAAGCATAAAATTCATAACTCTCTTATTTTTTGGAATTTTAAAAAATGGTAAAAGCCCTTTCGCACTAGTTTTGAAAAACTTTATTTTGAAATCGACAAAAAAATTTCTCGTTTGACATGACGTCACTACGACGTCATCAATTTTTTTTAAATAGAATGATATGGTTTTTATATCATATTACAATAACTTACTAAGAGTGTTTTACAACGGTACCAAAAAGTATACACTAGCGCCATCTAGATGTCATTAAAAAATTTATTAAATTTCACCTTAAAGTATATTTTAAAGTTTAAAGTAACCTCATGTCAACCGATAAATTTTTTTGGTGATTTCTTAATAAAGTTTTTCAAAAACAATGCGACACGTCCTTTGCGGTTTTTGAAAATTGGAAAAAATAAGGTTATGATTTTTATGTGTTACTTTAAACTAACCTATCGTTTACGGGAAAATTTAATAATTTTTTAAATACATCTAGATGGCACTAGTATAAACTTTTTAGTACCATTGTAAAACAATCTTAATAAGGTATTGTTTTACGGTATAAAAACCATATCAATCTATTTAAAAAAATGTTTCATGACGTCGTAGTGACGTCACGTCAACCGAGAATTTTTTTTGTTGAGTTCAAAATAAAGTTTTTCAAAAACAGTGCGAAATTTTTTTTAAATTCTAAAAACTAAGGTAGTTATGAATTTTATGCGTTACTTAAAATTATCCTTTAAGACGAAATTTAATAATTTTTTTAATGACATCTAGATGGCATAATGTATAATCTTTTTGGTATCGTTGTAAAACACTCTTAATAAGGTATTGTTTCATGATATTAAAACCATATCAATCCATTTAGAAAAAAGATTGATGACGTCATAGTGACGACATGCCAACCGAAAAAATTTTTTTGTTGAGTTCAAAATAAAGTTTTTTAAAAACAACGCGACACATCTTTCACCGTTTTTAAAAAATCCAAAAAATTAGATAGTTATGAATTTTATGCGTTACTTTAAACTCACCCTGTATATAAAATTAGGTTACACTGAGTTTATATAAAATGTATATTAATAGGTGGACATTAACATTAGCAAATTCTTTGAATTCTACATACATGCTATGTAAATATTACGGAAATGTTTACTGGGACATTGATAATACAGCCTGTCCCAAAAAAGAAGTAAAAAAATTGTAAAAAGTAGACGAGATTTGATCAATAAAAAATACAATAATCAGAACAGCCTAGTTTTTTTTGGTCAATTTAAATGAAAAAAAAATGTTAAAAAGGCTAATTAATTAAATTATCATAAAAAAATTGTTTTGATGGTAATTTTTTTTTTCAAAACATAAACACAGTCGAACTTGATTATAACGGGCACGGATATAACGAGTTCACGGATATTACGAGCAAACCCAGATTTTGGTTCTTATATATTTAAATTCAAAATTTCACGGTTATTACGAGCCTTTTATAGATATTCAAAGTAAACATTTTTTTCGAAGAATTTCGTTTATTCCCATTTATTGGCCAACTGCACCACTTTGACTTAAAATTTAAAATACAAAATGGACTCTCAGGAAGTAGATTATAATATTTTGCAATTTATTAAGAATAATGGCGTTGGCCAAAAAAATAAGAGGATGTAGATCCAAAAAAACTTCATCTTGAAATTTGCTTTAAATATTCACAACTTTATCTAATACGAGTAGTGCCAACAATTTATCAGTTTTTGAAGAAATCTTCATTGAAAATGTAGATATTACGTCAAAAAAATCAAAAAAATCCCGTATTTCCAAAATGTAGCTTTTTAGGAAATAAATGTGCCTGCACTAATTTTTATTTTTAAAATTGGTCAATAAATCTCAATTACCAAATTTACCCAAACTTGGTTAGGAACACGCTTTATTTTTCGAATTAGAACGATTAACGGTTATAACGAGCAAAATTCGCCATCCCATGATGCTCGTTATAACCGAGTTCGGCTGTAAATCGTTTAAAAGAATAATTAAGCCATTAATAACTATAACTTGTTTCCATTGATCTCTTTCGCCTTTTTTAAATTTTTTCACGTAAAATTGTTTGTTTCTTGGAATTTTCTTTTATGTTTTTATTTGAGCTTCCATCCTGTCAAATTTACAAAAATTGCATTTCAATTTGAAGCGACGAAATCCTTATTTTCGAAATCCAGAAGTTTCGATTCTTCTTGGTCAACATAGCGACAAGGACGTCAAAATGACGTGTTATAAAGCGAAAAAACGGAAAAACTTGCGTACACTAATGTGAGATTTTAGCAAACATTGTAATTAGTATTTTTTGATACAAAAAACTTCTGAATTCCGGGTAGATAGGTTTTTTTATTTTTGTTGGACATTTTTCAATGAAATTTAAAAAATCGCCGCTACCAAACGATTTAACCGATTAAAACCCAACTGGGCCTATTTTTCGCTTTAAAGTATCCTTAATACGAAGAAAAATAATAATAATAATCAGGCCAGTCCAGCGGCGTCTCAGTTTACATTTCCAAAAGCCCGAAAAAATATCGATAAAAAACATAGAACAATTTTGCGGTTTTATTTGGCCTCCCACTGATGCTCCAAAGTCAAAATTGTATTTTTTAACAATCCACGACCAAAGTTATTGGTCTATGAAAATAACTCATCGATTTCAATTAATGATAACTTATATTAAAGGCCTTTTCATAAGCTTTACAAAATGAAAACATTAATTTTGTTTCGCTCTAATCAAATCGTTTTAGTAAAATCGATTTCTATTCCTCAAAAATTTTGTAAAACAATGTCTTCTAAAAGGTCTCTTACATAGAAACGAATAATCAATTTTAAATTTCCAATGATAGTGATCTAAGTGCTCTAAAATGTTATTCATTGCACAAAATACACCAATTTATCCATTTAGTGATAATACTATATAAAAAATCAATTCCTTATTACTTCAATAGTGAAATATTGTATTGTGCAAAATTTACACCGCGCGCCCGCTCATGCAAAAATTTTTCAGAAAAAGATTTTTTTTGTCACAATCATGACAATCAAATCAAAAATGACAGGGGTGGTCCTAGATTCCTATACAAAACGTAAACATGGATATTTAATAAAAATATGTATATTCATGTAAAAAATCAAAACCATTTATTTTTATTGCTACTATGACAGTTCTTTAAAATATTTTGTAGACATAAAATTATTTTATATTTGTAGTTTAATAGCCTGATAAATTCGATGATAAGGCGAAACAAGTCGCATATATACAATATAAACATCAATAAAAAATGGATAATAAAAGTACATAATTTATTTCTGCAACAACTTATGAATACATAAAATACAATTTTTAAAAACTAACCTATCCTAAATAACTTACCTTATACTAAATCAATTTTTTAATATCATAATATAAATAACACACAATTCAAGGAATATTCATAATTGACATTTTTTGAGTAGATTTTGAAAGATGAAAGTATCAAAATTTTTAATTCGCAAAATTATAATATTAGAGATTTTTGAAAAATTCATTTAACAATCAAAGAAAACTAATAAAATTGCGCTTGAACAAAAAACAATTTCACTCACTTTAAATTATTGTAATTATTTTTGTTTTTTTTGTGAAAATATTGCATTTTTATGTAATTTATTATAAATTTTAGGGGTGTTATTGTGGCTGGTGGTTTCGGAAAACGTGGTATTGAAGGAAAAATCCTGGCATCGCAGTGGTGTAGAGAAAATGGGAAGCCATTCCTTGGAATTTGTTTGGGTTTTCAAACAGCCGTTATTGAGTTTGCGAGAAACAAGTTGGGAATTTTGGATGCAAACACCACTGAATGCGATGAAGACACTGCAAACCCAATAATTATAGATATGCCTGAACATAATACCGGAAAAATGGGAGGCACAATGCGTTTAGGAAAACGCACCACGATGTTCAAACCAAACTCTTCATATTCTAAAATATGTAATAAATATTTTAAAATTTTAGATAAATATTTTACTGATATTAATATTTTTAGATCAATTATATGGAAGGAAATCACAAATCGAAGAACGTCATAGACATAGGTTTGAAGTAAACCCAAAATATGTTACTGATTTGGAAGAAGGAGGATTAAAGTTTGTGGGCATTGATGTGCAAGGTGAGAGGATGGAAATTTTTGAAGTTGAAAATCACAATTATTTTATTGGAACTCAGTTTCATCCTGAGTATCTATCAAGGCCCTTGTCTCCTTCTCCTCCAATTGTTGGGCTAATTTTAGCCGCCAAAAATCGATTAATTCATTATCTGGAAAGAAAATTACCTCACAAATATTAACGACATGATAAAAGCTTAAATTTATTGAAAGCTTTTAAAATAGATAAATGTAAATATATACTTTTTATTACAATGTGATTATTATTTTAGTACTTTATTCTATAATTAAAATATAAAAAATGAATTTTATTACTTCATTCAAACCACCTATAAACATAAAAACTCTTCCAAATTAATTAAAATTCACTTCTTGCATTTTTAATTTCGGTGGATCTTGAAGGAATTCCATCATCAATGGCCATTAGAAGGATTAAAGTTGTATTTCTCAATTGTTAGGGAAACATTTTTAGTATCATTTAATGATGGTATTCCTAAATCTTCAGCCTAAAAATTTTAATCATAAATAATGTAATCATTTTCATTCAAAATTTTACCCAAATCTCCAGCAGGTATTCTCCATAGTAACCTTTTAAATCAATTTTAGATTCTATAGTGCCTTTCCAAGAAATATAGTCGTCATCTGTGTAAATTATAAAATCATCTTTACTAAGCTCATTTTCTCCCAAGCTAGTGACACTAAGAATTTTAAACTTTATTTTACTATTATTATTTCCTATCTCATCGTCATCATGCGCTTCTATGACACCAATTACATCACCCTAATACAATTATGAGTATTACAATCAATAGATTACATAAGGAATAACTTACTTTTTTAATCTGTTCATCAATAATGGGTAGTTTTTCGGTGTCAATAATTGGAGGATTATCATTGATGTCTATTAAAGTTAATTTAAAGCTTGTCGAATTTATATTTTGTAAACCATTATTTGCTAAAAACATGTGGTATAAATAGTCATTCATTTATTAAGACTCTTAAAGTAGTTCTACTTTGCAGTAAAACTTTTCAAAAACCAATCAAAGCATGATGTTAAATTTTTCCCATTTTGCTAAGCCAATTTGAATTGATTGGTACCAAAAATATAACAATAAAAATTTCTTTGATTAGTTTTTGCGTTTTTTGTAGCCATAAAATGGTGTGATTATTTGGAGTAGTATCTGAAAACATACTTGGGTTATCTTTAATATTAATAAGTATTTCGTATTCAACAGGATTGCCATGATCCCTGTCCGGTCCTTCATCCTTAATTGTAATTATGCCGCTATCTTCATCAATTGCAAGAAATTTTTTGATATTTTGGTCGGTACTAAGGAAGTATTTAATACCATTATTGGGATCTAAAAAGATGATCAAAATAAAACAGTTTTTTTTAATGGTGCTTAGTTACAATCTCTATCCTCATCACTTGCAGTTACTTCATTTACAAAAGTACCATTCGGGGAATGCTCTTCAATAAAAACATCCATGATAGGTTTAACAAAATGTGGTTTTTGATCATTAATGTCTATAACTACGATTGTAATCTAAAAATATGATTAGATAATATGGTATTTATGAAAATTTTAATAACAGACGTTTGCGGTGTCTTCGAATTTTCCATCGCTTGCTCTTACGGTCAAATTTAGGACATAAAGTTTTGGACTACTACCACATATTGGAAAATCTGCATCAATATCTTTATAGACACTTATTTCCCCTGACTCCTCATTTAATTCAATTAAATCCTTGCAATCACCAGAGCTGTAAAATAATAGGCATTATTTGGAATTAAAGAAAAAAATTTCTTACTCTATGGAATAAGCAATAATAGCATCAAAATCTTCATCAACAGCCCTGATAGTTCCTATTATTATTCCTGGTATGGAATGCTCCATTACAGTTTTGTTGGATTCAACTGTACTTGGTACAAATATTGGAGGACAATCGTTAATGTTATTAACATTAATTACAAACATTACTAGAATTATTCAATAATATAAAGTATGTATACAGGGTGCTCCGTTCATGGTTCACCAAACATCGGTGTTGGAAACTAGATAACAAGTATGTTTCGTTTCAAATTAAAAATTTATACAGATAAATTTCTAAAAATTACTGATAGTAACATATTAAATTTTCTTAAATTTAATTATTTTTTGAGATACATTACCTAAAAAATTTTTGGGGAGTAAAATTTTTTTGGTGGAGTATAGAGGGAAGGTGAACTCCAACATTTCATTCATTTTTTATTATCTTTCATTTGCGGGGTCAATTTAGAAAAAATTCGAAAAAAAAATTTTTGAGATATTTTTAATGAAAATCGGTTTTTATTTTTTTTTCTCTAAAACTATAAAAGTTGCCGGTTTCATATTTTTACCAAAAGTAAACACTGTGGATAGACGCGTTTTAAAAAATATTTGGTTCAAATCGGTTAAATAGTTTTTTTGGAAAAAATTCGCAAAATTTTGGTACAAATACGGTTCAGGACGACGCAATTTTAAACCGAAAATTAAAACTTTCACGGAATTTAGTGGAAGAGGTGACTGTGCGAATTTTAAGCTATTAAACGTCCAACAAGTTTTGGTACTTTTTCCGTCCGAAAAAACGGTACAATTGTACAGTTTGCGTCTCAGGGCCGTGACTTCACACCTTTGCGTCGGGAGGCTTAAAAATCGATCACGATAATCCCCAGGATGTTTGAATACAAGGGGCCAAATTTCGTCGCTTCACTTTAGAATCCGACGAAGTTGCGATTTTTCAAAATTAACGCCGCCGAAAACCCGTAAAAAAGCGAAAAAAATCGACCATTTTCGGGAATTTTTTTCAAAGTGTCGGGGAGGTCCAAATAATTTAAAATTCGAACTACACTTGGAATCAACATCCCTCTTTACATTGTAATCGGAATTCTTAAAATCGGACGTAAAAAAACACCCTTTCGGCCGCTTCTCGCAAAAACGTCCGAATTCGAGGTAAAAATACAAAAGGGGCCGAATCTACCCCCCCCCCCCCCCCTTAATAGATAGATCCGGGTGGGTCAACACCACCATCTTCAGAATCCTCATAATATACTAAAATTTGGTGCCATTCGGGGTGAAAATAGAACCTACTTACCCTGACGTTTGGTGAACCACGAAAGGAACACCCTGTATGTAAAGAACGAAATATTGCAAAATTTTCCCTTGCCATTAAACGCAAAACTGAATAGATTCGAAAATGGTTCTTGGATAGTATAGTGGTTATCACACCAAACATGAGATTTGGAGGTTCGAATCCTGGCCCAGGACAATTTTGCAGGATTAATTATTTTCCTACTTAATCTACTTACAAGAGGCTTTTCCTTCCCCAACTACTTGTTTCATATCGTTAACAACAATTCGTAAGTTCATCGTATCAAACAATTCAAAGTCTGGAGTATTAGCTTTTACAATTTCATTAGTTTTCATGATGTACGTTCCATTTCGATGAAGAGGACCACCAGTTATTTCTTCCAATATTACGCACCTTTAAAAAAAGCTGCTAAACTTGCGTTTTACATAACGAATTAATTACCCTTTGTACTTATTCCAGTCCAGTTTTTGCCCATTTTTCATTGCGTTGGATTGGTCCCAATCTATATAAACATAAAGTTCTGCATCTGCATCCTCATCGATTACAGTAATTTCTATATTACTATCAAATTCGTTGGGAGTTGTGATTATTGTACCATCACCCACATTCTCATCTAAACGAGTGGATGGTTGAGTCTAAATAAATATGATTAATAATTATGAAGATTGAAGCACTATTTATTACAATTGAAATACTTGGAGTTTCATCATTTACATCCAATAGTTTTATCGTGATTTGCGTAATTGCGGTATTAATTATGTTGGAACCTGGAAAATTATCCCGTGCTTTTAATTGAATTATAACTTCATCAGCACGTTCGTAGTCAAAAATTTGCACATCTTCTGATTTTTGTTGTTTAGTTTGAATTACTACTTCCTTATTAGGGGGAGGTTTTAAATCTACAATTTCTAAAATATTATCCATAGCACGTCCCAAAAGTTGATAGCTGCAAAATTCATAAGTCCATACTCAAAATAATTTTAGTTATTTTTTGTAATTGCTTACTGCTTACCTTACTTCATCTCCATAATCAGCGTCTTCAGCAAATAAATCTGGGATTAATAACTTTTCCGGACCTTTTCTACCGAAAGTTTCCAGAATTTCAATATTGTATTCGTCTTTTACAAAAATAGGTTTTTCATCATTCCAGTTAATTAATTTCATATTAATTCTTTGGTTTGTCAGTGTGCAACCACTTGCAACTACTTCAATCGGAACAATCTAAAAAATAATAGCTGTATAATATCTAATAAGTCAATTTATAATAATAATTACTTCGAAATAAAAATCACGCATGGCATCACTCCTATCGTAATCCAACAACGATGCATCAATAATCACCAGTGAAAACTTTGCTCTTTGATATCCAATATTTGGAACTATTTGTACAGCAGAGGTAAAATTATTTACGGTTGTACTTAATATAACATTATATCGTGCGAAATCATCCTAAAAACAAATCAGTCATTATTAGAATTCTATCTTCACCTTATTTACCAAATCCAAATCTTCTATTTCAATTTTGATATGATCATCCAAATTAGTATACTCATTTTCCCTGATAGTAATAATTTTAGTATCAACTGAAATTATTGGGGCATTATCATTAATGTCTTTGATTATGAAAGTGATTTGTTGCCTGATACTAAAGTTTGGTGCATTCACTTCTTCCGCCATTATTTTGAAATTAATTGTATTAATATTATTCTCATCCCTGTCAAGATTTATTACGTGAATGCAGAATTCTTTTCCGCACATCTCACATTGTATCACACTTTTTACTGAAAAATTGAAACAATCAATTATATTTTTTTTTGAAAAAGACTAATGCTTACAATCTTCTGAAATATCAAGACATTCATAACGTATTACATCATTTATTTTGATGTCCCCATCCACAGCTGCTACATTAAAAGCCTATAAATTTAGTAATTAATTGTTGCGAATAAAAGTTTTTGGTGGTAGTACATGATCAGAATGTTCGTCGAACTGTTGAATTGCAAAAATGGTGGTCCATATTGGAGGAGTATCAGGAGCATCATCAACATTTACCACCATGGTTGCTCCATCAGTAAAGGGGGATTCATCCTATTTTCAGAAAAAACTAATCTATAAGTTCGAACCTCAAAAAGTTCTAGTTCGGTGAACAGCACAAGTAAATTCCATTTTTCTGTTGGATGAACAACAAAAGCAATAAATGATACATTTAAAATTGTTTATTGCTCTTATAGTGCACTGTACGTACAACCTTTTTTTTAAATCCTATTGGAAGATGTTAAAAAACTAAATATGTAAGAAAAATAGTATATTGTTTTATTAGGAATAAAAGTACTTTTACTCCTAATAAAACATGCTATTTTTTCTTTAAATGTCGAACTTTTTAAAGTACTATATAACAAATAAATTTAAAATTTAACATTTAATTTACATATAACACACAATACAACGTTAGTGTATATTGGGTTGCCTAAAATTCATTTCTACTCCGCCCTTTTATTCCTTGTCAGTGAAGAGTAGTAATTTCTACTCCTAGGCAGTACAAAGTGACCATAGAATCAACGATAATAAAAAGTAACATTTTAAAACCTGTCAAACGTCACATAACACTTTAGTGATGTTTGAAGAAGAAACAAATTATAACTTACATATACAAGCCAGGTAAAAACATGTAATTGTTTTGTTTCAAAATCAAGCGTGGTGCTGGTGTTAAGAAAAACTTTAGCTGACTTTTCGCCAATGTAGTCTCCTTCCCAAATCATCTTAAATGCCTATTTAGATTATAGAAAATGTTAATTTCAAGTTTTATACAAATGAAGTTCTTACCGATTCTGTTATGTTTGAAATATCTATGTATTCAGATATTCCATCTTCATCCGTTATTTCATATGAGCAATTGGTTATATGTGGATCCTCTTCTTCCTGCAAAATTACTTTTAATCATCTAAAATTATTTTGTCAAATTATTTACCATGACTATACAAGGTTCCGAAGGCAATACTATGTACATGGGATTATCATTCAAATTATTAATAAGAACCTTAAAATTCACAATAACCGACAATACAATAATTCTAAAATTCAATTCGGTAATTTTTTCATAATCAATAGCAACGACATTCTTTAGTACATATTTTCCGCCTTCCTCCTCCAATTTGAAAAAATCTAAACCACCGTTTAACCTAGGATTATCGTTGCCTAAAATTTAATAATTATCAAAGCGGTCATTTAAAAATTTTTATAATACCATCGTAAGTCAAGTTGCCTAAAATATTATTACGTTCCACATTTTCATCAAAATTAAAGGTAACTTCTCTCCCATTTTGGGAGAAATTTTGAGCTAGCGCAGAGGGTTCAAAATATGGTTCCGTCCAAACTGCAAAAGCATTTTTTTAATCAAAAATCTTATGAAAATTAACGTGTTTTTTGGGGGGTAAATTATCAAAAATATAAGATTTAACTTTACCTTGAGCTTGAGCAAGTAATGCAGGTGCAATTAATAAAATGGTTTGAAACACGTTCATATTAGATGATAGTTTCTTCATGATTAAAAATATTTATTGAAAACCGTAATTAATTTATCTTATGATAAAGGTACTTCTTACATTTTTAATCTTTTATTTAGTTTGATACGTAAAAAACATTATACCGGATGTACACGAAACTAAGGTCACTTCTATATGTAAAGAAATATAAAATTAAAATTTTAGTACGTTTTATGGGATAAAAAACACATTTAGTAAACTAAAAAAATTTTGTCGAAATTGACATCAACTTTTTTATTTCAGTAAGTGTACAAACACAAACAAAGCAGGTTGCCCGCTTTCAGATTACCGGCGCCGATTACACGCGCATGCCTGAGTCAATCCGCTATGGACATACCTGCTTTGTTTGTGTGCGCGGACTGACTCAGGCATGCGCATGTAATCGGCACCGGTTATCTGAAACCGGACAAAAGCGGGTAACCTGCTTTGTTTGTGTTTGTGTATTTTCTTACACACATTATTAAACACTGGGATTTTAATTGATTTTATAAATTTATTTACAAAAAAAATATCCAAAATTTTTGTTTAAGCTTATCTATGTTTAATAATATATCCAAAAAATAGAGTGTTACATTTAAACTAAGAAAATTGATGTAAATTCCTGTGAAAGTACTATTAATTTCATTTTAGTTCAATTAAAGTGTTTTTTAGCCCAATAAACACCCTAAAATTTCATTTTTTTTATTTTCATAAATAGAGACATTTCTTGGGTAGTTTCGTATACACCCGGTATGTTTGTATACTTATATTAATGGTTGTTAATTAACGAAGCGATTTAATCTTAGTTTTTTTAGGAAGCACCTCCTTATGTTTGTTTATTCATTAGTTTTGTAATAGAAGATATCTTGTTTGCCCAGGAATACAGTTTTATTTATTTTTAATTACTTATTTTATTATCAGCACTTAAAGTAGTTAAAACTAATAATATTGGTTAGTATTATTTGGGTTACATAATAAGCAAATACTATTAAAAACCGATTATAAAAAATAATAATCTTAAAGGTTTTAAAAACACCTTGCTAATAATTGTATTGGCTGTAAAAATATACAGAAAGAATCTATTTAAAGACCACCTAAGATTAGGAAAAATCGAAAATTATTCGATGGGTTTGTCCTAAGTTTGTTGACAATATTGCAATACAAATGTGGGTTCTTTGTGTTTTATTTAGCGGACAATAAACTTTTAAGAAGCATTGTTTTCTAAATCACTTATGATAATTTAAGCAATTTTATACTTTTTAATGTAGAAACTATGTAACATTACTATGTACTTATTGCATAAACGTGATTTATACTTGTGCCCCACTTTTTTTCCAGCAAAATGTTTTTAAGATAGTAAATGTCAAAAAATTTCCTATGAACTATTACGTTTTTTTTGACTCCTTAAAAAGTTACAGCAATTTTAAAATGTCAAAAAATTAATGATTTTTGTGGGACACCCTGTATAAATTTCATTTAATTTTAATTTTTTTAAAATCAAGTATGCTTTGGATTTTGTATATCTTTAAACAAATAAGATGCTAAATTTTACAGTGGTAAATTTAACCTCGTCGTTCACTTATTTTAAATACAGCCAATAATGTTAAAAAAAAATCCAAATAATAATTGGTTTTAATAAAAAAAATTAATAAGAAAGAATATTATACAGGACGTTCCACAAAAATCATGAAAATTTATCAATTTTAAATTTTTTTAAATGCGGTTGACCCAAAATTTGAAACATATAACTCTTGTACTAATCGACGGATTTTCTTCAACCTTCAATAAAACATCCAGAACAGAATTGGAGCTAATACTTTCAAGCTCTTTCACAATTTGTCTATTTGAGAGTTTTCGTCAAGCAATAACTTCTTCCTATTATGATAGTCCAGAATTTAAACAGTTTTTTAGATAATAAGGAATTTATTTTTTGAATTAGTAAAGGTAATTTTAAATATTAACATAAACTTAGAGATAAATGTTTAACATTTCCTTACATATTTTCAAAAACACACATATTTAATAAGTCATTTATACAGGGTGTCCCGGAATAACTGTGACAAATTTTAGACTGTAGACTGGTTTACATCATTTTATATTCTAAAAAGCACTAAATTGTTAGCCTAACTTTTCGATTTCTCCTTTATGATTTTTTCTATCTTCACCCATCCGAAATGTATAGTTATTTTACTTTCTTCATTGGAAGGTTCATCACCAAAATTTTCAAATTTAATAAGAATTTTAATATCAGTGGATCTCGAAGGAGATCCGTCATCCCTGGCAGTTAACGTAAACTAAAATATGAAATTCATGTAATAGTTTGTGACACTTGAGTGAATCTTACTTGATATTTTTCTCTTTCATTAGGAAGAGATTTATATCGAAGGTAACCTAAATGGTTTAATTCAAAAATCTTAGTTGAATCCGTCAACTCAATTTTGGCGTTATATTTTCCCTCTGGATCACTGACGGCTTGAAAGGGTGGCAAAATGGTTTCATTTGAAGTAATAAGTTTTTCACCTACACCAATACCCTGAGAAAATACGTAATTAATTATTGATAAGCTATGTATATTTTATGCTATACCATTTTTAAATGGATTATATCATCAACCGGAAAAATAAACTTTGGAGGATTAAAGTTGTATTTCTTAATTGTAAGGGAAATATTTTTAATGTCATTTGAAGATGGCATTCCAAAATCTTCAGCCTAAAAAGTTTAGTCATAAATAACTTGATTATTTCCAATAAAAATTTTACCATAATTTCCAACAGGTATTCTCCATAATATCCTTTCAAATCAATTTTAGAACTTATTGAGTATTTGCGGCTCCCCAAGGAAATTCTAAAGTCATCTGCACTAAGCTTATTTATTCCCAAGCTAGTGACACTAAGAATTTTAAATATAATTTTACTATTATTCCCTGTTTCATCGGCATGATGGGCTTCTAGGTAATCAATCATAACACCCTAATACAATTATTGGAGTTTTAGATTCAAATAAAAATTGGAAAACGAATAAAATTGAAGTACAGGTAAATCGGCGTAAAATGAATACACATTTTTCGAGCTTTTTCCGCATAATGTTTGGTTTCTGAATCACTATTGTCGCCCATAATGAAATTAAAAATTGAATATTCTTTTAATTTTATAATAAAATAAAAAATATAATCATATCTTTTTATTTTTCTTAAAAACAAGACGAAAACCAACTCGGAAAATTCCACGCCGGTATTAACCGGCGTAATTGTGAATCGGCGTAAATCGAACCGGCGCGAAACGACGTTTACCTGTGTGTTATTATAATCAAAGGATTACAAATTGAATAACTTACTTTTTCTTTGCTTTCATCAGTGCTGAGTGATACAGTGTCAATAATTGGAGGATTATCATTGGCTATTGAAGTTAAATTAAAGCTTGTCGTATTTGTATTCTGTACACTTTTGGCTAAAATTATATGGTATTAAGAGTCATATTAAATTTTAATTATTTGTTTTGGAGTCAGATTGTTTAAAATAATTTTTTATAGATTCAACTTTACCTTGAGCTAGAACAAGCAATCCAGGTGTAATTAATAAAAAGGTTTGAAATAGAATATGTTCAAATAGGTACATATTGGTTTATGGTTTCTTCACAATTAAAATTGAAAATTAATCTCTTATTTATAAAATATTGGTTATTTATACACGAAAAGCGATTTAATCTTATATTTTCTTGAAAACACCTCCTTATGTTTTGTTTGCCCATTACTTTTGTAAATAAAAAATCATTTTATTTATCAATTTTCTGGTAATTACTATCAGTGCTTAGTTTGAGTAAACAATGTTGGTTGGGATTAATTTCAGGTTACGTAATAAGCAACATAAATTTTATTTCTGAATAACACGCATTTTAAAAATTATAAATATGGTCCGGTCAATTTATGCCTAAAAATAGTAGTAAAGGTGCAAGAATTAGTGTAGAGGTAAAAATTGGTATGAATATTCAGAACACCATTATAAATGAATTCTGAAAAGTCCCCATCCATCCCGTACCTGGAAAAAATTTTATTCAAAGTCAAACGTCTTAAAAATGGGTTTTTCGCGATTTTCAGCAAAACGGTAAGTTTTATCACAAAATTAGGTTTAACAAAAATTGTAGACCATATAAATATCTATAAAAAATGTCTTTATACTTTTTCTCCTAAGAGCCACCGTTTCTGAGATATTATGATTATAAAAGTTGAAAAAGTTGTTACCTTCATAATATGCGTAAGTACGCCACGTATACACATCACTGAAGCTGTAATACAAGTAGTTTTTTTTTCAAACGGTCAATGTAAGCCATAAATCGTTCTAATCGGCCAACCGGTTCGGTCAAAATTAATTATTTTACGATTATTCAAAAATTTCATAGCAATTTCTTCGTCCAAAAGTGAAATTTTCAAATTTTCAACGGTTATTCGGTCATAACTTCTAAACGAATAAAGATATCAAAACGAATCTTTTTTTGTGTAAAAGCCTACGCAAAAACCTTTAAGATGATATCGATGAAGGTGCAGAGGGGAAAAAAATTGTCAAAATCGCATTATTTGCAAAGTTTTTTGGGGAATTAAAATTTTGAATTTTTTTCGAAATTGAAAAAAGTCAACGCGTTGCATAGTAGTACTTGAAAATCTCATTCCAACGCATATTTTAGTTGGACGATAGGATATGTCGTTACGTTACAGCGATTATTTTGGCCGCTGGGGGTTGAAAACACAATTTTGAATTTAATAGGTCGGTGTGAGGTGAAATGAAAAGATAGAGATTTCAAAATTTCAAACCAACCTCGTTCGATCAATCCTCTTGCAGGTCACGTAAAGCGATTTTTCATTTTTTGTCCCATTTCGGGCCCATTTCCTCTACCAATTTTCTCTACGCGCCATTTTTTATCGATATTTTTCTACGCTTTTGGACAAAAAAATCCCGACGCCGGCGAACGCACCGGATAAATTCGATTATTTTTCTGAGTATTAACGGTACTTCTAGCCACAATATAAGCCATGTTTCGTTAAAATCGGTCCAGTCGTTTGGTAGGTACGATTTTTAAAATTTCGTTAAAAAATGTCCAAAATTGTACCCCGATTTTCAAACGTCAGAATATGAGATACAACCAAAAATTTCGTAAAAGTGCTCCGATCTGGGTAAGTAATCCTGTTTCCTCTTTACGAAAACGGCATTCTCGATTTTTTCCCTCCGGTTACAGTCAAAAGTCAAGCAATATTACCTTTTTGTTTTTTTCGCTAAAAAACGCGAAATTTTGACGTTTTCAAAGAAAAATTCGCCCTCCCCACAGGATTAACCTAGGAGGGTCGGAAATTTTTGATATAGCAAATGAGGATGTGGGAAAAGAGGTGGCCCGATTTGGTCGTTTCTCTTCCGAACCCGGGGGAGCTACGATTTTTCAAATTCGGCGCGAAGGACGCTCGAAAATAACCGCGAAAAAATTTACTTTTTTGGGAGCGCTTTCCCGTCGCTTTAAAAATATCCATTCCGATAGGATTATAAAACAAACATTCCCCTTTAATTCGAGACCGGGTTTTTGAAAATTGGATAAAAAATGTGCACGTTATCGTGAATATTAGACGATTTTGAATCTGACGAATAATATGCATATTATGAAGATTACAACTTTTATAATCGTTATATCTCAGAAACAGTGGCTTTTAGGAGAAAAAGTATTAAGATATTTTTTATAGATAATTAAATGTGCTACAATTTTTGTCAGACCTAATTTTATGGTAAAACTTACCGTTTTGCTGAAAAACGCGAATAACCCATTTTTAAGATCTTTGACCTTGAATAAAATTTTTTTCATATACGGGATCGATGGGGACTTTTTAGCATTCATGTATAATGGTGTTCCAAACATTTATACCAATTTTTACCCCTACGCTAATTTTTGCACCCTTGTATGTCTAAATTGACCGGACTAATAACTCAAAAACTGCCGAATGGATTTCATAATTTACAATTTATTTTTCCTATTTAAATTAATTAAGAGTGGTTTTAATAGATTTTATTAAAGATTTTAATAAAAGAAATTACAAAAAAATATCCAATTTTGTTTTTGAAAATTTAGAAAAAAAAATTGTCACAAGCATACATGGAACCATATAACAAAGTAAAATTTTAAATTTTTATTTTTATAAGTAAAAAATTTACAGAGGTGGTCCTAGTTTCGTGGACACCCGGTATACATAAAAAGAAGAAAATACATTCAATGTAAAATTCAAGAAATCAATAATACATAATTACATAATTCCTAAATAACCCGGTATAATAGTAAATATCAATCGGTAAATTTCTAAATTTGAATGTGTCCACATCTTTTTATTTGCACATTTGAAGTCAATTATGACCATAATTACTTCGATGCATGTTTAAATAGAATGTAGTACAATCTCTAGTAAAGTTGATCTCAGTTGGAAGTAGGATAAAGAATACGCGATCGTGATTACTTTTGTCCTACTTCCAGCTGGGAGGAACTGTACATAGTACATTTATAGGTGGTTCATAAAACGATAAACTTACTAGTAATTGAGAACAATCAATTTCACAACTGAGATGGAAGTTTATAACTCCTAACATGCCGAGAACGGTGTATTGTTTACTGCATTACTAAGGTTACAGTTTCTGTCTCGTTTCCACATTATGGACGTTTTTGTGTGTAAGAGAGAGATATAAAATATCGAGTGAACCGAGATCAACTCGTTAGAGTTAAAAACTTCCACCTTTGATAAAGATTTATGTTAGACAACCAAACGTACAGCAGATAATATATTATGCTACACAACCAATATTTGAAATTGCTTACATAGGTTTCATTAATGGTACTGAAAGTTTGCAGTAATCGTCCTTATTTTGTGTAACCAAAAACATGGTGCTGAATGAATGAAATTACAAGTTATCAGGATTTGGAAAATTAGTGTATAAAAATTGAAAATTTCCTATTTTGAATGGGAAATGAACTAGCGGTACAATAGGGGTACAAATGATTGGCACAGATCACAGATGAAAACACTGTCATTGTCATCAGTGTCATATGTGTGCCCATTTTTACAAATGTCAGTATTGGTAAACGGACACCGGCGTTAAACAAAATCGGCGTATCCGTACCTTTACCGATTTTAACGAGTGCTAGCTTATCTTAAAGGTTTTTGAGTAGGTTTTCACACAAAAAAAGATTCGTTTTGATATCTTTATTCGTTTAGAAGTTATGACCGAATAATCTTTGAAAATTTTAAAATTTCACTTTTAGACGAAGAATTGCTATGAAATTTTTGATTAATCGGAAAACAATTAATTTTGGCCAATTAGAATGATTTATAGTTTACATTGACCGATTGAAAAATATTTTTACTTGTGTTGCAGCTTCAGTGTTGTGTATACGTGGCGTACTTATGCATATTATGAAGATAACAACTTTTTCAACTTTTATAATCGTTATATCTCAGAAACGGTAGCTCTTAGGAGAAAAAGTATAAAATCGTTTTTTATAGATAATTATATTATCTACAATTTTTCTTTTAACTAATTTTATGATAAAATGTACCGTTTTGGTGAAAAACGCGAAAAACCAATTTTTAAGAAATTTGGCCTTGAATAAATTTTTTTACAAGCACGGGATCGATGGGGACTTTTCAGAATTCATTTATAATGGTGTTCCGAACATTCATACCAATTATTAGCTCTACTCTAATTTTTGCACCTTTACTACTATTTTTAGGGCTAAATTGACCGGACTAATGGTAACATTGCATGTTTCCAGGAAATATTTATAAAATATTATTTCAATGTTATTTTGTTTAAATAATGTAAAATCTCATAAAACTATTTATAAGGCATATTTATTGAAGAAATTGGAAATATAAATAATATTGGAAATATTTTATCTCATGTTTATAGGTTTAACGGATTTTTCATGTTTGCCCAAAAACACCCAGGAAAATGATAAAGTCCTTTAAAAATATAAAAAAAGATGATAAAATTTGAAATATTGAAAATTAAAAATAAATTGAAAAGTTTGAAAAATAAAGGAAAAAATGAGGGTTTTCTTAAAAAATTTGGTTGATCTTCAATTGTTCTTGAAAACGTCCACGCATTAACCACAATCGGGGAATAACACCATTGAGATTCCTACATAAAAGTATTTTACCCGTGATTTAGCTTTTCTGTTTTTTTTTCCAGATTCTCCAATTTTTTTTCCAGTTGTCCATATTTAGACGAATGACTCTAGAATCTAAAATAAAAAAAAGTATACAAAAATATTGTTTGCACTAGCATATCTAGTGCGGCCCGTAAACTGCTATTTTTGCCTATTATAAAATGACTCTTAAAAAAAACTAAAATACGTCTCGTTGTAAGGTGCCTAAAAACATTCTACGTTCGCCCGAAAATTGTATGTTAATTTTGTGTTACCTTAATTTTCAAATTTTGAAGATTTTATTTATTTCAAGGTAATATAATAATTTTATTGAACTTTAGCTTTAAAAACCGAATATGATTTAAAATTAAAAATTCTCTAAAAGATAAATATTTCATCAGAATACTAATTAAAATTTGGAATAGTTGTGCAATTAATAAAAATGCAATTTTAACATTTAATTATAGATAAATTATTAGTGCCTATAAAATAAATGTTATCTTACTAAAAATTTGATTAAAGTAAAGTATGATATTAGTACAACTACAATAAAAAAGTATATTATTTTGCTAGTGGTAATAACAAGTATAATTAATGAGTATGCACAGTTAATGTAATAATCGTACGATTTACATAATGTTTTTTACGGTCCTAATTTATAAGGTTATCGAAAGAGCGATAAGTTAACGAACTTATTTGACGAAGAATATTGTTTAATTTAAAAGAATACTCTAAACGACACAAAAAGTTAAAGCAGATAGTATTATACGTCAATATGTTATTTAATTTTAGGAATAACAATAATAAAGATAATTATTGCAAGCTCGTGACGAAACAAACTCTTAAATCGTATTTCAAGTAACTCAATAAAAATCTTATCATTAGTTGATTTTCTGCTTGCAAAATATCTTAAACAAATATTTTAAACAGTGGCTAGATAATATATGTATGTACGCATTTTAATTACTAATTATAACTCAAATATTTATTGTAATATTCAATAAAAATCATAAAGAACTCTCAAAATGTTAAATACGTTTAACCGCTTCGTTAAAATAAAATAAAGGACTGATAAAAAAATTGGCAATCTCTGTTATTGTGATGGAAGCAGTGAATCATGTAAAGGTTTTTTTTATTATGTTTTTGTAAATAAAATTATTTTACGAAAAAAAAAATCAGACAAATCCAGGCGCAACGGTGTGACGTCAAGGCGCCGAGACTTAAAGTGTGCAAATTTAGCGTTTTTTTGGTACCGCTTCAATCTTAAGATCTACTGGTGCAAAAAAATTGCAGTTTTTTGATTCGTACTTAATCCCCATTTCATCTTTTATGTTTAAACGAGCGGTTTTTTTTCATATCTCATTTTTTATGTACTTTTGGCGCTCTCCAAATCGCGCATTGTTTTTTATGCTTTTTCGACGCGGACTTTGAAAATTCGTAACTTTTGATAGGGGTCGGCTATTACGGTCGAATATTTTTTATTTTGTTTATTGCTTTAATATTTATGAGTAAAAAAATTGACACTACTAAATTTTCACGGTGAGCTTCAGAAAAAAATCGAGTGTAAAATGTTCAAATAATCGCGCCAACCGCGGTCGGCCTAGAACCCAAGTGGAGATCACAGTTTTTAAATTTTTTTACATTTCGCTTCATTTCCCTTAAAACGAGTAATTTCTACAGTATACAGACTATTTTTTGTTTTTATACTGCAAGGGGTTGGGATAATAAAGCAGAATTTTTGAAATTAGAGGTGGGCGGCAAATTTTGACGCTTTTCGGTCTAATCAACTCCTCAAATTCCATTTTATAATTACACCCCGAAAGCTCTTTAAAAGCACTTTAGGACAAAAAAAGAATCATTTTTTATCTTTTTTCTTTATGGATTTATGATTGAAAATGTAGCTAAAATAATCTCTGTTTGGAGCCAAAATTTCGATCTGAAATTTTTCACTTTTTTCAAAATAATTAATATTTTTGAAACTATTAATACCACCGAGACGTTGAATAATTTAATATTTGCACCTTCAAACGCTTTACCAAGCTCCGTGAAAATTATAAATTTCGGTTAAAAATTGCGCAGTCCAGGGCCGTATTTGTTCCAAAATATTACCAAAATTTTGTAATTTTTTTTCGAAAAACACAATATAATCGAGTGTAACCAAATATTTTTTAAAATACGTCTATCCACGGTATTTACCTTCGGTTAAAATTTAAAACGTATACTTTTATAGTTTTCGAGAAAAACAATAAAAACCGACACCCATGAATTTTTTTTTTATTTTTCTAAAATCGACCTCGCAATTGAGAGGTAATAAAAAATGGATGAAATATAGGGAATCACTTGCCCTCTACACCCATCCAAAAAAAAATTTACACCCCAAAAACTCAAAAAAATCAAATCATTTACAAGAATGCAATATATTATAGAAAAAATCATAACTTTTGAACAAAAAGTGGTAGAGACTTGAATTTTTTTCATATTTCTTTATACTACAACCCAAAATTATTAACTTTCAAATTTATAATTTGAAACGCAACACACTTGTTTCTCTCTGAAAGAGCTGGGAATAGATCTTGTACCTCACTGCCATTATTTTAAGAAAAAAATCAATGAAATTTAAAACATTTAAATTACAGTAATAAAAAAAGTTTAAAAAATCCCAATTGTTGTAATAAACCTGTGTTATAATAAACCTGTGTTATAATGTAAAACATCTTAATTGTTGTTTTAAAATTTCATGAATGTTCTTTATTAAAATTTATATTGGTTAGGTAGTTAGATAAGCAAAAGTAATAATTAAAATTTTTTTGGTTGTAAATCTTTTGTATTAAAGCAATTTTAAGTCCCTTATTTTTGTCAATTTTACGGCTTAATTGAGGCGAGATTTTATGAAAAACACCATTTAGTGGCTTATTAAAAACTTACTGAATTAAAAAAGTTCTTGGTTCTTGGTATACTTATATTTCGTTAAACGAAAAGACTTCTTGAGTTTAAAGTCGCTTTATTAAAACAATTAAAAGATAGTCGACGTTTCGGTGGTCAATTTCCACCTTCTTCAGGACAATCTAATTCTTATTTTATTAATTAGTATTTTATTCATGGAACTAAAAACCAGCACACTTTTCATAATCTCCAAAAAAGTCCACCCGTATACCTAGTTTCCATAGAAAGCGAAAAAAAATTAAAAAAGCAAACACAAAAAATCAAATTTTATTATACAGGATGGGCCAAAAGTCTCGCACCAAAGGAAGTACTGTTAAAACTGCCCATATTTTAAGAGCATTTTCAAAATAGTTGGTACAGAAGTATCTAAGTAGTGGGGCTACGTACGTTTTTTTAAATGACAACATGGTTCATGTTGTATATCATTGGAAAACTAATTTCTTTGTGATTTCGGTGGTGTACTATGACAAAAAATCGTGAGAAATAACAAAAGATGTTCTAATTTTTGTCCATTTACTGCACAACATGGATTTATGATTAAACGTCGACTTCCAGTAACTTATTTAATATCACAAAAATAATATCACAGAGTATGGATGCAAATTTTAGTAGAATTTCTGTAGACTTTTTGTATAATTTTTGTAGAATTTTTGTAGAATTTTTGTAGAATTTTGTAGAATTTTTGTAGAATTTTTGTAGAATTTTTGTAGAATTTTTGTAGAATTTTTGTAGAATTTTTGTAGAATTTTTGTAGAATTTTTGTAGAATTTTTGTAGAATTTAAAAAAATAAGAAACCTGTGTTAGATATTTTTTATGTAAAAAGAAATACAAATATATCAATTAAGTATCTAGATTTTAATTGCATAAATAATAATAATTAGCGTAATTTAAATACCTATAAATCCTAATAATAATAAGATAAATAATTAATGATAAAGCAACATAACAAATTTTAACTACCTACTAATTAATGATATTATTTATTATTACATTTATGTTTTTCGTTATATTTCAAAACAAAAATTCACTATACAGGGTGTCCCAGCACTGCGAGGAAGTAACTTTACTCTAAAATGAAAAAAGATATCGGCATGCAGTTTTTGATAGATTATACAATACCTTTAAGAGCACATTTTAAAAATATTTTAGTAATATACTGAGTGTCCATTCCAAGATGGCGACCCAAAGTTATGTTTTTTTAAACAGAACACCCAAAATAATTATACTTATGATATTGACATTTTGTTGATGTTGTTTGATTAGTTGTTTTTAGAGGATCAATATTTAACTGGATAATTGTTAAAATTCCGTATAATAAATAAATTGAATTAATTATATTTTTTCTTAATTCATTAAAATAATTTAAATTAAAAAAAGATAAATTATTAAAAAATAAATAATTTAACAATGTATAAACTTTTATGGGTCTATCATCACTCGTTTTGCTGATATTTGCCATTTAAGCCAAAAAAAGATCCATTTTTGAAAAATCACTGCTCTAAAACAGATGAACATTTTGGGTTAGAACTTTCTCAAAATTTTTTCAACATCGTCTAGTTTTCAACTGTTATGCCAAATTTGAGTTTGTGATAATTTTTTATCGGGCTGCCTTATGAAACGCAAATTGAACAATTAAACGAAATTTTCAAATGGAACACCCTGTATATTTTAACATCATTCGATGGCATTTTTAACAAGCTTTCTACTGATATAATGGTTGTATGGTCGAATGTCTATGGTTTAGGAGATATTAATATCCAAACTGAGAAACATTGAAAAATACACAAAATATCCCTCTTGATGAATTTTGTTGAGAATTTTTTTGTTAATTTTTCTAATATTTATTTCTGTCTTTCTCTATTTTGCTTTTTAATAATGTTGTTTTATTACAATAGTAGTTTTTTTCTTTTACAACAAAAATAAAATCGAAACTTGCAATTTTATCAATTTTGGTTTTCTAAGTCTCGGCATGCTTTAAAAATTTAGCAACTGATGTTACCAAGGAAACCCTTATTTTGTAGAATTTTGTTTTAACGGCCTTTTCTGTATTTTTGATAATAACTAAACCGAAATAATGAACTCTTCTAAATAAGAAATGGAAAATATGCTGTAAACGCTTGGTGAAGCTCAAAGAAATCCGATTCTGGTTATCAGAAAAGAGCGTAAAAACGATATTCAACAAAATAAGGGATTCCTTGGTAACAATAATTGTTGTTGTAATTTCAAAATATACTGAGGTTTAAAAAACCAAAATTGATAATTGCAAGTTTCGATTTTATTTGTGTTGTAAAACATCAAAAACTGTTACTATAATATAAAAACATTATTAAAAAAGCGAAATAGAGAAAGACACAAATAAGTATTAGGCAAATTAAAAAAAAAACCTTAAAAAAAATCACGAAAGAGTGCTATTTTGTGTATTTTTCACTGTTTCTCAGTTTGGATATTAATATCTCCCAAACAAAATAAGCGACCATACAAACATAATATCAACAGAAAGCTTGTAAAAAATGATATCGATTGAAGTTAAAATACACAGGGTGTTCCATTTGAAAATTTCGTTTAATTGTTCAATCTGCGTTTCATAAAGCACTCTGATGAAAAACTATCACAAACTTAAATTTGACGTGATAGTTACACGTAGAATACACGATGTTGAAAAATGTTTGAGAAAATTTCAACCCAAAATGTTCATCTGTTTTAGAGCAGTGATTTTTCAAAAATGGATCTTTTTTTGGCTTAAATGGCAAATAACAGCAAAACGAGTGATGATAGACCCATAATAGTTTATACAAAGTATAATTATTTATCTATAAGGAATCCAAAAATGTCAAAATATACTGGGTGTTCCATTTAAAAAAACATAACTTTGGTCCGCCATCTTGGAATGGACACCCGGTATATTACTAAAATATTTTTAAAATGTGCGCTTACAGGTTTGTATATTCTATCGAAAACAGCATGCCGATATCTTTTTCATTTTAGAGTAATGTTACTTCCTCGCAGCGCTGGGACACCGTGTATGTAATTTTATTAACTATTGGCGATTCAAATTAATATTTCCCGCGCAAATGTATGTTTGGTTACATACTCTAATGACGTCACGTCAGTGACAAAATTAATAAAAAAATTAACTTGCAAAGAAATAATCAAACGCATTTAATAATACAAAGTTAATTAGGTAAGTTGACATTATTTACTTGACTAAAACAGACGTTAACAAACGTTAAACGCTAAATTCGTCTGCACAACTATCACCGACGTGATGTCATTTCATAGTTCTGCGCTATGCCGCAAGAGGGAGATCGCTTAGCTAGAATCGCCAATAATTTCAAGTAGGTGTTTCCATGATTTATTTTTAAAAAAATTTTTATTTTTAGAAGTGTAAAAATTTCCTGAAATTATTGAATTTTGTACAAGTTTTAAATGAAGCTCTGCATGTTTAACATAAATATACTATAATTTGCATGAAGACATAGTAAGATTTTATCAATTTGAAGAATTTTTAACGAATTTTCTCGTTTCTTGAATAAAAATCTAAGCGTAACCATTTTTTTTGTAAATATTTATAGAATTTTTATAAGTTTATACAGGCGTGTAACCAGGCCTTTGGTATAAAATTTTTTTTTTTTATTTCGAAAAACGATCATTGAGTTTTAATGATATATTTGTATCCGTTTTCTTCGGATGACCGCTTCTTTTTTGTTTCCCTCTGGCCATAGCTTATATTCAGAACAGGACCCAAAATCGAGATTTCTGCCCAAAATGTTCAAAAAGAAGTAATTTCCAATAGTAAATTACGAATTTCTTGTAAATTTCGTTTGTTTTTACCTTAGAAATGAAAAAAATTCCTGGGATTTAAGCTGCACTTTGAAAAAATTTTTAAATTTTAATTTTGGAGAAATCATAGATTCTTCAAATACATAAATATGTATTTTTTTTTAATAAGTGAAGCTCTCAGAAACTTTAAAAAGTTCTACAATATCTGAGTGAATTTGAATCAAATTTTGAACATTATTAATAAAATTTAAGCAAAACTTGTACAGGGTGTCCCATAAATGACGGAAGAACCCTTCAGTACTTTATTGAGATTGCTTAGAAGAATAATAACGTATTGAATAGGTTTATTAGTTTTATGATTTTTTTTTTTAGATTTTTTTGAATTATTTAATTTTAGACGAAAAATAGTATTGTTTTTTTTGGAGCTAAAGTGACACTTTTTATGGTAAGCTGACTTTGCATATTTGTATGAAATGCTAGAATTTTTTTGAAATTGTTTTACGCATTTCCAATTTTTTTTAAATTTCAATAAATAATTTTCTGTTCGTGGTTCGTCAAACGCCAAAATTTAATCGACAAGAAACAAAAAGAAGGATTTATCTTTTATTGTTTTGGAGCTTCAGCATTTTGAATTTTAGGTCACCGATTTTTGTCAAAAATCAGCAAAACGTTAATTGTATTTTATACAATATGCTATTGTCCTTATCAAAAATTATCATTAGAAAGTAAAATCGTTCCTCTTTCAATTGGTAAGTTCTCATAATGAAGCAACTTTAGAAAATATTGTTGGTTTCTTGTCAAAAGGATCGTTTAATATTTTTGATATTGTGATTTTTCATTTTCTCAACAAACTAGGAAAAATTTTGAAACTGTACCTCTTTTCTTTCACTTATTGCATGGGTGAGACCATTTTTTGCCGCCCCAAACACCACGATAAAAAAAAAACCTTATCAATTCTTTTATAAAGGTACTAATACGGTCAGCTTTTGACAAAATGTACTTATATTTCTGGTCATCACGAAGCAAACTATTTTAATAATATATTGTTTTATTAGGAGTAAAAGAAATTCTTTTTGTGACAAGCATGTAGGTTTGCGGGACGAGCAAAGCAATGTTAATGCATATTGGGTTGCCTAAAATTCATTTCTACTCTGCCCTTTTATTCCTTATCATGCAAAGTTGTAATTTCTACTCCTAGGCAGTACAAAGTGACCATAGAATCAACGAACATAAAAAGTGACATTTTAAAGCCTGTCAAACGTCACAGAAGACTGTACTTTAATGACGTTTGAAGGAAAACAATTTTTTTCAGTATTATTTGATTTTATTAAAATTTACAAAGAACACTTTTTCGTTTGCCCTATAATAAATAAAACAATAAGTATTTATTTTTAATCAAATATCCAACAAAAAATAAAACATCTCTTAAAATAGAAATATATACACATATTTCTATATAGTACAAAGTAACAAATTCTGAAACAAAAATATAAATTATCTTCAAATAGTCAAGAGACATACAAATTTGTTTAAAAAAGTAAATACAATTGTAAAGATAATTTAAAGAAAAAAATAAATGACACTTGTCTTAAAATATAAAATAGAAATAAATATTTGTATAACAAAGTAAATAAAATTCTGATGAAAATGTAGGGAAAAGATTTCCATTTTGGGGAAGAATTCCTTCTTTCTTAATTAAAACATTTTCTCCTAACCCTTTCGTTCATGACCACCAAATTTACTAGCAAAATAGATGGAGTATATCTTCCTTTTACCGACGTTAAAATGAAAATAAGTATAGGAAAAATTGGTAGAAATTTGGTTCAGTGTTTACTCTCTAAAAAAAATTCTTAAATTTGCCGCCCCGTAATTTGACACAAATGCCCAGCTAACCACCTCCTGGATCGGGACCTGTAGTAAGTGGAGTAGTAAGTGAATTTGACATACCATTCATTTTCGCTTGGAATTAATGACGTCATACTTGTTACGTGGTATGTCAAATCAGTAACCATGCTCCAAAGATGGTTAGTTAAATGTAGGATGTGAATAAACATTTCAAAAGTAAAGTAGTTGACGTCATCATAACATAAAACACTTACTACTCACTTACTACCGGCTAAATATTATGCTTAAAAGAAATAGTCTTTGATCTGAGTGTCAATTGTATTTATATTAAAGCGTATGTGTGAAATTATCACCTGTAAAACTTGATTCGCCAGTCTAAGAACAAGTAAATTTGGAATTGAGGGTAAGACTTTTTACGTACACAATAAGCAGGAATTTCGCATGAATGTGGTAAGAGGAATGGTATGATGATTTGACATTCATTTTCGCGTGGCTTTTATGACATCATTAACGAAATAGTATCAGAGAGCGGCAGTTAAACCTCTAACCATGGCCGGAAGGTGGTTAGAGGACTGTACTATGTAAAAAGTGAGGTTATTAATCATTGGAAAATGGTTCATGATGAATATTTCGTTTTCATGGCGTCATAAACATCATACAATTCTTTAACCATCATACCATTTTTACATAATATTATGATCATACCACTGCCACGTGAAATCCCTTATTAAATCGGTAAGATTTCAGGAATCGGTAATCAGAGTGGTGTTCTTTTAACATGATCCGTTCAAATTAATCAGTTGTTCAGTTCAATTTACAATTTGTGTCTGTACTTTTTACTCGATCACTACGGTATCATTTTGAACGAATTGAACGATTTTCCTCCCCCTTTTCCCCTAAGTGCACTTGCTCTAGAGGGGGATCACTTATTCAGTTAGATAACTCAATTTTACTCCATTCATAACATAACTTAAAGAATGTCAATTGTCATTTTTTCACTGAATTTACCAATAAGCTGTTCTTTTTGAATGAATCAGTTCACGTTTGATCACAATCCTAAGTGAACTTCAGCTGAAAAAGAAATGAACCAGAGTTGTAAAAAGAACACAACTCAGGTGTTATTTACAGCTCCTTACTTGGCAAACTATACTCAGGGGGTTTATTTTTGAATCACCTCACTCGATGTAGTAAACGACATATGACAATGGTCGACAAGGATCGAATGATAAAAGTCGTTTACGACATCGTGTCGAGTGGTTCAAAAATAGGTCCCCAGGGGCCGTATCCTCATTTACGGAGAAGACATCCTCTAGGAAAAAGGCGTGGTCAAGCAAAATACTCGTTACTTATTGGTTGTTTCGGAAAATTTCCATAGAAAGGTACTGTACAACATGCTTCACCGAAAACTGGTACACAAAAGAAATGGTAGCGCCAATAAGAAGCTTTCGTGCGACTCGAGTATACCTTAATCTCGCCCACCGCTATTCAGTAGTTAAGTGGGTATTGACGCTAGCATTTCTTTTGTGTACCAGTTTTCGGTGAAGCATGTTGTACAGTACCTACAGGAAAAACTTTTTCCTATAGGGTGTTTTATTCCCCAAAATGAGGATGCCCTATCCAGGACTACTTCTCAGAGAAATATAACTTCAGATGAAACTAAGGAAAAAAGAATCTTTTTTTAAATATGAATTTAATAATACTTAAAAAACATAACCTTAATGGATGCTATCTTGTAGAAAATTTACGAATACTGATATTTAATTTCATTGCGATTTTTTTATTTAGTTGGTATAAAAAATGAATAGTTTTAATATACCTACGTATTGCCCAACACAAAGAATGACGTTATAAAAATTATCCTTTAATAGATAATAAAATGCAAACCAGATTTTTGTTTTTTTTGTCAGCAAATACCTATCAATGCAGAGCTTATGTATTTTAATATCTAAAATACTTTGATAACTTATCGTATACGTATGCATGTGAAAATTTAAACATAAAATTTTAGCAAGATATGAAAGAAAATTCCCCCTTTTTTTAACAAAAAGTAAACTTTTTCTATCTAAAAATATTTTAAACCACAACTTTTATGAGTAAAGTAAAAAAAATAACCTTATTTTCGCATTTTTATTTTTATATTTCAACATTTTTCTTGTAGGTCCAAAAATTTTCCAATATTTTATTTTCCTGGACCAATTGAAAGATAAAAAATTTTGAAAATATTTAAAAAATTGTTTTATCTTCATTAAATAAAATTGATCATAAAAAATTTACCATTTTCGAAATTTAAAATTTTTGCGAATTTTTACAAACTTCAAATACATACTATTTTTTTAAATTATGCGATTACTGCTGCTATTGTTATTTAGCAACAATATCATAATTTCAATGAAATTTAAAGCAATTAGAAATAAATTATCCTTAAAAATAAGCGATATGAAATAATTTTGTAATACAAATATCGTCATTGCAAAATAATTTTTACGGCTGGCCAAAAGGTTAGTTTCTTATTACAAATAAGTGGGGGTATATGATAAGTGCTCCTGAAAGCAAATTATGCTTCAGTTCAAAGTTGCACGATTGTGAAACAACAAGAATTGGTGAATATTCTCAAAAAGGTAAGATATTATACTTATTAAGTGTATTGTACTTCACAAATCAAAATATTTACAGTTTTTAAACCAAAAGAATTGGGTAAGATATTTTAAAATTCACCAACTTTATTTAAACAAAAATTAAGTAAAATTCGTAATTTTTATTTCAAAAAATAGTATATGTATATTTTGTTCAAATTTGGTACTTTATTTAGGTCTTAGCATAACATATTAAATTATTTGCAAAATAATTTTTTCAAATTTATATTCTTGACTTCAAGTTTTTTCGTCGTCCTAATCGTTTGAATCAATACAAAATTTATATTTGATATAAATGTTATATTAGTATTTTAAAAAAAAATATGTGTTTTACTTCAAACTTTATTAAAGTACAGTCTTCTGTGACGTTTGACTGGTTTTAAAATGTCACTTTTTAAGTTCCTTGATTCTAATGGTTACTTTGTACTGCCTAGGAGTAGAAATTACTACTTTGCACTGACAAGAAATAGAAGGGCGGAGTAGAAATGAATTTTAGGCAACCCAATATGCACCAACATTGTATTGTGTGTTGAATGTAAATTAAAATTTAAAATTTTTTTATTATATTACTATTTTAAAAATTTCGACGTTTGAAGAAAAAATAGCATGTTTTATTTGAAGTAAAAGAACTTTTTGTGGCTCGCATGTATCTACTATTGTCTAGTTTTGATACAAAGTACAGTTATTTTAATACTTTTAAGTAAATATTTCCAGACAAAGCAAAACCTATTTTTGATTTTTTTTTTTCAAATTTTTCTATAAAATTTATGTAGATTTATTGGTTTTTCTTTTATATTTTAGTATTTGAGCTCAAAAAATATAAAAAAACACCAATTAAATAGATGTAACACAAATGTAAATTACAAAAAATAAAATGTAGAATTGATGTAAAATATTTTTGTTTTAGTTTATATTTTGTTATTTAAGAAAAATGACCTTTTACTAAAGATATCAGCATTTTTTGATATTGTGTCCAAAAGAATTCAAGGTTCATCATTACGTAATTTAAATTATTATTTTAAAAGTTTCATAACAACAACATCTTTTAAATTATAGTATCTTATCATCTTAAACAATATTTATACTATACATTAAGGCGATAGATAGTCAGCAAATTTGAGCGCTGGATTTTGAAATTCGCTTCATATTTGCGTTTTTTTGGTCACAATTTTTTCCAGAGGACTTTTTTTAATTAAAACAGTGATTGTATATGAAACTAGACTTTTTACTTAAGGCGATAGTCGGCAAATTTTAGAGCTTGATTTTAAAAATCTCTTGATATTTGCGGTTTTGTTCATAACTTTCTTTCCAGAGGAGCTTTTTTAAAATTTCTTTTTTTGGTACACAGATGAGTTTTGTGGCTACGAATTTCTTCTTTTTTTTGTTTTAGAAAGTTAAACTTAATACTCATACGACATCAGTAAAACGGGCTCTTTACAAAATACGTTCGCTTAGCGGCGTTCTCCACACAGATAAAAAACTAATTTAAATAATTTTTTTTTCCAACGCAAGCATTAAGTTAAGGTATGTACAAAGAGTTTCCCATTTCGTTTTTTGTTTTAACTATATTTTTAAACTTTTTACAACATCCCAAGAATTAAGTAAAATATTAAGAAATTATTGAGATGCTGTAAAAAGTTTTAAAATATACCTAAAACAAAACACGAAACGGGAAACTCTTCGTTTAATCCTTAACTTATTGCTAGCTTTCGAAAAAAAATATTACTTTAATTAATTTTTTATCTGTGTGGAGAACGCCGCTAAGAGAACGTATTTTGTAAAGAGCCCATTTTATTGCTGCCTTATGATTATTTGGTTTGACTTACACAAACAAAAAAAGAACAAATTGGTAGTCACAGAATTCTTCTATGTACCAAAAAAAGACATTTTAAAAAAGCTGTAATGGAAAAAAAAAATATGAGCAAAACCGCAAATATTAAGCAAGTTTCAAAATCAAGCGCTCTTAATGATTTTTATTAGTTTTACAGGATTTTTTGGTTTTATTAAACAAATTTACTTTTAAGATCCATAAAAATGCAATTTACGTATTAAGTACATCATAAAAATACTTAGATTACGAAACATAAATATGATAAAAATTTTAATGTAAATTTTTTGTTTTATTTTTGGATATTCAAATGAAAATGCAGTTGTAGATTATTTCATACGAAATAATTTTAATATTTAAAGAATAATAATGGACAAAACAAATGTTTAAAATTAGAATTGATATACAAGATAAATGAATTTGTCGTAGACACAACCTTTAACCCTCATTATTAATACATCAAGATAGTAAAAATATTTTCTTGCATACATCCTGTTTATTTTAAGCGATTTCTGTATTAAATTCCTAAGAAATTATCATAAAAGTTGTAAAATTAGATAATTATTATAATTGTGGCGACTTTACGATTTTATCACCAAGATATTTTAATCCATAGAAATTTGATTGATCAAAAATAACATGCTGCAGGCAAGTGGTAAAAAAAGCTAAATATCTTAAAACTAAATAAATTTTTATATAATTTGTTTAAAATATAATTTCTTTTTGAAACTTCAAGGAACTTTTATGTTTGCTTTAAATTTAAGTGAATTTCCATTTTTCTACGAGGAATTTTAGGTAAATTTTCATAAAAATTTACCGAATTTTTATAATTTCATTAAATTTGAGTGAATTTCTAGTAAATTTTTTCTTGCACTTTATTTTTTTATCGTTTGATTTTAAGTTGGTTTTCATCAAAATTTTAGAACATTTTTATGTTTACTTTAATTGGAGTAAATTTCAATTTTTTTACTTGAAATTTTAAATTGGTTTTCGTCAAAATTTTAATTAATTTTTTATGTCTTCATTACATATGAGTAAATTACTACTTAATTTGCAATCTTTTTTCTTAGATTTTTTTTTTAATTTTAAGTTAGTTTTCATCAAAATGTTAGGACATTTTTAAATTTGCTTTAAATTTAAGTAAATTTCAATTTTTTTTCTTGGAATTTTTAGCAAGTTTTCATCAAAATAACGAATTTTTATGATTTCATTAAATTTAAGTGAATTTCTAGTGAATTTGTATTTTTTTTTAACCCTAGTTTTTTCTTTAATTTTAAATTTTCATCAAAATTTTAGGAAATTTTTATGTTTGCTTTAAATTTGAATAAATTTCCATTCTTTTACTTGGAAATTCAAGAGTTTTCATCAAAATATTATTATGATTTCATTAAATTTAAGTGAATTTGCATTTTTTTCCTTGCACTTTACAGTTTTCTTTAATTGTAAGTAAGATTTAGAAAAATCTTTGCTTTAAATTTGAGTTAATATTTCCATTTATTTACTTGGATTTTTAAGTTAGGTATTATCAAAATTTTAGGGAATTCTTTTATGTTTAGATTATATTTAAGTAAATTTTTAATTATTTTAAAGTTTTTTCTTTTTTGCTTAGAATTTTAATTGTTATCTTTCATTTTATTTTTTCATAAAATTTTGAGAATTTATCTTGTTTTATACTAATTTTTGAGTGATTTACTTGTGAATTCACACGGTATTATTCATTTTAACTAAGTTTCACTACTTATAGCCTATTATTTAAGGGTTTTTCATTTTTAATGTAAATTTTCAGCAAATTAAAATATACAATGCCAAAATTCCAATATTTTTCATGTTTAACTTCTTTTGATTTTCTTTTATAATCCAGTAAAAAAGTTTGCATGAAGTTACATTGAATTCCAATAAGTTTTGAAGAATTTCTATATTTAATACACGTTTTGGTTAAGGATCAATACTCGGCAAATTTGAGCGCTTGATTTTGAAATTCTCTTGATATTTGCGGTTTTGGTCATAACTTTTTTCCCAGAGGAGCTTTTTTAAAATTCCTTTTTTTATATACAAAGATGCTACTGATAAACGTCGTTTGGTGCTGGTTCGATTTACGCCGATTCACAATTACGCCGGTTGGTTTATACCTTAAGGTATTTGATGAATTTCAACACAGCAACAACAAAAACTCATAAACATGAATAATATATGTATTTAATTTGCGTGAATGTTCACTTTTTAAATGGGGCAACTTTTGTTCAAAAACAACGTTTCGTACCGCATGAATAACTAATTCAAGAAATTTTTCTTTGGCATGTTTATGGTACCAATTGATTCATATTTTATACCTTCAGATATTAAGTTTGTATTAACAACATGCTTTAATTGGCTATTGAATAACTTTACTCTAAAGTGGGAGTACTTTAAGGGCTCTAAAAAATACACTTACTGTTAATATTTTTTTATTCCGCAAAATGAAAATCTTTATTATAAATATTTTTACATACTGCCAAAATTTGGTACAAAAATATTAAGAGCAATCATCCCGGTGCATTTTTAGACGTTTGCTTGGGGACCCTTGGACACGTTATTTCTTAATATTTTTTCATTTTCTTTTTTTTATAGTAAAGTACATTCATCAACCTTTCGAACGGACAGACTTAATTTTTAAATAAGTTAAAATTATGTTAGATATGTTCCATCAAAAGTGTTAATTTTACACACAATTAAAGAGTGAATTAAGAGACTATAAATCAAAATATCAAAAAAGGAGTCTGTACGTTCGAAGGAGCACATATTCAACTTTGTATGTGCAAAATTTCAATTTTTTTTGTTTATTAATAACAAAGTTACAGGGGACTTTTTGAAGGTAAATTTTGCTTAAGCTGGAAGCTGTAAGCGCTCCTGCACAGAGAGTGGGGGTGTGCCTTAGTGGATTACTGCCCAATACAGTCCCAAATTCATATGAATGATTTTTACTATCAAAATATTGAAATTATCAGTTTTCCTATGACGTCACGAAAGGAGGATTGGTCTTAAGTAGTTTATAAGTTATTTATGCGGGCGTGGCATTTAGCATACTCAAAAATGACTCTTAAATTTCAATTTTTTCTTTGATTTTAAGCAATTTTTATCAAACATTAAAAGAAATTTTTATAATAAAAATTTTAGTGACGTATTTATATTTACAAATGTAGCTTTTATTTTTTAAATGTTTAATATTTTTTTTTTAGATAAATCCTAAATTCTAAACCTTTTAAGTCACATTTTATGAAATTTTAGAATTTCTTCAAATTTATCCGAATTAAATTTCTAAACAATTTTGAACCAAGTTTTGAATTTTTTAACTTAATTTTTATTATTAATTTAGAGAATTTTTAAAAATTATGCTGGTTTTGGTTGAATTCTAGGAGTTATTTATGTTTCTGCGTACAATATTAAAATTTAAGGAATTTTAATATTTGCATTTAATTAACGTCAATTTTTCTATTGAATTTCCATTTTATTTTTAAAATTTTAATTTTTTCTTTAATTCATTTTTCAGCACATTTTCAGAAATTTCCATTAGGTATGTTTTAAAAATAAAATTTAAAATTTAGAAAAATAACCTATAATTTTATTAGAATATTTTCCATTATCAAGTGAATTTTCCAAAAAAAAATTGTACCTTTTTTACATGAATACTCAGTAATTTATTTAAAGTTAAAGTAATGTTTTATCAATTTTCAAGAATTTTTAAGAATTTTACTATTTCCAGCCATTTCTTGTTAAATTTTTAGAATTCCCACGATTTATAAATAAAAATGCAAACGTATATCCAACTTTTTCAAGTGTACTCAATTTTTAGTTATTTTAAATTATTTTTCACGCAATTTTCCTGTTTTTGGCATTAAAATGCAGTTAATTTTAACAAATGAAATCACTTTTGAGCTAGTTTTGTATTTTTTTTTCAAATTTAAAACAATTTTTACAGAATGTTTAACGTACAATCCATGAAAACATAAAAATTATTTTAAAATTTTAGTGTTCCTTCAATTTTTTATATTATTTTTATGTCAAATTTACCTCTAATTATGATTATTAAATGTTAATTATTAAAACTACCGAAATTTTAATACTATTTGCTTTTTTTAGATGAATTTATGGAATTAAATTAGAAAATTTATTAAATAAATTGGTAATATTAGTCAGAAAAACAAAATTAAATAAATAATATAATACACTGTTGTATTGTAATTGCGTTTGTTGCTTATAAAACACTGTAAATTGCTAAAAACAATTTAATGCAGTTATTGATCACTCTGTATATTGTAAGGCGGAATACCACAGAACAACAAATGTCAAGAGTACTGTAAAAAGAACGTAGCTAAAAACGAATGCCGCTATAAATTGTTGATTGATTTATCTTTTGATATAAAAAAAATAATAAAAAATGTTTTGAATTTTATAATTAAATGTAATTAATAATTAATTATTTTTAGGTGATAATTTGGTGTGAGGAATTAAATTGAACTAAAAGGAGTTATTTGTGAAGAGCCAATAAAAACGTACGCGTGAATCACGTGATAAAAGCAAGGTTATATAAGGGACAACATAGGAGCGCGCAGCCTCTTTTCCACAGTTTTGACTCGAAACGCCTTTTGTCTTGTGCATCGAATTGAGCGAAGAGCAGGGTTCAGAATGCCACAAACAGTGACGAACGGTTTTCCCAACGGCCACATGGCCTACGACATGGAGGATGGTTGTAGTTTTCTATTCACATCAGAGTCTGTCGGAGAAGGCCATCCAGGTAAATTATAAATATTTTCCTTTAGCCATCATGGCGGTATTGCGCGTTCGTTGTAGCACGCGGTTTGCTTTGTTTGCAAACGAATTAAAGCTTTCCCCAAGTTTAATACGCTGTAATATTAATAAAACTCTTCATGTTATTAGTTAAAGTGATGTAATTTCGTTCAATTACCTCGCAGATATTTTTATTTAAATTTTTTGAGTTTAAGAACACGTGCTTTTATTACGGCACGCCGATGTGTTGCCCCGGGCTCCCGCTCCAGTTACCACTTCCACCACTTATTTTTGAATATCTTTTTCAGACAAAATGTGCGACCAAATTAGTGATGCTATTTTGGATGCACACTTGCAACAGGATCCAAATGCTAAAGTTGCTTGTGGTAAGTTTATATTACTACTTTATATTTACTCGTTAAAAGTTATCGTATCAGATAAAAAAATTGATACAGTTTAAATTGCTTGACTATGCGTTGAAATAAATTTAAGCGAGAATCTAAGGCTGTGCGTTTGTATTCATCCTGAAGCGTTGTCATTCCGCAATGAGATCGAATATGTGATTGTATGCAAACATAACCGTGAACAGCATCAGTGCAAGCCGAGGTTTGATAAAGTACATCAGCAGCCGTTTTCGTTTATTAGATTTCATGCACTGGGGCTTGACGCACCAAGCGCAACGCTTTGATTATTTTTTGTGCAAATAAACGAACACATCTGTCAAATGTCAAAATCTTAAAAGAGGTTAGGTTTATTATTTTATTTTTATTTAGAAAGTATAAATAACACACAAATTATCAGTACAAACTCATTTTATAATTCTAGTCAACTTTATTTAGCATTGCTATTATGAAGCAGTTTGATAACACACGATGAACATAACCACAAACTTCGGCTGACTGCGGCTTGACGCACCAGAAATTAGGTAGGTGCGTCAGGTGTAAGGGGAAGGAAGATTTGTAGCTCTTGATGGTGTCACGCACCACGAAAACGAACAGAATTTAGTCACTCGGTATAAGTGAATAAACGAAAACGGCTAGAACTATGCCGTCTAGAATTTTCCCAGTAGGGCCTAGGCCGATTGTCAACTTAATATTATTGTACATTTTTGTTTTGACAAAATATGCCCATTATACAGGAGATTTAAAATTTTTAAATTGAATTAACGTAACTACTGCACTATTAGGAATTTTAACTACCAATAGATGGCTCTGTTGGCCCTCTATGGCGAATTGATGAACTTTTGAAGCTAGTTTCTATGTGAGAATACAGGTTAAAGTCGTTTTTTTGTAAAGTTTTTAATAAGCGTATAAATTTTTTGAAAAACCTAACATTTTTTTGACAATTTTCGAAAATTTGACATTTTTTTTAACAATGTTCGAACATTTGACATTTTTTTAACAATGTTCGAACATTGGACAACTTTTGACAATTTTCAAAAATTTGACAACTTGACAATTTCCATAAATTTGACAATTTTCGAAAATTTAAAAAATTTTGAAATTAAAATTTTTGAAACATTTTGAAACTTTCAAAGATCTGATAATTTAAAAAAAAAATTAAAAACTTGAAAGAAAGAAAATTTTGGACTTTAAAAGATTGTTTACTAAAGTGCTATCTTAAATTGGAAATAACTTAAGAAACATACAACGTAGACAAACAATAACCATTGCACTTTATTCAGGATGTCGACATCTACAGGAAATGATCTTTTTCTGCGAAGAATTCGCAAGTTGAATTTTCTGATAACCATAAGATCTGAATTTTTTTCCATCTCTTTGGAACTTTTCTAAAACGAACGAATCTGCAAAAAAATTTCACCTCCGACTACAATTTTGGAAGTTATAGCGTTCAGAAAATTTCAAATTTGAAAGAAAAAACGGAAAAAGTCTAACCAGGGTTTAAAATCCTTCGAATGGGACTGATTTTCTTCATTCTGGTCTTAAACGACGCATAGTTTTTCAAATTTTTGGATGTAATATGAACCATGTCTACAGTTTTATAACTTATTTTTTTATGGTTGAAGAACTATAAAAAAAAGCTGTAGTTTTTTTGGCTTTTGCGCAAAATTGGTTTGTGGGAATATCATATGTTATACATCACTGGAAAGCCCACGAAAAGACACGTAAAATGACACCTTGCATGAAAAGATCCAGTTGGGGAAGGGGTACACAACCTCGCAAAATTTCCGAAAATTTGACATTTTTTTTTAACAATTTTCGAAAATTTGACATTTTTTTGATTTTATTTCATAAAGTTCATATTTTTGTCATGTATAGGGTGATCCATTTGAAGGCACTTTTTTCAAAAATTAAAAAAATCAATTTTTTCGGGTAATCTTTATCATATAGTATAAGCGAGTATACAGGGTGTCCCATTTGAAGTTTGACTGTATGGGTATCTTTGTTATTATTGGAGATAGAAAGTCGGTTAAATGGACAAAGTAGTAGAGATTTTGTCGAATATTAATAATTCATTTACAAAAAAATTGAATATCGCATTGTTTCAATGCTATCTTGAAAAAACAAGAAAATGCGATTTTTAAAATATGGCTATAACTTCTTTATTTTCTGTAGTATCAAAAAAGTATTTTGACATAATAAAGACAATTTTTTGTGTACAATGCAGTAAATCAAATGAATATTTTTTTTCGCTAACAGATTGACCGGAAATGAAGCAAACTTATTTTTTCCTTATGGCAACCATATCGGATTTACACATATTCGGAATCAGTATTTTTTGCTAAGTAATTTTGTATACCATATGTCATATTTAAAAAAAAAAAAATTATTTTATTTTACAAACATTCAAGAGATTTAAATTGTCATTAATATAAATGTAACTATTTAAAATATTAAATGTAAAATAAATCTTAACACATATATTGACAGTTTACATCTATTTAAGGCTATTTTTGGTTAGTAAAATAAAATAATTTCTATTTTTCTTAAAATATTACATATGATATATCAAATTTCTCAGAAAAATACACTAATTCTGAATATATGTAAATTCAATATGGCTGCCATAAGAAAAAAATA
Source organism: Stenus bimaculatus (assembly GCA_963971135.1). Classification (NCBI taxonomy): domain Eukaryota; kingdom Metazoa; phylum Arthropoda; class Insecta; order Coleoptera; family Staphylinidae; genus Stenus; species Stenus bimaculatus. The sequence goes on along the minus strand of OZ020186.1, from coordinate 25,721,843 downwards.
AGTTTGGTTCATTTCCGGTCAATCCGTTGGCGACAAAAAATATTCATTTGTTTTACTGCATTGAACACAAAAATTGTCTGTATTAAGTCAATAAAAATTTTTGGTACCACCAAAAATAACGAAGTTATAGCCATATTTTGAAAATCACATTTACTTGATTTTTCAAGATAGCGTTGGAACTTTTTGATTGCTTTACAAAAATGCGTAAAACTTTGTTTGCAGCTAAACAGACCAATTATAAACATTTTTTGTCTCTTATGCAATTTCTCTATCTGTCTTAATTTAGGCAAAAAAGAATAATTTCTCTTAAATACACAACATAACCTAAAAAAATTTATTTTCAATTTCGTTAAAATGTCTACATAATAACATTACATATTAAAATTAAAATGAAACAATTTATTTTAATCAAAATTCATTTTAAACATAATTTTTTCTATAAAATAATTAAAGATTTAGCACTGTAATGTCCACGTTTTGGTACATTAAATTATGAAAACGTACAATTAGGTGCAAAATAATTACAGTATCTCTAGGCGTTCCCGACTAATTATTATTTTTGGTCTGGGGCAAAGATACTGGACATATTAAGTCGATTAAAAATAGTATGTTAGCATTTATTTATTTGTTGAATTCATGGAGGTTTTTTTCTGGTATCGAATCTAATTTTGTACTTAAAAACACCTTAAGTGGTATCACTATTAAAATTCCTAAAATATTAAAGATTTTGTTAAAAAAAGTTTATTAAGAATAACCAAAAATCATGTAGGAAGAAGTTTAAATATAAATAAACAATACCTCAATTATGCAACACCCTGTATTTTAATGTATTATTTTTAATTCCAGAAACAGTCACGAAAACCGGAATGATCCTTCTGTGTGGTGAAATTACATCAAAAGCAGTTGTCGACTATCAAAAAGTTGTACGAGAAACAGTGAAACACATTGGGTATGACGATTCTTCCAAAGGTAAAATTAAAATAGATGTAAATTATCAACCAGTGTTTTTTTATTTAGTTTTGTATCTTTATTTTTTTCTGCTTTGAGCATAACTCTTTAATGTAACATCTTAAAAGCACAGAATAGTTTCATTAGGTGTTGGGTTAAATGTTAAAGTAATTTACTCCTGATCTTAATAAAAAAACAAGAGGTAAATCTTGCAATGTGAAAGTAAAAGTAATAATTAAATTAGGGTTCGACTGGCGCACACTCAATCTGCTGGTCGCTATTGAACAACAGTCTCCAAACATCGCCGATGGTGTTCATGAAAACAGAGATGAAAATGATATCGGGGCGGGTGATCAGGTACAATAAAATATTATGGATACTATAGGGATTCATGGCTTTCACTTTACCGGATTTTGCATGTTCACTGTTAAGCTTCTGTGCTCTTGCTTACTTAACCGATTTAAATAAGCTACAATTTATTAACAAATCATTAGAATAACTGCTTTATTATTTATTCATTTTTATTATTCTCCTTGTTTTTTTAAGTCAAGTATGAAAGTGTTAATCTAATAAAATGCGTGATTTTGCGCTGCAGGATTTGATTACAAGACTTGCAGTGTTATGTTGGCTTTGGACCAGCAATCCCCAAATATTGCAGCAGGAGTTCACGAAAATCGAAACGAGGATGAAGTCGGAGCGGGTGACCAGGTGATTTTGCAAAGTCCTTATTTCTAGCTATCTGTTTATCTATGCTTAAAAATTATTTACTTTGGACTTTCAATTTTTCTATATTCTTTAGTTGTGACTAATTTCTTTTTCTTAATTATTTATAGTTAGTAGGTGATTTCTTCTAGGACTTTTTTCTATTTTATAAATTTTGAGGGGCAAAATTATTTTATTAATTAAATTTATTTAATCAGACTTATGAAACGGCTGATTTGTAATGATTTAGCACTGAATGTCCACGTTTTGGTACATTAAATTATGAAAACGTACAATTAGGTGCAAAATAATTACAGTATCTCTAGGCGTTCCCGACTAATCATTATTTTTGGTCTGGGGCAAAGATATTGGACATATGAAATTGATTAAAAATAGTTATTGCAAAATGTATGTACGTTACCATTTATTTATTGCAATGTTTGTGCTGTTGTCAACCCATTACAATCAGGGTATCTAAAACTACATACCACACAACATTAGTTCATATTTTAAAAATTATACGTTTTAATTTTACGTAACCTGGGGAACAATCATCCCATTTTTATTCAAAAGCATGCAGTGCATGATTTATTTTTTTTATTTTACATAACAATAATTAAGTATTTATTTAAGAACAGAAATACTTTTGGAGCAACATTAATTTAAAAAAAATTTAACTCTAAAGTTTTTCTTATTCTTCAAAAAATACCAAAAAATAAATTTATTATAACCTTTTTTTGTGAGACTAAAAAGGTTAAAAATATAACATTGTGCATGAAATACTAAAAGTGCTAAAATTTATTTCTTTATAGTTTTTTTTTTATATTCAACCAGTTAATTTTTTTACCCAAAACCAATCAAAATTTTAAAAATATTAACATAATACAGTCAAACTATTAAGATCAAGAACAACAGATTTCCATCTGCTTGTAAGAATTTGTGTTAATTATAGTTTTTCAGTTTGATTGTATTTTTAAATTGTAAAAATTTGGGTAAAAAATTAGTACTTATTTTGTGGAAAACATTAAAATTTGAATGTTTGTTTTTTATTTGAAATATTTTTTTAAGGTTATTTTGTAATTTTTTATAGGGTTTAATGTTTGGTTACGCAACTGATGAAACAGAAGAATGCATGCCATTGACAGTAGCTCTCGCACACAAATTAAATCACAGAATAGCAGACCTTAGAAGATCAGGAGAATTTTGGTGGGCCAGACCAGACTCAAAGACACAGGTAAATATAATATTTATTGATAATTGGTACTGATGATGTTAAGATACAGGGTGTCTCACTTTTTTTCCAGCAAAATTTTTTTAGATAGTAAATGTCATTCTGAACAAAAAATTTCCTATGAACTATTATGTTTTTTCGGCTCCTTAAAAAGTTACAGCAATTTTAAAATTGATAAATTTTCATGATTTTTGAGGAACACTCTGTATAATATTCTTTCTTATTATATTTTTTTTATTTAAATCAATTATTATTTGGATTTTTTCTTTGCCAAATTGAATTTTTTGAACATGAAATTTATACAGGGTGTCCCACAAAAATCATTAAAATTGCTGTAACTCTTTAAGGAGTCGAAAAAACATAATAGTTCATAAGAAAATTTTTGTTCAGAATGACATTTACTATCTAAAAAGATTGCTGGAAAAATAGTAGGGCACCCTGTACATTTAATCATAGGACATAGCAAATAACAGGTTTGTTCCAAACGCGTTCAATGAGTTTTAAAATTCTTATAGCTTTCTGGGGCACAGGTTTTATCATTTACTATTTTTTTTGAATTGCATGAATGATTTTGAATTGCCTTTTTCTGAGCTACTAGAATTTGGTATGGTTTAAGTCTCCTCATATTTTGATTCCATACGAGAGCAAATAGTTTGTAGCCATCTCTTTCAACTGTTTTCAGTAATATTGCTCAATGTGGATTTTCCAACGGCTCGATTGCTTCTGATCATCCATCCATATTGTGTACCTTATTTATTTATGCTCATGGTTTTAGATCTGTTTAGCCGTAGTTTGTTGTCTTCAAACCATTTTTTCAGCATCTTGCATATTTTTGGCATTTACTAGTTAAACTTTCTACCATTTTATGGCTTTTCCAGTTTTTGTACAGTATGACATTGCAAGTTGTTTGGCACGTCATTGTGTAGATTATGAAAAAAATTGGACCTAGCAGTGAACCTCCAAAAATTACTTTTGTTGTCGAAATGTTTTGAGTTCTTAAAGATTTCAGTTCTCATGGTGTTGAACGTTTAAGATTTGAAAGCCAGGTGACCTTCAGTGATTTTTTTCGAGTCTCCAAAATTGTTGCAATATGTTCACCAAAAACTTACTTAAACATGATCCAAGTGAATAACATAAGAAACAAGGAAGGTCCTGCCTTCGATGACCATTTTATGCGCGTGCGTTGACTTTGCATCGTCACAGCAATTAGAATGCTTTAAAATCTGTATAAACGTTGTTTGGAACAAACCTAATTTTGTGAAAGTATTTTAGTTTTTACAGGTTGTAACTAAAAATGATTTCCAATTACAGGTTACATGTGATTATCAGTACCATCATGGTGCCTGCATACCTACCAGAGTACACACAATTGTCGTATCAATGCAACACAGCGAAAAAATCTCACTAGAAGAATTAAGAAAAGAAGTACACACAAAAGTGATCAAACACGTTATTCCCGACAAGTATCTTGATGACAAAACAGTGATTCACATCAATCCTTGTGGATTATTCATTATTGGTGGACCTCAGAGCGATGCAGGTGTGACTGGTCGCAAAATTATCGTTGACACATATGGAGGTTGGGGTGCTCATGGTGGAGGAGCATTTTCAGGAAAAGATTTTACAAAAGTTGACAGATCAGCAGCATATGCTGCTCGGTGGGTTGCTAAATCACTTGTAAAAGCAGGACTTTGCAGGAGATGTCTTGTGCAAGTGGCTTACGCTATTGGTGTCGCAGAACCACTTTCCATCACTGTCTTCGATTACGGTACTTCAAAATTAAGCCAAAAAGAATTATTAGCAATTGTTAAAAAGAACTTCGATTTAAGGCCTGGAAAAATTGTAAAGTAAGTATTATTTATTGAAATTTTTATAATTTATTTATTATTTATATCATGATGTTCCTTAGTATTTGCTACTCTTGATTGGCTATGATGTTAAAACCTAGACTGAATATAAATAATTAAATTAATTAAATTTTATTAAATTAAATAATTCAATTCAGTAGTAAAATAATGGGTGTTTTTTTGCAGGGAATTAAAACTACGTCAGCCAATATATCAAAAAACCAGCGCTTATGGACACTTTGGTAGAGATTGTTTTACATGGGAAACACCTAAGGATTTAATTTTAAATTGACCTTAAAATTTTAATCTAATGTTGCATAATTTTATCATAAGACATAATCATCTGCATTAAAATTTCTCCCTAATTTATCTGTGACGGCACTCTGAACCGTGCACACGTTGAATAGATAACCTCCAAATACACACCACAGCTATTATAAAGCTGCAATGTTGTCGAGTGAAAGGTTCGGTTCCCCTTAGACTAGTTTTCACTCCACACCTTGTGTTGTGTTTACGAAAAAGAATCTATTTGGAAAAGAGCATTTCCGAAAACACTCCGGTTTGTAAAATGGAGGACGATAAACCAAATTATAAAATGCATATGACATGGCGTTTAAAAATATGCTGCCACAGATTTCTATTTTACCATTTTTATTTTCTATTATTAGTAATCAATTAGATAAGTTAATTATATTGCTGTGTTAATTTAATACATTTATAACTTTAAATTGTTAATGCGATTTATATTTATTGAATTTTTTACCACAATTTTATAGTTGAAACTGTAATTTCCCCTGTATATTAGTGATACTAAATAATTGGCATTTTCATTGGAGGTCTGAATTATATTAATGTTAAATATAAATAATTGAGTAAAGTATTTTATTCATTGGATTTTAATGTATAGAACTACAAACTAAAAGATGTATTTCTCATTAGCTCTATTAGCAAACAATAAAATAATTGATACTTATTTTTTGTTTTGATTTTTCTATCCCTTTGTCTTACTCTAAAAAGTTTTGATTGTTCAATGTTGCCTGATTGTGCAAAAACGTCTTGAGATTTGCTGTAAAAGTTATTTTATTTTTATTTGGCCCCGTATTATTACAAATCTTATGACTAACTATTATGACCGTTAGTTCTTAATTTACAGTAAAAATATTAGAGCTCCAGGAAACTGGAACGTCTTTACTTATTTAAAAATTGCAAAAAACAGCAACAATGGAATATTTGTTTAATTTAAAAAATAAATTATGCAAAAATTAATTAATTTCTAATCCGTTATTTACTCGTGAACAGCTACTATCAAGCCTAAAAAGTCCTCAAAATTGTATATTTGAGTGGTATTTACATATTAGTATAAGTTTCGTCGCTGGAGGAAATCTACCCAAAATCCGATAAGGTCCTTGAATGTTGAAAATTTTGAAATTTAAATTTTCTCTAAATTAGTTTAATTACAAATAAAACTTAAAAACAAATGTTGAAACATTAATAAAAAGAAGCTTTAAATCATGGAACAATTTTAATTAAATACAAATTTTTATAACAATATATGTATTTTTAAAAATCGAGAATTTATAACCTGGCATGACAAGGGTTGGGTGGTGCTTATGTATACCCGGATGGGTCGATGAATATACTATACTGTGGTGGGTTGCTTAATTACTATCTTAATTACTAATTACTTTAATCCGGCCGGATTCTTCTCATCCGCTTATGCGCGCGCACATTAAACAATTTCCTTTAAAAGTTTTTCTTGAGACGTCTTTGTAGCTCCCCCCAACAGAATAATAAATTCAGCTCGCGCGTGTAGATGGCAGCACTTTACGGGATTTTTTAAGATTTGTGCGCCAAGATATCTCCGTTATTTTTCAACGTTTTTTAATTCGGCCAAAACAGTAAATAAAGTTAAAAAATTATCTTGAAATTGTTCAGGACAAAAAGTTAATTTATTAATTTTTATTTATTTTCTTCAACGGCATAAAACTTTTATTTTTTTGTAAAATATGAAAATGTGATCTGAACACTTTCATTGGCTCTTTATAAACATCTTATATGTAGAATTTTTTTTATCTCAGATGCTTAGTTTGTACTGAAACTTAGCGCAACAATTTTTCTACACGGAACACATGCAATGTTTCCAACAATTTGAGCGGCATTTAAAGCAGCTGTCTCGGGATAAATAGTGGTTGTACATCCTAATCCTGAAGGAACGTAAAGCTGGACCAAATATCCATCATCCGCATCACTGATAAAGTTGAGTTACCACTAATTAACAGGACCTAAACCATTAGATCTACCCGCAATAGCTATGAAAATCACTTTCATTGGAAGAGATTCGTAATAACGAATGATATTCATGGTGTCTTTTGTTCCCTTGTGAGCAGAGAAGTAACTCTAAGTTCAGCATTCACGCCTAAATTCAAACAACGATCACGAATCTTCTTACAAAACTCCATATCAGAAGCACTTCCCATTAAAATCGCAACCAATTGAACATTCTCAGGTGTTAATAAATGATCCAACTGTTCAGAAACCCACTCGATTAAGTTTCTTTTAACCGTTTCCAAATCTGTGTTGGCGGCGGTTTTTAATTGAGGGTACACTTCTTTATCCACCATTAGTCTTATATCCCCTGAAGGCCACAATCTCCACGAATCAGAATCGATAATATCAGGAAGAAGAATATTATACCTTCTTTATCATTCGTTCTTCATTTCAATCAACGCACAGTCTCTGAAAGCCCATGCATTTCTATAACTTCAAATACTAGGATACTCACGTTTTGCTCAAATCAACTTCAGCAGCACCTAAAAATATATTTTTTTTATTATTTTGGATAAACCTAATCATATACATACCAATAACTCGTCCATTGAAATGAAACTTGGCCGAAATAATTTATTTCTGGGACCATTGAGGGTTGGCATCGTCTTTAAAGAAAGTCTCATATTTGGGAGGGTAGAATCTGTAATAAAATAATATTATATTATACAAGGTGTTCCGTAAGTAATGCATAATAATGAAAGGGGTTGTTCAGGACACCAAAACAAGCAACTTTTGTTAATAAACCCATATCCGGAAGTAAATCATTAAGTCACTAGGTTGAGACAAAAATTTTTTATTTTAATTTACAAAAATTGCTTTATTTTCTTATTTTTGTAAATAAATGTTTGCGATTTATTGTCATGTCTTTACAATGGACCGTGCACAACAGATTTTTAAAAAAACACGACACAAATTTGGAGTGAACAACTTTAAATACTATAGTAGTAAATCAACATCGGTTTATTCTGTTGTGCTATTCTAAGATCAATTACGTTTGCTATTAAAGTTAATTACTTTCGAAAATGATGAATTTTTCCAATGCGGAATTAGCTGATTGCATCTCATTTATGGGGAAGCTCTTTGTAACTCTTTGAGAGCTGTACCAGCAAAGATTTCCTCAACGTCGTCAACCGCATTATTCTATCTTTGCTAAGATTCATAATCGTATTCGAGAAACTGGATCTGTCGAACCTCGTAGAGCTGTTGGTCGTCCACGTTCAATTCGCACTATCCAATTTGAGGAAGAAGTGCTCAACCGTATAGAGGAAGAACCAAGCACAAGTATTCGTGCCATTGCACATAACATGGGAGCAAGGCAAACAACTGTTTGAAGAGTTCTCCATGAACAGTTGCTACACCCTTATTCAATTCAACGTGTTCAATCGTTGAGTCCAGCAGATTATCCATCTCGAGTAAATTTTTCCCCCTGGTGGTTACAACAGCATTTGGTTCAACCTAATTTTGGCAGGTTCGTGTTATTTACGGATGAAGCATGCTTCACGAGGGAGGGCTTTTATAATAACCGAAATAGTCGCATTTGGGATGATGAAAATCCTCATGTTCTATCCCGTCGGCGAAATCAACACCAATTTTCTATTACTATTTGGGCTGGAATTTTGGGAGACAATTTAATTGGTCCATACCTACCACCACCACGTTTGAATGGTGTAATGTATCGCCATTTCTTGGAGGAAGTTTTACCAGAGCTCTTGGAGGAAGTGCTGCTTATTATTAGACAAGGTATGTGGTTTCAACGCGATGGGTGTCCTCCTCATTTTTCTTTAAATGTACGCCAATTTCTGGATGAAGTTTTTCCCAACCGTTGGATTGGTCGTGGCGGACCTGTTAATTGGCCTGCAAGTTCCCCTGATCTCACAAGATCAGATTTTTTCCTTTGGGGATATTTGAAAAGTCTGGTGTACGAGACGCCTGTTACTACAGAAGAAGAACTTCTCGCAAGAGATATGGCTGCTTGTACCATTGTCCAAGACATCCCTGGGATATTCCAGAGGGTTCGAACATCTATGAACCAGCGTGCAACCTTGTGCATTGAACAAAATGGCCGAAATTTCTAACAATTTTTGTAAATTTTATTAAATAATTAACTTAATTACCTTAAATCTTTTTTATTTATCCTGGCTTAATGGTTAATTTCCGAGTATAGATTTAATTACAAAAGTTGCTCGTTTTGGTGTCCTGAACAACCCCTTTCATTATTATGCATTACTTACCTCCAAGAGCTCAGGTAAAACTTCCTCCAAGAAAAGGCGATACATTACACTATTCAAACGTGGTGGTAGTAGGTATGGACCATTTAAATTGTCTCCCAAAATTCCAGCCCAAATATTAATAGAAAATTGGTGTTGATTTCGCCGACGGGATACAACATGAGGATTTTCATCATCCCAAATGTGACTATTTCGGCTATTATAAAAGCAGTCCCTCGTGAAGCATGCTTCATCCGTAAATAACACGAAACTGCCAAAATTAGGTTGAACCAAATGCTGTTGTAACCAACAGCGGGAAAAAATTACTCGAGATGGATAATCTGCTGGACTCAACGATTGAACACGTTGAATTGAATAAGGGTGTAGCAACTGTTCATGGAGAACTCTCTAAACAGTTGTTTGCCTTGCTCCCATGTTATGTGCAATGGCACGAATACTTGTGCTTGGTTCTTCCTCTATACGGTTGAGCACTTCTTCCTCAAATTGGATAGTGCGAATTGAACGTGGACGACCAACAGCTCTACGAGGTTCGACAGATCCAGTTTCTCGAATACGATTATGAATCTTAGCAAAGATAGAATAATGCGGTTGACGACGTTGAGGAAATCTTTGCTGGTACAGGCGCGCAGCTCTCAAAGAGTTATAAAGAGCTTCCCCATAAATGAGATGCATATCAGCTAATTCCGCATTGGAAAAATTCACCATTTTCGAAAGTAATTAACTTTAATAACAAACGTAATTGATCTTAGAATACCACAACAAAATAAACCGGTGTTGATTTACTACTATCGTATTTAAAGTTGTTCACTCCAAATTTGTGTCGTGTTTTTTTAAAAATCTGTTGTGCACGGTCCATTGTAAAGACATGACAATAAATCGCAAAAATTTATTTACCAAAAAAAAATAAAGCTATTTTTGTAAATTAAATTTAAAAAATTTTGTCTCAACCTAGTGACTTAATGGTTAATTTCCGGATATGGGTTTATTAACTAAAGTTGCTTGTTTTCCTGTCCTGAACAACCCCTTTCATTATTATGCATTACTTACGGAACACCCTGTATATATTCTACATATATAGCATCTATATCAAAATCCAAGTAATATTTATGTTGCCCTGAGGGGTGTAATGTCTGCATCCTAGACACCTAATAATGATGTAAATATTACATCACATTTTTAAGTCAGGAATACATACACATGGTTCTATCAAAAATATGTACACATACGATGTTATTAATACGTAAGTATTTGGAATTAAATATTTTATACATACAGGGTGATGATAAAGTTTGGAACAAAATTCGTAAATCGGGGTTTCCATTTAAAAAAAATCGATTATGACGTCGTTGCTAAATTACCATTCAATAATATTTTTTATACTAAAAGATGGCATTTTAAAAACTAAAATTGAGCGATTTTCTCAAAAAAATAATATACGGTAGTTATGAATTTTGTACCAAACTTTATCATCACCCTGTATATACTATATAAAAGCTTAAATGTCTCCTTCAACTTTACAAAAAATTTCACTAATAATATTAATATCACACACTTAAATTATTTTTGACAAAAAATGGAGACATAAAAATATAATAAAAAAACTTATTGGTTACAAAATTATTGTAGTCTTTAGAATAATTATGCACGTAACGGTTATACCTAATTTATTACTTTTACAATTATAATCTAAAGATTGATGAAGCTAAATTATAATTTTGAGGTTATGTTTTTTTACAATTTGTTTAATGATTTTTACTTACCTGATAAAATATGATACAGCAAGAAAAAATTTAACGTACCAAATTAAAAAAAAATGGGGCAATTTGACCCGATTGTACGCCACTGGATTGTTAAATTAAGACTTAAATAATAGCCAAAGGTGATTAACTATGAGAAGTACTCACCCCTAAAATTTTATTAATTTTCATTTAGCCGGTCCAGACAAAATAAATAAAAAGAAATTTTAACACCCTGTATCTTGGAAACAGTTGAGTTTTGGACAAATGTTTATATGAACTTTTTGACTTATTTTTACTTGTAGTGTAGTATAAGCACACGAAAACGTTACCACCATTTTAGAAACACCCTGTATAAACAATAAAAAAAATACTTGATAAAAAATAAATTTTTATTTATATTATTAATACTACACTATAGACATTAATATTACCGAAAAAAAACATTTTTTTTACGATTTGAATTTTTTAGCACATGCACTGCTAATATATTAATTTTACCGGCGAGAAGTTAGCCATAAAATTTCCAGCCACAGTTTTTTACATGTATTTCTTCATAAGAAGAAAAAGCATTATAACTTCTTTATTTTACATTTTATAACAAAACTAATTATACCACTGGAAAGCTCAAAGAAATATCTATATAACAGTATTACTGTAAATGCTTGCCTCACAATAATAAATCCGCAATTTGCATTTAATCAGATGACTACCTTAAAATATCAAAAACCTTAAATGGGTGTAACTTCTATTAAAATAAACTGACAACTAAAATAAAATAATCAGTAGAATCTGCATTAAATTCCCTTCATTCTCATGTATAAAACAATGTTACCCACTAATTATTAACTTATTAATTAACCAAAAACAGTAATTTCTGACTAATTTTTTGTTCCAATGGCTACCAAAAACCGGCCATAAAAAGTTATTGGTTCCATTTGATAAAAAATTTAATAAGCTTTCCAAGAGTATATCACACAATACTAGCCTCATCAGGATTATTGTTTATTTGAACTTTTAATGCGTTAATAAAAGTTGGTAATAACCTTGGTGATATATGTACTATTGGAAAGCATTTATTATTAAGTAAATAATTAGTAGCTACAATTTTGTTACACATAAATGCTTTCAAAATCGAATACAGATTCAAAAAGTGGTTAGTTTTTTTCTGCTATCATTTTCTCAAAAATTAGAGCGCATAATGCATTACTTAGTTTTCGCGGCTAATTTAATTAAAAGTTTAAATATTTAATTATTGTGGTGAGCCTAGCATTGTGTAATATACCGTTGGAAAGCTTATTAAATTTTCTATCAAATGAAACCAATAACTTTTTTATGGCCGGTTTTTGGTAGCCATTAGAATAAAAAATTACTCAGAAATTACTGTTTTTGGTTAATCAATAAGTTAATAATTAGTGGGTGAGATTATTTTATACATGAGAATGTAGGAAATTTGATACAGATTCTACTGATTATTTTGTTTTAGATGTCAGTTTATTTTAATAGAAGTTACACCCATTTAAGTATTTTTGATATTTTAAGGTAGTCATCTGATTAAATGCAATTTGCGGATTTATTATTATGAGGCAGGCATTGACAGTAGTACTGTTATATAGATATTTCTTTGAGCTTTCCAGTGGTATAATTAGTTTTGTTATAAAATGTAAAATAAAGAAGTTATAATAATTTTTCTTCTTATGGAGAAATGCATGTAAAAAACTGTGGCTGGAAATTTTATGGCTAACTTCTCGCCGGTTAATAATTTTAGGGCATATCGTTTAAATTGATTAATTTTCTACAGTAATTTGAAAATACATATTTGTGTTATTATTTGGAGGTAAAATTATTTTTAAATCATCTATATTAATATTTTGCACCCACCATGCTCCATTACAATTTATATTATCGAGTTTGATAAACGATAAACTAACTTCAGTAATCGAGATGACTCTTTCATTAAGATCATCGTTTTCGTAATAAAATAATAGATTATATTTCCCCATTTTTTCCTTATCATAAGAGTGAACATGCAATTTTTTTCCATCAAAACAAATTTTAAATAATTCACCCGTTTCGTTAGAAATAAACACGGGGTTATTAAATTTCGTAGAAATTTTAAATGCGAATTTTTTATCACGAATTCGGTTTTTATGAACATTTAGCATATGCTCAATTACTATTTTAGAGCAATGATTGAAAATGCAATCAGAAAATGGGCATGGAATATTTTTAGATTTACATCCCAATTGATCCAATGTTGGAGGTGTTAAGTTCTGCAAGAATCCAAATTCTGTAGGCTTGCAGGGATGTATTAGTTTTTTTGCGATGTCTTCAAGCAAATAATTTCGTGCTTTATTCTGTACCAAATTTACTTCACAAAACGGACAATTTGTTAATTGTGACGCACATTTTTCACAAAGGGAATGTCCAGTTACACATGAATAAATCGGTGGTAACATATTGTTATAACATATTGGACACTCTAATTTCTCTATGGTAATTTTCTTTGCAGGAGCAAAATTCATGATGATTCTTTAGTTTTTAATTTTGAATTTGTGTAATTGAAGACTTTTTAGGAAGAAAAATCTGCAAGTAAAAACTAAATTTTTTTATAGTAAAATATTAAAAAAAAAAAACTTACATTTGATCAAATCAAAAATCGGTTGTTTAGTTCATATTAAATTAACTGAAGGTATTTTTAATTTACTGCATTGTTTGATGTGTACAATTATACTAAAATAAAAATAAATTAAAGCACTTGAGCACAAAAAAAATTAATTATATGTGATTAATAAGTGATTATCTGATATAATTCACTTATCTTGTAAATATATCGTAAAAGTCATGTTTTTATCAAATAAACATTCTTTGATAGATTTTAGATTGAATACCAGGTATAGAAAATTTCAACTGTTTCTCAAGATAAACTAATACTAAATAAGTAAGTATTTATTTTAAAATAAATATCATATGTTTTCCAGTTTTTAAAATTGTGATTAACCAAAAGAGGTAGAAATAATTAAAAAAATGACAATTTTTTGTAATTTTAACTTAAAAATAAATTTCGTGAAAAAATTTGAAAATTTGCCATAAATTCACTGCAAATTAGTTAAATAACGAAAAGTGAAATAAAATTTCACTTAAAACAATTGAAATTCTTTAAAACTTTAACCAAAATAACCAGTTGAAATTCCAAAAATTTATAAAAAAAAATCATGTGTGTCAAAATTAATTTTTAAGGAGGAATAAGACCAAAATTTATAAAAAGTTGTCAAACTTTTTTCATGGTAATTTTTTTATTTTTAATTTTTTTTGATGATCAAAATTTGTAAACCTCAATTTTTATTATTTTTTTCATCGCAGATCTTGAATTACATCAAATACTTTTTGCTAAAACTTGAAAGAAAATCAGAAGTGAATAATGAGCAAGGATTTGGATCTACCAAAAGAATTTACCATGGATAAAATAGAGTGTCCAAAATGTTTTCAGCAAATGTTACCACCATTTTATTCGTGCATATCTGGACATAACATCTGCGAAATGTGTGAGAAGGATTTAACAAGTTGTCCAACGTGTCATATTGATTTAAAACAGAAAGTACGCAATTATTATGTTGAAAATCTCGTTGAACAATTTGAATTCTCCTGCAAATTTAAAGAGAATGGCTGCAAGGAAACTGTAAAATTTCCTGAATTGGAAAATCATCAAAAAATCTGCAAGTTTAAAATTTTTAAATGTATCTTAATTATTTGCTACTTTTATGGTTCTTGCATGGAACTAATCAAGCATATAAAAAATTTTCATGCAGATAAAATTCATGAAAATAAATTGGTATGGAACGGTGAATTAAATATGGAGACTAACAAGTATATTTACATTGATGAACGTGAATTATTTTGTGTTTGTTTTAGCCCCGAGGAGTTTCATGTTCATTCATATAATTTACAACGAAAAAGAAATTATAAATTATTATCTTATTGTAAGGGTGTAGAAAATAGATCCATCATAGTTAAGCGTTCCTGTATTTCTGCTAATGATACTTGTAAATTAAGCCAAAATTTAAATTATTTTTTATTAAAAAATGTTTTAGTAGAAGATGAGTCAAATATGTATTTTGAAATATCGTTTGATTAACATTTACTATTTAATAATTATATGTATTATACATTTTATTTAGTGTTTATTTTTGTATTTTTAAATTTGATAAAATTTTATACAGGATGTACAAAAAGTTCGGTTTATTTTTGAAATGAAGAATTTTTGAGAAAAATGTTTATTGCATATTATTATAACTTGCTTTCAAAGGTTTACGGAATATATTTTTTATTTTTCTTAAGTTTGAAAGGGTTTAAATTTTCAATATAAATATGTGTATATAATAAATATATAACAAGTTTATGTTATAAGTACATAAAATGTATATGTAATAACTCCTTAGTAATGATACATAGTTTCTACATTAAAAAGCAATACACGTTTTACCTTATTTCTAATAAAGATATTCAAAATTTAACAGTAATATTTATGCTGAATTATACATATATTTTTGCCTAAATTTTAATAATTTTTAATTCGATATTTTCTCAACAGCTTGTATAGCAGCACATATTTTGAAGGAATTGATGATTATCTAAAATTTATTACAAAAATTTTTAATAAAATAACATTTTTTTACTTACAACTGTAAAGGTGTTTAAATCAACTTTTATCAAATTCCCAGCAATAAAAGTTTTTGATTTTTGGGCCCTTAACATGGTCAAAAGTAGAGCTTTAGAAATTTTTGGATGATTTTCATACCATTCCATTTCATACACTTTACTGGCAATGCTTTTTAACTAAATTAAAAAAATGGTAAGCAACATTATTTTATAAAATTATTAATTACTAACTTGTTCATCAATAATCATTCCTCCACAACAGTAAAGTGCTGATTTAAAAGCCATAATTATATAAACATAGCCAAAAAAAACAATATATACCATTTTATGGAATAGCTTAAATATAAAATTATTACAAAAAAATTCAATTAAATAATTTAAAATTATACTTGTTATTAGTGATGAGATTTAATGCAAAAACCATTAGAAATAAATTTAATGAAAACAATACAACAAGTATTTCAGAATAAGTTTTCCTAAATTTATCCATAAAACTAAAAAAAAAAGAAATAACGAATCAAATTTAAATAATTTAACTTACTTTAAAACTCGATTATGTTCCACAAAAATCTCCTGCAATTCGCTGTCTAAATTTTCGTTATCCTTCCTTAATTTAATATTTTTAAGAGCTTCTTTAATTAAACCTACTTGAATATACACAAACGCAACGAAAAAAACAAAAATAACATCAAAAATTAGAAAAATGTTTAGAACAAAAAATAATGTAACTAACTGGAAAATATAAATAAACACGTTAGTTTCTGCGAAATTTCCGTAATAACCTGGGTATAATCTTTCTTTCATTGAGTATTTTATGAACATTATTGAATAAATGCAGATGTTAAATGTGATTGCAAAAGCTTTAAAAATCTTGTAAATCCCCGCGTATATTTTAATGTATTTTTTTAAAACTTTTGGTCCAAATCTGGTGATTGGCCATAAAGAGTTTGTTTCGTTTAAAAGTTTCTCCAGTGTTTTCTTCTTTAGTATTAACCAAAATAATTTTAATAAAACCTTTAAATAAAAGCATTAAACATTTCATATTTATTAATTTAAAATTATACCATTGTACCACCACATATAGCACACATTTCTTCAAATGCAACACTTGATTGAAAATCGAGGTATAAATCATAACCTGAAGTGCAAATTAAACTAATTGTTTGTAAAGCCAACCATGAATTAATTAATTTTTTTGTTGTAAGATTTTTATCAAAAGGATTAAGCCGAAATATGCTTGAATATTTTAATATTTTTAACAATAATATATTGGAGCTTTCTTCGTACATTTTAATGAAATTATATTTTATACTGTGTAATTTTATTTTAAATAAAAGCCTCGAAATATTTGTGATTACTTTTATAGTAGAAGTTTAGTTTAAATTATTTACAAACACCTGTAAGTGTAAAGCAAAATTATTCATTTAATAAAACCCTTATAGCACCCAATGTCTCATAAATATTAAAAAAATATTTATAAAATATTCAATGTTCCAATAATACAATAAATAAATAATACAATAAATAATAAATAACCATGAAAGTTATTTAAAAAGATAAGATTTTTTAAGGTCGCCAGACACTTAATGAAACCCTTTTCGATTAAAATAAATTTGATTATATCATTTTATTTTGGTCTCAAGAATATGTGGAGTTACTTTGGCGAAAAATATAAATATTTTTCTAAAGTTAGGTTATTCACCACATGGAAATATTTTTTTCTGCCTAAACTAAACTAAAAAAATGCATGAGACAAAAAAAATACACTGTTTAGCTACAAGTAAAGTTTTATGAATTTTTATTTAGCCAATAAAAAGTTACAAGAAAATTTGCACGTCGATGACCTATTTTTGACAACTTACATAACGTGAAAAAGTTGAAATAAATTGTCTACAAATCCCTTTTTTCATTACATAGCCACATACCAAATTTTGTTACGATCGTATGAACCAATTTTTAGAAATTGAAAAAAAAAAACTAAAAATTTTTAAGTTTTTAAATGGTCTGTAGCGCCTGAACGAATAACTTTTGGATAGAAGTTTGATTCAATCGTTTTATTTTGGTTTCAAGAGTATTAGGTATTGTTTTGTACAAACCTTTTAGGGACACCTATACAGGGTGGGCCAACGAAAACGAAACAGACGAGTTTTGAAATAGTTAATAAAAAAATTTGAAAAACTGCTCGGACAGGTCAACTTTAGTTTCGAGGGGGACATATTTTGCAATAGAGCTGATTCAAAAATCCATTCATCCCTGCGCTCTATGGATACATCCCCTTAAATTTTAATAGAGATGGTGGTTTAACTAATACCTCGTTGGAAAGATCTTTTTATCCAGAGTAACATACAAAAAAAAAAGTTAAATCGATCGATTCGTTTTAAAGATATTCAAAATTTAGCAAGTAGAGTTTTCATACCTTTTAAAATTGTGCGATGAACACCACGCCTTCAATTTTAAGTCTTTTGATAGGGTAAGTAATACCTCCTTGGAAAGTTCTTTTTACCACAAGTAACATACAAAAAAACAAAAGTGAAATCGATTGGTTTGTTTTAAAGAATTCAAAATAAAACAGTATTGCACATTACTTTTTATTTAACCAAACTAAACTTAACTAATCTTTTTGAAGAAAACTTAACACTTTAAAGAATCCCATCGATCTCGACACTTTCAAGGATGTTTTTATTATTTTATTAAATGTTCGAATTGAGTTCCACCAACCTCCATGCAAACGTACAAATTTTGCTCAAAGCGAATTCTTACATTTTGTTACATTTCAGCAGTAATTTCTCGGCATTCATTAATAATTCTCTGTCGTAACTCTGCTAGAGATCCTGGTTCGGTTGCGTAAATCTTACTTTTTAAATGCCTCCAAAGGAAAAAATCAAGGGGAGTAAGATCGGGAGATCGCGGCGGCCACTCCAAAGGTCCTCTACGCCCAATCCCTTGCCCAGGAAACGTCGTATCCAAGAATTCCCTAACAGGCCGTGTGTAATGAGGATGGGCTCCGTCTTGTTGGAAAATCTGATGGTCTTCTAAATAACGATCGTCATTTTCGATAATATCGTCAAGAAATGGATGAACAAAGTTTTGAAGCAGATCCAAGTACATATCCCCTGTTAGATTGCCATCTAGAAAATAAGGACCAATAAGACGGTCTCCAAAAATTCTAACCCACACATTCAATTTTTGAGGAGTTTGAGTGTGAACTTCATGAAATACCCTAGGATTCTCATCTGACCAATATCGACAATTATGACGATTAACGGTTGAGTTTAAGAAAAAAGTGCACTCATCAGAAAAACAGATATTATAAAGATAATTTTCATCAGCAATTATCCGTTCCGTCATCGCCTCACAAAATTGCAGTCGCCTATCAAAATCATCTTCATTTAACTCATGAATTAAATGAATTTTATAGGGATGATATTTGTGACCTTTCAATATTCGGCGAATGGTTGTTCTGCTGATGTTAGTCACAGTCTCCAGTTTTCTTGTGCTTAAAGTTGGATCTGCAGCAACTTGTCCCAAAACACCTATTTCAACGACCTCATTTCTTATTGGACGAATATTACCAGGATCACGTTTCTTATTACCAACAGAACCAGTATTTTTAAATTTTGCAACCAACTCCAGAACGTATTTTCGGTTACAATGTTTGCTTGGATGTTGTTCATTAAATAAATTAGCTGCACGATGAGCATTCTCATCGTTTTTAAAATAAAAAGTGATTAATTCAACCCTTTCTGGAATTGTATAAACCATTGCTAGCAGAAACTTTTACAGAAGTTCACAAAATTTTAAATGTTGATTTCTAATAATTAGTCAACAAAATACAACTGATAAAAAGAATCTCAATGTGGTTATAAATCGTTTTATGTTTGGCATTGTTTTGTTCCAGATGTTACAGAATTTTAAACAATTCCTCAAATAAATTTAAATTTGTTTTTTAAAATCTCTCTTTTGTAGAAAATGAAAATAAATTGCGTTTTACATGTTTTTGTATGTTACTTTGGGTTAAAAGATCTTTCCTAGGAGGTATTACTTACCCTATCAAAACACTTAAAATTAAAGCCGTGGTGTTCATAGCACAATTTTATAGGCATGAAAACTCTACATGTTAAATTTTGAATATCTTCAAAACGAACTTTTTTTTTGGCATGTTACTCTGGGTAAAAAGATCTTTCTAATGAAGTATTATTTACCCCACCATCCCTATTAAATTTTTAGGGGTTGTGTCCAAAGGGCGAGGGATGAACGGATTTTTGAATCAGGTCTATTGCAAAATATGTCCTCCTCGAAACGATATTACTTACCCTATCAAAACACTTAAAATTGAAGGCGTGGTGTTCATAGCACAATTTTAAAAGACATGAAATCTCTACTTGCTAAATTTTGAATATCTTTAAAACGAATCGATCGATTTAACTTTTTTTTTTGTATGTTACTCTGAGTAAAAAGATCTTTCTAACAAGGTATTACTTACTCCACCATCCCTATTAAAATTTTTGGGGTTATGTCCATAGGGCACAGGGGTGAATGGATTTTTGAATCACTTTTATTGCAAAATATTCCCCTTCGAAACCAAAGTTGACCTGTCCGAGCGTTTTTTCAAAATTTTTTATTAACTATTTTAAAACTCGTCTGTTTCGTTGGCCCACCCTGTATATTGTCATCATTGTAAGTATACAGGGATATAGGTAAATTATTCTGATACAGTTCTTCGAAATTCGAATACAATTATTCGAAAACATTTATTCGAATTGTCATTTATTTAATAAATTTTCTTATGGCCATTCCATGCGCGAAGAAAGAACCCGAAGAACATAATCATGGATCATGGAGGTAATGCTGCAAGTCTTGAAGTAGCGAAATTTATAGATTGTGTAGAATACACCCCAGTTTATGATATCCTTACTATCAGCAACAGTAAGCAAAACTTCTGCAGGTCATCTTCAGGAATTAAACTCAATTAGACAGGCTATCAGAACTATAAGAAGAAGACATAAGACATGATGCTGCACCAGCTCTACAGAAGTTCAGGCAAGATAATGTGTTTCCCGATGCATACAAACCATCAGCGGAGATAGATTTCTGCAGTTTGATTCAGGCAACACGGTTTCAAGAATCCTAATTTTTGGAACCAACACTTGTCTAAAAGCTCTATAAAATCTGAACATTGGTTTATAGATGAAACTTTTAAAAAAGTTCTCCATTTATTTGGTCAATTTTACACTATTCATGGAATAAAGGAAAATACTGCAATTCCGCTAGTGTATGTACAGTTGGTCCCAGCTGGAAGTAGAACAAAAGTAATCACGATCGCGTATTCTTTGTCCTACTTCCAGTTGGGAGCAACTTTACATGTTCTTGCCAGATAAAATGAAAAGTAGTTACAGCACAATAATAATTTTAAAAATAATTTTTATGTGACATACATGAGCATTATAGAGTATTTTCTAATGTCATTATGAATTTGTAGGAACTGATGATGACAATAATGTTTCACAAAAATCATAAAAATTTAGCAATTTAAAAATTGCTGTAACTTCTTAAGTAATCCAAAAAAAATAGATTATTCGAAAGTTTTTCTTCAGCATCATATCTATACAAGGTGTTTCTAAATATATGCGAAGAAATTCTACAGGCGATTCCTTGACCAATTCTAAGACAAAAGTAAAAAATAAAAATTTTCTCAAAAGTGCTCTATTTTTTTTAGTTATGGGGTGTCAACTTTCTATATTTTTTTTATTTTTTGAGTATAACTTCTTTATTTTTTAAGATAATTTGATCAAATTTGAAACACATTCTAGTTATTATAGTCGTAACAAGATAAAAATATCAAATATCGAAATAAAATACACGGGGATGTATTTTGGGGGTATAGACCCCATGTTTTATGCCATAACTTTTTTGTACTACCCCACTCAACATTTTAAATGAGATATTCTAATTCCTTGTTTTTTTCTGAAAATTTTTGATCTTTTTAATTTTTTTACAGCTGGTACGGTTTAGAAGTTATTTAAAAACATGTACGAAGCATTGCATTAAACAAGGGTGGCTTTTTAAAAAAAATAAATACCAGAGACTTCCTAGAAGACTATTTGACCAATTTTAAGACGAAAACAGAGAATAAATATTTTCTCTAAAATGCTTCGTTTTTAATTTAAATTAAAATAAAATTAACAAAATAAAAAAAACTTATTTATAGGATTACACGTTTTAGGGATAGTTTTCCATCTACTTCTGCTTCGCTAGTTCATTTAGAATTACCCAGGGTGCACCACGAGGAGGCGAACTAGCTTTGCGCCCCAAAAAATAATAAATTAAAAATTACTGTGTAATAAAAATGATAACAAAATTAAATAAGTATTATTAATAAAATTGTGTGTAAAAATAATTTTAATTATTTAATGGCTGAGCTGACCTGGAATACTTTAATATTAAATTATAATAACTGTTCAAAATGACTCGCACCAACTTCAATACAAGCGTCTATTCTTCTCAGCATTGAATTTCGAACTCGTTCAAAAACACCAGGGGTATTTCGAATTATTTCACAGTATGCAACAATACGATTCCTTAGTTCTTCAACATTTTCAATGGGTGTTGTATAAACCATTGATTTTAGGTGACCCCATAGAAAAAAATCCTGGGAATTTAAGTCTGGAGATCGAGGTGGCCAAGGCTATGGGCCTCCTCGACCAATCCAACGATTAGGATATAAATTGTCCAAATACTGTCGAGAAACTATGCTGAAATGTGCAGGCGCATCATCATGCATAAAATACATTTGTCTTCTTAATCGAAGAGGAACATTTTCCAACAATGATGGCAGCTGTTGCTCAAGGAAATCGCGATAGACTTTTCCAGTTAGCCTCATTGGGAAAAAATATGGGCCGATCAAATGATCTCCAATAATTCCTGCCCACACATTAAGTGAAAAGTGATGCTGATGACGAGTTGTAACTAATGCATGTGGGTTTTCCTCCGCTCAATTGTGATTATTATGGAAATTCATAATTTGATTCCTGGAGAAACTAGCCTCGTCGGTGAAGAAGAGTTGAGTTAAGAACTGAGGATTTTCTGCAAATCTTACTCTTATCCATCTACACAATTCTACTCTTTTTGAAAGTCATTCGGTAATAGGCTTTGTACTCGTTGAATATGGTATGGATATAAAAGCTGACTCTTTAATATCCTCCAAACTGGCTTACGTTTAGAGCGAGAGCAATCATCTTAGTGCTTGTGTTTTTTAAAAACGAAGCATTTTAGAGAAAATATTTATTTTCTGTTTCGTCTTAAAATTGATCAAATAGTCTTCTAGGAAGTCTCTGGTATTTATTTTTTAAAAAGCCAAGTTTGGTTAATCCTTTTGTTGAAAAAAAATTGTTTAAGACTTTCGAATATTTGCATCTTTCGAATAATTGTATTCGAATAATTGCAACTTTCGAATAATTGCATTCGAAGAATTGTCTTCGATGAATTTACCGGCTATCAGTATACAGGGTGTCCCATTTGATGTTGGACTGTATGGGTATCTTTGTTATTATTGGAGATAGAAAGTCGATTAAATGGACAAAATAGTAGAGATTTTTTCGAATATTTATTTACAAAAACATCGTTCCAACGCTATCTTGAAAAAACAAGAAAATGCGATTTTCGAAATATTTTTTGACTTACTATAAACAATTTTTTGTGTACAATGCAGTAAAAGAAATCAATATTTTTTTTCGCTAACGGATTGACCGGAAATGAACCAAACTTATTTTTTTCTTATGGCAGCCATATTGGATTTACACATATTCGGAATTAGTGTATTTTTCTGAGCAGAATATGTTCCA
This sequence comes from Stenus bimaculatus, assembly GCA_963971135.1. Classification (NCBI taxonomy): domain Eukaryota; kingdom Metazoa; phylum Arthropoda; class Insecta; order Coleoptera; family Staphylinidae; genus Stenus; species Stenus bimaculatus. Next base: position 25,698,323 of record OZ020186.1, on the reverse strand, counting down.
CTCCTAAATCACTCATAGATCACACAATGCACTCAGGAATTTATATTTTGCATTGTTACCAGCGAAATTAGGAATGAAATTAATTATTTACAATATACTTTTTTTATATTTTATTTTGTTCTTAACTTTTAAAACATATCTATTAAATAATACTATTATATTACGTGCAGTTTGCCTAATTATAATGTTTTTAAAGCATAAATTTAATAAAATTATAAAGATTTTATAATTTTCTACTTAATAGTTGGCAACAAATTTCATTTCTATCCTAGTGCGGAAAAGTGATTAATACATCATTTTTAATTTTGCATATTTTATTGTTTTAGTGCAAATAATTTTTAATTCGATATTTTCTCAACAGCTTGTATTGCAGCACATATTTTAAAGGAATGGGTGATTATCTAAAATTTATTACAAAAATTTTGATAAAATAAAAATGTTTAACTTACAAGTGTAAAGGTGTTTAAATCAACTTTTATAACATTCCCAGCAATAAAAGTTTCTGATTTTTGAGCCCTTAAGATTGTCAAAAGTAGAGCTTTAGAAATTCTTGGATGATTTTCGTACCATTCCATTTCATAAACTTTACTGGCAATACTTTTGAACTAAATAAAAAAAACTGATATGCAACATTATTTTATAAAATTATTAATTACGAACTTGTTCATCAATAATCATTCCTCCACAACAGTAAAGTCCTGATTGAAGAGCAACACTTATATAAATAAAGCCAAAAAAATACAACATATACCATTTTACGGAATAGCTTAAATATAAAATTATTAAAAAAAAATTAAATTATAATTTAATAATATACTTATTATTAGTCATGAGATTTAATGCAAAAACCATTGCACCTAAATTCAATGAAAACACTACAACAAGTATTTCAAAATAACCTTTCCTAAGTTTATGCATAAAACTAAAAAAAATAGAAATAATGAATCAAATTTAAATAATTTAACTTACCTTAAAACTCGATTATGTTCCTCAAAAACCTCCTGTAATTCCCTGTGTAAGTTTTCATTATCTTTCCTTAAATTAATATTTTTAAAAGCTTCTTTAATTAAATCTACTTGAATATACACAAATGCAACGAAAAAAACAAAAATACCATCAAAAATTAGAAAAATGTTTAAAATACAAAATGTTGCAACTAACTGGAAAATGAAAATAAACACGTTAGTCACTGCATAATTTCCGTAATAACCTGGGATTAATCTTTCTTTCGTTAAGTATTTTATGATCATTATTGAATGAACTACGATGTTAAATGTGATTGTAAAAGCCTTAAAAGTCTTGTAAATCCCCGCGTATATTTTTTTGTATTTTTTAAAATCTTTTGGTCCAAATTTGGTGATTGGCCATAAAGTGTTTATTTCGTTGAAAAGTTTAGCCAGCATTTTCTGTTTTAGTATTAACCAAAATAATTTTGTTAAAACCTTTAAATAAAAGCATTAAACATTTCATATTTATTAATTTAAATTATACCATTGTAATACCAAACTCATAACACATTTCTTCAAATGCAACACTTGAGTGATAATCGAGGTATAAATCATAACCAGAAGCACAAATTACAATAATAATATGTAAAACCAACCATGAATTAATTAATAATTTTAAGGAAAAATTATTATCATAAGGATTAAGCCGAAATATACTTAAAAATTTTAATATTTGCAACAATAAAATATTGGAGCTTTCTTCGTCCATTTTAATGAAATTACTTTTTATACTGTGTAAACTTTATAAATTAAATACTTAAAATATTTATGGCTAGTTTCATTGGTAAGGATTGAAGCTTAAATTATTTAAAAACACCTGTAAGTATAAAACTAAATTATTCATTTAATACAATTTTAATAAATTGAAAGTCGTAAATTTATAATTTTCATTAACATATTAAAACCCAAAGGGCGTTTAATTATTTCTAAATGAGTAATATCTTTTCCAGCAATAATTTTTTACATGTAATTTTGATTTTTTTTATTCCAAAATTATTACAAAAAAAACATACTGCACATAATTTGCACAAAATATGTTGGACTAGTACTGTTATTGAACCTAATATATTTTTAAGTTATGTATTTATTATTTTAAAAATTCTTACCATTAAACAAAATAACATTGAAATAATATCTTATAAATGTTTCCTGAAAACATGCAATGTTATTATGTATTGATACAATTGTGTTGCAGTAACGTTTCATAAACGGTTACATGTCGTAGCGCAACAATGTTGTTACGGAGACGTTTTAAATTAAACATTTCATAAATATTACAATGGAACGTTGATTAACCATAATTTTTTACACTGCTTTCAATTAAGCGATACTTTCAAATTCAAAGAAGGGTGGATTTTCAAAAAACGCATTGATGTATATAAATTACATTATATTTTTGAACTATTCTATAAATATGTATAAAAATAAAATATAACTCATATAAATTCTCATAAAAAAACATTTGAATAAAACACCTTCGTAGGTATATATTAAAAACATCACATTTATTCCTTGAAATGGACTTAAACCTGCTTATTAAATCCTTCTCTTCCTAATTTAGAATATCGAAACCAGTTCATTATAATAGTTTTAAAATCTTTGTCATTTGTTGGAAAATCCTGTCGTCCACATTCTGCAAAACAAATATACAGGGTGGTGATAAAGTTTGGAACCAAGGTCATAACTTCCGTAAACATTTTTTTTGTAAAAATCGCTCGGACAGGTCAATTTTTGTTTTAAAAATGCCATCTTTTGGAGTGAAAAATATATTCATGACGTCACTGATAACTTCACTATGACGTCATCATCAATTTTTTTAAATGGAAACCCCTACTTTTTTTCCACATTTTTTATAGACCTTTTTATCATATTAATGATCACATAAAAATATTTAAAAAAATTTCAACCATTTTTGAAAAAAAAAATAAATTTACTCAAAAAAAATTTATTAATTCTCAATGAAAATATGACAAGAAAAATAAATTAAACTAATTTTTAGTTTAAAAATAACAAATTATTATTGAAAATATTCGAATTGTTCTTCTTTGCACAATTGAAATTTTCTTAAAACTAATTTTAAATAACTTTTAATGAAAAAGGTAATTAAAATAAAATGTTTGAGTAATAATAAACTTTAAATAAAATTGTAATTTATTATAAATTTGAAAAAACTTTTGATATTCAAAATTTATTGAAATAAAAATTGCCTTTATAAAAGTGCTTTAGTTGACGTTATTTTGTATGGCAAATAAAATTTTAAATCCATTTACCAATGCTTGAATAGCTTACTTCGTTTGTTTAATAATAATCAACAATTATTAAGTTTTGCGAAATTAAAAATGCCTCGTTTAAGCGAACGCGAAAGAATCGAAATTTTAATTATGGTAGGATACGGCGATAGAAAAAGAACCCATGGGGAAGTTTGTGCTTTGTTTAATGAGCAATATCCAAATAGACCGCAAATCTCAAGATCTACAGTAAGTAAGTTAGTTACCAAATTTGCAGAAACAGGATCTGTAGGAGATTTGCCTCGACAAGGACGGCCTCAAGTGAATGAAGAAACCAAATTAAATTTATTACTTGCGATTGAAGACAATCCCAATATTTCTACAAGAGATATTTCAAGAAATAATAATGTGGATCATTCCTATGTCGCAAAATTATTAAAAAAGGAAAAGTATCACCCATACAAAATAAAACTCATACAAGAGTTAAATGAAGATGATCCCGATCGCCGACTGCAAATTTGTGAAGAAATGATAGCGCGATGTGATCAAAATCCAAATTTTTTAAGTAGTATAATTTTCTCCGATGAAGCTACCTTTCAATTGAATGGATCAGTGAATCGACATAATTGTAGGTATTGGTCACAGGAAAATCCATTGGGCCGTAGAATCCCATAGTCAAAGACAGGGAAAGTTAAATGTATGGGTGGGAATGATTGGCAGACGTTTTATAGGGCCTTACTTTTTTAATGAAAACCTTACTGCCGAAAGATACTTGATTTTTTTGCGGACTGATTTGCTACCAGTTTTACTTCGTATTTTCCCCAATTATGAAAATCGCAACATTCCTAACCAAAACATTTGGTTTCAACAAGATGGGGCTCCTCCACACTTTGGCAGGGTGGTGCGAGAATTCCTTAACACCATGTTTCCCAACAAATGGATAGGTCGGAGGGGACCAATTGAGTGGCCTTCGCGATCTCCCGACCTAACGCCCTTAGATTTTTTGCGGGGACATTTAAAATCAAAAGTTTATTTCAATAGACCTAATAATTTACAAGAATTGGAGCTTAGAATTAGGACGGAATTGCAACAAATTGACGAAGAAGCTATTAACAATATTATTCAGAGTGTCTACACTCGAATGGGACAATGCCAAATGGTCAATGGGGAACAATTTGAACATTTTCATTAAAATTTGTTACTTGTAAATTAAAAATTTACTTTCTTTTGTAATATTTTCATTGAGAATTAATAATTTTTTTTTTGAGTAAATTTATTTTTTTTTTCAAAAATGGTTAAAATTTTTTTAAATATTTTTATGCGATCATTAATATGATAAAAAGGTCTATGAAAAATGTGTAAAACAAGTAGGGGTTTCCATTTAAAAAAATTGATGATGACGTCATAGTGAAGTGACGTCATGAATATTTTTTTCATTCCAAAAGATGGCATTTTTAAAACAAAAATTGATTTTTATAAAAAAAATTTTTACGGAAGTTATGACCTTGGTTCCAAACTTTATCACCACCTTGTATGTTTAATAAAAGTTATTTATATAATCCCAGCAAACACTAAACACTGGACGTATCTAAAACGTTTCAATTTTGTTTCATTTGTGTTTCATGGAAACAGTTTACAAGAAATGTTTTATATATGGTTCTGTTATGTTACCAACAAACCATCCAACATACTCCGTAGTTTTTCAAGGAAACAGTTGGCAAAAAATGTTTCAGCAATGTTTCTGAATGTTTCGAACATACATCCAATGAACTCGTTTGGGTTTTACGCAAATGTTTCTGCGATGTTACCAATCTATGTATTATTTACGTAGCTGTTCTGTACGCATGCCCAATATAACAAAAATATCAAATCCCCATTTTATCCTTGGCTTGGCGTCAATTACCGTTCAATGCTATTTTTTACTCGATGCTTGATATGAGCTTTAATTCTACTCCCAGTGAAATGGGAAAGTGTTTTATAATTTTTAGCTCGAAACAATATAATAAAGAAATTCGTAGGTAAGTATGTTATTAAAGTTGTTTTTTAGTTATGTTATTATAAAAATATATACACCCATCTAAAAACGGTGAAACACTTCAAATTCCACGAGACGGATAAAATTATTTTCAGTTTCGAAAGCAACAAACAACAAGTAAGCTCTGGTATTGCTGGTTTACTTTTTATCCTTTGGGTGTTATATTTGTAGAATTAATGAGAACTCGGTGTTCTCTAATGAAGGGTTAATATGGTAACAGAAAACTGGAGAGGACAATTAGTTTACAAACCATCAAAGGAATGTTTTCCGAACATGAAAAGTTAAGTTTTTAATGGTTCAATAATAGACTGGTTTAGGACGACGCCAAGTTTTAGTTTTTTATGTAATTTATAAAACTGATGTATAGGTATAAAACATTTTAATTTTATAATAAAAATATTTATTTTAATAAAGTGCTTTGTTTCATTTAGTAACAACCATAGATACGAAACGGTTATGTGTCAGGTATGGAAAAAATCATGCGCATCTATTATGATTCTGACATGTAAGCACGGTAACGTTTGCGTGTGTTGTACAAGAAACGAACATTTGCACGTTTCAGGAAGGTATTGTCAACGTTTGTGATTACGTTTCCTGAAACATTTCACAACATGTGGAAACTGTAACGTAAAATTGCCTGCTGAAATTGCATTATGTCCAAACTATACCTTTTATAATTTTCATTAATTTTAAATCTTTTAATTTAAAATTGGATTAACAAAATTAGGAATGAAATTAATTATTTACAATATACTTTTTTTTTATATTTAATTTTATTTTTAACTTTTAAAACATATCTATTAAATAACATAATATTATAATAATGTGCAGTTTGCCGTATTATTATTTATAATTTTCTACTTGAAAGTTGGCAACAAATTTCATTTCTATCCTAGTGCGGAAAAGTGGGTAATATTTATTATTTATTCTGCATTACGACATATACAATACATCATATTTTCATATTTTGTTGTTTTAGTGCTGATAATTTTTAATTCGATATTTTCTCAACTGCTTGTATAGCAGCACATATTTTAAAAGAACTGGTGATTGCCTAAAATTTATTATAAAAATTTTAATAAAATAAAAATTTTATAACTTACAAGTGTAAACGTCTTTAAATCAACTTTGATAAGTTTCCCTGCATTAAAAGTTTCTGATTTTTGGGCCCTTAACATTATCAAAAGAAGAGCTTTAAAAATTTTTGGATGATATTCGTACCATTCTATTTCATAAACTGTACTGGCAATACTTTGCAACTAAATTAAAAAATTAAGATGCAACATTATTTTATAAAATTATTAAATACTAACTTGTTCATCAAGAATCATTCCTCCACAACAATAAAGTCCTAATTGAAGAGCCATTACTATATAATTAAAGCCAAAAAAACACAACATATGCCATTTTATGGAAGAGCTTAAATATAAAATTATTACAAAATAATTGAATTATAATTTAATATTCTACTTGTTATTAGTGATGGGATTTAATGCAAAAACCATTACGCCTAAATTCAATGAAAACAATACAACAAATATTTCAAAATAGGCTTCCCTAAGTTTACCCATAAAACTAAAAAATAGAAATAATGAATCAAATTTAAATAATTTAACTTACTTTAGAACTCGATTGTGTTCCTCAATAATCTCCTGCACTTCTCTGTCTAAATGGTCATTATCTTTCCTTAATTTTATATTTTTAAGAGCATCTTTAATTAAACCTGTTTTAATGTACACAAATGTAACGAAAAAAACAAAAAATGCATCAAAATTTAGGTGAATGTTTAGAATACAAAATGTTGCAACTAACTGGAAAATGTAAATAAACACGTTAGTTTCTGCCAAATTTCCGTAATAACCTGGGGCTAATCTTTCTTTTAATAAGAATTTTACGAACATTATTAAATAACCGAAGATGTTACATGCGATTGCAAAAGCTTTACCAATCTTGTAAGTTCTCTCGTATATTTTAATATATTTTTCAAAAACGTTTGGTCCAAATTTGATGATTGGCCATAAAGTGTTTATTTCGTTCAAAAGTTTAACCAGCGTTTTCTTTTTTAGTAATAACCAAAAAAATTTTGATAAAACCTTTAAATAAAAGCATTAAACATATCATATTTATTAATTCAAAATTATACCATTGTACCACCAAACATATAAATTATTTCTTCAAACGCAACACTTGATTGAAAATCGAGGTATGCATCATAACCACAAGCGCAAATTAAAATAATTGTTTGTAAAGCAAACCATAAATTAATTAATTTTTTTGAGGTAAGATTATTATCAAAAGGATTAAGCCGAAATATACTTGAAAATTTTAATATTTGTAACAAAAATATATTGGAGCTTTCTTCGTACATTTTAATGAAATTACTTATTATACTGTGTAAGTTTGATTAAATTAAATACTTAAAATATTTATGGCTACTTTTCTTGGTAAGGATTTTAGTTTAAATTATTTAAAAACACCTGTAAGTGCCAAACTAAATTATTCATTTAATACAATTTTAATAAATTGAAAGTGGTAAATATTTAATTTTCATTAACATATTAAAATCCAAAGGGCGTTTAATTATTTCTAATTGACCCATAACTTTTCCAGCAATATGTTTTTAAATGTAATTTTGATTTTTTTTTCCAAAATTTTTACCAAAAAAAAAACATACTGTTTTGAGCAATTTGCAAAAAAATATGTTGGACTAGTACTGTTATTGAACTCAATAAATTTTTAAGTTATGGATTTATTATTTTAAAAATACTTACCATTAAACAAAATAAAATTGAAATAATATCTTATAAATGTTTCCTGGAAACATGCAATGTTACCATGTATTGATACAATTGCGTTGCAGTAACGTTTCATAAAGGGTTACAAGTCGTAGCGCAACAACGTTGTCACAATAACGTTTCAAATTAAACATTTCATAAAAATTACAATTGAACGTTGATTAAACATAATTTTTATACTGCTTTCAATTAAGCGATACTTTTAAATTCAATGAAGGATGGATTTTCAAAAAAGACATTGGTATATAAAAATTACATTATATTTATGAAATATTGTATAAATATGTATAAAAATAAAACTTTACTCATATAAATTCTCATAAAAAGACATTCGAATAAAACACCTTCGTAGGTATATATTAAAAACATCACATTTATTCCTTGAAATGGACTTAAACCTGCTTATTAAATCCTTATCTTCCTAATTTAGAATATCAAAACCAGTTCATTATAATAGTTTTAAAATCTTTGTAATTTGTTGGAAAATCCTGTCGTCCACAGTCTGTAAAACAAATATATGTTTAATAAAAGTTATTTATATAATCCCAGCAAACACTAAACACTGGACGTATCTAAAACGTTTCAATTTTGTTTCATTTGTGTTTCATGGAAACAGTTTACAAGAAATGTTTCATATATGGTTCTATTATGTTACCAAGAAACCATCCAACATGCTCCGTTATTTTTCAAGGAAACAGTTGGCAAAAAATGTTTCAGCAATGTTTCTGAATTTTTCGAACATACATCCAATGAACTCATTTGGGTTTTACGCAAATGTTTCTGCGATGTTACCAATCTATGTATTATTTACGTAGCTGTTCTGTAACCATTAATGCGCATGCGCAATATAACAAAAATATCAAATCCCCATTTTATCCCTGGCTTGGCGTCAATTGCCGTTCAACGCCATTTTTTACTCGATGCTTGATTTGAGCTTTAATTCTACTCCCAGTGAAATGGGAAAGTGTTTTATAATTTTTAGCTCCAAACAATATAATAAAGAAATTCGTCGCTAAGTATGTTATTAAAGTTGTTTTTTAGTTATGTTATTATACAAATATATACACCCATCTAAAAACGGTGAAACACTTCAAATTCCACGAGACGGATGAAATTATTTTCAGTTTCGAAAGCAACAAACAACAAGTAAGCTCTGGTATTGCTGGTTTACCTTTTATCCTTTGGGTGTTATATTTGTAGAATTAATGAGAACTCGGTGTTCTCTAATGAAGGGTTAATATGGTAACAGAAAACTGGATAGGGCAATTAGTTTACAAACAATCAAAGGAAAGTTACCCGCACATGAAAAGTTAAGTTTTTAATGATTCAATAATAGATTGGTTTAGGACGACGCCAAATTTTAGTTTTTTATGTAATTTATAAAACTGATGTATAGGTATAAAACATTTTAATTTTATAATAAAAATATTTATTTTAATAAAGTGCTTTGTTTCATTTAGTAACAACCATAGATACGAAACGGTTATGTGTCAGGTATGGAAAAAATCATGCGCATCTTTTATGTTTCTGACATGTGAGCACGGTATCCTTTGCGTGTGTTGTACAAGAAACGAACATTTGCACGTTTCAGAAAGGTATCGTCAACGTTTGTGATTACGTTTCCTGAAACATTTCACAACATGTGGAAACTTTAACGTAAAATTACCTGCTGAAATTGCATTATGTCCAAACTATACCTTTCATAATTTCCATTAATTTTAAATCTTTTAATTTAAAATTGGACCAACAAAATTAGGAAAGAAATTAATTATTTACAATATACTTTTTTTATATTTAATTTTGTTTTTAACTTTTAATACATATCTATTAAGTAATATAATATTATAATAATGTGCAGTTTGCCGTATTATAATGCTTTTAATGCATAAAATTATAAATATTTTATAGTTTTCGACTTTAAAGTTGACAACAAATTTTATTTCTATCCTAGTGCGGAAAAGTGGGTAATATTTATTATTTATCCTGCATTACGACATATACAATACATCATATTTTCATATTTTGTTGTTTTAGTGCTGATAATTTTTAATTCGACATTTTCTCAACTGCTTGTATAGCAGCACATATTTTAAAGGAATTGGTGATTGCCTAAAATTTATTATAAAAATTTTAATAAAATAAAAATTTTATAACTTACAAGTGTAAATGTGTTTAAATCAACTTTTATAACATTCCCAGCAGTAAAAGTTTCTGATTTTTGGGCCCTTAACATTATCAAAAGTAGAGCTTTAGAAATTTTTGGATGATTTTCGTACCATTCCATTTCATAAACTTTACTGGCAATACTTTTTAACTAAATTAAAACATTCATATGCAACATTATTTTATAAAATTATTAATTACTAACTTGTTCATCAATAATCATTCCTCCACAACAATAAAGTCCTAATTGAAGAGCCACTACTATATAAATAAGGCCAAAAAAATACAACATATGCCATTTTATGGAATAGCTTAAATATAAAATTATTACAAAAAAAATTGAATTATAATTTAATATTATACTTGTTATTAGTGATGGGATTTAATGCAAAAACCATTACGCCTAAATTCAATGAAAACAATACAACAAGTATTTCAAAATAGGCTTTCCTAAGTTTATCCATAAAACTAAAAAAAAAAGAAATAATGAATCAAATTTAATAATTTAACTTACTTTAAAACTCGATTATGTTCCTAAATAATCTCCTGCAATTCTCTCTCTAAATTGTCATTATCTTTCCTTAATTTAATATTTTTAAGAGCTTCTTTAATAAAATCTGTTTTAATATACACAAAAGCAACGAAAAAAACAAAAAATGCTTCAAAAATTACGTTAATGTTTATAATAAAAAATATTGCAATTGACTGAAAAATGTAAATAATCACGTTAGCTTCTCCGAAATTTCCGTAATAACCTGGAAATATTCTTTCTTTCATTAAGTATTTTGTGAATATTATTGAATAACCGTTTATGTTACATGCGATTGTGAAAACTTTTAAAATCTTGTAAGTCCTCTCGTATATTTTATTGTATGTTTCAAAAACATTTTGTCCAAATTTGGTGATTGGCCATAAAGTGTTTATTTCGTTCAAAAGTTTAACCAGCGTTTTCTTTTTAAGTATTAACCAAAATAATTTTGATAAAACCTTTAAATAAAAGCAATAAACATTTCATATTTCCAAATATAAAATTATACCATTGTATCACCACACATATAACACATTTCTTCAAATGCAACACTTGAGTGAAAATCGAGGTATAAATCATAACCAGAAGCGCAAATTAAAATAATTATTTGTAAAGCCAACCATAAAATAATTAATTTTTTTGTGGTAAGATTATTATCAAAAGGATTAAGCCGAAATATACTTGAATATTTTAATATTTGTAATAATAATATATTGGAGCTTTCTTCGTACATTTTAATGAAATTATATTTTATACTATGTATTTTTTTTTTAATAAAAGCTGAGAAATATTTATGATTACTTTTATAGTTCAGGTTAATAGTTTAAATTATTTACAAACACCTGTAAGTGCCAAACTAAATTATTCATTTAATACAATTTTAATAAATGGAAAGTGACAAATATTAAATTTTCATTAACATATTAAAACCCAAAGGGCGTTTAAAATTTCTAATTGAGCCATAACTTTTCCAGCAATATGTTTTTACATGTAATTTTGATTTTTTTTTCAAAATTTTTACCAAAAAAAAACTGCTTTGAGCAATTTGCAAAAAAATATGTTGGACTAGTACTGTTATTGAACTCGATAAATTTTTAAGTTATGGATTTATTATTTTAAAAATACTTACCATTAACAAAATAACATTGAAATAATATCTTATAAATTTTTCCTGGAAACATGCAATGTTACCATGTATTGATACAATTGCGTTGCAGTAACGTTTCATAAAGGGTTATAAGTCGTAGCGCAACAACGTTGTTACGATACGTTTCAAATTAAACATTTCATAAAAATTACAATTGAACGTTGATTAAACATAATTTTTTATACTGCTTTCAATTAAGCAATACTTTTAAATTCAATGAAGGATGCATTTTCAAAAAAGACATTGGTATATAAAAATTACATTATATTTATGAAATATTGTATAAATATGTATAAAAATAAAACTTTACTCATATAAATTCTCATAAAAAAACATTTGAATAAAACACCTTCGTAGGTATATTAAAAACATCACATTTATTCCTTGAAATGGACTTAAACCTGCTTATTTAATCTTTCTCTTCTTAATTTAGAATATCGAAACCAGTTCAATATAATAGTTTTAAAATCTTATCATACATATTCTGCAAAACAAATATATGTTAAATAAAAGTTATTTATATAATCCCAGCAAACACTAAACACTTTACGTATCTAAAACGTTTCAATTTAATTACATTTGTGTTTCATGGAAACAGTTTACAAGAAATGTTTCATATATGTTTCTATTATGTTACTAAGAAACCACCTAACATGCTCTGTTGTGTTTCAAGGAAACAGTTGTCAAAAAATGTTAAAAAATGTTTCAGCAATGTTTCTGTTATGTTTCGAAGATACATCTAATGTATTCACGCAAATATTTCTGCGATGTTACCACTCTATGTATTATTTACGTAGCTGTTCTGTAACTATTGGTGCGCATGCGCAATATATCAAAAATATCAAATCGCCATTTTGTCCCAGTTCAACGTCATTATTACTTGATGCTTAATTTGAGCTAATTTCACGCCCGGTGAAATGTGAAAGTGTTTTATAATTTTTAGCTCCAAAAAATATAATAAAGAAATTCGTCGGGAAGTATATTATTAAAGTTATTTTTTAGTTATGTCATTATAAATATAAAAAACACCCATTTAAATACGGTGAAGCACTCGAAATTCCAAGAGACGGATGAAATTATTTTCAGTTTCGAAAGCAACAAACAACAAGTAAGCTCTGGTATTACTGGTTTACCTTTTATTCATTGGGGGTTATATTTGTAGAATTAATGAGAACCCGGTGTTTCCTAATTAAGGGTTAATATGGTAACAGAAAACTGGAGAGGACAATTTGTTTACAAACCATCAAAGGAAAGTTACCCGAACATGAAAAGTTAAGTTATTAATGGTTCAATCATAGACTGGTTTAGGACGACGCGAAATTTTAGTCTTTAATGTAATTTACAAAACTGATGTATAGGTATAAAACATTTTAATTTTATAATAAAAATATTTATTTTGATAAAGTGCCTTGTTTCATTTAGTAACAACCATAGATACGAAACGGTTATGTGTCAGGTATGGAACAAATCATGCGCATCTTTTATGTTTCTGACATGTGAGCACGGTAACGTTTGCGTGTGCTGTACAAGAAACGAACATTTGCACGTTTCAGAAAGGTATCGTCAACGTTTGTGATTACGTTTCCTGAAACATTTCACAACATGTGGAAACTGTAACGTAAAACTGCCTGCTGAAATTGCATTATGTCCAAACTATACCTTTTATAATTTCCATTAATTTTAAATCTTTTAATTTATAATTGGACTAACAAAATTAGGAATGAAATTAATTATTTACAATATATATTTTTTTTATATATAATTTTGTTTTTAACTTTTAAAACATATCTATTAAATAATATAATATTATAATAATGTGCAGTTTGCCGTATTATAATGCTTTTAATGCATAAAATTATAAATATTTTATAATTTTCGACTTGAAAGTTGACAACAAATTTTATTTCTATCCTAGTGCGGAAAAGTGGGTAATATTTATTATTTATCCTGCATTACGACATATACAATACATCATATTTTCATATTTTGTTGTTTTAGTGCTGATAATTTTTAATTCGACATTTTCTCAACTGCTTGTATAGCAGCACATATTTTAAAGGAATTGGTGATTGCCTAAAATTTATTATAAAAATTTTAATAAAATAAAAATTTTATAACTTACAAGTGTAAATGTGTTTAAATCAACTTTTATAACATTCCCAGCAGTAAAAGTTTCTGATTTTTGGGCCCTTAACATTATCAAAAGTAGAGCTTTAGAGATTTTTGGATGATTTTCGTACCTTTCCATTTCATAAACTTAACTGGCAATACTTTTTAACTAAATTAAAACATTCATTTGCAACATTATTTTATAAAATTATTAATTACTAACTTGTTCATCAATAATCATTCCTCCACAACAATAAAGTCCTAATTGAAGAGCCACTACTATATAAATAAAGCCAAAAAAATACAACATATGCCATTTTATGGAATAGCTTAAATATAAAATTATTACAAAAAAATTCAATTAAAATTTAATATTATAGGAGTACTTTTTATTAGTAATGAGATTTAATTCAAAAACCATTACCACTAAAATTAATGAAAACAATACCACAAGTATTTCAAAATAAGCTTTCCTAAGTTTATCCATAAAACTAAAAAAAGGAAATAATAAATCAAATTTAAATAATTTAACTTACTTTAAAACTCGATTATGTTCCTCAATAATCTCCTGCAATTCCCTATCTAAATTTTCATTATCTTTCTTTAATTTAATATTTTTAAGAGCTTCTTTAATTAAACCTGTTTGAATATACACAAATGCAACGAAAAAACAAAAAATGCATCAAAAATTATGTGAATGTTTAGAATACAAAATGTCGCAACTAACTGGAAAATGTAAATAAACACGTTAGTTTCTGCCAAATTTCCGTAATAACCTGGGACTAATCTTTCTTTTATTAAGTATTTTACCAACATTATTGAATAAACGAAGACGTTACATGCGATTGTAAAAGCTTTAACAATCTTGTAAGTCCTCTTGTATATTTTAATGTATTTTTCAAAAACTTTTGGTCCAAATTTGATGATTGGCCATAAAGAGTTTATTTCGTCCAAAAGTTTAACCAGCGTTTTCTTTTTTAGTATTAACCAAAATAATTTTGATAAAACCTTTAAATAAAAGCATTAAACATATCATATTTATTAAATCAAAATTATACCATTGTACCACCAAACATATCACCCATTTCTTCAAGCGCAACACTTGATTGAAAATCGAGGTATAAATCATAACCAGAAGCACAAATTATAATAAATAACTGTAAAACCATCAATGAATTAATTATAATTTTTAAGGTAAGATTATTATCATAAGGATTAAGCCGAAATATACTTAAAAATTTTAATATTTGTAACAATAATATATTGGAGCTTTCTTCGTACATTTTTATGAAATTACTTATTATACTTTGTAAGCTGTATTAAATTAAATACTTAAAATATTTATGGCTACTTTATTGATAAGGATTGTAGTTTAAATTATTTAAAAACACCTGTAATAAGTGCAAAAGTAAATTATTCATTTAATACAATTTTAATAAATTGAAAGTGCTAAATTTGTAATTTTCATTAAAATATTAAAACCTAAACTGCGTTTAATTATATCTTAATGAGCTCTTCCTGCAATATGTTTTTACATGTAATTTCTTTATTCCAAAATTTTTACAAACAAAGCATACTTCTTTGAGCAATTTGCAAAAAAATATGTTATTGATACAATTGTGTTGCAGTAACGTTTCATAAACGGTTACAAGTCGTAGCGCAACAACGTTTTCACGGAAACGTTTCAAATTAAACATTTCATAAATATTACAATGGAACGTTGATTAAACATAATTGTTTACACTGCTTTCAATTAAGCGATACTTTCAAATTCAAAGAAGGCTGGATTTTCAAAAAAACATTGGTATACAAATTACATTATATTTTTGAAATATTCTATAAATATGTAATATGTATAAAAATAAAATATAACTCAAATAAATTCTCATAAAACAACATTTCAATAAAACACATTCATAGTATGTATGTGTTTTATTCAAATGTTGATTTATTTTTAATTTTTTATATTTTGTTGTTTTAGTGCAAATAATTTTTAATTCGATATTTTCTCAACAGCTTGTATAGCAGCACATAATTTAAAGGAATTGGTGATAATCTAAAATTTATTATAAAAATTTTAATAAAATAAAAATTGTATAACTTACAACTGTAAAAGTGTTTAAATCAACTTTGATAACATTCCCCGCATTAAAAGTTTCAGATTTTTGGGCCCTTAACATTGTCAAAAGTAGAGCTTTAGAAATTTTTGGATGATTTTCGTACCATTCCATTTCATAAACTTTACTGGCAATACTTTTTAACTAAATTAAAAAATTAATATGCAACATTATTTTATAAAATGATTAATTACTAACTTGTTCATCAATAATCATTCCTCCACAACAGTAAAGTCCAGATTTAATAGCAAGAAATATATAAACAAAGCCAAAATAATATGTCATATACCATTTTATGGAATAGCTTAAATATAAAATTATTACAAAAGACATCAATTATAATTTAATATTATACTTGTTATTAGTGATGATATTTAATGCAAAAACCATTGCGCCTAAATTCAATGAAAACAATACAACAA
This sequence comes from Stenus bimaculatus, assembly GCA_963971135.1. Classification (NCBI taxonomy): domain Eukaryota; kingdom Metazoa; phylum Arthropoda; class Insecta; order Coleoptera; family Staphylinidae; genus Stenus; species Stenus bimaculatus. The sequence goes on along the minus strand of OZ020186.1, from coordinate 25,681,771 downwards.
GTATTTCAAAATAGGCATTCCTAAGCTTATGCACAAAACTAAAAAAAAAAGAAATAATCAATCAAATTTAAATAATTTAACTTACTTTAAAACTCGATTATGTTCCTCAATAACCTCCTGCAATTCCCTGTTTAAATTTTCATTATCTTTCCTTAATTTAATATTTTTGAAAGCTTCTTTAATTAAACCTGCATGAATATACACAAATGCAACGAAAAACACAAAAATAGCATCAAAAATTATGTAAATGTTTACAATAAAAAATATTGCAACTAACTGGAAAATGTAAATAAACACGTTAGTCTCTGCAAAATTTCCATAATAACCTGGGAGTAATCTTTCTTTCATTAAGTATTTTATGAACATTACTGAATAAACGCAGATGTTACCGGCGATTGTAAAAGTTTTAGAAATCTTGTAAGTCCTCTGAAAAATTTTAAAGTATGTTTCAAAAACTTTTGGTCCAAATTTGGTGATTGGCCATACAGTGTTTATTTCGTTCAAAAGTTTAACCATCGTTTTCTTTTTTAGAATTAACCAAAGCAATTTTGATAAAACCTTTAAATAAAAGCATTAAACATTTCTTATTTATTAATTTAAAAAAATACCATTGTAAGAACAAACACACGATACATTTCTTCAAATGCAACACTTGAGTGAAAATCGAGATATAAATCATAACCAGAAGCACATATTATAATAATTATTTGTAAAACCATCCATGAATTAATTAAGAATTTTAAAGTAAGATTATTATCATAAGGATTAAGCCGACATATGCTTAAAAATCTTATTATTTGTAACAATAACAAATTGGAGCTTTCATCGTACATTTTAATGAAATTATATTTTATACTGTGTAATTTTGTTTTAAATGAAACCTGAAATATTTGTGGTGGTTTTAATAGTTAAGCTTTGTAGTTTAAGTTATTTATAAACACCTGTAAATGCAAAATAAAATTTTTCATTTATTATAAGTTTAATAAGTTTATTAGAAAGTTTTGTAAAAGAAGAGAAACTAATTATAATTAAAGTTTTAAAACACAAAGGGCTCTTAATTATATCAGATGAGGAATGAGAAGTTAGCAATAACTTTTCCAGTAATAAATTATAAAGTATAGCAATTATAGCAATTATAACAACTATAACAATTATAACAATTATAACAATTTTGTATGTTATAAATAACACAGGCCAACGATGAAAAAAAATTATTTTAATAATTTTATAGCTAATTTTTGTGTAATTTGGTGTGATGATCCCGAAAAAAATAACAAAAAAGTCGTATCACCCAGCAATTTCTCACATTTTAATATTACATAAAAATAAATGTTATTAACCACAATGTACAACTAATATTTTTTTCTATGACTATATTGTATAATGGGTACTTTATGAAGGTGTTTTTTAGACAAGCAATGATAGCTATAACTCACACCCGTGAGTTTTGCTTACCGGTAAGAAAATTCCATGAATCTTTGTTACCAAATTCAAACAACTCATGAAATAAAGTTCTTAATGATCGGGGTTCGAACCCGTAACCTTTGAAACTACAGGCAACGTAACTCGCCTGCCGGCTCGTGTCGCAAACTTGGCCTGCGTGAGTAATGGCTATCATTACTCGCTCGTTGAATAATATACTATAAGGTTGGCAATAAAATTAAATGTGATCAGGTTGGTAGTTCTGATAAATTATACAGTTGTTTGTTTTCTTCCAGTTAATATAACTTCACATTACAGTGTTTACTCTACAGAGTGTTTCATTGAAAACTTCAAATGTCGTTTATTTCATAACCAAAATTTTTTTCAAAAAATTACCCGAACACGCCGATTTTTGTTTTGAGGGGGACGCATTATAAGACCGATTTAAGCACTCTCACGTCACTCCCTTAAGCGGGGGGCGTTAACCCCCTAATTTCTTAAATTGCAACAGGGGTTGAGTAATATATCATTTGAAAGCTGCTTTTAATTAAAATTCAACGGTATAAATTAAATTAAAATTGATCGATTCGTTTTAAAGAAAAAAATTAAAAACTCATTGCAATAAATAAATTTAAAAAATGTTAAATTAACCCAAAAAATCTTTTTTCAATTAGCAAATTATTAAATCCTGAATAAAAAATTGAAGGTAAGATGTCCCGTTTGGTTCTCATTAATAATTTAATTTAAAATTTAAACGCAAAAGAACAATAAATAAATTTCTTTGTTATGTTATCGACATGATTTGACAGGTGGTTAAATCTAAAGAAAATGTGATTTAAAAATTGAAATAATTTAATTTAGTGTATTACAAGTTTTCGAATTAAATAGATTACACTAACTTTATTACCTCCTAACCATTCAAAATGGTTTATTCCAAGGATGATCGAGTTGAGATTATTATGCTATACGGTGAAGAAAGAAGATGTGCCCTTCGAGCAGCTACTCGTTTTAATAATCTTCATCCAGATAAAAATGTATCTGCAAGATATGTTTTAGATTTGTTCAATAAATTTCCTGAAACGGGTTCAGTAGGAAATAAAAAAAGAACTGGCGGCACCCCAAATCAAGTAGAAATGTTGACTTTAGTAGGCGAAACATCTCTTAATCCGGAAACTTCCACAAGAAACTTATCTACATTAACAGGACTTCAAAGTACCAAGGTTTGGAGAATTTTAAAAAATTTAAAATATCGCCCGTATAAATTTTCTTGTCATCAAGAATTAAGTGAAGATGATTTTGATCGCCGAACAGAGTTTTGTGAAGTTATGTCTAATAGACTATCAAATACTCCAAACCAATTACAAAACATCTGCTTTAGTGATGAAGCAACATTTAATTTGAGGGGTGAAGTTAATAAACATAACTGTCGTTATTGGAGTACAGTAAATCCACATTGGATGCGAGAAGAGCACTATCAGTATCCAGAAAAATTAAATGTTTGGCTTGGCATTTATGGGGACCATATTATAGGCCCAATATTTATTGATGGCAACTTAACAGGCGAAAAATATTTAGATATGCTGCAAAATATTATCGAACCTACAATAACACATGTCTTAGAAAATGATGATGGACGAAAATCTGATAATTTTTCAACAGGATGGTGCTCCGCCACATTATACGTTACCAGTTCGTCAATATTTAAACAGAACCTTTCCTAGTTGGATTGGACGTAGAGGTACTATTGAATGGCCAGCACGCTCACCTGACCTCACACCGCTGGATTTTTTCGTTTGGGGCTATTTAAAAAATAAGGTCTTCCAGAACCACCCTGATACTTTAGCAGACCTTCGTCTAAGGATCATAAACGAATGTGGAAATATTACATCAGTAATGCTACAAAATGTTCGCGCAGAGTTTGAAGACCGTCTCTATTTCTGCTTGAAAAATTCTGGAAAACATTTCGAACATTTAATTTAATTGCCTATTTTAAAATAAAATTATTTTATAACTAAAAAAAAATTTTATTGCAAACTTTAAATTTGAGTATTACAATAGGTTTTTATTTTTTTTCTTTAAAACGAATCGATCAATTTTAATTTAATTTATACCGTTGAATTCTAATTAAAAGCAGCTTTCAAATGATATATTACTCAACCCCTGTTGCCATTTAAGAAATTAGGGGGTTAACGCCCTAAGGGAGTGACGTGCGAATGCTTAAATCGGTCTTATAATGTGTCCCCCTCAAAACAAAAATCGGCGTTTCGGTTAATTTTTTTAAAAAAAATTTGGTTATGAAATAAACGACATTTGAAGTTTTCAATGAAACACCCTGTATGTGCTTTTTATTCATAGTTTAATATGGATAAACATGGTTGTAAAAATTCTCCTAACGCTTTTGGCTATACATATAAAATAAATATATAGATAACTCTTAAATTTTTTTATGTAGCTAATTTAACGTAAAATATATGTATATTTTACATATACAGGGTGTCCCATTTGACGTTGGACTGTATGGGTATCTTTGTTATTATTGGAAATAGAAAGTCGTGTAAATGGACAAAGTAGTGCATATTTGTATTTTCAATAATAATTCGTTAATTTTGCATCATTTCGGCGCCATGTTGAAAAAAACAAAAAGTGCCATTTTCAAAATATGACTGTAACTCCTTTTTATAGGCCACACCAAAAAACTTTGTTAACAACATATAGGCAGTTTTTTATCTTAAATTTAAGCCAATCTGATTTTTTAAGTCACTGGATTTTCCCAGAAAATCACACTGATTCCAAATATGTGCAATTCCAATATGGCCGCCATAAGAAAAAACTAAGTTTGCGTTATTTTCGGTCAAACCGTTGGCGAAAAAAAATATTTTCGACTCCAATTCTGAATAGAACACAACTCCTAGCTCGTTCAGTTTGACATTCCGTCGATGTTTTCTCTATGATTGTTGGTCTTCATTATCCAAAAAATAAGTATTAGTATTTTCCAAATTAAATCAATGTTTTTTAAACACTTACAAATAGAAAACACATTTCAATTGATTTAATTTGGAAAATACCAATACTTAATTTTTAGATAAAATTATGTATCATGACACTATTATAATTAATCTTAGGTTTTCTCACAAAAAATATTTTCTATATTTTACAAAAATTCCCAAATTGGTATCAAGGAAACATCTATGTAGATGTACTAGAACTAGAATACATAACGTGGAGTTTCCCCCACTTTAAGCGAAGCTCTCGAGTTTGGGTTCTTTGTTCTATGATACATTTCAATCAAGCGTAGTTCTTTGTGAAATCAAGCATGTTAATAAACCTTGAAACTTTTTCAACATTTTAAAACAAGTGTAGAAGTTAATTGAAAGCGTAAGTAAAGCAACTAATATTTTTAAAAACGAAGGTTGAATTAATTTAATAAAAGTATTGTTTTTTAAAGTAATTCAAAGAATATAGAAGTTTAAGGCGTGATATAAAGAAATGAATCAACACTAAAAATAACTCGACTCTTGATTAATCAAGGTTAAAAATTAAAACTGACCTTTTGTGTATATTTAATTTTTATGCATTTATTGATTTATTTTAAATTTAAATGAGTAATAGATAAATTTTTGATTAATTTTTAAATCCAGAAAATAAAGATTCCTAAAATGCAATAAAAAATAATTAATGGATAAATTTTTAAAATGTTGTGTTATCATCAGTTTGTAGCGTCTGTAACGGGTAATGACGTAATCGGTTAATATCATGAATAACCAATTAATCACGTGTTTTTTTGTTTAATAAAATTTAATTAAACAGAAGTGATTTATATTCGGTTTAGATTAGGATACAAAAACTATTAAAAAAATTCAAATGAATCGGTAGTTTGTTACAGCGCCACCAGAGGCGCATTCTAATCTGTATGTATTTGCAAAAAAACAGCATAAAATATTAAACAATGCTATTAGCCTAATGCCTGAAAACTTTTCCGTAAAATACTATTTGCCTAATTTAATACTATTAGCCTAAGGTAAATAAAAATCTGAAATTACCATTTGCCTACGATATATACAGGATGATTCATTTAACTCGAGACAAATAAATATCTAAAACACTAAAAAGTTTAGAAAAAAAATTTAAAATAAAAATTGTTTGGTTAAAACGGCGGAAAATATAGAATAGAATTTTTCATCAAGCGTCAAAAAATATTTATAATAATAATAATATTTACATTGAAATTAACACAAAGATGACCCTTAACCAAAAAATAACCAGCACCATCATCCTTTTTCCTCCTTTAAATTAAACAAATTTATTTGAAACTTTTTTCTCCAAATAACCTTTTAGTTTCTCAATTATTATTTGTCTCAAGTTAAATGTTTCACCCCGTATAGTTATATTAAAATAGTAAAACTTTAATTTGTTATCCAATTAATTTTTCCGTCCTTGTACTTCTAAGTGACAACTTTAATGTGTTATGTCTAAAATTATTTATTTAAATTTTTAGGTTTTCGTGGAAATTTGTGATGATATAAAAAAAAGGAAGTCAACGTGCATGAAAATCAAAAACTATTTGGTGGATAATTCCAAGATTGCTATAATTTAAAGAGTTTAGAGTTTAGAATTTTAAGTATGGATTCTTTATGTAGCCCAATGAAACGACCAAAGCAGGTAATTTAAAATCAAAATATATTTTATTTTCATGTTAAAGTTTTTAAAACAGAAAATTCATGAAATCAGGCAACATTGGGCGCGTTCCACTAATGAATACTAAAGCCCACGATCGCAAAATTTTCCCGTTCCACTAACTCAAAACGTCCCCATTCAACAAACGACCACAGAAACCCACGAATAAATACGGTCGTTGTGATCTTCTTGCGGTCGCAGTCGATGACGTTTTTATGCACGAAAGAAACAACCGCGGTCTTATGTGGAACGACTTTGCGGTCGTCATGAGCATTGCGAGTCTTTAGTGGAACGCGCCCATTCTAGCGATTTTTATACAGTGTATAATGGCCTACACTTTTAAAATGGCCGCCAGTGATACACAAAAAATTGACACGTGTCCGGTCTATGTATAACAATAGAAAACATAGAGTCTTTGATACCCATACAGTCCAACGTCAAATAGGACACCCTGTATACTTCAACGATCAATTTTAACAGCAAAAATATTATTTTACATCACTATTAAGTTACAGTGTATAAAATAGCTTTTTTCCACATGAGTGTAACATTAAAATTTAACAATTAAATGAAATGTGTCCTTTTTACAATTGATTAATTTCTTTTCTTTTAGGAAATGCAAAATGAGGACGAACTGACATTTCCTAAAAGAACAGGAACAACGGGTGCTTTTAGTGGGCCGACGTATGAAATAAAACTATCAATGTTATTCTTATTACAAGGAAAGACAAAAAAAGAAATAGAAAGTTTTCACTTGGCTGCAAATATGGATGGACTAGGGGTATTTGATGATGTGGTTTTTCATTATACTTATAAAGAAAATGAAAAGAACAAAAGAAAAATTATTTTCTTGCAAACGAAGCACAGAGAAAAAAGTACGAAAATAGAAGACATTGATTTTAAATTTTTACGAAAGTACTTAGATTCTTTCAAAAAGATCAAACAGCGATTGGAATTAAATAAAGAACATCCTGTATTTGGAAAATTAGACGATTTCTATTGCGTTTTTTACACCAGTGCCTTAATTAATTTTATCGGCTGTAAGAAACACGTTAAAGACTACGAAATTGAAGAAGGAAATATTTTGAATTTAAAAAAGGGCGCCCGTTACCATAAGATAACGGATAATGATGAAGTAATAGGTAAATTAAGAAGATCACTAGATTTTGAGATACTTGTTAGAGAATTGGTTACATCTGCTTTAAGAAAAACTATAGATGGAAACCATCATATTTTCAAAGAATATAAAAAGACTTTGCAAAATAAAGTAATAGAGATAAAAAATAAAGAAAAAGGTGCGTTTAGAAGTGAATTTCTTAGTAATGACCAAGACGAATTAAGAAATAAGTTATTAGACGAGATATCAAAAGATAAGAAGAAATCAAGAGAAGAATTCATTAAGGACTTAAAAGGTCTGGAATTAAAACTGAATGGTAATTTTGGAGATGTTAAAGAAATGGATTTAGAACTAGAATTGCCCACTGAGTTGTTCAGAGATGAAGAAATTAAAGAATTTTTGCAAAAACTAAGGATTTGTGGTAGTCAATTTAATGAAAAGGAATTAGAGGAGAGTATAATTAATAAAATACAATTAGACTACTTTACGAAACAAGACGATGCCAATACAATTTTTTCTAAAGTCTATGAAGAAGTAGTAAGTTGGTGGAGAAGTAACAAATATCTAAGAGAAACCAATAATTATTTTGAAAGTGCTATATACGATGTTTCTAAAAAGAGCTTGGTAGGACTTGCTTCAGAACGCATGGCACAAATAAAAGCACAAGAAATAATCTTTAAAAGCGAACATGTTAAAAATTTAATGGATTTAATTTTAAAGAAGCAGATTATTGATATTTCTACTCCGAGCACTATACTTACCAGTGCTAAAGTTTACTGGGCTCTAAAAAGTATTCCTGCATACAACGAGAATAATGACCAGACATACATTTTTATTAATTCGTTACTTAACATACAAAATACATTAATAAATTCATTTAAAAGTGAAAAAACGAATATATTAGTACTTGAGTGTAAAAATACTGACGAGAATTTAGAAAATATGTATGTAGATTTATTTGATATTATTAAAATTAACTCTGATAAAAAAATCATTAGGATTGTAGTCGAGAATGAGTCAGATACTAAATTCGAAAACGTATTTTCTAGGTCTAGTAAATATGAAAAATGCAAAGATGAAACAAAAAATTTACATGAGCTCACTCAAGGATCTCAAGATGAGTTACTAAAAAAAGTAACGGCTACTTTTCAAGGAAAGGAAGTAAAATTAGGAAATCTATTAGAAGATGAGGAAATAAGAAAATTTGTGGATGAAAAAATTTTATGTGAACTGGTTAAAACTTCAGAAATAAAAATAGGTGAATCGCTTAAAAGTTTAGATGAAATTAAAAAATATTACATTTACCGAATATTTCATCATACCGTAAAAATTGAGGCATATTTGCAATATAAAAAAAGTTTTTTTGTTACAAAGGATTGGCAAATAACTGATAAAAGCATTGCACCAAATATAGATATAGTGTCAATTTCTGACACAGAAAATGATTTTTATAAAATATATGAAGATGAAAATTATAAACAGAACAATATTCACTGGCTTAAAGAAGAGAACAGTCAATTAATGTGGCAAAAATCACGTGGTTCTTTATCAAACTTACGCAATTTTATAAATACATACAGTATTATTTCAGTAAAAGAAGAAGATATGATTAGTATAAATGATAAAGTGGTGATTATAAGTGCAGAACCAGGAATGGAAAAATCCACTGTATTAACAAAATTAGCACAGGAAATTAAAAAATCTGATCCCTCCTTGTGGGTTCAAACTATAAATTTAAATGACCACACAGATCATCTAAAAAATATAAATTTACATCTACGCAAAAACGAAGATACACTTAAAGTACTGTTAAACATGGTAAAACCAAAACCCCCTTTAGATACAGAGTTATTTACAGAGTTATTCAAACGTAGAATTTATGTTGAGGGAAAGATAATTTTTTTATTTGATGGATTTGATGAGATCAGTCCTATATATAATAATCAAGTTATCGAACTGTTGAATGTAGTAAGAGATACAAAAGCCGAGAAGTTATGGATATCCACTCGTCCACATTTGAGAAATGAATTAGAAGATAAATTTGGTGTTATAGCTTATACTCTAAAACCATTAACTCAAGATAATCAAGTTACCTTCTTAAAGAATTTTTGGACTGAAAAATTGGGCTTTAATAATCGTTTAGATTCGTACATTCGTGAATTACTTGAACTACTAAAAGATTCTATTAGTGATAAAGAGCTGGAATTTACTGGAATACCGTTACAAACTAGAATGTTAGCAGAAATTTTCCAGGATGAATTTAAAGAAGGCGTACTAAATTTACCAAAAAGGCTAAATGTGGTTGATCTTTACCAAAAATTTATTCATCAAAAGTATGCAATTTTTTTTAAAGAAAAGATAGAAATTAAAGATAAAAATTTGACAACGGCAGCAGTTCAAAATCTATATGAACAAAATTTCCCTCAGTTTTTAAATAAGCATAAAATATTAGGTATAAATTTAATTTTTTCTAATGAAGTGAACGAACTTCTTTCCACGAATGATAAAAAATTTCTAAGAACATTTAAAGAAGACTTTACCAAAAAAGACGATAAAACTGGCATTGTTATTCAGATCCTAAATGACAAACCAATCTTTGTTCATCGAACGTTTGGTGAGTACTTCGCAGCTTTTTGGTTTGCGGATGAAGTTGAAGAAAACAATAAAGAAATAATAAATAGATTAGTGGAAAAAATTTTCTTTCGAAAAGAGTATGAAGTATTAAAAATTTTCTTTAATAGGTTGCTTACTAAGGACGAATGTAAAATCCACAATGCAGTTTTAAACAACGACGAAATTAAAGTTATTTCATTGTTAGATCCACAAATTTTGAAGGATATTGAAATATTTGATAAAGGGGGCAGAACTCCATTACATGTAGCTGCTTCCTATGGCTATGAAAATATTTTAAATAAATTATTGGAGAATAAAGAAGAATCAATATTTAGGGATGAAATTGATACGAAAGATAAAGTATTAAACTGGAGTGCTTTAACATATGCAGTTGAAGGCGATTACTGGAATATAGTTGAACTGCTCTTGCAAAATGGCGCAAACAGTGAATATATTTTTGAGTGTGTTAGCGGAATTAGTAAAAAAACGTTAATGTTTTTAGCAGCCAAAAAAGGTTTTGTGAAATTGATTGAGGTTCTATTACAAAATGGAGTTAATTATATCCCTAATACCCTTCATGTTGCTGCTAAATTTGGTAATGATAAAGTAATGAAAGTTTTATTAAAACACACAAATAATCATGGGATTGATTATAGAGCTCTTAATACTAAGACCGCTTTGTGCGAAGCAGTAAAACATAAACAAATAGAAGTTGTAAAACTGCTTGTGATTAATGGTGCAAATATTAATGCCAAGTGTACTCATTGGAGTAGAAACGATGGTTTTGGTGATTGTTCTGATTTTGATACTGATTCTGAATATAGTTATAAAGAAGAAGATGTCGATGAAGATTTAGATGAAGGGGAAGTTGAAAATAAAGATAAAAACGCATTTTGGTGGCCAATTCTTCACCTAGCTGCTTCCATCAAAGGCACTAAAGAAATTGTGGAATTTCTTATAGACAACAAAGCTGATACTAATGCTGTAGACATTGAAGGTAATACCACATTGTTCAGGTCTATTTATAAAGATAATGATGAAGTTGCTAAATTACTGGACAAAACAGGAAGTAAATCATTACCAATTTATAATTCATTGGGTAAATTTGAAAATGTTAAAAGTATATTAAAAGCTAAATCCAAAGAAGAGAGGAAATTACTATGTAATCCAACGCAACCAGGAAAATGTGGACCGTTACACATAGCTGTTGAAAGGGGATATCGTGGTATTGTAAAACTGCTTGTACGCAATGGTGCTGATGTCAATACCCTTAACTGCAAGGGTTTAACACCATTACATATATCAGCTGGTGTAGGTCATCTGAAAATTTTTAAATTTCTTAAGAAAGACAAATCATTAAATTGTGGTAGCGAAGTTTTTAAAGTGTTTCGTTCAACTGCTAAACGAGGTATCACAATTTTTAAAAAGATGATTGAAAAGAAACCAGAATCTTTAGAAGCTCTAATTAATGTCACTTTTAATAATGGCACTACATTATTACACAGAGCGTGTGGATATGGTAATTTTGATACTGTTAAATTTCTTGTAGATAATAATGCTAACATTAATGCTGTGGATATTTTTGGAGGGACACCTTTATTTTGTGCTGCTTTCGGCAATAATTATGAAGTGGTTAAATACCTTTTAGACCAAAATGGAATAAAAATTGATAATGATTCAACGAAACTTTTAGGAATGCTAGAAATTACGCCCCTCCATATTGCTGCAATGAAAGGTAATTTAGAAATTGCTAAGGTATTATTAGAAAGATCAAGATCCCTTCTCCATTCAGGTGAGGATAGAACTTTGGTAACCCCATTAAATTTTGCGCTGAGGTTTGGAAATGAAATGATTGAGAAATATTTAATAGATAAGGGGGCAAATAGCGATGTAGAATGTAATATTTTCAATGTTGCTCGGATTTTAGATTTGTGTAGAGAAGGATTCAACGATACTAATTTTATCAATATTTTCATTAGAGAGCTTTATGAGTACACTGATGGTTACTTTGCCTGTATGGAGAGACTGTTGGAACTTGCTTATACATACAACCCACCTGAAAAAAAGCCTCTATTACTTTATGAAACGCGGCCCGAAGAACTTGAAACATGCACTTGCTATCAATTTCATATAGCTAGCCATACATGAGCATCAATTAATGAAAAGAATAAGAGACATGAGGTTTTATGCACAATTGAGAAAGGAAAACTTAAATTGGAAAAGGAATAAATTGAAATAATGACAAAAAATATTAGTATAAAGACCCATAGAGTTGGGAAATGAATGAATGCAAAAAAAATATTAGAAAAACTAAACTTAAATTATATGTAGTTTTAAAACTGTGAAATATTAAAAAAATCCGCATTTACAAGAAATTGAAGAACATTGATGACGTGAGTTAAGAGACATTTTCTGTGGAGAAATGAGCAGGATTATTTTAGTAAATCCTCGACTTTACCATCCCCGAAAACTTTCTAAAACTCTTTTAATGAACTAGAATATGCGCCCTAATATCAGAAAACAATTGCCAAACTTTCAACGTAATACCTTTAACAAAAATAACATTTCTTGCGTCCCTCTTTGAGTTTAAATATCTCCCTAACGAAGAATTTCCGGACCATGTTTATAGGAATATTGTTTCTTATTTTTATCCAAGGATTCCCCACCCTGAAGGTTTTAACATAAATGTGAATCACCCTGTATAACATATTAAAATTTGGTGCGATTCGGGGGCTACCCCAAAAGGCCGCAAGGAAAAAAGCCCGAACAATAAAAGGCCGATTAGGACAAAAGCCCAAAGGAGAAAAGGCCGAATTAAACAAATGGCCCACGCAGACAAAAAGTCGAAAGAAAAGGCTGAAAGATTTTTATGCAGAGATTTTATTTCGTTCAGGTCTGCGGATAGCTATTTGTTTATTTTATAAATATAAAATTAATAATAAACATGAAATTATTTGTCTTATTAGCCTTATACCTTTCTTGTTTAAAGACTTACATATATGCAAAATATTTTTCCAAATGACTTAGTACATTGAGTTTTACATCCAGTCGAAGAAAAGTATCAACTTAAAAATCACCCTGTACCTGGTGAAGGTCGGGGTGAGTCACACAACCTGAAAGATGAAAATATTTCTGAAACTATTGATTTTATGAAAAAATGTTTGAAATAAATAATAAATAATGTGGCGATTCTGTGCAAACTTGCAAGTTCCTACAGGAAATAACAAACCTTACAGATATTTCCTGTAAGGACATAGTTTTACACATAATTGCACCGTAAGTAGTGTTTTGATTTTGTTCAAAACTCCATTTTGTGAAAAAAACCTGAAGGAAAAAATAATTGTTGTCATTTTTAGAATCCACACTAGCCAAGTGTTTCCTATACAGGGTGTACAAAAAGTCCGGAAAAGCCTGTTTCTTTTTTAAATGAAGCATTTTTGAGAAAAAATTCTTAGTGACGCACTATCTGGAAATATTGTCCTTGAACAATAAGATAAAGGTCAGGCGATAATCACTTAACTTTTTTTAAATAGGGGCAACCCATTTTTATTGCATTTATTTTACTTTTTACAAAAGTGCTTCACTTCAAAAATAAACGTGTGTTGCCGAACTTTTTGTACACCCTGTATATTATAACAGGTAGGTACACCTTTTAGAAAAAATCGATATTATTATGTATAACTCTTTAATTAAAAAATATATGTTTTATAAATCTAAAATGAATTAATATAAATATGTGTTATATACATAAATTAATATATTATAGTATAAAATAGACTCGGTTACTTGGTAAATATTATTAACAAACCTTTTAGTTAAACCCTAAATATAATGACTCACAAAGTTGTTGTATATTCCTCTAATATACTATCAGTATCAATAGAATTAGCATCAATGTTTAACCTCGTAGTAGCAACTACACACTTAACCATTGAATTAAAAAATGTTACATGGTTGGGTTTTTCTGAATATCTTTCGTACTGCTCCAAAGAATCCTGAAGTTTCAACAACAAACTTCCATAATTTGCTTTAACCACATCTAAAATCTGTTCTTCAGACGGAGTAGACAAATGCTGTGATTCCAACCAGTCTTCAATTTTTGGACCAAAATGTTTCCTAATCGATTTTATATTTATCAAACTGTTATTCAGTTTTTGGGCGTAGATTTTATAATCACTGTCACTCGTTTCATATCTTAAACCTGCAAATATAAATTACTCAACACTACTACAATTTGAATATTAATAATTAGGAATTGTAGGGTACGGAAATTGGAAAAAAATAATAAATAAAATTAAAGTTTTGACTTTCCAACCCCTTCGAGTATAAAAATAAAAAATAGCTTATTCCAAGTAGAAATTATTTTTTGAACATTTTACGTCCAATTTTTTTCTGAAGGTAAGGATGAAAATTTAGAAGTGTTGATTTTTTAACTCATTAATATTAATGTAATAAGCAAAACAAAAAATATTTGACTGTTATAGTCGGTCCCTATCAAAAGACCAACAAAAATCGACTGTTTTCGGATTTTTTTTTGTAGGGTTAGAATTCTTCAAAAAAATTAAAAATGGTACTGCACTTAGAATAAACATTACCCTTTACCATGCAACTCGAAATTCTAAAATTTTCGAGACTTCGAGCAAAAAATGGCGGATTTCGGGGTAAAAATACAATCATGATTTTTCATACTTACACATTGCATCCAAATTAATGAAGACCTCTTGAGTTCGTATTAATTCGTAATATAATTCGTCATAGCTGCCTGGAGTTGGAAGAAATGTATCACCATAAATAATGAAAAAATTGATAATGTTCACTACTTTTAAACACAAGTCAAATATGTTCATTTTCTTGATTAAATTGCTCTCATTTTGAATAAGGTATTTTAGTAGAGACGTTAGAGCTTCCCATAAATCACCCCATTTATAATTTATTCTAACTCTACAACGTTTCTGATATACCAATAATCTATGAACGATTCCAATCGCCAATAAGTACAACTCCATTGGCAGTTTCTTCATTTTATGACTAACTATGAATTCCACTAACAAATCTAAAAAATAATTGTTATTTATTTTAACTCAATTATTTTTTATAAAATTCACTAGTTTTAGAATCATTACCTAATAGAATGCACACCAATGGTTGTGACGTAAAAGCGTTATTAGCATTAGGCTTTTGATGTCGCATCGGCATTCTATGCAATTGCACTTTGAAGGTAAGGCTAACATCGTGCATTAAAGAATTGGCATATTGATCCTCAGCTATGCAACTTAGGATAATAAAACATAGTTTGACAGTATTTGTTCCTGAATCCGTTTTCGTATCTTGCATAACAATTGAGCTAAAAATACATCAAAGAAAATTCTAAAAACTATAATTTTTGCTCAAAATTTTAAAGAAATTTCGTCCTTAATATGGGTCCATTTTTAAAACAATTTTTGAATATGTGGGAATTTTTATTATAACGAAATGTTTTTTATGAATTAATATTTTCTTTATAAAAAATATTAAAATTACTGCAGAAACTAAAAATATGGATTGATGAGCTTATTTTGGATCAACCTGTATAAAAATTAGACCCATATTTTTTGTTCACGATTAAAAAAAATTTTTACGTAGCCTCACAGTTTTTAATAACATAATATTTAGTTAGTCTGATTTGTTTCTTTTTTATATATATTTTTTGGCATTTTTCCACACAAGATTTTTTGTTTAATTTTGTAAAAAGCTATTTAAGTACAATTTTGTATGTTATCACCTGGGACTGTATGTGCAATAAAAAAATATGTGCTTATATTTATTTTATTTACAATTCCAAAAATAAAATTTGGACAATTTCAATTTTTCTAATTTTTTACTCGTTTTTGAGCTTTGAAAAAAATTTTTTATGTTTTACTTAGAACAATATGTACGTATGTACAATAAAATAATATCAGAAAGTTTTCTATTATTTTTCTAAATTGTAGCTAGAATCTTATTTTGAAAATATAAATGTATCAATGTCAAAAAATTTAAAAAATCACTCAATTTTCTGAAAATAAAAAATTAAAGGGTCCATTTTATTTATTTTTTGTTACACATAAAATCTTTTTTTTTAATTTTTTGACTCTTGGTCTGATTTTGAAAAAACTTTTTATGCAGTTTAACTAAGGACTATATGTATAACTAAATATAAAAAAATTGAGCCTTTACATTTTTTGTATTCGATAAAAAAAAAATCTGAAAGTCATTGATTTTTTATTTAATTTTTTGACTCTTGGTCTGATTTTGAAAAAAACTTTTTCTGCAGTTTAACTAAGGACTATATGTATAATAAAATATAAAAAATTGAGCTCTTACATTTTCTTATTTTCGATTAAAAAATAAAATCTGAAGTCATTGATTTTTTTTAATTTTGGACTCTTGGTCTGATTTTGAAAATACTTTTTTTGCAGTTTAATTAAGGACTATATGAATAACAAAATATAAAAAAATTAAGCCCTTACATTTTTTTATGTGCAATAAAAAAAATAAAATCTGGAAAAGTGACTGAATAATTTAAATATTTTTTGATCTTGACTCTTGGTCTGATTTTGAAAAAACTTTTTATGCAGTTTAACTATGGTCTATATGTATAACTAAATATAAAAAAAATTGAGGGCTTACATTTATTTGTTTTCGATTAAAAAAATATAATCTGAAAAAGTCAATGATTTTTAAAAATTATTTGACTCTTGGTCTTATTTTGAAAAAACTTTTTATGCAGTTTAACTAAGGACTATATGTACAACAAAATATAAAAAAATTGAACCCTTATATTTTTTTTGTCGATTAAAAAAATAAAATCTGAAAAAGTGACTGATTATTTTCATTCTTTTTTAAATTTTTTGACTCCTGGTCTGATTTAGAAAAAACTTTTTATGCAATTTTATTAAGGACTGTATCTGTAATAAAATATAAAAAAATGAGCCCTTACATTTTTTTGTTTTCAATTAAAAAAATAAAATCGGAAAAAGTGACTGATTATTTTCATTCTTTTTTAATTTTTTTGACTCCTGCTCTGATTTTGGAAAAACTTTTTATGCAATTTTATTAAGGACTGTATGAGTAATAAAATATAAAAAAATTGAGCCCTTACATTTTTTTGTTTTCGATTAAAAAAATAAAATCGGAAAAAGTGACTGATTATTTTCATTCTTTTTTAAATTTTTTGACTCCTGGTCTGATTTTGAAAAAACTTTTTATGCAATTTTATTAAGGACTGTATGAGTAATAAAATATAAAAAAATTGAGCCCTTACATTTTTTTGTTTTCGATTAAAAAAATAAAATCGGAAAAAGTGACTGATTATTTTCATTCTTTTTTAAATTTTTTGACTCCTGGTCTGATTTTAAAAAACTTTTTATGCAATTTTATTAAGGACTGTATCTGTAATAAAATATAAAAAAAATTGAGCCCATACATTTTTTTGTTTTCGATTAAAAAAATAAAATCGGAAAAAGTGACTGATTATTTTCATTCTTTTTTAAATTTTTTGACTCCTGGTCTGATTTTGAAAAAACTTTTTATGCAATTTTATTAATGACTGTATCTGTAATAAAATATAATAAAATTGAGCACTTACATTTTTTTGTTTTCAATTAAAAAAATTAAATCTGAAAAAGTGACTGATTATTTTCATTCTTTTTTAATTTTTTTGACTCCTGGTCTGATTTTGAAAAAACTTTTTATGCAATTTTATTAAGGACTGTATGAGTAATAAAATATAAAAAAATTGAGCCCTTGCATTTTTTTGTTTTCGATTAAAAAAATAAAATCGGAAAAAATGACTGATTATTTTCATTCTTTTTTAAATTTTTTGACTCCTGGTCTGATTTTAAAAAACATTTTTTGCAATTTTATTAAGGACTGTATCTGTAATAAAATATAAAAAAAAATGAGCCCATACATTTTTTTGTTTTTGATTAAAAAAATAAAATCTGAAAAAGTGACTGATTATTTTCATTCTTTTTTAAATTTTTTGACTCCTGGTTTTATTTTGAAAAAACTTTTTATGCAATTTTATTCAGGACTGCATCTGTAACGAAATATAAAAAAATTGAGCCCTTACATTTTTTGTTGTCGATTAAAAAAATAAAATCTGAAAAAGTGACTGATTATTTTCATTCTTTTTTAAATGTTTTGACTCCTGGTCTGATTATAAAAAACTTTTTATGCAATTTTATTAAGGACTGTATCTGTAATAAAATATAAAAAAAATTGAGCCCTTACATTTTTTTGTTTTCGATTAAAAAAATAAAATCGAAAAAAGTGACTGATTATGTTCATTCTTTTTTAAATTTTTTTGACTCCTGGTCTGATTTTGAAAAAACTTTTTATGCAATTTTATTAAGGACTGTATGTGTAATAAAATATAAAAAAATTGAGCCCTTACATTTTTTGTTTTCGATTAAAAAAATAAAATCTGAAAAAGTGACTGATTATTTCCATTCTTTTTTAAATTTCTTGACTCCTGGTCTGATTTTGAAAAAACTTTTTATGCAATTTTATTAAGGACTGTATCTGTAATAAAATATAAAAAAATTGAGCCCTTACATTTTTTGTTTTCGATTAAAAAAATAAAATCTGAAAAAGTGACTGATTATTTTCATTCTTTTTTAAATTTTTTGACTCCTGGTCTGATTTTGAAAAAACTTTTTATGCAATTTTATTAAGGACTGTATCTGTAATAAAATATAAAAAAATTGAGCCCATACATTTTTTTGTTTTCGATTAAAAAAATAAAATCGGAAAAAAGGACTGATTTTCTTAATTTTTTTTAATTTTTTGACTCTTGGCCTAATTTTGAAAAAACTTTTTAAATAAGGACTATATGTATAACAAAATATAAAAAATTGAGCCTTTATATTTTTTTGATTTCGATTAAAAAATAAAATCTGAAAAAGCAGTCATTGATTTTTTTAAATTTTTTTCTAAATTTTTTGACTCTTGGTCTGATTTTGAAAAAACCTTTTATGCAGTTTAACTAAGGCCTATATGTATAACAAAATATAAAATAAATCCATTAAAAATGTAAATTCATGCTAGTAAAATTAATTATTAAAAACCAAATAATTACCAATATTGAAAAAACGTCACCAATAAATTACTGGGTTGAGCCGTAACGTCAATAACTGGTACATTAGATAAATCAGGCGTTGGCTGTCCGACACTTAAAGTATTACTTGGAGACGGTGGTGAACTTGTGTCAGTCTGCATTTGAGCTAGCGTCGTAATAAAATTTCTATTCAAATGTATCGCCTCATATAATGCCAACAGTAAAGCGTTATTCGCCTTAATTTTTTGATTCCTTACTCCCTCCTCCTCCGAAATAAACATACTTCCCACTTTATTTGTTAAAGAAGAAAACCAGGATGAATTTTGTGTTTCCGACTGCTGCAACACAAACTGCTTACAAAATTCCGTCAACGATGATGTAATAACTTGTCCGTAACCATTAAGTGCCAATTCATCATCGACGATGGACAATTTAACGATGTACGGATTAGCTGATTCGTGTTTACGATAATTAACAAGTAGAGTAAGAAGTAATACAACGTCGTGTCCATGAATTTGTCGAGTTGACGTGTCACATAGTAGCTGCATCAAGCATTCAAAAATTGGTGTCGTTATTATGCGTTCAATCAACAAATTTGGTGTAACATTTTCGAATCCAGTCACAAATACAAGAAGTAACTTCAAACACAACTCCTTTAAACTATCGGGATATTCGCCGGATAAAAAATGTTGACAACGGTTAAATAATTGTTGCATCATCTCCTCGTTATTCGGGGCCTCGAAATAAAAATTAATTTCATTCTCCGACATGACTTTTTTATGCATCGAATGTACGAGTACATTCAATGTTTGCAATGCAATAACGATTCTTAAATGTCTCTCATGTCCTAAAGATTCGATGCACTGTACAAACAGTAAATTTAAATTATCTTTGGCAAGTGCTAACTGTTCTGGCGTTAATTTTAGTATTTCGCTCTCTAAATTACTTAACTTGGGTTTGATGAGGAATAATTCATCCCAGAAAGTTGGGTTGTTTTTGCCTAACTCTTCGCCCCTTAAAAGAGACTCATATATTTGTAAGATTTTTCCTTTTAGCTGTTTCTTCGACCAAGAGCCACTTCTTTTCCTGGTATTCATCTTTGTTAGTCGTTAAAATTAAATGAACAAATTAAAGTGTGTACTACTTATTAAACAATTAGTAAATATTACATTCACATATTTTTTAAAATAACTGCAAGATATTTATTTATTCACGTTTGTTAAAATTTGGATGTGTCTAAATGCGTAAAACCGATAAATATTATAATTTTTATTTATCCGATAATGAAAGACATGAAGTTGTCTACGAATTACGAGGGTAGCCGATTGGAACGCGATGTTGGCGTTATAAATGTATGATTATACTACAGGGTGTCCCAATTTTAAATTTAACAAAGTTAATAGATTTGGTTAATATTTTGATAATTATAATTTTAATATTAATATAAAGTTGTGAGTTATTGTAAATTAATGTCATATTAAAGTTCTAAATAGTATTGTATTTAAAAAATGAAGAATTCGTATTTATTACGAATATATTTTTATTAAATATATCGCGCACCTAGGAAGTAACATTACTAAACTAAAATAAAAATAATATCTACATGTACTTTCGACAGAATATACAATACTTTTAGGTGCACACCACAAAGAATATAGCACGGTCAAGTCTAGGTTTGTCTAGTTACTCCTGAGGAGTAATCAATTATCTTGACAAAATCCCTAAGTAAACAAAAATTTGACTAAGTAAGTTTCAGTCGATTCTAAAATTGATTAGCATGTCTGGTCAAAGGTAGAAACTAAAAAACACGCTTTGGACTTTACCTAGTCAATTGTAAGTATGACTGCAAAGAAAATTGTCTAAGTTAAAATCTAATGATTAATAAAATGAATAAAATAATTTTATATTATGATTTTTTTAGTTTCAAGTCAAATCTGCATTAATAAGCTTTACTTTTAAATTTTTTTGATTTAAATTGATCAAGTAGTTTATGGACTATAACAGAATTTCGAATTATCGCCATTTTCTGTGAGCACAAAATGCAAAGACCCGTAAAAAAACTGGGCTCTTCCGACCCTGACTATTGGATTTTTTGTCGATAAAATCTCCTCTACTTTCTAGGATTTTCTTCTGAGCACTTCTTTTTGGGACACCCTGTATACTATAATATGCAGGGTGTAAGCAAATGTATGCAAAAAAATCAGGAGGCGATTCCTTGGCTAAATCTAAGTTAAAAGGATAACTTTTAAACCTTTCATGCATTTTTTTGAAATTTGGTGGAAACTTTAGCTTTTAAATTTGTAATGGGATAAAATTATTATCCACTGTAAAAAAATGCAGGATCGTATATTTTAGGGGGTTATGTACCCCTTTTACATACATGTTAGACAAAAAATTTCAATTGCAAAACTAATTAAAGTTTTAACACTTTTCGGGTATTATCATCAGGTCCAAACAAAGCAATATTTGACATAAACGCATTTAAAAAGAGTCAGTGATTTGCAGTGAAGTTACAGATATTCGTTTGATCTTGACTGCAGAAAAAGCAGCACCAACATCAACTTGCGGAAAAGATAGATATACAGGGTGTCCCGTAATTTATGCATAATAATGAAAGGGGTTATAAAGGACACCAAAACAAGCAACTTTTGTTAATAAACCCATGTCCGGAAATTATTCGTTAAAGTACTAGGGTAAATAAAAAAGATTAAGTAAATTATTTATTAATAATATTTACAAAAATTGTTCAAGATTTTGCCCATTGTGTTCGATACATAAGGTAGTATGGTTCATTGATGTTCGAATTAACAAAAGTTGCTTGTTTTGGTGTCGTCTATAACCCCTTTCATTATTATGCATAAGTTACGGGATACCCTGTATTTGCAAATCATCAGCATTCGCCTTGTTTTAGGCACCTATAAAGTTTGAGGTATATATTAAAATTGAGCACCAAACGATTTTATTACAAAAATACACACAGAAAGCTAACACAACCAAACGCAAAGCTAACACAGGAACAGGATTATGTCGTCAATGTTGACATAAGATAAATATATCCAAAGATAAATAAAATAAGCATTATATAAACGACAATTGCTCAATTTTCTTATCATTTCTAAATAATTTATAAAGAAATTTATCAGCCTTGTCAACCGTATGATGAGTTTTGCGTTTTAAACTTCATGTACCTATGTAAGTACATATTTTTTTTAATAAATTTAGAAAAAAAAATTCAAATAGTTTAAAACCAGAACTTGAAAAAAAAAATTACTAAGAAAACTAAAAATAATTTCTATTACCAGGCATTAGAAACTCAGGATCATGCTGCAATATTTAATTTTTCAAATTTTCAAATTTTTACCGAAAGTAAACACCGTGGATAGACGCGTTTTAAAAAATATTTCGTTAAAATCGGTTAAATACTTTTTTTGGAAAAAATCCGCAAAGTTTTGAGAAAATTTTTGTACCTATACGGTTTTGGGCGGCGCAAATTTAAGCCGTTTCGGTGATAAAACAAAAAGAGATAGCGAAGTGATTCTTTTTTTGTCGTAAAGTGAACATTGAAAGCTTTTAGAAAAGGTAGATAACGTGGGGGTGAAATAGATTTTGAGGGATTGATTAGACCGAAACGCGTCAAAAATTGCGACAATTTTAAATGCGACCTTAAAAAAATATTTTTTCGTTTTTTTATCGAATTTCTAAAAACCCTACATGTGGGCGGTTTCAGATCGAAATGTACATTCGATTGAGCTGTTAAAATAGGAAATCGGGTAAAAAATAGCCCGACTGGAGCCGCGAACCCCTAAATTCAAAATTTCGACTTTACTTCGACATAACTTCCGAACCCCTTCGAAAATAGAAAATCCCTACGCGCTGCCGCATGTAGAAATTATTCCTTTATAGGATAGTGTAGAAAAATGCAGTCATTTTTTGGAATTGAGGGCAAAAAGTGTACACCCAACTTACCGCGTTTAGTCCTATTTTTTGAACATTTTACTCGCGATTTTTTTTCAAAGTTCAGGGGTAAAATTGAATTATGCCGATTTTTTTGGTTATAAAGAACAAAGTGGGGAGGCAAATAAAAAATATTCGGCGTCTCTAGGAGATCTAAATCAAAAGTTACGAATTTTCAAAGTTGGCATCGAAAAAGCACTAATTTCGAACCACAAATTCGAGGGCACCAAAAGTACAGAAAAAATTGAGATATCAAAAAAGGCGTCCGTTTCAAGGGAAAGTATTGTATGTAGATTAGGAATAAACCGGACGGGGGTGCGATTTTTCAAATTTGACGCCGACGAAAACCGGAAAAACAGCAAGAAAAATCGCCCATTTTCGAGAATTTTTATCGTAGTGTTAGCGTGGTTGGAAAAATTTTAAATTCGAATTCCACTTAAAATCTACATCCCTCTTCACGATTCAACCAGAGTTTTTAAAATCTGACTAAAAAAGCTACCCTTTACGTGGCTCCGCGCAAAAAAACTTCGAATTTGGGGTAAAAATACAAAAGGGGTCTTAATAGATAGGCCCGGACGGGTCAAAACCACCATCTTCAGAATCGGGTCCTCCTTAACATTTTCTCCTCCGTACGCATACAAAATTTGAACTCGATACAAAAAAAAACACCTTCCCCGTTTCTTACGGTTTTAGTATTATAGAAGACTTACCTCTAAAACATCTTGCTGGGTCTCTAAAATTTCTGTTATAAAAGGATCATTATATTGTCAAGAATGTTTAAATATCGTTCATGTTTTCTTTATTGGTCCTACATCGAGAAAAAACGATTTAATCGATTTTATGTAAGTGTATATATTATAATGTTTTATTCAGTGACTTGTATACAATAAATAATTAATTAGTTAATTAAAATAATATCTAAAAGAAAAATTTAATCTTGCAAAAGATTGCTTAAATTTTTTGAAGTAAATATTCTTCAATTTGAAACAAAATCATAGCTGCGGCCACTGCATTTCCAAATAACGTTAAAGCTAAAGATGAGTTAACGACAAAAATTCCTCCAATGGATAGTTCAGAATTGGAATGAATTATTTCATAGCAGAGCAAATTCTACAATAAAAAAATTAGGAGAAATATAAATTTGAAAATATTTCTATATAACCCTCAATTTAGAAACTTTTTTATCAAGAATCTCCAATTCACTAAGTATACATCCCAAATTTTTGACCTAAAAAGTTAAGTAAGTTTAATTATAATAAATATGGTATATTAAGTTACTTGGCATGTAAAAATTTGGGCACCAGCAATTAGGTACCATAACATCCCTACTTGAGTGACGGCCATAATATTATAAGGTTCAAGATTCCACCCTGTCCAAATAATTTTTATTGAAAATAATATAAAAATTTGATCAATTTGACTGCATGCAGCAGTAATTAATGTTATAATTGGTTGGAGTGCACTAGTTCCCTGACGTATTTTTATAACTGTGCGGAAAATCTTCTGAATTTGTACTATTTGGTCATAACTAATACAACCTTTAGTATTTAATTCGTTTATTTTTAAAGTCAATGCTCTTATTTTTATTCCTAGTGCTATGTAAAGTATAGAGGCATAATAGAATAATATATTGCGATGAATTAAACTTGTAGATATAGAAATTACATTTAAAATTTCTTGAAATATATTTGGGAATTCCTTACGAATTAAGAAAGAGACGGATACACAAACAGGAGAACACAATACGGAAAATACGGTTATATACCAAAAATAGAAGTACTCAGAATTTATTCCAAAGTTATAATATAAGCAATCATCCAAATTCATAATATCGATGAGTATTTGACGAATTTCAGTTCGTTTTTTAAAAAATAAATAGCTAACCAACAAACTTTTGCAAACAGTAATCACTCTTACAAAAATGGTATATAAATGATACATCATATTCCTGCTATCGTCTTTTTGTAATACAAAAATAAAAGCTGTAATGTGTACTAAAGCTGAAACTAAAATTTACCATTAAATTAAATCAATTTTAAGTTAACCTTATCTACCAAAAATAGAAAGGAATACTACAGGTGAACTTTCAATTTCCAAAGTTTTGTTTCTGCCTTTTTTAAATTTCATGTTTCTTACAAGGCAAATTGTTTGAAGATAAAAAGCCAAAGTAAAAAACCTTTCGAAGTTCATTTTTTTAAATGAATGAAGGTATTTCGTAACTGTTTACGAATAATTGGATTTATAATAAATGATGCAATTTTTAAATTATTTAAGTATGAGTTTTAAATCTAAAATAAATAATATTTTGTTTAATTATGTATAAATTCTATTATATTTCGAACTGGAGTACTTCTATAAAATATGCAATTAAGTATTTTATATTGCATTATTTATTTTCCAATTTTGTTTGTATGTTGCAATGGTTTTAAAGACTTTTCCAACAATACCAAACTCGACCTAGGTTGCCATTTATAATTTCAAAGTAACTTCTGATTTCTGATACTTCCGCCCAGCAAACACAATTATATAAATTCTATCTAGCGTGCACATCAACTTTTATGTAAAATTTACGTTGCATATATACGGGGTAATCTCAGCTAACTAGAATTTAGAAATGATGTAAAATGTATATAACTTTTTAATGTAGAAACTATATAACATTACTATGGACTTATTACATAAACATTATATGTACTTGTTACATAAACGTTTTATACAGGGTGTCCCTGAATAACTGTGACAAATTTTTTATGGTGATAGAGGAAGTGAAACTAAGCATTTTGACATATAAAGTATTGTTAGGAAATGCTTCCTTAAAAAGTTATACCACTTCTAAAATTTAAAAAAATATATATATTTTGTAAATAAAATAAATATTATAATATAATTTGAAATTATGGCCACAGTTTTTTTCACAGTGGTATAAGATTTTAAGGAAGCTTTTCCGGACATAACTTTATAAATCAAAAATTCTTAGTTTCACTTTCTCTATCACTACAAAAACATTGTCACAATTATTGAGGGACACCCTGTATATGAATTATTATAAAATAATAGAAAATAGTTGGAATATTCATTTAATACACAGTGAATAATGAGAGTTTTATACAGGGTATTCCGTAAGTGGGCGATCAAACAAATTGACCTGTTAGAGGAGGTCATTTCCAAACATATTTTTTCTTGTAAAATTGTTGATGCTTCAAGAATTATTTCAGTTTTTGTTTTATTTCTGACCATAACTTCAATATTTTTATAATATGTATTTAATAAAAAACGAATTAAAAAAAATCTGTTGAGTTTATCAGATTCTGTATGAAGTGGACAACTTTTTCTAATAGTTGTTTAACCTTAAGTTAGTTTAGATTTAAAAATGAACCGACATTTTTTGTGAACAAAAAATTCTTATGATATTTTTCTTTTATTTTCTAGATTCTAGAAGATAACAGAGTTCCTGAAATTGGATTTAATGAAAAGGTGCACTCTTCGAGGATAGCAAAATGAATAATAAACATAGTCAAACAACTCATAGAATTTACTTAATCAATTTTTTCATTTGCGTAGTTCGCGATTTCTATAAATAAAATAAAATATGTGAAATAACCATCAACAATTTTAGAAGAAAAAATATGGCTATATTGATTGGAAATGACCTCCACTATCAGGTCACTTTGTTTGATCGTCTACTTACTGGACAACATCTATAAATAAATACATATACTTATAGCCTAAAAACAGAAAAACAACAATATCCATAAAACTGTCGTAAGGAATTAGATACTGCGTATACAATGTGCTCAAAATTTTTTAATCGTAACTGGGAACTAAAATTTGTGTGACAAACTGTCACAACAAAAAAATTGAAAATACATTGTTCTATCAATTTCAAAGCAGTTCCATATTTTACGATGCTTGGTGTAACTTATTATAAAAAATTTCTTTAGTTAAGCTGCATTTACACGATCCAAGTATATTTGAACAAAGTAACAAGTAACAATTATACACGAGTAATAAGTAATAACTTGTATAAGTAACAGTGAAAGTGGAAAATACAGTCATTGTTTACAATTACTAGTGAGTGTAAATATTCACTTATGAAATCAGTGATTAAATAAAACCATTTAAAGTATGTAGATGCTAGGGAATGTAAGCTGTCACTAGGAATTGTTGACTTTAACTATGAAATAATTGTACATATGGCCAATAAAAATAGTATGTATTAAATAAAGTTTATCTGCAAACGTCAGTAAAATGTTATTTTATAGAATATAACAAGAGAGGTTCAGCATAGACTTCAATGTCTAAGCTGTCAAACTATTTTTGCAGCCGCCTATGGAGGCAGCAAAAGACTTTTGCTGTCGCCCGAGGCACTCATTGAAAATTATTTGTTAAATCCATAAAACATAGACTTTCAATAGAGAATGTAGTGTGCCGTGATCGTGTGCAAAAAAATATTAATTAATTTTACTTTCAGTAATCGACGTTTGAAGAAAACATAGCATGATTTATTCCGAGCAAAAGTGCCTTTTTGTGGCTCGTAAGCATTTGTAGGACTTTATAAAATTTACGAATAAAACATTATTAATTATTTTTTAACAATAAGATGAAAACACTTCCTTATAAATAAAATATATGGATAAATTCGAAATTATAAATAAATAACAATATTACATACTTATAGCAATGAATTGTATTATTTCGAATAACAGAATTTGTTAATTTTTTCATAATATGTTGCAGATATATTTTGTCTAATTTAATAAATATAGTTTTTACTTTCACTAACCATATTCAGTGATTGTTTACATTTACTAGTGAAAGTGATTTAAACATGATTTATGGCACTTCCACTGACTAATATTTAGTGATTCACTAGTTAACAATCAATAGTAATACCATGTGTAGGTTGAAATCCGCAATAATTCTGTCAATTTATTGACAAATGAAAACGAATTGTATTTGGATAGATTATTTCAAGCCTTATTGTCAATTTTAACATCAGTCTTTACTTTAAATGTCAAATTTGAAATTTAAACAGATGTCATGTCAACGTCAAAACGTTTGACTTGATAATTTAGGTAGGACCCTAATTATCACGATAACCCAATGGCAAATGGACCAATCAGAACGCTTGTAAGGAGGAAGGCATGAAATAATCAAATAGATTATTAACATTTTTAAAAATGCTAAAAGGGGCATATTTTTTAAAATACCTAATTATGCCTTAATTATGTCGTCAAAATTTTTGTAACAGATATTGATAGAATTTTAAATAATTTTTTAAATCTTTTTTTTTAGTTTTACAGAAAGTTTGGGTGGAAAAATTGTGGACTTAAGATTATATCAGCTGCTATATTTTAACGCTCAAAGCACAAACCCTTAGTGTTAGGGTAATATTTTGATATTTTTGGTAAGTTTAAAAAAAAGTTTTTATAAATATACTTTCTTAATTTTTCTTAGCATATTTTGCTTTTGGCATATTATGACATCTCATGATACCAAAATAATTTTATCAAAAAAAATAATTAAAATTTATCTAACATAAATGAAAATGTTTTGCTTAAATTTTCTGTATCCTGACCCTAGGAGATTTATATTGATTCATTTATATTTTAGGAAGTTTGGTTTATTTAGGAAAAACATCCACTCAAGCAAAAATGATGGAAGTCATAGATACATTGGTAAATATTCTACGTTTTATATAAATTTATGTGAATGATTTTTTTTAATGCTTAATATTTTTTAAATTATACAGGGTGACCCAGTCATATGCCCACGGTCTATAGCTTCTTTGCTATAAAACATATCGACTTGCGGTTTCCACCAACATATAGATACATGCATGCCCCATAATTTAAAAATATTTTCGATATATAGAGGGTGTCCCATCATGGCCTACTGAACCAAAGTTTTATTTTTTTAAATGGAACACCCAGTATATTAAGACATTTTTGGATTCCTTATCCAAAAATAATTATACTTTGTATAAACTTTTATGGGTCTATCATCACTCGTTTTGCTGATATTTGCCATTTAAGCCAAAAAAAGATCAATTTTTGAAAAATCACTGCTCTAAAACAGATGAACATTTTGGATTGAAATTTTGTCAAAATTTTTTCAACATCGTCTAGTCTACAAGTATCATGTCAAATTTAAGTTTGTGATATTTTTTATCAGGGTGCCTTATTAAACGCAAATTGAACAATTAAACGAAATTTTCAAATGGAACACCTCGTATATTTCTTCCTTTCTTCCCTTTGAGGTTGTACTAAAGGGAAAACATACGTGATTTTTTACATGTAAAAAAGTTAAGTCAGATTATACAGAGTGAGTCGGGAGTTTTTCTCATTTTTTTTGAAAATTAAATGATTTAATACCCATCTAATATCTACAAACAGGGCCAGCAATAAAAATTTCTTATGGCAAAATTTTTCTACCAAAACACTTCATAAACTAAAATTTTTCCACGTGATTAATTAATATAACGTTTCGTAAAAATTTGTATTTGTTAGAAGTAATTTTTACATTTAATTAATTTATTTCTTTTTAGCAATCGGAAAATGAGGACCAATACTTTGATAAAAGATCAGGAACAACTGGTGCTCTTAGTGGTACGAAATATGAAATCAAACTATCAATGTCGCTCTTATTACAAGTAAAAATAAAAGAACTACATAATGTTTATTTGGCTGCAAATATGGATGGAGTAGGTGAATTTGATGATGTGATTTTTAAATGCACTTATGGAATAAACCAAACAAAACTTCTTTTCTTGCAAGCTAAGCATAAAGAAAATGTCGAAAGGGAAAATATCAGTTTTGATTCTCTCTTTGTAAGAGATGATTTTTATTTAAGAAAGTACTTAAGTTCTTATATAAAAACAAAACATCGATTTGAAAACAATAATGACCATCCTATATTTAGAAATGACTTCGACGATTCCAATTTTTACATTTACACCAATGGCACGTTTAATTTTAATGATTGCGAGGAACATATTGAAAAATGTGAAATAGAATCAGAAAATGTTTTAAATTTAAAAGAAGACACCCATTATTTTAAACTGAAAAAAAGTAAAAAAGTAATTGATGAACTAGAAAAATCACTAGATTTTGAGAAACTTGTTACGGAGCTGGTTAAATCTGTATTAAATAAAACTATAAATGGAAGTATGCCAATTTTTAAAGATTATAAAAAGTCTTTGCTAAATAAAGTAATAAAAATAATAAATAAACACAAAGGAGTATTTAGTGCCACTTTTCTTAGTAACGATAAAGATGAGTTAAGAAATAGATTCTTAGATGAGTTATCAAAAAAGAAAAATAAATCAAGAGAAGTATTAATGAAAGACTTAAAAGATCTAGTGCTGAAGCTGAATGCTAAATTTGGAGTTGTTGAAGAAAACGATTCAGAACTAGAATTACCCAAAAGATTGTTCACACCTAATGAAATACAGGATTTTTTGGAAAAATTTAGGATTTTAAGTGGCCAATTTAATGAAATAGAATTAGAGGATAATTTGATCAAAAAAATACAATCGAGCTATTTAGTGAATCAAGAAGATGCCAATACAATTTTTTCTAATGTTTGTAAAGAAGTAGAAACTTGGTGGAAAAGTAATAAATATCTTAGAGAAACAAATAATTATTTTGAAAATGCTGTACAAAATATTTCCAAAACGACCTTGGCTGGACTTGCTTCACTTCGCAAGGGACAAATAAAAGACCAGAAAATAATATTTAACAGCGAATATTTTAAAAATTTCATGAATTTAATTTTTAAAAATCAAATTCTTATTATTTCCACTATGAGTACTAAACTTACTATTGCCAAGATTTTCCAGGTCCTTGAAACTATTCCCGTTTACAAATCTGAACAGTATAATGATTACAAATATATTTTTATTAATTCTGTATTTGACATCCAAGATAAAATAATAGATGCTTTTAAAAGTGAAAACACCAACCTATTAGTATTTGAGGGCAAACTTACTGAAGACAATTTACAAAAACTATATGATGGTTTATTTACTATTATTGAAGAACACAACGATAAAAAAATTATTCTGATTATAGAAGAAAATGAGATAGATATTCAATTTGAAAACACGTTTTCTAAGATTGTAAAATATGAAAAATGTAAAGACGAAATTAAAAACTTACTTGATCTCACCAAAGAATCACAAGATGCACTAATAAATCAATTCACGGCTAAATTTCAAGGCGAAGAAGTTAGTTTA
This sequence comes from Stenus bimaculatus, assembly GCA_963971135.1. Classification (NCBI taxonomy): domain Eukaryota; kingdom Metazoa; phylum Arthropoda; class Insecta; order Coleoptera; family Staphylinidae; genus Stenus; species Stenus bimaculatus. The sequence continues at coordinate 25,650,676 of OZ020186.1, read as the reverse complement.
GGTCCAATATTAAAAGATAAAGAAACAAGAGAGCTTATAGATGGAAAAATATTACATGAACTGATTAATTCTTCAGAAATAAATATAGGTGACGTGCTTCAAAATTTAGGTGAAGTTGAAGATTACTATATTGATCGAAAATTTAATCGACAAGTAGAAATACTAGAAAATTTTCTAAAAGAAACGAGCATTTTTTTGGTTACATACAATAGTAAAATTATTGAACAAATAGTAAATAACGATATTGTAGTAATTTCTGATACCGATGATGACTTTTATAGAATATGTCAAGATAAAAACTACGAAACTAACAATATTCATTGGATTAAAGAAGAAGATGATCAATTTATATGGCAACAGTCACGTGGGTCTTTATCGAGGTTACGCGATTTTATAGATACAAAAAGTTTTAATAATTATTCATTAGAAGGAGAGGACTTAATTTGCATTAAAGATAAGATAGCGATTATTAGTGCAGAACCAGGGATGGGAAAATCCACGGTATTATCTAAATTAGCAGAACATATGAAAAAATCTGATCCCTCCTGGTGGGTTCAAAGAATAAATTTAAGTGACCATATAGAACCTCTACAGAAGATGGATTTAAATCAACATAAAAAAGAAGAGGCTATGAAAGTATTGTTAAATATGGTACAACCAAAACCCGGTTTAGACACAGAGTTATTTAAAAACAGAATTAATATTGAGGGTAAGGTAGCTTTATTATTTGATGGGTTTGATGAAATTAGCCCTAGATATAATAGTAAAGTTATGGAGTTCTTGAATATTTTAAGAAATACAAAAGTGGAGAAATTGTGGATAACTACTCGCCCGCACATGAGAAGTGAATTGGAAGATAAATTGGGTGTAATTGCATATACTTTAAAGCCATTGACAAGAGAAAATCAAATAACGTTCTTAAGGAATTTTTGGAATAAAAGATTGGACCTTAATATACGGCTTAATGAACGTGTTGATTTGTATATTCGTGAATTACTTGATCTACTAAAAAATTCTGTTACTGATAAAGAGCAAGAGTTTACAGGAATACCTTTACAAACTAGAATGTTTGCAGAAGTTTTTCAAAATAAATTTAAACATTTCTATGACTCTAAAACAGAAAAATCAAATCTTCCTGAAAGAATAGATCTAGTTTATCTGTATCAAAAATTTATTAATAAAAAGCGTATAATTTATTTTAAAGAAAAAAAAGATGAAGAGCTTAATACATTTTCCGAGAGTTTTATACGAAACCATAAACTATTAGCAATAAATTGTATTTTTGATGATGATATAAACATACTTTTTTCTGATAAAGAAAAAACTGATCTAAAAAAATTTAAAGAAGATTTTAAAGAAGGAAATGAAAAAACTGGTGTAGTTAATGAGATCCTAAATGATATACCAAGCTTTATACATCGAACTTTTGCAGAGTACTTGTCCGCCCTTTGGTTTGCAGAAAAAATACAAAAAAATAATATAAAGATAAAAAAATTTTTACTTGAACGTATCTTCCAAAAAGAGTATGAACTTGTACGAATTTTCTTGGATAGAATTTTGATTAAGGATAAAAACGGAAATATTCAATGTAAACTTCACAATGCTGTCTTAAACAACGATGAAAGTGAGGTTAATTCATTGTTAGATCCAACAATGTTAGGGAAGATTCAAATTTTTGATAAAGGAGGCAGAACTGCATTACATTTAGCTGCAGCATATGGTTATGTAAATATTATTGAAGTTTTATTGAAGAATTTGAAAAAGAAAGGATCAATTTTTAAAGCAGATATTAATGTGGATGATAAAGTGTTCAACTGGAATGCTGTAAGGTTCGCCACTAATGGTAATCACTGGGGAATTGTAGAATTACTCTTGGAAAATGGAGCAAAATTTAGCACGTTTGCTAGTATTTGCACAGTATTGTTGGGGGGCATGTCCATGAGGTTCCTTACGAACTTGATAGTGAGCTTATATCTGAGCATATTTCTGGTTATGTTCACGAGTATGCCTTGGAGTATGCCTACATGCATATATGTGGTGATATATACGGTCATATTTACGTATATGTATGTGCTAAATTATTTGATTCATATAGCGTGTATTTGTTTTCTTATGACCGTATGTTTGGACATGTTTGCGATCATGTTTAGGATCATATTTACGAGCATGTTTATGTTTACGAGCAGGCCTTACGGAATTAATATTGGTTACATAAATAAAAGTAATGAAACATTGTTGCACATAGCAGCCAGGAAAGGTTATGTAAATTTTACTAAGGTTCTGATAATAATAGGAGCTAAAGTTTATGCTGAAGATGCTGATCATAAGACTCCTTTTCATGTTGCTGCTGAATATGGTAAAGATAAAGTAATGAAAGTTTTAATAAGATGCCGAAAATTATCCAAGCCTTTTAAAGATGTGGATATTTATGGCAGAACCCCTACGTATATAGCTGCCGAAAAAGGTAATATGGACGTTGTAAAATTGCTTGTGGATTATGGCGCAAACATTAATGACAATTATGCCGTTGCTCCTTCATATGGTGCTAGAAATTGGTCGATACTTCACATAGCTGTTTATAAAGACGAAAAAGAAATTATAAAATTTCTTTTAAAAGAAAAAGTTGATGTGAGTGCTGCAGACAGTAATGGTATGGACCCGTTGTATCTATCTATTCATGAAGGTAATGCAGAAGTTACTAAATTACTGGATAAAACCGAGGATAGCTTATTATGTACTTATACTTCATTGGGTGATTTCAATTCTGTTAATAAATTAATATCAATAAAAGACTGGAATGAAATGTGTAATCCTACACAAAAAGGAAAACGTGGTCCGTTACACTTAGCTGCCAAAAAGGGTCATCTGAACATAGTAAATTTGCTTGTATCCCATGGTGCTAAAATTACTATTTTTGCCAATGATGGTTTTACTCCTTTACATATGGCGGCATCTGAAGGTCATCTGGAAATTGTAGAATTTCTTATAACGAAATATAAATTAAGAAGTGGTGAATTTGATATTTTAAAACTTATCGATGGAAGTGGTTGGACAATATTACATTCAGCAGCCAAATGTGGTCGCACTAATATTGTAGAATATATCATTCAAGAATTTAGTAGAGGTAAAGCTGAATCTGTTCGTGAAGCTTTAATCAATGTTGCTGACAGTAAAGGCTCTACATTATTACATACAGCAGCATTTCATGGAAAACTTGAAACGATTAAATTTCTTGTAGAAAACAATGCTAACATTAATGCTGTAGATATTTTTGGAGCTACACCTTTATTTAGTGCTGCGCTTAGTAACGACTATGGAGTAGTTAAGTACCTTCTGGAGCAAGAAAATACTTGGATTGATTGCGATTCTGAAAAAATCTTTGGAATGCTAGATATTACACCACTCCATGTTGCGGCAGCATATGATAATTTAGAAATTACTCAACTTTTATTGGAAAGAACAAGAGTAGATGCAGGTGAGAAAAGTAGTTTAACACCCCTACATATTGCCACATTTTTTGAGAGTTCTAATACTATCAGGTATTTAGTAGACAAAAAGGCAAACACTGAAGCACTAATTAACTTTTCCAATATAATTGAAATTCTTAATTTGTTGAAAGGAAATTTTAAAGGAGGATATGGAACAAATGACGCAAATAATATTCTTTTACTTTGGAAGTGGTTATTTATTACCCCCTGCGTTGGTAAATATCTAAGTGATTATATAAGTTTACAATATACACCAAAACCAATATTCACCAATATAACGAGTAGCAACCCCTTCAACATTCTTGCAAAACTGATACGATTCCCTTGTCTCATTATTAAACAAGGTAATATTCCCTTATGGTTGAAGGAAATATCTGATATATTCCTTAATTCTTGGTTCGAAAGACAATTGAAGCTACTTAAACATTACGTCCAAAGTAAGAAAAGTAAACAATCACCGCTTTTAATTGAAGGTTTTATTTTTTATGATATTATCAATAGTTATTCAAATTTTGATGAAAGTAGAGTGCAGGAAAAATTTACATATTTAGCCACTATGGCAAAATTTTATTTATGGTGTTTATGTGCACCATTTGTTTATTTTTTTGTGATTGTTTTATTTCGTTGTGTTTTATGCCTTATGCTGTCATTATCATTGGAATCTTTTCTATTTTACAGCTACATAATTTTATTTTGTTTTATTCTATTTTTCCCTTGTTTCTTATTGTCATATTGTATTTATTTAAGTATAAAAAACAATGTTATTCTTTAAGTTTTAATTCAAAATATTTGTAAAATAATACTGTAAACGCTACTGTAATAATATAAATATTTATATTAAATTTGTTGATAGTCGGATTTATATTTTAGTATTTTTTATCGTCCTTTTTTAAATTATCCTTTGGTCAAATATTTTGAGGTTAGGAATTGGATTTATTTATTTAATATTTCAACGGGAAAAATCATAATTTACAAAAATTAATACAAATTTATTACAAACATTTTACCATAAGTATAGATTATTAAATTAATAAATCGTACTTGTCTTTACATTTACAGATTTATTTCTCACTTTTACCAGTTTCGACATTGAGCCATCTTCAAAAAGTGTACTAAAAATATAGACACAAAATACATATAAATTGTGTTAAAATATTACATTAGTTGGTATTAAAATATCATGAAGTTATAAGATAAAAAAGTTTTTTATTAAATAAAAGTAGTGTAAAAGTACAGTCTTGCCGCCAGAAACTAAAATTGAAAGAGGAAGGTTTTAGTTTACTAGTGATATTTTTTTAAAATCCCTACGCATTTTGGTTAAATTGTAATTAGCGACAAAAATCGGCGATGTAAGATTCAAAATGTTTTATTGTTAGCTCTTAAACTAAAAAGGTAGACCCCCACTTTTTCTCGATTAAATTTGCTGTAGTTTTTAACCCCGACGTTTGATGAACCACGAATGGAACACCCTGTATATGTCAAATTAAATCTCATTTAAAATTAAATGACCGTTGAACGTGTTTGATAAAACTGGGGTTAGTTAATGTGGTAAACTGTGGGAAATTAACGACTTAAAATTCTTTTTCAGTAATTTTTGTGTTATTCTTTGTTTGACTACAGATTGTATTATAAAAAATCATTTTTCAATATATTCACATTATATTCACAATATTGTGAAACAATGGAACTACAATATTGTGGGCACAACATTCCAGCGATATTTAGACAATATAGTTCTTATCATATTGTGTAAACACCTTTTTACAATATTGTGCATATATTAAATTTATATATCCGCAATATTTTTCTAATGATATGAACAGATATCGTGTAAACATTATAATACATTATCCTAAAAATATGGTAGCAGCACAATATAGTTAATTTTTAAAAACAAAAATAAATTAATAAATTTGTTTTAATTAGTTTTTAATTCAATGTAATTAATATTATGTGTTAAATAATATAATATACTTTCAGAAAATGGAAACTTCAATAGGTAATAATTTCAATATCAGAAAACACTACAGAAAATCCCATTGGATCTTCGACCTGCTGAATTATTTATTATTATAAATATTACCACAATATTTGCACCGCAACGTTATCACAATTTACGCACGATGTTGTCACAACGTTTCCAAAATATTGTCACTATATTAAAAATATAATCACAATATTGTCACAACATTATTTGGGTCAAAATTTTAACATGTGCAAATATCGTGACACAGTGTTTAAACAATATTATAATACTGTGTACGATATTATTACAACATTGTCGAAATATTTACAATAAAAATCGGTATTTCTGATTTAGTTTTAAATATTAATCAACAGCTGGTTGAACATCTCCAATTTTTCAAAAGGACTAGATTTAATTTTTTACAAAATTTCAAGAATCGTTAATACATTTTTAATTATTTTTTGTATACATTTTATTCCTACTTGATACTTATTTTTTTTAATAAATAGTTTTATTAAATAAATTCCAATTCTCCAAATATAAGATAACATTTAAAAAACACAGTACTTCAATTATATTATACGTCCCACGAGCAAAATTTTGAAAGTTATTTGATTAAAGATTATATTGTAGTGAGTATTTAATCGAATTGAATTAGATAAGAGTAAAAATACTGTCTGATAAAAAATTTATTTATTAGTAGTGCAATTCTACAAAGGTGTGAATAGCTTTTTGAAGATTACTTTAATTAATAATTTGCTGTTTAGTTAGTTCACAATTACAAGAATTTTATACAATAAAGACGACATTTTTTTCTAATAATAAAAGCAGTAAGTACTTTTCAAAATGATTTATTATAAGTAAAATTTTAGATGGTTAAAAATAAAGCGTGTAGATGCAAGAGCACTTCAAATAAAAAAAAATTCCTTATGCAGGGTGTTCGCTAAATTATTGGAATCACACTAAATTTTGTCATTTTAAATTAAACACCCTGTATATCTTTTATATTTCAATGGATCTTATTCTTCTGAATACGTATATATCAGATTTGGCACCTTTATCTCTAATAGATAAAAAGATATTAAATTTAAAAAAATTAATATCTAGGAGAGAGACAGAAGAATAAAATGGTGTATTCACTTTCTCTCTCTCCTCATTCTAATTTATAACAATTTTTTGCATCGAAGCTTTTTTTAAATTTCTTTTTTTTTTGGTATACAGAAAAGTCTTGTGGCTATCAATTTGACCTTCTTTTTGGTTTAATTATATCTAATAGTTATACAATATAATAAATAAAGAGAGTGAAGTTTGATTAACTGGTGTTCTCCTGAATTCGTCGTGATCCACTACTATTAATTAATCTTTGTCAATACTTACAAAAACAAAAAAGGAGAAATTGGTAGCCACAAAACTCATATGTGTACCAAAAAAAGAAATTTTAAAAAAGCTCCTTTGAAAAAAAAGTTATGACCAAAATCGCAAATATCAAGAGAGTTTCAAAACCAAGCGTTCAAATTTGCCGACTATCACCTTAAAACCTAAAATTCGCCAGAAATAGACTTCAAATATTACATCTTTTATAGTTCACCCAAAATTCACAAAAATAATAATGAAACGTGCTGTAGTTTTAAAAGAAACTACCCTATAAGTTAAAACATAAATTTTAAGTTAAGATAAACTGGTAGTAAAACAATGAAAAATACCAAAGGAAAATTAAAGAGATTGTAAATTTGCAGGGAAGCATTTTTAGGCAAGGCATTGTATTTTTAATTTTGATTTTCATCAGATAATTAAATACTCATGTTTATGTTTTAGGAATTTTGGTTTCTACAGTGTAAACTTAGGAATACATCATCCACTCAATCAGACTTGAAGAAAGTTATGAATTTACTGGTAAATATTTTGTTATTCTTTTATAGAAATAAATGCCAACAAATTTATTTTAATAATATTTTTTTTTCTATTTCGTTAATATTTTCACATGCAAAATAGGAATGACTTATCTGTTCTCGATCGGAAGATATGATTGGATATGATCAATCAGAAATAGCAAATTCTCAATATTCGATTGACTTGAAAGTTATGGCTTTTCATAAAATATTGCGATGACGTCACGGGAGCGTTATGCAATGACGTCACATAAAGTTAAAATGACCTAAAATGACCGTAATTACTAATTAAATTATTTAACGTGAGTAGCCATTTTTTGAAAATCTAACAATTCCCATTTTCTTGAATTTATTGCATGTTACAGACTCAATTTAAGGAGCAATTTTGTGCAAAACTGTATCCAGTATGCTCTTACTGGAATTATCGGTAAGTCCGTATAGGAAATATCTTTAAGGTTTGTTATACAGGGCGGGCCAACGAAAACGAAACAGACGAGTTTTGAAATAGTTAATAAAAAAATTTGAAAAAATGCTCGGACAGGTCAACTTTAGTTTCGAGGGGGACATATTTTGCAATAGAGCTGATTCAAAAATCCATCATCCCTGCGCCCTATGGACACAACCCCTTAAATTTTAATAGGGATGGTGGGGTAAGTAATACCTCGTTGGAAAGATCTTTTTATCCAGAGTAACATACAAAAAAAAAAGATAAATCGATTGATTCATTTTAAAGATATTCAAAATTTAGCAAGTACAGATTTCATGCCTTTTAAAATTGTGCCATGAACACCACACCTTCAATTTTAAGTGTTTTTATAAGGTAAGTAATACCGTTTCGAGAGGGATATACTTTGCAATAGAGTTGATTCAAAAATCCATTCAACCCTCGCCCTTTGGACACAACCCCTAAAATTTTAATAGGGATGGTAGGGTAAGTAATACCTCGTTGGAAAGATCCTTTTACCCAGAGTAACATTCAAATAAAAAGTTAAATCGATCTATTCGTTTTAAAGATATTCAAAATTTGGCAAGTAGAGTTTTCATACCTTTTAAAATTGTGCTATGAACACCACGCCTTCAATTTTAAGTCTTTTGATAGGGTAAGTAATACCTCCTTGGAAAGTTCTTTTTACCACAAGTAACATACAAAAAAACAAAAGTGAAATCGATTGGTTTGTTTTAAAGAATTCAAAATAAAACAGTATTGCACATTATCTTTTATTTAACCAAACTAAAGTTAACTAATCTTTTTGAAGAAAACTTAACACTTTAAAGAATCCCATCGATCTCGACACTTTCAAGGATGTTTTTATTATTTTATTAAATGTTCGAATTGAGTTCCACCAACCTCCATGCAAACGTACAAATTTTCCTCAAAGCGAATTCTTACATTTTGTAACATTTCAGCAGTAATTTCTCGGCATTCATTAATAATTCTCTGTCGTAACTCTGCTAGAGATCCTGGTTCCGTTGCGTAAATCTTACTTTTTAAATGCCCCCAAAGGAAAAAATCAGGGGGAGTAAGATCGGGAGATCGCAGCGGCCACTCCAAAGGTCCTCTACGCCCAATCCATTGCCCAGGAAACGTCGTATCCAAGAATTCCCTAACAGGCCGTGTGTAATGAGGAGGGGCTCCGTCTTGTTGGAAAATCAGATGGTCTTCTAAATAACGATCGTCATTTTCGATAATATCGTCAAGAAATGGATGAACAAAGTTTTGAAGTAGATCCAAGTACATATCCCCTGTTAGATTGCCATCTAGAAAATAAGGACCAATAAGACGGTCTCCAAAAATTCCAACCCACACATTCAATTTTTGAGGAGTTTGAGTGTGAACTTCATGAAATACCCTAGGATTCTCATCTGACCAATATCGACAATTATGACGATTAACGGTTGAGTTTAAGAAAAAAGTGCACTCATCAGAAAAACAGATATTATAAAGATAATTTTCATCAGCAATTATCCGTTCAGTCATCACCTCACAAAATTGCAGTCACCTATCAAAATCATCTTCATTTAACTCATGAATTAAATGAATTTTATAGGGATGATATTTGTGACCTTTCAATATTCGGCGAATGGTTGTTCTGCTGATGTTAGTCACAGTCTCCAGTTTTCTTGTGCTTAAAGTTGGATCTGCAGCAACTTGTCCCAAAACACCTATTTTAACGACCTCATTTCTTATTGGACGAACATTACCAGGATCGCGTTTCTTATTACCAAAAGAACCAGTATTTGTTTGGATGTTGTTCATTAAATAAATTAGCTGTACGATGAGCATTCTCATCGTTTTTAAAATAAAAAGTGATTAATTCAACCCTTTCTGGAATTGCATAAACCATTGCTAGCAGAAGCTTTTACAGAAGTTCACAAAATTTTAAATGTTGATTTCTAATAATTAGTCATAAACAGTTTTAACACGATGAAAATCACCACTAATACAAAATACAACTGATAAAAAGAATCTCAATGTGGTTATAAATCGTTTTATGTTTTGCATTGTTTTGTTCCAGATGTTACAAAATTTTAAACAATTCCTCGAATAAATTTAAATTTGTTTTTTTAAATCTCTCTTTTGTAGGAAATGAAAATAAATTGCGTTTTACATGTTTTTGTATGTTACTTTGGGTTAAAAGATCTTTCCCAGGAGGTATTACTTACCCTATCAAAACACTCAAAATTGAAGCCGTGGTGTTCATACCACAATTTTAAAGGCATGAAAACTCTACATGTTAAATTTTGAATATCTTCAAAACGAATATATCGATTTAACTTCTTTTTTCTTGTATGTTACTCTGAGTAAAAAGATCTTTCTAACAAGGTATTACTTACCCCACCATCCCTATTTTAGGGGTTGTGTCCATAGGGCACAGGGGTGAATGGATTTTTGAATCACTTCTATTGCAAAATATGTCCCCCTCGAAAGCAAAGTTGACCTGTCCGAGCGTTTTTTCAAAATATTTTATTAACTATTTTAAAACACGTCTGTTTCGTTTTCGTTGGAGCACCCTGTATGTGTTGTATGATTACCTTACATATATTTTCTATAAGGGTTTACAGGTTTGCAGAGATTCGACCTATTAATTTGCAATTTTTGATTGATCATATCTTCGGAGCGAGAGGAGATAACAAAAAGTAATATGTAAAAAGTGTTTTAAATTTATTCCTTAGGAAAAACAACAATTTTTATATTCAGATAATTTATTTTATTTCAGGAATTAAATGAGGAACAACAATTTGATAAAAGATCAGGAACAACTGGTGCCCTCAGTGGTACGAAATATGAAATCAAACTATCAATGTCGCTCTTATTACAAGTAAAAATAAAAGAACTACATAATGTTTATTTGGCTGCAAATATGGATGGAGTAGGTGAATTTGATGATGTGATTTTTAAATATACTTATGGAGTAAACCAAACAAAACTTATTTTCTTGCAAGCTAAGCATAAGGAAAGTGTCGAAAGGGAAAATATTAGTTTTGATTCTCTCTTTGTAAGAGGTGATTTTCATTTAAGAAAGTACTTAAGTTCTTATATAAAAACAAAACATCGATTTGAAAACAATAATGACCATCCTATATTTATAAATGAGTTAGACAATTCCAATTATTACATTTACACAAATGCCACGTATAATTTTAATGATTGCGAGGAACATATTGAAAAATGCGAATTAGAACCGGAAAATGTTTTGAATTTAAAAGAAGACACCCATTATTTTAAGCTGAAAGAAAGTAAAAAAGTAATTGATGAACTAGAAAAATCACTGGATTTTGAGAAACTTGTTACGGACCTGGTTAAATCTGTATTAATTAAAACTATAAATGGAAGTATGCCAATTTTTAAAGATTATAAAAAGTCTTTGCTAAATAAAGTAATAAAAATAATAAATAGAGATAAAGATAAAGGAGTATTTAGAGACAGTTTTCTTGGTAACGATAAAGATGAGTTAAGAAATAGATTCTTAGATGAGTTATCAAAAAAGACAAATAAATCAAGAGAAATATTAATGAAAGACTTAAAAGAGCTAGTGCTAAAGCTGAATGCTAAATTTGGAGTTGTTGAAGAAAACGATTCAGAACTAGAATTACCCAAGAAATTGTTCACACCTGAAGAAATACAGGATTTTTTAGAAAAATTTAGGATTTTAAGTGGCCAATTTAATGAAATAGAATTAGAGGATAATATGATCGAAAAAATACAATCAAGCTACTTAGTGAATCAAAAAGATGCCAATACAATTTTTTCTAATGTTTGTAAAGAAGTAGAAACTTGGTGGAAAAGTAATAAATATCTTAGAGAAACAGATAATTATTTTGAAAATGCTGTACAAAATATTTCCAAAACGACCTTGGCTGGACTTGCTTCACTTCGCAAGGGACAAATAAAAGACCAGAAAATAATATTTAACAGCGAACATTTTAAAAATTTCATGGATTTAATTTTTAAAAATCAAATTCTAATTATTTCCACTATGAGTACTAAACTTACTATTGCTAAGGTTTTCCAGGTCCTTGAAACTATTCCCGTTTACAAATCTGAACAGTATAATGATTACAAATATATTTTTATTAATTCTGTATTTGACATCCAAGATAAAATAATAGATGCTTTTAAAAGTGAAAACACCAACCTATTAGTATTTGAGGGCAAACTTACTGAAGACAATTTACAAAAACTATATGATGGTTTATTTACTATTATTGAAGAACACGACGATAAAAAAATTATTCTGATTATAGAAGAAAATGAGATAGATATTCAATTTGAAAAAACGTTTTCTAAGATTTTAAATTATGAAAAATGTAAAGACGAAATTAAAAACTTACTTGATCTCACCAAAGAATCACAAGATGCATTAATAAATCAATTCACGGCTAAATTTCAAGGCGAAGAGGTTAGTTTAGGTCCAATATTAAAAGATAAAGAAACAAGAGAGCTTATAGATGAAAAAATATTACATGAACTGATTAATTCTTCAAAAATAAATATAGGTGATGTGCTTCAAAATTTAGGTGAAATAGAAAATTACTATATTAGTCGAGTATTTAATCGGCAAGTAAAAATACTAAAAAATTTTCTAAAACAAACGACAATTTTTTTGGTTTCATACAAAAGTAAAATTATTGAACAAAGTATTAAAGTAAATAACGATATTGTAGTAATTTCTGATACAGATGATGACTTTTATAAAATATGTCAAGATAAAAACTACGAAACTAACAATATTCATTGGATTAAAAAAGAAGATGATCAATTTATATGGCAACAGTCACGTGGGTCTTTATCGAGGTTACGCGATTTTATAGATACAAAAAGTTTTAATAATTTTTCATTAGAAGAAGAGGACTTAATTTGCGTTAAAGATAAGATAGCGATTATTAGTGCAGAACCAGGAATGGGAAAATCCACGGTATTATCTAAATTAGCAGAACATATGAAAAAATCTGATCCCTCCTGGTGGGTTCAAAGAATAAATTTAAGTAACCATACAGAACATCTACAGAAGATGGATTTAAGTCAACATAAAAAAGAAGAGGCTATGAAAGTATTGTTAAATATGGTACAACCAAAACCCGGTTTAGACACAGAGTTATTTAAAAACAGAATTAATATTGAGGGTAAGGTAGCTTTATTATTTGATGGGTTTGATGAAATTAGCCCTAGATATAATAGTAAAGTTATGGAGTTCTTGAATATTTTAAGAAATACAAAAGTGGAGAAATTGTGGATAACTACTCGTCCGCACATGAGAAGTGAATTGGAAGATAAATTGGGTGTAATTGCATATACTTTAAAGCCATTAACAAGAGAAAATCAAATAACGTTCTTAAGGAATTTTTGGAATAAAAGATTGGGCCTTAATATACGACTTAATGAACGTGTTGATTTGTATATTTGTGAATTACTTGATCTACTAAAAAAATCTGTTACTGATAAAGAGCAAGAGTTTACAGGAATACCTTTACAAACTAGAATGTTTGCAGAAGTTTTTCAAAATAAATTTAAACATTTCTATGACTCTAAAACAGAAAAATCAAATCTTCCTGAAAGAATAGATCTAGTTGATCTGTATCAAAAATTTATTAATAAAAAGCGTATAATTTATTTTAAAGAAAAAAACGATGAAGAGCTTAATACATTTTCCGAGAGTTTTATACGAAACCATAAACTACTAGCAATAAATTGTATTTTTGATGATTATATAAACATACTTTTTTCTGATAAAGAAAAAACTGATCTAAAAAACTTTAAAGAAGTTTTTAAAAAAGGAAATGAAAAAACTGGATTAGTTAATGAGATTCTAAATGATTTACCAAGATTTATACATCGAACTTTTGCAGAGTACTTTTCCGCCCTTTGGTTTGGAGAAAAAATTCAAGAAAGTAATAAAAAGATGAAAAAATTTTTACTAAAATGTATCTTTCAAAAAGAGTATGAACTTATACGAATTTTCTTAGATAGAATTTTGATTAAGGATGATGAGGGAAATATTAAATGTAAACTTCACAATGCTGTCTTAAACAACGATGAAAGTGAAATTAATTCATTATTAGATACACCAATCTCGGAGGAGATTCATATTTTCGATAAAGGAGGCAGAACTGCATTACATTTAGCTGCAGCATATGGTTATGAAAATATTATTGAAGTTTTATTGAAGAATTCGAAAAAGGAAGGATCAATTTTTAAAGCAAATATTAATGTGATGGATAAAGTGTTCACCTGGAATGCTTTAAGGTTCGCCACAAATGGTAATAACTGGGGAGTAGTTGAATTACTCTTGGAAAATGGAGGAAAATTTATTACGTTTGCAAGCATTTGTTCAGGAATCCTTGAGGGCATTTCTATGAATTTATCTACGACCATATATACGACCATATCTCTATGTCTGTACATCTTGATAGGTATGTTCGCAAGTATGGATTGGAGTGTGTTTGTGGCTATAGCAATAATTTATTATCTTTGGATTAGATTCAAATTCTTGGAATTTGTTAAGGACATATTTAGATGCACAACTAATATTGATAATATAAATAAATTGTTGCATCTAGCAGCCAGGAAAGGTTATTTAAATTTTACTAAGGTTCTTATAAAAGTAGCTACTAATCTTTATGGTAAAGATGTTGATTATAAGACTCCGTTTCACGTTGCTGCAGAATATGGTAATGGTGAAGTAATGAATGTTTTATTAAGATGCCCAAAATGGAGGAAATCTTTAGAAGATGTAGATATTTATGGCAGAACCCCTTTGTATATAGCTGCAGAAAAAGGTAGGATGGACATTTTAAAATTGCTTGTGGCTTATGGCGCAAATATGAATTACAATTATGCCTTTGCCCCTTTATATGGTGCTAGAAATTGGTCAATACTTCACATAGCTGTTTATAAAGGCGAAAATAAAATTGTAGAATTTCTTTTAAATAAAAAAGTTGATTTTAGTGCAGTAGACAGTAATGGTATGGATCCGTTATATATATCTATTCATGAAGGCAATGCAGAAATTACTAAATTGCTCGATAAAACTGAAGATAGTTTATTTCTTACTTATATTTCTTTGGGTAATATAAAATTTGTTGAAGATATATTAAAATATAAATCAACAGAAGGTAGGAAAAAAATATGTAATCCAACACAACTAGGAAAACGAGGTCCGTTACACTTAGCTGCCAAAAAGGGTCATCTGAACATAGTAAATTTGCTTGTATCCCATGGTGCTAAAATTACTAATTTTGCCAATGATGGTTTTACTCCTTTACATGTGGCGACATCTGAAGGTCATCTGGAAATTGTAGAATTTCTTATAACAAAATGTAAATTAAAATGCGGTGAATTTGATATTTTAAAAATTATCGATGGAAGTGGTTGGACAGTATTACATTCAGCAGCCAAATGTGGTCGCACTAATATTGTAGAATATATCATTCAAGAATTTAGTAGAGGTAAAGCTGAATCTGTTCGTGAAGCTTTAATCAATGTTGCTGACAGTAAAGGCTCTACATTATTACATACAGCAGCATTTCATGGAAAACTTGAAACGATTAAATTTCTTGTAGAAAACAATGCTAACATTAATGCTGTAGATATTTTTGGAGCTACACCTTTATTTAGTGCTGCGCTTAGTAACGACTATGGAGTAGTTAAGTACCTTCTGGAGCAAGAAAATACTTGGATTGATTGCGATTCTGAAAAAATGTTTGGAATGCTAGATATTACACCACTCCATGTTGCGGCAGCATATGATAATTTAGAAATTACTCAACTTTTATTGGAAAGAACAAGAGTAGATGCAGGTGAGAAAAGTAGTTTAACACCCCTACATATTGCCACATTTTTTGAGAGTTCTAATACTATCCGATATTTAGTAGACAAAAAGGCAAACACTGAAGCACTAATTAACTTTTCCAATATAATTGAAACTCTTAATTTTTTAAAAGGAAATTTTAAGGGGGGATATGGATCAAAAGATGCAAATAATTTTCTTTTTGTTTGGAAGTATTTATTTGATATCCCCTACGTTGGTAATTATCTAAGTGATAATATAAGTTTGAAATATACACCAAAACTGAGATTCACCAAATTATGGAGCACCATCTTCTTCAAAATGCTTTTAGATCTGATATGCTCGCTGTGTGTAGTTTTTAAAAAAGGTATTCCACGAAATTATCGATTATGTTTGAATGAAATATCGGAAATATTTCTTAATTATTGGATCAACAGACAATTGAAGCTGTTTAAACATTATATTCAAAGTAAGAAAAGTAAACAGTCACCGCTTTTAAGTGAAGGTTTCATTTTTTATGATATTATCAATAGTTCTGAAAATTTGGATAGAACTAGAGAAATATCTACGGATTTAATTTATTTATGGTTAATATGTCTATTAGCAATCGTATTAGGTACATTAATATTAATTATGGGATTTGTTTTCTTTATGTTTTATTTATGTTTAAAAATATCCTTTTCTCTTTGCCAACGATTGCTGACATACTCCTTAATTTGAAATTATTTTTCTGAAACTATTGAACAATGTTTTTTATAAGTTTTAAGTCAAAATACCTATGTAATAAATCTATAAACACTAGTGTAATAATGTAAATATTAAATTTGTTGATAGTTGGATTATATTTTAGTGATTTTTCTTGTCCTTTTTTAAATTATTGTTTGGTCAATTGTTTTGGGGTTAGGACTTGGATAATTTATTTGTTTATTAAACATATACATACAATAACTAAAAATTCACTCAATTAATCGTGAGCAATATAAATCAAACAAAACATATATTTAGAAAATTACGAAACACTAAAAAAATTAATATTTAATTTAAGTTCTATGTAGCAATGTTATTTATAACTTTAATGATAGTACTTTTAAGTATCTGGAGATTGTTACAGTTAATATCTAAATTATTTCCTTCATGACCACTAAAAATACCGTTTTTACATTAAAACTTCATTTTCTTAAAATTAGTTGTAGAATCACCTCCTAAACGTTGGCCGCTTAATTTCGGAACACCCTGTATATTGTATATAGTTTTTGGTTGAATAACTTTTAAGTCAAGATATAAAATATCAAAGAATATATTTATTATACGTTACTAATATATATAAAGGCTTAATACTCAGATTTAAGTTTAAAAGCCTTTTAATTTAAATTTATTATATGGGCTGTAATGGAGAAATTCCATGATTACCCTAAAAGTTCCTAACTAAAGGCCTTCAAAGTTTACCAGAAACTCCTTATAAGACTAAAAATTTTACAATCTCTAATCTATACAATACAATGCATTACTCCCAGTTTTATGGTTCCACTTTACCAACATCGTCATAGTAGATTTTAATATTAAAATTACGCAAAGGTTTTAAAGTTTTTAATTTACTTAATTGCACAAGAAGTTAGTGTTTTTCTTCCTTAACAACTTTTGGTAGCCCATTATCCAATAACTTAACAGGTTATCTGATAAAAACGAATTTGAAAATTTTCGTTAAAATTTTGAAAAGTTGAGAAAAACTTTGAGACTCCACTGACAGCACTGTACGGACCCACTGCAATCTTAGGAACTAAAAAATGGAACTTAGCAATAGGATTAAGCGATTGCCACCACATTATAACACATGTCAAGCTCTACAGGCAACGTTTCCACATTACCACCATGCAATCCTAGGAACTAAAAAAAGGAACTTAGCAATAGGATTAAACTAGTAAAATTGGTTAAAATTTAATTTATTTTAATTTAAATGAGAGGGTACTAAAAATACATTTCAAAAAACACATGTTTTTATTTTAAATCCCAGAATTTCGTAGAAATATTATAAATACAATAAAAATAACATACACTTGTTTTTTTTCACCATAATAACGTAAATAACACAAAATTTAAAAATGCATGAACACTAAGAGGAATTTATCTGATTTAAATAAAAAAAATCATAATAAAATAATATTTATACAGGGTGTCCCACAAGTCATAAAAATATTTCTTTCTTGGAAGCTTAGAGAGTCAAAAACTAGGATTTTATTTGTTCAGAATGATATTTACTATCGAAAAAAAATGCTAAAAAAAGTGAAACACCCTGTATAAAATAAATACAATGGCAATATAAAAACAAAAATGAGTAATTACCAAAAATTTCACAGATTTTGAAATTTTTATTAAACATTTTGACATAACTTGTTTTTACTTGTAATTTTAAACACAAAAGTTTTCAAAACGTATTTTTTCAGCCGAATTCCAGGGCAAATAATTTTTGGTTATTTTTATTATTTACATTTTTGGAAAATTGGGAACCACTAATTATTACAGTCATAATGAAATGAAGCTTTACATTTAATAAAATAATTGGTTGATAATTTCCTGTTTCGTTTGTACGTCCAGTTTTGAAATTTGTAATAATTTTTGAAAATTACATTTGGAAAAAAATATTTTTTCATTAAATTTTTAATACTCAGAAAAGAAGAAAAATAATAGTATTTTTTAATTTTTTGATTTTCACAGAAAATAACATAAAATTCGTGTGCTTCGTTCAAACAAATTTTATCAACGTATATATGAAGGTTATCATTTGAGTTTTGAAATCATTGCAGCAACGTCGCGAAAGTGTTTACTTCTGTTATTAAGTTATATTTTTAATTTTATAACACGATTCACTTCTTCAGATAAAATATGGTGCATAAAGTCAAGTTTTAATGACACCTTAGTGGTGTATGCAGATAACTTCTCCATAAAAAACACAGAAAACAAAAGCAAACTTTTAAAAAAACTTAATAACAAAAACAAATACCCTTTTGATTCAACAAGTTCATTTAACATCGTCTTTAAGTACAGGGGAAAAAGTTAAGAATACCCAAGTGTATTTCTTTAAAAAGTGTTATTAAGACAGCAAAAGTGTTGAAAATATAAAACATTTAATGTCTTAAAATCCAATGCAATTAGTGACTTAAGCAACTGGGAAATATTTTCGGCGCACAATTTGGATTTGGAGAATTTGGAACTCTAGTGCTTCAAAAATTTACCAAATATATAGTACTTATTCTTAAATAATAATAAATTAAAAAATATTAGTGGGGGTGTATTTAATAAATTAAGAGTGCAAGTGTTACACCTGGCAAAGAATACAATTACAACTAACGAAGAAGGTGCTTTTAAAAAAATGGACCATTTTAGGGAAATATATTTGTGTTAAAATAAATTAACTGTATTTAATCCCAAATGGTTTAGTTGTGTTAATAATAGTGTAGAAAAACTCAATTTTTATAAAAATCGTATAGCCTCGTTACCTGGAAATGTATTCAAAGAACTGTACGCACTATACATTTTCTTGCTATAAAAATTTTCTGCGATGAATTTTAAAAAATTTAAAAAATCCAATTATTTTTCTTTTATTTTATAAATGTAAACAATTCATGGAAAAGCGATTTTTTCATAAGTAATTGTTTCTTCATAATTTTAATTTATTATTCAACCAATTTTTACAAAAAAAATTTTAAACATACTCACATTTTACATTATTCCAGAATGCATGTACTCCAAAATTTTCCTTATAACATCTAAAAAAATATTAAAAATATAATAAAAAAAAATAAATAAATAAAAAAATATTTTTTTATCTACGTTAGTCCTAAGAAAATTAAAACTAAAGTTAATCTTCTTCTTTGAACTCATTTCCAGGTAACGAGGCCATACGATTTTTATAAAAATTGAGTTTTTCTACACTATTATTAACACAACTAAACCACTTGAGATTAAATACAGTTAGTTTATTATATCACAAATATATTTCCTTAAAATTTTCCATTTTTTTAAAACCACCTCCGTTAGTCGTAATTGAATTCTTTGCCAGGTGTAACACTGCCACTCCTAAATTAATAAACACACCTACACTAATATTTATTAATTTATTATTATTAAAAAATAAGTACTTTATATTTAGTAAATTTATGAAGCACTAGTGTTCCAAATTCTCCAAATCCAAATTGTGCGCCGAAAATAATTCCCAGTTATTTAAGTCACTAATTGCATTGGATTTTGAGACATTAAATGTTCCAATATTTTCAACACTTTTGCTGTATTAGTAACACTTTTTGGAGAAATACATTTGGGTATCCTTAACATTTTTTTCCTATAACTAAAGACGATGTTAAATGAACTTCTTGAATCAACAGGACATTTTATTTTATAATTAAGTTTTTTCAAAAGTCCGCAGTTGTCTTTTATGTCATTAATGGAGTGTTTAACTGCATACACAATTAAGGTGACATCAAAACCTGTCTCAGTGCACCAAATGTTGTTCTGATGACGTGGATTATATTATAAAATTAAAAATATCACTCAACAACAGAAGTGAACACTTTCACGACGTTGCAGCAATGATTTTAAAACTCAAATGATAACCTCCATATACTTGTTTTTGCTTTTAATGTAAAACAGATAATAAATTATTATCAGCCTTCGTTTATTTATAAAAGTGTAATAAACTTTTATAAAACATTAAATTTTATAATCTGCATTAATATTTTTCTTAATAAAATTGTTTGAACGACCTTTAAACTTTAAACTCATTTTTTTCCAGAGGAGATTGTAATTTTAATGAAATGAGCACATCAAGTGCTCATTACAAATTAATTTGAACATTTTTATAGTTATTATCACGAGAATAACCTGAGAAAAATTCTAAGAAACGCCGACAAATTATTGTTGTTTTTTTCAATCTTAAGACGATAGTCGGCGAAATTTTGTGAGCGTAAAATGTGACTCTACGGAATACCATTTTTTAGACAAACCAGTAAATGAAATTCTGTTTTTTTTGTAGTAGTAGTTCATTAATACTTGGCATAATATGTCTATTATTTTGTTTTTGAATTTTTTATTGAATTTTTAGATTTATAGACAATCAAATCTGACCTAAAAATGAGCAAGTTTTGCTTGCTGTTTTAAACCTTATACTCGATATAATCGGAAAAACAGAATAACACTTTTGTGAAGTTGTGTATTTAGATAAGAGAAAATTTTACAAATCTCAATTTGAAGGTCCCTTGTTAAAGAAAAATGGTATTTTCTAGGACCAGGTTTTTTTAAAAGTGCCAATTTTACTACTGCCGTATGAGTATTTGGTGTGACTTACAAAAACAAATCCAGAAGAAATTGGTAGCCACAAGACTCTTCCGTGTACCAAAAAAATAAATTTTAAAAAAGCTTCAATAGAAAAAAAATTATGAGCAAAACCCCAAATATCAAGCGAATTTCAAAATCAAGCGCTCGAATTTGCCGATTATGTCCAAAAATCATTTGTTAATTACAATTATTTTTTGGTGTAGCTTCTCTAACCGAAAGTGTGGTTTTTTCGTCCGATTTTAAGAATTCCGGTTCCGATGTAAAGAAGGATGTTGATTCCAACTGTGGTTCGAATTTTAAATTTTTTGGACCTCCCCAACACTTTGAAAAAAATCCCGAAAATGGTCGATTTTTCTCGCTTTTTTTCGGGGTTTCGGCGGCGTTAACTTTGAAAAATCGTAACTCCGTCGGATTCTAAAAGGAAGCGATGAAATTTGGCCCCTTTTATTCTAACATCCTGGGGATTACCATGACCGATTTTTAAGCCCTCCGGCGCAAAGGTGTGACGTCACGGTCCCGAGACGCAAACTGTACCATTCTACCGTTTTTTCGGACGGAAAAAGTACCAACATTTTTTGGCTTCGATTAGAAGTTCGGTAGGAAGAAAAGAAATCGCGGTTGCTTTATTCCTCATCTAAATTCCACGTTTTTTTTTGATTCGTTTACTCTTTATGTCGTTTCGGTGCCTCCAAAATGTTTTTCGCACTATTTTGACGCGAACTTTGAAAATTTGTAACTTTTCATCGGAACAACCTGTAATGCTCGAATATTTTTTAATTTACTTACTTGGCATTTACTTATGAGAGAAAAAATCGGCACCTTGAAATTTTCACCATGGACCTTGGAAAAAAATCGAACGTAAAATGTTCAAAAAATCGTGTAAAACGCGGTCCAACTTGGGTCCATCTGGCTCCCGCAGTTTTCAAAAATTTTGCAATTTTCTTTGGCAACTTTAAAAAGGAATATTTTTTACAGTGTATAGGCTACTTAGATTTTTTATATTTGGTAGGGTTGGAAAATTACGTACAAATAAACTCGGAATTTTGATTTTAGGGGTGAATGGCTTTTTAACGAATTTTTAATTTTAGAAACACTTTAGAATCTACTCTTTAAACCGAAAGCTCCAAAATATCTTTAGTCGGCAAAATCAAATAGTTCTTAAAGCGTGCATTAAAATTTTATTATTAGAAATATTTAATGGTCTCATGTTTTTTTCGAGAAAAGTGTGGGATTTGCAAATACCATTCAATGTCAAAAATAAATTCTCAAGGATGTGTCCGGCAAAAAGGAAAAAAATGACGATGTAAGCAAAGTGACAAAAGGTGGTGGAGATAAACTTCTGCACCGTTGCGAATTGTCTTTTTAATGCGTTTTGTTTCTTAAATAAAATATGAAACATTACTATAAGCCAAAAATACATTCAAGTACTTCTAAATTTAACCGTCAGTAATGCAATGAATTTTCATCAGTTTTATTCGTGCGCACCACATCAACATGTTACTCAAATAATATTTACATCCATGAAAAAAATACTAGGAGTTACTTTTCATTTTTTATTTCTATACGTTAATGCTGCTAAAGTTGATTACATTAATGTGGGTAAGATTGTTCATCAAACTCACTTATTTATCATAATAAACATTTCACATTTGTTTACATCCGATGAAACATTCCAAACCACTTATCTTTAAATCTTAATACACCTCATTTACTTATGAACCTAATATAATAGCTAATCAGTACTTTAAGTATAAAAATACAACTACCAATTCTCTTCCAATCTTTACTATTGCATAATTATGATTTTATATTTTATAAATCAAGGAGGAATTTTTGATGGAACAAATAAGGATAAAGAAATAGCCTTTGGGTTAACAATCAACTTAATTAACAATGATAATATTTTGAACAACTATAAATTAATACCCATGATAGAGCGCGTAGAACCAGATAATCCGTTTGAAGCGACTCAGACAGCTTGCAATCTTCTGAGCACAGGTGTTGTTGGAATATTTGGACCAATCACCGAAGACAACTCCAACGGGGTTCAATCAGTTTGTGATTACAAAGAAATTCCTTTAATCGAAACTCGTTTTGATGAATATCAAGATCGTGGTTCTTGCTTGCTAAATTTATACCCGCATTCCTCGAGTCTGGCGAGGATATTTGTGGATTTGGTCAAGGCTTGGGATTGGAAGGGTTTTACGATTTTGTACGAAAATAATGATGGATTCGCGCGAGTTAGTGAGTTATTAAAGATGTATGATAATCATGGGTTCCCAATTGTGGTTAGGCAATTGGATAAGGGAAGAACAGGGAATTTTAGGTAATAAAACTACACTTACTTGCTGGAAAATTGATTTAAACCAACTTTCAGGGGAGTCTTGAAGGACGCTTGGAAAGCTGGTGAAACTCACTTCATCCTCGATTGCACTTTAGAGCACTTGGAAGAGGTTTTAAAACAAGCGCAGCAATGTGGTTTAATGAGTAGTATACACAAATTTATAATCACCAATTTGGATTTGCACACCGTTGATCTTAACCCCTACCAATATTGCGATACCAATATAACAGGAGTTGATGAATCTTAAAATTAATCAATCAAAAAAATTTATTACAATTTTTTAGATTCGAATAGTTGATCCTTACGATGATGATGTGATTGAAATGGCAGGGTATTTGCTGAAGGATGAGGATGCTTTTGGGAAAGAACATCATGAAAGCGAGTATGTTGCTGCTTGGAAATTAAAGGTTGAAACCGCTTTAATGGTTGATTCAGTGGCTTTATTCGCGCGTGCGTTAGCTGAACTAGAGGTTGCTAAACAATTGAATGTACGACCTCTTTACTGCAATTCTACTGATAATTGGGAACATGGTTACAGCGTCATAAATTTTATGAAAACCGTAAAAATACCTACAAATCAAAATCATGATAATCCCAAATATTTTTAGATTGTTATGAAGGGTTTAACAGGAACGATTAAGTTTGATCATCAGGGATTTCGTAGTGATTTTTCTGTTGATATCATTGAACTACATGAAGGTGGTATAACTAAGGTTGGAAATTGGAATGCGAGTGAAGGGCTTAATATAACTCGAATGTATCCACCTCCCCCAACTTCTGATGAATTAAGCTTGCAGAATAAAACCTTTATAGTCATCATAGCGCTGGTTATTATAAAAATATCAGGCATATTTTAAATTTATTTTAGTTTTATTGTAGACTGATCCTTACGCAATGCTTACGAATTCGCTAACTAGTCTCACCGGAAATAATCGTTTTGAAGGTTTTGGAACAGATCTAATACATGAGTTGTCTTTACTAGAAGGATTTAATTATACCTTTATTGTAAGGGAAGATAAATCTAACGGAGCTAAAGACGAAAAAACAGGAAAATGGTCGGGAATGATTGGTGATTTAATGGATTTTGTAGGAAAATAATTTTTTATTAATAAAACATTAATAACATATTTTTAGAGAGCTGATTTAGCCATAACTGATTTTACAATTACATCTCAAAGAGAAGAAGCTGTTGATTTTACATCACCTTTCATGAATTTAGGTGCGTACTAAACATTTAATAAATTTTTTACGATTTTAATTTGTAGGTATTAGTATTCTTTCGAAGAAACCTAAAAAGGCGCCTCCAAATTTCTTTTCCTTTGCTGAACCTTTTGCGTTTGAAGTTTGGCTGTGGTTAGGATTTGCTTATTTCGTGGTATCAATATCGCTTTTTATAATGGGAAGATTGTGTCCAAGCGAATGGACTAATCCATACCCATGTATAGAAGAACCTGAATTTTTGATAAACCAATTTAGTTTGAGAAACTCGTTTTGGTTTACCATTGGAAGTCTTATGCAACAAGGAACGGAAATTGCACCAATGTAAGCGAATTATAATTAAACTAAAAAGAAAATTTGAAAATTATTCTCACTAATTAAAAAAATATATTTTTTCATAATTTTTGAAGGTTGGGGCTTGATTTTTCTGGATTTTCGTTTTTCTTAATTTTCTCAAAAAGTCCCATTTAAGAAAAATTCAGAAATTAGTTTCTTCGAAAAAAATTCCAAAGTTTTTGTAAATTTCGTGTACAAATACGGCCCTGGAGGGCGCATTTTTGACACCACATGAAACAGTTTTGCGTTTTTCCATGGAGGATAGTATTCTAAAAATTGTAAGCCATAACTCGTCTTAATCAGCTAAGTGGTTCGGCCAAAATTAATTATTTTCCGATTAATCAAAAATTTCATAGCAATTTCTTCGTCAAAAAGTGAAATTTTCTACAGTTATTCGGTCGTAACTTCTAAACGAAATGAGATAAAGACACGAATCTTTTTTTACGTTAAAGCACACTCGAATACCTTTAAAATGAGCTATAATTTTTTAAAATCGATTTAGGGAAAGCGGGGTAAAAAAATCTTTTTATAACTTACAGCGATCATTTTTGTCGCGAGGGGTTAAAAACTCACAATTTCGACTTTGGTGAGTCGACTTAAAGGCAAATTAAAAAATAGAGATTTCAAAACTGCAAACCGGCCTCGTTCAAAGAGTCGTTTTGAAGGTCACGTGTAGCGATTATTAATTTTTGGATTCGTTTGGCCCTCATTTTCTCCACAAAATTGTTCTACGCGTCGTTTTTTACCGATATTTTTTCTACGCTTTTGGAAAAAAAATCAGGACGCCACTGGATAGGCTGGATAAAATCGATTATTTTTCCAAGTGTTAAGGGTACTTTTAGCCACAATATAAGCCACGTTTCGTTAAAATCGGTCGCGTCGTTTGGTAGTTACGATTTTTTGAATATCGTTGAAAAAATGTCTAAAATCGTACCCCAATTTTCAACCGTCAGAATATAAGAATCAAACAAAATTTTCGAAAAAGTTATTCGCCTAATCCCAATTCACGTGTGTCTTCTCTACGAAAATGCCATTTGCGATTGTTTCCTGCCGGTCAGAATCTCACATTAATCTTTATAACTTTTTTCGTTTTTTCGCTCAAAAACGCGACATTTTGACGTTTTCAAAAAAAAATTCGCCCTCGCCGCCGGGTTGATCTAAGAAGATCGAAACTTCTCTACCTTGTAAACACCGATGTAGGAAAAAAAGGAGCCCGATTTGGTCGTTCCGATTCCGAACCCGACGGAGCTACGATTTTTTAAAGTCGGCGCGGCGGACGCTTGAAAAAAACCGCAAAAAACGATTATTCGGGAGCCTTTTTGAAAGCCTTCCCGAGGCTCAAAAATATACCAGTTCGATACGATTATAAAACAAACATTCGCCTTTAATTCAAGACCAAGTTTTTGAAATTCGGTTAAAAAATGTACCTGCTATCCTGAAAAGCCGAACCCGCGCCGATTTGACGTTTAAAAACGTATTTTCCCGATAACTCGACCGTTTTAAAATATTGATGTGGACAAATTGGGGTCAAAATGTTCAGTTTTCGATTCTACACGACATACAAACCGAAAAAAGTTATTCGAGTACACCGATCCCCCCCTTCCATGTTCTAAATATTTTTTCGACATCCGAACACCTACCAAATTTCAACCTTCTACGACCAAAACTCGGGGGTTCATTTGTTAAAGCTTTAGTTTAACGATTAATTATAAATAATATTTATTATAGCGCTGTTTCCACTCGAATGGTTGCTGGTATGTGGTGGTTCTTCACACTCATCATGGTGTCATCATACACGGCTAATTTGGCTGCATTTTTAACTACTGAAAGCCCAGACTCGCCTTTTAATAACGTCCATGAGTTAGTCCAACGTGCGCAAAAAGCCGGAATTAAATATGGGGCCAAAGCAAATGGAACTACATTAAAATTTTTTAAGGTACTACAATTTTCATGTTTTTTGAAAATTTTGAATGAACTCTGACTATTTTTGAAGCAATAATCATTTTAAGGACTCAAATCTTGAGGATTATAGAAGGATCTACGATTATATGACAGAAAATGAGAAAGATGTTATGATGCAAGAAAATAAGGATGGCGTGACTAGAGCTGTTAACGAAAAATATGCTTTTTTTATGGAGTCAACAAGTATTGAGTATGAA
Source organism: Stenus bimaculatus (assembly GCA_963971135.1). NCBI lineage: Eukaryota > Metazoa > Arthropoda > Insecta > Coleoptera > Staphylinidae > Stenus > Stenus bimaculatus. The sequence continues at coordinate 25,623,660 of OZ020186.1, read as the reverse complement.
ATACAGCGGCATTGCAGTTTGACGCAAATAGGTGGATTATTGGATGAAAAAGGGTACGGAATTGCCATGAGGAAAAGTAAGTTAATAACTGGGTTGGTGAAGTTTGGTTATAACTGTTATTTGTGTAGATTCTCCTTACAGGAATATATTAAGTACTGCAGTATTAAAATTGCAAGAATCTGGAGAAATTGATAGACTTAAGAGGAAGTGGTGGGAAGAAAGAAGGGGTGGAGGTTTATGTACCGTAAGTGATTTTTTTCTATTTTGAATTATTGATGTAGATAAAATTTTAGGGAGAGGCTGAGTCGCAAGAAGCTAAACCGTTAAATTTAAAAAATGTTGGTGGTGTGTTTTGGGTGACGGTAGGAGGAACGATTTTGGCTTCCTTTTGTGTATTTTTCGAAATGGTGTTGCATGTAGCGAAAGAATCCATAAAGAATAAAGCAACTTTCATGGAAGAGTTCAAGGAGGAATTGAAATTTTATTTCAAATTTAAAGGAAGTGTGAAACCTGTGAGAATTAAAGGGAATTCTAAATCTCCAGAACAAAGCAACAAATCTTTAGAGCACCTGCCGAACAATATTTATGGCGAGGCTTCACTGAAAATTCCCATAAAGTCAAAGTCTAAATCTAAGGACTAATTTGGTTTAGTAGTATTAGTATAATGTAAAACTCTTTTGAATAAACAAAAATGTTATACATCTTCCTCATATCTAGATATTTACAACTACAAGTTACCAACATTTCAGCTTTAAATTCTTGTTTAACACATATTGTTCCTAAATTCTGATTAGATTCAATTTTCAGTCATTAACTGATACGGTAGAAACTACATAGTAAGTGTTGGTGCTTGGTAATCATATACGTTATTCTTGTTCGTGATGGTGATAACTCGGACATTTTAAGAGATCTATAGGAACAAAGTAAGCTCAAAAATTTCACTTATCCATTCTACACGACATCCTAAAATTTGGATACGATCGAATGAAACCGAAAAAGTTTGTTCAGGGGAGAAGAACTTTCTTCGAGGGCGCTGTACAAAAAATGTTTCAACCACTTTTAATTTGTATATTCGTTGTCAGCACGTCTTCAAAATTTTAACCCTTCAGGACGAATGGTTTACTGTGTCGGTTGTTACTCGATTATGTATTTTGATTATACTTTTTAAAATATTAGATAAACTTTTGCTTAATTTAATTTTGTTTTGTATATCCTTTATATTTATTTTGAAATCATGTAATAAAATTTATTTATAGGTTTATTAGAAACCTTGAGCATGTTGCAAAACTGATATCATCACCGCTGATTTGTATTTTTTTAATCTCTTATGAAATGCCGGTACGAAAGGTTTAGTCTCTTATCAAATAAAGTAGGTAAATAGTATTTCTCTCATCAGTATTAAGAATTAAAAAAAAATTAAAAATTATCCCTATATAATACTCCATATCAGTGTCCTTGTTCCCAGTTCCAATTTAATTACAACGAGTTGACTCAATTCAATTTTAAGGTATCAATTTTCCTAGTGATATTTTTTACAAAAAATTTAAAATTATGGGCGTTTTCATAACGAAAACTAAAGAATTTTTCTGTTTTAGATTGGAAGTTGGCGATAAACAAAGTTTTCCAAGTTTAGTTTTTCTGAATCAAAATATTCCAAGATGACGTTAAATACAGATAAATCGCATAATAATTTACTAAGATACCTTGAAAATGATCGAGAAAAGGAATTCGAAGAAAAATTTATTAATTCCAAAAATTGCGACAATGAAAAAAATATAGTAGAGTATTTAGAAACTGCTTGTAAAAAAAAATTACTGAATGTAGTTAAATTGTTGATAAATTATATTGTTTCTATTAAAAATGAAAATAATACTACTAATGCAGATTTATATAGTGTCATTTGGATAGCTGTTACTAATGGGCATCGTGAAATTTTTGAAGAAATAATTAAACATCCGATTATTAAAATAAACAACCAGCTCTTACCAGATGTGATAAAAAATCTGTTAGTGGAAGACTACAATAAACAACAAAATTTCCGCTTTTATTTTGAGATTATTTTAAAATACAAAAAAGAATGGGTAAATACAAAAGATTCGGATGGGAATTATCCTTTATACCATGCTACTCATGTGGAAGGAGCATACCAAGATAAAAAATACATTATTACAGAATTACTAAAAAGTGGTGCTTCTTTGACGACAAGAAATAGCAACATGGTTTTAACAATAGATAAGATAGATTATTGTACATTACAAAAACATTTAGATTTTTGCATACAGGAAGAGAACCATGATAACTCATCAAATTTGTTATTTAATTACATGAATTTTGTGCCCTGCGAGGAAAATGAGCCAATAGAATCAAAGAAAGAAGAAGGATGTTTAACTAAGTTCATAGGTAAATTTAAAAATATAAAAGTTGGTATTGAATCTGAAATTATGTTTCGTATGTGCGAATTGGAGGAATTAAAACCTTTATTGACGCATCCTTTGATTATCAGTTTTTTGTATTTAAAGTGGCATAAAATCAGGTGGATGTATTTTCTAAATGTTTTTATTTATTTAACTTTTTGTCTTGCATTACTTGATTATTCCATGGACCGTTTTATGTACGGAGTAGAATTAGAATTGCCTTATTTTTTGGAAACAATGTCGATAATAATGTTCATAAGGGAGTTAATGCAAATTATTGTACAGGCGCATAAATATTTTACAAATCTTGAAAATTATGTTGAATGCGGGTTGCTATTTATTGTTTTTTATATAATCATTGACAAAAATCCGAGTGAAGCAACTGTACGTTCTTTAACTGCATTTGGAATTATATTATCTGCTTTTGGTTTCGAATTTTTATTGGGAAAGCACCCATATTTTTCAAACCATATTGTCATGCTACGTACGGTATCTAAAAACTTCTTTAAATGTCTACTTTTTTACATAATACCAATAATAGCCTTTTCGGGTAGTTTTTACATACTGCTTAGGTTTAACGATAAAGAAAAAAAAGAGCATTATATGATATCTCTTTTCAAGACGATTCTTATGGTAACTGGAGATATTGATAGTAACACTCCTGATTTTGATAAATATCCATTTGCCAGCCGTTTTATTTATTTAATGTATGTTATGACTATTGGAGTAATTTTGGTGAACCTCTTAAACGGTTTGGCTGTTAGTGAGATTCAAATTATAAAATCCGAGGCTGAATTAGTTGATCAAGTTTGTAAAGCTGAATTTATTGCTCATGCCGAGTCTGTAATCCAAAACTGCCTTGATGCTGTCAATTATCTTCTTTGTCAAGCCAAAAGTAACTATCGAGATAACACATTTACAAATTCAATCGCAAATCGAATAATACGGCTTTATCCTGATTACATTGATTTATCATCTTTAGATGATGAAAATGTAAATCAAACAAATGATGATAAATATTGCATAAAAGTAAGTAAAAATGGGAAGAAAAATTTAAAAGTTGATAACAATGTAAAAGTGGCTCGTTTAGATAAAAATTGTATTAAAAAAGCCAGAGCTATAATTTCGGAAAGAAAAAATGCTTTACATGCAATTGCATCGGATTTTAATAATATCAATTAGTCTTTACATGATTAAAGAAGTTACCAGGCAAACACAGTTATATAAATTTTATATAGCGTATACATCAACTTTTATGTAAAATTTATGTAGCGTATAGGGGAGCTAACTAGAATTTAGAAATTATGTAAAATATATAATACTTTTTAATGCAGCAACTATGTAATATTACTATGTACTTATAACATAAACGTGTTATATAATTATTATATACACATATTTATATAAAAATATCCAATTGTATTTACATACAGGGTATTTCATTGAAAACTTCAAATGTCCTTTATTTCATAACTAAAATATTTTTCAAAAAATTAACTGAACACGCCGATTTTTGTTTTGAGGGGGGACGCATTTAAGCAATCTCACGTCACTCCCTTAAGCGTGGGGCGTTAACCCCCTAATTTCTTAAATAGCAACAGGGGTTGAGTAATATATCATTTGAAAGATATTTTTAATTAGAATTCAACGGTATAAATTAAATTAAAATTGATTGACTCGTTTTATAGAAAAAAATTAAAAACTCATTGCAATAAATAAATTTAAAAAATGTCAAATTAACCCAAAAAATCTTTTTTCAATTAGCAAATTATTAAATACTGAATAAAAATTGAAGGTGAGACGTCCCGTTTGGTTCTTATCAATAATTTAATTTAAAATTTAAACGCAAGAGAACAATAAATAAATTTCTTTGTTATGTTATCCACATGATTTGACAGGTGTTTAAATCTAAATAAAATGTGATTTAAAAATTGAAATAATTTAATTTAGTGTATTACAAGTTTTCGAATTAAATAGATTACACTAACTTTATTACCTCCTAACCATTCAAAATGGTTTATTCTAAGGATGATCGAGTTGAGATTATTATGCTATTCGGTGAAGAAAGAAGATGTGCCCTTCGAGCAGCTACTCGCTTTAATAATCTTCATCCAGATAAAAATGTATCTGCAAGATATGTTTTAGATTTGTTCAATAAATTTCGTGAAACGGGTTCAGTAGGAAATAAAAAAAGAACTGGCGGCCCCCCAAATGAAGTAGAAACGTTGACTGTAGTAGGCGAAACATCTCTAAATCTGCAAACTTCCATAAGAAACTTATCTACATTAACAGGACTTCAAAGTACCAAGGTTTGGAGAATTTTAAAAAATTTAAAATATCGCCCGTATAAATTTTCTTGTCATCAAGAATTAAGTGAAGATGATTTTGATCGCCGAACAGAGTTTTGTGAAGTTATGTCTAATACACTATCAAATACTCCAAACCAATTACAAAACATCTGCTTTAGTGATGAAGCAACATTTAATTTGAGGGGTGAAGTTAATGAACATAACTGTCGTTATTAAAGTACAGAAAATCCACGTTGGATGCGAGAAGAGCACTGTCAGTATCCAGAAAAATTAAATGCTTGGCTTGACATTTATGGGGACCATATTATAGGCCCAATATTTATTGATGGCAACTTAACAGGCGAAAAATATTTAGATATGCTGCAAAATATTATCGAACCTACAATAACACATTGTCTTAGAAAATGATGATATGCTGGACGAAAATTTGATAATTTTTCAACAGGATGGTGCTCCGCCACATTATACGTTACCAGTTCTTCAATATTTAAAGAGAACCTTTCCTAGTTGGATTGGCCGTAGAGGTACTATTGAATGGCCAGCACGCTCACCTGACCTCTCACGCCGCTGGATTTTTTCGTTTGGGGCTATTTAAAAAATAAGATCTTCCAGAACCAACCTGATACTTTAGCAGTCTTTCATCAAAGGATCACAAACGAATGTGGAAATATTACACCAATAATGCAACAAAATGTTTGCGCAAAGTTTGAAGACCATCTCTATTTCTGCTTAGAAAATTCTGGAAAACATTTCGAACATTTACTTTAATTGTCCATTTAAAAATAAAATTATTTTATAACTAAAAAAAAATTTTATTGCAAACTTTAAATTTGAGTATTACAATAGGTTTTTATTTTTTTTTTCTTAAAAACGAATTAATCAATTTTAATTTAATTTATACCGTTGAATTCTAATTAAAAGCAGCTTTCAAATGATATATTACTCAACTCCTGTTACCATTTAAGAAATTAGGGGGTTAACGCCTCCCGCTTTAGGGAGTGACGTGAGAGTGCTTAAATCGGTTATATAATGCGTCCCCCTCAAAACAAAAATCGGCGTATTCGGTTAATTTTTTGAAAAAAAATTTGGTTATGAAATAAACGATATTTGAAGTTTTCAATGAAACACCCTGTATATAAACTATGATATAAAAATCATGTAACTTGTGGACTGATGTTAAAATAAAACGAATTTGGTCCATTCGTCCATTGTATCAAACGGGAATATTCCTTTTATCTACACTTATCAAAGTAGACTGCAACAACCCACGAGTAGCAGAGACATGGATACGTGTTTCGTCCTTATATAAGGACTTATCAGTATGCCGGCATACTGCTTACTCATAATTATGACCTACATTACATAGTGGACTTCAGTTGTTGCAATTGATTGCCTTACCTTTATAGGCAAGCACCGAATATTTCTCAAAGTAGAACTTATCAGTGCCATCTAGAGTTCATTTTGGAACTACTTTGGTTAACACTTGACAGATTCCCTAATATTTATGTAACATTTATATAACACTGATTATATAACAGATTCTTTACTTGTGATAAAACACAACATTAGTTATTTAACAGATGCATAAATGCATAAATAGTACTTTACCTATTGGCGAATGATTTATAAATTCAGAAATATATAATAAATAAATAAATAGTATATAGCTTATTGGGGTATGCTTTATATTTTCTAAAACATATAATAAATACATAAATAGTACGCAACCTATTCGCGTATGAGTCCATATTCAGATCATAATTATGAAAAAGTTTCTATGTAATAAATTTTATATAAATTATATGTTAATAAGAAATGTATTAGCTACGTATGTTTTAAAGTAACCTTTATATATTGTATATATTTTTTTGTAATGTAAACATGTTATTTAAATATAATGTATATGTTATATAATTTTTACATCTGTGTTTACTGGGTAATAATTCATAATTTCATTTATAAAGAATTTATATAATTAATAAAATCTCTTAAGAAAAACTGTATTTTTTTGAATTTAAATATAATTTTTTATTCTATAATGAATATAAATAATAATTAATGAACACATCAAAAATAGAGGGTTTGTCTCACTTTGGTGAACATTTAAACAGCAATAACCACAAGTTCACCCCAAAGAATGCTGAACTTATACTAAGCTTTCATCACGAGGTTTCAAAATCGATTTACTGGAATTTTTAAAAATTCAACGGCACGTTTAGTAAAATAATAACAAGTTTATATTAAATTGTCAAACTAATATTAATAAGAATTTCACACAAATTTAAAAAAATATATGTATGGTGAAGTTGAGTGAAGATCCAATTTGATGTTAAAAATTTTGTTTTGCGGGTATTTAGGATCAAAAAAAGTCATTATATAATTCGACTAGTTTTTAATTAATGCCAACGTTGCGAACCCTATTGGTTCATCCTCAGGGCAGTACAAACATTTATAAATTATTAATTTACTAATAATTAATATTTTAAAGGACATACAAAATACTTAAAACTTAAAAACTAATTATGTTACAATATTAAATCTAGAGTCTTTATTACTTACAAATTATTTCCAATCGAATTTGGCGTTAATTAAAAACTACTCGAATTATATCCTGACTTTTTTGATCCTAAATAAATAAATTTTAAATATATGTATGGTTCTGTCGATACCTTGATTTTGTTTAACAACATTTTCAGTAATTTCTGGACATTTATAATGTATAATTTAAACATTATTTGAAAAGGAAATATTTTAGTTGTTGCTTATCAAAACATATTCAACCCAAGAACCTATGTTCAATATTATCGATTATAGTGTTGTATAATTTTTGCATTTTGTAAGTTTTTAGTTCTGTGAAGTTTTCATCAGATTGCACATTATCCGTATTATTTAAAAGGGCTTAAGCATTTTCCCAGCTTGTTTTTTTAAACTATCTAAAGCCATTTGCCTAATTTTTCTCACATCTTTTTTTCTCTTTTCAACATTTTCATTATCTTCAATGGTCCCTGACTCTTCCGAAGGAATTTCTTGACTGTCACACTTCGAAACAGTTTCTTCAGTTGAATTTTCTTGTACATCAAAGGATGGTGAAACTTCGCTTGGGCCAGGTAACTGTTCTCTGAAGTTTTCATCAGATTGCACATTATCCGTATTATTTAAAAGGGCTTCTAAGTCTTCCTCTGAATTAATATTAGCCAGAGCTTCTGCAGGTAAAGAGCTTTTTAGACCGATTTTTAATTAGTTCCGAACATGGCCTCATATGGACTACAGTTTATGCCAGTATGATGAGCTCGATTCTTCTTCAGTTGAACAAAGCGCAATCCTTCTGACCATTTGTTTGTATTGTTATCCTCTAGCCATGAAAATAGAATATTTTCTATATCCTGATTTGCCCTCTCTACGGACCCTTGGCTTTGAGAGTGTCTGGGTTTCCCATGTACTATTTTTAATTCGGGCCATGTACTACAAAGATCTTCGACAATATTATTGGCAAATTCCCTGCCATTGTCGCTCTGCAGAATGTTCGGTGCTCCGAATATTGTAAAAATATCTAAAAGTACATGTGCGACTTCCTCGGCTCTTTTGGTCTTAAGCGGTCTCAATTGAACGAATTTTGTTAAGTGATCTTGATAAACAAGAATAAATTTATATTGGTCATCAGCTTGCGACTGCATGTCGATTAAATCGACTTGACATCTTGCATTCATCTCCTTACTAAGAATCGGTTTTACGACTAAGCCTTTTTTTGGAACATTATGTTTTTTTTCGCAAGTCATACATAAATTTAAATAGATGACAATCATTTCCCTCGTGATATTTTTATATTTAGAATTTAACTCCTTCTCCATCTTGTTTCTACCGCCGTGACCTATTGCTACATGAGATTCATGCAATATCTGGAATACTTCTTCCATGTGTGTGTAATACCTAATAAGGTTACCTAAGAAATATACAGGTTGTCCCACGATTTGGTTTACAGGCCATATCTTCGTTACAGATCAAATTAAAAAAAAATATTTTAATGGCATCAAAGATTTTTTATCTCTTCAAATAACAGAGATATGGCCTGTAAACCAAATCGTGGGATACCCTGTATAATTTAAAACAAGCCACCTTGAATAACTCTTGTAAAAACGATTTAATAAGTAAAAAAATGCTGTGACAGGTCGATTTTTATTACAAGGGGAAAATATTTTTAAGACAAAATGATATTAGTTGTTGTAACCCCGTCCCCTGCAAGCCTCCCAGTTTTTTTTTCAAGTTTTCAGACAAAAATGCATCATTGGGCTAGAAACAAAAAAGGTTAAATTACCTTCTTTTACAGGCGCAAAAAGTTTCTCCATTTCTCCAATAGTCATAACATCGAATCTTCGTAAACGCTGATAATCTTCTGGTTTTTTATTCGTCAATTTAGTTTTGGATTCTTTCAACTTTTGTATCATCTCTAAATAAACTGATTTTGTAAAAATTTGTGTATTCTGTCCTTTCGATAACATTAATTCACTTAGGCGTTCGTTGAAACGTCGATTCATATCAGTTATTAATGGGTTCTCCATAATATATAACAGGTAAATATCTTTTTAAACACATTAAAGAAAAAAATAAAGGTTATGTCGTGATACACCACGCGCCACGTGCTCTTTGACGACGTGAATTTTATCAAAGTGCTCAGAAGCACTGTAGCACTATTCATAATGCCCGGGCAATGTGATAAATTATCATATATCTGTACAAATTTATTAAATTGCCCTATTTCAATTGTCAATATTCATAATGCCCGGGCATTATTAATATTGCCCCGATTAATCACTTGGCCCACAACATGTATATTTGTGCTCCATTGAGTCTCCGTCGTAAACACTCCTGGGTACATAATTCCACAGCCAGAGTTTCTGCCTGCAGGAGCGGATTTACCAATAGGCTAGATAGGCTGAAGCCTACGGCGGCAAATTTATGACGGCGGCAAATTTTCAATTTTTTAAAATGTGGCAATAAAATATGTTTTTAAAACTATTTTTAGTGTTTTTTTAGGCGGCAAAATATGTTAGCCTACCGGCGGCAGAAACCTAAATCCGCCTCTGTCTGCCTGCGTAATGGTTGGGGAAGTTCCTAAGGCCATTGAAACCCTATAACTGGGTCTATATATAGTATGTCTATGCCTGTTCCTTTATTAGATTTGGATCCATCCGTGAACCACAAGGATGCCTTAGGATCCAAGTGATTTAACGTGCGTTTTACCATTTGGCGGTCTTGGACAACCACTTCAAATGGAATTTCAAAGTCAAAACTTCTCGGCATTATATCCGATGGTTTAGTTATGAAGTCTGGTTTCAGAGATTCCAGAATCTTTAAGTGCCCTTGCAGGTTTTCACTTTTAATATTTTTGTTTTGGGAAATTCTTCCACAAAAAAAGGCGGCGTGGCACATCAAGGTTACTTTTATTTTCCGTAAGGTGTGGTTTTTAAATTGTGGCTCGAATTGAAATAGGTGCTTTGGTTCATCAAGGTTACATTTTTATTTCAAAATTCCGAAGAATCAAAAATATTACCAATGTCAAAAATTTTGCCCTGAAGTTTTTTTACTTTTCACAATATAATTAATATCTTTAAAACTATCCAACCCAGCAAAACGATTAATAGCTTAAAATTCGCCCCGACACCTGCCCCACCAAATTTCGTTAAAATTATTATTGTCTGTTAAAAATTGTGTGTCCAGGGCAGTATTTTTTTTTAAATTTTACAAAAATATTGCAGTTTTTTTACAAAAAAACTAATATACCGATTTTAACGGAATATTTTTTAAAATGAGTCTTTGCACGATGCTCATCTTGGGTAAAAATTTCAAATCGCTAACGTTCATAGTTTTGGATTAAAAAAATAAAAACCGATTCACATGAAATTTTCATATGTGAAAAATTTTTACACCCCAAAAATTGCTTATGTTGAGAAATATATTTGTAACTCATAGTGCTTGACTTTTTTCTAAACCATTATGTGAAAATACCACCCTCCTTATCCTTTTATTATTATTATTAAAAAAGTTAAAAATAACCTCTGTAATTTTATCTTTTTCTACGGTTAATAAAAGATCATCAACATATTTAAAAACATACGTTGTTTTGAAACTAAGTGTGGTTAGGATCTTTTCAAGGAGTTAATCAATAACTAGATCTGCCAGTACTGGGTTAATAGGTTTGTCAAGGAAAAAATAAAACCAAATAATTTAAATTATCACCTCTATATTTAATTTTTAATTGGTTTGATTAACACCACCCTAAAATTTTAAATTGCATGATAGGGTAAATTAAACCTCGTTGGAAAAATTTTTTAATCCGAGTAATATACAAGAACAAAAGTTAAATCGATCGATTTGTTTTAAAGATATTCAAACTTTAACATTAATATTTATTATACATATACAATACATCATTTTTAATTTTTATTATATTTTTGCTTTAATTCTAATAAATTTTTATTTCGATATTTTTTCAATAGCTTGTATAGCAGCACATATTTTAAAGGAATTGGTGATTATCTAAAATTTATTACAAAAATTTTAATAAAATTAAAATTTTATAACTTACAACTGTAAATGTGTTTAAATCAACTTTTATAACATTCCCAGCATTAAAAGTTTCTGATTTTTGGGCCATTAACATTATCAAAAGTAGAGCTTTAGAAATTTTTGGATGATTTTCGTACCATTCCATTTCATAAACTTTACTGGCAATACTTTTTAACTAAATTAAAAAATTGATATGCTATACATTATTTTATAAAATTATTAAATACATACTTGTTCATCAATAACCATTCCTCCATAACAGTAAAGTCCTGATTGAAGAGCAATACTTATATAAATACAGCCAAAAAAATACGACATATACCATTTTATGGAATAGCTTAAATATGAAATTATTACAAAAAAAAATCAATTGTAATTAGATATTATACCTGTTATTAGTGATGAGATTTAATAAAAAAGCCAGTGCAACTAAATTCAATAAAAACAATACAACAAGTATTTCAAAATAAGCTTTCTTAAGTTTATCCATAAAACTGAAAAAAAAAGAAATAATGAGTCAAATTTAAATAATTAAACTTACTTTAAAACTCGATTATGCTCCTCAATAATCTCCTGCAATTCCCTGTCTAAATTTTCATTATCATTCCTTAATTTTATATTTTTAAGAGCTTTTTTAATTAAACCTGCTTGAATATACACAAATGCAACGAAAAAAACAAAAATAACATCAAAAATTATGTAAATGGTTACAATACAAAATGTTGCAAATAACTGGAAAATGTAAATAAATACGTTAGTTTCTGCGAAATTTCCGTAATAACCTGGGAGTAATCTTTCTTTCATTAAGTATTTTATGAACATTACTGAAAAAATAGACATGTTAAATGCGATTGTAAAAGCTTTAAAAGTCTTGTAAATCCTCTCGTATATTTTAAAGTATTTTTTAAAAACTATTGGTCCAAATTTAGTTATTGGCCATAAAGTGTTTGTTTCGTTCAAAAGTTCAACCAGCGTTTTCCTTTTTAGTATTAACCACAATAATTTTGCTAAAACCTTTAAATAAATAAAAAATATTTCATATTTATTATTTTAAAATTATACCATTGTAATACCACACACATAATACATTTCTTCAAATGCAACACTTGAGTGAAAATCCAGGTATAAATCATAGCCTGAAGCGCAAATTATAATAATTGATTGTAAAGCCAGCCATAAATTAATTAATTTTTTTGTGGTAAGATTATTATCATAAGGATTAAGCTGAAGTATACTTAAATATTTTAATATTTGTAACAATAATATATTGGAGCTTTCTTCGTACATTTTAATGAAATTATACAATATTATACTGTGAATTTGTTTTTTTAAATAAAACCTGAAACATTTGTGGTTACTTTTATAGTTAAGGTTTTTAGTTTAAATTATTTACAAACACCTGTAAGTGTAAAACAAAATTATTCATTTAATACAAATTTAATAAATTCAAAGTTTTTTTTTAGTATTGTAATAGTAGTAAATCTTTAATTATAATTAAAGTAGTACAACACAAAGGCCGTTTAAGTAATTACATCCAAATTAATTTAAAAATGTTTAAATTGTAAAGATTATTTCAACTGTATTAAATTAATAGTTAATCCGTATACAGGGTGTGAGTTAAATAATATAATATACTTTCATGGAAGCTGGGTAGTAATTACAATGCAGGACAGTACTGCCAGTCACAGAAAATCCCATTGGATCTTGGATCTACTGAATAAATATATTTTAAATTATTAAAAACGTTTATTTTTTTCCGATTTATTTATTTTTATAAATATTATCACAATATTTGCACCACAACGATATCACAATATTGTCACTATATTGAAAAGATGTACTCACAATATTGTGACACAATGTTTACACAATTTTATAATAATGTGTACGATATTATCACAATATTGTCGCAATATCGTGTTTCTACTCGGGTAATTTATGTGTACAACGCCTTTTCCTGGGAACACCACCTCGTATCACTATATCCTTTAAGAGTGATTTTTGACATTGCTATCAATGTTTCCCATCTCTTGGTAGAGAAAACTAAAAATAAATATGAATGTTGTTGTTAAGTTTATCGAGCCCAGTTATTGAGAAGTGTTTAATTAAATTAACTTGCTACAACTCATCTTTTGATTAATAACAGTAATTGTAAAGTGCGTATTTCAAAGTTTTAAAGTGGTTTACACAAATGCAGAGATGTGCGATGTGCATTTTTGTTATGGCCTTGTTAATGGTGTTTCTTTGGAAGCAAAACGTCTGTATGGACAAAGATATCCCAATCGGATATTACTATCTGGTAAGATGTTAAGTCGTCTTCATCAACGTCTTCGAGAAAATGGAAGTTTCCAAAAAAATAATTTACATAATGGTCACCCACGTGAAGTTAAAACACAACAAACAGAAGAAGCAGTGCTTAATGAAATTGACGAACATCCTAATATAATACAAGCACAAGAAAAATTGCTTCATTATTAGACATAAGTAGTACCATTGTATGGAGGATATTAAAAACTCATCAATTATCAAAGAGTGCAGGCTCTTGAGTCACGTGATTTTCCTCAAAGACTTACCGTTTGTAGATGGCTTCAGGAAAGAATTGTACAAAATCCTCAATTTGTAACTATAATCTTTTTTAATGATGAGGCTAATTTCTCCGCGGACGTCATTATGAATTTTCATAATAACCACACTTGGGCTAAAGAAAACCCTCACAAAATTTCGGATGCCCATAATCAACAACAATTCAACCTTAATGTGTGGGCTGAAATTATTGGAGATCATTAGATCGATCCATACTTTTTACCGGGGAGGTTAACTGCAGAAGTTTATCGCAATTTTCTGGAAAATAAACTGCAAGGATTATTGGAAGAAGTGAATTACCAATTAAGATTCCAAATGACGTTTATCCAAAATGGCGATCCAGCGCATTTTAGTCTCATTGCTTGTGAATAGGTACCTAAACCAAGAATATCCGAATGGTTGGATAGGTCGAGGAGGACCGCAACATTGGCCACCTCGCTCCCCAACTCTACAACAGCGAAATAGAATATATTGACGAATTGTGGGAACGCATAATTGCAGCTTATGAAACAATTTGAAATACTCCAGTTATTTTTTTGCATTTCGACAATCAACAAGAAGACGGATTGAATCATGTATTTTAGCTGGAGGTGGACATTTTGAGCAATTATTATAATTTAATGTTATTTATTTTATTTTACGATGTACCTACATGCATAATTTGTTTTCAGGCTCTTAATTAAACTTGTATTCTTCAAAACATTCCTAATTTTTATCTAATTTTGCATAGATTATTCGACTCTTGCTCAGAAACACCCTTTATTTTGTATGTAAGTATTAATTGTATTCCTATTATTTAAAATCCTGTTTACTATACTGCTTTTGGGAAATTATGCACAGTAAAAATCGTATTTAATACCGCATTAATTTCCCTTTGGTAAATAGGGCTAGTAAGTTTCATGGCTCTCCAATGTATTGAAGTTAACACATTAATCTTCATACTCAGTTTATGTTGAGAAGTATAATTGATGTAACGCATATTGTTTGACTTTTTTCTAAACCATTTTATGATAACACCTTCCTTCTACTCCTTATACACGCTAACATCTAAAGAGGCTATAGTGTCCTCCCTTTAAACTTCTATGGTAAATATTAAGGAAGTATTATAATAATTAAAAATACCTAAAACCTCTGTAATTTTATCTCTTACCACGGTTAATAAAAGATCAACAACATATTTAAAAATAAACGTTGGTTTGAAACTAAGTGTGGGTAGGATCTCTTCAAGGAGTTGATCCATAACTAGATCTGCCAGCACAAAAATAAGTAAATTAATTTTTAATCTCTAAAATTTATTTAATTTTATCAAGGAAAAAATAAAACTAGGTAATTTAAATTATCACTTATATTTAATTTTTAATTGGATTGATTAACACAATTCCTCAAATTTTAAATTGCATGACTGTGTAAGTAATACCTCGTTGGAAAAATATTTTTTACCAGAGTAATATACAAAAACAAAAGTTAAATCGATTGATTTGTTTTAAGCATATTCAAACTAACATTAATATTTATAATACATATACAATACATCTTTTTTTAATTTTTTATATTTTGTTGTTTTAGTGCTAATAATTAATAATTGGATATTTTTTCAACAGCTTGTATTGCAGCACATATTTTAAAGGAATTGGTGATTATCTAAAATTTATTACAAAAATTTTGATAAAATAAAAATGTTTAACTTACAAGTGTGAAGGTGTTTAAATCAACTTTTATAACATTCCCAGCAGTAAAAGTTTCTGATTTTTGAGCCCTTAACATTATCAAAAGTAGAGCTTTAGAAATTTTTGGATGATTTTCGTACCATTCCATTTCATAAACTTTACTGCCAATACTTTTTAACTAAATTAAAAAATTGATATGCAACATTATTTTATAAAATTATTAATTACTAACTTGTTCATCAATAATCATTCCTCCATAACAGTAAAGGCCTGATTGAACAGCAATAATTATATAAACAAAACCAAAGAAATATACCTTATACCATTTTATGGAATTGCTTAAATATGAAATTATTACAAAAAAATTCAATTATAATTAAATATTATACTTGTTATTAGTGATGAGATTTAATGAAAAAGCCATTGCGGCTAAATTCAATGAAAACAATACCACAAGTATTTCAAAATAAGCTCTCCTAAGTATATCCATAAAACTAAAAAAAAGAAATAATGATTCAAATTTAAATAGTTAAACTTACTTCAAAACTCGATTATGCTCCTCAATAATCTCCTGCAATTCCCAGTCAAAATTTTCATTATCTTTCCTTAATTTAATATTTTTAAGAGCTTCTTTAATTAAACCTGCTTGAATATACACAAATACAACGAAAAAAACGAAAATAGCATCAAAAATTAAGTGAATGGTTGCCGTGACAAATATTGCAGCTAAGTGGAAAATGAAAATAAACACGTTAGTTTGTGCGAAAGTTCCATAATAACCTGGGAGTAATCTTTCTTTCATTAAGTATTTCATGAACATTACTGAATAATCTGTAATGTAAACTGCGATTATAAAAGCTTTTAAAGTCTTGTAAACCCTCGCGTATATTTTAGAGTATTTTTTAAAAACTATTGTTCCAAATTTGGTGATTGGCCATAAAGTGTTTGATTCGTTCAAAACTTTAACCAGCGTTTTCCTTTTTAGTATGAACCACAGAAATTTTGCTAAAACCTTTAAATAAAAGCATTAAACATTTCATATTTATTAATTTAAAATTATACCATTGTAATAACAGGCACAAAATACATTTCTTCAAATGCAACACTTGTGTGAAAATCGAGGTATAAATCATAACATGGAGCGCAAATTATAATAATGAGTTGTAAAGCCAAGCATGAATTAATTATTTTTTTTGTGGTAAGATTATTATCAAAAGGATTAAGCCGAAGTATACTTAAATATTTTAATATTGGTAACAATACAATATTGTAGCTTTCTTCGTACATTTTAATAAAATTATATTTTATACTGTATAAGTTTTTGTTTAAATAAAAGCTGAGATATATTTGTGATTACTTTTATAGTTGAGGATTATAGTTTAAATTATTTACAAACACCTGTAAGTGTAAAACAAAATTATTCATTTAATTTAATAATTAATAATTCAATAATAATAATTCAATAATCAATTGAAAGTTTTCTAATAGTAGTGAATCTTTACTTATAATCAAAGTAGTACAACACAAAGGCCGTTTAATTATATCTAAATAAGTTATGCGAACATTTCCAGCAATCGGTTATATCTCTGGATAATTACATCCAAATTAATTAAAAAACGTATAAATTGTAAAGATCATTTAAATGGCGATACAACAGTATTATATACAAGGTGTGAGTTAAATAATATAATATACTTTCAGAAAATGGAAACTTCAATGGGTAATAATTACAATATCATGACTGTATTGCCAGTCAGAATACACTTCAGAAAATATCATTGGATCTGGAATATGCTGATTAAATATATTTTATATTATTAAAAATGTTTATTTTTATTCCGAATTATTTATTGTTATAAATATTACCACAATATTTGCACCACAACGGTATCACAATTTACGCACGATGTTGTCACAACGTTTTCACAATATTGCCAGTATATTAAAAAGATATACTCACAATATTGTCACAACATTAGGGTCAAGATTTTAACATGTGCAAATATTATGACACAATGTTTACACAATATTATAATAATATGTACGATATTATCACAACATTGTCGCAATATCGTGTTTCAACTCGGGTAATTTATGTGTACAATGCAGTATTAACTCCCTTTTTCAGGGAACACCACCTCGTATCACTATATCCTTTAAGAATGATTTTTAACATTGCTGTCAATTTGTGCCATCTCTTGTTCATTTCATCATTATTACTGGCCGCAGTACACTAATTAAGTTGATAGAATGAGCGGCGAATGGAACAAATTTAACAAGATCATTTCTTCGTTGAATATGAGCTTGTACGCCATTATACTTTTCAGCCATATTGGCTCCATTATCGTATCCTTGTCCCCTTATGTCTCTATAATCTAAGCCATTATCTTTTAACTTTTTAAGTATTTCATTTACGAGACCATCGCCAGTCTCTTCTTCTGATAAAACGAAATCTATGAAGCGTTCTTCTATAGACCAATTTTCTCCATCAATTTTAACAAATCTTATGATTTGGCACAGTTGCTCCTTATGTGAACAATCAGGAGTACTATCAAAAATAATGCTATAATATTACTTTACCTGCTAAACTACCCTTAATCTCGTTTTAAATATATGGCCTTATATGTAATTTGACCTTTAACTTTGCTATTTAAAAACTGCTTCAAAGTTGCATCGAATGCTCTAACAAATTCTATTGAATTTAAAAATTTTAGCTACCAGTAAAACTTCTAAAAAGCGCAAAATTACGGAAAGTACTGATAAAAGGAGCGTACGAAAAAAATTGTTTTAATCAGTTTAATTATTATTTTAACAAGTAATGTACAATATGGCAAAAGAAATTTTATACACCTCATTCTGCAGGTTTTGTAAAGGGTGCTAATTTATGAATGAAACTGATGTGCTTAGTTATTTGTAAAAGATGAAAGTTGAAAGGTGTGGAAAGTGGATAAAAAATGACGATCTTTCTTAGCTCAAATTTATTTAAAAAAAGAAAGGACTATAGGCTGTATTCAGTGACTGTGATTAAAAATTTAGAGCCGTCGTTTACGTTAAACGCGTGATTAAAAAGTATTTTAATGTTAACAAAAAAATCAATTTACCATGAAAACCAGTACTAAATTACAGCGAAAAAAATATTTTAGAGAATGTTGAAACAACAAACTTGCTTCTTGACCTGAGAGGTTCAGAAAAATATTCCAAATTATTTACTGATAAAAAAATACTAAACAAAAATTATGAAATAAAATAAGGGAAGAAATTGAAAGACAGGTTTTTTTTTGGAGGAAATGTTGGAGAAAAGTGTCACCAAATGTTTGCTAATCTCAATAGCAAATATATTGAATACTTGGAAAATGAACGCAAAACTCTGCTGCTCCAATTGAGAAACAGAAAATTGCCACTTCTAATGGACTGGAGTGTGGGTAGGATCTCTTCAAGGAGTTGATCCATAACTAGATCTGCCAGCACAAAAATAAGTAAATTAATTTTTAATCTCTAAAATTTATTTCTTTTTATCAAGGAAAAAATAAAACCAGCTAATTTAAATTATCACTTATATTTAATTTTTAATTGGATTGATTAACACAATTCCTCAAATTTTAAATTGCATGACAGTGTAAGTAATACCTCGTTGGAAAAATATTTTTTACCAGAGTAATATACAAAAACAAAAGTTAAATCGATTGATTTGTTTTAAGCATATTCAAACTAACATTAATATTTATAATACATATACAATACATCTTTTTTAATTTTTCATATTTTGTTGTTTTAGTGCTAATAATTAATAATTCGATATTTTCTCAACAGCTTGTATTGCAGCACATATTTTAAAGGAATGGGTGATTATCTAAAATTTATTACAAAAATTTTGATAAAATAAAAATGTTTAACTTACAAGTGTAAAGGTGTTTAAATCAACTTTTATAACATTCCCAGCAGTAAAAGTTTCTGATTTTTGGGCCCTTAACATTATCAAAAGTAGAGCTTTAGAAATTTTTGGATGATTTTCGTACCATTCCATTTCATAAACTTTACTGGCAATACTTTTTAACTAAATTTAAACATTCATATGCAACATTATTTTATAAAATTATTAATTACTAACTTGTTCATCAATAATCATTCCTCCATAACAGTAAAGGCCTGATTGAACAGCAATAATTATATAAACAAAACCAAAGAAATATACCATATACCATTTTATGGAATTGCTTAAAAATGAAATTATTACAATAAATTCAATTATAATAAAATATTATACTTGTTATTAGTGATGAGATTTAATGAAAAAGCCATTGCGGTTAAATTCAATGAAAACAATACAACAAGTATTTCAAAATAAGCTCTCCTAAGTTTATCCATAAAACTAAAAAAAAAAGAAATAATGAATCAAATTTAAATAATTAAACTTACTTCAAAACTCGATTATGCTCCTCAATAATCTCCTGCAATTCCCAGTCTAAATTTTCATTATCTTTCCTTAATTTAATATTTTTAAGAGCTTCTTTAATTAAACCTGCTTGAATATACACAAATACAACGAAAAAAACAAAAATAGCATCAAAAATTAAGTGAATGGTTACCGTAACAAATATTGCAGCTAAATGGAAAATGTAAATTAACACGTTAGTTTCTGCGAAAGTTCCGTAATAACCTTGGAGTAATCTTTCTTTCATTAAGTATTTTATGAACATTACTGAATAATCCATAATGTAAACTGCGATTATAAAAGCTTTTATAATCTTGTAAACCCTCGCGTATATTTTAGAGTATTTTTTAAAAACTATTGGTCCAAATTTGGTGATTGGCCATAAAGTGTTTGATTCGTTCAAAAGTTTAACCAGCGTTTTCCTTTTTAGTATGAACCACAAAAATTTTGCTAAAACCTTTGAATAAAAGCATTAAATATTTCATATTTATTAATTTAAAATTGTACCATTGTAATAACAGTCATAAAATACATTTCTTCAAATGCGACACTTGAGTAAAAATCGAGGTATAAATCATAAACTGTAGCATAAAGTATAATAATTATTTGTAAAGCCCACAAGGAATTAATTATTTTTTTTGTGGTAAGATTATTATCATAAGGATTAAGCCGAAGTATACTTAAATATTTTAGTATTTGTAACAATAATGTATTGGAGCTTTCTTCGTACATTTTAATGAAATTATATGTTAAACTGAGAATTTTTTTTAAATAATACTTGAAATATTTGTGGTTACTTTTATAGTTAAGGTTTTTAGTTTAAATTATTTACAAACACCTGTAAGTGTAAAACAAAATTATTCATTTAATTTAAATTTAATAAATTGAAAGTTTTTTTTAAGTTTAGTAATAGTAGTGAATCTTTAATTATAATTAAAGTAGTACAACAAAAACGCCGTTTAATTACATCCAAGTTAATTTAAAAACGTATAAATTGTAAAGATCGTTTCAAGGGCGATAGAACAGTACTAAATTAATAGTTAATCCGTATACAGAGTGTGTGTTAAATAATATAATATACTTTCAGAAAATGGAAACTTCAATAGGTAATAATTACAATGTCAGGACAGTATTGCCAGTCAAAACACACAGAAAATCCCATTGGATCTGCTGAATAAATATTATATATTTTATATTATTAAAAATTTTTATTTTTCTTCCGAACTATTTATTATTATAAATATTACCACAATATTTGCACCACAACTTTATCACATTTTACGCAGGATGTTGTCACAACGTTTTCACAATATTGCCACTATATTATAAAGATATATCCACAATATTGTTACAACCTTATTTGGGTCAACATTTTAACATGTGCAACTATTGTGACACAATGTTTACACAATATTATAATAATGTGTACGATATTATTACAACATTGTCGCAATATCGTGTTTCTACTCGGGTAATTTATGTGTACAATGCTTTTTCCTGGGAACACCACCTCGTATCACTATATACGTTAAGAATTATTTTTAACATTGCGGTCAATTTGTCCCATCTTTTGATAGAGACAAGGAAAAAATTGAATAATATACCAAAGAGTGTTCATTTCAACATTATTACTGGCTGCATGTACAACAATTATAGAATGAGCGGCACATGGATTTTCTATGAGCTTGTACGCCATATTATACTTTCCAGCCATATTGTTTCCATTATCGTATCCTTGTTCCCTTATGTCTCTATAATCTAAGCCATATTATCTTTTAACTTTTCAAGTATTTCATTTTTGAGACCTTCGCCAGTCTTTTCTTCTGATAAAACGAAATCGATGAATCGTTCTTCTATAGACTAATTTTCTCCGTTAATCTTATGATTTGGCACAGTTGCTCCTTGTGTGAACAATCAGAAGTACTATCAAAAATAATGCTATAATATTTCTTTACACGCTAAACAACTCTTAAACTCGTTTTGAATATATGAGCATGTATTCAGCGACCGTTATGAAAATTTTAGAGACGTCGTTAAAGTTAATCACGTTTTTAAGAAAATATTTCGTATGAAGAAATATTTTTTAATCACGTAATTAACTATAACGACGTCTCTAAATTTTTCATCACGGTCGCTGAATACACGCTATGGACTTAAACATGTAATTTGACCTTTAACTTTGGTATTTAAAAACTTTTTCAAAGTTGCATCGAAAGTTCTAACAAGTTTTATTGAATTTAAAAATATTCCAAAATTTTCGCCATGTCCCCTTAAAGCTAAATTATTTTTAGCACAAAACATTATATTTATATTTTAAAACAACTTTTAAAATGTACTGCCATTTGTTAGATCATCAACTATTTGTTTTGGAAATGCATCGTCAAGTAGGACATTTCCGGTTTTTATCCCACTTTTTCACAATTTTCCACGTTGTGTAGCTGATTCATATATTGCTCATGGTACATACCTCTAGGATTAAGCTGCTTCCATATTGGCCATGATTTTGTTTAACAATATTTCCAGTAATTTTTGGACGTTTTAATAACTCTAGTATAATATGCAATTTGTACATTATTTAAAAAGGAATTTTAGTTGTTGGTCATCAACATATACAACCCAAGGTACAATGTTCAATATTATCAATTTTCAGATAATTCTAATTTTTTAACGTTGTTATTCTCATTAATATTCGGAAAAGATTTTAGTGTTGTATAATTTTTGAGTTTTGTAAGTTTTTAGTTTTTTAAATGTTTTTAATGGATCCCTGTAATTTTGTGTAGATAAAGCCGGACGTTTTGCTGAATTTTGACATTTGACTCTTTTATTAAGCCGGGTGTTTTACATGTGCTTTAACGTTAATTTTTCCAAATTGGTTTCAAAAAATTGTGTTAAACATTGCGTTTTTCGCTTCGCTCTTAAAGATAGATGTTTCTTAGTAATTTTCCTACTGAAATTTTGACTAATTTTTCGAAATATGTTTTAACAATATTTGACAAATAACTTCTCCTTACATTCTTTCACTTAATGTTTATATTTAACAAAATCAATTGCAATTGGTCCTGAAGATGGCATTACGTGTTGAAACATGTTGATCTGTTTGTTTTGATTTATGAGTGATAAAGAGACCACTCCACTACATCTTTCTTTAAAAATAAATAAATTAATCTTTAATATCTGAAAATTATTTCTTTCCATTAAAAAATAACGCTAAAAAGGCCTCCCTTTAAACTTCTATGGTAAATAAGGAAGTATTATAATAGTCAAAAATATCTGAAACCTCTGTAATTTTATCTCTTACCGCGGTTAATAAAAGATCAACAACATATTTAAAAACAAACGTTGGTTTGAAACTAAATGTGGGTAGGATCTCTTCAAGGAGTTGATCCATAACTAGATCTGCCAGCACTGGGCTAATAGGTTTAACAAAAATAAATAAATTAATCTTTAATCTCTAAAATTTATTTCTTTTTATCAAGGAAAAAATAAAACAAGGTAATTTAAATTATAACCTATATTTAATTTTTAATTGGATTGATTAACACAATCCCTACAATTTTAAATTGCATGACAGTATAAGTAATACCTCGTTGGAAAAATATTTTTAACCAGAGTAATATACAAAAAAAAAGTAAAATCGATGGATTTGTTTTAAACATATTAAACCTAACATTAATATTTATAATACTTATACAATATCTTTTTTAATTTTTCATATTTTGTTGTTTTAGTGCTAATAATTAATAATTCGATATTTTCTCAACAACTTGTATTGCAGCACATATTTTGAAGGAATTGGTGATTATCTAAAATTTATTATAAAAATTTTGATAATATAAAAATGTTTAACTTACAACTGTAAAGGTGTTTAAATCAACTTTTATAACATTCCCAGCAATAAAAGTTTCTGACTTTTGGGCCCTTAGCATTGTCAAAAGTAGAGCTTTAGAAATTCTTGGATGATTTTCGTACCATTCCATATCATAAACTTCAGTGGCAATACTTTTTAACTTAATTAAAAAATTGATATTTAACATTATTTTATAAAATTATTAATTACTAACCTGTTCATCAATAATCATTCCTCCATAACAGTAAAGGCCTGATTGAAGAGACAGAACTATATAAGCAAAGCCAAAGAAATATGTCATATGCCATTTTATGGAATAACTTAAATATTAAATTATTACAAAAAAATTCAATTATAATTTAATATTATACTTGTTATTAGTGATGAGATTTAATGAAAAAGCCATTGCGGCTAAAGTCAATAAAAACAATACAACAAGTATTTCAAAATAAGCTCTCCTAAGTATATCCATAAAACTAAAAAAAGGAAATAATGAATCAAATTTGAATAGTTAAACTTACTTTAAAACTCGATTATGCTCCTCAATAATCTCCTGCAATTCCCTGTCTAAATTTTCATTATCTTTCCTTAATTTAATATTTTTAAGAGCTTCTTTAATTAAACCTGCTTGAATATACACAAATGCAACGAAAAAAACAAAAATAACATCAAAAACTATGTGACTGGTTGCCATAACAAATACTGCAGCTAACTGGAAAATGTAAATAAACACGTTAGTTTCTGCAAAATTTCCGTAATAACCTGGGAGTAATCTTTCTTTCATTAAGTATTTTATGGACATTACTGAATACATAGACACGTTAAATGCGACTGTAAAAGCTTTAAAAGTCTTGTAAATCCCCGAGTATACTTTAAAGTATTTTTTAAAAACTATTGGTCCAAATTTGGTGATTGGCCATAAAGTGTTTGATTCGTTAAAAAGTGTAACCAACGTTTTCCTTTTAAGTATTATCCAAAGCAATTTTGATAAAACCTTTAAATAAAAGCATTAAACCTTTCATACTTATTAATTTAAAATTATACCATTGTATTTACAGGCACAAAATACATTTCTTCAAATGCAACACTTGAGTGAAAATCGAGGTATAAATCATAACCTGTAGCGCAAATTATAATAATGAGTTGTAAAGCCAAGCACGAATTAATTAATTTTTTTGTGGTAAGATTATTATCATAAGGATTAAGCCGAAGTATACTTAAATATTTTAATATTAGTAACAATACTATATTGGAGCTTTCTTCATACATTTTAATGAAATTATGTATTATACTGTAAAAATTTTTTTAAATAAAACCTGAAATATTTGTGGTTACTTTTATAGTTAAGGTTTTTACTTTAAATTATTTACAAACACCTGGAAGTGTAATACAAAATTATTCATTTTATACAAGTTTAATAAATTGAAAGTTTTTTTTAAGTTTTGTAATAGTAGTAAATCTTTAATTATAATTAAAGAAGTACAACAGAAAGGTCTTTTAAATTACTAATTATTTTAGTTTTTGTATTTTTTCAGTAATCGCGTATTGTGTTCATTAAATAATTATTTAAGAAAATACCATGAGTTTTTTAATTTTTTTTTGATTATCATTTTGAACTTCAAAGGGTCCACCTTTTCAATAATTTCACGAAGCATCAGATATGGTATAACCATGGAGTATGGTTTCAATAGTAACCTAACCTAACCTACAATAGTATCCATACTATATGGTATTTCGCATAAAGGCAAATCCAATCGAAATTCGTATTTTTGTTCATTATTCATTTTAGAGTCCTTTGTAGTTCAACGACTAGTTAACATGACTACTAATAGAAATCATACGTCCCATTTTTTTGAGTTTTGTCATGTAAACCCTTTCTTTCATACAATTGTAACAAAATAATTTTACCATAACTATAATTATTTTATTTTTAATTTTATTAATAATCAATTAAAAAATAAGTTTTATTTAACAGCCTCTTTAAATACCACTTTTTTCTAACTGAACCGTTTTTTTTTACATTGATGACATTTCTTTTATTATGGCCAGACTATTTCCTCAATCCAATCAGTAAATGCATGCACCCTAGTATATATTCCTGGATATGGACCAGCACAAACTTTACCATATGAAGTTACTCCCACAATACTGTATATGTTACTACCTGGATGTACTTGAGCTTGCAAAGGACCACCACTATCTCCCTAAAAACTATATTTTAAGAAAGTAAATTTTAGCTTTCTAAAAACTTACAAGGCAGCTGTCTTTATGAGTTGCGTCATCTGAACTAGCACAAATTTGTGTAGCTACTATTTGTTTATTTATAATATTGTTTGAAACATACGTTTGGTTACATTCGGATAAAGGCACAGCTATTAACGTTGCTTTTTGCAGAATTGGACTTGTTTCACCATCTATAAATGTGGAAATATTATTTATTTTTACAAGATTGTAAAAAAATATTGTGGCTTATGATTCAAAATTTTTAAATGCTGAATTTTTATAAAAGGTAGCTCTGCAAAACCATGTGTTTTAGAAAAAAATGATTCAAATTAAAGTCACTTCGTTTTAAGCGAAAAATGAAATGCTTTAACTTATTTTAATGTCAAGGTCATTTCAAGGAAACCGATAATTTTTGTAAGAAATTCATAGGTTTCCATTTGAAAAAATTAAAATAATCTTGAAATGACCTTAACATAGAATAAAGTTCAAGTACCTTTTGCCCTTAAAAATAAGTAACTTTTATTTGAAACATAGTTTCGCAGATATTTAGTTGTCCCAAGTTAAATGATTCACCCTGTATAAACAAGATCTTACCTGGTGTAGTAACACCCCAGCCTGTTGTAACAAGTCCTATGGGATCATCAGATTTGTGATACAAACATGCAGGGTGAACATTTTTGTCAGTTTTAACAGTTCCTTTAATCTTTATTAGAGCAATATCATTTATTTTTTCCAGTTTGCTGTATTTTGGATGGATTGTAATATTTTCAATTAGAAAATCTTGAGGAATAGCGTGGTCTGTGTTATAGACAATGTCGACCTTTCCTAATCTCACTTGAACTGGTTTGCGACTAAAATAGTAGATGTAAAAATGAATGCCCACTAAACAAAAAATTGTATGAAATATATAAAAAATATTTATTTAGTAAGTATATGTAATATATGAAGATAAATAATGGATAGAACTTGGCAGAATATCAGCTTAATGGGGGATAGGAAAATATGTCTAAATTGCATAATATTTTTATATGACTATACCCCCTGCTAACTTTTGAACAGCTTAATTTTTTATTCTGAAAATTTGGTGACAGGGGTAGTTGATTGCGTGGTTTCTAAAAAACGTATTTTTGTTTATACAGGGTGGGCCAACGAAAACGAAACAGACGAGTTTTAAAATAGTTAATAAAAAATTTTGAAAAAACGCTCGGACAGGTCAACTTTGGTTTCGAGGGGGACATATTTTGCAATAGAAGTGATTCAAAAATCCATTCACCCCTGTGCCCTATGGACACAACCCCTAAAATTTAAATAGGGATGGTGGGGTAAGTAATACTTTGTTAAAAAGATCTTTTTACTCAAAGTAACATACAAAAAAAAAGTTAAATCGATCGATTCGTTTTAAAGATATTCAAAATTTAGCAAGTAGAGATTTCATGTCTTTTAAAATTGTGCTATGAACACCACGCCTTCAATTTTAAGTGTTTTGATGGGGTAAGTAATATCGTTTCGAGGGGGGCATATTTTGCAATAGACCTGATTCAAAAATCCATTCAACCCTCGCCCTTTGGACACAACCCCTAAAAATTTAATTGGGACGGTGGGGTAAGTAATACCTCGTTAGAAAGATCTTTTTACCCAGAGTAACATGCCAAAAAAAAAGTTAAATCCTTTGATTCGTTTTGAAGATATTCAAAATTTAACATGTAGAGTTTTCATGCCTTTCAAATTGTGCTATGAACACCACGGCTTCAATTTTAAGTGTTTTGATAGGGTAAGTAATACCTCCTGGGAAAGATCTTTTAACCCAAAGTAACATACAAAAACATGTAAAACGCAATTTATTTTCATTTTCTACAAAAGAGAGATTTTAAAAAACAAATTTAAATTTATTCGAGGAATTGTTTAAAATTTTGTAACATCTGGAACAAAACAATGCAAAACATAAAACGATTTATAACCATATTGAGATTCTTTTTATCAATTGTATTTTGTATTAGTGGTGATTTTCATCGTGTTAAAACTGTTTATGACTAATTATTAGAAATCAACATTTAAAATTTTGTGTTCTTCTGTAAAAGCTTCTGCTAGCAATGGTTTATACAATTCCAGAAAGGGTTGAATTAATCACTTTTTATTTTAAAAACGATGAGAATGCTCATCGTGCGGCTAATTTATTTAATGAACAACATCCAAACAAACATTGTAACCGAAAATACGTTCTGGAGTTGGTTGCAAAATTTAAAAATACTGTTTCTGTTGGTAATGTTCGTCCAATAAGAAATGAGGTCGTTGAAATAGGTGTTTTGGGACAAGTTGCTGCAGATCCAACTTTAAGCACAAGAAAACGGGAGACTGTGACTAACATCAGCAGAACAACCATTCGCCGAATATTGAAAGGTCACAAATATCATCCCTATAAAATTCATTTAATTCATGAGTTAAATGAAGATGATTTTGATAGGCGACTGCAATTTTGTGAGGTGATGACGGAACGGATAATTGCTGATGAAAATTATCTTTATAATATCTGTTTTTCTGATGAGTGCACTTTTTTCTTAAACTCAACCGTTAATCGTCATAATTGTCGATATTGGTCTGATGAGAATCCTAGGGTATTTCATGAAGTTCACACTCAAACTCCTCAAAAATTAAATGTGTGGGTTGGAATTTTTGGAGACCGTCTTATTGGTCCTTATTTTCTAGATGGAAATCTAACAGGGGATATGTACTTGGATCTACTTCAAAACTTTGTTCATCCATTTCTTGACGATATTATCGAAAATGACGATCGTTATTTAGAAGACCATCTGATTTTCCAACAAGACGGAGCTCCTCCTCATTACACACGGCCTGTTAGGGAATTCTTGGATACGACGTTTCCTGGGCAATGGATTGGGCGTAGAGGACCTTTGGAGTAGATTTTTTCCTTTGGGGGCATTTAAAAAGTAAGATTTACGCAACGGAACCAGGATCTCTAGGATTGTTAAACCTTCCGGTTATACCGGAAGTTGACAATAACTTTCTTATTTTAAATTGAACACCCTGTATATTTTTGGATGTTTTAAATCTCCGTGAAAAGCTGATTCAAAAAACCTACCATAGTAAGGGTAGAAGGTTGATAGTTTTGGAATTACGCAAATTTGAAAATTGTATGTTTTGAAATTCTGTGAAAACTGTTTTTGCTACACCAAAAGATTTTTTAATGTCTCTAATTTTCAAGAACTTTCCGATTAAAGGACTAAAAATTGTACTACAAGATGAATCTGTTTTCCAGATTATTATGGTTAGGTTAAGGTTTTTTTGGACAAAACATACAATTTTCAAATTGCTGTAATTGCAAAATTATCAACTCAGGTATGCGCGTGTAATCGGCACTGGTAAACTGAAATCGGGTAACCTGCTTTGTTTGTGTTTGTACACTTGTACTTTTACTGGTGACAAGATACTTTTAGGAGGACTGTGAGCAAAATCTACTACAAGTTCCAAACCTATTTGAACTTATCCATGAAATACAATACGAGGTTTCTCAACTTAAAGGTGATAAAGCAATTTCGCAATCCATGTCTCAGAAGCAAATGACTTAAATGCCGAATATTTCATTAGAGAGTTTGAGGATTGCCAAGTGTGCAAGGATCACATCATGATTTTTAATTTACCAGAACATCATGCTAATTCTACGAATGGGGTCAGTTCTAAACGTGATAATGACTAAATTTTATGTCGTTATGACGTCACGCATCCGAGATTTACATCTGGCAACATTGTAGTAAGTCCCTGTCGTCTCAACCTCCGCGAAGCTCCAGAAGGTGATTTTAGGTTGGCATCATTTTTAAAGCCTCAAAAGATGTCGCACGTGGTCGCACACCGCTAAATAGCAAATGGCGGATCGTTCGAGTCAGTTCGGATCGTTCTCATTGGTTGTCATCTCATCGTTAATATTCGGTTCAGGTGCAACGTTGCCACCTAAATTAATCGGAAGAGTGACGTCACGACGATAGAAAATTTAAAATTGAAAAAAATGGCTGCACCAATTGCAAAAAGAATTGGTGTATCTATTAAACAGCTAATAATAATTAAAAAGTACCAATTAAATCTTACTCGGGTTTGATAAAACAATGAGCAGCACTCAAAATATAATTTAAGGTTATTAGGGATCCTCCACAGATATACATCACATTATCGCTACCGCCTACCTCAAATCCGATAGCAACCTAAAAAATAATTATTATTTTAATGCTTTTATAGGATTACCTATTTTGGGTGTTCTGTTTAAGTGCTCATTTAGGACTAAACGTAGCAAACGGCTCTATTTTTGTCCCAAACTGCAACTGCTGTAACTGGGGTTCAGATGTTCTACAC
Organism: Stenus bimaculatus; assembly: GCA_963971135.1. NCBI lineage: Eukaryota > Metazoa > Arthropoda > Insecta > Coleoptera > Staphylinidae > Stenus > Stenus bimaculatus. The sequence continues at coordinate 25,593,262 of OZ020186.1, read as the reverse complement.
GGCTCAATAAACAAAGTTGAATCGGTGAATCCAAAAGTAGTAAGAGTACAAAAAGTTAATTTTGAGATAATATCGTTTAAACATAATAGATTCATAATTTGTAATTTCAAATTACATTTCAACCCTACTTTATGCACCTTCCCTAAAAGCTCTTTAGGTCCACTTTACGTCAAAAAAAGAATTACTTCCCTATCTCTTTCCGTTTTCGAGTTCACCGAAAATGTTTCGGTTTAAAATTGCGACGTCCAGAACCGTATTTGTACCAAAATTTTGCCAAGATTTTGCGATTTTTTTCCAAAAAATCTATTTAACCGATGTTAACCAAATCTACGTTGTTTACTTTTGGTAAAAATTTGAAACTTTTATACTTTTTGAGAGAAAAAAATAAAAACCGATTTCCATTAAAAATTTCAAGCCCGTAATTTTTTTTGGGAATTTTCATGGGCTTTTACCTATATGATAGTCCCTAGCGTAATGTTATACAGGAACAAATTTATGTACTATTTTAACTCAAAAGCACAATTTTTGGACTCACCGATTCTTTAGTATTCAAAAGTCGCTGTGCTTATTTTGATCAGCCTGTTTTATTGAATGTTATTTGAACTAAACAGAGCACAATTATTATTTAAATTTTGATATAATTCCTAAAGAAAGTAGCTGGTGCGAATAACTGAGACACCCTGCCAACAATATTATTTATACTTATAAAAAATCATATTTGAATTTTATTAACACGCACCATATGAGGAAATTCCCCCAGTTTGGTATCATTACCGGCAATAATTTGATATTGCAGTTTTGAGGGAACTTGGTTTGCGTATTCAAGACAAGCTGAAAGTTGATAAGAAATTAATTTAGCTATTAAATAAAATAAATGTAAGTTTACCTTTCTTGCTTTTGCGTAGTGGTTTAGGAGTTGGTATGGATGTAGGTGTAGTATTTTCGTGTGGATTCCTCAAGAACGTCGAGGGGCAGCATACTATTTCATCCAATCCTTTGAAACCACATCTACCAAATTTATGTGTTCGTGTTTCTAGCATCATTTTTAATGCCGGAGGGCAATTACCAAGTAAAACACATTCACCTGAATCTAAACCAATTGAACAAAAATCTCCCTCTAAAAAAATATATCAAATAATACACTGAGCTCCAAAATTAACGCATAATTCTAAATTATTGTTTTAAAGTAAGAAGAATTTGTTTTCATGGTTGCTTCATATACAGGGTGGGCCAACGAAAACGAAACAGACGAGTTTTGAAATAGTTAATAAAAAAATTTAAAAAAATTCTCGGACAGGTCAACTTTAGTTTCGAGGGGGACATATTTTGCAATAGAGCTGATTCAAAAATCCATTCATCCCTGCGCCCTATGGACACAACCCATTAAATTTTAATAGGGATGGTGGAGTAAGTAATACCTCGTTGGAAAGATCTTTTTATCCAGAGTAACATACAAAAAAAAAGTTAAATCGATCGATTCGTTTTAAAGATATTCAAAATTTAGCAAGTAGAGATTTCATGCCTTTTAAAATTGTGCCATGTACACCACACCTTCAATTTTAAGTGTTTTGATAAGGTAAGTAATACCGTTTCGAGAGGGACATACTTTGCAATAGAGTTGATTCAAAAATCCATTCATCCCTCGCCCTTTTTGCACAACCCCTAAAATTTTAATAGGGATGGTAGGGTAAGTAATACCTCGTTGGAAAAATCTTTTTACCCAGAGTAACATACAAAAAAAAAGTTAAATCGATCGATTCGTTTTAAAGATATTCAAAATTTAGCAAGTAGAGTTTTCATACCTTTTAAAATTGTGCTATGAACACCACGCCTTCAATTTTAAGTCTTTTGATAGGGTAAGTAATACCTCCTTGGAAAGTTCTTTTTACCACAAGTAACATACAAAAAAAACAAAAGTGAAATCGATTGGTTTGTTTTAAAGAATTCAAAATAAAACAGTATTGCACATTATTTTTTATTTAACCAAACTAAACTTAACTAATCTTTTTGTAGAAAACTTAACACTTTAAAGAATCCCATCGATCCCGACACTTTCAAGGACGTTTTTATTATTTTATTAAATGTTCGAATTGAGTTCCACCAACCTCCATGCAAACGTACAAATTTTGCTCAAAGCGAATTCTTACATTTTGTAACATTTCAGCAGTAATTTCTCGGCATTCATTAATAATTCTCTGTCGTAACTCTGCTAGAGATCCTGGTTCCGTTGCGTAAATCTTACTTTTTAAATGCCCCCAAAGGAAAAAATCAAGGGGAGTAAGATCGGGAGATCGCGGCGGCCACTCCAAAGGTCCTCTACGCCCAATCCATTGCCCAGGAAACGTCGTATCCAAGAATTCCCTAACAGGTCGTGTGTAATGAGGAGGGGCTCCGTCTTGTTGGAAAATCAGATGGTCTTCTAAATAACGATCGTCATTTTCAATAATATCGTCCAGAAATGGATGAACAAAGTTTTGAAGTAGATCCAAGTACATATCCCCTGTTAGATTGCCATCTAGAAAATAAGGACCAATAAGACGGTCTCCAAAAATTCCAACCCACACATTCAATTTTTGAGGAGTTTGAGTGTGAACTTCATGAAATACCCTAGGATTCTCATCTGACCAATATCGACGATTATGACGATTAACGGTTGAGTTTAAGAAAAAAGTGCACTCATCAGAAAAACAGATATTATAAAGATAATTTTCATCAGCAATTATCCGTTCCGTCATCACCTCACAAAATTGCAGTCGCCTATCAAAATCATCTTCATTTAACTCATGAATTAAATGAATTTTATAGGGATGATATTTGTGACCTTTCAATATTCGGTGAATGGTTGTTCTGCTGATGTTAGTCACAGTCTCCAGTTTTCTTGTGCTTAAAGTTAGATCTGCAGCAACTTGTCCCAAAACACCTATTTTAACGACCTCATTTCTTATAGGACGAACATTACCAGGATCGCGTTTCTTATTAGCAACAGAACCAGTATTTTTAAATTTTGCAACCAACTCCAGAACGTATTTTCGGTTACAATGTTTGTTTGGATGTTATTCATTAAATAAATTAGCTGCACGATGAGCATTCTCATCGTTTTTAAAATAAAAAGTGATTAATTCAACCCTTTCTGGAATTGTATAAACCATTGCTAGCAGAAGCTTTTACAGAAGTTCACAAAATTTTAAATGTTGATTTCTAATAATTAGTCATAAACAGTTTTAACACGATGAAAATCACCACAAATACAAAATACAACTGATAAAAAGAATCTCAATGTGGTTATAAATCGTTTTATGTTTTGCATTGTTTTGTTCCAGATGTTACAAAATTTTAAACAATTCCTCGAATAAATTTAAATTTGTTTTTTAAAATCTCTCTTTTGTAGAAAATGAAAATAAATTACGTTTTACATGTTTTTGTATGTTACTTTGGGTTAAAAGATCTTTCCCAGGAGGTATTACTTACCCTATCAAAACACTTAAAATTGAAGCCGTGGTGTTCATAGCACAATTTTAAAGGCATGAAAACTCTACATCTTAAATTTTGAATATCTTCAAAACGAATCGAAGGATTTAACTTTTTTTTTGGCATGTTACTCTGGGTAAAAAGATCTTTCTAACGAGGTATTACTTACCCCACCATCCCTATTAAATTGTTAGGGGTTGTGTCGAAAGGGCGAGGGATGAATGGATTTTTGAATCAGGTCTATTGCAAAATATGTCCCCCTCGAAACGATATTACTTACCCTATCAATACACTTAAAATTGAAGGCGTGGTGTGCATAGCACAATTTTAAAAGATATGAAATTTCTACTTGCTAAATTTTGAATATCTTTAAAACGAATCGATCGATTTAACTTTTTTTTTTGTATGTTACTCTGAGTAAAAAATCTTTCTAATAAGGTATTACTTACCCCACCATCCCTATTAAAATTTTAGGGGTTGTGTCCATAGGGCACAGGGGTGAATGGATTTTTGAATCACTTCTATTGCAATATATGTCCCTCTCGAAACCAAAGTTGACCTGTCCGAGCGTTTTTTCAAAATTTTTTATTAACTATTTTAAAACTCGTCTGTTTCGTTTTCATTGGCCCACCCTGTATATCCTTTCCCACATTATCGCAAAGGTTCGTTGCAATTTATATTTTGTAAAATGAATTTGAGGACCGTTACAACTTCAGAATAAGCCAAAATACTAAGAGGAGAAGACTTTCAGAGCATAATCTAAGCCTATCAAGGACAGCCACTGGTCCATTGCTCACCAGGCAACACAGAAAACAAAGATTACAGTTCGCTTGTGAACATGTTGGTTGGGAAAATTAGGATTGGGCAAGTGTTTCGTTCTCAGATGAGTCCAGATTTTACCTTTACTTTGATGATAGGAGGAATAGAGTGTACAGAAGACCAGATGAGAGATACACGCAGTGTAATATCGAGGGAATTGTAGTGGGGGATCAGTTAATGTTTCAGCTGGAATAAATTGGAGGTTCGTACCGACTTAGTGATCAATGATGGAGGACAGGGCATAGGTCCACAAAGTATGTACTATCTTCTATTATCTCTGCATAGGTCCATAACGGACATTCTTGAAGAGCATGTGGTCCCATTTGTCCCATTTATTGGACAGAATTTCCTACTAATGCAAGATAATGCTTGATCTCATATTAACCAGACTGCATCTGTTTATCAAAAATGTTTGAAAATAAATAATCTATGAAGCTTGTAAAATTTGACACATGTAACAAAAATATAAGATTGTTAATAGTAAAAAGTTGGATAAAATTATTTCACAATATTAAATAATAATCGAGAAATAACACGGATTTATTTTAAATTTGGTAGCGGCATGTTGTTTACAAGAGCCTTATCAGAGTAACGTTTGCATGTCATGTTTGGCTGGGATGACTGCTTAGTTTAATCATTAAAAAAAGAATCATTGATTTGGCTATTTACCATACAAGGTGGCTTGGCTTGGTAGTATACAACACTCAATTATCACTAATATAACTAATACAAAACGTAGTATACACATTTTTTTAAATGTCCTGCTTGACTAGTCTACTATTCAAGCTAGGCTTGCACTGGCATTGGCAGTCGAGTTAAATTAAGTCTGCTGTGATATTATTTTCTGATTAAACGAGACACGCCAATGTTATCTATAAAAAAACATAATACTTCTTTGGTTTGAATAGTAGTGCAAAATAATTTATGCGACAATTTAAAACAAAATAATTGAAGAGTTTTGATTTTATTTATAATAATAGATAATAGTCCAAAATTTAAATAGCAACTTTTGACTTATTTATGCACAATAAAGTGGTAGGCAAAATTTTAAGATCCGATAACCCTTTTATTTAGTAAGGATGTGGCTATTTGCACATACAGTATGTACAGTTGGTCCCAGCTGGAAGTAGGACAAAAGTAATCACGATCGCGTATTCTTTGTCCTACTTCCAGCTGGGAGCAACTTTACAAACTGCCAAGTTTGAAATCTTAAATGAACTAGTCCAACCTTTTTTTATTAATTTGAATCTACATAATTTTCTGAATCGAAAAACACCCTATAAGTCGTATTTTCCATTAACTTAAGGTTTATAAAATTCTTGAAAAAATGTTTTAAGTAAATTTTAGGCTACAAAATTCAGTTTACTGAGCACTCATGGCTCTCAAATTTATTTTATCTTTTATATTATGTTGTTGTGTCATTTTGCTATGTTATTTAAATGTTAATAATGTTAAGCTCTCCAGTACATTGTTGGAGACCCTTCAGGTATCCTTAGAAAAATTGTTAAAAAATTCTATCGACCTTCCTTCTTAAGATATTAAGCAAAAACTAAAAGGTAAACTTGGCAACATAGCTTCCTGAAAACAGGTATTGTAATTAAAGGTAATATTAACCTTTGAAATTATTTGACACAAATCTGACCAAATTAAATAAATTTTATTCAAAGTACAACAAAAAACGAGTTACATTTGTCGAATCTGCAAAATGGTTTCATCTTCATTTTTAGTCGTAAAACAGGTAAAAATTTACTGATGCAAGCTGCTTCGAGAAGTGCTTTTTTGAATCCAATTTTAAAAAACTTCTGATTTTTATAATAATTGCTCGAAATTTTCACCTTGCACTTGTATGCAAATTTGTGCTCGTCGTCTAATATTTGCTTGAACTGCATGTAGCATTTGGGGAGTCACACTTTGAGCTGCATTTTGAATTCTGTTCAACAAATCTTCTACATTTTAGACGGGAGTACGATATACCAGAGCCTTTATGTGACCCCACAAAAAAAAAACGTCCAGAGGTGTAAGATCTGGACTTCTGGGTGGCCAACGCATAGGTCCGTTACGACCGATCCATCGTTCAGGATATTCCTCATCTAACCAAATTCTTACTGCAAAGGCAAAATGTGGAGGAGCACCATCTAATTGCATCCACATGTTCCTGATTGCAGCTAGTGGAAGATTTTCAAGATGTTCCTCCAGCTCATTTGTCAAAAAATTTAAAAGATTGCCTCCATTTAGGCATGGAGGTAAGATAATTGGTCCTATTAAATGATTTCCGAGTATTCCCGCCCACAAATTCACACTAAAACGATTTTGGTTGTTGGTTGGATTTATAAGGTGAGGATTTTCCAGGGCATAGTAATGTGAGTTACGCTGATTAAAAAATCCGTCTCTTGAAAAATTTGCTTCATCGGTCCATAATATAAGGGAAGTAAACGTAGCATCCAATTCTATTTGCTCTAACAACCAATTACAATAGTTTGTCCTAAGTGCAAAGTCAGTGGGTAATAAGGCTTGAACTTTATTGTAGTGACAGCCATGGAAGCCTTCTTCTATCAGAAAATTATTAATAGAAGATTTGGATACTTCATTGGAAATCCTCCGTGAGCTGCACGTTGGATCTTCTTCCAAAACATTTAAAATTTGTTCCTGGATGTCAGGTGTAATTACATTTCGTGGACGTCCTCGATCTACACCTCCAGCTGGTGCTAACGTACCCGTTTCTCCACTTCTTTGATCCAACCTTCGAATAACTTTGCAATCTGGATGTCTTCTTTGGGGATACCTCTCAGCATACATCCTTGAAGCTGCTAAAGCATTGTCCTGGCATTCACCCAACATTTTTAACATATCTGCGTATTCGCGATTCGTGTACATGATTTAAGGTGAACACGAAACCAAACAAGAAAAAACGAAAACTAAATGAACACGAAAGGACAACAACTTATTAAAACGAAACGACAAGAGATATTTAAAACTGAAGAATAAGAACGATTTAAAATAAAATTAATAAAACTGGAGCATTGACGAAGCAAAACATCAGAAGATGAAATTCGAATTATCAGCATAGATTGTCAGATTAATATCAGTGATAACTTGATTAATCATTTAATAAAAAGCAATTAATCATGTTGCCAGATTCATTTTTTGAAATAAATACATGTAATTTTTAATTTAATAAATTAAATTGTAATGTTAATAAAACAGTATTTAAATTTAATTTATTGCAAATCTACCAAATAGAAGTCCACCTTCACAGCACAATTTGCAGTTTTCCGAAATTCACAATAATGAAGAAGTTGAATTCCCAACTATAACTCTTCATATCTCGGTCAGTTGGTCAAGAGGATTTTTTTTACTATTTTTCTGAGGATCCCTGAATGGTCCCCAACTACGCACTGGAGAGCTTGGGCGCCATTTTCTGGACACCCTGCGCAATTCCCCTTGAGAATGGTTATATAGTAAAGCATTCAAATTTGGCATAACTCTTAATATGCATTGGACTCATGTCCATGATTTTTTTGAAATTTTTTTATTGGTTCTAAGTGGTATTTTAAGAGATCTTTGGTGGTAAAAACAATGGCAACTTTTTTAATACTGCATTATTATGAGATTTTTTTTCAAAATATCATCCTGTAATCAAATTTACACAAAAATGGTGCTCTTATACAAATTCGATAGAATGAGCCGTTTAAGAGAAAAGTGCATCTAAAGATGTGCTTTCCAGGATAGTTGTCATGGTTACCATACTTAACATTTTTGTAGCTCTATTAGTGTACCAAAATTATTCCATAATTTATGAAAAACGGTTCCTATGTAACGTTTGGAATAATTTTGGTAAAACAATAGGTCTACAAAAAAATTTAGTATGGTAACCATGACAACAATCCCGGCAAGCACCAAGCACATCTTTAGATGCACTTTTCTCTTAAACGGCTCATTCTGTCGAATTTATGTAGGAGGACGTTTTTGTGTAAATTTGATTACAGAATTATACTCTGAAAAAAAATCTAATAAAAATGCAATACTAAAAAAGTTACCATTGTTTTTACCACCAAAGATCTCCTAAAATACCACTTAGAAACAATAAAAAAAATTCAAAAAAATCATGGACGTGAGTCCAATGCATATTAAGAGTTATACCAAATTTGAATGCTTTACTAGTATCCATTCTGAAATAAATTGCCAAAAACCTCTTCTCTGTCAGCACCTTTGAAGAGCTGTAACTCTCTTAGGAAGCTTAATCGGACATATGTTTATATGAACTTTTTTTCTTATTTTTATCAAAGGAATCACCACCTGAGAGATTTTAAAATAAATGTGAAGAGATATTATGTATAAAAAAATATAAAATGCAAAATGTTCAAATAATCTTAAAATCTCTTTGGTCATTTATCTTTTAAATAAAAAATTATCCTAAAAATATTTTTTCGAGCTTTTCTATGATTTCAATATTTTTTCCTTCATTTTGTAAAAGGTTATCAACATCTTTGATGTAAAAAACTAAAGTACCTAGGTATTTAAGTTACAGAAAATATTTATTTCCAAAAGATTCAACTTAAATTAAGCATAAATTCAATGTAAATAAGGTAATTATGATAACTTTTACAAAAACACAATTGTGTAATAATAAATTTAGTTAAAAATGCTTCCATTATGATCCCCAATCACCTCCTGAAATTAACGTATCGAGCTACCAAACCAAACACCCTGTATATTTTATTTTTTTTTTGGCTGTTTGGTGGCGCGCACTGCTAGCAGTGTTAAAAATATACATGCATACTGTATGTGCAAAGAGTCATTTATTCGTACATACTGTATGTGCAAATAGCAATTTATTCGTACATACTGTATGTGCAAATAGCAATTTATTCGTACATACTGTATGTGCAAATAGCCACATCCATAAAAAATTGGTATAATGTTATTTACGTTAAATTTTCAGCAATGGTAGTTAAGGGATAAATTAAAAAAATAATTTATAATTCAATAAAAAATTTTATTATAAATTATTTAATATATAAATATCATATAAAGAAAATATAAAAAAAATAAATAATTATAATGATTTCATAAAAAGTAATACCAAAATTAATTTTAATAAAAATATATAACTAAAAGTAAAAATAAAGAAAATTTACATATTTCATAGACAAATCATGAATTTGGTAAAAGACACAATATTTCAAAAATTGAATTTGATAAATTATTTTATACAAATATATTAAATATAAACAAATAAACATTTTTTAATTGGAAACTACATTGGGTGATACAAGTTTCACGATATTTAAAATATGCAAAACAATAATACAAAAAAATAAAGGGGCGTTTACGCGTATGAGTGAACTGGTGTATGTACAATATCACATAGTAGTTACTTAAATCAGGTTGCAATCATTAAAAAAATATAATATTTTAATAAAAGTTGGTTAATTAAAAAATAACTTAATTTGCTATAATTTACTAAAATGCAGCCATTTTATGAGATCAATGCAAGTCAATTCGTTACACACTTTTACCTTCGACGAATGCAAAAACCTATCGTTTGAAGAAGGTGCGTTGTGCAACAAGAAACACCTCACTATCTTCGACTTTAAATACGAAACTTTAAAAAATCACTTCGACCAATGCATTGAAGCTATTTCTAACATCTTCGAGGAAAATGAAGTATTTATTTTTAATTACAAGAGTTTACTTGCGACAGGGAGTAAAATAACGCATTTACAGTTGAGTGAATCGATGCAAGTCATCTTATCTTTAAGCCAATCGAATCAATTAAAGAGTCTATTAACGCATCCTTTAATCAGTACTTTTATTTTCATTAATTCGTCGTACATTAGACGCTCCTAGTATATTAATATATTAATTTTTATCTCAAAATTCTTTGCCTTTATTTAAGGTTCTTTGATGGCTACTAATGATTTAATTTGAAAATTAGTTATTATAATTTGATGGTAATTTTCTATTCAATATTTCGAGGAAGTTGTTGAAGTTAAAAAAGAATTTTGAATACATCTTGCTGATTTTTGCTGAGTGACAATTTGATGTAGTACAAACACCAAAAATCATTATGATCGTTTTTTTTGTTTTTTATGAAAATGCTACTTGTGATAGATAATTTCAATAATCGTTTCATTAATATCATTATATTTAGAACTGGCACTTAGAATTATCTATGTAACGGGTTTCTTAGAGTTGTTTAAAATTAGGTATTTACCCAAAATTAACTTCAACAACCTTTATTAATTTAGAACCACTCATGAAGACGAATTACACAGGATTACTCCTTAAAATCTAAATCCATAACATTAAATTATTGCTGATTCAGCTTTGTACAATAATAGCAAAAAAGCTTGACCTGTACTTAATAACTAAAACAATTAATAATTACTAAATAACTTAATCTACTTAATTGAACAATAAATTTTTTTAATAAAATGTGTTATTACAATACACCTGAAATTCTTGTTGATGCATTCAATTTTACTTCAGGCCTTTTCTTTCTCTAATCATATGTTACTAAAGACAAAATGTAACTATTTTATAGACCCTTTCATCTCTATTCTTAAAGTAATAGTGATGTTGAGTGGTGAATTTGAGGTGGGTGATATTGAGTTTAATCAATACCCAATTTTTTCAAGGATACTTTTTGGGGTTTCCTCGTGATTGTTTCTTTAACCCTCCTCAATCTCCTCAACGCTTTAGCTGTGAGTGACACACAAGAAATTAAAAGCGAAGCTGAGTTGAATCAGTGGAATACATATTAGAGATTGTGCTTTGGTACAGAAATACAATTACTTTTATAAATTGCCTTAAGCACTTATATATTGATAAGAAAGGGAAGATTCTGCTCAACGATGGAGGAAGTGGTAGATGAGGTTTATTTGGACGATGAGATTATGGAGAGCATCAAGGATATTTTAAAATCCCGCAATGATGAAGATCAAAGGAACAAAAGAAAACAAACACAAATGGAAAATATTAAAATTTTAAACTCCAAATTGAATTACTTGGCTTCAAAACTTTACTAGTGTCAAATTCCCAAATTACAAAAATTCAAAATAATCTTGGGAGGTTTAACAAATTCTTAAAATTCAACCATAATTTCAAAAGAAAATAAAAGCATATGGAGGAAATTTCAACATTAAACTGTAATTATAAATTATGAAAAAAATTAAGTATGTTCTGGGGGACCAAGTTCTGAAGACGGGAGTTTTAACGCGCCCGGATCTATCCATTAAAGAGGCGGAGATACGACCCCTTTTGTATTTTTACCCCAAATTCGGACGTTTTTTGTGAGGAGTGGTCGAAAGGATGGTTTTTTTCAACCGATTTTAAGAACTCCGGTTCCGATGTAAAGAGGGATGTTGATTACATGTGTGGTTTGAATTTTAAATTTCTTGGACCTCCCAGAAACTTTGAAAAAAATTCCTGAAAATGTCGATTTATCTTGCTTTTTTCGAGTTTTCGGCGGCGTTAACTTTGAAAAATCGCAACTCCGTCGGATTGTAAAGAAAAGCGACGAAATTTGGCCCCTTTTATTCTAACATCGTGGGGATTACCATGACCGATTTTTAAGCCTCCCGGCGCAAAAGTGTGACGCCACGGTCCCGAGACGCAAACTGTACAATTCTACAATTTTTTCGGACGGAAAAGTAGCAAAACTTTTTGGCTTCGATTAGAAGTTTGGCAGATGGAAAAAAACCGCGGTTGCTTTATTCCTCATCTAATTTCCACGTTTTACCTTAAAACAGGAGGTTTTTTTGATGCGTTTACTCTTTATGTCGTTTTAGTGTCCCCAAAATGACGCGTTATTTTTCGCGCTAATTTGACGCGGACTTTGAAAATTCGTAACTTTTCATCGGAACAACCTGTAATGCTGGAATATTTTTTATTTTACTTATTTGGTATTTACTTATGAGAGAAAAAATCGGCACCTTGAAATTTTTACCCTGGACCTTGGAAAAAAATCGAGCGTGAAATGTTCAAAAAATCGGGAAAAACGCGGTCCAACCTGGGCCCATCTGGCTCCCGCAGTTTTCAAAAATTTTGGAATTTTCTTTCAAAATTTTAAAAAAGGAATATTTTTTACAGTGTATAGGCTACTCAGATTTTATATATTTGGTAGAGTTGGGAAATTACGTACAAATAAACTCGAAATTTTGATTTTAGGGGTGAGTGGCTTCCACCGGGTCACTTTTTAACGGATTTTTTATTTTAAAAACACTTTAGAATCTACTCTTTGAACCGAAAGTTTCCACGCATAGGGTATTTTAAATTTCGAAAAAATAACGAAAAAAATTTTTTTTTTATATATCGCATTTTTATAAGTCGGATTTATTGGTCAAATTCACCCTTTAAATTACATTTAAACCCTACTTTAGGCACCTTTTCTCAAAGCTCTTTATATCCACTTTATGTCAAAAAAAAGAATCACTTAGCTATCTCTTTCCGTTTTCGAGTTATCACCGAAAGTGTAGCTAAAATAAGCAAAATATCCGTTTTTCACATTTCATAAAATAATTAATATCTTCGAAACTATTATCACCACCGAGACATTTATTAGCTTAAAATTCACACAGTCACCTCCTCCAACAAATTCCGTGAAAGTTTTAATTTTCGGATTAAAATTGCGCCGTCCAGAACCGTATTTGTACCAAAATTTTGCCAAAACTTTGCGAATTTTTTCCAAAAAAACTATTTAACCGATTTTAACCAAATATTTTTTAAAACGCGTCAATTCACGGTGTTTCCTTTTGGTAAAAATTTGAAATCGGTAATTTTTATAGTTTTCGAGAAAAAAAATAAAAACCGATTTCCATTAAAAATTTCCCAAAAATTTTTTTTTCGAATTTTTTTCAAAATCGATTTCGCAAATAAAAGATAATAAAAAATGGATGAAATGTAGGGGGTTCAACTGGCCTGTAAACACCCCCAAACAAATTTTACTCCCCCAAAACTCAAAAAAATCATTTTTTTTTAGGTAATGTGTCTCAAAAAATAATAAAATTTAAAAAAAAAATTATTTTATATAAAAATTCATAACTTTTGAACGAAACATCGTAGAGACTTGATTTTTTTTTTTTTTCTTGTTACTATATTAAAAAGATATACTCACAATATTGTCACAACATTATTTGGGTTAACATTTTAACATGTGCAAGTATTGTGTACGATATTATCACAACATTGTCACAATATCGTGTTTCTACTCGCGGATTAGTTTTTTGAAGTACAAATTACACAAAGGATTCTTAAATGTCATGCCCAAAAATTTCTATTACCTATGTTACTTAGTTTTTCATCATTTTTAAATGGTTTATACAAAATTCACGGTTTTTAAATATGCAATAATGCCAAAAATTAACTAAAGGCGAGTTAAAAATTTCAATATTCTTCATCTGCTTTCATTTCCGTTTGAAATTATTGTTCATTTTTAGGAATTAATAAAACTTCCCAAGATAATTTTGATAATTATCAAAAATTTTGTTATTTGGAAATTTGACTCTGGTGAAGTTTTGAAACCAAGTTATTTAATTTGGAGTTTAAAATTGTAATATTTTCCATTTGTCTATATTTTCTTTTGATCCTTTTATCCTCATCATGGGAGGATTTTAAAATAACCTTGATACTCTCCATAATCCTGTCATCCAAATAAACCTCCCACAACAATCGCTTCATCTATCATTCCAGTTTCCTGTAGTTGATCAAAATCTTCCCTTTCTAATCAACATACAAGGCTGTTTATAAAAGTAATTGTGTTTCTGTATCAAAGTACAAACTCTAATATGTATTCGCTTTTAATTTCTTGTGTGTCACTCACAGCTAAAGCACTGAGGAGATTAAGAAGGATTAAAGAAACAATCACGACGAAACCCTAAAAAGTATCCTTGAAAAAATTGGGTATTGATTAAACTCAATATCACCCACCTCAAATTCACCACTCAACATCACTATTACTTTAAAAATAGAGATGAAAGGGCCTATAAAATAGTTACTTTTTGACTTTAGTAACATATGAAAAGAGAAAGAGAAGGCCTGGACTGAAATCGAAAACATCAACAAAAATTTTGAGTGTATTACAACAACACATTTTATTAGAAATATTATTGTTAAAAATTAACTAAGTTGAGTAATTTAATAATTATTAATTACATAAGGTATTAAGTGCGGATCAAACAGATACAACTGTTACACACAAAGGTCAATTAGTATTTTAAGATTAAATTATTATTGATTTGAATTATAAAAAATAATCCTATATAATTCGTCTTTATGACCGAATAAAAGTAATTAAACTTAATTTTAGGTAAATGCCTTATTATTTTGAACTCCTAAAAGATATCCATTACATACATAACTGGAAGCTACGGTTCTAAATATAATAGTACTAATAAAACTATAATTAAAATTACCTATCATAGGGACGTAAAGCAAAAAAACGCTATTAATGCTTTTTCGTATTCTGATTTCACCAAATTGTAGCTGAAATTACTTTAAACAAAATATATTCAAAACTATTTTATCTTAAACAACTTACTCGAAATACTAAAGAAGAATATCACCACCATCAAATTTTAATAAATAACGAATTTCTAAAAAAATTCGTTAATAGCTACCGAAGAATCAGAAAACAATTTTAAAAAGATTTGAGATAAAAGTTAAGGTATTAATATAAAAGAAGCATCTAGTGTACAACGAATTATTAAAAATGGAAGTGTTGATTAAAGCATGCGTTAATAGACTCTAGAATTAATTTGATTGGCTTAAAGATAAGAAGACTTGTACTGAATCACTCAAGTCTAAATGCGTTACTTTACTCCCTGTGGCAAGTACACTCTTGTAATTAAAAATAATCACTTGATTTTCCTCGAAGATGTTAGAATTACTTCAATGCATTGGTCGAAGTGATTTTTTAAAGTTTCGTATTTAAAGTCGAAGATGGTGAGGTCTTTCTTGTTGCATAATGCACCTTCTTCAAACGACAGGTTTTTGCATTCGTCGAAGATTAAAGTGTGTAACGAAAGAACTTGCATTGTGCATTGACCTCATAAAATTGCTGCATTTTAGTAGGTTCTAACAAATTAAATAATGCAACCTAAAAATCAAGTTGGAATCAATTTTTTTATTAACTGTTTTTGGGTGCTTCAGAAGAATTTTGAAGATTTCGTGATAATCTTTCATCACAGTTATTAAATTTTTTTTATTTTTCTTAGTGATTTCATTAGGATTGTAACCTGATTTCCGTGACTTTTCAGTTACTTTTTTTTACATTTTTGTATTGCATATTGAAAAACCGTAAAATTTGTATAAATCCAATGTGCTTTGTGAAAAACTAAGTAGAGTGTGCAATAGAAATTTTTGGGCACAATATTTAAGAATCCTTAGTGCAATATTTGCTTCAGGTAAAGCAATGCTATAAATTTAATAGTCCTAATACTAATTTTTGAGTTAAAAAAACTTTTACTTAAGTACAGGTAAACGTCGTTTTGCACCGTTTCGATTTACGCCGATTCACCGGTTATTGGTGTCGGAACGGAACCCCGGCGTAAAACGACTTTTTGTTAATAATTTAGTTGTTTTAGTGATTTTATAAGAATTGCAATCTGATTTAAGTGCTCCGTGAAATTTTACAAATTCTTCGTGTAACCCAGATGTTGGAAAGTTTTATACTTCTTAATTTTTATAAGATTATAGTTCTAATAAGTAACTTGAATAAAGTCCTCTTATTTTCCTGATGTTAAAAACCCAAAAAGTCTTACTTGTAAATCTTTGATAGGTTTTATTTCTTCTTCATCCATTTCAGATGATGTAATCAGCAATGGATTTTTTGCAAGGTAATCGAGAAGAAGTTTAGTAATGTACGTGAATTTATTTTTGGATGAGTGGTATTTTGGTGTCGCCTTGGAATCGTCAGGAAAGATTAGAACCACTTTGTTTCTTGAAAGAATTTCCACAGATTTTTCTTTGTTGTGGAGATTTAAAAACCAGTATTTCATTCATGTTCTCATTGTAGCGATTATTCCTTCCGGATTGTTTTTTCAAAATTGTTCGGATCTTCACCTCCAAAAGTGCTGACTTATGATCTAAAATGAAAAGTCAACTTTAAGTGAATAAAGTTTATTATTTCGCAGATTTCTTAATAATTTTAATTATTTCATCCATCTTTTTTTGAACAAAATTTAGTGTATATTGCGCAAAGGACAAGACGGAGGGGTTGTAATGGGGCGTCTGAAAATAAGATTATTAAGTTATGTGGATGATTTGGTGATTTGTGCGAAGGATGCAGGAGAAATGAGGAGAGTTATTGAAAGAGTTGGAAGATACATGAACAAAAGGAATCTGGAAGTAAGACCTAGGTGATGGTGTGCAAAAAAGGGGTACAACGGGTAAATAGGAAATATTTGAATGGAATGGAGATAAAATTGAGGTGGTCAAACAAATGAAATATCTGGGTTACATCTTCGGAATGCATGGAGGAACAGAGAGGCATATTGATTTTGTTGTGGGAAAAGCAAAGGTAGCTGAAGCTAAATTGTGGAAAAATTGGGGAAAGGTCTTCAGAGAGTCACTAAAAGCGAAGCGGGAAATCTATAATTTTGTATTGATGTGAGGTGTGGGGCATTAAAGAGGAAGAAAAGATCGAAAGGTTGCAGATAGGATGGACGAAAAAAATACTAGGGCTAGAATGGTCAACACCATGGTACATAGTACTACAGGAACTGAATGGCAGCAAAATAAAAGCGTAGAAGCTAAGGTTAGATTGGCTGAATTTGAAAGAAAAATATTAGAAAGGGAAGAAGGAAGTTTTATCAAAGAAGTATTTAGAATAGCAAAAGGAAGAGAAAAATGCAATGTAAGGAATAAGTGGGAGGAAGCTAGATGTATAATGTACAAAGAAGTAGGCTGGTCGGAGGAAGAAGTTAAGAAAAAAATGAGGGTAAATGTCTTTATACATAATTTTAAGGAAAGGCTGAAAGAAGTTGAAGAGCAAATACGTTTCATGGAAATAAGGGATAGCAGATATAACCCAAGATAAAATGATATTTGTATTGTATATGTGCAGAGACAGAAATATGGTGAAGAAGAAAGAATGATTGCCAGGTTCAGATGTGGAAGTGTGGAGAAAGGAATGAAGTACTGAATGGACAATAAGTACAGATGCTGTAGATTTTGTGAGGAAGGTCGGGATGAATGGGAGCATTGGGGAAGTGAATGTAAAGCTATAAGCTGGAATAAAATGGAGAAATAGAAAGTGTGGAATATAAGATTTATACTAAATGAGAAAGGGAAGGGACTGGAATGGATGCAGAGGATTTTGGATAAAGCACAACAGCACTAGTGATATTTGTATTAAGTTTGGGTTATTTATTGTAATTAGCTGAGAATTTTTATATTTAATTTTATGCCAATAAAAGACTATATATGTATATAGTGTACTGACCTAAAGTGGCAAAATATATAGCTTTCAAGCCGCTCCAATTGAGATTAGGGCACTATACCAAAGGGTAGCTCCCATGTCGATGAGCTATATTCCAGCATTATGCTTGCAGACGATTTATAAAATTGGTAATTCGTAAATATCGTTAATTAAACTTGAATACTCCGCCAAAATTATCCTTACATTTTTCCAAATTATTTTTCAATCCTTGCATCAAGTTTACTTTATTAGCTGAATCGTAGTCTGGACATAAATTCGTTAGTTGAATCAAAATTTACCTAAAATATGCGAAATTTATAATAATCAAGAATATTAATAGTAGGTATGTGAAGTTATCGATAGACTAGTGTATAATATTTTCAAATCAAATATAAAAAGTTTAATCTGGTCCTGAGCACCAGAAAATTTTTGGGCTCCGGTTAGAAAAATTTAGTTTTTTTGTAATCTTAAAACCATTACTTTGGTTAGTTTAGGATTCCCGTGGGATACACCAAAATGGCCTAATTTCGGGTCGGCTCTAGAAAAAGGAGTGAAAATAGTTTTTAAGGCAACAAGAGCTAGTAATGGTTATTATGGAAGGCCTGTAATTCAGCGCATCGAGGTGGTGACTGATTTGATCGTAGCAGCCCACTAAACATGTAATGTTTCGTTACGTATTTTAAACGTTTCATTGCAACATTAATGCAACGTTGCAATGAAATCTTGTAAATAGTTAAACATGAGATGTTTTGAAATATATTTTAAACGTTTCTAATGGGGTAATTCTGAACAAAAAATGTTAGCCGTAACAGCGATGTTAAATTTGACAGTCACCCCGATGTCAAAAAAACGCTATTCTGTAAACTTTAGTGTGACTGTTACGGCTAACATTTTTGTTCAGAATCACCCCATAAATAAAATTATTGTAATGTTGCAATGAAATATTAAAATCTTGTAAATAGTTAAACATGAGATGTTTTGAAATATATTTTAAACGTTTCTAAATAAAATTATTGTAATGTTTTTTTGTGATGTGTAGGAAATGTTTTGGCAACTACATTTTTTAAATTTTGCCAACTAAATTGTTTCATTTGGGTTTCACGAAAATAGTTTGCAAGAAATATTTTCTATATCTTCCTGTTATGTTAACAAAAAACCATCTAACATGCTCATTTGTGTTTCAAGGAAAGAGTTGGCTGGAAATGCTTCAGCAATTTTTCTATTACGTTTCGAAGAAACATCTAATATCTAATGTACTCATTTGGGTTTCACGTAAATGTTTCTGCGATGTTACCAGTCTATGTTTTATTTAGTAGCCGTTCTGTAATGATTAATGCGCAATAGAACAAATATGCATGACGTGTGGCAAATTTTTATTTTTTTCTGTTATGTTCTGACCATTTTTGACCAAACGGTTTTACCTTTCTGAACGACTAATGATTTTATTTATTTTATTTTTTAATTTTTTATTTGGAATTTCATTACTACTCGTTAGTGCATCAAAAAAGAACTGGATTTTTGAAAAAAAGATTTTACTTTTTAATCTAGTATTTTAAATAATTTAATTGTCACGTTAATTTCAAAAGTTAAAAAAAAGAAATGCACCTTAAATGCGGTCAAATTAAAGGCTTCGCATTTTATCTCAAAAATGAAGACTTGAAAAACAATTATTAAATTCACTAATATGACACGATTATGTAACGATTACTATTTCCGTGATTTTTTGGGTGCTTTTATTATTAAAAATTTGCAAAAAAGGAAGAACATTCTTAAAATTATACTTACTCAAATCAGTTAGGATAAAATTCTCTTCTCAGCTACATTTCACTGCGGTTATTGTAAAAGTTCAAACTAATCTAAAATAAAATCAAGGCAGTATAACGTTTTTCCCTCCTCGGTTATGTTTAGATAAATAAATAAGATTGAGATAAGGCAATTTCAATAAGCAAATAATCGATTCATTTGGAAATATTATGTAATTATTTGCTGTAAGTAAATAGCTTAAAAAGATATAAAAATGCATGTCCTTGCAATCACAGACATTTTTAAGAGCTTGAATTTCAAGTATTTTTAAATTGGTAAAAATACTGTAAATAGAAATCTTGACTTATTTTTAAGACATTTGCATTTATTTAAAGTAAAAATTTTAGCACAAAAATTGTCATACTTCAAAATGTTTGTAAAAAACACACTTTTTCAAGTACTTTTGCACATTTTGTCTGTTATAAATCATAAAATAAAATTTGATTTTCAAATATTCTTGTAGAGAAAGACGATTTAAAGAATTTTAATTTGAGATATTTTTTAAACTTATTTTTAAGGTATTAGCTTTAATTTTCATAAATTAAAATGTGATTTTTTCTTAAACATAAAGGTGCTGGTTCCGAAAAATTAATTTAAAAAGCAAATATTTGAAGTGCCAACGTTTCGAAGACGCTTATCTTCTATATTATAAAGTCTAAAAATACATTTAATGGTTTAATGAAGAAATACAAATATACTTATCAAATATTGACAGTTATGAATAAATTTTTAATAATAAAATAATAATAATAAATAATAAAACTTTTATTTCGGTACAGAAGTACATTATTAACACATAAAAATTCATAACTATTTACAAAATAAGAGATATAATACAAGATATATAATACAAAAGTCTATCAACTAAAAAGAACCACTAATTTCTATGCATTCTTTGATATGTATACGAATACATCTCTTAAATCCACAAAGAGAGCTTTGTTCTTTTATTTCCCTTCCTAGTTTATTGAACTCCTTTACTCCATTATGTAACAAGGATTTAATTGTTCTTTGCTTATTGACATATTCGATAAAAATATTATTTTATTCTCTAAATTTAAAGAAGTGCTGTTATGTCTAAAATAGTTTATTTTTTTATCAATTCCAGCAACAAGTTCATTAATGTGTGATTTAAAATTCAATTTTTTATCCAATATTATTCCCAAGTACTTAATTTCCAATACAAATTGAATATCAGCTGAATGTATAGATAGTTTCAAATTGTTGATATCATTAATATTCACACTACCTAGGCACATTGCTTTAGTTTTCTGCACATTAATTATAAGTTTGTTCTTTCTGAGCCATAAATCAAAATTACTTAGTATTAAGTTCATGTTTTTAAACACTTGATCAATACATTTACCCTCTACTACAAGTAGTGTGTCATCAGCAAAGGGGTTCAAATAACATGATTCCTGATCCAAACCACCAATAACAACTTTAAATACGATAGTATAGTAAATCAACATCGGTTTATTCTGCTGTGCTATTATAAGATCAATTACGTTTGTTATTAAAGTTAATTACTTTCGAAAATGGTGAATTTTTCCAATGCAGAATTAGCTGCATCTCATTTATGGGGAAGCTCTTTGTAACTCTTTGCTAGGATTCATAATCGTAGTCGAGAAACTGGATCTGTCGAACCTCGAAGAGCTGTTGGTCGTCCACGTTCAATTCGCACTATCCAATTTGAGGAAGAAGTGCTCAACCGTATAGAGGAAGAACCAAGCACAAGTATTCGTGCCATTGCACATAACATGGGAGCAAGGCAAACAACTGTTTGGAAAATTCTCCATGAACAGTTCCTACACCCTTATTCAATTCAACGTGTTCAATCGTTGAGTCCAGCAGATTATCCATCTCGAGTAATTTTTTCCCGCTGGTGGTTACAACAGCATTGATTCAACCTAATTTTGGCAGTTCCGTGTTATTTACAGATGAAGCATCCTTCATGAGGGACGGCTTTTATAATAGCCGAAATAGTCACATTTGGGATGATGAAAATCCTCATGTTGTATCCCGTCGGCGAAATCAACACCAATTTTCTATTAATATTTGGGCTGGAATTTTGGCAGACAATTTAATGGGCCCATACCTACTACCACCACGTTTGAATGGTGTAATGTATCGCCATTTCTTGGAGGAAGTTTTACCTGAGCTCTTGGAGGAAGTGCCGCTGATTATTAGACAAGGTATGTGGTTTCAACACGATGGGTGTCCTCCTCATTTTTCTTTAAATGTACGCCAATTTCTGGATGAAGGTTTTCCCAATCGTTGGATTGGTCGTAACGGACCTGTTAATTGGCCTGCACGTTCCCCTGATCTCATAAGCTTAGATTTTTTCCTTTGGGGATATTTGAAGTCTGGTGTACGAGACGCCTGTTACTACAGAAGAAGAACTTCTCGCAAGACTTATGGCTGCTTGTACCATTGTCCAAGACATCCCTCTGGGATATTCCAGAGGGTTCGAACATCTATGAACCAGCGTGCAACCTTGTGCATTGAATAAAATGGCCGAAATTTCGAACAATTTTTGTAAATTTTATTAAATAATATTATTAAATAATATTAAATATTATAATTAAATATAATTTCCGAATATGGGTTTATTAACAAAAGTTGCTTGTTTTGGTGTCCTGAACAACCCCTTTCATTATTATGTATTACTTATGGAACACTCTGTATAAAGAATATTCATGCATTTGAAGATCGAACTTCAGAACGTTGAATTCTTTCTTCATTGCGCCTAACAACAAACTCATGGGTTTCCCCACCAATTTTTATCCCCATTTTGAAAAATCCTTTTAGGGAGAAATTCTTGAATATCTAAGCTTTTTAACCAATTATTTGGGATTTCTCAGAATATTGGAAGATTAAACCTTACGTGCCTTCATCCCAAAGGCTCAGAGCCCCCCTGCGTCAATATTTAATTTTTTTATAAAATACAGGTAACCGTAGTTTTGCGCCGGTTCGATTTACGTCGATTCACAATTACGCCGGTTGGTGCCGGCGTGGGATTTTCCGAATTAGTTTTCGTTTTACACCGGTTTCTCTCGGAACAGAACCCCGGCGTAAAATGACGTTTACACTTCCACCTCACTTGTTTGTATTTGTATGTTTGTTATTGTAAAAACAAATAAATATTAATAAAGAAATAATTTATTTTATTTTCAAATAGGTGTATTGCACACACTTAGAATAATAATTTATTGGAAAAATAATTATTTAACATAAAATACACTTATTAAAATAAATTTCTGCAAATAGGGCAAGCACTCTTGTTGCTGGTACTGATCCATTTGTACTAAAAAAAAATTATATTAAAAAAAAATTAAAACCGAGTGTTGTGGTTTTTACCAAACAGGCAGCATGAAATTTTTTGCGACATGTTTTGCAGGGAATTTTGGGAAGTTGGTATGTTCCAGTATGTAATATAGCAAAACATATGTAACATTCTTCCACTCCATCGAATTTTTTATCCAAGTTATTATTCCATAACGACAAAGCATCCCAAATGCGACAATTCTTAAATAGGAATAATTTATAGGTTGAATAATTTAAGTGTAAATGAGGAAAAATACCTGATGTAAAACAGCTAATCTTAATTGTTTGAGCCATTGCTTATGAGAAATTCCACTGATGTTCTGGTTACATTTCACATCTGGCCCATTTAGTGGATAATTGATTGGTAAGGTAATAACAAGTTCCATCTGGGATTCTTCTACAGTATACACAGCTATAATTTCTCTCAAGTTTAGAAGAACTTTAACCTGGAAAACAAAATTCATGAAATTTAAGATGATTGCTAGCAAAGTAAATGCCGCGTACACACCAAGCGGACGAAGGCGAACGAACGTGACCAACCGAAAGCGTTCGCTTGGACGGGATTGCGAATGCTCATTTAACAGTCTTGGCGGTGTAATCGGCAAATGCTAGCAAACTTCTCCATCGCTCGTTATCGTTCACTTAGTGTGGCCACAACGCCACAAGCGAACGAACGAAATTATCGGCGATTTCCTTCACTGGCCTTCGTTCGCTTGGTTCCGCGTACACACGAAGCTAACGAAGGCGAACGAACGTTCACGCGCGAAGCGTTCGCTTGGTGTGTACGCGTCATCGAAAACGAACGAACGCAAGCGAAGGCCTTCGCTGTGCTCCAACAGAGTCTCGGTATATCAAAGGAAAATGCACGAGCGAAGGATTTGGAACGAACACGGTATGTTCCTTACTTAGAAATATTTATAGAGATTTTACACAACGAAACAAGGAATTGAAAAAGCTAACAAATGACCAATACCGCAATAATACAGTGAATTTCAAAATCAAGTCCTCAAATTACTTAAAAATGTAAAACAAGAAAGAACTTACGGTCATATTTTTGAATTGATTTTGATGAGTTGTGATTTCATTTAATTCCTGTTTGCACAAATATGGTGAAATAAATTCAGAAGTAACTCGTTCGATTATCAAAGCAGTTTTAGAATCAGCAGAGGACCACCAATTCCGCACAGATGCTGGTAGTTGACTCAGAGTTGATGTAAAAACCCAGCAAACCATCCTTTCAATATTTTCACTTTGTATTTCATCTAAAAAATTATCTATAACATCTCAAATAATTTACAAATAAATTATTATCACTACCTTCAAATGATAAAATTTTCTTTTTCAAAAACCAATCTCTTTGTACTTTGGTTACATTGTTGGAATGATTTAAAACTTCTAAAGGCATTAATTTAAATATATTGGTCAATAAATCACTTAAGAGGTCTTCGTTCCTAAAAAACGAAAAATTATTCCTCTTCACCAGTTTTTGGTAACATTTTAACCCCCTCCCTTCTCGTTGTCAAAAGGAGTCAAACCTAATATTCAACTTACACGAAATTAAAATCTTTAAGAAATTAAAGTGATATCTTTAAATTAGTTACATTATGCTCCACAGTTAAAATTTAACATTTTTTAAAAGATTGTAAGGAACATTATTAGTTTATCAAATGTATTGATAAAAAAAATGTTATTAAAATTTTATTATTGACCCTGTTTCTTATATGATGAAATCTTACCTTAGCCATTCTGAATATTGGAATCTTAATTCAGTAGACGATTTTTCACAAAGAATCAGCAAAATATCCCATATTAATAAGTAAGCAAAGGTGTAGGTATAAGAATCCGTATATGGTTCTACTCTGCAGCTGTCCTCGCCCAACCTTAAAATTATTATGAATTTATTCATCTTTAGATATTTTTAATACAGTATATTAAGCAACCAACACTCAAAATATAATTTTTAGTATGATAATAAGTGATCGCGTTAATACTTTAGAACTTTTTAATTATTCATTACCTCAAAATTTGGCTATAAAAATTTTAGTGTACAGTTGCTCCCAGCTGGAAGTAGGACAAAAGTAATCACGATCGCGTATTCTTTGTCCTACTTCCAGCTGGGAGCAACTTTACAAACACAAACAAAGCGCATGCCTGAGTCAGTCCGCGCCATGCTATGAACATGGCGGACTGATTCAGGCATGCGCGTGTTGCCTATACTTTTTCGTATATTTTTGGAAAAAAAAAAGACAAATCTTTCCAGTGGCGTTCCCAGAAAATGTTAAAAGGGGTGCACTTTTGACAAGTAAAAAAATAAATGAATTTTTACTTCCATTAAAACAAAAACATAACAATAATAAGAACGATTCGAAATTTTTTTATCGATTTATTCCGACAGTGGCGTACCCGAAAAATTTTAAAGAGGGTGTACTTTTGTAAAGTAAAATCTATTTCTAATTCCATTTAAATAAAAATAACAATTATGGATGGTACTTACTTGAAATCTAGCAGCATTGTATGTACAATATCATGAGCTTTTAGAAGCAAATCTTTAAATTGTCCAAATATCATTCCTTTTTCATGGGGAGTATTATTTTGCAATGATATTGAGTCAATATTTATAAGTTCTGACGCAATTTTACTTAACATATGGTAACCCCATAATTGAAGGCACCATACATGACTCGTTAACAAAAAGCACGATTCATACAATATTTTGGACCATTTTGGCATACCATCTGGTTGATTTTCAAATATGTACATTGGATTTAGGTATGTAATGAATTTTCCAAATTCTTGTAGAAAAGGCATTTTGTGAAATGTTAATTGGGTTTCAGTCTTCCTCAATTCCTCTAAAATATTTAATTTATGATTTGGTTACAATAATTTTAGTTTTATAAGTACCAGCTAAATATAGCCACGTTTTTATTAAATCTGTTGTTATACTTGGTACAAATACATTATTCCACTCGTCAGCATACACGTTTTTAACATTTTCCTGTTGCAATTCATCGATGTATTTATTGATTGAAACAAATAGGTTTGATATTGATCTAATGTAAGTTGCAGTCTAAAAATATACATTTCATCATGTACAATGACGTAGCCAGGGGGGGGGGGGGGGTTGTGTAAATTAAAAATGCTCCTATTAGTTCAAAAAAAGCAAATAGACATAGACAAAATCCTGATTTAAATTTAAAAAATATATACGTATAAATAAGCAAATGATACAGGTTCTACAAATATCTGAATATTTCAAAATTTTTTAAAATTCTGGAAAAAATGAAAATTTTGAAATTTTTGAAAATTCTACATCATTTTTTTTCGAAAAAAGTTAAATTTCCAGCATTTCTTAACCAATTTTTGACTTAAAAAAATCAATCAAAATTTCTACAATAATCTGAATATTTTACAATTTTAAAAATGGTGTAAAGTTTTAACATTTAAAACTCTAAAAATAATGTTGGAATTTAAAGAAAACTTTACATCTGACCGAAATTAATGCCACTGTACATGTATCATTTGAACTCACCTGAATATTTGCGAAATTATGTTTAATTTCATTCAATTTTCCAGACCAAGATCCCAAAGAAACTACAATGAAGTCCCAATGTCGTGAAGACAAATTAGCAACTTTTCTTTTATCAACAATTTCCGCACATAAATTCATGATTTCAATAATTAGTTGAGTTTGCTCCCAATTTGAAAAATTTCTTAAATAAAAATAAGAATATTTGTGCGTATTATAAATTTTAAACAACTTACATATTATAAAATGACCTTTCCTCATTACGTAATTTTTCAATCAATCCAAAAACTTCACCTATTTGAACATCGATTTCTTCATTGTGCGCCAAACATTTTAAAATAACAATATTTTCAATGGTGCTTAACTTGTGGTTGAAAATATTGTCATACGATAAACTATCAGAAAATACTTGTGTTAAATGGAGTTTTCCTAAACCATCAGGTAAGGAACTTATCAATTCTTCATAAATTTTTGGAGCAGCATTTCCTTCAATTTCAACATGGTATTCAAAAGCCACACATGCATATAACCAAGATTTTGTAGAAATATTTAATTTAATATTTTCCTTTAATTTATTTTTACTGATGGTATCAATGTTGTCAAACAGACTTCGTAAATTCATTCCTAGGATTTGACAATTATTTGTTATAAGAGGAAAATATTTTATCTGGAATTTAAAAGTCAAGCTAAATTAAAATATACAAGTCTTCTTTTTACAACTATGTTTAATTAAAAAAAAAAATGATTTAATGAAGCCTCTTCCAAAAATTTGTAGATTCACAAACCTGATTACAATACTTACATTTTTAAAATTCCGTATTAAAGATTTTCCAATGCTTAAACTGAGCAGTAATTCCAAAAATAAATTTTCAGGTAAATCCATAATTTTAAATAAATAATCTTCATTTATTTCATCGTCTTCTAGGTTTTCATTTTCAAATTTACTAGTAATTACGTTTAAAACAATAACTTTCCATTGAAGATATTTAACAATATTATCTTCAGTTATTTCAATTTGATTACTTATTATTTTATCAGTAGGGCATGTAAAAAAACCTCTTAAATAATCAGCATCATTACAAATTTTAAAAATTAACTGACTCCATTTATTAACAAAATCTCGATTTAAGAAAATGTTTAAAATTTCACTAACAAACAATTGGTTATTCTTATAAATTGATCTATTAAAGCAACTAATCTTCTCAGAAATACTCTCAACGTTAATTTCTGATAACGTATTATTTTTTATATAATTCTCTATTGCAAGAGCAGCTTTCTCAGCTATTGTTCTAATTTGTGTCTTATCAAGTGAAGTTGTTAAAATTGTCAATGAATCTTGCCAAGCTGTGTCGACCTCCCATAAAGTATCACTTGACAAAAATTCAGAGTCAACTCCAGGATTGCAACTAAAATTAAATAATGCAAGTAGTAATTTATCCCCATACTTGAGCATAAACTTTTCGGTGTAAGTTATTGTTGATAGATAAGAAGAGAAACTTGCTAATTTATCAATTGTCTCTTTATAATCTTGCGAATTTAAAAGGCAGTTGCAGAGGTAGTCTATAATATCATTTACACATTTGTCACTGATTAATAAATCTGAAATAAAAATGAATTATTAGAATGATTTATTGTTATAAGTAATTTTCTATAAGACTAGCAAATAATATACATGGTGTGTCATAATATGTGGGACACACTTTACAGTGGATAGTATACAGGGTGTACAAAAAGTTCGGCAACGCCTGTTTATTTTTGAAATGAAGCATTTCTCATAAAAATGTTTCAAATATACAGACAGATGCACAAAAAACGCCAACGATGTAGCTTCGTTATTTTTTATCCGATTTTGATATGTCAAATTAAATGCTTGGAAGAATACTACTATCAGATAATAAAAGAACATCAGACGAGGAAGAGGCAACTTTTCTTTTTCAAATGGCCACATATTTTTTTCAATTAAAAAAATCATTAACAAAAATAATCTAATCCAATTATACCATTGATTTTTTTAATTAATTTTTTAAATTATTTTTTTCTTATTATTTATTAAAATTTAATTCAATTGTTTTTTTTGTTTTTGAGTTTTCAGTTATGTCATAATCACTTGTCATAATTTTCAATTTAAAAAAATAAATTGTGAAGTTATTAAAACTCAATTTAAATTAAATTTATTACTAAAAGACTAAAGAGAAGCCCAACTTTACAGGACAATTGGCGGTTTTTCAAAATTCATAAAAATAAAGAATTTGAATTCCAAACTTTGACCCTCCATATCTCGGTCAATTGGTCACGGGGATTTTGTTAACTATTTTTCTGGAGATCCCAGAATGGTCCTCAACATCGTAGTGGAGAGCTTATCCGCCATTTTTTGGACACCCTGTATTATATACAAAAAAAGAAGTTAGATCTGGAGAACGAGCTGGCCATATTTCATGGCCAGCTCGTTCTCCAGATCTAACACCTCTTGACTTCTTTTTTTGGGTACGTATCAAAGAATTGGTGTATCTTGAGATCCACTCCCGAGGGATAACTTGATGGACAGGATTCAAAATGTCTGCCAGTCACTAAGTGAAATTTTCGTTATTTAAGTTTAACTTTGTAAATATGAAAAATATTAAAAAAATATTTTTATAAAAGTTGTTTTTTTAAGACCTATTAAACGATACCATACTCGACCCATGTTGCCATTTAAAAATCGAAAGTTACTTTCGGTTCCGGGTACTTCCGGATTGGTCAAAATAAAAGGGATAGACGGGTGGTCTAAGACACCCTGTATACACAAACAAAGCAGGTTACCCGCTGTTAGATTACCGGCGTCGATTACACGCGCATGCTTGAGTCAGACCGCGCCATGCTATGGACATACAAAAAGCGTGTAAGTGTAAAAACATAAACAAAGCAGGTATGTCTATAGCAGACTGACTCAGGCATGCGCGTGTAATCGCCGCCGGTAATCTGAAAGCGGGTAACCTGCTTTGTTTGTGTTTGTACACACATACAGCAAAAGAATCGTCAGAACAAACAATCCTTATAGCACCAGAGAGATCACCATCTGAAACTTTCCCATTATTTTTTCTATAAATAGATCATCATTGTCTTCACTTTTCTTCTTACAAGTTTCCACTATATAATCAGCAGTATTTATAATTCTTTCTTTCTTTAAATATTTTAGTATTATATTGTTAATTTTATTTTGGGAATATTAAAAGGATAGTAAGAAAACATCAAAAGAAAGAGTAATTGCAGACAACTGCCTTTTGGAATACGTTTTATTATATTAAGATGACCATTTAAATAAGCTAAACGTTCATGGAGTTGATTGTCATCACTTTCAATTTTTGAATTTAATACCTTTTCATTTTTAGTATGGTTAGGATGAGATTTTGAAAAGAAGCGCCCACTACATTCAAGAATTAATTGAAAATAAAACATAACGAGCTTCAATGTACTCATATGAACTGGTATGAAATGATAAGATAACCCCAGTAAACTTGGATAAAAATTAAACACCAAAATAGCAATGAAATAAATGCAGCTTATATGTTATAAAAAGGTCAAATGCGATATAATAAAATTTATCTCCAACTATCTTGAATAATAACTTTTAGTCGTCAAGAAGAAACTTATTAAAATGAAGCTGTTGGTTTTAATTTTTTGTCTAAACCTAAATCTCGTGGTAATCAAGGGATTATTTAAACCAAAGTGTCCAGCAAATACCTTCAATGGAACTTCAATAAAAATTTGTAATGAAAATCGATGGTGCAAAATAAAAGTAATCGACGAATGTATTTACGGAAATAAAAGCGAATTTCGTGAAACCTACGCGATTTATTTTATGGATAAAATCAACGTAATAAAAAAAGGTGCTTTGCAAAATTTTGAATCCCTTCAAGGGATTTTTATCGATTCAGTTGGACTAACTGAAATTGAGCCAGGAAGTTTTATAAATGTACCCAATATTACTTATCTACAAATAAGATATAATGAAATCAAAAAAGTTAACCTCGAAACATTCAGTGGACTTAATTGTGGATTTTTAAGTTTAAGAAAAAACAAAATTGCTTTCATTGAATCTGGCGCGTTTACAAACCAGAAACTGATATATTTGCATTTAGGTGAGAATAAATTAAAAACTTTTGATCAAAACTGGTTTGGTGATTTTAGTAATTTGAGAATATTGTACTTAGGACATAATTTAATCAAAAGTTTGAAACCGTACAGTTTCAATAAACTAAAGAATCTAACAGAAATTTCTTTGAACAATAATTTTATTACAAGGATCGAAAAAAATACTTTTCATGGTTTCAAGAGTATTGGTTACATCGGTCTTTCAAATAACGGATTGGAAACTATAGAGGTCAACGCCTTTGAGAATAAAATTTATGCACTGCAATTGTCATTTAATAATTTAAAATATTTCTCAAAGGATTTCTTTAACCACCTGGAGATTGATAGATTGTATTTACTACCGAATCCCTGGATATGTGGATGTTTGGGCGAAATCTATTTTCAATTAAAGGACAAAAAAACTGAAATCGAAAATCATAGAGACTACGGGTTTAGGTGGAATGATTCGTACCCAATTTGTGTTGTGCCACTAATAAAAAAATCTCAGTTGAACTCTTGTAATGAGGATTTTGTGAACACCGTGAGGAACGATAGAATTTTTAACGAATTTTTTAGTGTCCTAAATTACGATCAACTCAGTCGGAATTTCACATTGGATATAGACTTAAGTGAACTACTTTTTTATAGATATTATGATGACTAAACCTAAACTGTTAATTTTATTTTAATTTAAGTAGATTTTTTAAATGTAAATAATTTTTAAAATAATTTGGTATAAAAATTTGTAAGATATGTAGATTGATGCCCATAAACTAAAATATTTTTTGTCTGTATTGGGTGTTTCGTAGTTGGGGTAAAGGCTAGTTCACATTATAGAAATTTTTTGATAATTGCATTAAAACTAAGTTAAAGAATACAACGACTTTATTTTATGAAAATTTGAGCCCATCCTTTATTTTTTATCAGACATTTCTCAAGTAACAGAGCATGGGAAATTTCCTGTCTTCAAGTAGATTTTACGTAATTAAGGAAAATTAATATTTGCGTCCCACTTTTTTTCCAGCAAAAATTGTTTTTACATAGTAAATGTCATTCTGAACAAAAATATTCCTATGAACTATTATGTTTTTTCGACTCCTTAAAAAGTGACTTACATAATAAGTGATTCTTAACAATCACTAGTGAATGTAAACATTTACTAAATAGTCAGTGGAAGTGCCATGTTTTAATCACTTTCACTAGTAAATGTTAACAATCACCGAATGGTAAGTGAAAGTAAGAAATATATTTATAATGTAGAAATTCCAAAAATATTTTAATGATTTGCAAAAGATATCTGCAAAATATTAGGAAAAAAATGAACAAATTCTGTAATTCGAAATGCTACAATTCATTGCCATGTTGCAATAAGTATGTAATATAATATATTGTAGGTGAACGGATGGGAAAGTGTTTAAGCCACTTTTCGATCGGACCGTCCCGAAAAAAAAAACGAAATTTACTCCGAACCTCATCAAATTTTAGGATGTTATAGAGGACCAGATTCTGAAGACGTTGCTTTTAACCCATCCAGACCTCTATGTTAAGGGGGCGGAGATACAACCCCTTTTGATTTTTATCCAGAAATCTGACTTTTTTTACGCGGGCCCGTGAATTTGGTAGTTTTTTTCGTCCGATTTTAAAAATTCGAGTTCCAGCGTAAAGGAGAAGCGCGCTAAGACTAAAAAAAAATTTCGAATCGGTCAATTTTTCTTGCTTTTTTACCGGTTTTCGTTGGCGTCAACTTTAAATAATCGCACCCCCGTCCTGTTTTAAAGGGAAGCGACGAAATTTGGTTCCTATTATTCTAACATCCTGTGGATAGACCTTAACCATTTTTAAGTTTCCAGGCGCTACGGCGCCGAGACGCTAAGTGTACAAATTTAGCGTTTTTTCGGGCGGAAAAAGTGCTTAAACTGTACCTCTTATATTTGAAGATCGGTAGGTGTAAAAAATAGCGGGTTTTTGATTTACAAACTAGATACCTATTATTATGACCAACGGAGCCCTTTTTTGATATCTTGATTTTTTAGATTAATTTGGGGCCATTAAATTTGCATTTCGATTTTCCTGCTTTTTCGACGCGGACTTTGAAAATTCGTAACTTTTGATAGGAGTTGACTATTACGGTGCGATATTTTTTATTTTGCTTATTACATTAATATTAATTAGCAAATAAATAGACACTTCTAAATTTTCGTCCTTTGTTTCAGAAAAAAATCGATCGTAAAATGTTAAAGAAATATCGGATATGAACCAGGGATTCTAACCGAACCGTTTTATTAACCGAAATTCGGCTAAACCCGTTATATATGGACTAACCGTAACCGAAACCGATTTTAGAAATTTATAAACAACTTAACCGAAACCGAAACCAGTTCGTAACTGATTTTTAACCGATTTCTAACCGTTTACTAACTGATTTTTAACCGTTTTACTAACCGATTTTTAACCGTTTTACTAACCGGTTTTTAACCGTTTACCTATAGGTTATACAATCAAAATTAAAAAAAAAATAGGTAAAACACTTTTTTTGAACCGTAACCGAAACCTTTTTTTTCGGTTAACCGAAACCGTTTTTTTTTTGTTAACCGAAACCAAAACCGAAACCGTTTTTTGAAATATTTAAAAACCGTAACCGAAACCGAAACCGTTTTTTGAAATTTTTAAAAACCGTAACCGAAACCGTTTTTAGAATAAAATATTAAACGAAACCGTTTTGAAAATTTAAAAGGTTAGAATCCCTGATTTGAACTCCAGTGGAGGTCACAGTTTTTAAAAACCGTAAATTTAGCCCTAAAAATAGTAGTAAAGGTGCAAAAATTAGCGTAGAGCTAAAAATTGGTATGAATATTCGGAACACCATTATAAATGAATGCTGAAAAGTCCTCATCGATCCCGTACCTGGAAAAAATTTTATTCAAGGTTAAAGGTCTTAAAAATGGGTTTTTCGCGTTTTTCAGCAAAACGGTAAATTTTATCATAAAATTAGGTCAGACAAAAATTGTAGATCATATAATTATCTATAAAATATGACTTAATACTCTTTCTCCTAAGAACCACCGTTTCTGAGATATAACGAATATAAAAGTTGAAAAAGTTGTAATCTTCATAATATGCATAAATACGCCACGTATACACATCACGGAAGCTGTAATACAAGTAAAAATATTTTTCTATCGGTCAATGTAAGCCATATATCGGCCAACTGGTTAGGTCAAAATTAATTATTTTCCGATTAATCAAAAATTTCATAGCAATTTCTTCGTCCAAAAGTGAAATTTTCAACGGTTATTCGGTCATAACTTCTTAACGAATCAAGATATCAAAACAAATCTTTTTTTGTGTAAAAGCTTACGCAAAAACCTTTAAGGTAAGCCATCATTCGTTAAAATCAATGAAGGGGCAGGGAGGTAAAAAAATTGTCAAAATTGATTTTTTATAAAGTTTTTTGTGCGATTAAAATTTTGAGTTTTTTTCGAAATTGAAAGAAGTCGCGTAGTAGTACTTGAAAATCTCATTCCAATGCATATTTTAGTTAGACAATAGGATGTGTCTTTACCTTACAGCGATTATTTTGGTCGCTGGGGGTTGAAAAAACACAATTTTGAATTTAATAGGTCGGTGTGAGGTGAAATGAAACGATAGAGATTTTAAAACTTTAAACCGACCTCGTTCGATCAATCTTCTTGCAGGTCACGTGTAGCTATTTTTCATTTTTTGTCCCGCTTTTGCCCCATTTCATCTACCAATTTTCTCTACGCGCCGTTTTTTATCGATATTTTTCTACGCTTTTGGAAAAAAAAATCCCGACGCCGCTGGACGCGCCGTATAAAACCGTGTTAGCCACAATATAAGCCGCGTTTCGTTAAAATCGGTCCAGTCGTTTGGTAGGTACGATTTTTTAAATTTCGTTAAAAAATGTCCAAAATTGTACCCCGATTTTCAAATGTCAGAATATGAGATACAAACAAAAATTTGGAAAAAGTGCTCCGCTATGGGTACGTAAGTCTGTTACCTCTTTACGAAAATGCCATTCGCGATTTTTTTTCTGAGAAACGGTGGCTCTTAGGAAAAAAAGTATTAAGACATTTTTATAGACAATTATATGATCTACAATTTTTGTCTGACCTAATTTTATGATAAAACTTACAGTTTTGCTGAAAAACGCGAAAACCGATTTTTAAGTCTTGGGGACTTTTCAGCATTCATTTATAATGGTGTTCCGAACATTCACACCAATTTTTAACTCTACGGTAATTTATGCACCCTTGCATGTCTAAATTGACAGGACTAGTATAGGCTGTTTTTATATTCTAAGGCATTTCGAAGGGGTTGGGAAAATTAAGCAGAATTTTTTAATTTAGGGTCACAATATTGTCACAACATTATTTGGATCAACATTTTAACATGTGGAAATATTGTGACACAATGTTTACACAAAATTATATGTATTAGCACCACCAGGTCGTTTAATAGCTTAAAATTCTCACTATCACCTTCCTCACCAAATTCCGTGAAAATTATAATTTTCGGTTGAAATTTGCGACGTCCATGGCCGAATTTTTTCCAAAAAAAATATTTAACCGACTAAGTATAACCAAATTTTACACCCCCAAAAACTCAAAAAAAATTAAAATTTATCAGAAAGCTATATTTTATATAAAAATGCATAACTTTTGAACAGAAAGTCCTACAGACTTGAATTTTTTTTTGGCAAACCAGACACTGATAATTCTAGGTAAAATAATGAAGAGATTAAAAATAACTTTTTGGTGCTTACCTTGGTTATTATTTTCAACGAAAGCTTGCTTCAACAATAGATCGAAATCTGGGTTACTCGTATTTAACGCAGCATATTTATTAATTTTAATTAAAAATTGTTCAACTATTTCTTGCCCCAACCATTCTTGTAAAACAGCGTCTTCGTTATTTGGATGAATTAAAGCATTAGCAATGCAGTATCCCAAGCAATCTTCACTTTCAAGCTACAAAAATAGTAATTTTAGTTTTGAACTCAATACTTTTTTAAAACCTTACCTTATTAAAAATACGTAATATTTCCTTTTTATCATCAATATTTAGATATTTGAAGAATAAAAACAGTAAAGTTACTAAAGGTTTATAAATATTTTCTGAACATTCAATCCATTTAATTATAACATTAAAACAAAAATTGTGTAAACAATTTCCAGCATCATTAACATCAATAAATTCTTTTGATATTTTTAAAATAAATTCTTCACTATCGAATTCATGTAAAATAGTTGAAATATAATCTAGATATAGTGGATTTTTACTAGAATTATATAATTTTATATATTCTACACATAAATTTCCAGCGATGTTTCTTAAAGAAACTTTATAACTCTCATCAAAATGCTCTTCCGATTTTATTGCGACACTTTCCGTCGTTTTTGTATTATCAGACCCAAACTGCACTTTTAGCTTTTTTTTCGATTTAGCAACATGTTTTAAACTTAGAATCAAATCAATTTGTCTTTCTAGAATATTCTTTAACTCATCCATATCACTTACTTCATTAAACGTATTAATTTGCTGTATTATTGAATCTTCAATCAATTTCCATACACGATTAAAATAGTGCTTATAGTTTATAAAATTAATATTATTTTTATTCCAATACTGCGATAAAGACGTGATTTGATTGTATAAGGTTTTATTTGCAAGGTGGAATTTAGCTAGAGTAGTTTTTATAACAGGGTTTAGTTGAGTATCTATCAACAAAACACAAAACTCAATATTATCGTGATTTTTGAAAACGACATACTGAAAACATTCAATAAAAGAAATAGCGATAGTTCTTGATTCCACTTGGCTTGATTTCACACTGCACAATCCTTCTCGCATGTTTTCAAAAAATTTGAAAAAGAAATTCAAATTTAGGTTTGGAGAAACATGTGATAATAATGGAAGAAAATTGGGGTAAATTGTTAATGCGTTACCGAATCCTGCTTCTTTCAATACCCTATTGAGTTTTGGTTGAAGTATTTCTTCAACATTAACATTTTTGCACCATTCCGTTTTGGAAACGACTAATAAAGTTGAATCCCATAAATTAGAATGCACAACCGGGTCATCTTCATCCAAATTATTAAAAATAGATTTCGTAAGATTTACTGCTTCATTTTTTAAAAGAAAGGGTGCTTTTTGACAAATGGACGAAATAACTCCATACCATGCCGAACGTATGTGGGGAAGCTCATATTTTGATAATTTCCAAAATTTTGGATTTGCCAAAATTTTTTTATTTGTGTCTTCTACAGCTTCTATTGCTTCTTTAGTAACGGTCGTTAAATAAAGAGAATAACCACTCAAACTTGATATTAATAATCGTTCGTACTTCGCCTTACAATCTTCAGACGATATTTTATTTTTGCTAACATTTTGTACTGTTTGTGTAATTAAATTCTCGTAAAT
This sequence comes from Stenus bimaculatus, assembly GCA_963971135.1. Classification (NCBI taxonomy): domain Eukaryota; kingdom Metazoa; phylum Arthropoda; class Insecta; order Coleoptera; family Staphylinidae; genus Stenus; species Stenus bimaculatus. Next base: position 25,556,348 of record OZ020186.1, on the reverse strand, counting down.
ATAATTTAAAATTTCCTCCTGGCAGAAAATTACAGCTTCCTGTAGTTTGGTTTCCGAAAATGCATCCTGAAAATAAAAAAGGGATATACAGGGTGTCCCATATGACGTTGGAATGTATGGGTATCTTTGTTATTATTGGACTTGTGTGAAGTTAGCAATAGATTTCATCCATAGATTATATTTCAAAATATATGCAAAATATAAACAAAAAAATTAACCCAAATATAATTTTATAAGTATTTCTAAAGTGGTTTCACTAAAACAACCCCTAAAAAGTCTAGGGTAAAATTGGCGAAAATCAAATTATTTTGATAGTTCACCGATTTTCTAATTTTTTATTTTTGGGAATTGAAATATACAGGGTGTTTCAATGAAAACTTCAAATGCCGTTTATTTCATAACCAATTTTTTTTTTCAAAAAATTAAGCGAACACGCCGATTTTTGTTTTGAGGGGGACGCATTATAAGACCTCTCACGTCACTCCCTTAAGCGGGGTGCGTTAAACCCCTAATTTCTTAAATTGCAACAGGGGTTGAGTAATATATCATATGAAAGCTGCTTTTAATTAGAATTCAACGGTATAAATTAAATTAAAATTGATCGATTCGTTTTAAAGAAAAAAATTAAAAACTCATTGCAATAAATAAATTTAAAAAATGTTAAATTAACCCAAAAAATCTTTTTTCAATTAGCAAATTATTAAATACTGAATAAAAAATTGAAGGTAAGATGTCCCGTTTGATTCTCATGAATAATTTAATTTAAAATTTAAACGCAAAAGAACAATAAATATATTTCTTTGTTATGTTATCCACATGATTTGACAGGTGTTTAAATCTAAATAAAATGTGATTTAAAAATTGAAATAATTTAATTTAGTGTATTACAAGTTTTCGAATTAAATAGATTGTACTAACTTTATTACCTCCTAACCATTCAAAATGGTTTATTCTAAGGATGATCGAGTTGAGAATATTATGCTATACGGTGAAGAAAGAAGATGTGCCCTTCGAGCAGCTACTCGTTTTAATAATCTTCATCCAGATAAAAATGTATCTGCAAGATATGTTTTAGATTTGTTCAATAAATTTCGTGAAACGGGTTCAGTAGGAAATAAAAAAAGAACTGGCGGCCCCCCAAATGAAGTAGAAACGTTGACTGTAGTAGGCGAAACATCTCTAAATCAGCAAACTTCCATAAGAAACTTATCTACATTAACAGGACTTCAAAGTACCAAGGTTTGGAGAATTTTAAAAAATTTAAAATATCGCACGTATAAATTTTCTTGTCATCAAGAATTAAGTGAAGATGATTTTGATCGCCGAACAGAGTTTTGTGAAGTTATGTCTAATAGACTATCAAATACTCCAAACCAACTACAAAACATCTGCTTTAGTGATGAAGCAACATTTAATTTGAGTGGTGAAGTTAATAAATATAACTGTCGTTATTGGAGTACAGAAAATCCACATTGGATGCGAGAAGAGCACTGTCAGTATCCAGAAAAATTAAATGTTTGGCTTGGCATTTATGGGGACCATATCATAGGCCCAATATGAATTGATGGCAATTTAACAGGCGAAAAATATTTAGATATGCTGCAAAATATTATCGAACCTACAATAACACATGTCTTAGAAAATGATGATATGCTGGACGAAAATTTGATAATTTTTCAACAGGACGGTACTCCGCCACATTATATGTTACCAGTTCGTCAATATTTAAAGAGAACCTTTCCTAGTTGGATTGGCCGTAGAGGTACTATTGAATGGCCAGCACGCTCACCTGACCTCACACCGCTGGATTTTTTCGTTTGGGGCTATTTAAAAAATAAGGTCTTCCAGAACCAACCTGATACTTTAGCAGACCTTCGTCAAAGGATCATAAACGAATGTGGAAATATTACAACAGTAATGCTAAAAAATGTTCGCGCAGAGTTTGAAGACAGACTCTATTTCTGCTTGGAAAATTCTGGAAAACATTTCGAACATTTACTTTAATTGTCTATTTAAAAATAAAATTATTTTATAACTAAAAAAAAATTTTATTGCAAACTTTAAATTTGAGTAATACAATAGGTTTTTATTTTTTTTCTTTAAAACGAATCGATCAATTTTAATTTAATTTATACCGTTGAATTCTAATTAAAAGCAGCTTTCAAATGATATATTACTCAACCCCTGTTGCCATTTAGGAAATTAGGGGGTTAACGCCCCCCGCTTAAGGGAGTGACGTGAGAGGGCTAAATCGGTCTTATAATGCGTCCCCCTCAAAACAAAAATCGGCGTGTTCGGTTAATTTTTTGAAAAAAATTTTGGTTATGAAATAAACGACATATGAAGTTTTCAATGAAACACCCTGTATGTATAACAATAGAAAACATAGAAGTCTTTGTGAGACGCTTTGGTTAAAGTGACAGATCAGATTTAAATTTGAATGAAAATTAACAGGTACACCAACTTAGTAAGTCTAAAATCACTACAGTGTATGTTTGGTTGCATAAAATCGTAAAATAAATATAAAATTTTAATTATTACCTGAAATGATCGGCTTGCTGCAGTTGAAGCAGGTGCATAAGCATCATACTGTGACGTAAACCAAGGTCCAATCAGCTGTTTTAAAAACGGAGCCAAATTTCGCTTCACTTTCAATACAATTTGACTATGAGCCAAATGAGTCGCTTCTCTAACCTTATGATCAGTATCCGTAGCTAATATCCCATAAACCCGAGACCATAAAGGTAATATACCTTTAATAACAGCTGGTTCGGAAGCCGTTATTAATTCAGTGAATTCATTTAGAGCCTAGAAATAACAGTTATAATAGATAAAAGAAATAAATAGATTTATTCAAACCTTTAACTTCGTTGTAGCGTCCTTCTTGTTAAGTTTTTTAAAAACAAGTTGAAAATTGATGTCAATCGATGAATCTAATTCATCGACAGGTGCCAATGACAGTCCGATATTTTTAAATCCACCTATCGTTAGTAGGTGCGGAGCATTGTTGCCTAAAAATTCGGCACTTCTTCCTGAGTTTGAAGGCTGAAATGATTTACATTAATTTAATATCTTTTATTGTGCATTTGAATTAGCATACCCGGACATTATTTTTGGTTCTCTGCGCTTGTTTTTGTTTTCCTCCCATGTCACAAGTTTTCTTATAGTAATAATTTATTAAATTAGCAATAAAGGTATTGTGTTTCTTTTATTTTTTCGTAGTAACAAGAAAATTTTATGGTAAATAATTGATGAAAAAGCCAGAAAGCTTTCATAACCACAACCATAAATTGATAAGATAAAAGATAAATTTGACAGCTGAAGATGACGTTTGTAGTTCTGTGGTCGTAAATAGTGTCAACTGTCACTACGGTTTGCATATACAGGGTGTGTTATAATGTAATTTCGACTACATTTTTCTGAATTTTTAGATTCCGCTCGCCCTTTGGTGAGAAAATACAGGGTGAGCTAAAATGATTGTGGTCAATTCAAATTTGCCGCCTAAAAATCCGGGAAGTTTATTTGCTTCAAGTAACACAAAATCATGTCAAAATCAAAACAAAGTAACTAGACTTCACAAAAGAAGAGGCGTAGGTGTAATTTTTACCGTTGTGTCAAAACTTCAGATTTTTGATTTTCGTTATTGTGCCTTCTATTTCACAGACGTCAGTTTTTATCACAATTAATTTACATAAATCTTTGTTTTGTGTTAGCATTTGCCTCGAAAATGAAGAAAAACATTTTCAATGTTTTCAATTTTGACATTTGGTGTTATATTATACCTCATTTTTTAACTAGGAGGAGTGATTTAAATTTCCCGCGCTAAAATGCCAAAAATTAACGTCCCTGATTGGTTAAAAGTCAGCAAAATTTACATCGGATAATTATTTTGGATGATTTTTGACACATAACCTCAAAATAATAACCATAAAATTTGAATTATTAATGTATTTACATGTATAAATTAGTATTCAGAACAAAAAAATGGGAAATTTAATTATGTTTCTGTACATATTTTATCATTAAAAAGCCAAAATAACCTAAAATTTCTGCCAAAACCTGTTTGGTTATTTTTCTAGTAACTTTTATAGTGTAAGCTGTCTTTCCCTGTCACTCCTCCTAGTTAAAAAATAAAGTATAGTTATAGTTTTAATTTTGACATGATTTGGTGTAATTATTATGAACTTGAAAATATTTTTAGTTCAATATAAATGCGTTTTCTTATGTCACATAACATACTACAATTTCAAATGTTTATTTTCATAAACAAACAAATTACTGGAGTGGCCCTAGTTTCGTGGACACCCGGTAGATACTAGAAACGAATTGAATCGATTCTCTGATGAGCGCTTCTAACGAAATCTCCCTTCCATACTCCGTGTACTGCGCATCGCACCGCATGACCGCATTCTCCCTATAGAAACGCCTTGAAACGAAGTAAGTGGGAAAGACGTTTACTTTTACGAGTTACGATTGTGTGCTGTAAACATTGTAATAATTAAGGTAAGATAAGATAAAGATTGCATAATAATTATATTTGATTTATATAATAGTAACGACTAATGCCGACCTTATGTATTGTATAAGTGAAACAGTTCTTTGACTGTGCTTGTTTCTAACATAACCTCACAATTAATAAACTCGCAACCAAGTGCAACCAACGTATGAATACTGAAAATAAAAATTTTAAAATTAAAATTAATAACAATTGCTGTTAATAAAATCACTAGCAAAATGTTTATCACATAAAAAAAATATTATCAACAAGTTGTTACCTGTCATTATACAGAGGAGTGCACAAAAGCGGCCAATGAAGAAACTTCCTTATTTTTTATCCAATTTAAATAAGTGATATGTCAAATTAAATGGTTCAAAGAATTCAAATATTAAAATATTTTTCTTTATTTTTTTGAAAAATATCAGAAAAACTATAGGCAAATTTTGTTTTTCAAATGGCAATTACAAAAAAAAATATTTGAAAAGTAATCTTAGCCAAAACTACAAAAATTGATTTTAAATTTTTTTTTGAATTTTTTTTGAAAATTCAAAAAATGATTTTTTTGAAAATTAGTTTTTTCGATATTTTTGTAATTTTTTGTTGATACTGATATAAATAATATTTATTTTTATTTCTTTTATTACATTTTTATTCTTTATGACTTTTAACAATGTAATAGCGTAATAGTAATTCGTAATTGGTAATTGTCGGTGTTTGTAATACACCAAGTTAATAAATAAGTAAAAAAAGAAATAATACACAAAAAGAAAAAGTAACATTAAAAGTTATTATTATTTGTAGGAGAAACGTAAAAAAATAAAAAGAAACAAAATTGAAGTAAAAATTTAAACAAAAATTTTTTAAAAATTTTAAAAAACCTTTTTTGTATAACAGACATATTCATCTTGAAATAATTTGTTTGTACTCACGTTGCAATTTAAAAAACAAAAGTTGCCTGTAGTTTGTCAGATGGAAAAAAAATAATAGTATATTGTTTAATTGGGAGTAAAAGAAGTCCTTTTTTGACGAGCATGTAGGATACATGCGAGCCACAAAAAGTTCTTTTACTCCAAATAAAACATGCTATTTTTTCGTAAAATTTCGAAATTTTTAAAATAGTTATACAAGGTGTTCCGTTATTCGACCGACAACGTTTAACTGAAGATTCCTCACCTTAAAATAAGTCGATATGACCCTACTTATCTATTACCAAAAGTGAACCCCTGAGGAGTTATAAGCTTTTGAAGTTGAACTAAAAAAATACGTTTTTCTTTATTGCGTCCAAACCAATGAAGATTTTATGACGAAATTTGGTGTACTTGAATTTTTGTAAGAAACGCGCACTTTGTAAAAAATTACACAAAATTCAACATCTGCAAAGGGTTTAAATGGAAGAGGGTGGGTATAAACTTCATTATAAGTTTTTAGTCTCTTAAGATATTAACATTAAAGTTACCAATTCCCATTTAATCATTCAATTGTAAGATTTTTTGTCTCTTATGTCTTCCAAATAAATTATGCCGTTCCTGCGAAAAATGTAAAAAAGAAATTCGGTGAAAGACTAATTTAATTAATAACTTCACATTATGTAAGTGAAGTTTCATAAACTTAAATTTCAATTTTTTGGAGAATATCTAATGTATTGTTAAAGTTTACCAGTTTATTGCCCAGATTCTGGTCAAATCATTTAAGTTTAGAGGGCTTCAAATTTAAATTTGTTATATGGGTTGTAATGGACAATTTCCATGGTTACATTATTTGTTTCTACTTAAAGGCCTTTAATTTTGACCAGAATCTGTCTATATACCCAGATTCTGGTCAAATCATTTAAGTTTAATTTAATTAAATTAATTCTCTTGTACTTTTTGCAATTTGCTCATGAGAACTTTTTGTAAAAGACCGTGTAAACCATTTTTATTTAGTACCAATTTAAGTTAATTATAAAATATTTTTTCAGAATGGGAAGGAAAAATAAAATGAGAGTTACCAGTGACCACTGGGAACTAATTTTAAATTTCGCGGAAATCCACCCTGAAATAATTACAAATAAATTTGTTGCCCACATTCAGGGTAAAGAAGCAAATGAAAAACTTTGGAAGCAGCTAACTTCAAACCTTAATGGCTTAGGACGTGGTTTACGATCTACTGCAGGGTGGAAGAAAACTATTATTGATTGGAAATCAAAAACTAAAATTAAAGCTTCCAAATTACATAACCACGGAAGCCAAATTGAAGCAGGAGTTTCAACAGCAACCGCGCTTACTTCCTTGGAGGAAAGGCTTCTGCAGTTCATGGAAAAAACAGGATCACTAAAAGATAGAACTACCACAAGAAAAGGTTACATACCTCAAATATATACGAAACTAGGGCCACCCCTGTCATTTCTTTATTTATGAAAATTGAAATTTTAATATTATACGGCTTAAGATAAGATTAAATACAGGTAAACGTCGTTTTGCGCCGGTTCGCTTTACGCCAATTCACAATTACGCCGACAATAGTGAACCCAAACATTTTGTGAAAAAAGCACGAAAAATGTGTGTTCATTTTACGCCGTCTACCTGTACAAACTTTCTAATACTTATGACTAATTTTTAAAGTAGCAATCTTAAAAATGTTGCTCTTTATATTTACAGGATTAAAGGTACCTCTAAAAGAGGAAAGCATTACACTTGAATACGAGGAAGAAATTGATGATGCAAGTATGGAAGCGCCTCCAATTATATTTGCTGAACCAGGAATTTATAATATAGATCCTACTTTGGCCACTTCCGGACCTTCAGCAGAAAAGCAACCAAACACTTTCAAGCATAATGGCCAAATGGATAACGTGGAAATGGTGCAAATTTTAAATGCATTGGAAACACTCAACAGTAATGTTTCCCGAATGGCCGATGCTTTGGAACGCATTGCAACAAAAGCGGAAGACTTTCTTAATGTATGATGATTCTTCCATTAATTGTTTATGTAGATACAAAAAGATTATTTTTGTTAATAAATTATTTTCATAAAAATATTAGAAAATTTTATACAGAGTATTTCACTGAATATGTATTTCAAATGCCATTTTTTTAAGTATAGGGCATATTTACAAATAAAATTTTGGTAGTTGACAATACAGGGTATCCCAAGAGGAATCAAAAGTGATAGTATAGACTATTTGTAGTTACGAAATAAAAGAAATACAGGGTGTCCCAGAGCTGACGCGAGGAAATAAATATTAGGCAAAGAAAAAAATCCACAACAAAAGCGCTATTTTGTCTATTTTTCATTTTTTCTCTGGTTGGATATTAATACCTCCTAAACATATAGGGTGTTTCATTGAAAACTTCAAATGTTGTTTATTTCATAACCAATTTTTTTCCAAAAATTAACCGAACACGCCAATTTTTGTTTTGAGGGGGACGCATTATAAGACCGATTTAAGCACTCTCACGTCACTCCCTTAAGCGGGGGGCGTTAGCCCCCTAATTTCTTAAATGGCAACAGGGGTTGAGTAATATATCATTTAAAAGCTGCTTTTAATTAGAATTCAACGGTATAAATTAAATTAAAATTGATCGAGTCGTTTTAAAGAAAAAAAAGAAAAACCTATTGTAATACTCAAATTTAAAGTTTGCAATAAATTTTTTTTTTAGTTATAAAATAATTTTATTTTTAAATATACAATTAAAGTAAATGTTCGAAATGTTTTCCAGAATTTTCCAAGCAGAAATAGAGACGGTCTTCAAACTTTGCGCAAACATTTTCTATCATTACTGGTGTAATATTTCCACATTTGTTTATGATCCTTTGACTAAGGTCTGCTAAAGTATCAGGTTGGTTCTGGAAGACCTTATTTTTTAAATAGCCCCAAACGAAAAAATCCAGCGGTGTGGGGTCAGGTGAGCGTGCTGGCCATTCAATAGTACCTCTACGACCAATCCAACTAGGAAAGGTTCTGTTTAAATATTGTCGAACTGGTAACGAATGTGGCGGAGCACCATCCTTTTGAAAAATTATCAAATTTTCGTCCAGCATATCATCATTTTCTAAGACATGTGTTATTGTAGGCTCGATAATATTTTATAGCATATCTAAATATTTTTCGCCTGTTAAGTTGCCATCAATAAATATTGGGCCTATAATATGGTCCCCATAAATGTCAAGCCAAACATTTAATTTTTCTGGATACTGACAGTACTCTTCTCGCATCCAACGTGGATTTTCTGTACTTCAATAACGACAGTTATGTTCATTAACTTCACCCCTCAAATTAAATGTTGCTACATCACTAAAGCAGATGTTTTGTAATTGGTTTGGAGTATTTGATAGTCTATTAGACATAACTTCACAAAACTCTGTTCAGCGATCAAAATCATCTTCACTTAATTCTTGATGACAAGAAAATTTATACGGGCGATATTTTAAATTTTTTAAAATTCTCCAAACCTTGGTACTTTGAAGTCCAATTAATGTAGATAAGTTTCTTATGGAAGTTTGCGGATTTAGAGATGTTTCGCCTACTACAGTCAACGTTTCTACTTCATTTGGGGGGCCGCCAGTTCTTTTTTTATTTCCTACTGAACCCGTTTCACGAAATTTATTGAACAAATCTAAAACATATCTTGCAGATACATTTTTATCTGGATGAAGATTAATAAAACGAGTAGCTGCTCGAAGGGCACATCTTCTTTCTTCACCGTATAGCATAATAATCTCAACTCGATCATCCTTAGAATAAACCATTTTGAATGGTTAGGAGGTAATATAGTTAGTGTAATCTATTTAATTCGAAAACTTGTAATACACTAAATTAAATTATTTCAATTTTTAAATCACATTTTATTTAGATTTAAACACCTGTCAAATCATGTGGATAACATAACAAAGAAATTTATTTATTGTTCTTTTGCGTTTAAATTTTAAATTAAATTATTCATGAGAATCAAACGGGACATCTTACCTTCAATTTTTTATTCAGTATTTAATAATTAGCTAATTGAAAAAAGATTTTTTGGGTTAATTTAACATTTTTTAAATTTATTTATTGCAATGAGTTTTTAATTTTTTTCTTTAAAACGAATCGATTAATTTTAATTTAATTTATACCGTTGAGTTCTAATTAAAAGCAGCTTTCAAATGATATATTACTTAACCCTTGTAGCCGTTTAAGAAATTAAGGGGTTAACGCCCCCCGCTTAAGGGAGTGACGTGAGAGTGCTTAAATTGGTCTTATAATACGTCCCCCTCGTAACAAAAATCGGTGTAATCGGTTAATTTTTTGAAAAAAAATTTGGTTAGGAAATAAACGACATTTGAAGTTTTTAATGAAACACCCTGTATACTTTTTAACCACCCCGATGGTAAAAGTTACCCAGACATGCGCAATACGAATTTATTTAATGTTTTAATATATTTTTCAAATTAAACATGTTATTAGGATTTTTTATTTAATTACAAACTAAATTTTACATTACAGTTTAAAAATAATTATTAGATAACATTATTTTTACAAATATTTTGAAGTAAAAAGAAAAAATATACGAATATAATGTGCTGTCAAACAATGCACTAATTAAAATACTCATTTTAGGAAATTTGATCTTTAAGAAAGTACTTTAAAAGAAAATTAAAACAAAAGTAAAAACATTTTAACCTATAACTTTAACGAATTTGACATTTCTTATCCAAATGCGTTCGATAAAGGGCGCGTTCCACTAAAGACTCGCAATGCCTACGACGACCGCAAAGTTGTTCCACATAAGACCGCGGTCGTTTCTTTCGTGCATAAAAATGTCATCGATGGCGACCGCAAGAAGCTCACAACGACCGTATTTATTCGTGGGTTTCTGTGGTCGTTTGTTGAATAGTTACGTTTTGAGCTAGTGGAACGGGAAAATTTTGCGGTCGAGGGCTTTAGTGTTCATTAGTGGAACGCGCCCAAAGTTGTGCGAGATAAAATCACATAACCTTATCCTAGTGCTACCCATCAATACTAATCCTCTTGGATATATTTTCGAACGCCCTCCTGGATTCAACAAATTCTTTTGCACTAGATAACCGACTATTGTTTGAGACTACAAATTTATTGAGCTACCAATTTCATAAATGAGTATAATTTACTATTCTTAAAAACTCATTAAAAATCCTGTCATTTTCCAAAATGTTGACATAATCGTTATTGCAATAGTCTCTTTTTATTAATGGATCAACACAAACTGGGTACGATGAATTACTCCACATGATGTTTATATTAGAATGTTCTTCATTTGTATGTAGCGGTATTTGATTATATATATCTTGCAAACATTCACAAATCCAAGTATTAGGTTCCAAATGCAATACTTGTATGGTCTTCATGTACCTAATCATATCTTTCGGTAAATACTTTAAGTAATTGAAGTTCAAGAACATTGAGCGTATTGTAGTCGAATTTTCAAAAGCATTGGCTTCAATTTTTTTCAAGCGATTGCGATTAAGATAGAGCTCGTCAATGCTTAGAAAACCATGAAATGTATATTCTGTAATCGTTGTAATCATATTATCCTGCAACTGAACACTCCTTAAGTTTTTTAATTTACTAAAAGCAAATGGTTGTAGAGATTCAATCAAATTACTTCTTAGGACCAAACTATTTAATTTACTGTTATCACCAAACCAAATTTGATCAAACGTTTTTAACTTATTTCTTTCCAAATTCAAATAGTGTAGCTTCGTCATATTATCAAACGCGCCAGGGACAATGATAAAAATTTTGTTTTCTCTTAAAAACACTCTTTTGGCTTTTAGTCCATTAAAAACTCCAAAGTTAACTTTTTCAATTTGATTTCCTTCTACGTATATTGTTCGAAGATTTGGTAAATCTATAAAACTACCAGCCTCAACTTCTTTCAAACCAATCGAAGAAAATTTTAATATGAACAGATTTTCGAAGTTTTGAAAAGTCCCACTTGTTATCCTCTCGACGTTCGTATCAATGTACATGAATAATTCCACTTGACATTCGTGGCTGAAAATATATTTGTCGGTTAAGTGTTTGTGTACAGGATATTGAATATTCAATAAATTATCAAGAATTTTTTTATGGTTGTGGCAGTTATATGTAGTTATAACAACAAAATAAAAAAAAGTGTCACAGAAGGACCTTATAGCTTTTTCGTTCGAATAAATTCTTGAATGCGTTTTCAACTTTTATTTTATTACCTTAAAGACCCTCGGCACCAATCATCCCTGCAAGCTTCGAAAACAATTACTGTAAAGGAACTTTTAGGACATGAAGGAATTAACTCTTTTAGAGACGCTGTAATTCCTACGATATTTAAGGATAAAACTAAAACGATCGACACTTTCATCTTAAACGGTTGCAATTTATTAACTAAATAAAATCTTTAGTGGTTATTCCAAGATCACTGGTGTTCGCCTTAATCTAATCGCATTTGACCTTTTGACGAAATACATACTATAAATGCACCGGAATTTAAGAAGATAGTCGGTGAAATTATATATTAGACTTTGCAATCCAAATTTCGATTTCTTAAAAGAAACAGTGTACTGTTTACCAATTCTATGGTTCATCTCATGTCTTTTTTAGTTTTTTTTTAATTTTCACTTTTTGGTTGTTTTGAAAACGTCCAAAAATAAGCATCTTTTAGACTCAATTTACAACCTTATTATGAAACCATTTTAAAAAATTAAAAAAGAGATGAGATAGTCTCTTTAATTTACTTTCAAGATTAATTAACAAAATTCAATTTGATTAATTCCTAATTAAGTTGTGTTTATTTTCCAAAACGCCCATGTAATAGTAGATTCAATTATTGGCATCTCTTTCGCACTGGTGTATGTTTCATACGCACCTCGCATTTCCAAGGAACAGAAAAATTGGAGTTACACATTTTATCTTATCGATTAATTAAGAAAAAACACTTTTCATAATTTTTTAATTTTTTAACTATACAAATTCCATGCTTGGACAAGTTTTAACACTTTCTTATATTATTTTTTGACCTGTTGCTTCAAGAATTTTTGACATCGTTAAATAATTTTTTATGTTCCATGTGATTTTTCGGTTTTCCGCAGTTGCTTTCATTAACTATAAGATTTAGTTATTTTCACACTGGGTGTTTTTCTGTAGTAAACATTTACAATTTTAATCGAAATTTTGGCCTTCTTTCGGTATTTTCAAAAATAACTTGATTTTATAAACAAGTTACAAAAGTCGAGGTTATTTGCGATTTCGGAGATCAAATACGCCCTCTAGAAGTTATTTTATGAAGCTATTAGTTGAGTAATTGTTTAGGTAATAAACTTTATGTGCGGGTATTTATAAATCAGTTTTTTGTCCTTTGAACAAGAAGGAACATGAAATTTTGCACGTGTACACAAGTTTAGACTTCCTTTCAAATTATTTAATTTAAAATTTGGATTATTTTCTTTATTTTACGTTTAACGATGTAAACGTTTTATATTGTTTGGCAGCAAGATATTATTCTAGGAAAACATTATTTTTCTAAAATCCTAGTCTTATAACGGAAATTCCTGTATTTTCCAAAGAAAGGTTAAATATGATAAGATTAAATTAAATCGCAGTAAACTTGGATTAATTAACTTGAAATTAAGACCCCACTTTTTAAAAACTTGCACAAAGATAAAATATTAATTAATTAATATAATTTATTTTTTTACATAAAGTACCTTCTTAAAAAATTGACTGCAAATTTTAAAAAATTCTGATTATCTTTAAAATTATATTGACATTTAGAAATTCGAAGTGGTTTATTTTATCCCGTAACTTCTAAACGTAACAAGTTATCAAAAAGGTTAAAGAGACCAAAAAGTTAGAAAAAAAAACGTATAAAAAAGTGAATACTTAATTTTTTTCATTACTATGATGTTGTACAAAAAGTTAAAGACGGTTCAAAGGGTTAATTCACCCGAAAAACTTCACCCTAACTTTTTTTTGAAAATTTGCTAATTCATCTCAAGGCGGCTGCCAATAGTAAGGTATGTGCAAAATTTGAGCCAATTATTATTAAAAATGAAGATATTATGTTAAAAAAATAGAGCATTTTAGCGAAAACAAATATTCTTACTTTTTGTCTTCAAATTGGTCCAAAAACCCATTCCTAGATTATTCGACACTTGTTCAGAAACACGCTGTATAATACATACAAGAGATATTATGTATAAAAAAATATAAAATGCAAGTACGAACATACATATACAGGGTGTTTGGTAGCTGGAAGCTTTTATTTTATTATTTTATTAATTTTATTTTAATTTAAATTAAAAACGAAGCATTTTAGAGAAAATATTTATTCTCTGGCTTCGTCTTAAAATTGGTCAACTAGTCTTCTATTAAGTCTCTGGTATTAATTTAAAAAAAAAGCCACCCTTGCAAAATTGGCATACAACTTCGTACATGTTTTTAAATAACTTCTAAACCGTACCAGCTGTGAAAAAATTAAACAGATCAAAAATTTTCAGAAAAAAGCAAGGAATTAGAATATCTCATTTAAAATGGGAAGTGGGGTAGCACAAAAAAGTTATGGCATAAAAAATGGGGTCTATACCCCCAAAATACATCCCCCTGTATTTTATTTCGATATTTGATATTTTTATCTTGTTACGACTATAATAACTAGAGTGTGTTTCAAATTTGATCAAATTATCTTAAAAAATAAAGAAGTTATACTCAAAAAATGAAAAAAAAAATAGAAAGTTTGACACCCCATAACTAAAAAATAGAGCACTTTAGAGAAAATTTTTATTCTTTACTTTTGTCTTAGAATTCGCATATATTTAGAAACACCCTGTATAAAGTAAATTCATCATTTTAATTATTTTCAGAAACAGGAAAATTTTAGTTTTTTGTGTTTTTTTTTATTTTCAAAAAATTCTATTTCTTTATATGAATTTATATAAAATAATTTATCAGATTCCACCAAATGTGTGATACGAAAAATTACTGTTTTTTTTTCTCAAATATTTATTTGCCGATTGTAAAAACTGTAAATAACTTCTGCAGGAAAAATAATTGATTTGAGCGAAATTTTTAAATAAATATATTAAAACGTATTTGTTACAAAAATAAAATCATTTATGGTCTATTTTTAAATTATAATTATTTTAGTGAATTCTTAAGATCCGAAATATTTTGGATCGCATCAAAATGCAATTACGGTGTGGCCTAGCAAGTTTTTGAATGAATTCTTTCACTCGTTTTTAGTATAAAAGCTTAAAAATTTCATAGAAACATCAGTATCTAACTCAATACATTACAATCAATATGAAATCATTCGTAAGTACATACAATAATTTTCTTGGTTTATATTAGAGAGTTGAATAACTAATATTTCATTTATTAAATGAAATATTATTTATAATTCATAATTATTAAACCTATGTTTCATCATAATATTTAAAATTAATATTTATTTTTTATTTATTTGCCTAAACAGAATACAATAACGTGAAGTAATAAAATGTATAAATGAACATGTTAATGACTTGGTGTCATTAATAATTGCAAATATTTTATGTGATAGACAATTAATGAAAGTATTAAGAGTCAATTTTTGAGTATGCTAAATAAGGTGCCACGCCCACATAAATAACTCACATACTACTTAATATTTTTTTACCAAATTTTGGCAGCATTTAAAAATATTTATAATAATGATTTTCATTTTGTGGAATAAAAAAATATTAACCATAAATGTATTTTTAGAGCCCTTAAATTACTCCCACTTTAGAGTAAAGTTATTTAATAACCAATTAAACCATGTTGTTGATACAAAATCAATATTTGAAGGCATAAAATATGAATCGATTAGTACCATAAACATGCCAAAAAAAAATTCTTTAATTAGTTATTCGTGCGGTACGAAACGTCGTTTTTGAACAAAAGTTGCCCAAAATAATCGCTGAAACATAAAAAAACTCATAAACATAAATAATATGTACAATAGTTTTCAATAATTATGTAAAATTATATATATTCTTGTTATTATTTATTTAAATTAGGTATTTAGTTTTTAAATATGTATAATAAATTATTTTTTTTCCTTAGGTTGTTTTCTTTACTTTGGTAGCTGTGGCTTTGGCCGGACCTTTTGATGAAGCTCATGTACAGTTTTCTGAAGATACCGCAGGCAACTATAACCTAAAATATAACTCACTCACCTCTTCAAGAAACGAACAGCGTTTCCAGGATGGTCGTGTTCTTGGAAGCTACAGCTTCGTTGATCCAGAAGGAAAAAGCCACACCGTAACATATGTAGCTGCAGAAAACCAAGGATTTGTAGCCAGTGGAGCAAGTCTTCCAGTTGATAACAACCCTGCTCCAGTTCCAGTTCAAGAAACCCCAGAAGTTCTCCAAGCTCGCGCTGAACATATTACTGCCTTCCTAAAAGAAAGATCTCTCAACCCACATTTTGTTGAAGAAAAACCTGTGCCAGTACATGAAGTATTAGCGAAATTGGCTCCTCCTCAAATCCCAACTGATCATTCTGATGATTTAGAAAGCCAACAAGCTAAAGCTACCCTTCTTTCTGCTTACCGTGAAGCTTTGGAGAGACTAGCAAATGAATACAGGAGGTTTTAAATTAACATTGTACAATGTAGAATAAATTTATTGTTAAATATTTTAATTATTGGTATAATTAACTAAATAAATCTTTATGAAGTAAATTCAAGTCTTTGATTTAAAAAATATCCAGACACCCTGAGTAATATACCGGGTGTCCATTCCAAGATGGCTGACCAAAGTTATGTTTTTTTAAATGGAACACCCCGTATATTATGACATTTTTGGATTCCTTATAAAAACGAATTATACTTTGTATAAACTTTTATGGGACTATCATCACTCGTTTTGCGGATATTTGCCAAGCCAAAAAAAGATACATTTTTGAAAAATCACTGCTCTAAAACAGATGAACATTTTGGGTTGAAAGTTTCTCAAAAATTTTTCAACATCGTCTAGTCTTCAACTGTTATGTCAAATTTAAGTTTGTGATAATTTTTTATTTGGCTGCCTTATGAAACGCAAATTGAACAATTAAACGAAATTTTCAAATGGAACACCCTGTATATTTAAACATCATTCGATGGAATTTTTAACAAGCTTTCTATTGATATAATGGTTGTATGGTCGAATGGTTTAGGAGATATTAATATCAAACTGAGAAACATTGAAAAATACACAAAATTACTAAGTCGACCAATACTACTACGAACACCCCATACAGGTGGTCCATTTAGCCTAATGAGTGGAAATATTTCCAAAAGAAGAAATTTTATTTTTAAAACTTTTATGAAGGTTTGGACACAAAAATCTCTATGTTTCTTATTTACCCTGAATCGCACCAAATTTTTGTATGTTATGGAAGACCAGATTCTGAAAACGATGGTTTTGACTTGCTCCTGAAAAGGGTATATTTTTTCGTCCGATTTTAAAAATTCCTTTTGAATCGTATTGGCCAAGGTTTATTTTAAGTAGGGTAAGAATTTTAAATATTTTGGATTGATACAACACTTTGAAAAAAATTCCCAAAAATGGTCGCTTTTTTCCTATTGTCGACGGCGCCGATTTTAAAAAATCGTAGCTCCGTCGGGTTTTAAATGGAGGCAACAAAATTTGGCCATTTTTATTCTCACATCCTGAGGATTAATCGGTACAATTTTTAAGTCTTCAGGCGTAACGGTGTGAGATATTAATTTGAAATTTTGGCAACAGTTTTCTCACACAAGGATACACATTTAAGGCCAATAAAAGTTTTAAAAAGGTCATCAACTTATTTGATCATATCTTTTGTTCCTTTACGTTTTTGATATTATTAAAAGTACTAAAATAATTCCTGATCAATGTTCTACAGAAAAGGTACTCTTATTGTAAGTCGCTCCGGTGCTTTGTTTCGGAGTTAAAGTAGATTTTATAATTATTAGCTAAAAATATAAATTTCAAAATCATCAAAGTACCTAGGCTAATTTACTTAAAATTTCATGAGATTGCAAATAATTTTTATTTTATAAAAACATGAAGATTTTAAAGTAACATGTCTGGATAAACAGGAAATATGGTACCTAGGGCCAAGTATCGAAGTATCACTTTCGTCTTTCATCAGTTGCCTTTAAGATTTTGAAGTGACAAGAAGTGCAAGGCTATCATCAATCAGAACCAATCCAATATTTTATTCTTAACGGTTATTCATTTAATTTTGGTAAGTTATTATTTTAGTAAAGACTTTTTAAAAAACTTTCTAGACTACTTTGATATCAGAATATTCACCTTATTTTATCATTAATAATAATTTAAACTAACTATTTACATAATAATAACTTAATTAAGATCATTTTATTAAAAGTTTACCCCATTTACGACAGCCATTTTTATTTTAAATTAAAACCGCCCCATTTTTGACACCTTAATTTAAAGGATGTAAAACGAATAATATGGTGATATGTTTTATTTTAAATTTAGATCACCTTGTGACTAATAGTTTGAAAAGTGAGTAAATGTAATTTTTAAGTTTACCTTTATTTTTGCACTACCTGCTTTAATTTTTTATAATTATTTTTTTTGTTATAAAAACAAATTAATTAAACGTCAGGTAATGAAAAATTATCCAAACTTAAAAAAAATAGGTTTGTTATTTCACAAAATTTTTTATTTAGTTCACAGCTATATCGGGTGGAAACGAAATACGGGCCACCTCTATAACTTCTTTATTTATGAAAATAAAAATTTGACTATGTTGTTTTTTTAAAAGTAACACCTAATTTTTTTGTTCATAATTTAAGACTATTTTAGAAGAGCAGTATGTTTGTTATACATTTTTTTTTGAAATTTTGAAAAATCCCGAGTACAAAAAATATGAAAAACTGGCACAAGTAAATTGATTACACCCTACATATGGGATACCAAAATAATCATATTAAAATCTTCTTTTTGAAAAACCAAGTCACCCGAAATCCTTCCATTAAAAAAAAGTTATTTGCAAAAACGTTACTCAAAAAGCTCATAAATTAAAATCTCAAAAATTCCTTAAATGATTTTACAAAATACAATTTTCCTTATGTATATTTCTATTATTTGTTTTGGTAGTTTTTATCGACTTCAGATGTTTTTTTTGTCAAAATTTCAAAAAAAAAAATTAAAAAATTATCACAAACATACTCTTTTTATAAAATAATTTCATACTTTGAACAAAAAAAAATGGGTGTAGCATTTAAAAAAATTAAGTTGATGTCACTTCCGGTAAAAACAGAAGTCTTATTGAAAAAAATTTTAGTGCCTAAAATATGTTTTCTTGAATCATACAACATAGTCAAATTTCAAATTTTTATTTTCACAAATAAGGAAGTTATAAAGGTGGCCCGTGTTGCGTTTCCACCCGGTATAAAATACTTACGTAATTTTATTTTTTATAATTTTTTGGCGTTTTTTAATTTTAACAGCAATGAAATTCGTTATTTAAGAAATTTAATCCAGCACAATTTTTAGCATTTTCAAGTATCTTAAAAAATAAAAAATATAAGTAAAAACATACAATTCGTTAATTATTAATTAATAAAAATATTACGGTAGGGAAAGTAACTTTTAAAATGAAAAAATATTAGGAGTATTATATTTTTTATCAAAACTATACCGGATGGAAATGAAAACCGGGTCACCTCTATAACTTTTTTATTTATGAATAGAAAACTTTGAAATTTGGCTATGTTCTATGGTTCAAACAACAAATTTTATTTGCATTTTTTATTTTCGAAATCACTTCCGGTTTCACCGGAAACACCATGAACTTTGTTTTTTTAAATGTAACATCCCATATTTTTATTCATGGCTTAAAATACTTTTAAAAAAGAAGTATTTTTGAGATATTAGTTTTTATTTTTTGCGAAAAAAAAAATTTTAAGCCATGAGTAAAAATATGGGATTTTACATTTAAAAAAACAAAGTTCATGGTGTTTCCGGTGAAACCGGAAGTGATTTCGAAAATAAAAAATGCACATAAAATTTGTTTTTTTGAACCATAGAACATAGGCAAATTTCAAAGTTTTTTATGCATAAATAAAAAAGTTATCGAGGTGACCCGGTTTTCATTTCCACCCGGTATAAATAACATCCTGGATCGTGCGAGTTAATGAATTTTTTACTCTTTTTAGTAGCGTAAACATCACGTCCATTAAATAAGCATTTCTTTTAAAATTGCTGAACTGACACAATATTTTTATTAGTACTTTTCTTTCAAGAATTGGATTAATACAATTTGTTACATTTATGGGACGGTTACAGAAATCTTTCTCGATATTTTAAGATAATTTTGTTTTTAAAAAGTCGTATTCGAATTAAAATAAGTTTATTTGCTCGTCGTTGTTTAGTTAAATAAAATAAATATAATTTTTTTAATTCCATTGTGTCATTTTTGATTAAAAATATATCATATTTATTTCAATTTTTTATAACTTTTCATTTTCAATAATTTTTAATTAATTTTATATGATTTTTCTAATATTTGTTTTTAGAATTTTATTATACAGCGTAAAAGTTTCTAATAAAACTAAAAAAAAAACGTTTTTTTTTTATAAATTACATTTACGTTAATTTTTAAATCACTAGAAGTAGCACTCCACTTATATTCAACAATTTTCTATTTATTGTTTCAATAATTTTACAAAAATTCGGCAAAAATTGGAAATATGATTATTTTTTTGATTTTGATTTGAATGAGTTTTTGGGAAAACTCTATACATAAGAATAAAAAATTACAAAAAAATGGTAAAGTTTTATAATCAATTTTAATGCATACTTTAATTTTATTGATTTATACATTTTTTAAGGGCCAGGAATGCGGAAAAATTTTAGTTTCTGAAGTTTTTTGTTAGGAATATTTTGAAATATTAAAATTTTATTATTGACCTTGTTTGTAGATATTAGGTGGGTATCTAATCATATAATTTTCAAAAAAAAATAAAAAAAAGTTTTTATAGGTTTCTGTTTACATAATGATCAAAATAAAAAAGTGAAATACATGTAAAACTATTCTATTTAAATGTTAATTTACATATATCTCAAAAAAAATATTTTTTATTTTTAAGATTATGTCATTCTGAACAAAAAAATTCCTATGAATTTATATTTTTTTCGACTCTTTAAGAAGCCATTCTAAAATTGGTAAATTTTCATGATTTTTGTGTACAAAATCTCAATTGTTTTAATGTTCTTTAAGTCTTTAATTTATTCAAATCGATACCAAAATTAATTCTAACTCACTTGATTAAGTTTTTATGAATTTTTAAAAATCATTATAGTATTTCAAAAAGTAAAATACAGTCGAACTTCCATAACTCGAACTTCTATAAACCGAATTTTTCCATAACTCGCATTTTGTTTGTAACGTGTTTGTAAAAATATTCGTTTTTAACTATGCGAAATAATTTCTATATCTCGAATTTTTTTTGAAGTCCCTTGAAATTTGAGTTAGGCAAGTTTGACTGCATTTCAATTTTTACAAAATTTTTTTTTAATTTTCCCCTCGGATTTTTTCAACAAATTCAAGTTTATTTTTTGCAGTATTCTCTAATTTACTTAAATCAACAAAATTAATTTTATTGATTATAGCTCATTTTTTTAGTACATTTTTAACAAGTAAACATTTTTACAAAATCCCATTTTTTAATGTTTACCTCGAGTTAATTTTTTGCAGAATTCGCTAATTTATTCAAATCGATGGCAAAATTTGTTCTAGCTTGCTTATTTATTTTTTTCTTATTTTTTTGAAAATAATTTTACAACTTGAACAAGTAAAATACTGCAATATTTACAAAATCTCAGTTTTTTAAGTTTTCCTAGGAATTTTTCAACTAACGTAGATTTATTATTTGCAGAATAGTCTAGTTTATTTAAATCAATTGCAAAATTAATTCTAGTTAACTTGATTATTTTTTTATGAATTTTTAAAAATCATTTTGCTGTACAACAAGTTAAATATTACAATTTTTACAAAATCCCATTTGTTTCCCTTGGATTTTTTCAACAAACTCGTGTTAATTTTTTGCAGAATTCTCTAGTTTATTCAATTCGGCCACAAAATTAATTCTAGCTTGCTTATTTATTTTTTATAAATTTTTAAAATTTAATTTACCGCTTAAACAAGTAAAATAGTGCAGTTTTTATAAAATCTCATTTTATTTATTGTTTTTTTAGGAATTTTTCAACAAACTCGGGTTTATTTTTTCCAGAATTCTCTAGTTTATTAAAATTAACAGCAAAATTAGATCTAGGTCTCTTGGTTATTGTTTTCTAAATTTTTTTAAATCATTTATAGGTTCAAAAAGTATAATAGTGCAATTTTTACAAAATCTCAATTTTTTTAATATTCCCCTTTAAATATTTCGATAAACTCAGATTTAGTTTTTGCATAATTTTCTAATTTATTCAAATCAATCGCAAAATTAATTCTAGCCTAACTGATTATTTCTTTATAATTTCTTAAAAATCATTTTACAGCTTTTTCAAGTAAAAATTCTGGAATTTCTATAAAATCTTAATTTTTTAAAGTTCTTCCTCGACTTTTTCAACAAACTCGGATTAAGTTGTTACAAAATTCTCTAGTTTACTTAAATCAACCGGAAAATAAATTCTAGCTTACGTAGTTATTTCTTTATAAATTTTTAAAAATCATCTTGGAGCTTCAACCAGTTAAATAGTGCAGTTTTTAAATAATCTCAATTTTTTTTATGTTTTTCTTAAAATTTATCAATAAACTCCGCTTGTTTTTGCAGAATTCTTTAATTTATTTAAATCAACCGCAAAATTAATTTTACCTCATGTGGTTAATTTTTTACAAATTTTTGAAAGTCATGTTACAATTTGAACAAGTATAATAATGCAATTTTTACAAAATCTTAAATTTTACATGTATTTAACTACTGATATTTCTAAATTTGTCAATTAATGATAGATGAGTGCAACAAAGTATGCTAATTTTCAATTATTTAGTTTAATTGGCAAATTTAACAAATGACGAGTTTTTGTTGCACTAGTGCCAGAAAGGATGACTTTATGCATTGAAAATTAAATACTTTTTTTCGCGATGCAAAAAGTGGCCTACTTACCTCCTGTTTATGATCAGTTATCAGTGCACCATTTCATGCTATTTTTGCTCTAGTGCACAAAACATTAATTAGTGCAAAATAAGTAATGCTTTTATGCACTGGAGCAAAAAAAAAGCATGACTTATGCTTTATGCACTGACAATTAAATACATGCTTTTGTGCACTGGAGCAAAATATAATGACTTTATGTACTGACAAATGACTTTTTTGGAGGAAAACTCGAAAAAACCATTTTATTGAAGATTGAACACTTATGGAAACACTTAAAAAAAAAATTTCTTTAATTTTTTATAATAAAATATTTGTTTTAAAATTTTTAAAGATATTATATTTTATTTTTGTTTCAGATAAACATTCGAAAAAGATGAGCACTGACAGAGATGATATTGTTATGACAAAGTTAGAATGTCCGATTTGTATTGTTAAAATGCGTCCTCCAATTTATCAATGTATTAGAGGGCATACCGTCTGCAATAATTGCATGAAGAAAGTAGAAACTTGCCCAACTTGCAGAGAAAAAATTTGAAAAAAATATTCGCAATTTCTTTTTGGAAAACCTTTGCGAACAGTTAAAGTACTCCTGCTCGTATGAACGCTTTGGATGCAATAAAATCCATTCTTTGGGCGATGTTGAAAAGCACGAAAACTCTTGTGAATTTGAAAATGTCAAGTGTCCAGTAAAGTACTGCGACTTCGATCATAATAGGAAGGAGCTTATTAAACATTTGAAGGCAGCTCATAGCAATATTTTAGAAACCGATAGTCTTCATGTATTAAATATATTTTCTTAAGAAAATCAAAAGTTTCAGCTTTTAACCAATAATGGGGAGAAGTTTTATCAAATATGCTGCCAGGACGGCAAGATACACGCCCATTCATTTGAAAAAGCAACGGAAAGCTTCTTCAAACTTCATATATATTACAAACATGATGACGCAGAACGTAAAGGCATGTGCATTTATCAAAAATGCGTTGAAATAACCGACAAATGTTATGAAAAATGCAATATTGTCGCACCGAGAATGCAAACTGTATTTATTGATTCCACCGACTCCAGTGATGACATTTGTTTTAAGGTCTCAATAAATTCCGAATAAGAATGATAATAATAACCACTGGATTTTTGTTCTTACAATGTTTACATGTACTTCACAGTTTTTAATTTTTAAATAATATTTAGATTTAAATCAAAAATTTGTTTTAAATTTCCTTAAAAAAAGTTAAGTAAATATTATAATTTTTATTTATACTACACACCTTTTCCAATTGTATTTCAGAAAAGATCAATTCAATTTCAGGAATCATCAATTGTAATTCAGAATAGTCAGTTGTATTTCAAAAAGCATCAATTGTATTTCAGAAAGCATCAATTGTATTTCAGAAAGCATCAATTGTATTTCATAAAGTATCAATTATATTTCAGAAAGTATCAATTGAATTTCAAAATAGTCAATTCAATTTCAGAAATCATCAATTGTAATTAAGAAAAGATTAATTGTATTTCAGAAAGCATCAATTGAATTTGTGCACAATCACCTCCAAAAGCTCTTGACTTCCCCATTTTTTAATAATTATTGGTCCTTTCCGAGATTAAATTGATTTTCTGAAATACAATTGATGCTTTTTGACAAACAATTGATCTTTTCTGAAATACAATTGACTATTCTGAAATACATTTGATATTTTCTCAAATTGAATTGATTATTCAGAAATACAATTGATGCTTTCTGAAATACAATTGACTATTCTGAAATCGAGAAAGATGTAGAACTCACAAAAGGAGGTCTTCATGAAAGTGATGTAAAAATACTAAAATAAATAAAATTTATATACAGGGTGTCCCATTTTAATTAATCCAGCTGAAATTATTTTTATTTAATAAATTTAACAAATTTTTTTATGATTTTCATGAAACCTTGCCTTAATCCAAACACTTTTTGACTCATCCGATTTTTCTAAAAAAAAACTTATTTAGTTTTCTAGTAGGTCAAAATTTCTTTTAAGTTTGACAAATATCACGAAAAATTGAAATAATACCATAAATACGTTAAAAAAATTAAAAAAAAATGAAGAAATGTTAACATCCTGTATTTTGAAAATGGAGCATTTTGGTGAAAAATTTTATTCCAGTTTTTTATCTTGAAATAGATCAAAGAATATATTTTTGAAATTAGGAACACATGTTTAAAAATACTCTGTATAATCATTACATAAATTCTTGTATATTTTTATTATACAGTGTGTCCCAAAATTTGACCGACAAGGTTTACCTTGAGATAGTAGACCTAAAAATAAGTTGATATGACTCTATTTATCTATTTCCAAAAATATATCCCTGAGCAGTTACAAGCCTCCAACGTTGATTTTTTTAATTTTTTTATTGCAGCCAAAACAGAGATTTTTTAATAAAGTACCTACCTATACTTTCATTTTAATACTGAATGTTCAATTGGTAAAAATTTAACCTATTCTTGACTTCTATAAATTTGTATTAATACCTTAAGCAGTGGCGCACCCAGGGGGAGAGCCGAGGGGGTCTTGCCCCCCCCCCCCTCCCCCAAAGGAATGTATTTTATTAAGAAATTTTTAATAAAATTAATAAAAATTAGAAAATTCTTACTTTAATAATTTAAATTATCAAATTTTTATTTTTTTTTTGAGAAAATGGTTGTGCACAAAAATCGGATCCTCATACACATACTTCCTCATGAGTACTTAGCTTATTACCATACCCAAAATTTCAATTAAAAATTACATTATTTTTTGAATTTCTTTCATTCAAAAACTACCAAAAGAGTTACTAAACTTTGTTAAATATGATACGAATTGTGTAAAAATATATTTTGTCTACAGGGTGCATTATTTAACTTAAGACAAGCGAAAATCTAACAAATTAAAAAAGCTTAGAAAAAAATGTGTCAAGTAAAACTTGTTAGGTTTAAATGGGGGAAAATAAAGAATAAACTAATTTTTTCGTCAAAAAAAAATTTCTTTTAAAAATTTTTGAAATTTAGAATGTGTCAAATAAAAAAATGAATGAATGAAAATTTTTATGAATGTTTATATTTTATGATTTAAATAATAATTATAAATACTGTCTTAAAGTACATATTATGTTGCCATTTAAAAAAATTCAAGAGCTATAAAATTTTTTTTAATCTTAAAATAATTGTACAAGGCCCCCATTTGATTCCACCAAATTTCATTTTTTTTATCCAGCCGTTTGGGCATGGCCGCTTATAAAAATTACCCTGTATATAAAAATTCATAACTCTTGAACAAAAAGTTGTAGAGACTTAAATTTTTTTAAACTAGTAGTAGTACAACCTTAAATTAATACCTTGTAAATTTTTAATTTGAAACGCAACACACTTGTTATTATTAGTAACTTGAATTTTTTATTTAAATTTGAACATTTTCGATAAATTTTGTCTTCCTCACAAAACAACCCATGTGGGTAGAAGCGAGACAAAAATACCATGAAAATGAAGGCCAGAATCCATCATTTTCAGTATGTAAAGTTGCTCCCAGCTGGAAGTAGGACAAAGAATACGCGATCGTGATTACTTTTGTCCTATTTCCTGCTGGGAGTAACTATACAAACTTCTATCTCAGAATTGATTTTAAAATGGGATAGGAAACTAATTTATGAAAAAACAGAATTATCTGATATTGTTTTAATTTTAATTAATAAAATATAGTATATTTTTGTCAACATTAAAAAAAATTACAAGTATAATACAAACTAACCTAACCTAACTAAATATAATTATTTTACATTAAACTGTCGAATGGGTGTAGTTTGCCCAAACCGATTGTCCGAAGCTTTTAACTTCCACAACCTTAGGCAATATCGTTTTATCAAAATGATCTTCCAAAGTGGCTTGCGAAAAATCTCTTTGAAAAATTTCGCCTTCCTCATTCATATCAAAGGAAACTCTATGAAATTGTTTCCGCGAAATTGTATTTTTCCCTTTGATCCCCTTAATTGTTAAGATTTTCGGATTTAATCGCGATTCTAATTTCTCACTTTCTGCCGTAGTACTCATACTTTCCGAACGTTTTTTCTCCAATCTAAAAAAAAAATCAATTATGAAACTAAAAAACAAGTGGTGAGTCTATTTTTTATCTATAAATATACAACGTGTCCTAAAAACAAGTTCTCACTCGAAAATTCAAGAAAAATTTAATTGACATAAATAGTCGGGGTCACAACAGCCCATTGTTTTTTGAAGGGTCATTGAATTTTGTCCCACAGAAAATGTCGTTAATTCGAAATTCTATTGGATCGTCTGGATTCAAAATTCTTGACCAATGAAAATTGAACACCTTGTATCTCGGTATAAATTGAGTTTCACATATCTTTTATGGACTTTTAAAATTTCATAGTAAATGAAAAAACTAGAATTGGCAATTGATTTTTCATTATTAGTCGCCAATATTATTTTATGGAAGTATTTTACTTTTTAATGGTTATTAAGTATGTGATACTTTGATACTTACATTTCCCTTTTAACGCATTTAAGCAATCTTACTTTCAATCCTTCATATTTATTATCATTACATACATCATTAACATTTTGTTCAATGTTTTCTTTGCCTTTAATTTGTTTTGTATTACGTCTTCTTGGTACTTTTAATTTCTTCGTCACTGAAGTTCTATTCAGCTTACTCCGCTTCTTAACAAATCCAGATTTTATCGGTGGACCTGCTTCTTCTTTCTCCTCCTGTTTAACAAGGGCCTGCTCTCTATACTTCATAATTATAATTTTCTTATACATGTCCAGTGATGTAGTCCTAAATAAAAAAGTGAGGGGGCGCTTCCACATACAGTTGTTGGGGGGGGGGGGGGGGATGCTGTTGTAGCTATGAATTTGTGGGCCTCAATTGTTTTTCATCTCTTTTATAATAATGATTCAAACTGACTTGCTAAAAGGTTGGATGTTACATATTCCTGAGACCAAAATAAGATTTTTTTTAAATTACTAAATATTTTGTATTTGTCGGATAAATAAAAATTATTTCTACATAAATAATTATAAGAAAGTACTAAAAAGTAAGGGGACGCGCTCCCTCTCTTGAAAAAAGTGAGGGGGCGCCGACCCCCCGCGCTCCCCCCCCACTACACCACTGTACATGTCTCGTTCACGACTGTTTCACTGGTAACCGAAAGCAAGTAGTTATCAACAGAGAAAATGAAGAATACAACACAACACTCTCAGGTAATTGCAAATACTGATAATAATACACCTCTGGTAGTTTTATATACTGTGCTCGTACTCCCACCCTTGAACGTACTCCCACCCTTGCACGTACTCCCACCCTTGCTCGTACTCCCACCTTTACTAATACTGCGCTAATTATAATATACTTTCCTGGAAACTAACAACCTGTCTTAAAGTTTAAAGTTTAATTTTAAGAAGATAAAAAATAGACAAAAGCGTAGTTTTCGCAATTAAAAATTGATTTTTGGGCATTTGTAATTAAAAATTTAATAAAAACGCAACTGATGGTTATTTTATTATTATAATTTACCGAAGAATTTATACTTTCCCCCAATAATTATTGAAGAGTTTTTACGTTTTTATTTTTATCTGTTTTCGAAGCTTGACAAAGGTGGAATTTACCACCGAAACGTTGCTAAAGAAAAAATATATCAGATGTTTCAAATAATTACGTCTATTATTGTCCTGTAAAGCCATAACTACATCCTTTAATATTAAAACTAAATTCAATTTGATTGGAACTAGGCATCGTTTTTGTTAAATTTTTGATTACAAATGCCCAAAAAAACAATGTTTACTAGCGTTCAAACATTTCGCCAAGTATCTTCTTTAGGTGTTTTTTTTTTCGTAGACAGTTAAAATTTTGTAGGTAAAAGGATTTAATAGCTTAAAATTCGCACAGACACCTCCTCCACCAAATTCCGTTAAAGTTTTAATTTTTGGTTTAAAATTGCGCGGTCCAGAACCGTATTTGTACCAAAATTTTACCAAAAGTTTGCGAATTTTTTCCAAAGAAACTATTTCCCCGATTTTAATCAAATATTTTTTAAAATGCGTCTATTCACGTTGTTTATTTTTGGTAAAAATTTGAAATCGGTTACTTTTATAGTTTTCGAGAAAAAAAACCGATTTCCATTACAATTTATTTTATGTTATGTTATTAAATATTTACAGAAATATTTACAGGTATAACGTATGTGACAATTTTTTTCTTTTAGTTATATGTATAAATGATAAAATAAATATACATGATTTAAAATTAGTGAAAAAATATTTTTATTTTTATTTCTCTTGTTCTTTATTTTAGGAACTTCACAAATGAATTTAGATTTTGTAATAAACTCACCTGAGGTGGGATTTTATTTCTCTGGCGATATTTATCACTTCGCCAAAACGTCATGGTTTTCCGCCAATACGTCATGACTTCCCGCGTCAAGCGATAAATATCGAAATCGGTATTTTGTTTCTCGAAATATCGCTATTTACATGCGGTATCCCATGGATACCTATCGCAAGGAGTAATACAGGCGATACGCGTATCGCCTCGTTCGTTATCGTACACATAACCTCAAAATTTAAAATTTGTGTGTGAAGAAAAGTGCAAACAACTGTAAAATGAATGGAATGAAGATACTATGAAATGTAATTATTATGCATATTCAAATTAATATCTTTTCGTTTGTATAAAGATTTTTTTCCAAAAGTGTATTATTAAAAGGTTTTCAAGTTTGAGGTAATTGAGGATGGATAATATGCTTTGGGAGGAGCAGTAACAAAAATTAAACACTGATGGAGAGACATTAAGACTGTAAAACAGTTGAAAAAGGTAGGATACAATTTTTAGTCTCTATAATACCAAAATTTAATATTCATTCAGGCAGAGTTAAAGCAAAAATGCTAAAATTTAACAAAAATTGATATTGAACAGGAGGATATTGCACATTGCGCAATTGCATCCGAGTCGGTTTGGGAACAAAATTTTGGTAACAAATTGTGCCCGTCTAAAACGGCCTTTAAGTTTAGAGCTAAGGTTTTTTCTCTCACCGGGTAAATAATAGAAAATCATAAGTTACAATAGGTAGGTGTCGAGTGTGGTTTGGTATTGTTTAATAGCTTTTTTAAATTTACTTTTAGTCAAAAAACCTATAATTTCCAATAATGAAAGACTGAATATGTTCCCATTTTAAACTTTATAGTTAAAATCCATGTAACAAATAAGTCAGGCTATCATCGAACTCCCACTCAAGTGTGGGACCTTAGTAAGAACGATACTAAAAAGGTGACTTATTCGAGACTCGGACTAAACTTGTGGTTCTCTTGACTTTAAAAGTAGATCAATATATTTTTTGAGTTTACTTTATAAATACAATACCATTCAAGACTAACCGATGATTTTCAAAATAAAAAGCTATAACGTTTGGTCTAAATCGCCCTGCATTAAATAATAAAGAAAGCAATTTCTAAAGATGGTTTCAAAATGATTAATTTGTTCAATAGATTAAATTTTGAAATTTAAGGAATTTCCTTATTTTTCAACACAATATGTAGAATTTCAATATTGGTGCGCAGGCAGGATTCTGGGAGAATGTTGTCTTTCCCAGCAAAAAAAGATAATAATCAAAAAATATAGAAGTATATTTTTTAGTACAAACTGAATAAACATGTTTATATAAATAATAATGTATATTAATTTTTAGCCCCTAACCATAGATGCAACAATCTGGATGAGCTTGGAGTGGTATTTTTTCCTTTTGATGTAATTATATGCTCAAGATTTTTACCTGGATTACATATTGCCATAATGGCACATGAGTAAAATCAATGCAACTGATATAAAGTCCATGAGTCAACTCAAGTAAAGTTTTCCCAACATAACATACAGATGTTTTTTGTTAAATCGGTAGTTTTTTTAAGTATTCGAGAATGTCCCATCATCTTTTTAAACATCAACTCCGTTATAGAAAATAAAATTGAAAGTTGTACCAGTCAGTTAAGAATTTTAAGCAAATTCATAGAAATATGTGCTACCCCGGGCACAAGTTTCAGCTATGTTAAGTTGTATAGTGAATTTGGGGTTTCAAAAAAGGTACCGGAGGCATTTTTTAATATTTCGGTCAAGTTTCAGCAGAAACACATTTCTGAATATAAAAAAACAAGAAACATCTCTGTCTTATGTTAGGGAGACTTTAGTGCAGTCGGTTCTCCTACTAATAATTTAAGGAAAGTTTTAATTTTGTACAAACCTAAAAAAGAAACTGTAAATAAAATGATTTGATTTTATCAATTTCTTGGTATCTTTCTTGGTCCAAATGCTGAATAGCGCCTCCCCACAAAAGTCTTGTAACACAGAGCCTTTGCGATATTTAAAAAACTTATTTGTTTTTACCCTTTTGAAAATGAAATTATAGTATTATTCATTATGGTGATAAAGGGTTTGGTTAGTTTAAGTATAGTTTGATACTTCTTTTTACGGTAAAGGTTTTTAAATTATTTATTCTGGTGATACAGGGAGGTTTGGTTAGCTTCGTTAAGTACTGGTTGATACTTCTTGATACGGTAAAGGTTTTTAAATTATTTATTCTGGTAATACGGGGGAGATAGTTTAGGGATAGTTTAATTTTATTTTTATGTTACTTTAGTTTTTATCCATATTACGCTACTTTTTTTTGAAACGGCAAAGATTTTTATAATATATTTTGCCATTTAGTTAGGTTTGTGTTAGAAAAATATCGATATTTTTGGCTAATAAATATAAATTTGAATAAAGTTTTGTAGCCGCATGGTGGCGCCATCTTTCGGAAACGCGTTTTATTAGGGAATGCGCTATTCAGCACTCTCACCCCTTTCTTTTATTGGGCCCTATTGTCTCACATCATGGGGACATGTTGGTCACAATAAGTCCTGCTACTTCATTGATAGCCAGCGATAGCTGAGCTGCGACAGTTTAATGCCATCTCTTTTAACTACCCTGACCAAAAAACATCATCGCTGTGAAAATCTTTGTTTATTTTGGAATCATGTGAATGTTTGCCTCAACCTCTTGTTGATACGAAATAATTGTTTAAATCTAAAATATCTCTACCACTTTGTATATCCATTTTATCAATTCTAATGCTCAAACCTCCACCTTCTTGAAACTTCTTAAGCTTTTCCTTTAATTTAGTGGTGTACTTTGTTTTACTTTTGGCTTTCTTTTAGACCTTACAAAAGTGATGCTGGTCAACAGATATTTTTCCTAGAGACTACAGGAATTAGCATTAAGAAGAAGAAATGTTTTTGTTGCCAGTTCGAGTAAATCAGAGTAAACCGCAAACTTTAATATTTATTTTTACCAGTAGTCACTTCTTTATTAACTGTTTAATGTGTTAATGCCTGCATTATTTAGTAAAACAGACTGGTTTAATGGTACGACACAATTTTTATTAGAAATTTAGTAGTTTGCCGATAATATGGCAACTCGAAGGTTGAAAAAATCAATTTAACTTTATAAAAAGTACTTTTTCCTCTGGAAATAACGTCTCTCTTTTTCGAATTTATTCACTATAGGTAAAAACTTAGTAATTGCACTAAAAATAATTAAATTACAATTCACAAACTTGCGTTGCGTTCGCATTATGTATTTTGTAAAACTTTTTTGAGGTTATGTTTTTGGTTATTTTGATTTCTTGTGTATACAATTAAACGACGTGAAGTTCGCCCATATACGAAAATGTATAGAATATAGACAAAATATTATCGGCAACGTCGCTTGGCGATATCTCGATTCATTCCGCTTCGCAAGGCGATATGTCAGGAAACAAAATACCGATTTATCGAACGAGGTGATAAATGACTGGCGATACGTATCGCTAGCGATATTTATCACCAGAGAAACAAAATCCCACTTCTGATTATAATTAGAAATTGATACAAATTCAGACATTCCCAGAATTAATTATAATAACAGGTAATTCGCTCTTTGAAGAAGAAAAATTCATTTACAAGATCACTAAATTTCATGCAAACTTTATAGCTCAAGGCCAGAGATCGACACTTATTTACTCCAAACACAACAAAAAGACATAAAAGTCTTGAATTTTCATCGATACAAATGACAAATTTATTGAAATGAATGTAGAGAATTTTAATAGCTTCAAAAAAAAACACAAAACCAAACCTATCTCCTATTTTTATTGATAAAGATCATCTCTCCTATCAACCTTTTTTGGTAATTTGCTTCGGTGTCTAAAATCTTCTAATTATAAAAATTGAAATTATGGTTTGATTCAAGACGTTTTGTTCGCCATATTTCTATTTTGTTCTTTACAATCATATGTATGACTGTAAATCCGTTTTTTGATATACTGGGTCATCTGCCCTATACAGGGTGATTTATAATGAGGTAAAAAAAATTCATACACATATTCTATACATACATATAACATTTGGATCAATAAAGTGCTATTTATTTTTTTTCTATCTATCTTCCTAACAAAGTTATTTAAGTTCAAAAATAAAAAAAATATACGAACTGTTTTCATATTTAAAAGAAAATTTATTATGGTACTCGTATTTCAATGGAAATAAACATCAAGCAATAGTCAAAATCAACTTTTAATTTATTGAAATTAATAATAATTATTTAAAAAGTTACGAACAGGAATGGGGCAGCAAAAAGTTCATTTCTAATTTCAAACATTTAAAATATCTTAGTAAACAAAATAACATTGAAATAATATCTTATAAATGTTTCATGGATACATGCAATGTTACTGATTGTGTTGAAATAACGTTTCATAAACGGTTAGGTGTCGTACCACAACAACGTTGTCGGGGAAACGTTTAAAATTAAACATTTCATAAGTAATATATAAATACATATCTTATCCCCAAAAATATATGTAAAAAAAGATTCTGGCTGATGGGATTTAAGTAAACAAGGTATTTTTTAAAAATCTATTTATTAATTGCAACGTTTCGACATAACAATTATGCCTTTGTCAAGCTTACAATCCGGTTTATAATACCAAGTTTTCTTTAGTTAATATGATGACAAATATACTAATAACTTCTGTGTAAATAATAATTGTAAAATACAGGGCGGGCCAACGAAAACGAAACAGACGAGTTTTGAAATAGTTAATAAAAAAATTTGAAAAAATGCTCGGACAGGTCAACTTTAGTTTCGAGGTGGACATATTTTGCAATAGAACTGATTCAAAAATCCATTCATCCCTGCGCCCTATGGACACAACCCCTTAAATTTTAATAGGGATGGTGGGGTAAGTAAAACCTCGTTGGAAAGATCTTTTTATCCAGGGTAACATAAAAAAAAAAGTTAAATCGATCAATTCATTTTTAAGATATTCAAAATTTAGCAAGTAGAGATTTCATGCCTCTTAAAATTGTGCCATGAACACCACACCTTCAATTTTAAGTGTTTTGATAAGGTAAGTAATACCGTTTCGAGAGGGACATACATTGCAATAGAGTTGATTCAAAAATCCATTCATCCATCGCCCTTTGGACACAACCCCTTAAATTTTAATAGGGATGGCAGAGTAAGTAATACCTTGTTGGAAAGATCTTTTTACCCAGAGTAACATACAAAAAAAAAAGTTAAATCGATCGATTCGTTTTAAAGATATTCAAAATTTAGCAAGTAGAGTTTTCATACCTTTTAAAATTGTGCTATGAATACCACGCCTTCAATTTTAAGTCTTTTGATAGGGTAAGTAATACCTCCTTGGAAAGTTCTTTTTACCACAAGTAACATACAAAAAAACAAAAGTGAAATCGATTGGTTTGTTTTAAAGAATTCAAAATAAAACAGTATTGCTCATTAATTTTTTTTTTTTTTTTTGCAAGGACGGAACAGTTTGGTCTTGGTACGAAACCCAGTATGACCAGTCACAAGTCGAGAGAGATAAATATTAAATCACTAAATCTAAACATCCATGAGCAGATTGCGGGATTCGAACCCGCACCGTCAGCGACCACACTCTTGGATACTATCGATCCAAGCCATGTGGCCACCGAGGCCTCCTCATTAATTTTTATTTAACCAAACTAAACTTAACTAATCTTTTTGAAGAAAACTTAACACTTTAAAGAATCCCATCGATCCCGACACTTTCAAGGATGTTTTTATTATTTTATTACATGTTCGAATTGAGTTGCACCAACCTCCATGCAAACGTACAAATTTTGCTCAAAGCGAATTCTTACATTTTGTAACATTTCAGCAGTAATTTCTCGGCATTCATTAATAATTCTCTGTCGTAACTCTGCTAGAGATCCTGGTTCCGTTGCGTAAATCTTATTTTTTAAATGCCCCCAAAGAAAAAATCAAGGGGAGTAAGATCGGGAGATCGCGGCGGCCACTCCAAAGGTCCTCTACGCCCAATCCATTGGCCAGAAAACGTCGTATCCAAGAATTCCCTAACAGGCCGTGTGTAATGAGGAGGGGCTCCGTCTTGTTGGAAAATCAGATGGTCTTCTAAATAACGATCGTCATTTTCGATAATATCGTCAAGAAATGGATGAACAAAGTTTTGAAGTAGATCCAAGTACATATCCCCTGTTAGATTGCCATCTAGAAAATAAGGACCAATAAGACGGTCTCCAAAAATTCCAACCCACACATCCAATTTTTGAGGAGTTTGAGTGTGAACTTCATGAAATACCCTAGGATTCTCATCTGACCAATATCGACAATTATGACGATTAACGGTTGAGTTTAAGAAAAAAGTGCACTCATCAGAAAACCAGATATTATAAAGATAATTTTCATCAGCAATTATCCGTTCCGTCATCACCTCACAAAATTGCAGTCGCCTATCAAAATCATCTTCATTTAACTCATGAATTAAATGAATTTTATAGGGATGATATTTATGACCTTTCAATATTCGGCGAATGGTTGTTTTGCTGATGTTAGTCACAGTCTCCAGTTTTCTTGTGCTTAAAGTTGGATCTGCAGCAACTTGTCTCAAAACACCTATTTCAACGACCTCATTTCTTATTGGACGAACATTACCAGGATCGCGTTTCTTATTACCAACAGAACCAGTATTTTTAAATTTTGCAACCAACTCCAGAACATATCTTCGGTTACAATGTTTGTTTGGATGTTGTTCATTAAATAAATTAGCTGCACGATGAGCATTTTCATCGTTTTTAAAATAAAAAGTGATTAATTCAACCCTTTCTGGAATTGTATAAGCCATTGCTAGCAGAAGCTTTTACAGAAGTTCACAAAATTTTAAATGTCGATTTCTAATAATTAGTCATAAACAGTTTTAACACGATGAAAATCACCACTAATACAAAATACAACTGATAAAAAGAATCCCAATGTGGTTATAAATCGTTTTATGTTTTGCATTGTTTTGTTCCAGATGTTACAAAATTTTAAACAATTCCTCGAATAAATTTAAATTTGTTTTTTAAAATCTCTCTTTTGTAGAAAATGAAAATAAATTGCGTTTTACATGTTTTTGTATGTTACTTTGGGTTAAAAGATCTTTCCCAGGAGGTATTACTTACCCTATCAAAACACTTAAAATTGAAGCCCAATTTTAAAGGCATGAAAACTCTACATGTTAAATTTTGAATATCTTCAAAACGAATCGAAGGATTTAACTTTTTTTTTGGCATGTTACTCTAGGTAAAAAGATCTTTCTAACGAGGTATTATTTACCCCACCATCCCTATAAAATTTTTAGGGGTTGTGTCCAAAGGGCGAGGGATGAATGGATTTTTGAATCAGGTCTATTGCAAAATATGTCCCCCTCGAAACTATATTACTTACCCTATCAAAATACTTAAAATTGAAGGCGTGGTGTTCATTGCTCAATTTTAAAAGCATGAAATCTCTACTTGCTAAATCTTGAATATCTTTAAAACGAATCGATCGATTTAACTTTTTTTTTGTATGTTACACTGAGTAAAAAGATCTTTCTAACAAGGTATTACTTACCCCACCATCCCTATTAAAATTTTAGGGGTTGTGTCCATAGGGCACAGGGGTGAATGGATTTTTGAATCACTTCTATTGCAAAATATGTCCCCCTCGAAACCAAAGTTGGCCTGTCCGAGCGTTTTTTCAAAATTTTTTATTAAGTATTTTAAAACTCGTCTGTTTCGTTTTCGTTGGCCCACCCTGTATAAAATATAACGCAATGTAAAAATATTGTAATTAATTTATTTCATCGACAAGGACGTTTTATCGAAATTTTTTTTCATCGCACATCCTTATCGGATTAGTTCTTCTGATTGTATTACAATTTCATGTTATTCAAGTACATTACAATTAAATAGTGCAATATTTAAGAAAGCTATCTTTATTTTATTTAAGGCCTATATACACCTCTTTTCTATAAAGTATAATTATTGTAATCCGGAAGGCATGCCATAAAATTAAATTCCACAGAGTTTGGACCATCTAAAAATATAGAAAAACGGTTTACATTCTGTAAATCTAATTCGTATATAATTTTTATTTTTTAGAAAATATTCGGCAAAATCAAGCGGTCAAATTTGGAATTCGGTTGATTTTAGCGTTTTTTGTCATCAATTTTTTTCTACTAAAGCTCCAGTAACCTATTTTTTCTGGTATTACTTAGTAGAAAAGGGTCAAAAAAAGAATGTCCCATTTCTTGTTCTTTTTTTATATTTTTGTTCTAATTTTATAACAACTGAAACATGTTGTAATCACTTTTTTCTTTCGAAAATGTTTTAGATATTTTTAAGGCCTAACATTTTTCATGGAAATCGGTCTTTATTTTCTTTTTCTCGAAAAGTATAAAAGTTATCGGTTTCAAATTTTTACCAAAGGTAAACACCGTGAAAAAACGCGATTTAAAAAAATATTTGGTTAAAATCGGTAAAATAGTTTTTTTGGAAAAAATTCTTAAAATTTTGATACAAATACGGCTATGGACGGGGCCACTTTGAACCATTTTATTATTTTTTTATAAATATTTGTAGAGGGGATTAGGGGGAGAATTTTGATCCATTAAACGTCATGGTGGTATTTATAGTTTTGAAGATATTAATTATTTTGTGTAAAGTGAAAAATTTCCGAGCGAAATTTTTACACATTTTCAGTCAAAACTCCATACCAGAAAGAGATAGCGAAATGATTCTTTTTTTTAATCTAAAGAGCTTTCATGGTGTGTGCAATTAGTGGGGATGAAATGGAATTTGGGGGGTAATTAGACCGAAACGCGTCAAAAATTGCAACTTTTTAAAATGCGATTTTAAAAAAACCTTTTTTGATTATTTTTTCAAAATTCAAAAACTCTATGCGCGTGAGCGGTTTTGGTTTTAAGAGTAGATTCAGCAGAGTTTTTAAAAATGAAAACCCGTTAAAAAATGGAGACAGACAGGAGCCGCCCACCTCTAATTTCAAAAATTTTGCTATATTTTCATAACCCCTTCGAGTATATAAAAACCAAAAATAACCTACGCACTGTAGAAATTACTCTTTTAAAAAAAATTGGAGCGAAAGTTAAAAATTTTAAAAAACTGTATGCGGCAGTGGTACAAAATATAGAACGCGTTTTTGCGATTTTTTCAACATTTTACGTTCGATTTTTTTCTTAACCAAAGGGCGAAAATTTGGCAGTGTTGATTTTTTTGCTATTAAGTATTAATGTAATAAGCTAAATAAAAAATATCGCACTGTAATGGCCAACCCCTATCAAAAGTTACGAATTTTCAAAGTCGGCCTTAAAAAAGCACGAAAATCGAACCTTAATTTAGAGGGCGCCAAAACTACAGAAAAAAATGAGATATCAAAAAAAGCGCTCGTTTCTAAGGAATTAAAGGTATGGAGATTGGGAATCAAGAAAACCCGATTTTTTTCCGTTGGCAAAATTTAAGAAAAATGTGGTACTGTTTTGGTACTTTTGTCGGCCGAAAAAACGTTCGCGTTACGGCGCCCTGACGCCACACCGTTGCGCCTGGAGACTTAAAAATTGTAGTGATTAATCCTCAGGATTTCAACTCTCTAGGAAAATAAAAACCTTCCCCGTTCCTTACGGTTTTAGTATTATTGATGAAAAGAAATTTTTAAAAGCTCAGTTATGACCAAAAATGCAAAAATCAACCAAATTTCAAATTTGACCGCTTAAATTTACCGACTATCCTCTTAACCTTACCAATCGGTACCCAAGAAACAACCTTCTTCTTCATTTCAGCTCTAACTTCTTTTATTATTCGTC
Source organism: Stenus bimaculatus (assembly GCA_963971135.1). Classification (NCBI taxonomy): domain Eukaryota; kingdom Metazoa; phylum Arthropoda; class Insecta; order Coleoptera; family Staphylinidae; genus Stenus; species Stenus bimaculatus. The sequence goes on along the minus strand of OZ020186.1, from coordinate 25,517,535 downwards.
TAAAAGCTAATGGAGCTGCAAAAGCTAGACACAGTGGTGGTTCACCAGTTGCTAGAATAAAAAAGTATTAACAATTTTTGTAATTGTTTCGAAAAATTATATGCAAGTCTGTTTTATCAAAAATTATAATGATGGTCTCTTTAGTGGTGAAATTCTGTATCTGTGTAGTTTAAAAAAAAATTACATCCCGAATTTTTAAAGAGAATCAAATAAAATTTCTCTGAATATTTTTTTCGTATTATATATGAATACCAGATAAAGTACCTACATTTTGTGTTAAGAGGAGTAAGAGGGTTATCATTTTTTGGAAACTTGACTCTAAAATCAACAGGAATATCTTGAGCTCCAGGGACCTTGTAATTCCAAACACGATTGGTCTTTATTTCTCCACTTTTTTCCTGTATAATTTTTTCACTTGTCCAAAACCCTAGTCCCATAATAAACGCCCCTTCCGTTTGTCCAATATCAATATAAGGACTCATTGATGTTCCAGCATCTTCTAAAATATCAGCTCTTAAAACGACATGATTTCCAGTCAACACATCATATTCTATTTCTACAGCTGCAACTCCATATATTTTGTAATTCTGTGCTTCATTTAAAGGATGTCTTTAAGGTAATAGAATAAATATATTTTATATTAAATGCCAACTTTACTTACATGCTTCTTGAAATTAAATCAACATCAGCTTTAAAAGCTGCCTGTATCAGTTCCTCCCATTTAGGATCCCTCTTCAATTTGGTCTTCAACTCTTCTCGAATTGGTTCTAAACGTTTTAGTAATTTATCGCAAGCGTATGAAGCCGCCTAAAATTTTTTGAAATTATTTATATTTAATAATCGCTAGTGAATTATTACAATACTATGCGAGTCACTCGTTTGGCTAGCAGACGTTGGTTTGTTGTTAGCAGAAGTTAAGACATCACTAGGTTTTATGCTAACCTTTTCAATCGGAACTCCCAATTTGTAACTGACAATTTGTGCAACCTATAAATAATTTTAGAAAAATTATAATAATAATTTTATAATATTAGATTACCTTTGTATTTACTCCTTGCCCAATTTCAATCCCACCATGAGACACTGCCACGGATCCATCGCCTTGATAAACTGTTACAATGACATTTGCAGTTAAGAAGAAAATTAAATCAAATACCGCAGGTGCAGCAGATAATCCTCTTTTTCTCCAACGATTTTCCTGCAATAAAAAAGTAGGAAGTAGTTTGAAAAAATCACTTAAATATTAGTACCTTATTAAATGTATTAATATCAGAAGAACGTTTATCAATTTCAGCCCATAACTTAAATTCCTCTATAAATTTCTTTAACAAAGGATGCTTATCAGTATTTAAATTTGCTAATCTTATTTCCAATGGATCTATATTGATAGCATAAGATGCATGTTCCATTATTGATTCTATTATACCACATCCTTCAAGATTAGCAGGGGCGCGTGCATAAGTCGCAGCATGATTATCACTAGTAGTCGTCATTCCTTTAACTTGATAAGTTTCATTATTATAAGTATTAGTCATGGCAGATAATCCACTTAGAAACGCATTAATATCATTTCTGGTTACTCCAAAATCTGTCCAATATGACACATCCAACGATTGAATAACTCCCTTTTCGTTCAGTTTAACAACGTAATCAGCTGCAACAGGATTCCTTTTTCCGCAAATATTCATTGTTTGGATCAAAGGCATCCATATTTTTACAGGTTTTTTAAGTTTCGCTGCTGCTACCATTGCTGCACAAATTGGGATGTTCGCACGTGTCAATTTAGCTCCAAAACCTCCTCCACATCGACGCACTTGAAGATTGATTCTAAAATTTCAAATTGAGAGCAAATTTGGTAAATTTGTTTTCTTACTTATGCATATCAATCCCTAGGCATGAAGCAGCTGCTGCTTGTGCTACAAGCTTCCATTGTGTAGCAGCATACAAGTCATACTCTCCATTTTCTTTTGGTATTACAGAACAACTCTGAGTTTCCATAGTAAAGTGGTATTGCCAAGTGGTATCGTATGTACCCTTAAGCGTATATTTAATATCAGTTCCTAAAAATTATTAATTACTTTGTAAAATTTGTGTATATAGAAAAAGTACTTACCAGTTTTCTTTCGAGGTATCACTGCTTGTTCCTTAATTCTACTGGGATCTTTACTAATTAAATCACGAATTGTAATAATTGGCTTCTTATTTGAAGCTTCAAAAGTTATTATAACTAATTTTGCGCCTTTTTCTGCTGTGATTTGATCTTTAGCAACGATCACACCAACTGGTTGAAAATAGAATTTCACTACTTTCGAACAAAATAATTCTTCGTCTTCTGGTAATGTTGTGGATTTTGGTGTTATACTGTTTAATCCTGGGATATCATCTTTTCCTATAAATGCTACTACTCCTGGAAGAGCCTAGAAATTTTTCTTAACGTTTTGGGGTTTAGTGAAAATTTGTTTTGCTTACAAGAGCTTCTTTGGTGTTGATTAGTTTGATGATCGAATTTGCAGGAGCTTTGGCTTCCACAAAAGCTGCGTATAGTTGATTTGGAAGATCAGGTTTGTCCATTATATACTCTGCTTCACCTTTATCATACATGTTTATTAGAATTATGTTTCTTAGAAAAAACTTATTTTAAAAGCCACGTCCTGTCAATTTATACATGATTGAATAAATTTTTTTCCAGGTACGGGATCGATGGGGACTTTTCAGAATTCATTCATACCATTTTTTAGCTAATTTTTGTACCTTTACTACTATTTTTTAGGGTTAACTATATTTTTTGTGTGTACTTTATATTCAAGATAATTGTGGTATATTTTGTGCTGAAAAACTCCAAAAAAAACTGGCTTAATAAGTAATATTTATTTTTAATTTACCTGAAACTTGTGCATTACTTTCGATTTTATGAATAGGCTGCGATAAAGGATATAACGACTTATTTGTTTCATATTCCTGAGTTCCTTTGGAAATATTTCTAATTAATTTTTTTCCACCCGAAACATTTCTTTGGCTTACATTTGGGGCAATCGAAAGAATAAACTAAAAATATATTTGATCACAATAGTTGTTGTTTTTAATATAATTTGCAACTGTTTATGAGAATCGAAAATTAGAAGTCATACAGAGTGAGTTTTAGTGCAAAACCGGTAGTTTTTCTCGTCCGATTTTAAAAATTCCGGTTCCAATGTAAAGAGAAATGTCGATTGCAAGTGTGGTTCGAATTTTAAATTTTTTGGATCTCCCCGACACTTTGAAAAAAATTCCAGAAAATGGTCGATTTTTCTCGCTTTTTTTCGGGTTTTCGTCGTGGTTAATTTTGAAAAATCGCAACTCCTTCGGATTCTAAATGCAAACGACGAAATTTGGCCCCTTTTATTCTTACATCCTGAGGATTACCGTGACCGATTTTTAAGCTACTCGGCGCAAAGGTGTGACGTCACGACCCCGATACACAAACTGTACAAATCTACCGTTTTTTTCGGACGACAACAGTACCAAAACTTTTTGGCTTCGATTAGAAGTTCGGCAGGAGGAAAAAAATCGCGGTTGCATTATTCCTCATCTAAATTCCACGTTTAATCTTAAAACGGGAGTTTTTTTTATGCGTTTACTCTTTATGTCGTTTTGGTGCCCCCAAAGTGACGCTTTATTTTTTGCTCTATTTTGACACAGACTTTAAAAATTCGTAACGTTTCTTTGGAACAACCTGTAATACTCGAATATTTTTTATTTTACTTATTTGGCATTTACTTATGAGAAAAAAAATCGGCACCTTGAAATTTTTACCCTGGACCTTGGAAAAAAATCGAACGTAAAATGTTCAAAAAATCGGGTAAAACGCGGTCCAACCTGAGCCCATCTGGCTCATGCAGTTTTCAAAATTTTTGGAATTTTCTTTCGCAGTCTTAAAAAGGAATATTTTTTACAGTGTCTAGGTTACTCAGATTTTTTATATTTTGATTTTAGGGGTGAGAAGAAATAGCTACTGTTTTCGCACTAAAAGCTAACTCTGTATAAAATGAACACAAAATATTACTATGAATATGACGGAGTTATTTTTTTTTACCTTATATGCAAGAGAAATTGCTAGTTGTTTTCTAAACTCAGGGTTTGGATCAGGTAAAACAAAATCAGGATTTATTTCTTCACTTAAAGTTTTGAATAATCCCTGCATAACTGAGTTTGTAAAAATATTTTTATCCACTAAATATTTTTCAGAATTTTTGGCGTGAATAAAACTTGGATTAATTCCTCCATACACAATCGTGGCCGATTTTACTGTATTTTCTTTCATGTTTAATAAGAAAGCTGCATTTACAATGGCGTGAGCATTTTGAGCACGAGGCATAATCTGAAATTGAATTTTTGATTATTTATTTGCAAACCACATCTGAGCACGTACGAGAACGCGGCAAGCAGAGGCAATGCTTTTTCTCCTATCTGTTTGATGCGACGCATAAACATATAGGAGAAAAAGTATTGCCTCGCCTTGCCTCGCTCGCGTAGGTGCTTAGAATGGACGCGGCTTAAGACGCAAAATGTTACCTTGTAACTTTCAAATTTATAAGTATCTTTATCAAGGCCAGGTAGTTTTATCGAAGTAATAAGCTTTTGTTGCATGTTAATTTTTAGATATTCTGATGGTTTTGCAGTAGTTTGCTTTAGATTAATATCAGCTGAAAAAATAGTGTTAAACAATAATTTTTATTCTAATTTATGTTTGCTTACTTATTATTAAAATTGCTCCCACAGCTTCTAGAAGTAAAAATATGTCTGAAGCAAATTCGTTATGAGCATGTTTGATACTTAAATTTCCTGCAATGGTTCCTATCTAAAAATAATGATCAGCAATTTTAGAATGCAATCATAATTGTATTAAGTCTATAATTTTACTTCAGTGACTAATTAAACATTCATTTAATACCTATCAGCTTATTTGAAACTAAAATCATGTCATTCACAGCTATACTTACATTTCTAACAGGAACATGTGCAACTAATTCAAGGTGATCAGCAAAAGTGTTAAGATATTTAAATTGATTTGAATTATTTTTACTAGTTTCTCGAAAAACCTCAATTAACTCAGTGAGTGTCATATTCGCTCCGAGAATTAAAGAATTAGTATTTAACTTAAAATTTCTTAATTCCTTCACCAAGAATATATCAATATAGACATCAGCTGGACCCATACTATAATATACACCTATAATTTTCACATCAATATTTATTAAGTGAATTATTCCTAACGACTTACCCTTAGCAGTATTACCGCCAACAATCTTTATCTTTAAATTCTTATGAGCTTTCATCACATCCAAAATTTCAAGAATTGTTTGTAAGTTATACCACTTCATTTTATCTCCCAAATCATACATGTATGAGCAATTGATTCGGTTGCAAGTAATTTCCTCTTCTTCTCCTTGAAATATTTCTCTAGACGTGCATCTGGGTAGATCTTCAATATCAGGAATTTTTCCAATGATTTCTTCGCTTGCATCGGTGGCCAATGACTTAAATGCCGATAGAATTGGCCTGTACCCTGTACAGCGACAAAGATTTCCACCGAAGGACTTTTCGATTTCCTCCATCTTCACATTTCCTTTCTCGTACAAAGCGTGCATACTCATCACCATACCTGGTGTACAAAACCCGCATTGTGTGCCATTAAATTTTACTAAAGTATCCTGAATTGTGTGAAGCTTTCCGTCGGATGAAACCAGTCCCTCTGTTGTATTTACTTTCCATTTGTTTGAACATTGGAAAACTGATAGCAAGCACTAAAATATACAGTATGATCACAATGTTCGGAACAAAACTGCCGAATTTAAAATTTTAGCAATTACGTCATTATCGACTATTTTAAATGAAAAAAAAAATATACATTTGTTAAGACATTTTTTCTTCAAACGTCATTAAAGTGCAGTCTTCTGTGACAGGCTTTAAAATGTTATTATGTTTTTATGTTCATAGATTCTATAGTCACTTTTGTACTGCCTAGGAGTAGAAATTACTACTTTGCACTAACAAGGAATAAAATGGCGGAGTAAAAATGAATTTTAGGCAACCCAATATACACTAACATTGTATTGTGTGTTGTATGTAAATTAAATGTCAAATTTTAAAATCATTTATTAATTTTAAGTAACTTACTGAATTAACTGCGAGGGTGGTTTCTTTATTGGTAATAGGGTGCTTGTATTTAATTGTTACAACACATACACCACATCCACCTTCTCTGCACATATATTTAGTACCAGTTAAATAGCTATGTTTTCTTATAACATCGTTTAATGTTGTTTCTGGATCTAATTGTTCTTTATTTACTAAAAATATTAATCATTACATGCAAATATTAAATTTTCAACTAAATTACCCAATAACAGTTCATTTTGCACTTTTAACTGTAAGTGTGACTTTTTTTCCCTAAAATTAATTTTTTTATAATATACAGAGTGTCGCACTTTTTTTCAGTTCTTTTTTAAATTTAAATATCATTCTGACCAAAATATTTTTTAATAAGGAATATTTTCTTCCACTCCCTAAGAAGTTACAAAAATTCAAAACATTTTGATTTTATTTTAATAAAATAATGATAATAATAGAAAAAAAATATAAGGCGTCCCACAAAATTTTGAAATTGCTGTAATTTTATAGAAGTCGATGTTTGTTATTTAAAAAAATTTCTAGAAAAATAGTGGGCCACACTGTGTTAATAATTATTTAATTTTATTTACTTACGAATTCATTTCAATATATTTGAATTATATTTCTTTGGTTGTTTAATTATGATTGACTTATTCAACCTTCATACTTTAATTTATTTACCAACGTGTTATCATCGTAAATTTTTGTTCTATCATAATATTGATAATAACATTGCTTACATTTTTGAATTATCTACTTGCTTTTTTAATGAACCTAATAATATGCCATATAAATGGTTTTATGAGATTCTACAGTATTTATAAAAAATAATATTTAACTCAGCTACTAAAATTTTGACATATGAAAATTTTATTATCGACCCTGTTTGTAGATATATTAGGTGGGTATTTTCAAAAAAAAAATAAAAAACTGAAATTTTTATATGTTTTTGCTTACAAAATGATCAAAATAAAATTTAAATTCATATAATACTGTTTTATTTAGATGTTAATTTACATACATCTTAAAAAAATATTTTTTTAAATTTTTTTTTACTTTTAAGATTTTTTTCGAAAATTATATGATTCGATACCCACATAGTATCTATAAACAAAGCAAATAATAAAATTTTTGTTCGTCAACATTTTTCTAATAAAACACTTCATAAATCTAATCAAAATTCCCTAGCCTTAACAAACACCATCTTATTTGCTTTCTGATTTTTTCGCATTTATTTAGAAACACCCTGTATTGGGTTACGGGTTAATGATTCAACTTGAAACAAATAAATATTTAAAAAACTTTATCCCTTCGGTTACAATCAAAAGCTAAGCAATATTACCTTTTTGTTTTTTTTCGCTAAAAAACTCGACATTTTGACGTTTTCAAAAAAAAATTCGCCCTCGCCACAGGATTAACCTAGGAGGGTCGGAAATTTTGGATATAGTAAATTAGAATGTGGAAAAAGGGGGCCCCGATTTGGTGGTTTCGATTCTGAATCCGGCGGAGCTACGATTTTTCAAATCTGGCGCAGAGGACGCTCGAAAGAAAAAACCAAGAAAAAATTGACTTTTCCGGGAGCGCTTTTGAAAGCTGTCCCGTCGCTTAAAAAAATCCATTTCGATAGGATTATAAAACAAACATTCCCCTTAAATTCGAGACCGGGTTTTTGAAATTTGGTTAAAAAATGTACCCGTTATCGTGAATATTAGACGATTATGAATCTGACGAATAATGTGCATATTATGATTACAACTTTTATAATCGTTATATCTCAGAAACGGTGGCTCTTAGGAAAAAAAGTATTAAAACATTTTTTATAGATAATTATATGATCTACAATTTTTGTCTGATCTAATTTTATGATAAAACTTTATACCAATTTTTAGCTCTACGCTAATTTTTGCTCCCTTACATGTCTAAATTGACCGGACTATAAGCATCATGGGCTGTGTGAGAACCGGACACAACTTTTTGCCTATTGGTATTAAAAAAATATGTTCCAGGAGATGCATTTAGGATTCTAGAATCATTATATCGAATTAACTTAATTTACATCATTTAAATTTACAAATTTAATACAATACAAAATAATCCTAATACTAAAGAAAAATTAATACTAGAAGATTTACTGCCAAAGTTAATTTCTCGTAAATTGTATTCCTTCAAATACATGTAAAGTGGCTCAAAATACTCTAACAGTGCATTTGGGTCCAAGTTGTTTTCTCCAGTCATTTCTTCAAGTACAACTTTCCAATGTACACTTCTTCCAAGTGATAACCCAGAACTTAAAGCAAAATTTGTAAAAGGTTGTAAAATAATTTTGCATTAAAATGTTACCTCAATTTTTTTCCAACATCATTGTTTTGATAAAAGTCGCATTTGTGAAGAGGTGGTGTTCTTGTAACTCGATCGTACTGTCCTGCAAGTGTACAAAAACTTCTATACAGTTGAAATTGAAGAATGTATGCTATAAAGTAGCTAAAAGTCATAAAATAATGATTAATATGCTAATAATAATAAAAAACAATTAAAACCTGATGTATTGTGAATCACCAGCGACATGATATTTTGAACCTGGATCAAAATCTTCTTCACTTCTCATAGTTGGAGGACTTAATTTTTGGTAAAATTCTCTAAAAATCAAACGGTTAAAAACCGGTTAGTAATCGGTTAAAAATCAGTTAAGAACTGGTTTCGATTAGTTTACCTGTATTCCCACCATTTTTTGTTCCATTCATTTTCATGAAATTTTCCCGAAAAAACCTCCCATCTCCATTTATCAATTAAGTATCCAAAGGGCAAAAATGCAACTTTATCTAAAGCCATCTTCATTAAAGTATTTATCGATGAGTTTGTTGTTTCGTTGTAATCTTTAACCAATCCAATTTTTGAAAGGTGTTGGATTGACGAAACAGAAAGAGCCATAGTGTCTCCAATAGCTTCATGAAAACCAGGATTTGCACCATCTCTAAATGTAATAGGTTGATTTTTATACTGTAGATAGTATTGTATATGTCCCATTTCATGATGAATGGTTACAAAATCGTCGAAGTTAACTTTAGTGCACATTTTAATCCTTAAATTAAATTAAATTAGTAATTCAAAAGAATTAGTATACACTAACCTGAATGTTTTTTTATCATAAAAATCGTAAGCTGAAGCATGACAAACAATATCTCTTCCTTCAGGTTTCGTTATTATACTTCCTTCTCCATAACAAACACTGTTATTTAATAATCCTAACGACATATAAAACTCATTTGCTGTTTCGAACATCTTTAAGGGTGTATAATTTTGTTTTATTAGATTGGCTGTTATATTTAATTCTAAATTTTTAGGAAAAGGTAACAAAATATCTTGCAAATTACTCCAAGATTGGCCCCAAACATCACCTAAAAAATAATAATTTAAAATTTTAACATAAAAAACTAGTTTTTACCTAATAAATGAGCAGGTATTGTATTTGTGCTCTCAAATTTATCTTCTCCGTAAAATTTCATAAGTTTATTCCTAGCGTAGAAATGTAATTGATCGTACAATGGTTTAACCATTTTCCACATTTGATCTAAATCTTCCAGAAATCTTTCGTCTTCGAAGTCATCTCTCCAAGAATCGCCCACATCATCAAACCCATTAAGTTCGGCGGCTTCATTTGAAATATTAACATACACTTTATAAAGGTTTCGCATTTTTTTGCCTGTGGAATCTCTCCAAGCTTTCCATGCAAACAAAAGTTCGTCGTGATTTCTTGATGTAGCAAATAAATTTTGTATTTCTAAAAATAAAATTAATCTAATACATTTTAATACTTAATTTAATATTTTAATAAGTAACTTTAGAAAGTTTTAGGGGTAAACAGGTCTATCAGTAAATTCAACAAACGATGAAATTATTCTTTGGAAGCCTTTCTTAGGTCTACAAAAGTTGATCTAAGTAGAAGTAACGCAGTAAACACAGTTATATAAATTCTATATAGCGTGTACATCAACTTTTATGTAAAATTTATATAGCATATAGGGGGTAACGTCAGCTTATTACAAATTAGAAATTATGTGAAATGTATATTACTTTTTAATGTAGAAACTATATATTATTACCATGTACTTATTACATAAACATATTTATATAAACAATACGTAATTGTATTTACATACATACAACGTACGAGTAACAGAGACATGAAACCGTGTTTCGTCCTTATATAAGGACTTATCAGCATGCCACACTGCACAACTCTTAATTATGACCCGCATTAAGCGGAAATTGAATGTCTACTTGGATTAACACTTGACAGATTCCCAAATATTAATACAGGGTGTCTCAGACCACCCGTCCACCCCTTTTATTTTGAGAACGCCTTGTCGTACATGGCTGAAATAAAAAAAATATTACCAAAACAAATCCGAAGAATGTATTGGTGCACTTATTTTTTTCCGGAATAATCCGGAAGTGCCCGGAACCGGAAGTAACTTTCGATTTTTAAATGGCAACATAGGTCGAGTATGGTATCGTTTGAAAGGTCTTTTAAAAAGAAACAACTTTTATTAAAATATTTTTGTAATATCTTTCATAATTAACAAATTAAACGAAAAACAAAAGCAAACAAGTGACAAATGGATTCTTAAATTATGGAAAAATTAAAACACTACCATCATCCTCAATGGGTAAGGGTAGAGGCAATTATGATTTTTTAAATGGAAACATGTATTTTTTTTGCTTCGCTTTTTAAAAATAATCAACTTTTTTAGGTTATGTATTTACCTTAATTAAAAAAATAAAAAAAAGTTGATTATTTCTAACGAATAAAGCGATAAACGCAAAAAAGAGTTTCAATTTAAAAAAATCTTTCTCTTGCCCATTTGTGGATGATGGTAACGATTTAATTTTTCCATAATTTAAGAGACCAATGGTCACTTGTTTGCATATTTTTTTTCGTTTAATTTGTTAATTATGCAAGATATTACAAAAATATTTTAATAAAAGTTGTTTCTTTTTAAAAGACCTTTTAAACGATACCATACTCGACCTATGTTGCTATTTAAAAATCGAAAGTTACTTCCGGTTCCGGGTACTTCCGGATTGTTCCGGAAAAAAATAAGTGCACCAATGGATTCTTCGGGTTTGCTTTGGTAATATTTTTTTTTTATTTTAGCCTTGTACGACAAGGCGTTCTCAAAATAAAAGGGGTGGACGGGTGGTCTGAGACACCCTGTATATATGAAAATTAGATATATTTTATATAAATTGTATATTAATAAGAAACATATTAATTATTATGAAATCTACATACAATTTATATAAAATTTACATAAATTGTTTTAATATCTTTTTTCTATATAAAGAATATATAAAAATTATTATAATTATTAACCACGTTCGCTTTTTACTGAGAGGCTATGTAATGTTCATTGTCTATGTTCAGCATAAGAATAAGGGTATCTTACTAAAGTTAGCAACAGGCCGACAATTGCTGGGTTAATAATTTTTACTTTTTTTGCAGTTATAACATGTTTGTTAAAAAAACAGAGATGCAGAGTGAATCAAAAGACAGAGTTGTGATGATTTTTAAGTTTGTGTTTTTTATATTTTTTTTTTCTGTTTTGGATTTTTTTTTATTACAATAAATTATTTATATGTGGAAACTTTATTCAAATAAATGTATACATGTGTATATAATCGATATATAAAAATATTTATATAATTCTCATATTTATGTACATAGTATATTTATTTTATTTATAGTTTAATATGATGAGTTTGTCTATCTACATTTTTATGTAAATAATAAATTAGAAATAATTTAAAGTGAAGTGTCAAGCACTCATCATCCTCATCATATTAAACTATAAATAAACTAAATACACTATACAGGGTGGTCGAGTAAAAGTTAATAGTCGAAATATCTCCAAAAGTAAGAGTTTTAGAAAAAAACGTTTCAAATAAAAATTATTTGGTCTTAAAGGGGGCACAGAATGAGGACAGTTATTTTTCACCTGGAGGACTTCTTCATGGTCATTCTAACCCTAACTCAGTTTTTTCAAATAGAAAGCCATATTTTTTTATTTGAATCTGAATCCAGCAAAAAAAGTAGAAATTATTATCTAAAGCATTTTTCTTTTTAGCCCTTAGTTTTAGCACAATTTGTGTCTTAAGTTTTTCTACTTTTAGGCTTATTCCTTACATTTGCGAATATCTGGTTGAGTACATTTTTTATTGTTATTTATTACAATATTAAATATGCATTTTTGGAACTTTTTCTTCTTGTAATTGCATATTTAATATTGTAATAAATAACAATAATAAATGTATTCAACCAGATATTCGCAAAAGTAAGGAATAAGCCTAAAGGTAGAAAAACTTAAGACACAAATTGTGCTAAAACTAAGGGCTGAAAAGAAAAATGCTTTAGACAATGATTTCTTCTTTTTTTGCTGGATTCAGATTCAAATAAAAAAAATATGGCTTTCCAGTTGAAAAAACTAAGTTAGGGTTAGAATGCCCATGAAGAAGTCCTCCAGGTGAAAACTAACTATCCTCATTCTGTGGCCCCTTTAAGACCAAATAATTTTTATTTGAAACATTTTTTTCTAAAACTTTTACTTTTGGAGATATTTCGATTATTCACTTTAACTCGACCACCCTGTATACATAAATATAAGAATATATTAATTATATAAATATTTTTATATCTTGACTATATACACATGTATACATAAAGCTTACATACACACATTTATATACGTCACATAAATATTACGTAAAATGTGATGTACATAATACATAGCATATACATATTTGTGTTTACTTGGAAGCCTTTTATAGCTCCTATTTGTTTACTGCCAATGTTCAGAATTACTTACATTTTACATGGTTGGTATTGTGCTGTATGTTAGACAGGATATGGCATAAAATTGAAGTTTTCACAAAAATTAGGTATTATTCATGAAATTATTCGATCATATTTTTGACACCAGTTACTTTCTATTTAACTCAAATTTTTATGCACAATTTTTTGGTAGCCCTATAGGCGCACCCTTGAGCCAATTTTATCAAACTTATTGATGGATAAAATCATCACTCTAGCTTTAAGCAAATTAGATTTCAATCCAGGTTTATTTTTCCTATACGTTGATGATTCCTTAACATCTTTTCCTATAGTTGAAACGGTTTTGGAAACTTTTAACTCCATCAATTCAGACATAGTATAGCATTGAAATTGAGAATAAAGGAAAATTTCCTTTCTTGGATATTTTATTGACCCCTTCATATGGCAATTTTAATAAAATGATTACAGATTTATATTCCAAACCATCAGACTCAAACAGAATTCTACACTATTTCTCTAAAACATACAGGGTGTTCCGTTTAAAAACAGGGTGGAATAGGTTGCGCTCAAGTTACGAAACACCCAGTATAGACAGAAATAATTTCTGGTTATGCGCATACATAAACCATGCAATTTTCTTCCGGTTTCGAACTAAAAACTCACCCTGTATAGGTATAAGTACATAATTCTGCTCCGGACTTTACAAAATACTAAAACAGTCGATCAGCGGTACTCAAACTTTTACCAAAAAAGTGAAATCACAATAAAGATTGGACTTAACCGGTTACTGCAGTTATTTAACTAAATTTTGTGGGACTTAAATTTGGCATATTGTAAGAAAATTACTCAATGAATAAGTTAATAATAATGTCTTAAAATTGGATAAAATTAATTTTATAGGTATTTTTGCATGATTGCAATTTTTCCTTTAAATAATTTAGTAGGTTTTTGAATTTGCATAATTTATAAGAACATAAAAGGATATTCCTTTTAATTACTTTGTTTGTAATTATAAATTACAAACGCAGAAATTAGAAGGTAGATATTTATCTGAAATAATCCTATGGGAAAACAATAATAACGTATAAATTATCAAAAGATATTTTTCACTTTGTTTTTAATTCTTTTGTGAAAACATGTCAACCGCAGTTGAGAAGGAAGATGAAAAATTTATAGAAATTGCTGGTTTCGCCAGAAAGACTTTGTATTATTTTTTAATGTGGCCAGAAAAGGTCACTCTAAAGTACAGTTTGGGGGTGACAATGTATTTGATTTGTAGTTGTTTTATGGTTTATGCATCTATCGGACATCTTATACACAATTCAGGTTTTTATTTTAAGCAAAAAAGTGTAAAAAAATTATTTAACTAAAATTGCAGCAATCCATGGTTTTAGATTTGCAATCGTAGCAGATGATATAACAGTTATTTTTACAGCGTTAACATTCGTGTACATGGCAATCGGTTTGATGCCAATACGAAAAGATTTAAACCATTGTCTTAAAGTAATGGGCGATTTTAGCTACTACAGGAGGCCTAAAAACCTCAAAATTATTAATTTTCGTATGAATCGAATAGGAAAATATATTCTTTGCTATATTTGGTCCTGTCTATTATCATTTGCGTTATTAAAAGGCTTCAAAAAGTGTGAACCTGATGATTATAGTGATTGTGGTTTAATAATGGTTGCATATTTACCCATGGATATATTTTCAAGTCCAAATCGGAAGATTTTCATGCTTTTACAAGTGATTTGTGCCCATAACATGACATGTATAGCTTACCTGATTGCTTGGCTATGTTTATCTGGCGTAGAATGCATCAAATGTTACGTCCACGAACTTGCAATTATGGTAAAAGAAATTCCTTTTATTATTGACAGGAAGCAACGAAGAAACTATCTCTATAAATGCATTGAGTATCATCAACATATTTTACAGTTGAATATCTTTTAGAGTTGTTCGCACAAATTCTTCTAAAATTGTTAATTTTTAGATTCCAGGGTGATTTTTCAAGTCAAATATCTCATATAGCTGGTGTGCACCTATATTGTACCCCTATCATAATGAGTGTAATTGCTTTTCAGTTAATGGCAGTTGTGAGTTTAAAATTGATATAAAAAATTAAATGACTAGATTTTTTTAGGGATATAGATTGATACATGTAATACACTTGTGTTCTTGGTTTGTAATCACAGCTGTAAGTTGTGGTATATCAGAAAGATTAATAAATGAGGTAAAAACTTTTAATCGAGATTTAATAAATCTGTCTTAAAACTTTTGACACACCCTGTATTTTATTATAAGTAATTATTTTAGGCCGAATATTTATATTTTACAATTTTTAATTCGATCCCATTTGATGATGATGTACAATTATCCAAGGATATGATGCTGATGATGATGAGATCCGAGAAAGTTTTAGCAATTAGTGCTTTGGGTTTAGTAAATTTGGGACATGAACATTTAATGAACGTATATTTAACCTAATTATTTATATTTTAAAATTGTAACCACATTTTTTGTTTCAGATCGTTAGTACAGCTTACTCTTATTTATCAATTCTAGCTAACACTTTATAAAATAATTTTAAGGCAAATGTTGCAATGCAAATACTCTTATTTAGGAACACCCTGTATAATAAAAAATATAGTAAAATAAAGTAGAATTCTGTAGTAGTTCTAATAATATTGATAATAAATTCATCATTTAACCCAGACTCTAGCACAAAATTAATTAGAGGGGTCCAAATTTAAGGTACTTTTAGATCATTATATTATTTTTTGTACATTCTTCAATTTTTTTTCCTTCTGGCAAAAATTAAAGAAATAACTTCTAAATCATTTACAAAAAAAATTATACAAAAATGTTGTTCGTACTAGCTATCATGACTGCAGAACTAAACCACTATATTTTCCGTTTAGGAAATTGCTGTTAATAATAGCGATTTTAACTGCAGTAAATAACAATAACCAACGGTATTGGGCCCCTCAATTACAATCCACATATAAATTTCATAAAATGGTACCCAATCAACTTTTTAGTGAAACCTAGAAAGTGCGAAACCTAATTTTATCAGACCTTATAGGCAAATTCCACTAGTAAGCCAAATCAAAGGCTAATCTTAACCTTTTAATTAGGGTAGTTTAAAATATATAATGATACTTACCTGGTTCCAATGATAAACCCTCTGTTTTCAGATTACAATTCTGCTTTTTATAGGGACATATTTTTGCAGTTCCATAAATTTCTACCATTTTATTTAAAGTATCTGTCAGCTAAAATTTTATTTATACAGCATAAATAAAGATATTTGTGAATATATGTATATTAATAGTAAATAATACTAAAACCGTAAGGAACAAGGATGGTGTTTCTTTAGAGAGTTAAAATTTTGTAGGACAAAATTTTAAGAAAAAATTTAAATGTCACTTTTCGATCAGACCACCCCGAAAAAAGTTATTCCCCCCCCAACGAAAAATTAAATTTATACCCTCAGTGTCACCCTAAACCTCATTAAATTTATTTTGACCCGCCCGAACCTTGCTATGAAGGAGGTGCAGATAAGACCCTTTTTGTATTTTTACCCCAAAATCGGACGTTTTGTGCGCGGAGCCACGAAAAGGGGAGTTTTTTTTGGTAGATTTTAAAAATTCCAGTTGCATCCTGAAGAGGGATGTCGATTCTAAGCGAGGTTAGAATTTCAAATTTTTTAAAGCACTCTAACACTGAAAAACAAATACCAAAGTCGGACGATTTTTCTTGCTTTTTTTCGGTTTTTGTCGGCGTTAATTTTGAAAAATCGTACCCCCGTCCGGTTTTAAAGGGAAACGACTAAATTTGGCCTCATTTCTTCTCATAACCTGAGGATTAAATGGTACAATTTTTAAGTCTCCAGGCGCAACGGTGTGACGTCACGGCGCCGAGATTTAAAGTGTGCAAATTTAGCGTTTTTTCGGGCGTACCAAATTTGTACCGCTTCAATCTCAAATTCCACTGATGCAAAAAAATCGCGTTTTTTTGATTTACAAAGGAAATACCCATTATTGTCCCTGTCTGAGCCGTTTTTTTGATATCTTGATTTTTTATATTAATTTGGGGCCTTTAAATTTGCATTTCGTTTTTTTTTGCTTTTTCGACACGGATTTTGAAAATTCGTAACCTTTGATAGGGGTTGTGTATTGCGATGCGATATTTTTTATTTAGCTTATTACTTTAATATTGATGAGCAAAAAAATCAACACTTCAAAATTTTCGCTCCTTGCTTCAGAAAAAAATCGAACGTAAAATGTTCAAAAAATCGCACAAATGCGCACTACGTTTTGTACCATTGACACACACAGTTTTTAAAAATTTACAACTTTCGCTTCATTTCTCTTGAAAAGAGTGTAGACTATTTTTTGTTTTTATACTCGAAGGGGTTGTGAAAATAAAGCAGAATTTTTGAAATTAGTGGTGGGCGACTCCCGTCCGAGAATTTTTTTACGGATTTTCATTTTTTAAAACTCTTTCAAATCTACTTTTAAAGCCAACACCGGTCACGCATAGGGTTTTTTCAATTTGGTAAAAAATAATCAAAAAATAATTTTTTTAATAACGCATTTAAAAATGTCGCAATTTTTGACGCGTTTTGGTCTAATTAACCCCTCAAATTCCATTTCACCCCTACTAATTGCACCTGCCCTAAAAGCTCTTTAAATCAACTTTAAGACACAAAAAGAATGATTTCGCTATCTCTTTTCTTTATTGACTTATGATTGAAAATGTGGCTAAAATAATTTCCGTTTGAAGCCAAAATTTCGATCTGAAATTTTTCACTTTTTACAAAATAATTAATCTTTTCGAAACTAATAGCACCACCGTGACGTTTAATAGCTTAAAATTTGAACCGTGACCTTCCCCACCAAATTCCGTAAAAATTTTAATTTTTGGTTGAAAATAGCGCCCTCCAGGCCCGTATTTATACCAAAATTTTGCCAAGATTTTGGGATTTTTTCCAAAAGAACTCTACCCGATTTTTACCAAATATTTTTTAAAATGCGTCTATACATTTTGTTTACCTTTGGTAAAAATTTTAAACCGGCAACTTTTGTACTTTTTGAGAAAAATATTAAAAAAATTTTTTTTTCGAATTTTTTCAAAATCGAAATGAAAGATAAACGAAAATTGATGAAATGTGTGGGGTCACTTGCCATCTACACCCCCCAAAAATATTTGTACACCCCAAAAACTCAGAAAAATCAAAATTTAGAAAAATGTTAATATCGGTAATTTTTAGAAGTAACTTCTTGGTTTTCAGATTAATGCTGCTTTATTATAGAGGTTCTTTAATTTACCTTTTTAACTTTATTATCATCCAGAGCCGCAATTCCTATATTTTTCAATAGATTTAAAGTCCTTCTCAGTTCTTCATCATCAATTTCTTCCAAGTTGACATTTGCAAACCAATCATCATAAAACTGTTTATCATCTGCAGCTTTTTTAAGAGTAATTTTTACCTAAACAGTAAATATCGCAATAATTTTAAAATACATTAAATCTAAATCGACTATTACCAAATTATTTAAGTTTTCATCAGTAATATTCGTTTCAGATTTCCATTGAGCAAACGTCACAGCAGTCATTAGTGCCGATTCTTTACTTTCATATTCATTGTCAATGAAATCTTCCAAGTCTTTTATGTCTGAAGTTGCCAGTAAAGATTCAAAAACGCAAATTAAAAGCACCTAAAAATAAGACTAATATCACTTTTATCAGAAAAAATCCTCTATCTAAATAGGGGGTGGTCATACTATCATGCCATTTGAAAAAATAAAGATATTTGCAAAAAAACGCATTTTACACTATAATTATATTTATTAAAATATAAGCTAAGCTACTACAGTTTTAAACTATTATTCATTTTCAGGCTATAAAGAAAACAATAAAATTGACAAAAATTATTATATAAATTAACATATTATCTATTTTAAATTAAGAATACTTAATAAAATTTTTATTAAAAAAAATATAAAATATGACATACAGGTAGATAAGATTATTTTATGTACTAATTATTTTTAAATAATTCAATTTTTTACTTATAATTTTGACATTTAATAAACATAATAGTCATTTTGATGATTTATAATTTTCACAAAAATTTAGTAAAGATTAGTGAAATTCTACGAAAAACAACAAATCCTCACAGAAAATATTTGTAAATTATTAAATAAAGTTAAAATAGATTTATTATTTTTTATATTGTGCATACGAAACTTGATTTTAAATCATCGTAAATTTATTTCTAGAAAATTTATTATTGAAATGAAATTGTAAACTTAAGAATCAATTTTTTAAACATATTATTAAAAGAAATCATATACATATTATTACCTTAAAAAACATTTTGGTTTTGCACTGCCTGATGTGTATGTACGTGTCTGGAAAAAAACTGATAATTATGGTTTCAAATATGTGACCTCAACTATACGTGCGGTGTGTCTAAGGAATGCGAAAAATATTCCTACATATTTTTTTAAAGAATTTGCAAACGACAACCGCTTTTATTTTATTTACAATTAAATATAAAAATAATCTTATAAATAAATATGATAAGCAGACAAACATTAGAAGATTCTACGATAAATTTTTCTCATATTTTTCCATGAGAAGAAAAATCATTATAACTTTTTTATTTTACATTGCGTAACAAAACTAATTATACCATTGGAAAGCTCAAAAAATTATCTACATTTCAGTATTACTACCTATGCTTGCCTCATATCAATAAATCCGTAATTTGCAACTAATCAGATGACCTTAAAAAACCAGAAGCACTTAAATAGGTGTAACTTTTTTGAAATAAACTTACAACTAAAATAAAACAATCAATGGAATTTACATAAAATTCTCTACATTTCCATATATAAAACAATGCCAGCCATTAATTATTAACTTAATAATTAACAAAAAACTGAGTAATTTTTGATTCTAATGGCCACCAATGATGAACCATAAAAAAGTTATTTAGTTCATTTGATAGAGTTTTTAAGTAGCTTTCCAACGGTATATAACACAATGCTTGCCTCAGCAGGATAAGTAAAATTTCTTAAGACCCATTGAAGTGTTTTTGATATTTTATGGTAGTCACCTGATTAATTGCAAATTGCGGATTTATTATAATGAGGCAATCATTGGCAGTAGTACTGTAATGTACACATGTCTTTAAGCTTTCTAGTAATATAATTGGTTTTTTTGTATAATGTAAAATAAGAAAGTGTTAAAACTTGTCCAAGCATGGAATTTGTTTAGTTAAAAACTTAACCGACAGAAGAAGCCACAAATGTCGAGATAAATTATACATATATCTTTATACGAAGGTCGAGATGATAAAAAATGGGACTATTCAAAACTTCAAAAACCTGAACTCATTAAGATTTTCTTCGATTGGTCTGAAAGCAGTTGAAGCTCGTAGTTTCATTAATTTACCAAAGCTTGTAAGAATAACCGTAGAAGGAAATCAAATTGAAAAAGTTAACTTTGGAGTTTTTAATGGACTAAATGCTAGTGAACTGTTTTTAAGAGAAAACAAGATTTTTATCATTGTCCCTGGCGCGTTTGAAAATATGACGAACCTAGACTATTTGACTTTGGAAAAAAATAAGTTAAAAACGTTTGATCAAATTTGGTTTGGTGATAACAGTAATTTAAGTAGTTTGATCCTAAGTAGTAATTTGATTGAATCTCTCCAACCATTTGCTTTTAGTAAATTAAAAAACTTAAAACATTTAGATTTAAAAGATAATATGATTACAACGATTACAGAATATACATTTCATTGTTTTCAAAGCATTAACTTCCTCACTCTTGCTCGCAACCGCTTGAATAAAATTGAAGCCAATGCTTTTGAAAATTCGACCAAAATACATAGAATGTTTTTGAACTTCAATTACTTAAAGTATTTGCCAAAAGATATACTTATAGGTACATGAAGAACATACATAATTTGCGTTTGGAACCGAATCCTTTGATTTGTGAATGTTTGCACGATATATACAGGGTGTTCCGTGAGTAATGCATAATAATTAAAGGGGTTGTTGAGGACACCAAAACAAGCAACTTTTGTTAATAAACACATATCCGGAAATTAACCATTAAGTCACTAGGTTGAGACAAATTTTTTTAAATTTAATTTACAAAAATGGCTTTATTTTCTTTTTTTTGTAAATAAATGTTTGCGATTTATTGTCATGTCATTACAATGTACCGTGCACAACAGATTTTTAAAAAAACACGACACAATTTTTGTAAATTTTATTAAATAATTCACTTAGTTACCTTAAATCTTTTTTATTTACCCTGGCTTAATGATTAATTTCCGAATATGGGTTTATTAACAAAAGTTGCTTGTTTTGGTGTCCTGAACAACCCCTTTCATTATTATGCATTACTTACGGAACAACCTGCATAATCAAATAGCAGACCATTCTGCATATATTATATGGAGGGATTCATCGTACCCAGTTTTTGTTGATCCATTATTAAAAAAAAGACTATTGCAATAAGGATTATGTCAATATTTTGGAAGATGACAGGATTTTTAATGAATTTTGAGGAATAGTAAATTATACTCATTTATGGAATTGGTAGCTCAATAAATTTGTAACTTCATTTTATTAATGAAAAACCTGCAATACCACTTGCGTCCAATTTCACTACCTGACTAAAAAATTAATTAATTTATATTTTTTAAGGAAATGCTTGATAAAACCAGATTTTTGCAAAATCTTAAAGACAAAATGGCTTCAAAAATAAATAATATAAATTTAGAGTATTCAGAAAATATGAATATGGAGAAAGAATTAAAAAATAGGATCACAGAATTAGAGGAATACAAAGAAACTTTAACAGAATCGTTAAAAGACTTGGAAAAAGAAAATGAAAAACTAAAGTGTGATTAAGAATTGGAAGATTTAAAACTAGAAGTGAAGGAATTGCATAGCAAGTTGAAAGAACTGGAAATGGAGCAAATTGATATCACTCCAATACAAACCATGAAGGAAGATGCAGAAACGAGGTAAATATCATAATTTAGTAAAAGAATCAGTCAGCATCTCAGTTTTTATGTTGATTAGTGCAATTAGTTAATACTGGTGGTAAGTGTTGCAGACTTTTAAAAAATTATAAGAAACTAATAAAATTTTGCGCGTTTATTTCGGGGAATCAAAAATTTGTAATGCTAAAAATTAAATATGATGGATTAAAAAAAAAACAAAAATATGGCGAAGGAAAGTCTGATAATTTTAAAACCAGTGGTGTTGAAGAAGTTCCAGTAAGTATACCCTGGAAGGAAAAACTCTAGATCACCCCAATAATTTAAATTATCCCATTAATGAAACCAACTGAACTAAGACATCGAGGATTATATACAGGACATTAATAATAATATCTATTTTAACTTATAAAATTGAGAAACAAAGAAGTTACTTAAAAAAATCGAATTTTTCTTTAAATTTGAGGTTACAATCTTCTCATTATCTCCTTAAATTTACTGAAAGGTTGCTCCTACTGAAAGGCGAATAAACACTTACAGATAACATTCCTGTCAGTACCGCTAATGAACACTTTACTGAAAGGTGAATAAACCGGCCCTAAGAAAAATAAAATGGTATGATTATATTTTTTATTTTATTATAAACTTAAAAGAATATTCAATTTGTAGCTTCATTGTGGGCAACAATAGTGATTTAGAACCCAAACAATGTGCGAAAAAAGCACGAAAAATTGCATAACTAAATTAAAAAGGAAGCGTTCTTGAAGAAAATCTTATTCCTTACTCTTTATCCTACAATTGGACAAAGAATCGCTTGATGAATTTTTTTTTGCCCGGCGCATGCACCATTACTGTGGCGGAATAGCTTTTGAATTTAAGTTAATTAAATTTTTGTAAATATTAAAATATAATATTGTTTGTTCCAATTTATGTTATTAAAAAATGAATTTGTGGTGAAACTTTTTTTGGAGAAAATTTTGGGTCCCGTAAATTACACACTGGCAGGATAGGTATATTCTATTGGTATATTTTAGGAAGGAATAGGAGGATTTTTAAGAAAATATATAGCAATACTTTATATGAATATAATATATTTCAAACAAAAAATTTTTTTAGTTATTACGTACAAAGTTGATTCAAAAAATGCTGGTAATTGTCAATAAAATTACTTAATAAAATAATAAATCCAAAGTACAAAAAATAAGGCAAATATATGAAATGAGATTACAATACAATTAACTTAATATTTAATATAATGTGCACAGCCGAAGGAGCGCTATCTCGCTCTTGATGTTTTCTCTCAATAAATATATTTTTATAAATATATACATAATATAGTTTGATACTCTAGGCCTCTACAGTTTAGTGTAGTACAAATATATTTATTTTTATGTCATTAAATGACTTACAATATATACAAAAATATGTAGAATGTATACCTAAGAATGTAAAAAATATTTGCATAGTTCATTATAAATATACTAAAAGAGGGATCTATGCACCAGTTTAAATTGGCATAAATGCCCTAAGTTAATGTAAAATTATAATATTATTCATTTTCTTTTTTACACACAAATTATTTTAATTTTGAAAGATTTCTTAATCATTGACAATAAATTGACTCAGTGCATTCTTTGTCGAACTTTGAATTCCGTAGTTCTTCTTTATACGTACCAGTTTTACATTTTTAATCGCCCTATTCCAGCTGCCACGTACTTCGCCAGGTCTACAATAGTACTATGCAGTGTCACAGGTCTGCAAATTTGTTCCAAATCAATGAAGAACTCTGAAAAAAAAAATGATCGACATAAGTTTTATGAAATTTTTTAATACATAATATTTAAAAATTTCTTTACTTTCCCAAAACCTACTTATTTAATAATAATTTATGTTATATGATTAAGGTAACATAGACCTACACTTTAAGAAAAAAAATTCCGGAAATTTGGCAGGCACAAAAAAGCTTAAAATAAGATTTTTATTTATTTAAAATAATTGTTGGGTAAATTTGCACTTTTTAACCTCTTTTTTAAATTAGTAGTCCGGTCAATTAAGCCCTAAAAATAGTAGTAAAGGTGCAAAAATTAGCGTAGAGCTAAAAAAATGGGGTTTTTGAATTTTTTTAGAAAAACGGTAAGTTTTATCATAAAATTAGATCAGACAAAAATAGTAGATCAAATAATTATCTATAAAAAATGACTTTATATTTTTTTTCTAAGAGCCACTGTTTCAGAGATATATCGATTATAAAAGTTTAGGAAAAAAAGACATTTTTTGTAGTTAATTATATGATCTACAATTTTTGTTTGACCTAATTTTATGATAAAACTTACCGTTTTGCTGAAAAACCCGAAAAACCCATTTTTTAGACCTCTGACCTTGAATATCACTGATACAGTTGGTAGGTGATTCGTTTCACATTGTGGCATTTTATAATGATATAAACAATGACAATAATTAATTTTTTACTTACCCACGTCTACGCGTTTATCTATCATTACAATATAATCAGTGTGTCCCCAAATTTCATCAGCATATAGAAGATTTTGATTGTGTTCACCCTGGTTATCAATTGAATTGAAAATTGGACCTGGAACAAATACGGAAGGCTCAGGTATCGTGGAGGCTGCACCACTTCCATAGCCTGATGATTGACTCTCCACAGATCCAGCTGGCGATGGAGTTCCTTTTCCTCCAAAAGCTTGGTTGACTTGGTCAGGTAGAATTGGTGGAGTATTTGCAGACTAAAATGTAATAAAATATATTTAAAAATTATTTAACATGTAACATTTCACACATGAAGTTAAATCAAACAAATTAAAAAAATGCTTACCTTATTGTAAAAATCAAAAATTAATTTCTCATAATTCTTCATTTCAAGCTCCCTCATATTATAAAGTTTGAGGTGAAGAAGCGCTTGGCACCGGTAACTGTAAATAAATTTATAGAATTAGTAAAATAAAAAAAAAACAGCGACTTTAACATACTTTAAGACAGCTAACTTATTGCAGACAGAAAAAGTATCTTGTTGGATTTTGAGTTTTGAAGAGATATATCTAAAATTTTAGAAAATTAGTAAACATGAAAATTTGGTTTAATTTATTGAACATACTTAACTATACCAAGAGTATCTGTGTACATAGTGAAGGCAGATTTTTGACTTTTACTTTCTTGCTCCATCGCATTTCCACTTAGTAAATAGAAAACCACAGACTCCAGGTACAACATGCATTGTTTTGTTGTATCAGTCTCTTTATCCGCCAAGTGTTTTAGGCACTTAGCATTATTCAGGTACTCCGGTAAATACAGAACTTGATTTCTGTAACAAAAATTAATTTTAATATATAGTAGAAAACAATAAGACTATCATTGCATTAGAGTAAGAAAATAAGGGTGTAGCTTTTCAAATTAAATTTGAAAGTTTTAAAATTTATATTTAAAGTATAAAGAAAGTAAAATTGAAAATCCGTTAAAAAGTGACCCGGCGGGAGCCACTCACCCCTAAAATCAAAATTTCGAGTTTATTTGTACGTAATTTCTCAACCCTACCAAATAGAAAAAATCTGAATAGCCTATACACTGTAAAAAATATTCCTCTTTAAAGTTGCGAAAGAAAATTGCAAAAATTTTGAAAACTGCGGGAGCCAAATGGGCCTCGGTTGGACCGCGTTTTTTTTTTCAAGGTCCAGGGTAAAAATTTCAAGGTGCCGATTTTTTCTCTCATAAGGAATTACCAATTAAGTAAAATAAAAAATATTCGAGTATTACAGGTTGTTGCGATGAAGTGTTACGAATTTTCCGCGTCAAAATAGCGCGAAAAATAAAGGGTCACTTTGGGGGGCACCAAAACGACATAAAGAGTAGGTAAACGCATCAAAAAAAGCTCCCGTTTTAAAGTAAAACGTGGAATTTAGATGAGGAATACCGCAACCGCGATTTTTTTCTTCCCGCCGAACTTCTAATCGAAGCAAAAAAGTTTTGTTACTTTTGCCGAAAAAACGGTAGAATTGTACAGTTTGCGTCTCGGGGCCGTGACGTCACACCTTTGTTCCGAAAGGCTTAAAAATCGGTCACGCAAATCCCCAGGATGATAGAATAAAAGGGGCCAAATTTCGTCGCTTTTCTTTAAAATCCGAGGGAGTTGCGATTTTTCAAAATTTACGCCGCCGAAAACCCGAAAAAAAGCGAAAAAATCGACCATTTTCAGGATTTTTTTTTTAATGTCGGGGAGGTCTAAAAATGTTTAAATTCTAACCACACTTGGAATCAACATCCCTCTTTACATCGGAACCGATATTTTTAAAATCGGACGAAAATAACCAGCCTATTTGACTTCTCTATAAGTTGAATTTTAGATATTTAAAAATAATGTAATGTTAAAATTTTTACCTTTCTACAACAGGCTTCTCAAAGTATGAATGGTATACACGCATAGGTTGAGAACAACTGGTACTCGCATTAGTAGGTTCTACTGGTGAAGCATTTGGTGTGCTTCGAGGCCCTTCTCTTTCACGTTCCCTCTGCCTGTCTTGTGATTTTCCTTCAAAACTCCTCAAAGAGGCATTTTCTTCATCTGTTATCCTTCTTTTCGTTTCACTGCTAGCAGATAAAGTACTTATTGTGGATAATGTAGATACACTACTGTTATGTGTTTTCCTTTTTTGGCTTTTAACTTCATCACCGCACTGTTGACGTTCTTTGGATCTTCTTTTATTATTTTTAGGATTTGGAGGTATATGAGATAACCTGGATAGTTCAATTTTAACCAGGAGGCTTATTTTAGTTGAATCAAGTTCAGAAACATTAGTTTTACCATTTTTAATTCTCTTACCACCTTCAGAATCATTTTCCGGACTAAGACCAAATATTTTTTTTATGATATCATTTTTATTTTGATCTAGAACCACTTTACTTTCGGTTTTAACTTTAGCCTGTATTTTTGATTTGTTATTAAGTTTTTGGCGGAAGGCAGGGGCTTTTGTAGAAACCTTTTCATTTTTTGCAGTAGGAGCACTATCACTATGAGTTGTTGTGGTTTTGCCGTAAGATTTCACAAATAAGTACTTTTCAAGTGTATTTTTACTTGGTTTGCTCCATTGCTCACTGTTTTTATTATCAGTGGTTGATGATTTTTGTTTATTTACTGTATTTTTTAATGTTTCAGTTTCTTTTTCGTTAATAGAACTTGAGGAGGATTGATGACCTTTGATAGTAGTATGGCGCCTTGGTGCAGGTTTTTCTGTTTCGGGCTCCTCGTCGCTGTCATCAGAAATCATAAGGTCTTCTTCAAGGATCCTATAAAAGTAAATTCTCATTAAAATAAAACATTATATAAGAGATTTACTTGCATAAATTTTTATAAATTTTGTTTGTACTTACGATGACAGTTGATTCGAAGAAATCAGCTGTGGTTTTAGAGCTGGTTCTAGTTTAGGTGCTGGTTCAGGTACTGGTTTTTGTACTGCTGCTGTAAGAGAATAAAGAGACAATATATTAGAAGCATGAAAACCAGGTGGCAAATAAAATGCAAGAGGTAATATACAGATGTGTGCCGAAAAACGGTCAACGATGTAGCTTCCTTATTTTCTAACCGGTTTTTCAAAGTTAACGCCGTCAAAAACACGAAAAGTGCAAAAATATCGACCATTTTCGGGAATTTTTTTCAAAGTGTCCGGGAGGTCCAAAAAATTTTAAATTCGAACCACACTTGGAATTAGCATGCCTCTTCACACCGGAACCGGAATTCTTAAAATCGGACGAAAAAAAACTACTTTTTCAGCGGTTCATCGCAAAAAACGCATTACATGGGTATCTTTCTTATTAATATATAGTTCTGTAACTTTGTATATACTTATTTTTAAATGTACTACAATTTACATTATTAAGTTATTTAAGAGATTTCGAAGCTACTTATATTTATGCAGGAAATATTGTCTTAAGTTAAGTAAGAAGAACAGAAAAGAAAAAATATGGATTTAAAATATTTGGAGTTTGGATAGGAGGATCCAAGGAAGGACCTTTGATATATTTTTTATGGTTCATATAAAAACCATGCTTTTGTCCTTTTTGACCAACCCCAAAATTGACTATTTTTGGTTTTCTTATAAAAACCTAGATAAAATCAATTTTTATGAAGAATAAAATCTCCTGATAGAATAATAAGTATGAAAAATAAAATTTTTAGAATGCTTACTAAATGAAATTGTTTAATTTATAATGTCTTACCGATGGGAAATAAACTCTCCATATTTCAAATCACAAAATTAACTCCCAAACTTTAATACAGAATCAGAACTTCGCACTGGTTCAATGATAAATGAATCTTCCACAAGTCGAAGTGGTGTTTATAAAGGGTAGTGGGGCAGGTAGATTCACCTCCCCACCCTAATTAAGTAAAGTTTTCCTGAAAAGTACGTTCCATTTCATTATTATTAAATAGTTGTAATATAATTACAAAATTGAAGGAATTCATTAGTTTAGTTAGTATACATTTTTACCAATACGGCGAAATTTAGGGAAATTTGCCATCCTTTTACCTAATTTATTACTAATTTTTCAAATTTCTTAGAAATTGAAAATAGGGAAATTCTAAAGTAAAATTTACTCAATTATTTTACATAACGTCGCCTTTAAAGTAAAAATGTACTATTATTCAAATTCATAGTAAAACTTACTGTAATTTGACATGTAAAATGGCTATTTGGAAAAAAATACTTAGTTATTCTTTAGTATTTTGGTTGCGTTTTCTATAATAGTAAAATTTTTTTTTGGTCGAAATTAGGGTCATTGTAGTCAATAAATTTAAATTAATAAGATTGTGGTTAAACTTAATGGTTTGGGGGACTTAAAAGGCATAATTTACTTCTAGGCAGTTTATGTAGTGGTGAATGAAGAAAAATTTACGAAAATTAGGGAACTTTTTAATTCAAAATTGTCCACAACTATTTGTTGATGTTTAACATAATATTTTTGTATAACTAAATTACGTAAATTTTAAGTAATTTTGACCAAAATTGTTACATGGGAATGCCTGTAAAAACTATTGTGAATTATTCCTTTATACCCTATACAATTATTGGTTTAACGAAGTTAAGCCATTTACTTTATACAGAGTGTCCCAGTTTGAGTGGCATTACATGGGTATCTTTGATATTAATATAGTTCGATAACTTTTTAATCACGGTAATCCCCAGGATGTTTGAATAAAGGGAGCCAAATTTCTTCGCTTCCCTTTGGAATCCGGCGGAGTTGCGATTTTTCAAAGTTAACGCCGCCGAAAATCCGAAAAAAGCGAAAAAATCGACCATTTTCGGGAATTTTTTTCAAAGTGTCCGGGAAGTTCAAAAAATTTAAAATTCGAACAACACTTGGAATCAACATCCATCTTTACACCGGAACCGGAATTCTTAAAATCGGACGAATAAAACTACTTTTTTAGCGGAAAACCGCAAAAAACTTCTTTGATATTAATATATAGTTCTGTAACATTGTATATACTTATTTTTAAATGTACTACAATTTATGTTATTAAGTTTATTTAAGAGATTTCGAAGCTACTTATATTTATGCAGGATACATTGTCCTATGTTAAGTAAGAAAAACAATAAAGAAAAAATTATGAATTTATAATATTTGGAGTTTGGATAAGAGGATCCAAGGAAGGACCTTTGATATATTTTTTATGGTTCATATAAAAAACATGCTTTTGTCCTTTTTGACCAACTCCAAAATTGACAATTTTTGGTTTTCTTATAAAAACCTAGACAAAACCAATTTTTATGAAGAATAAAATCTCCTATAGAATAATAAGTATGAAAAGTAAAATTTTTTGCATGCTTAATAAATGAAATTGTTTAATTTGTAATGACTTACCTAAGGAAAAGGGAAATTTTTGCCCTGATCTTTTGCTCCAACCGATCATTACACTTTCCATACATTCATTCAATAAACTCATATCAGAAATCACAAATTTAACTCCCAAACTTTAATACAGAATTAGAACTTCGCACTGGTTCAATGATAAATGAAACTTCCCCAGGTCGAAGTGGTGTTTATATAGGGTAGAGGGGCAAGTAGATTCACGTCCCCACCCTAATTAAGTAAAGTTTTCCAGAAAAGTACGTTCCATTTCATTATTATTAAATAATAGTAAAATAATTACAAAATTCAAGGAATTCATTAGTTTGGTTGTATTATTATTATCCCAAGTACCAAGATTATGGGAAATGTGCTAAAGTAAATATTACCTAATTAAGGGAAACCTTGTATACATTTTTACCAATACGGCGAATTTTAGGGAAATTTACCAATATTTTACCTAATTTATTACTAATTGGTCATATTTTTTAAAAATAGAAAATAGGGAACGCTAATTGAACTAGTAAAAATTTTTATTTCTTAAGTTGGAAATTAAAAGCTGTTATTACAGGCACCTGCAAAATAATACCCTTACATACAGGATGTCCCAGCGCTGCGAGGAAGTAACATTACTTTAAAATGAAAAAAGATATCGGCATGCGGTTTTCGAAAGAATATACAATACCTTTAAGCATGCATTTTAAAAATATTTTACCAATATACCGGGTGTCCATTCCAAGATGGTGGACCAAAGTTATGTTTTTTTAAATGGAACACCCAGTATGTTATCACATTTTTGGATTACTTATAGAAAAATAATTATACTTGGTATAAACTTTTATGGGTCTATCATCACTCGTTTTGCTGATATTTGCTATTTAAGCATAAAAAGATCCATTTTGAAAGATCACTGCTCTAAAACAGATGAATATTTTGGGTTGAAATTTTCTCAAAAATTTTTCAACATCGTGTATTCTACAACTATCAAGTCAAATTTAAGTTTGTGATAGTTTTTTATCAGAGTGCTTTATGAAACGCAAATTGAACAATTAAACGAAATTTTTAAATGGAACACCCTGTATATTTTACCTCAATCGATATCATTTTTTACAAGCTTTATATTGATATATTGTTTGAATGGTTGCTTATCAATGGTTTGGGAGATATTAATATCCAAACTGAGAAACAGTGAAAAATACACAAAATAGCACTCTTCGTGATTTTTTTTAAGGTTTTTTTTTTTAATTTGCCTAATAATTATTTGTGTCTTTCTCTATTTTGCTTTTTTAATAATGTTTTTATATTATAGTAACAGTTTTTGATGTTTTACAACACAAATAAAATCGAAACTTGCAATTATCAATTATAGTTTTCTAAACCTCAGTATATTTTGAAATTACAACAACAATTATTGTTACCAAGGAATCCCTTATTTTGTTGAATATCGTTTTTACGCTCTTTTCTGATAACCAGAAGCGGATTTCTTTCAGCTTCACCAAGCGCTTACAGCATATTTTCCATTTCTTATTTAGAAGAGTTCATTATTTCGGTTTAGTTATTATCAAAAGTACAGAAAAGGGCGTTAAAACAAAATTCTACAAAATAAGGGATTCCTTGGTAACATCAGTTGCTAAATTTTTAAAGCATGCCGAGACTTAGAAAACCAAAATTGATAATTGCAAGTTTCGATTTTATTTTTGTTGTAAAAGAAGAAAAACTCCTATTGTAATAAAACAACATTATAAAAAAGCAAAATAGAGAAAGACAGAAATAAATATTAGGCAAATTAACAAAAAAATTCTCAACAAAATTAATCAAGAGGGCTATTTTGTGTATTTTTCAATGTTTCTTAGTTTGGATATTAATATCTCCTAAACCATAGACATTCAACCATACATCCATTATATCAGTAGAAAGCTTGTTAAAAATGCCATCGAATGATGTTAAAATATATAGGGTGTTCCATTTGAAAATTACGTTTAATTGTTCAATTTGCGTTTCAAAGGCAGCCTGATAAAAAATTATCACAAACTTAAATTTGACATAACTTTTGAAGACTAGACAATGTTGAAAAATTTTTGAGAAACTTTCAACCCAAAATGTTCAACTATTTTAGAGCAGTGATTTTTCAAAAATGGATCTTTTTTTGGCTTAAATGGGAAATATCAGCAAAACGAGTGATGATAGACCGATAAAAGTTTTTACAAAGTATCATTATTCTTTTATAAGGAATCCAAAAATGTCATAATATACTGGTTGTTCCATTTAAAAAAACATAACTTTGGTCCGCCATCTTGGAAATGACACCCGGTATATTACTAAAATATTTTTAAAATGTTCTCTTAAAGGTATTGTATATTCTATCGAAAACCGCACGCCGATATCTTTTTTCATTTTAGAGTAAAGTTACTTCCTCGCAGCGCTGGGACACCCTGTATGAGGTACCAAAATAATCGTTATAAAGACCTCTTTTTAAAAAGTTGAATGACCCGGCATCATTGCATTTAAAAAAAGAAGAGAGATATTTGCTAAAATTTTCATTAACTAAGTTTAAAAATTAATAGTTCAAAAACCTCTTAAATTTTTTAAAAAATTTCAATTTTATTTAGGTATTTGAATTATTTAGTTTTAGTACTTTTCACCGACTTCGAAACCCATTTTTTTTCGAAAAAAATTAACGCTAATTGAACTAGTAAAATTATTTATTTCTTAAGTTGGAAAATAATAGCTGTTTTAAATATCTTTATTACAGGCACTTGCAAAATAATACCCCTACATATGGGGTACCATAATAATCGTTATAAAGTCCTCTTTTTAAAAAGTCGAATGACCCGGCATCATTGCATTTAAAAAACAGAGAGATATTTGCTAAAATTTTCATTAACTAAGTTTAAAAATTAATAGTTCAAAAACCTCTTAAATTTTTTTCAAATTTCAATTTTATTTAGGTATTTAAATTATTTAGTTTTAGTACTTTTCACCGACTTCGAATCCCATTTTTTTTCGAAAAAAATTAAAATTAATATCTCAAAAATACTTTTTTTTGAGTATTTAAAACCTTTAATAAAAATATGGGTTGTTACATTTAAAAAAACAAAGTTCATTCCGGTAAAACCGAAAGTGATTTCGAAAAAAATGCATTTTTTTTAACCATAGAACATGGCCAAATTTCAAATTTTTCTATTCATATATAAAAAAAGTAATAGAGGTGACCTGGTTTTCATTTCCACCCGGTATATTCTATTGGTATATTTTAGGTAGGAATAGGAGGATTTTTAAGAAAATATATATCAATACTTTATATGAATATATAAATAGATAATATATTTCAAACAAAAATTTTTTTTAGTCATTACGTACTCTAGATCTAGATCACCCCAATAATTTAAATTATCCCATTAATGAAACCAACTGAACTAAGACATCGAGGATTATATACAGGACATCAATAATAATATCTATTTTAACTTATAAAATAGAGAAACAAAGAAGTTACTTAAAAAAGTCGATTTTTTCTTCAAATTTGAGGTTATAATCTTCTCATTATCTCCTTAAATTTACGGAAAGGTTGCTCCTACTGAAAGGTGAATATACACTTACAGATAACATTTCTGTCAGTACCGCTAATGAACACTTTACTGAAAGGTGAATAAACCGGCCCTAAGAAAAATAAAAAGGTATGATTATATTTCTTATTTTATTATAAAATTAAAAGAATATTCAATTTGTAGCTTCATTGTGGGCAACAATAGTGATTCAGAACCCAAACATTGTGTGAAAAAAGCACGAAAAATTTTCTATGCAAAAGTAAATTAAAAAGGAAACGTTCTTGAAGAAAATCTTATTCCTTACTCTTTATCTTACAATTGGACAAGGAATAGCTCGATGATTTTTTGCCCGGCGCATGCACCATTACTGTGGCGGAATAGCTTTTGAATTTAAGTTAATTAAATTTTTGTAAATATTAAAATATAATATTGTTTGTTCCAATTTGTGTTATTAAAAAATAAATTTGTGCTGAAACTTTTTTTGGAGAATATTAAAATTTTCGGTCCCGTAAATTTCACACTGGCAGGATAGGTATATTCTATTGGTATATTTTAGGTAGGAATAGGAGGATTTTTAAGAAAATATATATCAATACTTTATATGAATATAAAAGATAATATATTTCAAACAAAAATTTTTTTTAGTCATTACGTACAAAGTTGATTCAAAAAATGCTGGTAATTGTCAATAAAATTACTTAATAAAACAATAAATCAATAGTACTAAAAATAAGGCAAACATATGAAATGAGATTACAATACAATTAACTTAATATTTAATATAATGTGCACAGCCGAAGGAGCGATATCTCGCTCTTGATGTTTTCTCTCAATAAATATATTTTTATAAATATATACATAATATAGTTTGATACTCTAGGCCTCTACAGTTTAGTGTAGTACAAATATATTTATTTTTATGTCATTAAATGACTTACAATATATACAAAAATATAAAATATGTGGAATGTATACCTAAGAATGTAAAAAATATTTGCATAGTTCATTATAAATATACTAAAAGGAGGGATCTATGCACCAGTTTAAATTGGCATAAATGCCCTAAGTTAATGTAAAATTATAATATTATTCCTTTTCTTTTTTACACACAAATTATTTTAATTTTGACCGATTTCTTAATCATTGACAATAAATTGACTCAGTGCATTCTTTGCCGAACTTTGAATTTCGTAGTTCTTCTTTTTACGTATCAGTTTTACGTTTTTAATAGCCCTATTCCAGCTGCCACGTACTTCGCCAGGTCTACAATAGTACTATGCAGTGTCACAGGTCTGCAAATTTGTTCCAAATCAATGAAGAACTCTGCAAAAAAAAATGATCGGCATAAGTTTTATAAAATTGTTTAATACATAATATTTAAAAGTATCTTTACGTTCCCAAAACCTATGCAAAAATTAGGGTAGAGCTAAAAAATAGCATGTTTTCAGCAAAACGGTAAGTTTTATCAAAAAATTAGATTAGACAAAAATTGTAGATCATGTAATTATCTATAAAAAATGTCTTTATACTTTTTCTCCTAAGAGCCACCGTTTCTGAATCTGACGAATAATGTGCATATTATGAAGATTACAACTTTTATAATCGTTATATCTCCGAAACGGTGGCTCTAAGGAAAAAAAGTATTAAGACATTTTTTGTAGATAATTATATGTTCTACAATTTTTGTTAGACCTAGTTTTATGAAACAACTTACCGTTTTGCTGAAAAACCCGAAAAACCCATTTTTAGACCTCTGACCTTGAATATTACTGATACAGTTGGGAGCCGATTCGTTTCACGTTGTGACATTTTATAATGATTTAAACAATGACAATAATTAATTTTTTACTCACCCTTGTCTACACGTTTTTGTATGATTACAATATAATCAGTGTATTCCCAAATATCTTGAGAATATACAAAGTTTAAATTGTGTTCATTCTGCTTATTCATTGAATTGAAAATTGAAGGTGAAAGTAGCATGGAACGCTCAGGTATTGTGGAGGCTGCTCCACTTCCATAGCCTGATGATTGACTCTCCACGGATCCAGCTGGCGATGGAGTTCCTTTTCCTCCAAAAGCTTGGTTGACTTGGTCAGGTAGAATTGGTGGAGTATTTGCAGACTAAAATGTAATAAAATATATTTAAAAATTATTTAACATATAACATTTCACATATGAAGTTAAATCAAACAAATTAAAAAAATGCTTACCTTATTGTAAAAATCAAAAATTAATTTCTGATTGTCCTTCATTTCAAGCACCCTCATATTGAAAAGTTTGAAGTAAAGAAGCGCTTGGCACCGGTAACTGTAAATAAATTTATAGAATTAGTAAAATAAAAAAAAATAACATTGAATTTAACATACTTTAAGACAGCTAACTTATTGCAGATAGAAGAAGGATCTTGTTGGATTTTGAGTTTTGAAGAGATATAACTGAAATTTTAAAAAATTAGTAAACATGAAAATTTGGTTTAATTTATTGAACATACTTAATTATACCAAGAGTATCTGTGTACATAGCGAAGGCAGATTTATCACTTATAGTTTCTTGCTCCATCGCATTTCCAGATAGTAAATAGAAAACCACAGATTCCAGGTACAACATGCATTGTTTTGTTGTATCAGTCTCTTTATCCGCCAAGTGTTTTTGCACCTTAGCTCTACTCAGGTACTCATCTAAATACTGACGTTGATTTCTGTAACAAAAATTTATTTTTATTATTGTATAGTAGAAAACAATAAGACTATCATTGCATTAGAGTAAGAAAACAAGGGTGTAGCGTTTCAAATTAAAAATTTGAAAGTTAATAATTTATATTTAAAGTATAAAGAAAGTAAAAAAAAAAAATTCAAGTCTCTGCGATGTTTCGTTCAAAAGTTATGAATTTTTATATAAAATATAGCATTCTGGTAAATGAGTGAAGGTGTATTTTGAAAATTTAATATTTCGCTAAAATTTTGATTTTTTTGAGTTTTTGGTGACAATTTTTTTTTTGAGGGGTGTAGAGGGCAGGTGAACCTCTACATTTCATCCAATTTTTATTATCTTTCATTTACAGGGTCGATTTTGAAAAAATTCGAAAAAAAAAATTTAAGATAATTTTAAGGCTTGATATTTTTAATGGAAATCTGTTTAAAACCCGAAAAAAAGCGAAAAAAATCGATCATTTTCGGGATTTTTTTTTAAATGTCGGGGAGGTCTAAAAATTTTTAAATTCTAACCACACTTGAAATCCACATCCCTCTTTACATCCGAACCGAAATTTTTAAAATCGGCCGAAAATAACCAGCCTATTTGACCATTCTATAAGTTGAATTTTAGATATTTAAAAATAATGTAATGTCAAAATTTTTACCTTTCTACAACAGGCTTCTCAAAGTATGAATGGTATACACGCATAGGTTGAGAACAACTGGTACTCGCATTAATAGATTCTACTGGTGAAGCATTTGGTGTGCTTCGAGGCCCTTCTCTTTCACGTTCCCTCTCCCTGTCTTGTGATTTTCCTTCAAAACTCCTCAAATAGGTATTTTCTTCATCAATTTTCCTTCTTTTTGATTCCTGACAGCTCTTTTCTTTTTTGTGTTCCTTCTTCGTTTCACTGCTAGTAGATAAATTACTTATTGTGGATATTGTAGATACACTACTGTTATGTCTTTTCCTCTTTTGGCGTTTAACTTCATCATTTTGCTGAGTCTCAGCAAGATCACCGCACTGTTGACGTTCGTTAGATCTTCTTTTATTGTTTTTAGGATTTTGAGGTATATAAGATAACCTGGAGAGTTCAATTTTAACTTGTAGGTTCATTTTAGTTGAATCAAGTTTAGAAACATTAGTTTTACAATTTTTGATTCTGTTAGCACCTTCAGAATCTTTTTCCGGAGTAAGACCAAACAGTTTTATATGCATATCACTTTCGTTGTTATCTCGAACTACTTTACAATCGGTTTTAACTTTAGAAGAAACAGTGGTTTTACAATTATTGATTCTCTTAGCACCTTCAGAATCTTTTTCCGGAGTAAGACCAAACAGTTTTTTATGCATATCACTTTCGTTGTTATCTCGAACCACTTTACAATCGGTTTTAACTTTAGAAGAAACAGTGGTTTTACAATTATTGATTTTCTTAGCAACTTCAGAATCTTTTTCCGGAGTAAGACCAAACAGTTTTTTATGCATATCACTTTCGTTGTTATCTTGAACCACTTTACAATCGGTTTTAACTTTAGAAGAAACAGTGGTTTTACAATTATTGATTCTCTTAGCACCTTCAGAATCTTTTTCCGGAGTAAGACCAAACAGTTTTTTATGCATATCGCTTTTGTTGTTATCTTGAGACACTTTACATTCTGTTTTAAATTTAGAAGAAACAGTGGTTTTACCGTGAGATTTTACAAATAAGTATTTTTCATGTGTATTTTTACTTGGTGTCCACTGCTCACTGTTTTTATTGTCAGTGGTTGGTACAGGTTTTTCTGTTTTGGGTATTATACTCGAATCACTTGAAGACCTTTTCACTGGTGATATTGGCTGAATTGGTTCCGGTACTATTTTTCCAATGGCTGTGCTACTTGGAGGTGTCATCGCTATTGGTGACCGCATTCTAGAATAATAAAATTCATTTAAAATTGTTATAATAAATTCTATTCTTAAAACTTTCAAAATCACAAAACATTTTGAATTTTTTTAAATACTGGAAATGCTCTGAGTGAAGTTAAAATTATTAAAATGATATTTATTACTACGAAAAGAATAATCCTAATATTACTAAAGCAATAGTTTATAAAACCAATAAAATTATTTACTTACCTAGGATCCTGATAATAGGTTACAAAATAACTTGGTGATTGTGAAGGACTATTCCTGTCGGGCTCCTCATCGCTGTCATCAGAAATCATAAGGTCTTGTTCAAGAATCCTATAAAAGGAAATTCTCGTTAAAATAAAACATTATATAAGAGATTTTATTGCATAAATTTTTATAAATTTTGTTTGAACTTACGATAACACTGGATTCGAAGAAATCTGCTGTGGTTTTAGTTCTGGTGATTGTGAAGGACTACTCCTTTCGGGCTCCTCATCGCTGTCATCAGAAATCATAAGGTCTTGTTCAAGAATCCTATAAAAGTAAATTCTCATTAAAATAAAACATTATATAAAAGATTTAATTCCATAAATTTTTATAAATTTTGTTTGTACTTACGATAACACTGGATTCGAAGAAATCTGCTGTGGTTTTAGAGCTGGTTCTAGTTTAGGTGCTGGTTCAGGTACTGGTTTTTGTACTGCTGCTGTAAGAGAATAAAGAGACAATATATTAGAAGCATGAAAACCAGGTGGCAAATAAAATGCAAGATGTAATATACAGAAGTGTGCCGAAAAACGGTCAACGATGTAGTTTCCTTATTTTCTAACCGTCATATCAAACTAAATGGTAGAAAAATACTAAAATTGGATATTAAAAGATGTTTCCTCTTTCTGAAAACATCCGAGAAACAGTAGGCAACTTTTGATTTTCAAATAGCGACATGAGTAAAAAAAATAATTCCAAGTGCAATTTTATCCAATAAAAGGAATACATTTTTTAGATTTTTTATTAATTTTTTTTAAATACTGCAATATTTTTTTCCAAGGTCCAGGGTAAAAATTTCAAGGTGCTGATTTTTTCTCTTATAACTAAATACCAAATAAGTAAAATAAAAAATATTCGAGTATTACAGGTTGTTCCGTTGAAAAGTTACGAATTTTCAAAGTCCGCATCGAAATAGCACGAAAAATAACGCGTCACTTTGGGGGCACCAAAACGACATAAAGAGTAAACGCATCAAAAAAACTTTTAGGGTAAAACAGGGAATTTAGATGAGGAATAAAGCAACCACGATTTTTTTCCTCCTGCCGAACTTCTAATCGAAGCCAAAAAGATTTTGTACTTTTACCGTCCGAAAAAACGGTAGAATTGTACAGTTTGCGTCAGGAGGCTTAAAAATCGGTCACGGTAATCCCCAGGATGTTTGAATAAAGGGAGCCAAATTTCTTCGCTTCCCTTTGGAATCCGGCGGCGATTTTTCAAAGTTAACGCCGCCGAAAACCCGAAAAAAGCGAAAAAATCGACCATTTTCGGGAATTTTTTTCAAAGTGTCCGGGAGGTGCAAAAAATTTAAAATTCGAACCACACTTGGAATCAACATCCCTCTTTACACCGGAACCGGAATTCTTAAAATCGGACAAAAAAACTACTTTTTCAGCGGAAAACCGCAAAAAACTTCTTTGATATTAATATATAGTTCTGTAACATTGTATATACTTATTTTTAAATGTACTACAATTTATATTATTAAGTTTATTTAAGAGATTTTGAAGCTACTTATATTTATGCAAGATACATTGTCCTAAGTTAAGTAAAAAGAACAAAAAAGAAAAAATATGGATTTAAAATATTTGGAGTTTGGATAGGAGGATCCAAGGAAGGACCTCTGATATATTTTTTATGGTTCATATAAAAACCATGTTTTTGTCCTTTTTGACCAACCCCAAAATTGACTAAAACCAATTTTTATGAAGAATATAATCTCCTGATAGAATAATAAGTATGAAATATAAAATTTTTTGAATGCTTACTAAATGAAATTGTTTAATTTATAATGCCTTACCTAAGGGAAATAAACTCTCCATATTACAAATCACAAAATTAACTCCCAAACTTTAATACAGAATCAGAACTTCGCACTGGTTCAATGATAAATGAATCTTCTACAAGTCGAAGTGGTGATTATAAAGGGTAGTGGGGCAGGTAGATTCATCTCCCCACCCTAATTAGGTAGGGAAAAAATACTTCTTACTAAAATTTTAGTAAAACTTGTCCGCCATTGCTATTTCCAAAATTACACTCCCTAATAAAACCAAGTAATTTGAGAAAAAGTAAATTCCTCGAAATGTACTTTTATGGTTTTTCTTAATTATCTTAAAAAAATTTCTACTGTCATTATTATCTCCCACTCCGGGGTCTCGCTTTGTATAAATTGGTCATTTCTTGATTTCTTGGAAGACCGAAACGGGTCAAAAATTGCGACATTTTTAAATGCGATTTTAAAAAAAAATATGTTTTCGTTATTTTATCGAAATTCAAAAAACCCTACGCGTGGGCGGTTTCAGATCAAAATGCACATTCGATTGACCTTTTAAAATAGCAAATCGGTTTAAAAATAGCGCGACTGGAGCCGCGAACCCCTAAATTCAAAATTTCGAGTTTATTTAGGGATAATCTCCTGCCGAACTTCTAATCGAAGCCAAAAAGATTTTGTACTTTTACCGTCCCAAAAAACGGTAGAATTGTACAGTTTGCGTCAGGAGGCTTAAAAATCGGTCACGGTAATCCCCAGGATGTTTGAATAAAGGGAGCCAATTTTCTTCGCTTCCCTTTGGAATCCGGCGGAGTTGCGATTTTTCAAAGTAAACGCCGCCGAAAATCCGAAAAAAGCGAAAAAATCGACCAATTTCGGGAATTTTTTTCAAAGTGTCCGGGAAGTTCAAAAAATTTAAAATTCGAACCACACTTGGCATTAACATCCATCTTTACACCGGAACCGGAATTCTTAAAATCGGACGAAAAAAAACTACCTTTTCAGCGGAAAACCGCAAAAAACTTCTTTGATATTAATATATAGTTCTGTAACATTGTATTTACTTATTTTTAAATGTACTACAATTTATATTATTAAGTTTATTTAAGAGATTTCGAAGCTACTTATAGTTATGCAGGATACATTGTCCTAAGTTAAGTAAGAAGAACAAAAAAGAAAAAAATTTGGATTTAAAATATTTGGAGTTTGGATAGGAGGATCTAAGGAAGGACCTTTGATATATTTTTTATGGTTCATATAAAAACCATGCTTTTGTCCTTTTTGACCAACCCCAAAATAGACTATTTTTGGTTTTCTTATAAAAACCTAGATAAAACCAATTTTTATGAAGAATAAAATCGCCTGATAGAATAATAAGTATGAAAAGAATTTGAATGCTTTCTAAATGAAATTGTTTAATTTATAATGCCTTACCTAAGGGAAATAAACTCTCCATATTACAAATCACAAAATTAACTCCCAAACTTTAATACAGTATCAGAACTTCGCACTGGTTTAATGATAAATGAATCTTCCACAAGTCGAAGTGGTGATTATAAAGGGTAGTGGGGCAGGTAGATTCACCTCCCCACCCTAATTAAGTGGGGAAAAAATACTTCTTACTAAAACTTTAGTAAAACTTGTCCGCCATTGCTATTTCCAAAATTACACTCCCTAATAAAACCAAGTAATTTGAGGAAAAGTAAATTCCTCGAAATATACTTTTATGGTTTTTCTTAATTATCTTAAAAAAATTTCTACTGTCATTATTATCTCCCACTCCGGGGTCTCGCTTTGTATAAATTGGTCATTTCTTGATTTCTTGGAAGACCGAAACGGGTCAAAAATTGGGACATTTTTAAATGCGATTTTTAAAAAAAATATTTTTTCGTTATTTTATCGAAATTCAAAAAACCCTACGCAAATCGGTTTAAAAATAGCGCTACTGGAGCCGCGAACCCCTAAATTCAAAATTTCGAGTTTATTTAGGGATAATCTCCTGCCGAACTTCTAATCGAAGCCAAAAAGATTTTGTACTTTTACCGTCCGAAAAAACGGTAGAATTGTACAGTTTGCGTCAGGAGGCTTAAAAATCGGTCAAGGTAATCCCCAGGATGTTTGAATAAAAGGAGCCAAATTTCTTCGCTTCCCTTTGGAATCCGGCGGAGTTGCGATTTTTCAAAGTTAACGCCGCCGAAAACCCGAAAAAAGCGAAAAAATCGACCATTTTCGGGAAGTTTTTTCAAAGTGTCCAGGTGGTTCAAAAAATTTAAAATTCGAAGCACACTTGGAATCAACATCCCTCTTTACACCGGAACCGGAATTCTTAAAATCGGACGAAAAAACTACTTTTTCAGCGGAGAACCGCAAAAAACTTCTTTGATATTAATATATAGTTCTGTAACATTGTATATACTTATTTTTAAATGTACTACAATTTATATTATTAAGTTTATTTAAGAGATTTTGAAGCTACTTATATTTATGCAGGATACATTGTCCTAAGTTAAGTAAGAAGAACAAAAAAGAAAAAAATATGGATTTAAAATATTTGGAGTTTGGATAGGAGGATCCAAGGAAGGACCTTTGATATATTTTTTATGGTTCATATAAAAACCATGCTTTTGTCCTTTTTGAGCAACCCCAAAATTGACTATTTTTTGGTTTTCTTATAAAAACCTAGACAAAACCAATTTTTATGAACAAAAAAATCTCCTGATAGAATAATAAGTATGAAATATAAAACTTTTTGAATGCTTACTAAATGAAATTGTTTAATTTATAATGCCTTACCTAAGGGAAATAAACTCTCCATATTACAAATCACAAAAATAACTCCCAAACTTTAATACAGTATCAGAACTTCGCACTGGTTTAATGATAAATGAATCTTCCACAAGTCGAAGTGGTGATTATAAAGGGTAGTGGGGCAGGTAGATTCACCTCCCCACCCTAATTAAGTGGGGAAAAAATACTTCTTACTAAAATTTTAGTAAAACTTGTCCGCCATTGCTTTTTCCAAAATTACACTCCCTAATAAAACCAAGTAATTTGAGGAAAAGTAAATTCCTCGAAATATACTTTTATGGTTTTTCTTAATTATCTTAAAAAAATTTCTACTGTCATTATTATCTCCCACTCCGGGGTCTCGCTTTGTATAAATTGGTCATTTCTTGATTTCTTGGAAGACCGAAACGGGTCAAAAATTGCGACATTTTTAAATGCGATTTTAAAAAAAAATATTTTTTCGTTATTTTATCGAAATTCAAAAAACCCTAGGCGTGGGTGGTTTCAGATCAAAATGCACATTCGATTGACCTTTTAAAATAGCAAATCGGTTTAAAAATAGCGCGACTGGAGCCGCAAACCCCTAAATTCAAAATTTCGAGTTTATTTAGGGATAATTTCCTGCCGAACTTCTAATTGAAGCCAAAAAGATTTTGTACTTTTACCGTCCGAAAAAACGGTAGAATTGTACAGTTTGCGTCAGGAGGCTTAAAAATCGGTCACGGTAATCCCCAGGATGTTTGAATAAAAGGAGCCAAATTTCTTCGCTTCCCTTTGGAATCCGGCGGAGTTGCGATTTTTCAAAGTTAACGCCGCCGAAAACCCGAAAAAAGCGAAAAAATCTACCATTTTCGGGAATTTTTTTC
This sequence comes from Stenus bimaculatus, assembly GCA_963971135.1. NCBI lineage: Eukaryota > Metazoa > Arthropoda > Insecta > Coleoptera > Staphylinidae > Stenus > Stenus bimaculatus. Next base: position 25,473,842 of record OZ020186.1, on the reverse strand, counting down.
AAAGTGTTCAAAAAATTTAAAATTCGAACCACACTTGGAATCAACGTCCCTCTTTACACCGGAATTCTTAAAATCGGACGAAAAAAACTACTTTTTCCGCGGAAAACCGCAAAAAACTTCTTTGATATTAATGTATAGTTCTGTAACATTGTATATACTTATTATTAAATGTACTACAATTTATATTATTAAGTTTATTTAAAAGATTTTGAAGCTACTTATATTTATGAAAGATACATTGTCCTAAGTTAAGTAAGAAGAACAAAAAAGAAAGAAATATGGATTTAAAATATTTGGAGTTTGGATAGGAGGATCCAAGGAAGGACCTTTGATATATTTTTTATGGTTCATATAAAAACCATGCTTTTGTCCTTTTTGACCAACCCCAAAATTGACTATTTTTGGTTTTCTTATAAAAACCTAGACAAAACCAATTTTTATGAAGAATAAAATCTCCTAATAGAATAATAAGTATGAAATATAAAATTTTTTGAATGCTTACTAAATGAAATTGTTTAATTTATAATTCCTTACCTAAGGGAAATAAACTCTCCATATTACAAATCACAAAATTAACTCCCAAACTTTAATACAGAATCAGAACTTCGCACTGGTTCAATGATAAATGAATCTTCCACAAGTCGAAGTGGTGATTATAAAGGGTAGTGGGGCAGGTAGATTCATCTCCCCACCCTAATTAAGTAGGGAAAAAATACTTCTTACTAAAATTTTAGTAAAACTTGTCCGCCATTGCTATTTCCAAAATTACACTCCCTAATAAAACCAAGTACTTTGAGGAAAGTAAATTCCTCGAAATATACTTTTATGTTTTTTCTTAATTATCCTTAAAAAAATTCTACTGTCATTATTATCTCCCACTCCGGGGTCTCGCTTTGTATAAATTGGTCATTTCTTGATTTCTTGGAAGATATTATTTCGAAGTACCATTTGCGAATAATTAATGTTTTGTGAAAATAACTTTTGCTATAAAAGGGCAATTAGGTAAAATGCACTTTTCTCGTTTATACAAATGAAATTATTAAAAGAAATTATTGAAAATATTTTTATATACAAAAGATATTTTCCAATTTTACTAAATGTAAGGATTGAAACTACTCTACACCTTTTCCAAATGTATTTAAAAAAATATGAAATTAATTTCAGAATAGTCAATTGTATTTCATAAAACATCAATTGTATTTCAGAATAAACAATTTAATTGTAGAATAGTAAATCGTATTTCAGAATGGTCAATTATATTTCAGAAAACTTCATTTGTAGTAGATTTTGACGTTATTTGCGTATTTTTGAAAATGCGAAAGTGAACCTTATCGACTTATTAATAAGGATATGCCCAATTTATACCTGCTAAGTACTTTCGAGGAAAACTTACAAGGGATTAGGGTAGTTATAATATAATTACGACCGGGGTTGGAAAATTAGAGGAATCGACAAGCAGTTTAGAAATGGACGCTAATTAAGAATTGGCAGAAGGTAGAAAACCTATAAGTATTTTCTGTTAGCGTCCAAATATGACTACTCTCTTTTACGATAAAATTCTTTAGCGTCCAAATCTGCTCTTTCATAAAATATTTAATTTATTTGGCGTACAAATCTACTTCAACCGTTAAAAGAATGGGAAGGTAGTTTTTTAATGGCGTTGTCTACACCCTTACAACTTCAAATTGAAACTAATCAACTTCAAATTGGGAATAAACCATTTCAAATTGAGACTAATCAATTTCAAATTGAGAATAATCAATATCATATAAAGAATAATTAATATCAAATAAAGAATAATCATCAAATAAAAAATAATCAATATCAATTTAAGAATAATCAATTTCAAATTGAGAATAATGAATTTCAAAATTCCTAGAAGGAAAACGGGAATTAGAATTGAAAACAGATCAATTTTTTCGTTTTTAAAATTGCCTAATTACCTTTTTATGCTTTAAAATTTGGTCAACTGCTTACAAGAACTTGCCCAAAATTTGTATTTATGTTTAGATTTATTTGAAAATAGTTTTAAAATTTTAAAAACACTTTAGGGGTTAAATAATTGAAGACCAATCCAAAAAAAATAAGTTTTTATGTGAAAAATCGCAATTTCTTGGGCATGAAAATGTTTTTTAAGTTATCTTTGTAGGCATCATCTAGTTAATTTTGCTCCTGTAAATACAAAACTCCTTGAAGGATTATCCTTCAGGATACAGAACCGATGTCATTAGAATGCAATTAAATTTTGAGTCAATTGTATACCGAGTGAAAATGAAACTCAATCATCAAATTTCAAATTTGAAAGAAAAATCTACACGCAAATATAAACGTTTTAGTGGTGAATGAAGAAAAATTTACGAAAATTAGGGCTCTTTTTAATTCAAAATTGTCCACAACTATTTGTTGATGTTTAACGTAATATTTTTGTATAACTAAGTTACGTAAATTTTACGTTTTGACCAAAATTGTTACATGGGTATGCCTGTAAAAACTATTGTGAATTATTCCTTTACACCCCATACAATTATTGCTCTTTAACGTTAAGTTAACCCATTTACTTTATACAGAGTGTCCCAGTTTGAGTAGCATTAGTAGTATCTTTGATATTAATATAGTTCGGTAACTTTGTAACCATGTAATGCCACTCAAATTGAGACACCCTATATACTTATTTTAAAATGATCTACAACTTATATTATTAAGTTTGTTTAAGAAATTTTGAAGCTACTTATATTTATGCGGAAAATATTGTCTTAAGTTAAGTAAGAAGAACCGAAAGAAAAAATAAGGATTTAAAATATTTGGAGTTTCGATAGGAGGATCCAAGAAAGGACCTTTGATATATTTTTATGGTTCAGATAAAAACCCCAAAATTTTCTAATAAAAACCTAGATAAAACCAATTTTTATGAAGAATAAAATCTCCTGATAGAATAATAAGTATGAAAAGTAAAATTTTTTGTATGCTTAATAAATGAAATTGTTTAATTTGTAATGACTTACCTAAGGGAAAGGGAAATTTTTGCCCTGATCTATTGCTCCAACCGATCATTTCACTTTGCATACACTCATTCAATAAACTCGCCATATTACAAATCACAAATTTAACTCCCAAACTTTAATACAGAATCAGAACTTGGCAGTGGTTCAATGATAAATGAAACTTCCTCAAGTCGAAGTGGTGTTTATAAAGGGTAGTGCGGCAGGTAGATTAACCTCCCCACCCTAATTAAGTAAAGTTTTCCAGAAAAGTACGTTCCATTTCATTATTATTAAATATTATTAAATAATAATATAATTACAAAATTTAAGGAATTCATTAGTTTAGTTGTATTATTATTATCCTAAATAACTAGATTATTGGAAATGTGCTAAAGTAAATTTTACCTAATTAAGGAAAACCTTGTATACATTTTTACCAATACGCGAATTTTAGGGGAATTTACCATTATTTTACCAAATTTAATACTAATTGGTCATATTGCTTAAAAGTTGAAAATAGGGAAATTCTAAAGTAAAATTTACCCAGATATTTTACATAACGTCGCCTTTAAAGTATAAATGTACTGTTACTCAAATTCATAGTAAAACTTATTCATTTGACTTGTACAATGACTTTAAGGGAAAATACCTTCTTAGTAAAATTTTAGTAAAGTTGATTGCGTTTCCTATAATAGTAAAATTTCCTTTTTGGTTGAAATGAGGGTTATTATAGTCAATAAATTTAAATTAATAACTTTGTGGTCAAACTTACTAGTTTGGGGGACTTAAAATTCATAATGTTTTTTTAGGCAAATTATCTAGTGGCGAATGAAGAAAAATTTACGAAAATTGGGGCACTTTTTAATTCAAAATTGTCCACAACTACATGTTGATTAACATAATACTTTTGTATAACTAAATTACGTAAATTTTAAGTAATTTTTACCAAAATTGTTACATGGGAATGCCTGTAAAAACTATTGTGAACTATTCCTTTATACCCTATACAATTGTTGGTGTAACGAAGTTAAGCCATTTACTTTATACAGAGTGTCCCAGTTTGAATTGCATTACATGGTATCTTTGATATTAATATAGTTCGGTAACTTTTTTACCATGTAATGCCACTCAAATTGAGACGCCCTATATACTTATTTTTAAATGTCCTACAATTTATATTATTAAGTTTGTTTCTTTGTTTAAGAAATTTTGAAGCTACTTATAATTATGCGGAAAATATTGTCTTAAGTTAAGTAAGAAGAACTGACAGAAAAAATAAGGATTTAAAATATTTGGAGTTTGGATAGGAGGATCCAAGGAAGGACCTTTGATATATTTTCTATGGTTCAGATAAAACCCTGCTTTTGTCTTTTTTTGAACAACCCCAAAATTGACTATTTTTGGTTTTCTTATAAAAATCTAAATAAAACCAATTTTAATGAAGAATAAAATCTCCTGATAGAATAATAAATATGAAAAGGAAAATTTGCCTAATAAATGAAATTGTTTAATTTTTAATAACTTACCTAAGGGAAAGGGAAATTTTTGCCCAGATTTAATGCTCCAACCCATCATTGCACTTTCCATACATTCATTCAATAAAATCATATCAGAAATCATAAATTAACTCCAAAATTTTAATACAGAATTAGAATTTGGGACTGGTGTTTATAAAGGGTAGTGCGGCAGGTAGATTAACCTCCCCACCCTAATTAAGTAAAGTTTTCCAGAAAAGTACGTTCCATTTCATTATAATTAAATATTATTAAATAATAATATAATTACAAAATTTAAGGAATTCATTAGTTTAGTTGTATTATTATTATCCCAAATAACTAGATTATTGGAAATGTGCTAAAGTAAATTTTACCTAATTAAGGAAAACCTTGTATACATTTTTACCAATACGCGAATTTTAGGGAAATTTACCATTATTTTACCTAATTTATTACTAATTGGTCATATTTCTTAAAAGTTGAAAATAGGGAAATTCTAAACTAAAATTTACCCAATTATTTTACATAAACGTCGCATTTAAAGTAAAAATATACTGTTACTCAAATTCATAGTAAAACCTATTAATTTGACTTGTACAATGACTTTTATAGGAAAAAAATAATTCTTAGTAAAATGTTAATAAAACTTGTCCGCCATTGCTTTTTTCAAAATCTTTATATTCTGTTAACGTCCAAATATGCGTACGATCTTTAACGGAAAATTGTTCAGCGTCTAAATCTGCTCTATCATAAAAGATTTCATTTATTTGGCGTCCAAATCTACTTCAACCGTTAAAAGAATGGGAAGGTAGTTTCATAATGGAGTTGTCTATACCTTTTCAACTTTAAATTGATACTAATTAACTTCAAATTGAGAAAAATCAATTTCAAAATGAGACTAATCAATTTCAAATTGAGAATAATCAATATCAAATTGAAAATAATCAATAACAAATTGAGAATAATCAATTTCAAATTGAGAATAATCAGCTTCAAATTGAAAATAATCAATTTCAAAATTCCTAGAAGAAAAACGGGCATAAGAATTGATAACCTTTCAATTTTTTCCTTTTTAAAATCGCCAAATTACCTTTTTATGCTTTAAAATTTCTGCTCACAAGAACTTGCCCAAAATTTGTATTTATGTTTAGAATTTTTTGAAAGCCGTTTTAAAAACACTTTAGGGGTTAAATAATTAAAGACCAATCCAAACAAATAGTACATTGTTTTATTAGGAGTAAAAGAAGTACTTTTTATGGCAAGCATGTAGGTTTGCGGGACGAGCCACAAAAAGTTCTTTTACTCCGAATAAAACATGCTATTTTTTCTTCAAACGTCGAAATTTTACGTAAATTTTTGATATTGCCATTATTGATAAATTATTTTTTAAAGTCGCTTACAAAAACAAAATAAAACTAATCATTTTCTTTTTAAATTTCAAACCGAATGTTTTTACTTGTGTTGTGTTTTGATACTTGTAATATGATTCAGTTTTTTTTTGCCCGGCGCATTCGTCATAATTTTGCTGAATACCTTTCATTTGAGTTTCGGTCTGATCAACCCCTTAAATTTGGCTCCAACTTAATAAACTTTTTCTGAATGCTTTAAATGTCCACTTTACGTCAAAAAAGAATCTCTTCGCTATCTTTTTCCGTTATTAAGTTATGACTGAAAATGTAGCTAAAATATACATAATATCCGTTTGGAGCCAAAATTGCTGTCTGAAATTTGTACCAAAATTTTGCCAACTTTTTCCAAAAAAAATGTTAAATCTATTTTAACAAAATGATGTTTAAAATACGTCTATCAAATTGTTTATCTTTGGTAAAAATTTGAAATTGTTAACTTTAATAGTTTTTGGGTAAAACCATAAAAACCGATTCCCATAAATAACTTATATCCTAAAAATTTTTTTTTCTTTTTTTTTCAAAATCGATCTTGCAAATGAAAGATATTAGAAAGTGGATAAAATGAAAGAGGCCAGTTGTTCACTACACCAAACAAAAATTTTTACACCCCAAAAACTCAAAAATCGTAGATACTTGAATATTGTTTTACTTTCTTTATACTTCAAATATAAATTACACACTGTGATGCTGCTAACCTCAATACCTCAGTTTCAAAATCTATTTCGCAAAACTATGACGAATGCGCCGGGCAAAAATAAAATGTGAATCATATTAAGTATTAAAACACAACACAAATAATTCAGTTTGAAATTTAAAAACAATTGATTAGTTATATATTCTTTTTGTAACCAACTTTAAAATATAATTTTTAAATAATGGCAATATCAAAAATTTTTGTTAACTAAAATTATACATATACTACTATGAAGGATATATCAAAAATAAAATCAAAATAATGTACATAAAGTTTTAATTTTTATACATAATATTAAATTATTTATAATGTAAATCACAAGAAACTAACCTAACCTAATTAACTTATTTTATTACTGGTTTGTTTCTTCAGTTTCTTAATTATCTTCAGTAATATTACTGCTGCTTATAGTGAAATCCTGAACATAATTTTTTTTGCAATACTTTTTCTTGGAGACCTTGGTACGTATTCTTGGTGGGATGGAGACTTTTCCAGCTTCTTCCTAATGATAAAGAATATAGTAAATATGTAAGTAATTATAAATATAAAGTTACCTACTTTAAATAATCTGTCCATTCGTTGTGCTTCTGTTATAAAGGTATAAAAACGAAAGGCGTCATTTAGGCATTTATCGCAGACTCTTTTCGTTACAATATCATCGTCTCGAATCTAGAATAAAAAATTATTTTCATTATTTACGCAAGAATACATCATAAAAAATTCGTTTGTATTTTAATTAAAAAGCGTAAAGTTTTGGAATTTTCTCTTCTTTAATAAATTTTGCAAAGTAGATTACTAAGTACAGTATTCAATAAGAAAAAAGTTATATTTTTTTTAATATTTTCTTATAAAATTATTAATTTAAAATAAAAACATATAAAAAATTTGGTTGAGTTATAAAATATGTATTCAAAATATTTATTCAAAAAAATCCGACGAATAAATAAAAAAAAAACGAAAACTTACTTCGACACCTGCAGCGACTCTAATATATTTTCTAAATTGAGGTCCATTTGAAATGTTTGGATCCATTTTAAAGTGTTCTTCTCCAGTTTTGCCACAAATTCTGCAGTGCTCCATCTTGTGACTTAACTCACGTTTTACGTAAAAATGGTTTATTTAAACAGTTGGATTATCACTAAATTATATCTCTTGTAGCAATCGCTTTTATATGTAATATTCTGCGCTATTGGTTACAGCGCCGGCGCAGCTTATTTCACTGCCTTTGGTTAAATAATTCTTAGAACTAATGACCTATTCTAAAGTTAAAGTAATTAAATATAAAATTAGGCATTCGAATTTAATAAATGAGATGTACAATAAATACAAAATAAAATTGGTTTTGGATTTTAAGAGTGATTTCATAAAAGGCGCTTTTGCAAAAAAATATTTTTAAATAAAGCCCTTAGAATACCCACCTTTAGCATATCACTAAATTTTAATATACAGTGTGCTAAAAAAGTCTCTAACACGCTCCACACTACGTTTTTAGGAAGCACTCGCTAGAAAAGAGAAAAATATTCAAAACAAAAATCCGTTTAGCGGATTATTCAATTTCAAGGTGAAAATTGCAAGGTGAAAATTTCAAAGTAAGACATGAGTGCCCAAAGTTTAAAAATTTATTTGCACATTTTTAGTTATTTTCTTTCAATATAGTACAGAAAATGAAGATAATGGTATTTTTATTGCATGTCTTAAACAAAACTAATTTATGTTGAGAATGTAAAATTATTTGCATTTTAAAATTTATAATTTTACATAAAATTGGCATATGGCAACAATGTAAATAATGTAAAAATATTACAATTATTTCTTAGTTTCCTGGAACTTTAATTTTATTTGTTTTAATTAAAAATTACTAATAATAAAATATTTTATAATCATACTAATTAACTCTTGCACTTTTGAAAAATGTCATGTTATAATTTTACTTTTATCACATTTATTATAATCATAACTTATCAATAATTTGATGTAAATATTAAGAGTTAATAGTATCTTGAAAGTATACTTTGAAAATAATGTTGTCAAGTTTACTTCTTTAAAAGATGCCAATAATTTCGGAGTTTGAATTTTTTTAAAATTATTTTACCTTAGTTTAATAATTGCTTCAAAACAACGTACCTAGAAGCGCGTTCGCGACTTTTCCAGCACCCTGTATAATCAAATTAAAAAATACCTCATCCTGAAAAGGGGGTTTTTTTGACTTAGGTTATTTCTGCATTTGACCAACGAATTATTCCACAAATGCGCAAATATCAATCATTTTTTGAAAATTGTTATTACCGGATTCTGACAGCTAACTAAAAAGGGACAAATAAGATATTATATTGCCCAAACTTAGACTATTTGGTATTTTCTTCTTAGTTTTTTTGACGTGTTCATAATTTACATGTATAAATTTTTTTTTGAAAATTTCCAACAAATTAAAGAATTTTCAGGTGCTTAATTTGATTTTAATGGTATAATCTAGATTTATTTCATCGAAAGTGTTGTATTGGTATTTATTTTAATCCCTTTGTATTGACAATGGGGTTTCAGCCAAAAGAAGGCAGAATTAAAAGTTATAGCTTAAGAGGCATATTCAATACAATAAAGATTCTAGAAATAATACCTAATAAAATAATGGCATAAATGTTTAACATAATCGCTAATAATCCAATGGTAAAATTTCGGAAAATACCCAAGTCTTCAGTTTAACTGAAAATTATGGATTATAATAAATTATTTTTATAATATTGTATTTTTATTATTAATTTTCAATTTTCAATTATTATTTTTATAACATTAGAATATTTTATAATTTTATTGATATGCAAAAAAAGACATCACCCGACCTAGTATTATGCATACATTAACCTGGTGCAAAACTCAAAAACAAAAAAAAAACAATTAAATTAAATTAAAAAGAAAAATATAGGTATAATTGGTTTAGATTATTTTTGTTAATGATTTTATTCAAATCGAAAAAATATGTTGCCATTTGAAAAAAAAAAGTTGCATCCTACCCTTCTGATGTTTTCAAAAATAAAATTAATCTTTTATTATCCGATAGTAGTATTCTTCAAACCATTTAATTTGACCTATTACTTATTAAAATCGGATAAGAAATAACAAAGCTACATCGTTTGCCGTTTTTTGTGCACCCCTCTGTATAGTCCAACGTCAAATTGGACACCCTATATACTAATATAAATAGATGGCACTTTTTACAAGCTATTTTCTAATTTAAACAAATCCTTCTTTTTCTTAATTTTTATATTAGCAAATAGTTTACAAAGAAAGGAACAAAACTTCAAAAAAATTTAAAAAATAATCACAAACATACTCCTTTTCTAAAATATACTTAAAACCGGCAATGATATTAAAAAACATTTTAGTGCCTAAAATGTGTTTTCTTGAACCATACAACATAGTCAAATATCAAATTTTTATTTTCATAATTAAAGAAGTTATCCGTGTTTTGTTTCCACTCGGTATATTTATGTTATATTTAATCTTGCTTTCATAATTAATTATAGCCTTTAGAATTAATTAATTCCGAAATGTTGCCAACTTAAAATTTGTTTAGGTGCGCTGGAAAATTGCTTAAACGGAAAACAGCCTAAACAGAAAATGGCCTAAACGGAAAGTAGCAAAACGGAAAATAGGATAATCCAGAAACCGGAAAGTAGCATAACGTACTTTAGCACAACGGAACGCAGCATAACGGAAAATAGAATAAACGGAAAATGGCCTAAACGGAAAATAGCATAATCCAGAAACCGGAAACCGGAAAACAGCATAACTGAAAGTGACCTAAACGGAAATTTGAGCGCTTGATTTTTTAGTTCGCTTGATATTTGCGGTTTTGGTCAAAATTTTTTTTCCAGAGGAGCTTGTTTAAAATCTCTTTTTTCGGTAGACAGTTTTCTGGCTACCAATTTCTTTTGTTTTTTGTAAATTGTTATTACCGGATTCTGACAGCTAACTAAAATAAGATATTATATTGCCCAAACTTAGACTATTTGGTGTTTTCTTCTTAGTTTTTTTGACGTGTTCATAATTTACATGTATAAATTTTTTTTTGAAAATTTCCAACAAATTAAAGAATTTTCAGGTGCTCAATTTGATTTTAATGGTATAATTTAGATTTATTTCATCGAAAGTGTTGTATTGGTATTTATTTTAATCCCTTTGTATTGACCATGGGGTTTCAGCCAAAAGAAGGCAGAATTAAAAGTTATAGCTTAAGAGGCATATTCAATACAATAAAGATTCTAGAAATAATACCTAATAAAATAATGGCATAAATGTTTAACATAATCGCTAATAATCCAATGGTAAAATTTCGGAAAATACCCAAGTCTTCAGTTTAACTGAAAATTATGGATTATAATAAATTATTTTTATAATATTGTATTTTTATTATTAATTTTCAATTTTCAATTATTATTTTTATAACATTAGAATATTTTATAATTTTATTGATATGCAAAAAAAGACATCACCCGACCTAGTATTATGCATACATTAACCTGGTGCAAAACTCAAAAACAAAAAAAAACAATTAAATTAAATTAAATTAAATTAAAAAGAAAAATATAGGTATAATTGGTTTAGATTATTTTTGTTAATGATTTTATTCAAATCGAAAAAATATGTTGCCATTTGAAAAAAAAAAGTTGCATCCTACCCTTCTGATGTTTTCAAAAATAAAATTAATCTTTTATTATCCGATAGTAGTATTCTTCAAACCATTTAATTTGACATATTACTTATTAAAATCGGATAAGAAATAACAAAGCTACATCGTTTGCCGTTTTTTGTGCACCCCTCTGTATAGTCCAACGTCAAATTGGACACCCTATATACTAATATAAATAGATGGCACTTTTTACAAGCTATTTTCTAATTTAAACAAATCCTTCTTTTTCTTAATTTTTATATTAGCAAATAGTTTACAAAGAAAGGAACAAAACTTCAAAAAAATTTAAAAAATAATCACAAACATACTCCTTTTTTAAAATATACTTAAAACCGGATATGATATTAAAAAACATTTTAGTGCCTAAAATGTGTTTTCTTGAACCATACAACATAGTCAAATATCAAATTTTTATTTTCATAATTAAAGAAGTTATCCGTGTTTTGTTTCCACTCGGTATATTTATGTTATATTTAATCTTGCTTTCATAATTAATTATAACCTTTAGAATTAATTAATTCCGAAATGTTGCCAACTTAAAATTTGTTTAGGTGCGCTGGAAAATTGCTTAAACGGAAAACAGCCTAAACAGAAAATGGCCTAAACGGAAAGTAGCAAAACGGAAAATAGGATAATCCAGAAACCGGAAAGTAGCATAACGTACTTTAGCACAACGGAACGCAGCATAACTGAAAATAGAATAAACGGAAAATGGCCTAAACGGAAAATAGCCCAAACGGAAAATAGCATAATCCAGAAACCGGAAACCGGAAAACAGCATAACTGAAAGTGACCTAAAAGGAAATTTGAGCGCTTGATTTTTTAGTTCGCTTGATATTTGCGGTTTTGGTCAAAATTTTTTTTCCAGAGGAGCTTGTTTAAAATCTCTTTTTTCGGTAGACAGTTTTCTGGCTACCAATTTCTTTTGTTTTTTGTAAATTGTTATTACCGGATTCTGACAGCTAACTAAAATAAGATATTATATTGCCCAAACTTAGACTATTTGGTGTTTTCTTCTTAGTTTTTTTGACGTGTTCATAATTTACATGTATAAATTTTTTTTTGAAAATTTCCAACAAATTAAAGAATTTTCAGGTGCTCAATTTGATTTTAATGGTATAATTTAGATTTATTTCATCGAAAGTGTTGTATTGGTATTTATTTTAATCCCTTTGTATTGACAATGGGGTTTCAGCCAAAAGAAGGCAGAATTAAAAGTTATAGCTTAAGAGGCATATTCAATACAATAAAGATTCTAGAAATAATACCTAATAAAATAATGGCATAAATGTTTAACATAATCGCTAATAATCCAATGGTAAAATTTCGGAAAATACCCAAGTCTTCAGTTTAACTGAAAATTATGGATTATAACAAATTATTTTTATAATATTGTATTTTTATTATTAATTTTCAAGTTTCAATTATTATTTTCATAACATTAGAATATTTTATAATTTTATTGATATGCAAAAAAAGACATCACCCGACCTAGTATTATGCATACATTAACCTGGTGCAAAACTCAAAAACAAAAAAAAAACAATTAAATTAAATTAAATTAAAAAGAAAAATATAGGTATAATTGGTTTAGATTATTTTTGTTAATGATTTTATTCAAATCGAAAAAATATGTTGCCATTTGAAAAAAAAAAGTTGCATCCTACCCTTCTGATGTTTTCAAAAATAAAATTAATCTTTTATTATCCGATAGTAGTATTCTTCAAACCATTTAATTTGACCTATTACTTATTAAAATCGGATAAGAAATAACAAAGCTACATCGTTTGCCGTTTTTTGTGCACCCCTCTGTATAGTCCAACGTCAAATTGGACACCCTATATACTAATATAAATAGATGGCACTTTTTACAAGCTATTTTCTAATTTAAACAAATCCTTCTTTTTCTTAATTTTTATATTAGCAAATAGTTTACAAAGAAAGGAACAAAACTTCAAAAAAATTTAAAAAATAATCACAAACATACTCCTTTTCTAAAATATACTTAAAACCGGCAATGATATTAAAAAACATTTTAGTGCCTAAAATGTGTTTTCTTGAACCATACAACATAGTCAAATATCAAATTTTTATTTTCATAATTAAAGAAGTTATCCGTGTTTTGTTTCCACTCGGTATATTTATGTTATATTTAATCTTGCTTTCATAATTAATTATAGCCTTTAGAATTAATTAATTCCGAAATGTTGCCAACTTAAAATTTGTTTAGGTGCGCTGGAAAATTGCTTAAACGGAAAACAGCCTAAACAGAAAATGGCCTAAACGGAAAGTAGCAAAACGGAAAATAGGATAATCCAGAAACCGGAAAGTAGCATAACGTACTTTAGCACAACGGAACGCAGCATAACGGAAAATAGAATAAACGGAAAATGGCCTAAACGGAAAATAGCATAATCCAGAAACCGGAAACCGGAAAACAGCATAACTGAAAGTGACCTAAACGGAAATTTGAGCGCTTGATTTTTTAGTTCGCTTGATATTTGCGGTTTTGGTCAAAATTTTTTTTCCAGAGGAGCTTGTTTAAAATCTCTTTTTTCGGTAGACAGTTTTCTGGCTACCAATTTCTTTTGTTTTTTGTAAATTGTTATTACCGGATTCTGACAGCTAACTAAAATAAGATATTATATTGCCCAAACTTAGACTATTTGGTGTTTTCTTCTTAGTTTTTTTGACGTGTTCATAATTTACATGTATAAATTTTTTTTTGAAAATTTCCAACAAATTAAAGAATTTTCAGGTGCTCAATTTGATTTTAATGGTATAATTTAGATTTATTTCATCGAAAGTGTTGTATTGGTATTTATTTTAATCCCTTTGTATTGACCATGGGGTTTCAGCCAAAAGAAGGCAGAATTAAAAGTTATAGCTTAAGAGGCATATTCAATACAATAAAGATTCTAGAAATAATACCTAATAAAATAATGGCATAAATGTTTAACATAATCGCTAATAATCCAATGGTAAAATTTCGGAAAATACCCAAGTCTTCAGTTTAACTGAAAATTATGGATTATAATAAATCATTTTTATAATATTGTATTTTTATTATTAATTTTTAATTTTAAATTATTATTTTTATAACATTAGAATATTTTATAATTTTATTGATATGCAAAAAAAGACATCACCCGACCTAGTATTATGCATATATTAATCTGGTGCAAAACTCAAAAACAAAAAAAAAAACAATTAAATTAAATTAAAAAGAATTAATTTAAAAAAAAATATTGGTATAATTGGTTTAGATTATTTTTGTTAATAATTTTATTCAAATCGAAAAAATATGTTGCCATTTGAAAAAGAAAAGTTGCATCCTACCCCTCTGATGTTTTCAAAAATAAAATTAATCTTTTATTATCCGATAGTAGTATTCTTCAAACCATTTAATTTGACATATTACTTATTAAAATCGGATAAGAAATAACAAAGCTACATCGTTTTTTGGACACCCTATATACTAATATAAATAGATGGCATTTTTTACAAGCTATTTTTTAATGTAAAGAAATCCTTCTTTTTTTAATTTTTATATTAGCAAATAGTTTACAAAGAAAGGAACAAAATTTCAAAAAAATTTAAAAAATAATCACAAACATACTTCTTTTCTAAAATATACTTAAAACCGGCAATGATATTAAAAAACATTTTAGTGCCTAAAATGTGTTTTCTTGAACCATACAACATAGTCAAATATCAAATTTTTATTTTCATAATTAAACAAGTTATCCGTGTTTTGTTTCCACCCGGTATATTTATGTTATATTTAATGCTGCTTTTATAACTAATTATAGCTTTTAAAATTAATCAATTCCGAAATGTTGTCAACTTAAAATTTGTTTAGGTGCGCTGGAAAATGGCCTAAACGGAAAGTAGCAAAACGGAAAATAGCATAATCCAGAAACCGGAAACCGGAAACCGGAAAGTAGCATAACGTACTTTAGCATAACGGAACGCAGCATAACGGAAAATAGAATAAACGGAAAATGGCCTAAACGGAAAATAGCTCAAACGGAAAATAGCATAATCCAGATACCGGAAAACAGCATAACTGAAAGTGACCTAAACGGAAATTTGAGAGCTTGATTTTTTAGTTCGCTTGATATTTGCGGTTTTGGTCATAATTTTTTTTCCAGAGGAGCTTTTTTAAAATCTCTTTTTTCGGTACACAGTTTTCTGGCTACCAATTTTTTTTGTTTTTGTTTTAGTAAGTCAAACCAAATACTTATACGGCAGCAGTAAAACGACCTTTTTACAAAATACGTTCGCTTAACGGCGTTCTCCAGATAGATAAAAAACTAATTAAAATAAATTTTTTTTCCAACGCTAGAAATAATTTAAGGTATATACGAAGAGTTTTCCATTGCGTTTTTTGTTTTAAGTATATTTGTAAACTATATACAGCATCCCAAAAATTAAGTAAAATTTTAAGAAATTTTTGGATGTTGTAAAAAGTTTAAAAATATAAACCTAAAAGAAAATACGAAATGGGAAACTCTTCGTTTATACCTTAACTTATTGCTAGTGTTGGAAAAAAAATATTATTTTAATTAGTTTTTTATCTGTATGGAGAACACCGCTAAGCGAACGTATTTTTTAAAGAGTCCCCTTTACTGCTGCCGTATGATTATTTGATTTGACTTACAAAAACAAAAATAGAAGAAATTGGTAGCCACATGACTCTTGTGTGTACAAAAAAAGAAATTTTAAAAAAGCTTGAATGGAAAAAAAATATGAGGAAAACCGCAAATATCAAGCGAATTTCAACTATCCTCTTTTGCGCTCCAAAAATTTCTTTAAATTTTACCCAATTTTTGGATCGCTGTAAAAAGTTTAAAAATTAAATCTCAAAATTCTTAAAGTTACTACGTGATTCTTGTGTTTAAACATGATTCTTGTTGCTTTTTTGCTTAAATCGAGTGATAAATAAACATGTAATTGCTGCTCTTAAATGAACATTTCTGATAAAAATCTAAAGGTGCATTTACACATGGAGTGGATTCGTTAATCTTCTATCCAGACATAACGTAGCTCGAGCTTGAACAATGAACGAACATTGGATTTAAGCTGTTTATGCCCTCCTGCCCGAAGACGATTTATGATCTCGACCGATTTCTTAATCACATTCATTTCTTTGTAAATACAAATCACTGTTTTCAAAGCCGAGTTAAATGGAATTGCCGGAGCCTCATTCAAAATAGCCATACGGATGGATCTATCCTATGAATTAAAATGAATTTGCAAATATTTTCATTCTTTCAAAATAATTTAAAATTAGGTATGTTTGCAAATCGGAGTTAAATGGAATTACCGAACTCTCATTCAAAATAGCCAACCCGATGGATGATCTATTGTATGAACTAAAATGAAATGAAATAAATAAATATATAATAAAAATAAATGTACGCTTCCAACCATTAAAAAAATATAAATTTAAGTAAAGTAGTTAAATTTGCTTACTTGTGAAAATGGAATGGCGCGAAGATGCTTATATCTACCTTTTATAACAAAAATATACCGGGTGGAAATGAAAACCTGGTCACCTCTATAACTTTTTTATTTATGAATAGAAAAATTTGAAATTTAGCTATGTTCTATGGTTCAAAAAAGCAGATTTTATGTGCATTTTTTATTTTCGAAATCACTTCTGGTTTCACCGGAAACACCATGAACTTTGTTTTTTTAAATGTAACATCCCATATTTTATTCATGGCTTAAAATACTTTTAAAAAAGAAGTATTTTTGAGATATTAGTTTTTATTTTTTGCGAAAAAAAAAAATTTTTTCTAAAAAAAAAGGTTTTCGAAGTCGGTGAAAATTACCAAAACTAATTCTAAATAATTCAAATACATAAAATAAATAATCGTTATAAAATCCTCTTTTTAAAAAGTCGAATGACCCGGCATCATTGCATTTAAAAAAAGTGAGATATTTGATAAAATCTTCATTAACTAAGTTTAAAAATTAATAGTTCAAAAACCACTTAAATTTTTTTTCAAATTACAATTTTATTTAGGTATTTGAATTATTTAGAATTAGTTTTGGTACTTTTCACCGACTTCGAAAACCTTTTTTTTTTTTTGAAAATAATTTTTTTTACAAAAAAAATAAAAATTAATATCACAAAAATACTACTTTTTTAAAAGTATTTTAAGCCATGAATAAAAATATGGGATGTTACATTAAAAAAAACAAAGTTCATGGTGTTTCCGGTGAAACCGGAAGTGATTTCAAAAATAAAAAATGCACATAAAATTTGTTTATTCGAACCATAGATCATAGCCAAATTTCAAATTTCTTTATTCATAAATAAAAAAGTTATCGAGGTGACCCGGTTTTCATTTCCACCCGGTATATGTAGGTAAAATTACATATATATGATTTTTAGGTGTTTTCATATTTTGATTTAATGTTAATGGGTATTCTATTAATGCAATTTTTTCATTTAAATAAAATTTTTAAAAATAGGTAATTAATATAATAATTTCATAATTACAAGCATGAAAAATAATGCAAGAGGCACCGAGAACCACTTTAAACAATTACTATTTCGTCGAGTTTTATGGCACCATAAAACGGCCGCCCGCTGTTCAAAATTTTTCCGCAACGAAATTCACCAAAAATCGTCTTCGTGCAGGAGGCCATAAACAGCTTAAATCCATTGTTCGGTCATTGTTCAAGCTCGAGCTACGTCATGTCTGAATAGAAGATTAACGAATCCACTCCATGTGTAAATACACCTTAAGGCGATAGTCGGCAAATGCGAGCGCTTGATTTTGAAATTCGCTTGATATTTGGGGTTTTGCTCATAATTTTTTTTATTGAAGCTTTTTTAAAATTTCTTTTTTTGGTACACAGAAGAGTCTTGTGGCTACCAATTTCTTCTGGTTTTGTTTTTGTAAGTCACACCAAATACTCATACGGCAGCAGTAAAATTGGGACTTTTAAAAAAACCTGGTCCTAGAAAATACCATTTTTCTTTAACAAGGGACCTTCAAATTGAGATTTGTAAAATTTTCTCTTATCTAAATACACAACTTCACAAAAGTGTTATTCTGTTTTTCCGATTATATCGAGTATAAGGTTTAAAACAGCAAGCAAAACTTGCTCATTTTTAGGTCAGATTTGATTGTCTATAAATCTAAAAATTCAATAAAAAATACAAAAACAAAATAATAGACATGTTATGCCAAGTATTAATGAACTACTACTACAAAAAAAACAGAATTTCATTTACTGGTTTGTCTAAAAAATGGTATTCCGTAGAGTCACATTTTACGCTCACAAAATTTCGCCGACTATCGTCTTAAGGTCCAATAAATTTTCTATAATTTTATTTTTAAGCAATTTTGCATTTAAATAAAAAATTTCATTATAAGATTTACTAACGGATTGGATAACGATCAATAATGACTGATCTTTAAAAATATGGGATAAAACCAAACGAGTCTTCAAATTCTTGTTTCAAAAAAATCTGAAGAATTAAATATCTCTGATCCATTATTTTTTAAGAAACCATTTATTTTCCAATTCGTTTTTTTCTGAATAACAGAAAATGATAATTTTAAAATAAAAGAATTTAATATTCGAAAAAGTTTTTAATGAAAACAATTGAGTCCGTCACAATATTATCATCGCTGCTTTCTTCAGCATCGACGGCGACGTCAGAAGTGTCGTTACTTTCATTTTCGTTGCTATCGTCGATGTTGTAGTACAGTTGGTCCCAGCTGGAAGTAGGACAAAAGTAATCACGATCGCGTATTCTTTGTTTCCAGCTGGGAGCAATTTTACCATCATCGCTATTGTTATCATCATCTTCGGCGTCGTCGTCATAGTCGAAAAAAATATAATAATATTTGCGATAATTATTTCTGTTTTTTACATGTTCGGTATCATCGATAGTTATGCCTTTTGTTATATAGATTTAAAATAACCTTTTTAAGGCACATGGAAAATGGCATGAAAAACAAACTTGTGAAAATTTTCTTATGTTTTTCTGCAACTTTATGAATTATTTTTAATATGAAGGCCATTCCTGACGCTTATGCCATATTACGTATTAAACATTTACCTCATAAAATTTGTATTGCACTTCATTTTATTGACGAGAAAATCATCTAAAAACCTTGCAAATTTCCACAAAATTTTCCGGCACTTAACCTCACTTCGGCATTCTCTGACCTTATGCCATTTTTTTATAGGCGTTTCATGATGAAAACTTTCATACTTTTAATTGGCAGCAACGAGAAAATCGCCTTTCAGTCCTCTCAAAGGCATAAACGAGAAAATCGTCACTTCTCCCGGTCTATTATGAAACTCGTTTTTTAATATACTATTTTTCCGTAACAACTCGGAACTATCCGGAACCGAAGATCACTTTGATTTTTTAAATAGCAAGTCGAGTTTGGTATGGTTCAGTAGATCTTTTAAAAACAAACAACTTTTATTAAAATTTTATTTAATATTTTCCATAGTCCACAATTTATTCGAAAAACCAAAAAAAATGTTAAAAAAGTTAATAAAAATTATTGCATATTTTGAAGAATTTAATTGAAATATGGACAAGTATGATATTTAAAGTTCGTAAAACATTAGAATTTGTAGATAGAGATTATAAATTTATAAAATTCTTCAAAATATGCAATAATTTTTAGTTACTTTTTCTAAAAATTTTTTTTTGTTTTTCTGCAACCTTGTAAAATATTTTCCGTTCACATGAAAATGAATATAAATTTCCAGCTATGCTTTTATGAAACTACTATAAACTTTGTGGTTGTTGAAGAGATTTTTTACGTTTTTTGCATTTTTTTCAAAGTTGCGTCAGGAAATTTTGTTGAAAACTATAGATTCGCATTCAGCATCCCCAGAAACGTATTGAAGGAAAGAAATCAAAACTACCCCGAAACTTTTTTCCAGGTAAAAATACATTTTAATTGAAGTGAATTTTAATGGTTAAAGATAACACGTTTTGTTCAACCTATTCTAATAAAAATTATAAAATTCCAGTTATGGAAGTTAATCAACTTTAATATTTTCTAATATTCTGTAGCTAAGGCAATTTGCAGGTACTTTAATAATATTTAAGTTTCAAAACGATAGAATATAAAAACGGCATTTCGTAGAAAATCAGATTTTAATGAGATTTATAAAAAGGTATTTTAAAGGTAATTAGGGTAAAAATAATTTGATTAAAAGTGCAAAATTTTATATTTTCTGAAATTATTCTTAAAAAAACTTTAAGGTTTGAGAACTCTCTTATAAATCCGATTTTTTAATTTAAAAAACTTAAGGCGATAAGGAGTCAAATTTTGAAAAACCAGCGTATTTGTCTTTTATGATTTTTTTAAAGAGTTTCGCCATGGAAAGTCAAAAAAATAAAAAAATATCAAACTAAAGTAAGAATTTTACTTTCATTTACATTTTTTTTGTTTATGTATCTACAGTTACTATTGTGTAATTTTGCAAGAAAAACTTATATTTTATTTTTTGCAAAACTGTGCTCATATAAATCTAGATACATAAAAAACAAAAATTGCGTATAAAACTACAATTCTTACTTAAGTTTGCTATTTATTTATTTTTTTAATTTCCAGTTTGAAACATTTCAAAAAAATTCAGAAAAGACAAATTGATGGGTTTTTCAACATTTGAATTCCTATCACCATAACAATTATAGTTTTATACTGTACGTACATTGTACTTTTTATAATTTTAAACTATATTTGGTTTAAAACTAATTTAAAAAGAAATAAATAAAATCAAAAAATGAAATTTATAAAAAAATGTATTATTTCTACAGTTTTTATGAAAATTAAATAATCGACAATTTCAAAATTTTATTCGGTGAATATTTAAATGCGTTTCAGAAAACATATTTAATCAAATCTGATTTTACTAAACATATTTTGGAAGAATAATATAAAATTAATGATGATGTTTCTAAAAATACTATTTTACTAGTTTTAGATAATTAAGGCAAGTTTAATTTGGTGGAATAAATTGAAGTTTTTGAATTTTAAGAAGAAAATGTATGTTTTATGAAAAAACAAATAGATATTGCGCTTCAGAAAAGATATTTAAACAAATCTGATTTTACTAAACATATTTTTGAATAATAATATAAAATTACTGATGATGAATCTAAAAATATTCTTTTAATTTTATAATAAAATAAAAAATATAATCATATCTTTTTTTTTTAAACAAAACGAAAACGAACACGGAAACTCGGAAAATCCCACGCAGGCGCAATACGACGTTTACCTGAAACTACCACCATTTACTTACCCCCACTTTATTCTAAGCCTCCTCTGATTGGGTAGTTACGTCTTAATTATTTGCGCATGTCTGCAACGGAGATAAACGTTACTTATATCTTTGTAAATGAACATTTGTAATCAGTCTTTTACATCTAACCGCAGTGAGAAGATCTTTCTAATAACAAAGTGCAAAATGTTATCTGGTGGTGAAGTTATTAATAATACATTCGGTGAATATGATCAAAGGGTTCACCAAAATCAGGTATGTTTTGTAGAAATTTCACATTTCTATTCGGATTTATAGTTACATTGCATAATAATAAATATGTCGCAAATGTATTATATTAAATTACCATTACTTTTTTAATATAATTTTATGTTTTCAGTTTCTATATACTCAACAGAATGAGATTTTCAAAATTTTGAATTTTCCTCAAACTCCGCAGAAGGAATCTTTTATAAATTTGAATATTCCTCAAGTACAACCGATGGTACACCAACAACAGGGCGCTCAGGAACCTTTCCTAAATTTGAATACTCTTCAACCAAAGCCGATTGCAACTCAACACCAGGAATCTCTGGGCCAGCAGGTTGCTTCTTGTAAAGGTAATTTTTATAATTCTTTTATTTACCATACAAAGGTTTTAACCGGCATTTTTTATTACAGATTGTAAAGCAAGTGGCTCTAAGCAGCGAACCCGATTCTCGTATACCGGCGAACAGTTGTTGGAATTGGAAAAACAATTTAAACTAAGTGCCTACGCAAGCTCGGAGAGAAGAAGTGAAATTTCACTAAATTTGAAAGTACCGGAATACCAAATCAAAATTTGGTTTCAAAACCGACGGATGAAGGAGAAAAAAACAGCACTGAAAAAGGTGCAGACACCTTTACAAATTGAAACAAAATCAAAAATTAGCCATGAAAATTTATTAGGCACTACGCCTTTAAATACTGATAATAATTTTGGTAAAACTACGGTGACACAAGAACAGTGCGACACTGATACATCTTTACAAACGGATACGGAATTTAGCGAAATGATTGAAATTCTATTAGCGTCCAATAATAATTTTGGTAATGAAACTCCGACAGATGACCAGTACGAAACTAGTAATGGCACCTCTACGTGTGAACGTATTATAATAGATTCTCTAATATCAATTTATGACGAATATTTATCTTCGCCCAATAACTTTTCGGCTGATGCGTCCTGTAAGACCACATTTTCGTTTAATGAGTATGATACACAACCTCAAAATGTTGATAAACCCCTTGAAGCAAATCTTCCAACAGATTTGGTGTCATTCGTTCTTAATTTTACGGTTGATGAAGATGAATACTAATTTTCCCGATTTGCCTGAACAAATTTCAATTGAATGTATTTTGTATATAATTGTTATTAATGTAAAATAAATAGGTGCAATGAAAATGAAAAACATTGTGTATGCTTATTAAACCCTTTTACTTCAAAGTTACTGATAATATTTTTAATAAATAGTTACGTTATTAAAAAATTTTGATGTTGAAATTAGACAAAAAAGTGTCATAAATAAAGGGCGGATTTTATGGAAAGTGCATATATTGGTTGATTTTTTTGCAAATTTTCAAAAAGGTTGCATATTTTGAACATAACTGAAATTAGTAATTATTACTTATCAAAACCCTTAACTGGAATACCTCATTAACCTTCAAGTCCTTAATCCGGTTATTAGTTTAATGCAGATTGCCAAATTTTAGGAAAAATCATCCGAATGTTTATTATACAGGGTGTTCATTTTAAAAGGAGCCACCCTAAATAACTCGATAGGTCGATTTTTACTTTCAGGGGGACATTTTTTTCCCATAAAATAAAAGAGTTGTCATTGCAACCCCCTTCCTTACGGAGCCACTCTTTCAAATTTTTTAAATGTGAATATGGGTGAGTGATGCATCTTTTGAAAGAATTTTTTACCCTGATAATGGCAGTCATAATTTTGTTGGCAACTTTTTGATTCCTAACCTACCTAAAAATTTAAAAAAGCACTTAATAATGGTATTATTTATGTACTTTTAAATCACATTTGGATAAATTTTTAAGTTTTGACCATGAAACAAATGCTTTAACTTAACAAAAGCTAATTATTTATAATTATTGAAAAACAAATCAGGTACCATATTTTTTTTGTTATAAATTACTTTTTCTCTTTTATCGTGTCCTGTAAATGACTAAATTAAAATAGGTCCAAAACAAATCATATTTTTATTTTGAGGATAAAAAGAACTTTAAAATGATGCGTTACTTGACCCCCATTCCCATTTAAAATAATCAAAGGGGCGGTTCTGTGGGAAAGGGGGTTGCAAAGACAACTTTAGCGATTTTAAATTTTTACCAAACATAAAAACCCTGGATTGACACATTTTAAAAAATAGTTGGTTAAAAGGGGTTAAATAGTTTTTTTAAGAAAAAATTCGCAAAGTTTTGGCAAAATTTTGGTACAAATATGGCTCTGAACGGCGCAATTTTCAATCGAAAATTTGGTGGAGGACATGACGATGCAAATTTTAAGTTATAAAATGGTGCTAATGTTTTGAAGATAATAAATATTTTGTGAAATATGAAAAATTTCAAACCGCAATTTTGGCTATAAACTCTTTATTTATACCATGACTTATTGTTAACGTTGGAAATGATATATTATTCCAATTAGTTTTTTATAAAAATCTAAACGAACGTTTTTTGTAAACGCCCCGTTTTACTGCTTCCGTATGAGTATTTAGTTTGACTTACAAAAATAAAAAAAGAAGAAATTGGTAGCCACAAGACTCTTACCAAAAAATGAATTTTAAAAAAGTTCCACTGGAAAAAAATATCAAGCGAATTTCAAAATCAAGCGCTCAAATTTGCCGACTATCCTCTTATTTAAAAAAATTTAAAATTAATTACTCCTAATTAAAAATTTTCAAAATTTCAAATTTTATTAAGTTAAAAATTGAAAATTGAGTATCTCCTACGTTTTGCGTACCCCCACTTTACACTAAACCTCTTACGTCTTATTTAATTGCGCATGCCCACAACGGATTTAAAAATCACTTACAATCTTCGTAAATTTGTAACCAGTTATAAACGTAAACGTTTTGAAAAATTCCATATAATAACAAAGTCCAAAATGAGTTTTAACGGTAGTTTTCTAAAATCCAATACATCTGAATCTTCCGAAATAATCGTTGGTCAAAGGGTCCCTCAAATTTATTTTCAAAACTGTCAGGTATGCTTTGTAGAAAATTCACATTTCTAGTCCGCTTTATATTTAAATTACATAATAATAAATATGTCGCATATTTGTATTAAACATGTGTTTTCCCATTATTTTCTTTGTAAATTTAAACGGTTGATTTTAAAATTCCGGCCTTTGGTCATAATTTTATTATCTGCTGAGGTTTTTGAATTTCTTAAAAAATTATAAAAAAACAAATAAGCAAGCTAGAATTAATTTTGTGGTCGATTTGAATAAATTGGAGAATTCTGCAAAAAAATTAATCCGAGCTTGTTGAAAAAATCCATAGAAAAAGTTAAAAAAATGGGATTTTGTAAACATTGTAATATTTAACTTGGTAAAACAGTAAAATTATTTTTAAAAATTTATAAAAAATTAACCAAGTAAACTAGAATTAATTTTATAATCGATTTAAATAAATTAGAAAATTCTGCAATAAATGTATCTGATTTTGTTGAAAAATTCGAACGGGAACTTTAAAAAACTGAGATTTTGTAAATATTGCAGTATTTTACTTGTTGCAGATTATTTTTAAAAAAATTATAAAAAAATTACTAAGCAAGCTAGAATTTTTTTTTAGGTGTCGATTTAAAAAAGTTAGAGAATTCAGCAGTACATTAAAGTGAGTTTTTTTTAAATCCAAGAAAAACATTAAAAAATGGGATTTTGTAAGAATTGCAGTATTTTACCAGTTGAAGCTGTGAAATGTTTTTTTTTTTAAATACAGGGTGATTCATATTTATGTTAAAATCTTTCGGGTGGCGATTCCTTGGATAAAAATAAGAAAAAATATTATAATAAACATGGGTCCGGAAATGTTTCGTTAGGGAGATATTTCAACTCAGACAGGGACGATATTCAACATTTTAGAAAATCACATAAGTTGGCAAGCCACGTCTACATTTTAAAAAAGTTATTTGCAAAAACGTTACTTTTTTTACAAAACACAAGTTTTCGTTAGTATTTGTATTATTTAGAATGAATTTTGCCAGTTTTTATTAACTTATTGTAAATAATTTCATATTATGAACAAAAAGATTGGTGTTACATTTAAAAAAATTAAGTTGATGTCACACCGAATTCTTTTTCTATTTTCGTCTCAAGATAATATAAATTAATATATCGAAACTAATACCATAAATATAATAGTAATTGGAGGAAATAAGAATTTTTCTTTTATTATTATACAGGGTGTCCCGTTCGTGGTTCACCAAATCTAAAGGTTAGAAAGTAGAGCAAATTTTATCACGAAAAAACTAAAAAAGTAGAGGTCTATCTTTTATGGTTTGAAAGTTACAGGGGGTTGAATTTGGCATCGCCCGTTTTTGCCAGCAATCAGTAAATGATCAATAGCTGCTTAAAAACTTGGTAAAAAGATTTTAAAAAAATATAATTTTAAAGATGAAAGTATCCTCTTTTCATTGGTAACAAAGATAAAACACAAATCGTTTATTAAGTATTAAAAAAAAAATCGAAAAGAAAAAAAATCCAGAAAAAAATGTTTTTTTAGCAGTTTTTGAAGCTTCTCTCCAGAATATGACCTATTAAGGGTGTGGTTTTTTTAATTTTTTAAAAATTCGTTAAATTCTCTAGAAATTATGAAAAATTTTGAACTCTTTTTATGCACTCACTAGAGCCTTCTAAACTTACTCTTATGAGACATGATTTTAAGCATAGTTAGTTACAATTGAGGCGCGCCTTCATTTTTGTTATTATTTAATAATACAACTGTTTCAAAAGCCATCAAAATTTAACTTTTGCTTATAAAAATTGATTATTAAGCAACTATTGATCATTTACTAATTTCTGGCAAAAACGGGCGATGTCAAATTCAAACCCCTGTAACTTTCAAACCATAAAAGATAGACCACTACTTTTTTGGTTTTTTCGTGATAAAATTTTCTCTACTTTCTAACCTTGACGTTTGGTGAACCACGAACGGGACACCCTGTATGTATGTGTTTACTTTAAAAAAAAGTTTTTTACTATTAATTTATTAATTTAATTTTTTGATTTCAGATTCCATATCCATGTACAAATTTTAATAATTCTCAATCACAGCTGGTTGCAACTCAACAATATGAACCATGTTTCAGTTTTAATATTCCTCAAAATCAAATACAGCCGATTGAAACTAAACCCCAGAAACCTCCAGGCCAGCAGGTTGCTTCTAATAAAGGTAATTTTTATAATTTTTTTATTTATCATACATGGGTTTTTAACCGGCATTTTTTCTTACAGATTGTAAATCAATTCGAGTCAAAGATTACTTTAAGCGTACCCGTTTCTCCAGCTACCAGTTGTGTGAATTGGAAATAGAATTTAAACTAAATGCCTACGTGGTAGCCTCTAGAAAAAGTAAAATTTCAAAACGTTTAAATATCCCAGAGAAGCACGTCCAAATATGGTTTCAAAATCGTAGAATGAAAGAGAAGAGAAAAGCTCAGACATCTCTAAAAATGAAGACGGAATCTAAAATTTCCATTAGAAAATTGTTACCTAAAAATGAGTTATTGGGTAACGTTACTTCCATGACACAAGAACAATACAAGACTGATACTAGAAATAACGCCTCATCTACATCTGAACGTTTTGAATCTCCGAATCTTATAGATTCTTTAGAATCAATTTATGAAGAAGCTTTATCTTCGCCCAATACCTTATCGGCTGCTGAATACTGTAACACTACATTTTCGTATTATGAGAATGATACACAACCACCAAGTCAAGAAGAATATTTAGAATTTGCTTCAATTCTTAAAACATATTTTGATGAATCATTCATTACTTCTTGAGTTGATGAAGAAACTATTTTATAGGATTAACTTTTTTAAGTGCAAATATGTCGTGTTTTTTAATGAAAATGTAATGTAAATAATTGTACATAAGGTACTTAGGTACATTAGGTACTTAGGTAAAGCATGAATTTTGTAAGAAAAGATAATTTAGATCTTAATACTGACAAATTTCAATTGAATGGATTTTGTATACATTTTTTTTTATTATTGTAAAATAAATAAGTCCAATGAATATGAAAAATATTGTGTATGCTTATTAAACCTTTTTACCTGAAAGTAAAGTTATGTTATTAAATAAACAAAATATTTTAGCAAGTATTCAGCGACCGTGATGAAAATTTTAGAGACGTTGTTAATGTTAATCACGTCTTTAAGAAAATATTTCTTATGAATAAATA
Organism: Stenus bimaculatus; assembly: GCA_963971135.1. Taxonomy (NCBI): domain Eukaryota; kingdom Metazoa; phylum Arthropoda; class Insecta; order Coleoptera; family Staphylinidae; genus Stenus; species Stenus bimaculatus. Next base: position 25,445,847 of record OZ020186.1, on the reverse strand, counting down.
TTTTTTAATCACGTGATTAAAGATAACGACGTCTCTAAATTTTTCATCACGGTCGCTGAATACACGCTTTTGACTTTAAAACAAGACAAAAATTAAAGTCCTAAATCCACATAAATCACTTACAAGTTAATATTATACATATAATGATTTTAATAATAAAATAAGTAATATTAGCGGGGTTAAATATAAATTTTTATTTGAACTGTCCTTTTTTGCAAGTTCAAAAAAATCCAAGAGAGTGCCTTCGGAATTCCTTCACAGCGCCTCTATCGAAAATTACAAGAAGTATCTCAGAGTTACAAAACAGAAACCGAAAGTCACTGGTGTATCATCTAGCAATGATTGGGAATTTTAAGAACCCACTCGCCCTCTGGTGGCAAAAATATGAACTTCTATATTCGGTACTTACTTTTTCGATTTAATGCATTTGTACATGTTTTTTGAGCTTTACTGAAGCTTTAAATAATAAATCCATTTGTGTTTTGTTAAATATGTAGTTATAAGGTAAAATAATGCATTTCAAACACAATTTTTGACACTGAAAAGTACCGAATATCCCCCATTTATAGCGCCATCTATACGTAGTTAAAATTCCCAATAGATTTTCTAAACCACTAATATGAATGACATATACTACATACGACTTTCTCATATACAGAGTGTTTCATTGAAAACTTCAAATGTTGTTTATTTTATAACTAAAATTTTTTTCAAAAAAATAACCGAACAAGCCGATTTTTGTTTTTAGGGGGGCGCAATATAAAACCGATTTAAGCACTCTCACGTTACTCCCTTAAGCGGGGGGCGTTAACCTCCTAATTTCTTAAATAGCAACAGGGGTTGAGTAATATATCATTTGAAAGCTGCTTTTAATTAGAATTCAACGGTATAAATTAAATTAAAATTGATAGATTCGTTTTAAAGAAAAAAATTAAAAACTCATTGCAATAAATAAATTTAAAAAATGTTAAATTAACCCAAAAAATCTTTTTTCAATTAGCAAATTATTAAATACTGAATAAAAAATTGAAGGTAAGATGTCCAGTTTGGTTCTCATGAATAATTTAATTTAAAATTTAAACGCAAAAGAACAATAAATAAATTTCTTTGTTATGTTATCCACATGATTTGACAGGCGTTTAAATCTAAATAAAATGTGATTTAAAAATTGAAATAATTTAATTTAGTGTATTACAAGTTTTCGAATTAAATAGATTACACTAACTTTATTACCTCCTAACCAATCAAAATGGTTTTTTCTAAGGATGATCGAGTTGAGATTATTATGCTATACGGTGAAGAAAGAAGATGTGCCCTTCGAGCAGCTACTCGTTTTAAATATCTTCATCCAGATAAAAATGTATCTGCAAGATATGTTTTAGATTTGTTCAATAAATTTCGTGAAACGAGTTCAATAGGAAATAAAAAAGAACTGGCGGCCCCCCAAATGAAGTAGAAACGTTGATTGTAGTAGGCGAAACATCTCTAAATCCGCAAACTTCCATAAGAAACTTATCTACATTAACAGGACTTCAAAGTACCAAGGTTTGGAGAATTTTAAAAAATTTAAAATATCGCCCGTATAATTTTTCTTGTCATCAAGAATTAAGTGAAGATGATTTTGATCGCTGAACAGAGTTTTGTGAAGTTATGTTTAATAGACTATTAAATACTCCAAACCAATTACAAAACATCTGCTTTAGTGATGAAGCAACATTTAATTTGAGGGGTGAAGTTAATGAACATAACTGTCGTTATTGAAGTACAGAAAAACCACGTTGGATGCGAGAAGAGCACTGTCAGTATCCAGAAAAATTAAATGTTTGGCTTGACATTTATGGGGACCATATTATAGGCCCAATATTTATTGATGGCAACTTAACAGGCGAAAAATATTTAGATATGCTGCAAAATATTATCGAACCTACAATAACACATGTCTTAAAAAATGATGATATGCTGGACGAAAATTTGATAATTTTTCAACAGGATGGTGCTCCACCACATTATACGTTACCAGTTCGTCAATATTTAAACAGAACCTTTCCTAGTTGAATTTGGCGTAGAGGTACTATTGAATGGCCAGCACGCTCACCTGACCTCACACCGCTGGATTTTTTCGTTTGGGGCTATTTAAAAAATAAGGTCTTCCAGAACCAACCTGATACTTTAGCAGACCTTCGTCAAAGGATCATAAACAAATGTGGAAATATTACACCAGTAATGCTACAAAATGTTCACGCAGAGTTTGAAGACCGTCTCTATTTCTGCTTGGAAAATTCTGGAAAACATTTCGAACATTTACTTTAATTGTCTATTTAAAAATAAAATTATTTTATAACTAAAAAAAATTTTATTGCAAACTTTGAGTATTACAATAGGGTTTTATTTTCTTTTCTTTAAAACGAATCTATCAATTTTAATTTAATTTATACCGTTGAATTCTAATTAAAAGCAGCTTTCAAATGATATATTACTCAACCCCTGTTGCCATTTAAGAAATTAGGGGGTTAACGTCCCCCGCTTAAGGGAGTGACGTGAGAGTGCTTAAATCGGTCTTATAATGCGTCCTCCTCAAAACAAAAATCGGAGTGTTCGGTTAATTTTTTGAAAAAAATTTTGGTTATGAAATAAACGACATTTGAAGTTTTCAATGAAACACCATGTGTGGTCGTCGGAAAAGAACATTTTGTATTTAATTTCATTAATTTCCATTTTTTTAATAAGCAGTAGTAATGGCTTTCGGTTACGAATCCCTAAAGGCCGAAAGGGATAAAAGCCGACATGGACAAAATTTTTTCCTGAATTTTTATTGAATCTGTAAATTTTTTTTAAGTTTGTTGGTAATTACATTAAATGTTTTTGGAAAAATTCGCAACACTAATACACTATATGTATAAATTATATTATCTATGCTTCTATTTGTGCATAGATAAAATGTTTGTGATTTAGCTCCTATTTTTGAACTTTTCGGTGTGTTTTTGTGTTAAAATTTTAAGTATTATGGCTCAAAATTCCATGAACTATTTACAACTTGTACAAAAGTGACCTGCAACTGATGTAAAAAGAAAGTATCCCAACTACATTTGAACTCTACAAACATCACCAGTGTTTTTTTTAAACTATTTTATTTTTTATATTTTGTAAGTATCCACAAGATGTATACATATGTTAAATAGTAAATAGGCAGAAACATAAATAAATATTAACCATTTAATTATATTTTTTTCTTTTCGTTCAAACAGCTAAAATATAAAGAGCAGAAAAATGTTTGCTTCTTGGTAAATATTGTAAATATTTAACAAGGAGGAAAATATTATAAAATTATTTTTCATTTTCTTAAAGAAAAATAAGCATTTTTGCATTTTCAGAAAGTAAATAATTTCGCTTAGCAGATATTAGCGTGTATTCAGCGACCGTGATGAAAAATTTAGAGACGTCGTTATCGTTAATCACGAGATTAAAAAAATTTCTTCATAAGAAATATTTTCTTAAAGACGTGATTAACTTTAACGACGTCTCTAAAATTTTCATCACGGTCGCTGAATACATCCTATTATATTTCCTGGCTAAAAAAAACACGCTCTGAAGGAGTTGAAGTTGCCGGAGTGCTTAAATATTTTTTTGCAATATTACTTAATTTAGGGTAAGTGTTGCTTTTCTCTTTACACCAAGAAAAGGGAGAAAATTCCTTATTTAAACTATTTTCTATAAAATCATATTCAACTTCAGAAGATGTTTTGAAAGAGTTTAAACTTCATCCAGTTCGAAATTAGTGGAATTCGAACTCTATCATGTTCTAAATTTATTGAGTTAGAACTTTATGGAGTTTGAACTTATGAAAGTTCGAACTTTTATTATTATGTCGAACGGGTTCGAACGTTCAAACTTTTTATTTTTTAAAGTTCGAACCTCAAATAGTTCGTATTTGGTAAACAGTACTACCAAGAAAACCCTCATTCTGTTGAATTTCCTGTTTACGTTTCTTTCAGTACTGTTGATAATAGCTAAACAACAAATTTGCCAATTCTTTTTTAGAAAGGTTCATTATTTCAGTTTAGCTATTATCAAAACTACAAAAAAGGTATATATTATACAGGGTGTTCATTTAAAAACTAAAATAATTTAATGTAAAAATGCCGTGACAGGTGAATTTTTATTTTTAGGGGGACATCTATTTACAATGAAATTAAAGTTGTCTTTGCAACCCCCTATCCCACAGGACCCCCCCTTTGATTCTTTTAAATGGGAATGGGGGTCAAGTGACGCATCATTTTAAAGGTATTTTTATCCTCAAAATAAAAATATGATTTGTTTTGGACCTATTTTAATTTAGTCATTTACAGGACACGATAAAAGAGAAAAGGAAAAAGTAATTTATAACAAAAAAAATATGGTACCTGATTTGTTTTCAATAATTATAAATAATTAGCTTTTGTTAAGTTAAAGGATTTGTTTCATGGTCAAAACTTAAAAATTTATCCAAATGTGATTTAAAAGTACATAAATAATAACATTATTAAGTGCTTTTTTAAATTTTTAGGTAGGTTAAGAATCAAAAAGTTGCCAACAAAATTATGACTGCCATTATCAGGGTAAAAAATTCTTTCAAAAGATGTATCACTCGATCCATATTCCCATTTAAAAAATTTGAAAGAGTGGCTCCGTAAGGAAGGGGGTTGCAATGACAACTCTTTTATTTTATTGGAAAAAAATGTCCCCCTGAAAGTAAAAATCGACCTATCGCGGCATTTTTACAACAAATTTTTTTTCGAGAGTTATTTAGGGTGGCTCGTTTTAAAATGAACACCCTGTATAATAAACATTCGGATGATTTTTCCTAGAATTTGGCAATCTGCATTAAACTAATAACCGGATTAAGGACTTGAAGGTTAACTAACTTCAGTTTTGTTCAAAATATGCAACTTTTTTGAAAATTTGCAAAAAAATCAACCAATATATGCACTTTCCATAAAATCCGCCCTTTAATTATGACACTTTATTGTCTAATTTCAACATCAAAATTTTTTAATAACGTAACTATTTATTAAAAATATTATCCGTAACTTTGAAGTAAAAGGGTTTAATAAGCATACACAATGTTTTTCATTTTCATTGCACCTATTTATTTTACATTAATAACATTATATACAAAATACATTCAATTGAAATTTGTTCAGGCAAATCGGGAAAATTAGTATTCATCTTCATCAACCGTAAAATTAAGAACGAATGACACCAAATCTGTTGGAAGATTTGCTTCAAGGGGTTTATCAACATTTTGAGGTTGTGTATCATACTCATTAAACGAAAATGTGGTCTTACAGGACGCATCAGCCGAAAAGTTATTGGGCGAAGATAAATATTCGTCATAAATTGATATTAGAGAATCTATTATAATACGTTCACACGTAGAGGTGCCATTACTAGTTTCGTACTGGTCATCTGTCGGAGTTTCATTACCAAAATTATTATTGGACGCTAATAGAATTTCAATCATTTCGCTAAATTCCGTATCCGTTTGTAAAGATGTATCAGTGTCGCACTGTTCTTGTGTCACCGTAGTTTTACCAAAATTATTATCAGTATTTAAAGGCGTAGTGCCTAATAAATTTCCATGGCTAATTTTTGATTTTGTTTCCATTTGTAAAGGTGTCTGCACCTTTTTCAGTGCTGTTTTTTTCTCCTTCATCCGTCGGTTTTGAAACCAAATTTTGATTTGGTATTCCGGTACTTTCAAATTTAGTGAAATTTCACTTCTTCTCTCCGAGCTTGCGTAGGCACTTAGTTTAAATTGTTTTTCCAATTCCAACAACTGTTCGCCGGTATACGAGAATCGGGTTCGCTGCTTAGAGCCACTTGCTTTACAATCTGTAATAAAAAATGCCGGGTAAAACCTATGGATGGTAAATAAAAGAATTATAAAAATTACCTTTACAAGAAGCAACCTGCTGGCCCAGAGGTTCCTGGTGTTGAGTTGCAATCGGTTGTGGTTGAAGAGTATTCAAATTTATGGAAGGTTCCTGAGCGCCCTGTTGTTGGTATACCATCGGTTGTACTTGAGGAATATTCAAATTTATAAAAGATTCCTGCTGCGGAGTTTGAGGAAAATTCAAATTTTTGAAAATTTCATTCTCTTGAGTATAAGGAAACTGAAAACATAAAATTATTTTTAAAAATTAATGGAAATTTAATTTAATACATATGCGACATATTCAATTATTATGCAATGTAACTATAAATCCGAATAGAAATGTGAAATTTCTACAAAACATACCTGATAGTTTTGGAGAACCCTTTGGTCATATTCACCGAATGTATTAATAATAACTTCACCACCAGATAACATTTTGCACTTTGTTATTAGAAAGATCTTCTCACTACGGTTAGATGTAAAAGACTGATTACAAATGTTCATTTACAAAGATATAAGTAACGTTTATCTCCGTTGCAGACATGCGCAAATAATTAAGACGTAACTACCCAATCAGAGGAAGCTTAGAATAAAGTGGGGGTAAGTAAATGGTGGTAGTTTCAGGTAAACGTCGTATTGCGCCTGCGTGGGATTTTCCGAGTTTCCGTGTTCGTTTTCGTTTTGTTTAAAAAAAAAAGATATGATTATATTTTTTATTTTATTATAAAATTAAAAGAATATTTTTAGATTCATCATCAGTAATTTTATATTATTCTTCAAAAATATATTTACTAAAATCAGATTTGTTCAAATATCTTTTCTGAAGCGCAATATCTATTTGTTTTTTCTTAAAACATACATTTTCTTCTTCAAATTCAAAAACTTCAATTTATTCCACCAAATTAAACTTGCCTTAATTATCTAAAACTAGTAAAATAGTATTTTTAGAAACATCATCATTAATTTTATATTATTCTTCAAAAATATGTTTAGTAAAATCAGATTTGATTAAATATGTTTTCTGAAACGCATTTAAATATTCACCAAATAAAATTTTGAAATTGTCGATTATTCAATTTTCTTAAAAACTGTAGAAATAATACATTTTTTTATAAATTTCATTTTTTGCTTTTATTTATTTCTTATTAAATTAGTTTTAAACCAAATATAGTTTTAAATTATAAAAAGTACAATGTACGTACAGTATAAAACTGTAATTGTTAAGGTGATAGGAATTCAAATGTTGAAAAACCCATGAATTTGTCTTTTCTGAATTTTTTTGAAATGTTTCAAACTGGAAATTAAAAAAATAAATAAATAGCGAACCTAAGTAAGAATTGTACTTTTATACGCAATTTTTGTTTTTTATGTATTTAGATTTATATGAGCACAGTTTTGCAAAAATAAAATATAAGTTTTTCTTGCAAAATTACACAATAGTAATTGTAGATACATAAATAAAAAAATGTAAATGAAAGTAAAATTCTTACTTTAGTTTGATATTTTTTTATTTTTTTAACTTTCCATGGCGAAACTCTTTAAAAAAATCATAAAAGACGAATACGCTGGTTTTTCAAAATTTTACTCCTTATCGCCTTAAGTTTTTTAAATTAAAAAATCGGATTTATAAGAGAGTTCTCAAACCTTAAAGTTTTTTTAAGAATAATTTCAGAAAATATAAAATTTCGCACTTTAATCAAATTATTTTTACCCTAATTACCTTTTTATAAATCTCATTAAAATCTGATTCTCTACGAAATGCCGTTTTTATATTCTATCGTTTTGAAACTTAAATATTATTAAAGTACCTGCAAATTGCCTTAACTACAGAATATTTGAAAATATTAAAGTTGATTAACTTCCATAACTGGAATTTTATAATTTGTATTAGAATAGGTTGAACAAAACGTGTACCTGCGTTTATTATCTTTAACCCATTAAAATTACTATTGCGGAAAAAAGTTTTAGGATAGTTACGATTTCTTTCCTTCAATACGTTTCTGGGGATGCTGAATGCGAATCTATAGTTTTCAACAAAATTTCCTGACGCAACTTTGAAAAAATGCAAAAAACGTAAAAAATCTCTTCAACAACCACAAAGTTTATAATAGTTTGATAAAAGCATAGCTGGAAATTTATATTCATATTCATGTGAACGGAAAATATTTTACAAGGTTACAGAAAAACAAAAAAAAATTCTTAGAAAAAGTAACTAAAAATTATTGCATATTTTGAAGAATTTTATAAATTTATAATCTCTTTTTACAAATTTTACGAACTTTAAATATCATACTTGTCCATATTTCAATAAAATTCTTCAAAATATGCAATAATTTTTATTTACGTTTTTAACATTTTTTTGGTTTTTCGAATAAATTCTAAACTATGGAAAATATTAAATAGAATTTTTATAAAAGTTGTTTGTTTTTAAAAGATCTATTAAACCATATAGAATTTTATAAATTTAAAATCTCTTTCTACAAATTCTATTGTTTTACGAGCTTTATACTTGTCCATATTTCAATAAAATTCTTCAAAATATGCAATAATTTTCAACTACTTTTTTAACATTTTTTGGTTTTTCGAATAAATTCTAAACTATGGAAAATATTAAATAAAATTTTAATAAAAGTTGTTTTTAAAAGATCTATTAGAAAGTTAAAATCAAAAATTATTAGAAAGTTTACAATTAGATTCCTCAGTAGACAAATTTTCAGAATCAAAAATAAAACCGTTCAAAAGGAAATTTCAATAGAAAATAGCTTCTGGCTTTTTTTAAATTTATTATCTAAAAAAAACTCCCTAAAAAATCTTGAATAACGAAAATGATACTTTTAGATCATTTGATTCCCTATCTATCATACAAAAATAAGCCAACAATTAATTTTAATAGGGAAATTTGTAATCAGCACAATAAAATCAGTATAATTCAGTTATTTTTTAAAGGATACATAAATGCTGTTGTATTGGTGAGAAAACGGATTTGCAACCATTAGAAGAGTTGATGATGATTTCAATTTTAGTTTATAAGGTTTTGATGCCATGGTTATATATTAATATTGGACGATTATGGGATATTTAGAGGCTAATCCCCATTCCTACACTTATAAAAGGTTTAATTATTATAGATTTCAGAATTTGACAAAATTCCAAAAACTGATCTTACTTTAAAGTAAGATCAGTTTTTGGAATTTTAAAGTTGAATGTGCAGCAATTTATCTGAAACAACTAAATTTAATCCGTGGTAAGTACCTATTATTTACAAAAACTTTATTGTATTAAATATGAGCGTTGAGCTATAATCTCTAATCCTAGAGAGGTATTGCCTTCTATTAGCATAAACCCTTTTAATCTTATTTATTACAATACAGGGTATTGTAATATTATTCAAAAAATAGAACACCCAGTATATTATGACATTTTGGTTTCCTTATTAAAACATAAATACACTTTGCATAAACTTTTATGGGTCCATCATCATTCCTTTTGCTGATATTTGTCATTTATGCCAAATTCCAAATTCGGTCGATTTTTCTTGCTTTTTTCCGGTTTTCGTCGGCATCAAATTTAAAAAATCGCACCCCCATCCGGTTTTAAAGGAAAGCCTCACATCCTTGGGATAAACCGTGACCATTTTTAAGTCTCCAGGCGCAACCGTGTGGCGCCACGGCACCGAGTCGCAAAGTGTACATATTTAGCGTTTTTTCGGGTGGCAAAAGGATCAAATCTATACGAATCTCATCTCAAGATCCACCAATGCGAAAAAATCGCGATTTTTTGATTCGTGATCCGCATTTCATTTATTGTTGCATAGACGAGCGCTTTTTTTGATACCTCGTTTTTTATGTACTTTTGACGTTCTCCAAATCGCGCATTGTAATTCATGCTTTTTCGACGCGCACTTTGAAAATTCGTAACTTTTGATTGGGGTCGGCTATTAAGATCGAAAATTTTTATTTTGCTTATTACATTAATATTTATGACCAAAAAAATCGACACTTCTAAATTTTCATCCTTTGCTTAAAAAAATCTAACGTAAAATTGTGCCAAACGCGGACAGATGGTTCTACCACTGTTTCCAAAAATGCTTAAATTTTTCAGCACTCCATTATAAAAGAATGATTTATAAAGCGGTAGCGCGTAGGAATTTTTTTTTCGCAAGGGTTCGGAAGTTATGCCTAAAAAAATCCAAATTTTGAATTTAGCAGTGAGTGGCTCCCGTCGGGCCATTTTTCAATTTTAAAAGTTCAGTCGAATCTACTCCTGGAATCAAAATAGTTTTTAGACCGCATTTAAAAAAGTAGCTCTTTTTGACGCGGTCTAATCAACTCCTCAAAAATGTAGCTAAAATAGCCAAAATTGCGGTTTGAAATTTTTCACAAAATATTTAATATCTTCAAAACTATTAGCACCACCGGGACGTTTTATAGCCTAAAATTTGCACCGTCATGTCCCCCACTAAATTTCGTAGATATTTTAATTTTCGATTAAAAATTGCGGCGTTCAGAGCCATATTTGTACCAAAATTTTGCCAAAACTTTGCGAATTTTTTCCTAAAAAAACGATTTAACCGATTTTAACCAACTATTTTTTAAATGTGTCAATCCAGGGTGTTTACGTTTGGTAAAAATTTAAAATCGCTAAAGGTGTCTTTGCAACCCCCTTTCCCACAGAACCGCCCCTTTGATTATTTTAAATGGGAATGGGGGTCAAGTGACGCATTATTTTAAAGGTATTTTTATCCTCAAAATAAAAATATGTTTTGTTTTGGACCTATTTTAATTTAGTCATTTACAGGACACGATAAAAGAGAAAAGGAAAAAGTAATTTATAACAAAAAAAATATGGTACCTGATTTGTTTTTCAATAATTATAAATAATTAGCTTTTGTTAAGTTAAAGGATTTGTTTCATGGTCAAAACTTAAAAATTTATCCAAATGTGATTTAAAAGTACATAAATAATACCATTATTAAGTGCTTTTTTAAATTTTTTGGTAGGTTAGGAATCAAAAAGTTGCCAACAAAATTATGACTGCCATTATCAGGGTAAAAAATTCTTTCAAAAGATGTATCACTCGACCCCTATTCCCATTTAAAAAATTTGAAAGGGTGGCACCGTAAGGAAGGAGGTTGCAATGACAACTCTTTTATTTTATTGGAAAAAAAAGTCCCCCTGAAAGTAAAAATCGACCTATCGCGGCATTTTTACAACAAAATTTTTTTTCGAGAGATATTTAGGGTGGCTCCTTTTAAAATGAACACCCTGTATAATAAACATTCGCATGATTTTTCCTAGAATTTGGCAATCTGCATTAAACTAATAACCGGATTAAGGATTTGAAGGTTAATGAGGTATTCCAGTTAAGGGCTTTGATAAGTAATAATTACTAACTTCAGTTTTGTTCAAAATATGCAACTTTTTTGAAAATTTGCAAAAAAATCAACCAACATATGCACTTTCCATAAAATCCGCCCTTTATTTATGACACTTTTTTGTCTACTTTCAACATCAAAATTTTTTAATAACGTAACTATTTATTAAAAATATTATCAGTAACTTTGAAGTAAAAGGGTTTAATAAGCATACACAATGTTTTTCATTTTCATTGCACCTATTTATTTTACATTAATAACAATTATATACAAAATACATTCAATTGAAATTTGTTCAGGCAAATCGGGAAAATTAGTATTCATCTTCATCAACCGTAAAATTAAGAACGAATGACACCAAATCTGTTGGAAGATTTGCTTCAAGGGGTTTATCAACATTTTGAGGATGTGTATCATACTCATTAAACGAAAATGTGGTCTTACAGGACGCATCAGCCGAAAAGTTATTGGGCGAAGATAAATATTCGTCATAAATTGATATTAGAGAATCTATTACATTCGGAGATCCAATACGTTCACACGTAGAGGTGTCATTACTAGTTTCGTACTGGTCATCTGTCGGAGTTTCATTACCAAAATTATTATTGGACGCTAATAGGATTTCAATCATTTCACTTAATTCCGTATCTGTTTGTAAAGATGTATCAGTGTCGCACTGTTCTTGTGTCACCGTAGTTTTACCAAAATTATTATCAGTATTTAAAGGCGTAGTGCCTAATAAATTTTCATGGCTAATTTTTGATTTTGTTTCCGTTTGTAGAGGTGTCTGCACCTTTTTCAGTGCTGTTTTTTTCTCCTTCATCCGTCGGTTTTGAAACCAAATTTTGATTTGGTATTCCGGTACTTTCAAATTTAGTGAAATTTCACTTCTTCTCTCCGAGCTTGCGTAGGCACTTAGTTTAAATTGTTTTTCCAATTCCAACAACTGTTCGCCGGTATACGAGAATCGGGTTCGCTGCTTAGAGCCACTTGCTTTACAATCTGTAATAAAAATTGCCGGTTAAAACCTATGTATGGTAAATAAAAGAATTATAAAAATTACCTTTACAAGAAGCAACCTGCTGGCCCAGAGGTTCCTGGTGTTGAGTTGCAATCGGCTGTAGTTGAAGAGTATTCAAATTAATGAAAGGTTCCTGAGCGCCCTGTTGTTGGTGTACCATCGGTTGTACTTGAGGAATATTCAAATTTATAAAAGATTCCTTCTGCGGAGTTTGAGTAAAATTCAAAATTTTGAAAATCTCATTCTGTTGAGTATATAGAAACTGAAAACATAAAATTATATTAAAAAAGTAATGGTGATTTAATATAATACATTTGCGACATATTTATTATTATGCAATGTAACTATAAATCCGAATAGAAATGTGAAATTTCTACAAAACATACCTGATTTTGGAGAACCCTTTGATCATATTCACCGAATGTATTATTAATAACTTCACCACCAGATAACATTTTGCACTTTGTTATTAGAAAGATCTTCTCACTGCGGTTAGATGTAAAAGACTGATTACAAATGTTCATTTACAAAGATATAAGTAACGTTTATCTCCGTTGCAGACATGCGCAAATAATTAAGACGTAACTACCCAATCAGAGGAGGCTTAGAATAAAGTGGGGGTAAGTAAATGGTGGTAGTTACAGGTAAACGTCGTATTGCGCCGGCGTGGTTTGTCGAGTTTCCGTTGGTTTTTGTTTTGTTTTAAAAAAAAATAAGAAGATATGATTATATTTTTTATTTTATTATAAAATTAAAAGAATATTTTTAGATTCATCATCATTAATTTTATATTATTCTTCAAAATTATGTTTAGTAAAATAAGATTTGTTTAAATATCTTTTCTGAAGCGCAATATCTATTTGTTTTTTCATAAAACATACATTTTCTTCTTAAAATTCAAAAACTTCAATATATTCCACCAAATTAAACTTGCCTTAATTATCTAAAACTAGTAAAATAGTATTTTTAGAAACATCATCATTAATTTTATATTATTCTTCAAAAATATGTTTAGTAAAATCAGATTTGATTAAATATCTTTTTTCTTCAAACGTCATTAAAGTACAGTCTTCTGTGACGTTTGACAGGCTTTAAAATGTCTCATTTATGTTCATTGATTCTATGGTCATTTTGTACTGCCTAGGAGTAGAAATAAAATTTCTACTCCGCTTATTCTGCAACCCAATATACATGTGTATTGAAATTAAACAACGTAAATTATAATTAACATTAAATTATAGTTTAAAAAAGTTGGAATGAATTTTAGGCAAGCGCCTCGTTCGGCTATTTTCACACTCGCACAAAATTCGTCACTTTCTAGCACGTTGCGTAATATACTATTACAAGGTTGCAGATCTACTGATCTTATGTTTTAATTCTTTAAAAATCATCTACAAGCTTTAAAATTGCGCGCTGCTGCTCACAAGAACTTGCCCAAAATGTCAATATACGTTTAGATTTTTTTGAAAACCGTTTTAAAACATAAAAAATGCTTTAGGGCTTAAATAATGAGGAAGAAAAATGAATGATATTTTTATATCTTATATTTTAGAAACTATATTTATAAATAAGTTGTTTTTTGTTTCAATTCGATACGGCAAATATTAACGTAAACATAAGCGTTTGAATTTTAAGAAAATTACCCACTCGTATTCTGACGTCATTTCTTCCGAACGCTGTCCGTTCCGCGTACAGTGCAGTTGATTGTTTCTAGACGTTTTTATAGTTATTATTTTTTAATACTCTATTAGTTATAAATTAAAGTAGGAGAAATATTTATTAATTTAAAATTTACATCTTTACAATTTTTTACTTATGAAATTTCACTTTAAATGTTATACAACTTTAGTGTGGTTTTTACAAGTGTGTAGCGTTTCAATTAAAAATTTGAAAGTTAATAATTTTGGGTTGTAGTATAAAGAAATAAGAAAAAAAATAAAAAAAATTCAGTACAAGTACAAAGGCAGTACGAGTTTTTGTTCAAAAGATATGAATTTTTATATAAAATATGGCATTCTAACAAATGAGAAAATGCTTTTTTTTGAGTTTTTGGGGTGTAAAATTTTTTTTAGGGGGGGGTGTAGAGGGCAAGTGACCCCCTACATTTCATCTATTTTCTATTATCTTTCATTTGCGGGGTCGATTTTGAAAAGATTCGAAAAAATATTTTTTGAGATGTTTTAATTATGGCTTAAAATTTTTCATGGAAATTGATTTTTATTGTTTTTCTCGAAAACTATAAAAGTTAGCGATTTTAAATTTTTACCAAAGGTAAACACCATGGATAGACGCGTTTAAAAAAATATTTAGTTAAAATCGGTTTAACAGTTTTTTTGGAAAAAAATCGAAAAGTTTTGGCAAAATTTTGGTACAAATACGGGCCTTGACGACGTAATTTTATACCGAAAATTAAAATTTTCACGGAATTTGGTTGGGGAGGTAACGGTGCGAATTTTATGCTATTCCTCGTCCCGGTAGTTGTAATAGATTAGAAGACATTAATTATTTTGTGAAAAGTGAAAAATTTCAGACCGCAAGTTTGGCTCCAAACGGAGATTTTGCATATTTTTGCTACATTTTTGGCCATAATTGATAACGAAAGGAGAGAGCGAAGTGATTCTTTTTTGTCGTAAAGTGGACCATGAAAGCTTTCAGAAAATGTACATTGCATTAGGGTAAAATAAAATTTGAGGGGCTGATTAGACCGAAATTCGATTAAAAATGCGACTTTTTTAAATGCGATCTTAAAAAATTTAAGATTTCGTTGTTTTTTCAAAATTTAAAAAACCCTATGCGTGGGCGGTTTTAATACCAAGATTAGATTTATAAGAATTTTTAAAAATGAAAATCCGTTAAAAAATAGGCCGACGGGAGCCGCCGACCCCTAAATTCATCATTTTTACTCCATAACTTTTTAACCGCGCAAAATTTAAAAATGCACTATGCTCATTACACCACAAATACTGTTGTTCTTTGATAATCTGATGTAATATTGAGAAAATTTTAAAATTTGACGGCTGCAGAGGAGGCTGACCAAAGCGCGCGTTTGAGCTATTTTATTAACATTTCACTTGGGATTTTTTTTTATGTCCAGGTGTAAAATATAATCGTACTGATTTTTTCTCGCATAAATAATAAAGAAAGAAGGGAAATAAACAATATTGGAATATTATACACGGTCGGGATCATAAGTTACGAATTTTCAAAGTCGGCGTCGAAAAAGCACTAATTTCAAACTACAAATTCGAGGGCGCCAAAAGTACAGAAAAAATTAAGATATCAAAAAAAGCGCTTTCTGATGTAGCGCGGTATGTAGATGACAAATCAAGAAACCGCGATTTGTTTTTACCTGCCGATCTTCTAATCGAAGCCGCACAGTTTTAGCACTTTTGCCGACCGTATAACCCGTGCGAGGCGACTAGGAAATAATGACGTCACAGCTCGCAAGGAAAAAAAGTAGCGCCGCGCGATTTCATAAACTTTGTTAATTAATTGTGAAGCCATTTTAAGTGCTAGACCAAAAATTCAAATTGCAAAATTCAAGTTAAAAGGTACTCTTTTATATAAAATTACTGGTTTACAGACTCATTGAAGACTAATCCAAAAAAATAAGATTTTTTTGAGATGAAAAGATTTTTTTGCTAGATTTGTCTTTTTAATCATCATATTTAGTTAAATTTGACTCTCTAAATATAAAATTCCTTTAAGAATTTTCCTTCAGATTACAAAGCCCGTGTCATTAAAATCCAATTAAATTTTGGGCTCATTGTATAGGGTGTATCAGACTACCCGTGCACTCATTCGTCTCGAGAACGCTTTATCGTACATGACTGAAATATAAAACTGAATTACCAAAGTGAACTTAAACAATCCATTGGTGAACTTATTTTTTTTTTCGTAACAACCCGGAACTATCCGGAACCGGAAATGACTTTAATTTTTTAAACAGCAACATAGGTCGAGTTGGGTATAGTTTGGTCTCAAAAACCATATAGTCCATTCATTTGGGAGTAACAAAGGGGTTATCTGGAATGTTTTCCGGGAGTTTTAAAAATTTGTAATTATATAGATTTCGGTGAGCTCTTTCTGAATTCAACTTTACCACTTCGTATCTTTGCCGCTCACGCCGCCATATTGAAAAAAGGGCGCCTAAAAGCAGTTTTTTTACAATATCTCCGTTATTCCGGCTTATTTTACGATAAAAACATTTCCATTCAAAATTAAACTAGAGAAAATTTCCTACAATTTATGTAATAATCCTTTTAAACGAAATTTGGAAAGAGCTCTTGAAATCTATAAAATTAGCCCTTTTCAAAACTCAAAACTTTCCAGGTATAAGTCCAGTCATTTGGTGGAGGTCATTAAGTGGAGGTCACTTTAACTAATATTTGGGGGAAAATGGACTTTACGGGATAATCGCATTAGATATTTCAATAAAATGTTTGTATAAATTATTCTAAGGTACTTTAGTTTAGTAAAGTTGAATGAAAAGATTTTATTCAATAGCACTTCAGTTTCTGGGTATTGTCTGATTAATTACATTATGATGGCTTTACAATTCCAAATTTGTACCTTTTCATTCATTTCGGATTTAGTTAAATCTTCCATACAAAAAAATATTTAAAAATTTTTAGGAAATCACTGGTTATACCCAAAAACGAATTTTATTTTGTATTTATTGTACCTCTCATTTCTTTAATTTTTCATCCAAAATTTTACAAATAATGGATCTCAATATAGAAAATATGTTAGAATCGCTACAAGGACCGAAGTAAGTTTTTGCTTTTTTCTTATTTATTCCCCAGATTTATTGACTAAATAATACAAATTAATATTTAATATTAAAATAAAAAAATATCACATATTAATGAAATAATACAAGTTGTAAAATATGTGCTCGATGAACATCTTATAAATTCATTCAATTTTAGCGCAAAGAAATTGAGTTGATATCAAAAATTATTTAAATTTTTAATTAAAATAAAGGAACCGTGATTAAAACCAAATTAAAAATTATTTTTTGATAAATAAAACAATGTTTACATTAGAATTTTTAAAGAAATTGCAAATTACTCAAAAATATTCTTTTCGTGGTCTTTGTTGTTCCCAAAATTCATAGTATTAAAAAACGTGGCTATTGTTTTCATTTGAAAAATTTGAATTGTTTGCTAGGTCCTGGATAAATATCGTAAAAATTATTTAAAACGTGGGAATCGTGGTTAAATCTAAATTAAAAATATATTTTTTAAAGTTTTTGAATAAAAAATAGTTTCTTTACACCAAAAGTTGATAAAAAAAATCAAAACTAATTTCCGTTATCATGTAATCTTTAGAATTTTAAAATAGCTAAAAAAATAATGTACTCAAAAAATAGTAATATAATAAATAATTTTAAAATTTGACATTTAATTTACATACAACACACAATACAATGTTAGTGCATATTGGGTTGCCTAAAATTTATTTCAACAACGCCCTTTTATTCCTTGTCAGTACAAAGTAGTAATTTCTACTCCTATGCAGTACAAAGTGACCATAGGATCAACGAACATAGAAAGTAACATTTTAAAACCTACCAAAGGTCACAGAAAACAGTACTTTAAAGAAAAAATACTATTGTTTAAAATGTTAAAGTTTGCACATTTACTGAATTTATTTTCTAATTTCAAAAGGGAATTATTCTAAAAGTTGCACAATATTAGAATATGGTTTTATAAATATGTATGACCTATTAGTTTAATTCTTAATACCCACAACCCAAATGAAAGTGAAAAAAAAAATTATTAAGAGGAAAGAACTTTTGCAATTTTGAGAAAAAAAAATATTCTTTCCTTTTATCGTCTGGTAAATGTTGTCGTATATATTTAGAAATACCCTGTACACTTGTAAGTAGATTCACCATTAATTGCTTTTAATATTTAGTTCTGTATCATTAAAAAACAATATGGTTCACATTTTATGACCCGGCGCATTCACCATAAATTAGCTATTTCTAAACTGTGATGGTGAAGTTAGCGGGAACGTCGTGTTCCCAATTTTAGTTATTAGTTTCAGTTGATAATCAAAATATACCTATTTAGGAATTTTACTAATATTGTGTAAGCAAATTTACGTTGTGGTTAATTTTTTTATGCAAAAAATTATGAAATCTAATTTTACTCCGAAATGAAGCACCGGAGCGACATAAGTTAAGAGTACCTTTTCTGTAGAACATTGATCAAGGATTATTTTAGTACTTTTAAAATTATCAAAAAACGTAATGAAGCAAAAGATATGATTAAGAGAAGTTGATGACCCCCCCAAATGAAACGCCCCTGAAAATATTTTTTAAACTTTTATTGGCCGAAAATGTGTATCCTTATGTGAAAAAACTGAGGCCTAAATTTACAATTAAAAGCTCTTATAATATTTAATTTATTTACAAAAAAATATTTTTTTTTGAAAAATTTTCGGGTGGTATAACTATTGTATACAGGGTGTCTCACTTAATTTCCAGCAAATTTTTTTTTAGATAGTAAATGTCATTGTGAACAAAAAATTTCCTATAAACTAATATTTTTTTTCGACTCCTTAAGAAGTTATTTAAAAATTTCAACATTTTAACAATTTTTTGTGACACCCTGTATAATTTTTCTTTCTTATCATCATGTTTTTACTTAAAAGATTTATGGTTTGGAGTTTGTCTTTCCCAACTTGCCTTTTTGAACATTATTGGCTGTTTTTAAAATAAGTGGACTCATTTAAAATTTCTGACAAGAAAATTAACCTATCTGATTGGCTTATAGATAATGCCTAAATCCAAAGCATACTTGATTTAAATTTAAAAAATTGAAATAAAATGATATTTATACAGAGTGTCCCAAAAAATAATTAATATTTTGAAATTTTAAAATTGCTGTAACTTTTTAAGGAGTCGAAAAAAAAATATTAGTTCATAGGAAATTTTTTTGTTCAGAATAACATTTACTATCTCAAAAAAAATTTTGCGGGAAAAAAGTGAGACACCCTGTATAAGGAAGCATTTTTTGACAATACTTTAAAAGTCAAAAATCCTTAGTTTCACTTCCTCTATCACCATAAAAAAATTGTCACAGTTATTCAGGGACACCCTGTATAAATAAAATTATATTAGGAATTTCATTTTTGGTTCCTAATAAAAAAAACCTGTAAAATTATTTTTTTTAAAACAATTCAATACTCAATTTCATAGACTTCATGTCGTCTTCATCTGTGTAATTTCCTAAACGGTAAATATACAGGGTGTCCCAATTTGAGTTGCATTGCATGGGTATCTTTGTTACTAATAAAGTTAAAGATTCGGTTTTATAGGCAATGTTTCGCAGTTTTTTATTCTTACTTAGATGCAATTTAAAAATATAAAAAAAATCGAGCCATTCTGAAAAGATATTCGGAAAAAACAGAAAAATGCAATTTAAAAAAGGGATTCTTTCATTAATTAGAAAAGCTAGAAAAAATGTTTCGGATAATAGTTATTTGTTTCGTAAAGTCGAATGAAAATATGTTTACTATAAATATATCACAAACTCGGTTTTCAAGATATCAATAGCAACTTTCTTATTTTAAATGGAAGCCAGACTGAATTTTTCAACAGTTAAATTGCATTTTTTTTTATTACAACGATGTATTACAATCCATGTTTGAAGTAATACACTACGGAATTCTGCAAAAAATAAACCCTAGTTTGTTGAAAAATTCCAAAAAAGACATTAAAAAAATTGAGATTTTTAAAATTGCACTATTTATATTTTGATAAGATACATATAAAAAATATTTATTTTACTTAAATAAAACTAAAAATAACAGTTTAGGAATTAGTCATATTAATTTAAAAAAAAGTAGTTCACTTAAGTGAAAATCCAATGTATTATTCGTAGCGATTGTTTCGTAATTTAGGACACTAAAAAAATTAGTAAAAATTTTTTCGTTTCTTACGGTGTTCACAAAATTTTCATTGCAAGAGTCAAACTGAGATTTTTTAATTAGTGGCACAACACAAATCGGGTACGAATTATTCCACGTTAGCTTGATGTCATCAGGATATCTTATTCTAGTTTTTTTGTCCTTTAATTGAACATAGATTTCGTCCAAACATTCACAGATCCAGGGATTAGGTAGTAAAATCAATCTTTCAATATCTAGCTGGCTAAAATAATCTTTTGGAAAATATTTTAAATGATTCATTGACAAATCCAGATTTCCAATTTGATTCTCAAAAGCGTTTACGTCGATAGTTTCCAACCGGTTATTTGAAAGATCGATGACTCTATATGTTTTGAAACCATGAAAAGTATTTTCTTCAATCCTTGTAAGCAAATTATTCATTAAATATACTTCAGCTAGATTCTTTAGTTTATTGAAACTGTACGGTTTCAAACTTTCGATTAAATTATTTCCTAAATACAATGATTGCAATTCACTATTATCTCCAAACCACTTTTGATCAAAAGTTTTTAATTTATTCCCACCTAAATCCAAAATAATAGGTGTTTGGTTTGCAAAGGTGTTAGAGTCAATGGTTGAAATTCTGTTTCTTCTTAAACTTAAATATATTAAGTTAAGTCCATTAAATGTTTCGAAGTTGACTTTTTTGATTTCATTATTTATCACTTGTAGAAATTTAAAATTCGTTAAATTTATGAAACTTCCAGGCTCAATTTCTATTAATCCAACCGAATCCATAAATATCCCCCTCAGGGATTCAAAATTTTGCAAAGCACCTTTTTTTATTACCTTGATTTTATCCACAAAATCAATCACGTAGGTGTTACGAAATTCGCTGTTGTTACCGAAAATACATTCGTTGGCTACTGTTATCTTGCACCATTTATCTTCATTACAAAGTTTTATTGAAGTTCCATTGAAGGTATTTGCTGGACACTTTGGTTTAAACCTTCCCTTTATTACCACGAGGTTTAGGTTTAGACAAAAAATTAAAACCAACAGCTTCATCTTAATACGTTGCAACTTGACGACTAAAAGTATTTATTCAAGATTGCTGGTATTAAATTTTATCATATCATATTTGACCTCTTTATAACATACAGGGTGGACAAAAAGTTCGTCAACTCCCATTAAGTTTTGAAGCGATGAGTTTTTAAGAAAAATATTTTGGAAAACTACTATGACACTACGATCTTGAAAATCTGGTTGAAGCTCGCGGGATAAACACTTAAGTTTAATTTTTTTTCGATAAAAAAACGGCTACATCCATTTATGTTCGAAATTTGAAAAAAATTCAAATATAAGTGGTACATTCCTTATTGTATTGTAGTTTAATTTGAGCGGTTTGTAGAGCTATTTTTATTTTTGAATTAATATTTTAGAAATTGCAGAGGTTCGACAACATTCCAATACAAAAAAAGCTATCAAGGTAAGATACAGATTTTACACATTGTGTTTCAATCAAATTTTGAATTTAAGGGTTCCTTAAATTTTAAGTGACTATGGCGCAATCGGCTTTTAATGATACTTATTACCTTCAAAAACAGGTTAAAGGTCATGCAATTGTCATTTAACTTTTCCAACCAGCAACTTCTTTTGATATTGGAAATTTCCAAATTATCTATTCAATAAGAAACATATATAGTTATTTGAAACATTTTTTTTTTCAAATATACTTTATTTTGAAAAGAAAATGGACGTTGCAGAACTTTTTGTACTGCAAATTTGTACCTTCAAAATTGTTAATTCAAAAATTTCGTAAATCTCTAAATTATAAAATTATAAATCTGTTTACTGACCCAGAACTAAACGTAAAATAAACCATGAGATGTATTGAAGGAAACTCTGAAAGAAACGACAGTAGAAAAGCTAGGCTTTCAGACAGATGAGGAGTAGGTAACCGATGAAATTTTGGATCTAATGGAACAATGCAGAAAGAGCAAGATACTTATATAAACATCCAGAGAGCAATCAGAAGAAAGATACGAGAAGCAAAGGAGACGTGGATTAATGATAAATGCAATAAAATAGAAGAACTCGCAGACAGACATTACATTTTTTTTCAAGAATTATACTTACATGAATAAATGGACTTTTTTTCCACTCTGTATAAGCTGCAATTCATTTGATTGTTGTTTTGATGTGTAATTTTTATTTAATTTTACTAGGGTTAAATTTTATCATATCATATTTGACTCCTGCTTCTGGATTATTAATTTTTCAGTTGGTAAGTTCATATGAGTACATTTTAGCTAAATTTGTACTTTATCAATTTGTGTAATTTTTCGCTTGGTTAGTAGAGGAAACGAAGTTCTTCCTTACTGCAAGTAGAGCGAAAGTTGCAACTATTACTTCATCCCCCGATCTGAGAGCAGTCTCCTGCCAGAGAAACAAAAAGAACCAATAATAATAAGTTATACAGGGTGGGCCAAATGTTTCGCACCAAACGAAATATTTTCCAAACGGTTTGAGTTTAAGAAATTTATAGGTGTCAATGTAATCAACTTGCTCATATTTTGACGGTATTTTCTAAATGGTGGGTACGGTAGTTTCCTAGTGTTCGCGCCACATAAATTTTTCTTTAAATTTCAATGTAGGTCGTGTCGCATATCATTGCAAAGCTAATTTTCTTGTGTATTTCAATTAGGGTGTATTATTACAAAAAAAAATCATGAAATATTAAAAGAAAAATTAAATATTTTTTTGGAAAAAATCAATGTTTTAGCAAAATTTTGGTATAAATGCTGGAGGAATTTTCATCAGAAATTTACACTTTTTTACAAAATTTTTTATAAGGAAGGTAATGGGGCAAATTTTAAGCTATTAATCTTCTGGATGATGCTAATAATTTCGAAGATATTAATTATTTTCTAAAAAGTGAAAATTTTTTTAAAAAAATTTTAGAAGATTTTGCTTATTTTAGTTACATTTTTAGTCATAACTTAAAACGGAAAAAGATTAGACCGAAAGGTGTCACAAAATGTGACTTTTTTAAATGCAATCTTTTAAAATATTATTTTTTCGTTGTTGTTTTTTCGAAATTTAAAAAACCTTATGCGTAGACGGTTTTGATTCGAGGGGTATATTTGATTGACCTTTTAAAAACGAAAATGTAAGGATATCATTATTATTTTTTAAAGAAATAATTATTATTTTTATTTGAAAAATATTTTGTAGCTTCAACATGCATCATAATAATTCTTAAAGGAAATCATTCTACTCTTAAAGGTCAAATGTGATAAGATAAATGTTAACCTTAATAATCTCGAATTAAAAACATAACGAATTTCAGTCAGTAAATTGTAATTAATCGAAATGGATGTATTGTTAGTTTTAATCGTTCTCCTGAAACTCATCTCCTTAATTCAATCAGAATGTCTTGAAACCACCTTTAATAAAACATTAGCTGTAATTTGTGATGAAAAAAAGAATTGCTCTAAAGTTCCAATCAATAAATGTCTTAATGGAAAAGATTATGTATTTCATTGTGTTCATGAAATAAGAATTGAGAGAACAGTTGAGAAGATGAAAAAAGGAGCTTTGGTAGATTTCGAAAGTCTTAAGAAGATTGATATGGATAACATCGGTTTAGAGGAAATTGAGGTTAGAAGCTTTATAAATTTACCAGATGTTAGAAAATTATATGCATCAAAGAATAAACTTAAAAACGTAAACTTTGGTGTATTTACTGGACTAAACTTTTCTTCTATGGATTTAGCACGTAATAAAATTTCCACTATTGACCCTGGTGCATTTGGATACATAAAGAATCTGATTTTTATATCTTTAGATAGAAATCAATTAAAAAGCTTTAATCCGATTTGGTTTGCTGACAACAGTAATTTAGAAAGTTTAACTTTATCTTCTAATTTAATTACCCGTCTGGATCCAAACAGTTTTAGGAACTTTAAAAAATTAACAGATTTAGACCTGAAGCGTAATTTGATTACGAGAATCGAAGAAAAAATATTTTACGGTCATCTGAAATTTAAAGCAATTAATCTTTCTTTTAATCGTATAGAATATATCGACTCAAACGCTTTTGAATATAAAGCGGAAATTGGAGAATTGCTTTTAGAGCAGAATAATTTAAAATATTTGTCACAAAAATTTCTGGAAACCATTCATGTTACATATGGCATTATTATACACCGTAATCCTTGGATATTTTCGTGTTCTCCATAAAAACACCATTAAATTGACCTAGCATAGTGTGGTCTACGATTACTACTTTCGGAATTACGCCCATTTGAAAATCGTAGTTTTTATGCAACTTCACTTACACCGGAAGTTGGACCCAACTACCACAACTTCGTTAATTTAAATGAAATATTTTGCAATTAAGTTAATAATACTAAATTTAAACAAAATTATATAAGTAAGTTCGTTAATTTTGATGATTAACATAACCACCTTCCACGTCTTGACAGTAATAAAATCTACAGGAACTCTCTTGGATAAAAATTTTGTATAAATTTAATGTTATTAACTTAATTGCAAAAAAATCATTTAAAATAAGGAAGTTGGGGCACTTGGGTCCAACTTCCGGTGTAAATGAAGTTGCATAAATATACGATTTTCAAATGGGCGTAATTCCAAAAGTATTAATCGTAGACCACACTATGCTTGGTCAAATTAATGGTATTTTTATGGAGAACATGAAACTGTAAAAATATACATAACCGTTCAAAAGTTAGCAGGGGGATTTACTTTATGTCCGCACTGTATAAATACAATTATACTAAGAATTTCATTTATGGTTTCTATTAATAAACCTGTAAAATTATTTTTTTAATACAATTCAAGACTCAATTTCATAGACTTCATATCGTATTAATCTGTGTAATTTCCTAAACGGCAAATATACAGGGTGTCTCTATTTGAGTTGCATTGCATGAGTATCTTTGTTACTGTTTTTTATTCTTACTTAGATGCAATTTAAAAATATCAAAAATTCCGAGCCATTCCGAAGATAAACGGAAAAAACCGAAAAATGCAATAAAAAAAACGATTTTTTCATTAATTAGAAAAGGTTTTCAAGATAGCAACTTTCTTATTTTAAATGGAAGCCATACTGAATTTTTCAACAGTTAAATTGCATTTTTTTTATTACAACGATATATTATAATCCATGTTTGAAGTAATACACTACAGAATTCTACAAAAAAATAAACCCTAGTTTGATGAAAAATTCCAAGCAGGACATTAAATGAATTGAGATTTTTAAAATTGCACTATTTATATTTTGATAAGATACATATAAAAAATCCGTTTTTTACTTAAATTAAAAATAACAGTTAAGGAATTAGTCATCATAATATTTTGAAAAAATTATTTCACTTGAGTGAAAATCCAAAGTATTATTCGTAGCGATTGTTTCGTAATTTAGGACACTAAAAAAATTGGTAAAAATTTTATCGTTTCTCACGGTGTTCACAAAATTTTCATTGCAAGAATCAAACTGAGATTTTTTAATTAGTGGCACAACACAAATCGGGTACGAATTATTCCACGTTAACTTATTTTTAACAGGATTTTTGATTCGAGTTCTTTTGTCCTTTAATTGAGCATAAATTTCGTCCAAACATTTACAGATCCAGGGATTAGGTAGTAAAATCAATCTTTCAATATCCAGCTGCCTAAAATAATCTTTTGGAACATATTTTAAAGAATTTATTGACAAATCCAGTTCTTCAATTTTATTCACAAAAGCGTTTACGTCGATAGTTTCTAAACGGTTATTTGAAAGATCGATGTATCTAATTTTTTTGAAACCATGAAAAGTATTTTCTTCAATCCTTTTAAGCAAATTGTTCATTAAATATACTTCAGATAGATTCTCTAGTTTATTAAAACTGTACGGTTTCAAACTTTCGATTAAATTACTTCCTAAATACAATGATTCCAATCGGCTATTATCGCCAAACCACTTTTGATCAAAAGTTTTTAAGTTATTCCCACCTAAATCCACAACCAAAGGTGTTTGGTTTGCAAATGCGTTAGAGTCAATGGTTGAAATTCTGTTTCTTCTTAAACTTAAATATATTAAGTTAAGTCCATTAAATGTTTCGAAGTTGACTTTTTTGATTTCATTATTTATCACTTGTAGAAATTTAAAATTCGTTAAATTTATGAAACTTCCAGGCTCAATTTCCATTAAACCAACCGAATCCATAAATATCCCCCTCAGGGATTCAAAATTTTGCAAAGCACCTTTTTTTATTACCTTGATTTTATCCACAAAATCAATCACGTAGGTGTTACGAAATTCGCTGTTGTTACCGAAAATACATTCGTTGGCTACTGTTATCTTGCACCATTTATCTTCATTACAAAGTTTTATTGAAGTTCCATTGAAGGTATCTGCTGGACACTTTGGTTTAAACCTTCCCTTTATTACCACGAGGTTTAGGTTTAGACAAAAAATTAAAACCAACAGCTTCATCTTAATACGTTGCAACTTGACGACTAAAAGTATTTATTCAAGATTGCTGGTATTAAATTTTATCATATCATATTTGACCTCTTTATAACATACAGGGTGGACAAAAAGTTCGTCAACTCCCATTAAGTTTTGAAGCGATGAGTTTTTAAGAAAAATATTTTGGAAAACTACTATGACACTACGATCTTGAAAATCTGGTTGAAGTTCGCGGGATAAACACTTAAGTTTAATTTTTTTTTCGATAAAAAAACGGCTACATCCATTTTTGTTCGAAATTTGAAAAAAATTCAAATATAAGTGGTACATTCCTTATTGTATTGTAGTTTAATTTGAGCGGTTTGTAGGGCTATTTTTATTTTTGAATTAATATTTTAGAAATTGCAGAGGTTCGACAACATTCCAATACAAAAAAAGCTATCAAGGTAAGATACAGATTTTACACATTGTGTTTCAATCAAATTTTGAATTTAAGGGTTCCTAAAATTTTAAGTGACTATGGCGCAATCGGCTCTTAGTGATACTTATTACCTTCAAAAACAGGTTAAAGGTCTTGCAATTGTCATTTAACTTTTCCAGCCAGCAACTTCTTTTGATATTGGAAATTTCCAAATTATCTATTCAATAAGAAACATATATAGTTATTTGGAACATTTTTTTTTCAAATATGCTTTATTTTGAAAAGAAAATGGACGTTGCAGAACTTTTTGTACTGCAAATTTGTACCTTCAAAATTGTTAATTCAATAATTTCGTAAACCTCTAAATTATAAAATTCAAAATCTGTTTACTGACCCAGAACTAAACGTGAAATAAACCATGAGATGTATTGAAGGAAACTCTGAAAGAAACGACAGTAGAAAAGCTAGGCTTTCAGACAAATGAGGAGTAGATAACCGATGAAATCTTGGATCTAATGGAACAATGCAGAAAGAGCAAGATACTTATATAAACATCCAGAGAGCAATCAGAAGAAAGATACGAGAAGCAAAGGAGGCGTAGATTAATGATAAATGCAATAAAATAGAAGAACTCGCAGACAGACATTACATTTTTTTCAAGAGTTATACTTACATGAATAAATGGACTTTTTTTCCACTCTGTATAAGCTGCAATTCATTTGATTGTTGTTTTGATGTGTAATTTTTATTCAAGTTTACTAGGGTTAAATTTTATCTTATCATATTTGACTCCTGCTTCTGGATTATTAATTTTTCAGTTGATGAGTTCATATGAGTACATTTAAGCTAATTTTGTACTTTATCAATTTGTGTAATTTTTCGCTTGGTTAGTAGAGGAAACGAAGTTCTTCCTTACTGCAAGTAGAGTGAAAGTTGCAACTATTACTTCATTCCCCGATCTGAGAGCAGCCTCCTGCTTAATCCTGATGCTTAATTTTACCCAAGGAAATTTAACCTCGTCGTTTACTTATTTAAAAAAATGCCAATAATGTTCAAAAAACTCAATTTGGCAAAGAAAAAATCCAAATAATAATTGATTTAAATAAAAAAAATATAATAAGAAAAAATATTATACAGGGTGTTCCACAAAAATCATGAAAATTTATTAATTTTAAAATTGCTGTAGCTTTTGAAGGAGTCGAAAAAACATAATAGTTCATAGGAAATTTTTTGTTCAGAATAACATTTACTATCTAAAAGAAAATTTTGCTGGAAAAAAAGTGAGACATCCTGTATATTAGCTTAAAGACATACAAAATCCAAAGCATACTTGATTTAAATAAAAAGAATTAAAATTAGATAAAATTTATACAGGGTGTCCCACAAAAATCATTAAATTTATTAAATTTTAAAATTGCTGTAACTTTTTAAGGAGTCGAAAAAACATAATAGTTCATAGAAAAATGTTTGTTCAGAATGACATTTACTATCTAAACAATTTTTTTGCTGGAAAAAAAGTGAGACACCCTGTATTAATAAAATTATACTAAGAATTTCATGTTTGGTTTCTATTAATAAACCTGTAAAATTTTTTTTTAAACAATTCAAGACTCAATTTCATAGACTTCATATCGTGTAATTTCCTAAACCGCAAATATACAGGGTGTCCCAATTTGAGTTGCATTGCATGGGTACCTTTGTTACTGTTTTTTATACTTAGATGCAATTTAAAAATATTAAAAATTCCGAGCCATTCCGAAAAGATATTTTGAAAAAACCGAAAAATGCAATTTAAAAAAAGCGATTATTTCAATAACTAGAAAAGCTAGAAAAAATGTTTCGGATAATAGGTATTTGTTTCGTAAAGTCGAATAAAAATATGTTTACTACAAACACATCACAAACTCGGTTTTCAAGATATCAATAGCAACTTTCTTATTTTAAATAGAAGCCATACTGAATTTTTCAACAGTTAAATTGCATTTTTTTTATTACAACGATGTATTACAATCCATGTTTGAAGTAATACACTACAGAATTCTACAAAAAAATAAACCCTAGTTTGATGAAAAATTCCAAGCAGGACATTAAATGAATTGAGATTTTTAAAATTGCACTATTTATATTTTGATAAGATACATATAAAAAATCCGTTTTTTACTTAAATTAAAAATAACAGTTAAGGAATTAGTCATCATAATATTTTGAAAAAATTATTTCACTTGAGTGAAAATCCAAAGTATTATTCGTAGCGATTGTTTCGTAATTTAGGACACTAAAAAAATTGGTAAAAATTTTATCGTTTCTCACGGTGTTCACAAAATTTTCATTGCAAGAGTCAAACTGAGATTTTTTAATTAGTGGCACAACACAAATCGGGTACGAATTATTCCACGTTAGCTTGGTGTCATCAGGATTTATTATTCTAGTTCTTTTGTCCTTTAATTGAGCATAAATTTCGTCCAAACATTTACAGATCCAGGGATTAGGTAGTAAAATCAATCTTTCAATATCCAGCTGCCTAAAATAATCTTTTGGAACATATTTTAAATAATTTATTGACAAATCCAGTTCTTCAATTTTATTCTCAAAAGCGTTTACGTCGATAGTTTCTAAACGGTTATTTGAAAGATGGATGTATCTAATTTTTTTGAAACCATGAAAAGTATTTTCTTCAATCCTTGTTATTAAATTATTCATCAAAAATATTGCTAATAGATCCTTTAGTTTATTAAAACTGTACGGTTTCAAACTTTCGATTAAATTATTTCCTAAATACAATGTTTGCAATTCACTATTATCTCCAAACCACTTTTGATCAAAAGTTTTTAATTTATTCCCACCTAAATCCACAATCAAAGGTGTTTGGTTTGCAAATGCGTTAGAGTCAATGGTTGAAATTCTGTTTCTTCTTAAACTTAAATATATTAAGTTAAGTCCATTAAATGTTTCGAAGTTGACTTTTTTGATTTCATTATTTATCACTTGTAGAAATTTAAAATTCGTTAAATTTATGAAACTTCCAGGCTCAATTTCCATTAAACCAACCGAATCCATAAATATCACCCTCAGGGATTCAAAATTTTGCAAAGCACCTTTTTTTATTACCTTGATTTTATCCACAAAATCCATCACGTAGGTGTTACGAAATTCGCTGTTGTTACCGAAAATACATTCGTTGGCTACTGTTATCTTGCACCATTTATCTTCATTACAAAGTTTTATTGAAGTTCCATTGAAGGTATTTGCTGGACACTTTGGTTTAAACCTTCCCTTTATTACCACGAGGTTTAGGTTTAGACAAAAAATTAAAACCAACAGCTTCATCTTAATACGTTGCTACTTGACGACTAAAAGTATTAATTCAAGATTGCTGGTATTAAATTTTATCATATCATATTTGACCTCTTTATAACATACAGGGTGGACAAAAAGTTCGTCAACTCCCATTAAGTTTTGAAGCGATGAGTTTTTAAGAAAAATATTTTGGAAAACTACTATGACACTACGATCTTGAAAATCTGGTTGAAGCTCGCGGGATAAACACTTAAGTTTAATTTTTTTTCGATAAAAAAACGGCTACATCCATTTATGTTCGAAATTTGAAAAAAAAATCAAATATAAGTTGTACATTCCTTATTGCATTGTAGTTTAATTTGAGAGGTTTGTAGAGCTATTTTTATTTTTGAATTAATATTTTAGAAATTGCAGAGGTTCGACAACATTCCAATACAAAAAAACCTATCAAGGTAAGATACAGATTTTACACATTGTGTTTCAATCAAATTTTGAATTTAAGGGTTCCTTAAATTTTAAGTGACTATGGCGCAATCGGCTTTTAGTGATACTTATTACCTTCAAAAACAGGTTAAAGGTCATACAATTGTCATTTAACTTTTCCAACCAGCAACTTCTTTTGATATTGGAAATTTCCAAATTATCTATTCAATAAGAAACATATATAGTTATTTGGAACATTTTTTTTTCAAATATACTTTATTTTGAAAAGAAAATGGACGTTGCAGAACTTTTTGTACTGCAAATTTGTACCTTCAAAATTATTTATTCAAAAATTTCGTAAACCTCTAAATTATAAAAATTCAAAATCTGTTTACTGACCCAGAACTAAACGTGAAATAAACCATGAGATGTATTGAAGGAAACTCTGAAAGAAACGACAGTAGAAAAGCTAGGCTTTCAGACAGATGAGGAGTAGATAACCGATGAAATCTTGGATCTAATGGAACAATGCAGAAAGAGCAAGATACTTATATAAACATCCAGAGAGCAATTAGAAGAAAGATACGAGAAGCAAAGGAGGCGTGGATTAATGATAAATGCAATAAAATAGAAGAAGTCGAAGACAGACATTACATTTTTTTTTCAAGAATTATACTTACATGAATAAATGGACTTTTTTTCCACTCTGTATAAGCTGCAATTCATTTGATTGTTGTTTTGATGTGTAATTTTTATTTAATTTTACTAGGGTTAAATTTTATCATATCATATTTGACTCCTGCTTCTGGATTATTAATTTTTCAGTTGGTAAGTTCATATGAGTACATTTTAGCTAAATTTGTACTTTATCAATTTGTGTAATTTTTCGCTTGGTTAGTAGAGGAAACGAAGTTCTTCCTTACTGCAAGTAGAGCGAAAGTTGCAACTATTACTTCATCCCCCGATCTGAGAGCAGTCTCCTGCCAGAGAAACAAAAAGAACCAATAATAATAAGTTATACAGGGTGGGCCAAATGTTTCGCACCAAACGAAATATTTTCCAAACGGTTTGAGTTTAAGAAATTTATAGGTGTCAATGTAATCAACTTGCTCATATTTTGACGGTATTTTCTAAATGGTGGGTACGGTAGTTTCCTAGTGTTCGCGCCACATAAATTTTTCTTTAAATTTCAATGTAGGTCGTGTCGCATATCATTGCAAAGCTAATTTTCTTGTGTATTTCAATTAGGGTGTATTATTACAAAAAAAAATCATGAAATATTAAAAGAAAAATTAAATATTTTTTTGGAAAAAATCAATGTTTTAGCAAAATTTTGGTATAAATGCTGGAGGAATTTTCATCAGAAATTTACACTTTTTTACAAAATTTTTTATAAGGAAGGTAATGGGGCAAATTTTAAGCTATTAATCTTCTGGATGATGCTAATAATTTCGAAGATATTAATTATTTTCTAAAAAGTGAAAATTTTTTTAAAAAAATTTTAGAAGATTTTGCTTATTTTAGTTACATTTTTAGTCATAACTTAAAACGGAAAAAGATTAGACCGAAAGGTGTCACAAAATGTGACTTTTTTAAATGCAATCTTTTAAAATATTATTTTTTCGTTGTTGTTTTTTCGAAATTTAAAAAACCTTATGCGTAGACGGTTTTGATTCGAGGGGTATATTTGATTGACCTTTTAAAAACGAAAATGTAAGGATATCATTATTATTTTTTAAAGAAATAATTATTATTTTTATTTGAAAAATATTTTGTAGCTTCAACATGCATCATAATAATTCTTAAAGGAAATCATTCTACTCTTAAAGGTCAAATGTGATAAGATAAATGTTAACCTTAATAATCTCGAATTAAAAACATAACGAATTTCAGTCAGTAAATTGTAATTAATCGAAATGGATGTATTGTTAGTTTTAATCGTTCTCCTGAAACTCATCTCCTTAATTCAATCAGAATGTCTTGAAACCACCTTTAATAAAACATTAGCTGTAATTTGTGATGAAAAAAAGAATTGCTCTAAAGTTCCAATCAATAAATGTCTTAATGGAAAAGATTATGTATTTCATTGTGTTCATGAAATAAGAATTGAGAGAACAGTTGAGAAGATGAAAAAAGGAGCTTTGGTAGATTTCGAAAGTCTTAAGAAGATTGATATGGATAACATCGGTTTAGAGGAAATTGAGGTTAGAAGCTTTATAAATTTACCAGATGTTAGAAAATTATATGCATCAAAGAATAAACTTAAAAACGTAAACTTTGGTGTATTTACTGGACTAAACTTTTCTTCTATGGATTTAGCACGTAATAAAATTTCCACTATTGACCCTGGTGCATTTGGATACATAAAGAATCTGATTTTTATATCTTTAGATAGAAATCAATTAAAAAGCTTTAATCCGATTTGGTTTGCTGACAACAGTAATTTAGAAAGTTTAACTTTATCTTCTAATTTAATTACCCGTCTGGATCCAAACAGTTTTAGGAACTTTAAAAAATTAACAGATTTAGACCTGAAGCGTAATTTGATTACGAGAATCGAAGAAAAAATATTTTACGGTCATCTGAAATTTAAAGCAATTAATCTTTCTTTTAATCGTATAGAATATATCGACTCAAACGCTTTTGAATATAAAGCGGAAATTGGAGAATTGCTTTTAGAGCAGAATAATTTAAAATATTTGTCACAAAAATTTCTGGAAACCATTCATGTTACATATGGCATTATTATACACCGTAATCCTTGGATATTTTCGTGTTCTCCATAAAAACACCATTAAATTGACCTAGCATAGTGTGGTCTACGATTACTACTTTCGGAATTACGCCCATTTGAAAATCGTAGTTTTTATGCAACTTCACTTACACCGGAAGTTGGACCCAACTACCACAACTTCGTTAATTTAAATGAAATATTTTGCAATTAAGTTAATAATACTAAATTTAAACAAAATTATATAAGTAAGTTCGTTAATTTTGATGATTAACATAACCACCTTCCACGTCTTGACAGTAATAAAATCTACAGGAACTCTCTTGGATAAAAATTTTGTATAAATTTAATGTTATTAACTTAATTGCAAAAAAATCATTTAAAATAAGGAAGTTGGGGCACTTGGGTCCAACTTCCGGTGTAAATGAAGTTGCATAAATATACGATTTTCAAATGGGCGTAATTCCAAAAGTATTAATCGTAGACCACACTATGCTTGGTCAAATTAATGGTATTTTTATGGAGAACATGAAACTGTAAAAATATACATAACCGTTCAAAAGTTAGCAGGGGGATTTACTTTATGTCCGCACTGTATAAATACAATTATACTAAGAATTTCATTTATGGTTTCTATTAATAAACCTGTAAAATTATTTTTTTAATACAATTCAAGACTCAATTTCATAGACTTCATATCGTATTAATCTGTGTAATTTCCTAAACGGCAAATATACAGGGTGTCTCTATTTGAGTTGCATTGCATGAGTATCTTTGTTACTGTTTTTTATTCTTACTTAGATGCAATTTAAAAATATCAAAAATTCCGAGCCATTCCGAAGATAAACGGAAAAAACCGAAAAATGCAATAAAAAAAACGATTTTTTCATTAATTAGAAAAGGTTTTCAAGATAGCAACTTTCTTATTTTAAATGGAAGCCATACTGAATTTTTCAACAGTTAAATTGCATTTTTTTTATTACAACGATATATTATAATCCATGTTTGAAGTAATACACTACAGAATTCTACAAAAAAATAAACCCTAGTTTGATGAAAAATTCCAAGCAGGACATTAAATGAATTGAGATTTTTAAAATTGCACTATTTATATTTTGATAAGATACATATAAAAAATCCGTTTTTTACTTAAATTAAAAATAACAGTTAAGGAATTAGTCATCATAATATTTTGAAAAAATTATTTCACTTGAGTGAAAATCCAAAGTATTATTCGTAGCGATTGTTTCGTAATTTAGGACACTAAAAAAATTGGTAAAAATTTTATCGTTTCTCACGGTGTTCACAAAATTTTCATTGCAAGAATCAAACTGAGATTTTTTAATTAGTGGCACAACACAAATCGGGTACGAATTATTCCACGTTAACTTATTTTTAACAGGATTTTTGATTCGAGTTCTTTTGTCCTTTAATTGAGCATAAATTTCGTCCAAACATTTACAGATCCAGGGATTAGGTAGTAAAATCAATCTTTCAATATCCAGCTGCCTAAAATAATCTTTTGGAACATATTTTAAAGAATTTATTGACAAATCCAGTTCTTCAATTTTATTCACAAAAGCGTTTACGTCGATAGTTTCTAAACGGTTATTTGAAAGATCGATGTATCTAATTTTTTTGAAACCATGAAAAGTATTTTCTTCAATCCTTTTAAGCAAATTGTTCATTAAATATACTTCAGATAGATTCTCTAGTTTATTAAAACTGTACGGTTTCAAACTTTCGATTAAATTACTTCCTAAATACAATGATTCCAATCGGCTATTATCGCCAAACCACTTTTGATCAAAAGTTTTTAAGTTATTCCCACCTAAATCCACAACCAAAGGTGTTTGGTTTGCAAATGCGTTAGAGTCAATGGTTGAAATTCTGTTTCTTCTTAAACTTAAATATATTAAGTTAAGTCCATTAAATGTTTCGAAGTTGACTTTTTTGATTTCATTATTTATCACTTGTAGAAATTTAAAATTCGTTAAATTTATGAAACTTCCAGGCTCAATTTCCATTAAACCAACCGAATCCATAAATATCCCCCTCAGGGATTCAAAATTTTGCAAAGCACCTTTTTTTATTACCTTGATTTTATCCACAAAATCAATCACGTAGGTGTTACGAAATTCGCTGTTGTTACCGAAAATACATTCGTTGGCTACTGTTATCTTGCACCATTTATCTTCATTACAAAGTTTTATTGAAGTTCCATTGAAGGTATCTGCTGGACACTTTGGTTTAAACCTTCCCTTTATTACCACGAGGTTTAGGTTTAGACAAAAAATTAAAACCAACAGCTTCATCTTAATACGTTGCAACTTGACGACTAAAAGTATTTATTCAAGATTGCTGGTATTAAATTTTATCATATCATATTTGACCTCTTTATAACATACAGGGTGGACAAAAAGTTCGTCAACTCCCATTAAGTTTTGAAGCGATGAGTTTTTAAGAAAAATATTTTGGAAAACTACTATGACACTACGATCTTGAAAATCTGGTTGAAGTTCGCGGGATAAACACTTAAGTTTAATTTTTTTTTCGATAAAAAAACGGCTACATCCATTTTTGTTCGAAATTTGAAAAAAATTCAAATATAAGTGGTACATTCCTTATTGTATTGTAGTTTAATTTGAGCGGTTTGTAGGGCTATTTTTATTTTTGAATTAATATTTTAGAAATTGCAGAGGTTCGACAACATTCCAATACAAAAAAAGCTATCAAGGTAAGATACAGATTTTACACATTGTGTTTCAATCAAATTTTGAATTTAAGGGTTCCTAAAATTTTAAGTGACTATGGCGCAATCGGCTCTTAGTGATACTTATTACCTTCAAAAACAGGTTAAAGGTCATGCAATTGTCATTTAACTTTTCCAACCAGCAACTTCTTTTGATATTGGAAATTTCCAAATTATCTATTCAATAAGAAACATATATAGTTATTTGGAACATTTTTTTTTCAAATATACTTTATTTTGAAAAGAAAATGGACGTTGCAGAACTTTTTGTACTGCAAATTTGTACCTTCAAAATTGTTAATTCAAAAATTTCGTAAACCTCTAAATTATAAAATTATAAATCTGTTTACTGACCCAGAACTAAACGTAAAATAAACCATGAGATGTATTGAAGGAAACTCTGAAAGAAACGACAGTAGAAAAGCTAGGCTTTCAGACAGATAGGGAGTAGATAACCGATGAAATTTTGGATCTAATGGAACAATGCAGAAAGAGCAAGATACTTATATAAACATCCAGAGAGCAATCAAAAGAAAGATACGAGAAGCAAAGGAGGCGTGGATTAATTATAAATGCAATAAAATAGAAGAAGTCGCAGACAGACATTACATTTTTTTTCAAAAATTATACTTACATGAATAAATGGACTTTTTTTCCACTCTGTATAAGCTGCAATTCATTTGATTGTTGTTTTGATGTGTAATTTTTATTCAATTTTACTAGGGTTAAATATTATCTTATCATATTTGACTCCTGCTTCTGGATTATTAATTTTTCAGTTGGTAAGCTCATATGAGTACATTTAAGCTAATTTTGTACTTAGTAGAGAGTAGAGGAAACGAAGTTCTTCCTTACTGCAAGTAGAGCGAAAGTTGCAACTATTACTTCATCCCCCGATCTGAGAGCAGTCTCCTGCCAGAGAAACAAAGGAACCAATAACATAAGTTATACAGGGTGGGCCAAATGTTTCGCACCAAACGAAATATTTTCCAAACGGTTTGAGTTTAAGAAATTAATAGGTGTCAATGTAATAAACTTGCCCATATTTTGACGGTATTTTCTAAATGGTGGGTACAGTAGTTTCCTAGTGTTAGCGCCACATACCTTTTTTTTTAAATTTCAATGTAGGTCGTGTTGCATATCATTGCAAAGCTAATTTTCTTGTGTATTACAATTAGGGTGTATTATTACAAGAAATATCATAAAATATTAGGAGAAAAATTAAATATTTTTTTTGGAAAAAAACAATGTTTTAGCTAAATTTTAGTATAAATTCAGCCATGGCTGGAGGAATTTTATCAGAAATTTACACTTTAAAAAAATTTTTATAAAGGAGGTGATGTGGCAAATTTTACGCTATTAATCTTCTGGATGATGCTAATAGTTTCGAAGATATTAAATATTTTGTAAAAAGTGAAAATTTTTAGAACAAACTTTTAGCTCAAAACGAAGATTTTGCTTATTTTAGCTATATTTTTAGTCATAACTTAAAACGGAAAAAGATCAGACCGAAACGTGTCAAAAAATGTGACTTTTTAATCTTTAAAAAAGAGATTTTTTCGTTGATTTTTTTTTGGAAATTTAAAAAACCTTATGGGTGGACGGTTTTGATTCGAGGAGTACATTCGATTGAGCTTTTAAAAATGAAAATCGGTTTAAAAGTTTTCCAACCCCTTCGAGTAAAAAAATAAAAATAGTCTATGCTATGTAGAAATTATTCCTTGTACTTACATTTTAATAAGTTTTAACTTATTATTATAGATACACCACACGATATAAGTGATCATAGTCAGACATATAAAAGTGACTATTGGGTTTTGATACCCCTCTACCCTCCCACGGTACACCACTGTCTACCATTAATAAATTGATTAAGTATCTTCAAAAAAAAATAAAATTACCAACATGAAGTAAGGATATCATTATTATTTTTTAAACAAATAATTATTATTTTGATTGCCAAAATATTTTGTTGCTTCAACATGCATCATAATAATTCTTAAAGGCTATAAGGCTATCGTTCTACTTGTAAAGGTCAAATATGGTAAGATGTTAACCTTAATAATCTCGAATTAAAAACATAACGAATTTCAGTCAGCAAATTGTAACTAATCGAAATGGACGTGTTGTTCGGATTAATTGTTCTCCTGAAACTCATCTCCTTAATTCAACCAGAGTGTCTTGAAACCAGCTTTAATAAAACATTACCAGCCTTAATGTGTAATGAAGAAAGTTGCTTTCGCGTTCCAATCAATAAATGTCTTAATGGAAAAGATTATGAATTTTATGGCTTTCGTGAAATAAAAATTGTAAAACAAGTTGGGAAGATGAAAAAGGGAGCTTTGGTAGATTTCGAAACTCTTAAGAAGATTGATATGGATATCAGCGGTTTAGAAGAAATGGAGGTTGGAAGCTTTATTAATTTACCAGCAGCTGAAGAACTACATGCCAAATGGAATAAACTTAAAAACATAAACTTTGGTGTATTTACTGGACTAAACTTTTCTTCTATATATTTATCAAATAATGACATTTCCACTATTGACCCTGGTGCGTTTGCATACATGAAGAATCTGATGTATCTAGATTTAGAAAGTAATAAATTAAAAAGCTTTAATCCGATTTGGTTTCGTGATAACTGTAATTTAACAAGATTAAACTTACATTATAATTTAATTACCCATCTGGATCCATACAGTTTTAAGAACTTAAAATATTTAACAGAGTTAAAACTGAGTCATAATTTAATTACAAGAATTGAAGAAAAAGTATTTTACGGCCGGCTGAACTTTGAAGTAATTGATCTATCTTTTAATCGCATAGAATATATCGACTCAAACGCTTTTGAATATAAAACGAAGATTAGTCAATTGATTTTACATAGGAATAACTTAAAATATTTGTCACAAACATTTCTGGAAAATATTAATGTTACATTTTCCATGACTTTACTAGGCAACCCTTGGATTTGTGATTGTTTAGAAAAAATATATCATCATTGTAGAGAGAAAATACATATTATTCATGATTTGTACGCATTATGGAGAGCGAAATGGGATGAGGAGAAGTGTCCAATTTGTGTTGTGCATCTATTGAAAATAAATAAGTCTGACATTTGTAATGATGTTTCTGTTCACGAAATGAAACACGACAAGATTTTTAACGAACATTTTATATCTGTAAATAAATATTGTAATTAAATGATTCTTGCAGAGGAATAATTTATCAGTAGATATATACCGGGTGGAAATGAAAACCGGGTCACCTCTATAACTTTTTTATTTATGAATAGAAAAATTTGAAATTTGGCTATGTTCTATGGTTCAAAAAAACAAATTTTATGTGCATTTTTTATTTTCGAAATCACTTCCGGTTTCACCGGAAACACCACGAACTTTGTTTTTTTAAAAGTAACATCCCATATTTTTATTCATGGCTTAAAATACTTTTAAAAAAGAAGAATTTTTGAGATATTAGTTTTTATTTTTTGCGAAAAAAAAATTTTTTTCAAAAAAAAAAAAGGTTTTCGAAGTCGGTGAAAATTACCAAAACTAATTCTAAATAATTCAAATACATAAAATAAATAATCGTTATAAAATCCTCTTTTTAAAAAGTCGAATGACCCGGCATCATTGCATTTAAAAAAAGTGAGATATTTGAAAAAATCTTCATTAACTAAGTTTAAAAATTAATAGTTCAAAAACCACTTAATTTTTTTTTTCAAATTACAATTTTATTTAGGTATTTGAATTATTTAGAATTAGTTTTGGTACTTTTCACCGACTTCGAAAAAAATAAAAACTAATATCTCAAAAATACTTCTTTTTTAAAAGTATTTTAAGCCATGAATAAAAATATGGGATGTTACATTTAAAAAAACAAAGTTCATGGTGTTTCCGGTGAAACCGGAAGTGATTTCGAAAATAAAAATAAACATAAAATTTGTTTTTTTGAACCATACAACATAGCCAAATTTTAATTTCATTTATTCATAAATAAAAAAGTTATCGAGGTGACCCGGTTTTCATTTCCACCCGGTATATTATTTATTATTAGTTAATATAAATAAAATTATAGTAAGAATTCCATTTTTTTATATTAAAAAATTTGCAAAATTAAATTTTTTTAAAACAATTCCAGATTCAATTTTATAGACTTCATATCGTCTTAAGTGTAATTTCTCAAACGGCAAATATACAGGGTGAGTTTAAAGTAAGGAATAAAAATCATAACCACGTTATCTTTTGGAATTTTTAAAAACCGTAAAAGACCTGTCGCATTGTTTTTGAAAAATTTCATTTTGAACCCAACAATATTTTTTTTCTCAGTTGACATGACGTGACCATGACGTCATAAATTTTTTTTTAATGGATTGATATGGTTTTTATACCATAAAAAATACCTTATTAAGACTGTTTTACAAGGGTACTAAAAAGTTATACCAGCGCCATGTTCCGGTTTTTAAAAAAAATATTAAATTTCCCCTTAAGCATTTAGTTTAAAGTAACGCATAAAATCATAACTATAATACGTTATTTTTTTGAATTTTTAAAAACCGTAAAAGACCTGTCGCATTATTTTTGAAAACCTTCGTTTTGAATCCAACAATATGTTTTTCTCAGTTGACATGACGTCACTATGAGGTCATACATTTTATTTAAATGGATTGATATGGTTTTTATACCATAAAATAATAGCATATTAAGACTGTTTTACAACAGTACTAAAAAGATTATACCAACGCCATCTTCCGGATTTTAAAAAAAATTATTAAATTTCCCCTTTAACATTAGTTTAAAGTAACGCATAAAAATCATAACTACGTTATTTTTTGGAATTTTTAAATTTAAATTTTTAAAAATTAAATTCATATTTTTATCTAAAAATTATAAAATCTACTTTTACTCCGAAATGAAGCACCGAAGCGACATACAATAAGGTACCTTTCCTGTACAACATTGATCAAGATTTTAGTACTTTTAAAATTATCACAAATGAAAAGAAACAAAAGATATGATCAAAAAAGTTGCTGACTACCCCACATGTAACGCCCCTGAAAATAATTTTCAAACTTTTATTGGCCAAAAATGTGTATCCTTATCTGAAAAAACTGTGACCACAATTTCAAATTATTATCTCTTGTAATATTTATTTTATTTACAAAAAAATATTTTTTTTGAAGTTTTTTTAAGTGGTATATAATACTTTATAAGTCAAAAATGCTTAGTTTCACTTCATCTATCACCACAAAAAAATTGTCACAGTTATTCCGGGACACCCTGTATAATATTATATTATATTCTTTTTCTTCAAACGTCTTTAAAGTAGAGTCTTGTGTGACGTTTGACAGGCTTTAAAATGTCACTTTTTATGTTCGTTGATTCTATGGTCACTTTGTACTGTCTAGGAGTAGAAATTAAATTTCTATTCCGCTTATTCCGCAACCCAATATACATGTCATATTGAAATTAAACAATTATAATTTAAAAAAGTAGAAATGAATTTTAGGCAACCCAATATACACTAACATTGTATTGTGTGTTGTATGTAAATTAAATGTAAAATTTTAAAATTATTTATTATATGTATTAGTATTTTAAAAATTTCGACGTTTGAAGAAAAAATAGCAGAATGTACTTCTTTTACTCCTAATAAAACAATATACTATTATTTAAATAATATACAGGGTGGGCCAACGAAAACGAAACGGTTGACTTTTAAAATAGTTAATAAAAAACGCTCGGATAGATCAACTTTGGTTTCGAAGGAGACATATTTTGCAATAGAGCTGATGCAAAAATCCATTCATCCCAGTGCGTTATGGACACAACCCCTAAAATTATAATAGGCATGCTGAGGTAAGTAATATCTCTTTGGAAAGATGTTTTTACCTACAAATAACAAAAATTAAATCGATCTACCCAAGCAGAAACCAAAGTTGTGAAAATATTGTTATAATATTATAATACAATTTTGAAAGATTGTGATAAGGTTGTGGACATTATTGTGGAATCAGCAAGTTTTGATCGGCGATAATATTGTGTTGATATTGTGCTGGGACATTAGTATAATATTGTGGTTTGTAGAATTCTCTATATTATTTAAATCGAGCCTAAAATTAATTCTAGCTTACTTAGTTATTTTTTTATTAATTTTTAAACATTAATTTACAGCTTCAAAAGGTAAAAGTTATGCAATTTTTATAAAATTACCTTGTAATTTTTCAACAAACTCGGATTATTTTTTTTGAGAAACTCTAATTTATTTATGTAAATCAGCCGGAAAATAAATTCCAGCTAGTTTTTTAATAAATTTTTAAAAATGTTCTTGGAGATTCAAAATGTTAAGTACTGCAATTTTTAGAAAATCTCAATATTTTTAATGTTCCTCTTAGAAGTTTTCAATAAACTCAGTTTCATTTTTTGCAGAATTCTTTGATTTAAGCCCTTTTTAGTTTTTAGAACGTTTATCCTAATTTATAGC
The DNA here is from genome assembly GCA_963971135.1 of Stenus bimaculatus. Taxonomy (NCBI): domain Eukaryota; kingdom Metazoa; phylum Arthropoda; class Insecta; order Coleoptera; family Staphylinidae; genus Stenus; species Stenus bimaculatus. The sequence goes on along the minus strand of OZ020186.1, from coordinate 25,403,048 downwards.
TTTCCTTCTTTCATTTCGAGGTTTAACAATTATCCGATGATACCAGTATCTATTTACACATAATGAATTGGTGTAAAAATAACAAACTATAATTAAACAGATGCAAAACTGTTGATATTCAATTTTTCAATGGAAAACTTAAAGAAGATATCCATCAAGAGTCAGATTTACAAAGTTTCTAAACAAATTGATCACATATCCGGGAAACTAAACATAGACTACTTACACGTGTTGCTAACAAAATATTTATTAGAAGTTGTTATGCTCTCGTCTACTCCCACATATCCTAAATCCTAAAATATAGATTTATGGGACAGACCAAAAGAATAGTAATACTAATATTCAGTAACTAAATTTTCATTGGTAAATAGGTGAATTAAGTATATTCTATGATTTTCTGTGTTCGTGTCCATCGCAAAAAACGCCTTGCAAAGATGCCTTGCAAAAATAACATTGACGTCCGGCTGCAGCGAAAAATTAAGAATAGATTCGTTCGTGCCAAAATAATATTTTTGCCTCCTACCTTTCCTCTCAATTGCATCCAGTTGCATCTGCCTGCCTCAATGAATTACTGGTAACAAAATTTATACCTCGACTCTACTTGTTTTGTTTCTAATTAATACAAGGTATGCCTAAATTAGACTTAACTCTATATATTTCCATTTTTTGATGACGTTAAGACGATCTACGTCATATTAAGTAAATAATTTATTAATGTTATTTCTCAGTAAACAATGTAATGTTTCTGTTTATACTTCATTTACGTCTCTTGAAACATTAAAAGAATCACCAACTGCAAACATTTCGAAAATGTTTCCATGAAACTCAAAAATACAGCTCTTGCAAACATTATTGAATCATGATCACAGAACTGAAACACAGATAAAACATATTTCCATGAAACATTATACAAACGTTTCAGAAACATTTGCTGGGTTTTTACTTAAGATCGATCAATTGTTAGCCATAGTAGATAATAACTCTCTGTTTTTGATATTTTTGATATTTTAGCTCCTAAAAACCGAAATCCCAGCACAAGCTTACATATTAAGTTAAACGTTAAAATAAGTTCCCAAATTATAGGTACACAATTTTAAAAATGAGTAAGTAATACACTAAAGTATTTGAACAAAACATAATAGATAATATTTTTTAGATAAACAATACTATAACGAAGTCACCAAAGAAATATGCATTCCCCAGGATGAACCACAATTTTTTGAAGATGGATTGGGATGTCTTTTATATGAAAAATTAAAACTACATAAAAATAAAATTATCCAGGTTAGTATTTTAAACTTAAACTTTGTTTTAAAACTAGCTAGCTTTAGTTTTTAATAAACTTCCAAAAAAATGCAAGATATACACAGGGTGTCCCACTTTTTTTCCATAAATTTTTTTTTAGCTAGTAAATGGCATTATGAATAAAAATTTTCCTATGAACTATTATGTTTTTTCGACTCCTCGCCCGACCAAAATTAACGGAGCAAGGTAACAAAACATCCGATCATCAAGCTGCAAATACAGGAACTTACTTTGTGAAAACCTTGTTTAATGTCCTAAAATCTCAGTGTAATTATTCTTTTGTAGCCTACTTGGTTTAGATTTTATTATGATGTAAACAACTCATATTATAGTTTTCAGATACAAATTCGAAAAACAATTACTAATAACTTTTTAAATTTAGTAAATCGAATTATGCCATAAATATTTTAAAGACCCGTGATTAACGCTTTAAATTTATATATTAAAATTATTTTTTTACCTCACTTGGTTAATTTTTCATAACAATTTTAGTGAAGCACTACGACTTTTATATGCACCAAAAAAAAATAATTTAAAAATAGCTCAATACATTTCTCCTAATAACTTTCTTAATACAAATGCTACGAATAGGGTAACTCACTTTTTAAAAACCTTATTTAATCCCCTAAAATCTGTACAAAATTATTCTTTTCTAGCTTATTTGCTTTCGTTTTTGTTACAATTTAAAAAGCGCTTATTGAAGTTTTTAGTTAAAAATACGACAAACAATCGCTTATACCTTTTTAATTATTATTAACAGAATTACGCAATAAATATTTCTAAAAACTGTAATTAATGCATTAAAAGTTGATATAAAAATTATTTTTCTAGCCCGCTGAGTTAATTTTTTATAACCGTTTTAGTAACGCTCTACGAATTTTATATGCACCAAAAAAATAATTTAAAAATATTTCTTTTCAATTTTGCTTATAACTTTCTTAATACAAGAGCTGCAAATACAGGAACTTACCTTTTAAAAACCTTGCTTAATGCCCTAAAATCCTAGTTTAATTATTTTTTCTAGCCTACTTGGTGTCGTTTCTATTATGATGTAAAAAACTCATATTCCAGTTTTCAGATACAAATTCGACAAATAATTGCTAATAACTTTTTAAATATAGTAAATAGAATTATGCAATAAACATTTTAAAGAACCGTGATAAACGCTTTAAATTTTCATATTAAAATTATTTTTTTACCTTACTTGGATAATTTTTCATAAGCATTTTAGTAAAGCACTACGACTTATATATGCACCAAAAAATCGTTTAAAAATAGCTCCATACATTTCTGCTAATATCTTTCTTAATACAAATGCTACGAATACAAGAGCTCTTTTTTTAAAAACCTTATTTAATGCCCTAAAATCTGTGCTGAATTATTCTTTTCTAGCTTATTTTCTTTCGTTTTTGTTACAATTTAAAAAGCGCTTATTGAAGTTTTTAGTTAAAAATACGACCAACAATCGCTTATACCTTTTTAATTATTATTAACAGAATTACGCAATAAATATTTCTAAAAACTGGAATTAATGCATTAAAACTTGATACAAAAATTATTTTTCTATCCCGCTTAGTTAATTTTTTATAACCGTTTTAGTAACGCTCTACGAATTTTATATGCACCAAAAAAATCATTAAAAAACATTTCTTTACAATTTTGCTTATAACTTTCTTAATACATGAGCTGCAAATACAGGAACTTACTTTTTGAAAATCTTGTTTAATGCCCTAAAATCTCGGTTAAATTATTCTTTTCTAACCTACTTGGTTTAGTTTTTATTATGATGTAAACAACTCATATTATAGTTTTCAGATACAAACTCGACAAACAATTGCTAATAACTTTTTAAATTTAGTAAATAGAATTATGCAATAAATATTTTAAACACCCGTGACTAACGCTTTAAATTTTTATATTAAAATTATTTTTCTACCTCTTTTGGTTAATTTTTTATAACTATGTTAGTGAAACACTACGATTTTTATATATCAATTAAAAACACCTCAATACACTTCTGTTAATAACTTTCTTAATACAAATGCTACGAATACGGGAACTCACTTTTTAAAAACCTTATTTAATCCCCTAAAATCTATGCCGAATATAATAATAATAACTTTATTACTAAACGTAGTAGTGAGGTAGAAATTTATAAAAAAAACTAAGATAATGAATGTAAACCTAAGTTTAAAATTAATTTTAGGTAGATAGCATCAATGGCGAGGAAGATAAAGGATCATATTTGCTTCAACGTAGTATCCGAACTGCTTTGGAAATGAAAAGAAGAGGAATAAAGGAAAACGATATTATCAGTGTTTGTACACATAACCATATTAATGCCATCGTTCCAGTTATAGCTGCAGCATTCGTAGGAGCAGTTCCTGCCAATTTAGATCCTTCATTTTCAGAAGAGGACTTAACTCATCTTATACATTCAGTTGACCCAAAGATAATTTTCACGTCCTACGAGGCTTATAAAAAAATTAATACAATAAAATCTAACTTACAGTGCTGTGCAGAAATTATTGTTTTTAGCAGCCAAATTAAAGATAACAGTTTTGAAATATTTTTGGAAATAAGTGAAAACGAGGATACGTTTGTGCCAACTAAAAGGAGTTTAGATGAATTAGCTGTTATATTTTTTAGTAGTGGCACAACGGGTTTACCTAAAGGAATTTGTACTACTGCACGTACTGTTCTTTATTATACCAGTAATTTGTAAGTTTTGATACGTATATTTAATTTTAAGTTATAGATGATTTTTTTATTTTTTTAGTAATTTTGAATCTGCTTTAATTTACACATCTTTGTATTGGATTGGCTCATATTGGTTCTCAATTATGACTTTACTTAATGGAAAGACGAAAATTTTATGTTCTGATTTTAATCCTGCTACTGCATGGGATGTTTATGCTAAATTTCGAGTATATTGTATATTCTAATCAATTTCATTAGAAAAAGTATACAACAATAATTTTAGGTGGAGCTTATGACAATTAATCCATTTAAAGCTTCATTATTAATTCAGCATAAACCAAAAACTAAATTAAACCTTAAAGCAGTTTCAGTTGGTGGAAGTATTGTTTGCAAAGAACACTTGATAAAATTAAAAGAATTGTTACCGAATGCAATCGTTTATACTTTATATGGGCAAACTGAAACTTGGTCTACTTTTAATTCCACCAATATCAAGAATTTAGAAAAAATTGAATCCATTGGAATTCCTATTGCAGAAAAAATTTATAAGGTAGGTATTATAAATTTATTTGGCTATACGGAGAAATCCAGAGCAAACTTTTGGTAGATTTTGATATTTAGTATATTTATATTTTTGGGGTCACTGAACACAAGTCTGAGGTTTGCCAGTAACAATTTTTCCGGCAAAAATTTTTTTCTCTCAAAAAAGTGCAGATTTCATGTAGGTAACACATATTTGGATATTTCCCAGGAAAATGTTTGTTAGCAAACTATTGCTCATAACTTTTTAACTGCTAATACCACATTAATGAACTTAATATTTTTTTAAACTTTAATAATTCCTTCAAAAATCAGAACTAAACATTTTCTTCTAACCCACTTGGTTAATTTTTTATAACCAATTAAGTGACGCTCTACGATTTTACAATGGAACTAGAAGTTAGTTAAAAAACAAGTGATCGCTGTTTGGTTCATAACTTTAATAATATATGTGCTACAATAAAAATTAAAAGCGTTTTGCAAACTCTATTTAATTCCCTAAAAGATGAGCCTTTTTATTTATTTATACCTAAATAAGTTTGATTGTTATAGAGGCTTAAAAACCGTGGTATCATTTTAAATAAAAAATATTTCACAAATTTTTGTTTATAGCTTTCTTAATACAAGTGCTATAAATACAGGAACTAACTTTTTGGAAACTTTATTTAATGCCGTAAAATCTTAACTTAATTATAATTTTTTTGGCTTACTTCATTTAGTTTTTATTGCAACTTAAACAACTTAAACAACGCTTATTAATGTTTTTAAATTCAAATTCGACATATAAATGCTTGTAACTTTTTGATTATAAATAATAGAACTACGTAATAAATATTTCTAAGAATTGTAGTTAACGCTTTAAAACTTGGTATAGAAATTATTTTTCTAGCCCACTTGAGTAATTTTTTATAACCGTTTTAGTAACGATTTTTATATGCACAAAAAATCCCTACATTTTTGGTAGTAACTTTCTTAATACAAGAGTCACGAATACGGTAATTTATTTTTTGAAAACTTTATTTAATGCCCTAAAATTATTTATTTTCAAAAAAAAAAAGTCCAGTTTTTAGACATTTTTTGCGAGAAACGGAAACCTCAGATTCGTGTTCAGTGATCCAAGAACCATAAAGATACCAAATATCAAAACTCCACCATGTTTAAATTTGAACATCCTATTTTTCGAAAAAGGAGCTTTTTAGTGAAAAAGTCTATTCTTATTTTTAACCTAAAAATTGTAGGTTGATTGGTATTTTTTAAGGTTGTAGATTTGGAAACTGGTAAAGCCCTTGGATTTAATCAACCTGGTGAACTTAGAGTTAAATCAAAGTATATTACATCGGGTTATTATAAAATCAACGATATAAATAATAACGCTTTTGATGAGAATGGTTTTTTCAAAACTGGTGATGTCATGTATTATGATGAAGATTTTTGCTTTTATGTAGTAGACAGAATTAAAGAGATATTTAAATATAGAGGTTGGCATGTGGTTCCAGCAAAAATTGAAAATATTATCAAAAAACACCCAGGAGTACTAGATGCAGTCGTTGTGGGAATTCCACATATTGTAGAAGAAAATCTTGCATTGGCCATTATAATTCCCAAAGTAAATTACGAAGTGGTTCCTAAAGAGATTGAGGAGTTTGCTAATACTTTATTGGATGATACACATAAAATTCGAGCTGGGGTTAAAATTGTTAAAGAATTTCCCGAAACCCCCTCTGGTAAAATTTTACGTAGAAAATTAAAAGATATGTATTTAGCTAATGAACTATAAATTTAAAGTTTTGCTAAAAAAATAACCTAACACTAACCAATTGGCATTTGACAGTAAGTACTTGTACAAAACTTAAACCTTTCATTACTTTAAAAAATTTATAGTTTTTATAGTAATCTTTGGAAGTGTCATACTTCTTTATGTAACCATTTTGTAACTTCGCTCTTATTTTTGGGTATTTCGTTCAAATATATGTTGCCTAATTTTAAAAAATATTATGTATCTAACCTATTCCTCAATTTTTTACAAAAGTTATGTTAAAATCTATACGTAGTCGAAATTTCCAATAATTTCTAAAAAGAAAAATAGGCAACCAAACATAACGCTCAACAAGTTGCAATAATCTTTAAAATGCCTCCTCTCTTATCATACCCTCTTGATACAAAATCTACCGCATTCTTGTAAATTGTAAGTGTGGTATCAGGAGGTTATAAATAATGCTCATGGTGGTATTTCAAAAAAAAATATGCAACTTATTATACAGCAAGTTTGATTATTTCAAATTTTAAAAGATTTTAAATAAATAAATAACAAACTTTACCACGATAATTTATCAATAAATCAATTAGAATTTTTGAATTGTTTTTAAGTTGTTTTTTAAATTATTATTAACAGCGAGCAACCAAACATGCTGTGTAAGATGTTGCCTACTTTCAATTTTATTAACTCCTCGCACATCATACCCTCCTGTTTCAAAACCTAAAATATCTTGTTTTGGACAGACAAGATTTACAAAAGAAATATTGTAGGTATGCAACTTGTTATGCGTACGTCTGTTTACCTGCCTCTTATCATAAACCATGCAGTATGGAGTATGGATTCAATTTTTTTTTACAAATGTAATTATTTTTTTATATCATCGTTTAAGTGACATGAACGTCCTTCAAAAACGAGTAAAAAAGTGGGGGTTTTCATTTAAAATAATCGATTATGACGTCATTGCTAAATTACCAGTGACGTCAATAATAATTTTCTTATACCAAAAGATGGCATTTTAAAACAAAAATTGACCTGTCCGAGCGATTTTCTCAAAAAAATTAAACACGGCAGTTACGAATTTTGTTCCAAACTTTATCACCACTCTGTATAAATATTTAGCAAGAATTATGAGCAACTTTATATACAGTATGTGTAGTTGCATACAATATTTATTTTTTAAAATAGCTATATCTTTTAATATACTTGTCGTAGAATTAATTTGGTTATGGTTTCGTAATTAGTGTAAAAAATCTATTCGGAATCGTTCTTAAATTAAATTAAATGAAAGTAAGTGAAATTACTGGAGTGAAGTTGACGTTGAGTAATTCCGGCAACGTTGCAACAAATCGTAGCCATTATTTACTAGCGTGTTTATAACGTGAACATTTTTGTATTTTGCCTTTATAATCCAGATTTACTTTATAAATTTGATAATAAACAGCTTCTTTGAAATTTCCTTGATCGTTTGACACCCTAAGTTGTGCTATAATGTGAAAGTGCGTCACTAAAAATCGCATTTACCACCGAGGCACTTACAGCAATTTTAATAAACAAACCATTATTTCTAAATATGGTAAAAAAATGTTTATAAAATGATCTAATAACGTGTAAAATCAAGGTAATTAAATCGTTATTATCGTCGTTATTTTTTTTTAAATTGATTTTATTTTAGAAAGCGAAATGTCGAGGGGCTATGGTAAATACCGTAGAGGAAATTACAACAATGCAAGTTTTCAATTTGATAGTTTATTTAAAGAGAATAGCAACCGGCCTTCGGCTGCACGTTCAACAGGGACAGTCGGAAAATGGGGTATCACGTCGTTTACTTCAATACGAACAGCAAACGGTAATAATTTACATTTTAAACTTCCTGGTGTTAATTTTTATAATTTCAGGGTTAACACACGAACCGAAACAAGCAAAAGCACCGGTTAAACAAGAAGCAGCAGTCCCGAAACCAAAAAAATTCTTCAAAAGCCGTAATAGCGACGCAGCCGACTCAGAAACCCCAAAATACTCCGATAAACTAGACTCATACGGTACGTCGAGTAAACGTGCGAAACTTTCAGACCGAAAATCCCCAAAACAATCCAAAAAATTCTTCTCTAAACAATCGGTTTTGCAAGACACAGCGCTTTGCTCAAACATCAATCAAAAGCGCGCTGAAAAACCACCGATTGTTTTACGAATTTATCGAGGGAAATCTCAGTTGGTTAGTGATTCTGATGAGTCGGAAAGTACACCGACGCCTTCTAGCGCACCGTCGACTTCCACAGTGACATCTCCACGTAACGTGCAGAGATCCCCGAGTCATGCTCGAATCACACGATCGACGCGTCGGAGCATGCAGCAAGATCCTAGTAGTAGCCCCGCGATGGGGGATACAGCTGTTGATTCATTTTCATTATTCACGTCACCGAAAAAAGATTCGGATTTAAGCCCGCAGTATATTCCAGCGGAAAAATATGAGCTGGAGCGAAAAGCGATGTACGCGAATTTATTAGGCACGGGTTTAAATGAGGAGGAAGTGGATATCGATTTACCTTGTGAAGAAATTGGTACGGTTGAGTCTACCGAAGTGTTTGAAGTACATGAGGTGATCGAGGAAAGTCATGAAGTTGAAACCAATGAAGCTGAAAGTGAAATTAATTATGAGTTATCTGAGATGGAGTTGGATGAGGAAATTAGCACGAAACAAGTAGAGGAGTTGCAAGAGGAACCGGTTGTTCAGGAAGAAATTAATGAGGTTTTCGAGGAGGAAGTTGTTGAACCACAACCAGAGGTGGTGGAAGCACCAGTTGAAAAAGTGGAAAATAATGCTGGTAACTTTATATTTTTAAAATTTTATAGGCAAAATTTTGATTCTTATAATATTAAAATAAAAAAACATAGTCTTAGTAAAAATGTACAAAAAGTTCATTGAAAATCATACCTTGAGTTAAAAGAGTTAAAAATTAAACAAGAAGTCAAAAAAGTTCAAAATTAAACAAGAAGTAAAAAAATCAAAAAAAAAATGATGAACATTTTTCAGATTTTATTTTTTTAATCGAAAACAAATAAATGTAAGGGCTCAATTTTTTTTTATATTTTGTTACACATACAGTCCTAAATAAAACTGCAAAATAAGTTTTTTCAAAATCAAACAAGATGTCAAAAAAATTAAAAAAAAATGATGAAAGTTTTTCAGATTTTATTTTTTTAATCGAAAACAAAAAAATGTAAAGGCGGAATTTCTTTTATATTTTGTTACACATACAATCATAAGGAAAACTACACAAAAAGTTTTTTCAAAATCTGGCAATAAGTCAAAAAAATTTAAAAAAAAATTATGAAAATGTTTCAGATTTTATTTTTTTAATCGAAAACAAAATAATGTAAGGTTTCAGTTTTTTTATATTTTGTTACACATACAGTTCTAATTAAAATTATATAAAAGTTTTTTCAAAATCAAACCAGGAATCAAACAATAAAAAAAATAATAAAAATCAGTCAATTTTTCAAATTTTATTTTTTTAATCTAAAACCAAAATATATATGGGCTCATTTTTTTTATATTTAGTAACACATGCAGTTCTTAGTAAAATTGCAAAAAAAATTTTTTCAAAATTAGACCAAGAGTCAAAAAATAAAAAAATATCAGTTACTTTTTCCGATTTTATTTTTTTATTCGAAAACAAAAAATGTAAGGTCTCAATGGTAGTCCCTTTTCTTCTAAAACAAGAATCACTTTTCGTTATTAAATTATGGTCAAAAATACCATTTTAAGTCCAATTTTTGTTGAAACATTTGTTCTTCTAGAAAAAAATTAATATTTCGAAAACTACTCGAGCTACTGAAGCTTTTAGGGTCTTAAATTTTAAAGAATTACTTGCTCAACCAAATAAAACTTTTAAAGTTTACCAAGTGTATATAAATAAATTCCCCAGGGCTTGATTTCAGCAAAAATTTAATTTTTTTTATGAAATAAATTAATATCTCCTTAACTACTTTAGCTACTAAAGGTTTTAAGGTCTTAACTTTTGAAGAATTACTTGCTCTACCAAATAAAACTTTTAAAGTTTACCAACTGTATATAAATAAATCCTCCAGGGCTTGATTTCAGCAAAAATTTAGATTTTTTTTATGAAAAAAATTAATATTTTCATAACTACTCGAGCTACTAAAGGTTTTACGGTCTTAAAATTTGAAGAATTACTTGCTCTTCCAAATAGAACTTTTAAATTTTACCAACTGTATATAAATAAATCCTCCAGGGCTTCATTTCAGCAAAAATTTAGTTTTTTTTTATGAAAAAAATTAATATTTTCCTAACTACTCGAGCTACTAAAGGTTTTAAGGTCTTAAATTTTAAAGAATTACTCGCTCTACCAAATAAAACTTTTAAAGTTTACCAACTGTATATAAATAAATCCTCCAGGACTTGATTTCAGCAAAAATTTAGGTTTTTTTTATGAAAAAAATTAATATCATAACTACTCGAGCTACTAAAGGTTTTAAGGTCTTAAATTTTGAAGAATTACTTGCTCTACCAAATAAAACTTTTAAAGTTTACCATCTGTATATAAATAAATCCTCCAGGACCTGATTTCAGCAAAAATTTAGTTTCTTTTTATGAAAAAAATTAATATCATAACTACTCGAGCTACTAAAGGTTTTAAAGTCTTAAATTTTGAAGAATTACTTGCTCTACCAAATAAAACTTTTAAAGTTTACCATCTGTATATAAATAAATCCTCCAGGACCTGATTTCAGCAAAAATTTAGTTTCTTTTTATGAAAAAAATTAATATCATCATAACTACTCAAGCTACTAATGGTTTTAAGGTCTTAAATTTTGAAGAATGACTTGCTCTACCAAATTATAGTTTTAAAGTTTACCAACTGTATATAAATAAATCCTCCGGGGCTTCATTTCAGCAAAAATTTAGTTTTTTCCTTATGAAAAAAATTAATATCTTCCTAACTACTCGAGCCACTAAAGGTTTTAAGGTCTTAAATTTTAAAGAATATCTTGCTTTACCAAATAAAACTTTTAAAGTTTACCAACTGTTTATAAATAAATCCCCCTGGACTTGATTTCAGCAAAAATTTAGTTTTTTTCTATGAAAAAAATTAATATCTTCATAACTACTCGAGCTACTAAAGGTTTTAAGGTCTTATATTTTGAAGAATTACTTGTTCTACCAAATAAAACTTTTAAAGTTTACCAACTGTATATTAATAAATCCTCCAGGGCTTGATTTCAGCAAAAATTTAGTTTTTTTTTATGAAAAAAATTAATATCGTCATAACTACTCGAGCTACTAAAGGTTTTAAAGTCTTCAATTTTGAAGAATTACTTGCTCTACCAAATAAAACTTTTAAAGTTTACCGTCTGTATATAAATAAATCCTCCAGGACCTGATTTCAGCAAGAATTTAGTTTCTTTTTATGAAAAAAATTAATATCATCATAACTACTCAAGCTACTAAAGGTTTTAAGGTCTTAAATTTTGAAGAATGACTTGCTCTACCAAATTATAGTTTTAAAGTTTACCAACTGTATATAAATAAATCCTCCTGGGCTTCATTTCAGCAAGAATTTAGTTTTTTCTTTATGAAAAAAATTAATATCTTCCTAACTACTCGAGCCACTAAAGGTTTTAAGGTCTTAAATTTTAAAGAATATCTTGCTTTACCAAATAAAACTTTTAAAGTTTACCAACTGTATATAAATAAATCCCCCTGGACTTGATTTCAGCAAAAATTTAGTTTTTTTTTATGAAATAAATTAATATCTTCATAACTACTCGAGCTACTAAAGGTTTTAAGGTCTTAAATTTTAAAGAATTACTTGTTCTACCAAATAAAACTTTTAAAGTTTACCAACTGTATATAAATAAATCCCCCAGGATTTGATTTCAGCAAAAATTTAGTTTTTTTTTTATGAAAAAAATTAATATCGTCATAACTACTCGAGCTACTAAAGGTTTTAAAGTCTTAAATTTTGAAGAATTACTTGCTCTACCAAATAAAACATTTAAAGTTTACCATCTGTATATAAATAAATCCTCCAGGACCTGATTTCAGCAAAAATTTAGTTTCTTTTTATGAAAAAAATTAATATCATCATAACTACTCAAGCTACTAAAGGTTTTAAGGTCTTAAATTTTGAAGAATGACTTGCTCTACCAAATTATAGTTTTATAGTTTACCAACTGTATATAAATAAATCCTCCTGGGCTTCATTTCAGCAAAAATTTAGTTTTTTCTTTATGAAAAAAATTAATATCTTCCTAACTACTCAAGCCACTAAAGGTTTTAAGGTCTTAAATTTTAAAGAATATCTTGCTTTACCAAATAAAACTTTTAAAGTTTACCAACTGTATATAAATAAATCCCCTAGGACTTGATTTCAGCAAAAATTTAGTTTTTTTTTATGAAATAAATTAATATCTTCATAACTACTCGAGCTACTAAAGGTTTTAAGGTCTTAAATTTTAAAGAATTACTTGTTCTACCAAATAAAACTTTTAAAGTTTACCAACTGTCTATAAATAAATCCTCCAGGGCTTGATCTCAGCAAAAATTTAGTTTTTTTTTTATGAAAAAAATTAATATCATAACTACTCGAGCTACTAAAGGTTTTAAGGTCTTATATTTTGAAGAATTACTTGTTCTACCAAATAAAACTTTTATAGTTTACCAACTGTATATTAATAAATCCTCCAGGGCTTGATTTCAGCAAAAATGTACTTTTTTTTATGAAAAAAATTAATATCGTCATAACTACTCGAGCTACTAAAGGTTTTAAAGTCTTAAATTTTGATGAATTACTTGCTCTACCAAATAAAACTTTTGTAGTTTACCAACTGTATATAAATAAATCCTCCAGGGCTTGATTTCGGCAAAAATTTAGTTTTTTTTTATGAAAAAAATTAATATCTTTATAACTACTCGAGCTACTGAAGGTTTTAAGGTCTTAAATTTTAAAGAATTACCTGCTCTATCAAATTAATTTTTGAAAGTTTACCAACTGTACATAAATAAACCCTCCAGGACTTGATTTGTGCCGAAATTTTTATAAAAATCTTTAAAAAATTATTATGAAAGGACTATAAGTAACTGTGTTAAAATTTTGAAGTTGTTACTTGTTTTAATTTTTGGAAATTTAAAAAGAATAATATAAATTTTAATAAAACTTACAGGTTTTTTGGGAAAATTTCAGCTAAATTTTCACCAATTCAGCACTTCTTGTACTATTTTTGAAAGCACTAGTAGTCTCTTTTATTCTAAAAAAGAAATCACGTTTCGTTCTTGAATTATGGTCAAAAATACCATTTTATAGCAAATTTTTTGGTTTTTTTTTAGAAAAAATTCAATATCTCAAAAACCACTTGAGCTACTGTAGATTTTAAGGTCTTTAATTTTGAAGAATTACCTGCCCTATCAAATAAATTATTGAAAGTTTACCAACTGTATATAAATAAACCCTCTAGAGCTGAATTTATGCCCAAATTTCTTCAAGAACCATTAATAAAAAATTTAAAAATCGGGTTTTCACCTCAAAAAATTGTTTTTTCTGTAATAATTATTAAAAATTCATGTCCGGATTAATTTATTTGTGTACTTTAGCGACATTTGAGAATGAATGGTCGACTGATGAAGAGAGTGACACACCAGATGCTCCAGTACCATCGCCTCCACGAAGAGAAACTCGTTCGCAAAAGAGCCCCATCAAAACAAAAGTGCCTGATGACACGACGATGATCGAAGAAATCAGTGAAGCTCCCGAACCGGTAAAACTAGTGATATCAAAGAAAAAGGGGAGTATTTTTAAAAGCAGGAGTTTAATTCCTGACGGACAAAAAAAACGAAGAGCCCTATACAAGCACAAATGGTCAGACGATAATAAAGACCCACAGAACAAACCAGCGGATAGTTCGACTGAAACCACCGCTGTTGATAATGAGTTTAGCTTTAAAGACGATCCACTTGTAATGGTTGAGAATAAACTTGATGACGAGAGTGTTACTAGTGTTAAATGCACGAAAGGTGATAAAGGGGTAAGTATAATTAAATTAAACAAATAATTAATATTAACGAACGTTTAGTTTTATACTGTGGTACGAAATGTTAAAAAAGCTCATCAAATGCAAGAAATCGGCGAATTTCAAGAATTTAATGATGATGTTGATTACATCCTCGATGCTTTACAAGATAATAACCCGATTAGCACTAGATGTTTATCCGCAATTACTCTGGCATCGAAATGTATGGCACCTGCATTCAGAATGCACGTTCGAGCTCATGGAACTGTCGCTAAATTCTTTAAAGCACTCCATGATTCCGCTAAAGATCAAGTAAGTTTTAATTTAACTTTTTTATTTAAAATTTTTTTTTAATTCTTGTTTTTTTAGAGTTTGGGTTTGTGCACAGCGACGGTGATGTTCGTGTTAAGTCAGGATAGGTTAAACATGGATTTGGATCGTGATTGTTTGGAGTTGATGTTAAACCTCCTCGAGTCCGATGTTAATTACAAGCAAGCGTTGGATGTTTGCGGTTTAAGCACGGCGCAATTAGAGAAAAATAAGCAAAAAGTTCGAGAATTATGCGCGGAAATTCAAAGTCAAGGTCATGCGATGCACTTAAATTTAGATAATATCACTGTGGGACAATTGGCGATGGAAACGTTGTTGAGTTTAACATCGAAACGAGCCGGGGAGTGGTTTAAAGAGGAGTTGCGAGAATTGGGCGGGTTAGAGCATATCATGAAAACGATTTGCGAGTGTTGCCGGCAAGTTTCTGATTATGTCGTTTCCTGGACTGATGTTTTATTAGATAAATTACGGAAAGTCGATCGCTGTTTAAGGGTTTTAGAAAATGTAAGTGTTTTCTTTTTAATTTAACACGTTTATTTGCTTTTTTTGATTTTAGGTAACTCATAATAATGAAGAAAACCAAATGTACCTGCTTAAATACGATAACGGAATTTTATTGGATACTCTGGTGAAATTATACCGGCAGTGTGATGCGGAAATTCCTCTTTACCCTGTGACGGATATCAGTGACAAAGAATCGGCAGGGACGGTTATTCGTGAAGCTTTATTAGTAACCCTTAAAGTCCTAATTAATCTCACCCACCACTTCAATAAAAATTGTAACGAAAACCACCGCAATTTAAGTAACAATCTAATTTTATCATTTTTAGCTATTGGTAGTACTTTAATAGGTCAACGACCTGGAATAGTGGACGCGAGTTTACATTTGTTGCTGCAAGTTCCGCACTACATTCCTGATCAAAAGAAATTCGAGCTCGGAGTACTCGTTTTGATGTTGTTAATCAACCTCATCCAAGATAACGTGCACAATAAAAAACTATTGATTGCAGCCAAAGCACCAGCTGAATTCGAAAGTGTTTTTCCACGTAAGTCAAAAAAAATATAGAAATACCATTACTTTCAGTTAAAAAGTTGCTGATTTAGTAACTTTTTTGAAGTTTTATCATTGATTTTAGTTAAATCCGTTGAGTTAGATTAATTTATTGGAGTTTTATCATTGATTTTAGTCATATCCGATGAGATAGGTTTATTTATTGGAGATTTATCATTGATTTTAGTTATATCCGTTAGGTAACTGTAATTTCTACAATATTATTTTATCGAATTGTAGGTGATAAAACAGCTGTTGAAGCATTGATAGTTCAATTCAACCAATGGGAAGAGTGTGCTCGTTTGGCTGAGCGAAAGACTGATGCGATTTTGGATGGAGAAAAAGATGGGGAACAAACAGCTAAACCAAAAACTAACGAAGAGTTTATTGAAGAAACTGTGGCTAAACGTAAGTTTTTTTGTAGTTTGTAATGTCTGGGTTTAATTGGTTTAATTTTTAGTGCTGCAAAAGGCTGGTACTCATATGGAGTTTACGTTCTTGGCGTCGTATTTGGTGCTTTTGTTGGGGTACCTGATTATGGACTCGGAAGAGTACTTGGTAATTGTAAGGAAATTCCTCAAGGATAATAATTTTGTGAGCATGGTCGAGTTGCTGAAGAAGTTCTTTAATTTCATGAATTTAACTGCTTCGGTAAGTTTTTCGTACATTTTCATTTTCAAGTCGTTTTTCCTATAAGAAATTTGAAATATTTCAGTAAATAATTAATTTTTCAATAACTATTCAAGCTATTGCAACATATTACGGCTTAAAATTTGGGGAATTACTTGCTCTAACAAATAAAATTCGGCAAGTTTATCAATTGTATATAAATTAACCTTCCAGGGTCAAATTTGTACCCAAAGTGTTCCCAGAAACTTTTAAGAAGTTTTTATAAAAAATCTAACTACATAATTTTTGCCAAATATTTTTTAAAATACAGTTAGAAACTATAAGTGGCCATAGTAAAAAAAAAAATCATTTTGATGTTACGTCTCAATGTTGAATTATGGTCAAAAAATACCATTTTGTTTTTTTTTTTGGAAAAAAATTTAATATCTCGAAAACTACTCGAGCTACTGATGATTTTAAGGTCTTAAATTTTGAAGAATTACTTGCTCTACCAAATAAAACTTTTAAAGTTTACCAACTGTACATAAATAAATCCTCCAGGGCTTGATTTCTGCAAAAATTTAGATTTTTTTAGAAAAAAATTAATATCTTCATAACTACTCTCGCTACTAAAGGTTTTAAGGTCCTAAATTTTGAAGAATTACTTGCTCTACCAAATTATAGTTTTGAAGTTTACCAACTGTATATAAATAAATCCTCCAGGGCTTGATTTCAGCAAAAATTTAGTTTTTTTTATGAAAAAAATTAATATCTTCATAACTACTCGATCTACTAAAGGTTTTAAGGTCTTAAATTTTGAAGAATTACTTGCTCTACCAAATTAAACTTTTAAAGTTTACCAACTGTATATAAATAAATCCTCCAGGGCTTCATTTCAGCAAAAATTTAGTTTTTTTTATGAAAAAAAATAGTATCTTCATAACTACTCGATCTACTAAAGGTTTTAAGGTCTTAAATTTTGAAGAATTACTTGCTCTACCAAATAAAACTTTTAAAGTTTACCTACTGTATATAAATAAATCCTCCAGGGCTTCATTTCAGCAAAAACTTAGTTTGTTTTATGAAAAAAATTTATATATTCATAACTACTCAAGCTACTAAATGTTTTAAGGTCTTAAATTTTGAAGAATTATTTGCTCTAGCAAATAAATATATGAAAGCTTACTAATTGTACATAAATAAAATCTCCTGAGTTTGATTTGTTCTAAAATTTATCCATTTTGAAATATCAAAGAAGTGAATTTGAATAAATAAAATTAATGTTATTTTTTGTGTTTAGACTGAAGCATCAAGCGTTTGCGCCGTGAAAGCGACAGAAAAGGTAATAAAATTCTTAGAAGACTGCGATAAAAGTACGGAGCAAAAGGAGCAGGTGCCTGCGTACAGTAGCGAATGCATGGACTTGAGTTTTTCTATAACGCACTAAATTCGACCAGGAAAGGTACATGAAAGTATTGAAGTAAAATTAAAAAATTAAAGTGTAGAAAAATTTTTATTTAAAGTACTATAAATTGTAAAAAGAGAATTGTTATCATTTTTTGTGTGTACATTTTTGAATATTTTTCGTATACATAAGAATTATTAATTAATTAAAAGAATGGTAAGTTAAGAAGGCCTCTTGTACCTTATATTATTAATAATCAAAGTATTTATTATTACATCATTTGCATTTCAAAAAATTATTACCGTTAAATAAATAAATTCAGTTTTTTTTTGTATAATAGGAATGATAACGATATTTATTATTTATTACTATAAATACTTTTAGATTGTAGCTCTTTATATATTTTATGTAGCTTTAATTAAAACGTTTTTAATAATTATAATTTAGGTGAGTCTAAGAGAGATTTAATTTTATTGGATTGTTTCAATTTGTAAATAAAACAAACTACATTTTTTAAAAAAACTTTTATTAAATCGAATCACTTAATTGCAAATGCATGTTTTTAACACGCTTATAAATAATTTCTGAGCTTTTTTTATAAAACGCTAATAAATGCTCCCATTTTTCAAGCTGCAACGATAAAACTTCAACCACTGTACCAGCTCTGAACGTAAATTGGTGTGGCATGTTACGAAACAACCCCTGTCCTACACCAAACATCTCCGTTTCAAATAAAACATCATGAATCTTCTCCGTTAAATCCAAATTTAAACTCAAAATTTCAACCTTAAATTTTAATATTCGTAGCATTTAAAGACATTGCATTTTTTTATAATTTACCTCGCCCTTTTTTATAAAATACATGCAGTTATCTATTTTTCCGTCATGTACTATTACATTACCAGGGAAATAAATTTGAAAATCTAAAAGGGTACCAAGTTTTTCCAAAAAAAGTGCTTCGGTATCCATGAAAATATAGCAATTACTCAAAACTGGTTTATAGAGTGATGATTTCAATTCTTGCTGGAGCGATTCAGGTAATTTATTTACCAAAGTTGGTATCTAAAAATTCGGTATCACGAAAAATTTCATATTTTGTTATAAATTTACTGAGGTGAAACCTTTGGTATAACTCGGTAAAAAACTTACTTTTTCACCACTTCTACTATTCCATAAAATTTTTAAGTAATTCAAACATTTTTTAATAATATAGCGATGAACGTTGCTACATTTTAAGTAGTCTTTTAGTTCCATAAAATTTCGGTGATATTTCAAGCTCATTTTAAGATCCAAATAAAGGATATTAATGACACTTCCGATTAAAACAACTAAAAAATAATGTTACTAAAAAATTGTTTTTTAATTTAAATTAATTTACTCCAAAGTAGTTTTGAAATTAGTTCAAAACTGATGATGAAGAAAAATTGTTTCCAGTCTTGTAGGAGTGTGTCGGTGGTACCAAGGGAGGTGAAGATATTGGACATGAGAAATAAACTTCTTTTATACAAAGCGAACTGAAACAAAAATATTTTTTACTGTTTTTCGGTATTCAAAAATTACCTTTTCATCCTTGTAGTCGTCGCAGGTAGCAAAAGGACATACCAAATGTGCCCAAATACATGCCGAGTAGTGCATCCAAAGAATTATCCACTTAATCATCCATCTGAAAAAAATACGGTTTTTATACCTACAGGTTTTTACCGGTAGAAATCATACAACTCGCTATAAGTTCAGGAAGAATATAAAATAATTATTTTAGAAATTTTCATGTTTTGCGGTATTATTAATATTTTACCGGTAATTTCACGGTACCAACCGGTAAAAAATAAATGGAAAAAACAAAAACGTTTCGAAATTAAATTATCGATGCACGTATGTTTATACGGTAAATTTAGCTATTACTTTATCGTTTACCGGTAGAATTCTTACAACTTGGTATAATTTTAAGAAGAATATAAATTATTTATTTTAGAAGTTTTCGTGTTTTGCGGTAAGTACGATTAATATATTATTCTACCAGCAATTTTACGGTACAAACCGGTAAAAAAATCGAACATTTTTACCGGCACCATTCATTACTTGTTAAAAATTAAATCACTAAAAACCGCAATAACACTTGTTCGCTATTTTCGGTATGGTAATTATTTTATACCGGTGCTACCAACATTACCGGTTGATTTATTCGAAAAATCAGAAACGTTAAATGTTTTTAGCATTAGAAATTCAATATTGTAGTACTATTATTGTTTATTTGATTTTACGGTATTTTATCGGTAGCACTAAATTATCTGGTTATAATTCAAATCGCAATAAAATGAGTTTTTTATGTTTAATCCACACTTGTTTGTTTTTTACGGTATAGTTGTTATTTTATACCGGTGCTACCAACTTTTCCGGTTGATTTTTTCAGTAAAATCAACAATTTTGTTGTACTATAGTATATTTGGTTTTACGGTATATAACGGTTCTATACCGCTAATATTTGTATCCCTAAATTTACTGGTTTTAATTCAAGTCACCTAAAATCGCAATAAAATGAGTTTTTTTGGCATAGTAAATTATTTTATACCAATAATGCTACCAACTTTGCCGGTTAATTTATCTGGTAAAATCAGAACTTTCCATATTTTTTATATTAAAATTTTGTGATACTAATCATCGTTTATTTGGTTTTACGGTATATAACGGTATATACCTGTAATATTTATAGCCCCAAATTAACTGGTTATAATTCAAATGGAAATAAAATTGGTACTTTTATAATTAATCAACAATTGTTTACTTTTTACAACATAGTAATTGTTTTATACCGGTGCTACCAATTTTACCTTTCCGGTTAGTTTCTCTGGTAAAATCAGAAATTTTAGCATTAAAATTACAACTTTGTTTTACTATCATGGATTATTTGGTTTTACGGTAAATTCGGCTTATACCGGTAGTATCCTACCAACTTTACCGGTTGATTGTTCCGGTAAAATCACAAATATTCGAATGTTTTTAGCGTTAAAATTGCTGTTTTGTGGTACTATCGTTTATTTGATGGTTTTATGGAAAATTACGGTTTTATACCGGTATAATTTGTAGCCCTAAATTTAATGGTAATTTACTGATAATCAAGTCACTTAAAACCACAATAAATATTTTTTATAGTTAATCAACAGTTGTTCGCTTTTGCGGTATAGTAATTGTTTTATAACGGTGCTACCCACTTTACCGGTTAATTTATCTGGTAAAATCATTACTATTCATGTTTTTAGTATTAAAATTACAATTTTTTGATACTATCATCGTTTGTTTGGTTTTACGGTATATTCGCCGGTTTATACCGGTAATATTTGTAGCCCTAAATATACTGGTTATAGTTCAAGTCGCTTAAAATCGCAATAAGATGAGTTCTTTATATTTATCAACATTTCGCTTTTTACGGTATAATAATTGTTTTATACAGGTGGTACCAAGTTTACCGGTTAATTTGTCCGGAAACACAGAAAAGTTGAATGTTTTTAGCATTTAACTTTCAATTACTATCATTTTGTTTATTTGGTTTTTCGGTATATTACGGTTATACCAGTAATATTTGTAAATTTAGTGGTCATATTTAAAATTGCAATAAAATGTTTTTCCCAAATTAATCAACACTTATTTGGTTTTTACGGTATATTTATTGTTTTACACAAGTGCGACCAACTTAGCCGGTTAATTTTTCCAAAAAAATCAGAAACGGTCAATGTTTTTAACATTAATATTACAATTTTGTGGTATTATCATCGCTTATTTGGTTTTACGGTATATTATGGTTTATACCGGTAAAATTTGTAGGCCTTCAAAAATTAACGTTAATTTTACGGGTTGCAATTTAAATTAATTGAAATGACAACAAAATAAGTTTTTAATAATTAATCAACTCTTATTTGCTTTTTACGGTATAATTGTTTTATACCGGTGTTACTAACTTTACAGATTGATTTATCCCATAAGAAATATTCTAATGTTCTTGGAATTAAAATTATAATCAAAATATCGTTTTTTGTTTTACGGTATAATTACGGTTTATACCGGTAAAATTTATATCAAAATCATAATTATGAATGTTTTTAGATGATATTTACAAAAATTAAATGAATTTATTGTATTTTTCGTTTACGATATAATTACGGTTTTATACCGGCAATATTTGTGCCGATTTATGTGTTAAATTACCGGAAAATAATAACTTACAACATCTTAAGTAAGCAATGATTATTCATAAGCTCCTCCTGTTCTTCCATATAAAATTTCACGGTATAAACCAACCGGTAAATATTAATCAAGTACATTAACGTGTAGACATATAACCGGTTTGGCAAGCCCAGCACAACTTGGTACAAAAGATAAGCCGCAGCGGTAATAATCAATATCAATAAATCCGGAACAACATTCCAAGCTTCTCTAAAATATCTCCTTCTAATCAAATCCCTTTCAACAACCAAATTACCATTTTTATCATAAAACGGTTTAAAACAACACACTATAACCAAGCGCAATATCAATAGAACATCGCATAGAATATTTTGGTACATGAATGTTTCGAGTTGTAACATGAATTGTGCAAACGCAACTAGTGAACTCCACCAACATAACACGGCAAAGAACAAATCTAAAAATTTAAGAATTGCTGCATTTATCAGAATATTTTGGAACATGTTTTAATTGAACCAGAACGTCTTATAAGCGTGTTTTAATTTTTAAAACGTATGTAGAACATATTTTAACATAAATAGAACACACCAGAACTGCAATAAAACATGTTTTAACATGAATAGAACACGTTTTAAAATATGTAGAACACATAAAAGGTTTTAAATTCGATTAAATCACGCATGGAACACCCTTGAAGACATGTAGAACATGTTCTAAAAAGCATAGAACATTTTTAAAGATACACAGAACATATATTGATATAAGTACAATGAAGAAATGGTTTCAAATTTGATTAAAAGACGTATATAACAATTTTAAAGTTATGTAGAACATTGTTAATAAGCATAGAATACCTTCAAACTTATATAGAACATGTTTTAACAAGCCGAAAATATGTTTTAATATAAATAGAATGTATAAATAGTTTAAAATTGGATGAAATCACGCATAAAACATCTTTAAATTTATGTAGTACATGTTCTTACAAGCACAGAACATGTTTTAAGAAACATAGAACGCACTTTAATAAAAGTAGAACGTATAAATGACTTTAAATTTGAATATACCACGTATAGAACATGTTCTAAGAAGCGTGGAACATGATTTAAGATACATAGAACATACTTTAAAATAAGTAGAACATTTGAATTGTTTTAAATTTGATTAAACCTTACATAGAACATTGTTTGACGTTAGTAGAACATCATTGATTAATTATAGAACGTGTTGCTACATACATAGAACATGTTTTAAGGGTTATATGATATAAAATTACCTGTGTGAAAGAAGAAATTAAGTGATAATTTGAATTTTTTTCTGGCATTAATAACATAAGCCTGAAACCAAAGTAATTAATAAGTTTTAATAAAATTTGGGTGGTAGTACCTCATTTTTTCTAGCAAAAATACTGCTGACCACAATTGCGTCTTTAAAATTATCCGTACTTGACATGAAATCTTTGTATTCGCTAATGATGTTTTGAACTTTGGAGTGAAATCTTGGATGATTCTACGAATTGAGAGTTAAATGGTTTTTTGGCGTTGATTAAAGAAATTACTCGTAAAATATTGAAATAATCGTAAGTTTGGACGCATAAAACTTCAACGTTGGTCGAAGCTTTGGCGGTAATTGTCATCACCGGTAATGACTCGTCATAAAAATATCCAAAAATGCTCCCTCTTACAAGATCAAGCTCTAAATTCGATTGAAGCAATTCAATATGCACCTTTCCCTCATGAATTATGTAAAAATATTCGAGGATATCATTTTTTTTGACGATTATTTGATTCTTTAAGAACGTTTCAGGTTTTATTATCATCGAAAAAATTCTTAAGAACGATCTTTCGATTTCTTGAAAAAGTGGGACTTGTTTTAACGTTTCTTCATATAAAAATGAAAGCGTGTCTTGAAGCAAATTCGTGTGTAGGCTCGATAATAATTTATTGATCTAAAAAAAAAAATAAAGAATTTGATTGCAAAAAATAATTAGAACTGTACCGGAATGTTTTTTGTTCTTCTCCAATCGTAAATCAATTGCGTTTCAATTTTTGCAGCGAGTTCCTTGTTAATTCTTTCGTTTTTCATGAATTTTTTTAAAATTATCAACTGTTTTTTGTACTTCATTGTTTTGAAGTCTGAAATTATTAGATGAGGCACGATTGAGGTAAACGAGTAGCTAAAAATTCAAAAACATTATTTATTTTTTCAAAAATCTTGATTTACCTTAAAAAAATCGCCCCTGCAATCATGATGCAAATTGATAGGCCCAAATTTTTTCCTCCTTGAACTTCGATGTCACCAAAACTCAAACCGAGCATCAAATTCGTGGTGTGATAAGCTGCAATTGGGTAAATGTTTCTGAGTCCATTGTATTTCCAATATTTCGAACGACCAATCCACGACTGGTTATCACAACTCATGATATTATCACCGATGTTATCGCAACTTCCATTAATTTCGAGACAAGCAAAAAAATTGATGATTAAAACTGCTCCCGTCAAAAACTTAAAAATTTGAACGTAGATCGTCTGAAAATAATAAGTGGTAAAAGAACGGACTTTAATATAATTAGAACGTACAAATGGTTCAAATTTTCAAAAATTACACGTAGAACACGTTCTAACAAGCATAGAACATGTTCTAACAAGTATAGAACATGTTCTGACAAGCATAGAACATGTTCTAGCGAACATAGAACATATGTTTAAGATACATAGAACGTACATTAATATAAGTAGAACGTATAAATACATTTAAATTTCATAAAATCACGCATAGAACAACTTTATAACAGGTAGAACATGTTCTAACAAGAATAGAACATTTTTAGCAACATAGAACATGTTCTAACAACCATAGAACATACTTTAATACGCGTATAAAAAAATTGTACTTATGTAGAACACATTCTAACAAGCATAGAACATATTTTAATATAAGTAGAACTTATAAACGGTATTAAAAATTGATGTAATTGCGCTTGGAACAACTTTAAACTCAAGTAAAGCATGCTTCAACAAGCCTAGAACATGTTTTAAAAAACACAGAATATGTTTTCAGATACGTAGAACATAATTTAATATAAGTGCTTCAAAAAATGATTTAAATCACGCAAAAACAACTTTAAACTTATATAGAACACAATGTAAGAAGCATAGAACGTATTTTATGTTACGTATAACCTACTTTCATATACGTAGAACGTATAAATGATTTTAAATTTGAATATACCACGTATAAGAAGCGTAGAACATCATTTAAGATACATAGAACATACTTTAACATAAGTAGAACATTTGAATCGTTTTAAATTTGATTAAACCTTACATAGAACATTGTTTAACGTTAGTAGAACATCATTGATTAATTATAGAACGTGTTGCTACATACATAGAACATGTTTTAAGGGTTATATGATATAAAATTTATACATGTTCTAACAAGTATAAAACATGTTTTAAATAGAGTAGAATAACTTTAAATCTCAAATTTAAAAAAATAAAGGTAAAATTTCAATAATTTATTTGAGTTAATTTTTAGCAAAATTGGTGGTTAAAGTCTTACTCTTTTAATTGAACCAGAACGTGTTCTTGTTGTCAAAAGCACGTTATTATATTCTAAAAGGGTCCATATTTTTAAAACCTGTTCTCATGTTCTTATAACATGTTACAAATGGCTTAGAATGTGTTATAACTGGCCACAAACGGTTTAAAATTTAGATCACTCGCACGTAGAACGTTTATTTATTGGTGTAGAACATATTTTAATATAAATTACATTATAACGTAAATAAAAAATGTTTTAAGGATATAACAACGTTGCACTTACGTAGAACATGTTCTAAAATACATAAAACATGTTCTCAGAGACGTAAAACATGTTAAAAGATACATAGAACATACTTTAATATATGTTGATTTTATAAATGGTTTTATATTTTATTAAAATACACACAGAACAACTTAACACTTAAGTAGAACATGTTCTTAGTTATACAAAACATATTTTAATGAAAGTAGGACGTAAATATTATTATGAATTTGATTAAATCGTGCAAAGAACTACTATAAACATCAATAGAATATGTTTTAACTAGTATAGAAGATGTTGATAAGGTAAACAGAACATATTTTAATATATGTAGGTAGAATATATAAATGGTTTTAAATTTGATTAAATCGTTCATAGAACTAAGTAAAACTTTACTAGAACACGTTTTAACAAGGTCTAAAGATACAACAGAACTTATTTTAATAGAAATAGAACGCATAAATGATTATAAATATAATTAAATCAAGCATAGAACATTTTTGAATATATGTAGAAGACGTACTAACAAGCGAAGAACATTATTTTAAGATCCGTGGAACAACTTTTCATATCGGTAGGACGTAAAAATGGTTTTAAATTTAATGTAGAACAAGTTTTAACAAATATCCAGCATGTTTTAACAAGCATAGAACATGTTTTAAGAAGCACAGAACACGTTTTTAAATATAACCTTAAGTAGAACATGTTCTAAAGACTTACTTTCTTAGAAGTTGAATGAATAAATGGTTTTAAATTTAATTAAATAACCCCCAGCTTATTTTAAGTAATACAGAATATATTTTTATGTAAGTAGAACATATAAATTTGATGAAATCGCGCTTAGAACAACTTAAGACTTAAGTAGAACATGTTTTAACAAGTATAGAACATGATTTAAAATACATAAAACGCACTTTCATATAAGTCGAACGTATGACTGATTTTAATTTTTATTAAATCACGTATATAAAAGCTTTAAAATTATGTAGAACAAATTCTAACAAGTATAGAACATGTTTTAACAAGC
The DNA here is from genome assembly GCA_963971135.1 of Stenus bimaculatus. NCBI lineage: Eukaryota > Metazoa > Arthropoda > Insecta > Coleoptera > Staphylinidae > Stenus > Stenus bimaculatus. The sequence continues at coordinate 25,376,308 of OZ020186.1, read as the reverse complement.
ATAGAACACGTTTTAACAAGCATAGAACACGTTTTAAGAAGCACAGAACACGTTTTAAAATATAACCTTAAGTAGAACCTGTTCTAAAAACTTTCTTTCTTGGAAGTTGAATAAATAAATGGTTTAGATTTAAATAAATAACCCCCAGCTTATTTTAAGTAATACAGAATATATTTTAATGTAAGTAGAACATATAAATTTGATGAAATCGCGCTTAGAACAACTTAAGACTTAAGTAGAACATGTTTTAACAAGCATAGAACATGATTTAAATTACATAAAACGCACTTTCATATAAGTAGAACGTATGACTGATTTTAATTTTTATTAAATCACGTATATAACAGCTTTAAAATTATGTAGAACAAATTCTAACAAGTATAGAACATGTTTTAACAAGCATAGAACACGTTTTAACAAGCATAGAACACGTTTTAAGAAGCACAGAACACGTTTTAAAATATAACCTTAAGTAGAACCTGTTCTAAAAACTTACTTTCTTAGAAGTTGAACGAATAAATGGTTTTAAATTTAATTAAATAACCCCCAGCTTGTTTTAAGTAATACAGAATATAGTTTAATGTAAGTAGAACATATAAATTTGATGAAATCGCGCTTAGAACAACTTAAGACTTAAGTAGAACATGTTTTAACAAGCATAGAACATGATTTAAAATACATAAAACGCACTTTCATATAAGTAGAACGTATGACTGATTTTAATTTTTATTAAATCACGTATATAACAGCTTTAAAATTATGTAGAACAAATTCTAACAAGTATAGAACATGTTTTAACAAGCATAGAACACGTTTTAACAAGCATAGAACACGTTTTAAAATATAACCTTAAGTAGAACCTGTTCTAAAAACTTTCTTTCTTGGAAGTTGAATAAATAAATGGTTTTAAATTTAAATAAATAACCCCCAGCTTATTTTAAGTAATACAGAATATATTTTAATGTAAGTAGAACATATAAATTTGATGAAATCGCGCTTAGAACAACTTAAGACTTAAGTAGAACATGTTTTAACAAGCATAGAACATGATTTAAAATACATAAAACGCACTTTCATATAAGTAGAACGTATGACTGATTTTAATTTTTATTAAATCACGTATATAACAGCTTTAAAATTATGTAGAACAAATTCTAACAAGTATAGAACATGTTTTAACAAGCATAGAACACGTTTTAACAAGCATAGAACACGTTTTAAGAAGCACAGAACACGTTTTAAAATATAACCTTAAGTAGAACCTGTTCTAAAAACTTACTTTCTTAGAAGTTTAATGAATAAATGGTTTTAAATTTAATTAAATAACCCCCAGCTTGTTTTATGTAATACAGAACATATTTTAATATAAGTAGAACATATAAATTTAATGAAATCGCGCTTATAACAACTTAATTCTTAAGTAGAACATGTTTTAACAAGCATAGAACATGATTTAAAATACATAGAATGCACTTTCATATAAGTAGAACTTATGACTGATTTTAATTTTTATTAAATCACGTATAGAACAACTTTAAAATTATGTAGAACAAGTTCTAACAAGTATAGAACATGTTTTAACAAGCATAGAACACGTGTTAATAAGCATAGAACATGTTCTAACAAGTATAGAACATGTTTTAACAAGCATAGAACACGTGTTAATAAGCATAGAACATGTTTTAACAAGCATAGAACACGTTTTTAAATATAATTTTATATTTGAAGTCAATTTTGAGTGAAATTACTGAAAATTGGTAGTTAAAATACTTACATGTCGTTCAACGTATTTTTCCAGGACGTAAATCGCTTGTATGAGCCTGTAAACTTGTGCAACCTTAATTAATCGTACATACAAGTAATATTCATCGATTTCGCCCAAAATAACTGCGTAAAACACTTCGTACGGTGCAGCGAAAATCAAATCCAAAATAAAACCATTGTGAAGATAATTCTCAGCAGTTTTTAAAGGATGGACGACTAACACCCCATTTGATAGATAAAAACCCACATGAAGGCTTACAAATAAATCCAAGTACACGAAAATATCCAAAAATAAATTCCAAAACTTCACGTTTACTGGATCGACGATTAAATTTAAAGGTGTAACAATTACGTAGGTAAAACCGATGATTGCTTGGAAAATTTGGTATGATAACAGGAACAAACCATCGGGTAAAATTGTTATTGGCACCAAGAGAAACTTCAAAAACTTCGTCCAACATTGCGCTTTGAATATCGAGAAGTAGTCAACGTCTTGAGCAACACACAGTTTATAAACGTTAACAAACCAAGCTAAAAATTATTATTTTGTGTTAATTTGTAATTATTTTATATTTTTTTATACTCACTAACAACTAATTAATTAAAACAACATTATTAGTAATTTTTATGTCCAATTTTATAATTAAATTATTTAAATTTTAAAATTACAACCTACAAATACCACAGAATGTGTCGTTCATAGACTTTGTAATGATCATAGAGTGAAAAGTTATAGAACGACAATCAGCGTGCCTAAAGCTCCGGTTTGTGGCTAAAACACGTCGGATTAAACAAAAATTTAAATTTTGTATATTTTCGTATTTTTTAACCGTTTTTAATACATTTATCAAAATTATTACCTTACATTAAATTATTTAAAACCATTTAAAAACAAGAATAATAAAATTAAATTAATTTAAATAAAAATAATGAATATTTTTCTTGTTTGTAAATATTAAAATTTACCTGTTTTCAAAAATTCAACTATTTTAACCACTTTTTGATTTTTCACGTCATTAAGTTGATGAAAAGATGGCATTTCTGAAAATTCTTTGTGATAGGTTTTATAAACTACTTCTTTGTATAATTTCTTGATAAAACCGTTGACTTCAGGGTGAAGATTTAAAGTGGCTTGAAGTTCAAAACCATCAACTGACAGCAATTTACAAGGAGTTATTGTTCGCACCGTTATACTTTCAGGAATGTTAAAAAAGAGCGAGCAAAGTCCAATTGTCGTCGACGTTTTCATTTTCTTATAAGAACCACCATCTAAAAAATATTGTAAACTGATTAAATCATGAATAGAACTACTGTAAATATCAGTAGAACACGTTTTAAATGAATGTATAAATGGTTTTAAATTTCAATAAAATACGCATAGAACTACTTTATACTTATGTGGAACACGTTCTAACAAGTATATAACATTATTTACTAAGCGTAGAACATGTTCCAAGATTCACGGAACATTTTTTATCGTAAACATAATAAAAATAATATGTTTTACAATCATAGAACATGTTCTAAGAGACACAGAACTGATTTTAATATAAGTTGAACGTATAAATGATTTTAAATATCAATAAATCAAACGTAGAACATATTCTAACAGGCATAGAACATGTTCTAAGATACACGATACTTATTTAACTTAACTAGAACATAAATAAAACATGTTTTAACAATCATAGAAAATGTTCTGAGAGACACAGAAGTGGTTTTAATATAAGTAGAACGTATAAATAATTTAAAATATCCTTAAATCAAGCACAGAACAGCTTTAAACTTATCCAGAACATATTATATCAAGCATAGAACATGTTTTAAGATACACAGCACAAACTTTAATAATAGCAGAACGTAGAAATTTATATAGAACATGTTCTAACACGTATATAACATGTTTTATGATACACATAACACATCAGAACGTAAAAAAACATGTTTTAACATGAATAGAACAAGTTTTAAGATATATAGAACACATAATTGGTTTTAAATTACGCATGGAGCTTACTTTCATAAAAGTAGAACATATAAATGATTTTAAATTTGAGTAAGTCACGCATAGCACAACTTTAAACTTGTGTAGAACACGTTCTAATAAGCATAGAACATGCTTTAACAAGCACAAAACTTATTTTAATATACATAGAACACACTTATTATTAGAACCACCATAATTAAATTTAATTTTTATACTTACAAAATTTATAAACACAAACTCCTTCTTTAATAATAAATATTTCTTTATTAACACTTCCATGATAAGTTAAAATATCAAAAGCAGGGATGACATACATTTTGGCTCGTTTTGCTAAATCTTTCAAAAAATCGTCGCTAAAATTGGCGAAAAACTCAACGCTTTTAAGCACATCTAAATTTTCTTTCAATGAAATTTCTTCCTCCAATTTAATTGGAATGTTTGACCTAAATTTTATGTCATAAAAATGTTTCGTCCTCCATTGCAGCTGGAAATAATTGAATAATCTACGCCTCAATCGCTCATTTAAGTCAAAACGGTCACAAATGGTTCTTAAATCCAACAGTTTTAATTGGTATTTACGTAAATTTCGTAATTTTAACAAATTTGTTATTGTTAATTTGATTGTGAAGATTATAAACAGTAAATAACCTAAAATTACGATTTTTGAAAAAAATGACTTAGCTTAAATTTTTGGTTATAACTTTTTTATTACAAAAGCTATTTTAATGATTTAAAAACCATTGTAAAGCCCATATTTTGAATTTTTTAAAACTACTAGAAATTATTTTCTAGCGTTATTTTAAACACAAAAATTAATAACCCAAAAATGATTTTTTAGTAACCCGAAATTCGAGTGACCTTGAATTATTGTAAATAACTTTTTAAATAAAAAAGATAATTTTATGAAACAGAAACCTTTTTAAAGCTCATACTTTACGGATTAAACTGAAATTAATAAAAAAAATTTAGCCACATTTTTAACTCCAAAATTATTAACTCGAAATTCTGGTTTACTAAAAATCAAATTTACACGAACATAAATTTTCGACCATAACATTTGTAATAAAAAAAATAATTTAAAAAAATAAAAATCTTCTTAAAATTCACATTTCACGAATTAAAATGATAGCATTTAAAAAAATATACGCATATTTTAAATTGAAAAATTATTAATTCAAAAATCAGTATTACTCAATTTAAAATTTTCACGAGCTTAAATTTTTGGTCATAACTTTTGTAATAACAAAGTTATTTTAATGAAATAAAAACCACGTTATAGCTCTTAAATCCTGGATTAATTTGGTATAAATATTAATTTTATGTGATAAATAACTCACCTAGAATTACTGCAACCGCAGTGATGATCATGTCGCGTGGATCAACCAACGTTAATTCATGCAACTCAAAACCTTTCAAAAAACTCAAAATAAAAAATTGCGAAAATAAAAATCTTTGCGCAAAAATAGGCTCTTGTGTATTATTCATAATTTCCAAAGTCATTTTGATTTTAAACCAACCGTTATCCCTACAAAAATTGTCAAAACATGTCAAAGCGTACGCTGTAATTCCCAACCAATACGCTAAAAGCGCTGGTAAAATTTTGTAATTTTTGAAAAAAATTAAAAATTTATAAAATTTAAGCACGCGATTTAATTTAGCGATTTTATAAAATTTGTGTCCGTTAATGAAAGCGTGGGTTAGATTTTCAAAATAAAAAGCGGCGATTATATCTAACAACATTTGATTTTCATGCAAATTTTTGAAAATGATCGTTTTTGTATCAAAATTATCAGTGGCGTCAGTTTTCTTATATTTTTTGGTTATTAAATTAATGACTGCATCAATTACTAAAATCAAATCAGTGAATTGTGTAAGAAAATCTGGGAAATTTCCAAAAATGGCAAAATACGGATAAAAAATCGCGATATAAAGCGATGTTAGGGCGATAAAAAAATCCCAAAAATATTTTGGTTTTGAGTTTTGATTTAGAAGGTAAGGATGAGATTCAGTTTCGTTGTGGGTTTTGTATAATTCCAAAATTTTATCGTTTTTCGCGCCGATTTTGATTTTTTTGAAAAATGAGGTTTTTGCTTTCAGCTGGTTTTTGCAACGTTTTTTTATTGAATTCAGCAGGATTTTGTGCTCGTTTTTGAATTTTGGCATCACTCGTAGGAAATAACCATCACGATAAAGCACCTGCAAAAAATTGACATAGATATCATTGACAACCATCAAATTGACAATGAGTTTTTAGATAAAATCGTCATTAACCATGAACTTTTAGAAAAAAAAAGAACGAATTTTTTTAATAAAAATTTATAGACAAAATCACAATTGACAATGACGAACTTGATGACTACAAATTCATAGACCAAAATATTATTGACAATGAACTTTTAGACAAAAACGTAGTTGATCACTAAAAATTCTTAATTGTAAATCAACATTGATAATAAGAAATTAATAAACCAAATCATCATTGACAATGACCTTAGTTGATGACTAAAACTTTAATAACAAAATAAACATTGACAATAAATTCATACACAAATGATCATTGACAATGGCTTTATAGACCAAAACATCTTAGTTAAAGAATTTGTAGACATTTCCAAATTCATTGATAAAAATCATTATTGACGAGATGAGTTTATAGACAAAAACTGCTATTGATAACTAAACACTCGGAGACAAAATCAACATTGACTATAAATTAATAGACAAATCGACGATGAACTTTTAGGCAAAAACGTAATTGATAACTAAAAATTAATAGACAAAATCATCATTGACGAGTTCATAGACAAAAGCATCATTGACAATGAATTTTTAGACACAATGGTTACTAATTTACTGATAAAATTATCATTCGCGATAAGTTCATGGGTAAAAAGTAAAAATAAATTGACAATGAACTTTTAGACAAAAACTTCATAGTGCTGATTAAAAATTTAAGACAAGACCATATTTGATAATAAGTACATATACTAAAACATCATTGACAAATAACTTTTAGACAAAAAGATCATAATCATGATTGACCGTGATGGATAAAAAATGGTCAATTAATTTTTGGACCAAATGTAATTGATGACCAAACACTCAGAAACAAAATCAACATTGACAATAAATTCATAGATAAAATGACGATGAGTTCATAGATGAAAACATCATTTTTTGACCAAAACGTGATGAGTACACTTATTGATAAAATCATTATTGACAATGAATTCATAGGGACAAACAACATGGTCAATAAACTTCTGGAAAGAGACACGTAACTGATGATTGAATATCATTGACAAAATCATCATAATGATGAGGTCATAACCGAAAGGAGCTTCTTTGAATATGAATTTTTAGACAAGAATGTAATTGATGACTAAATATTTATAATAAAAATCAGCATTGACAATAAATTAATTGAAGTTGACAATGAGTTCATAGACAAAAACCAGATGGTCAATGAACTTTTGAAAAAACACATTGATTATTAAAAATTCATTGACAAAATCATCATTGACAAAAACTGCTTTTAGAAAATGGGACGTAATTGATTGCTTGATTCATTGACAAAGTCATCATAATGATGAGTTCATAACCGAAAACATCTTTGAAAATAAATGAATGTTTAGACAAAAACTTAATTTATGACTAAATATTTATAATTAAAATCAGCATTGAGAATAAATTTATTGACAAAATCAATGACGTAATTGATGACTAAAAATTCTTAGACAAAATTTAGGTTGGCAATAAATTTATAGATTATAATCTTCATTGATGGATTCTTAGACCAAAACATCATTGACGAAGAACTTTTAGACGGAAACGTAATTAATGACAAAATTATCATAAACAATAAGTTCAAAAACACCATAGACAATGATCTTTCAGGCAAAAACGGAAATGGTGACCAAACGTTATTTGTTAAAATCATAATTAACGACGAGTTTTTAGACAAAAACACCATTGACAATGAGGTTTTAAGCAAAAACTTAATTGGTGACTAAACATTCATGGAAAAATTGTCATTGATGATATTTTTATAGACCAAAACATCATTGATAATGATCTTTTAGACAAAGACATAATTGATTAAAATTTCATTGACAGGCTCATCATAGACGATGAGTTCATAGACAATAACACCATTGACAATGAATCTATAGACAAATATCTAATTGATATAACTAAAATTAACATGCATAGACAAAATCATCATTGACTATAAGTTCTTAGACAAAAATACCAATAACAATAAACGCTTAGACAAAAACGTAATTGATGGCCACAAATTAATTGACAATATTATTATTGGCGATGAATTTATAGATAAAAACACCATTGGCAACGAACCTTTAGACAACGTATTTGAGGACTAAAAATTCTTAGTCAAAATCATCATTGACGATGAGTTCATAGACGAAGACATTATCGATGAAGAAGTTTTAAACAAAAACGTATTCAATAACTAAAATTTTTATTGTCAAAATTAGCATAGGCGATGAGTTCATAGACAAAAACACCATTGACAATTAACCTTTAGACAAAAATTGATGAACAAAATCAACTTTAACAATTGGTAGACAAAATCAATATTGACAATAATTTCATAGATAAAATCATCATTTACGATAAAATCATTGACAAAAACATCATTGACGACAAATTTTTAGTATGGAATAATGAAAAAAACGTTGTTAATGGAAATTATAGTTACCTGCAGCTCGACGTAGCTTTTAGCTTTGACAGTAGCCTTAGAAATTATCCTTAGAACCAAACTAGCCTCACCCAGGCAAGTTCCAGGGCCCAAATCTAAAATCCCACGACTTTCATCATCACTTGACATCACCTCAAGTACACCATTGACAACAACCACCTAAAACCACCAAAATTATAACGATTACTTCATTTGACAATCTTCTCCCACCATTTTATCCTTCACTTCTCCCTGTGTGAAAATCGAGGCACCTTCAGCAAAAAATTCATGCCTCATCACTTCAGCCACTTGCCCCAAGTAAACCACCGGAAAATCCTTGAACATCAAAGATTTTCCAAGAGCTGGGTAGTTTTGATCGAAGCAGATTTCTTTGACGAGGCCTTCCGGGAGTAATTCCGGATTATTTTTAGCGCCCAGTTTAAACCGCAGCAAATCCTGGTGATGATTTTTTAAGGAGGTCATGAATTCTTTATCGATTTCGATGCCTTCACACAGCTCCAACGTTTTTTCTAATTGCATTTCCAATTTGTGGTTTCGCTCACGACTCATGACTTCAATTACCAACAAGTTTCCACATAGAAACGCCAATAATAACAATCCGTACCAAGAAGTTAGACCTGCAACAAATTTTTATATCATGATTATTTTTGAAGTTTTATTTTAACAATATCGCGCTTTAAATACAGATTTTTGGGCTTTAATATTTAGCTACAAATTTCTTCCTGGTCTCGTTTTAAACCTTAAAGAACCTTCTTTAAGATGCTTTTTATTTTATTAGGATATGATTATTATTTTTAAAGATATTAACAAAAATGTGGAGGTCGTGTAATTATAAATTTTATTAAAATCCTGATTTAAATTAACTTTTTGGTAGTTTATAGTTAGACTAAAAGCTTCTTCCTAGTACTGTTTTAAACCTTAAAGAATTTTCTTTAAGATACCTTTTTTACCTTGAAAATACGTTTATAATTTTTAAAGATATCAGTAAAATTGTAAAGGTCGTTTATTTATAGCTTTTAGGAAAATCAATAAAAATTTTGGATAAAATTTGGAACCTTTAAAGTGACGCCAAAAAAATTATATTTATATTTTTTAAACCTTAAAGTATCTTCTTTTAGATGGTTTTTGTTTCATAAAAATATGTTTTGTATTTTAGAAGTTATGTGCAATAATTTAAGAAAAAAAAGCAAAAACGTGATTTTTAAACCAAAATATTTAAACAAAAATTTTAAGGTTTAAAATAACCTTATTATATCTTTATGATGGTTATTATTTCATGGAGATGCGTTTTATATTTTTTTTTGTAAAAAATATATTTTGGAATATTCTTACCCATGATAGTGGCTTCGCTTGGGTATAAATTAATAAAAGGGTGTCCATATCCAAAAATGATCATCCAAACGTAGTAAATAATTGTCGCAAATGAACACCAAGAAGTAGATTTTCTTGAATCCAGAAAAAACCTATCCAAAATTTCTGGTGCGCATTTTTTTTGCCCAAAAGGGCACATAATTAAAAACCAAAAACACGCAAACGAATTCACACCAATAATCAAAAAAACCATAAAAATTGTGAAAGTTTTAAATTTTTGATTAACACCAATCGAGTTACGATTTTTAAAAATTTTCCAAAAAATCTTATAAACCCTTATATTGGTCAACATTTTTAAAATCACATAAGTTTGATCAAATTCCTTGTGGGCGAGGTCATAAAATGTTGAGAATGGCAACAGAAGAAACAAATCCAAGAAGAAAATCACGAAATTTTTTGTTATTAAATTTATCAAAATATCCATTCCAAAAATTACATCACTCACCACTTGCATGCAACCCAAAACGTTGGTTTCGAAAGTGGTTTTTGAGACGAATAGGATGTAATTCGTGATTAGATAATTCAAAAAAATGGTGGAGTGCAGCAGGAAATTCCAAGCGGGTGTAAAATTTTTGAAAAAAATTCTTTTTCGCCTGGTTTTCTTGTTTTGTAATTTTACATAAGCGGCGTTTGGTACGATTTCGGATTCTAAGAGGATTGAGACTAATTGAGTTCTTGGATTTGATGGTTTTATTGCCACTGGAAAAGATTTTCGAAGCATTTTTGAAAATGACGTTTTTTTGATAGTTCGTGTCAATTTTGACTGTAACTTTTTTGATTTTATAGATATTATTTTCTGATTTAAATCCATTATTTGGAGATTTTCAAAAATAATTATTAAAAAATTTTGGGATTCATTTTAAGACCTAAAATTTTGATTTTAATAACCGCGTTTTGATAACCACCTTGAATTTTCGTTAATAACTTTTGAAATAAAAAAGGTAACTTAATGAAATCAAAACCATTATAAAGGTCGTACTTTAAGGTTTTTAAAAGTTTCAAAAACAAATTTATAGGATTATTTTAAAGGCCGCCAATTTTAATCCAAAATATGGTTTAATAAAATGGTTTTTATCATATATCTTACATTTTTGCTCATAACTTTGGAAATAAAAATGATAGCTTAATGAAATAAAAACCACCTTAAAGGGCATAAATTAAGGTTTAAATCGAAATTACAATCAAAATTTTACAATTTTTTAAACTCAAGATTTTTTTATTTAAAGCGCGGAATCCTTAATTTTTCTTATAATTTTTCGGATTTTTTGGGTATTTTTGAAAATTTTCGAGTTAAAAATATTATAAATATAAATTTCAAATTGATTTATTATAATAATTATTTGAAATTAAAATTTTTGTGATATAATCAAAATTTAAAAAAAAATCAATTCGAATTAGAAAAATCAAATTTTAAACTTTTATAAACAACTCAGTTATTTTTTAAAATAAAAGCTTAAAATAAAAACCATATTAAAGGGCGTACTTTAAAGTTTTTAAAATTGTTATTAAAATTTTTTAGAGTTGTTTTAAAAGTCGCAATTTTTCAGCCAAAATTTGGTTTAACAAAAATTCTTTTAAATCAAACGTTGCATTTTTGCACATAACTTTGAAAACATAAACGATAGCTTAATGAAATAAAAACTACCTAAAAGGGCATAAATCAAGGTTTAAATCGGTTTTTAAACCAAAATTTTTCGATTTTTTAAAATGAAGATTTCTTTTATTTAAAGCGAGTAGTTTTTAATTTTTCTTATTATTTCTCTATATTTTGGGTATTTTTGAAAATTTTTATTTAAAAAATAGTGAGGTATATAAATTTTATATTGATTCATAATTACAATATTTTTTGAACTAATTTTTTGTGGAAAAATCAAAATTAAAAAAAAATCGAAATATAAAAAAAAAATTAACTTTTGTTAATAAATCAGTTATTTTTTAAGATAAAAAATTGAAAAAAAAACCTATTAAAGCCCTTAATTTTAGCTTCAATTTATGTAATCTAAGAAAATATATTTTACTTAATTTCGTGAGTTTTTGTTTGAAAAAAATGATTTTATCACAAAAATTGTTCTTCAAATTGATGTTATTAATAAATTAAGGCCCAAAAATAGAAAGCGCATGCGTCTGTTTATAGGAAGAGGGTCCTGTAATGATTCGATCTTCCTGAAACGCAGCCAGCATCCCGCGTTTTGAGCTGAAACCTGAAACAGTCAAAATTCATCAAGTACAAAAAAAACGAGTTAAAAATAATAACAAAAATCTAAAAAAATAGTGGTTTTGTTCAACACACGTTAATTAAAAAGGGGCGTAGTTTACTTTAAATTTTAAGTGATTTAAGTGATTTTTTGAAAAATGACTGAAGTGCAGGCAAAAGGTGAAATTTCAAGAATTCCTTCAACCACAGGTGATTTTTTTTTATAAAAAACATTTGTAGGAAATAATCAATTTTATCAGTGCTTGATTTTTGTGTTAAGTCATCATAATTGCGCAAAATGTCGTTATTTTTATTTAATTAGCTTGACTCACTTCATTTATTTATAAACTGACCTTAGCGACTCGTTTGAGAAATTTACATAAGCCACCTGACTTCACACTTATTTACGTATAAAATCATTTTTTTTAGAAAATACGTTTAGAATTTTATTGGTCATCACTTTTCATGTTCTTTAGATAATTGTAAGTGCTCGTAAAAAAAATTCAAAAAAATCCAAAAATTTTTAGGTGATTTTGAGTAATTTTGATAACGTTTTTTGTGAATTTTTAGGTGTGTTTTTAATGGAAACATATTTAAAAAAGACATTGAAGTTGATTTTGAGGAAGTTGATGAGATCAGCTCATCAAAAATTTAATTAAGCATAAAATAAAGGCAATAACTTCATATCAGTCGCTCCCTCAATAATTTATAAATTGGAAACATCCACGCGTAACGAAATTACGCAACTATTTATTATCCACTGAAGGTACTTAAGTCACTTAAGCAAAATTAAACGAGATTAATGATTTAAAAAAAGTCTACTTAACAACTGAATAAACCTTTGAAAATGGGGGTTTTTTACCTGTGGTGACCCTAAATCTCATTTCATTTATTAAAATTGATGTATCATTCTACCAATTATAAGAAAATACCTGCAGTTATTGTATTTTTTACCAAAATTTTAATTTTAATTTCAAGCTTATTTTGGGGTAATTTTGATGCGGACTACAATTTTCGCCCATAACTTCTAAAATAATTATAATAGTTTCATAAAATAAAAACCACTTTAAACCTCATTCTTTAAGATTTCATAAAATATTTAATATAAATTTTTTTTAAAATTTTAAAACCCTAGAAAACTGATTTAAAACTGGATTTTGATTTAACCAATTTTGTTACGTAGTTAAATTTTTTGTAATAACTCCTATAATTTTTAACTAATTATTATTAAATAAAAACTAAATTAAAGAGAATACTTTAAGCTTTTAATTTGTACCAAAAAAATTTTTTTATCATATTTATAAGTATTAAAATTTTGCACTTAAAAGTCGCTTTTAAAAAAATGACACTTTAAAAAATTACTCGTAACTTCAATAATTTTTTTAATAAATTTATAAAGCAAAATTCATATTTTAAAAATTTTTGTGGGGATTATTATATATTAATTTATTTAGAAAAAAATAGCGCCCTTATTTTTATAATCGCATTTTTTTATTAAAAAATATTTTTTTATTAAGCCCAAATTTCGTTCATAACTTTTTTATTTATAAACCGATTTGAATGAAATAAATTCCAAAATAAAGGGCGTAATCCAAGCTTTAATCCTGTATTAAAATTTATTTTATACGAAATTTTTAACATCCAAAATTTTTGATTTAAATTCGTGTATTAATCTTTTAAGATTTTATTTTTGTTTTTTTTTTAAATTTGATCAACTTGTAGCTTAAAAAATGGGATGTTATTCATGTTTCTTTGTGGTTAAACGTATTCGGATCAATTGTGCAGCGGCGGCGCAGTTGGGGTTGTTGTTGGGGGCCTGGAAGCGGCGTCGAAAGCTTCAGTCTGGCTTTAACCGCCCCAAAAACAACTCCAATTAAAACCAACTTAAGGTAAAACCACCACTTAAATAAAACCACTTTAAGCACAAGATTAGTGTAGAATTATTTATAAAATCTTAGAAGAGCACCTCGTTTTTAGTTGTTCGTGCGATTGTCACCTCCGGCTTAAATTATTAGGGTTGATTTGTCGTGTGTTTAACACGGAATTCGTGATTCGCCCTTATCTCATCAACAATTCTCAAGTTTAGAGAATTCACCCCTTCGTTTGCACGCACCTTAAAAGCGAAAGTTTTAGCAAAAATCCACGAGTTTATTCAATTACTCTGCCAGGAAATTATTATATCCTTAACGTAATTATCGATCACCCCCATGGGCTTAATATTGATGATTGTTTGGGTTCAATTACACTAACATAATTTAATAAATTACGATTTTAACCACAAAATGTTTAACTGTAGGGGTTGCCTTATTTTATTCAAAAAACTAGAAAAATAAAAAAGAAGAAATGTTGGTTTATTTACAAAAACTTCATGTAAAAATAATCCAAAAAAAATTTCTAAACGTTAAATAATAAGTGAAAAATCAAATATTATTTTAGCCATAATTTTTTGAAAAATATTTAAGTTAAAGCATTTTTTTTTCAAAAAAAAACCCGATGATTTTTGCTTATTTCGCAATAAAATCGATATTAAAGGCATTTAAGAAATAATTTACAAAAACTTTGAATGCACTTATAAATAATATAAAGTAAGAGCTATAAAATAGTTTTTAGGTTATTAAAAAATCTTCAAAAATAAAAAAGTTATAAGCAAAAATGTGGGTTGAAGCAGAAAATTGCAATTTTCTTAGTTTGTCTCAAATTATTGCGTTTAAAAATTATCCAAATAAATTAAAAGGTTAAATTGCAATTATACAATCAAAATGTATGTGCAAACATTTATTTTAACCTTAAATTTATAAAAATTATTTAATTATAAATATTTTTATTTTCAAAGAAACGACGATTTTGCTTATTTTTCATTAAAAACAATTTTAAAGGCATTAAAAAATTGTTTTCAAAAACTTTTGATGCACCTTTAAATAGTATAAACTAAGAGCTATAAAATGGTTTTTACTTTTTTAAAAATTGAACACTTTTAAAAAAGTTTTGAGCCAAAAGGTGGGTTGAAGCAGAAAATTGCAATTTTCTTAGTTTTTCTCAAGTTTTGCATTTAAAAATTTTCCAAAAAAATTAAAAAAGTTAAATTGCAAATATACAATTAAAATTTATCTGCAAACAATATTTTAACCATAAATTTATGAAAATTATTTAATTATAAACATTTTTATTTTCAAAGAAACGACGATTTTGGCTTATTTTTCATTAAAAACGGTTTTAAAGGCATTAAAAAATTTTTTTCGAAAACTTTTGATGCATCTTCAAATAATATAAACCAAGAACTATAACATGGTTTTTACTTTTTTTTAAAAGTGTTTAAAAATAAAAAAGTTATGAGCAAAAATGTAGGTTGAAGCAGAAAATTGCAATTTTCTTAGTTTTTCTCAAGTTTTGCATTTAAAAATTATCCCAAAAAATTTAAAAAATTAAATTGCAATTATACAATCATAATTTATATGCATACATTTATTTTAACCATAAATTTATGAGAATAATTTAATTATAAGCATTTTTATTTTCAAAGAAACGACGATTTTGGCTTATTTTTCATTAAAAACAATTTTAAAGGCATTAAAAAATTGTTTTCAAAAACTTTTGATGCACCTTCAAATAATATATAGTATGAGCTATACAATGGTTTTTTCTTTTTTAAAAAGTGTTTAAAAATAAAAAAGTTATGAGCCAAAATGTAGTTTGAAGCAGAAAATTGCAATTTTCTTAGCTTTTCTCAAGTTTTGCATTTAAAAATTATCCCAAAAAATTTAAAAAATTAAATTGCAATTATACAATCAATATTTATCTGCATAGATTTATTTTAACCATAAATTTATGAAAATTATTTAATTATAAGCATTTTTATTTTCAAAGAAACAACGATTTTGGCTTATTTTTCATTAAAAACAATTTTAAAGACATTAAAAAATTGTTTTCAAAAACTTTTGATGCACCTTCAAATAGTATATAGTATGAGCTATAAAATGGATTTTACCTTTTTAAAAAGTGTTTAAAAATAAAAAAGTTATGAGCCAAAATGTAGTTTGAAGCAGAAAATTGCAATTTTCTTAGCTTTTCTCAAGTTTTGCATTTAAAAATTATCCCAAAAAATTTTAAAAATTAAATTGCAATTATACAATCAATATTTATCTGCATACATTTATTTTAACCATAAATTTATGAAAATTATTTAATTATAAGCATTTTTGTTTTCAAAGAAACGACGATTTTGGTTTATTTTTCATTAAAAACGATTTTAAAGGCATTAAAAAATTGTTTTCAAAAACTTTTGATGCACCTTCAAATAATATAAACTATGAGCTATAAAATGGTTTTCACGTTTTTAAAAAGTGTTTAAAAATAAAAAAGTTATGAGCAAAAATGTAGGTTGAAGCAGAAAATTGTAATTTATTTAGTTTTTTCTCAAATTGTGCATTTAAAAATTATCCAAAAAAATTTTGAAGGCTAAATTGCAATTATACCATCAAAATTTATCTGCAAAAATTTATTTTATACATAAATTTATGAAAATTATTTAATTATAAGCACTTTTATTTTCAAAGAAACGATTTTGTCTTATTTTTCATTAAAAATGATTTTCAAGGCATTAAAAATTGTTTCCAAAAACTTTTGATGCACTTTCCAATAAAATAAACTAGGAGCTATAAAATGGTTTTTAGTTTATTAAAAAATCTTTAAAAATAAAAAAGTTATGAGCAAAAATGTGGGTTGAAGCAGAAAATTGCAAATTTCGTAGTTTTTCTCAAATTTCTGTATTTAAAAATTTGCCAAAAAAATTTGAAAGGTTAAATTGCAATTATACAATCAAAATTTATCTGCAAATATTTATTTTAACCATAAATTTATGAAAATTATTTAATTATAAGCATTTTTATTTTCAAAGAAACAACGATTTTGACTTATTTTTCATTAAAAACGATTTTAAAGGCATTAAAAAATTGTTTTCAAAAATTTTTGATGCATCTTCAAATAATATAAACTAACAGCTATAAAATGGTTTTTACTTTTTTAAAAAGTGTTCAAAAATAATAAAGTTATGAGCAAAAATGTTGGTTGAAGGAGAAAATTGCAATTTTCTTAGTTTATCTCAAATTATTGCATTTAAAAATTATGCCAAAAAAATTTGAAAGGTTAAATTGAAAATATACAATCAAAATTTATCTGGAAACATTTATTTTAACCATAAATTTATGAAAATTATTTAATTATAAGCACTTTTATTTGCAAAGAAACGACGATTTTGGCTTATTTTTCATTAAAAACGATTTTAAAGGCATTATTGATTTTTTTTCAAAAACTTTTGATGCACCTTCAAATAATATAAACTAAGAGCTATAAAATGGTTTTTAGTTTATTAAAATAAAAAAGTTATGAGCAAAAATGTGGGTTGAAGCAGAAAATTGCAATTTTCTTAGTTTTTCTCAAATTTTTGCATTTAAAAATTATCTAAAATAATTTAAAAAGTTAAATTGAACATATACAATCAAAATTTATCTGCAAACATTTATTTTAAGCATAAATTCATGAAACTTATTTAATTATAAGCGTTTTTATTTTCAAAGAAACGATGATTTTATCCTATTTTTCATTAAAAAAATGATTTTAAAGACATTAAAAAAAAATTTCGGAAATTTTTGATGCACCTTCAAATAGTATTAACTAAGAGCTATGAAATGGTTTTTAGTTTTTTAAAAAATGAGCAAAAATGAGGGTTGAAGCAGAAAATTACCTTTTTTTCTCAGTTTTTCTCAAAACTTATTTTTCAATAAAAACGATTTTAAAGCTATTTAAAAATTTGTTTATAAAAACTCTTAATGCATCTTCAAATAATATAAATTAAGAGCTACAAAAAAAAGTTTTTTATTTAATGAAAATCTTCAAAAATAAAAAAGTTAAGAGCAAAAATCTGAGTTGACGCCGAAAATTTCAATTATTTTAGATTTTCTCAAAACTTTGCATTTAAAAACACAAAACTAAAACTTTTAATATTGAATATTAAATAAACGATCTACAATCACGATTTAATAATTTGTTTATTTATCAAAAATTATTGAGTACTTGGAAAAATTTTGCCAAAAAACGATGATTTTCCGATTAAAATTTAATTTGGAGAACAAATTCATGATTTTTAAAACTTTTTTAATTGCTTAATAATAAAAATGCATTAAAAAATTAGTTTTTACTAAATTGAAGCCAAAAAAAAAAATTGTAAGAAATATTAACGTAAGTTTGGACTAAAATTTTTAGATTTAACACTAAGATTTCTAAATTTTTTTCGATTAATTAATAAATTTTGGAAAAAAAACTAAGTAATTTAAGAAAAAATTTTCAAAAAATTTCTTTTATTAAAAACTTGTGGTTAAAAATAAAAATGACTGCAATAATTGCATTTCATCACTTGTTGGTTTAAATCACAAATTTGATGACTCAAATTTTTTTTGATAAAAAATGAAGGTCGCAAATTAAAGCTGCTAGAAATATGTGACTGACGTATTTTATTTCACTCAAATATGTTTTAAATTAAAAAAGTTATGAGTGAAAATTGGCGCGGTGTGACAATTTTAGGTCATTTTTTTGCAAAAAAAAATCTAATAAACGTCAATTCTGTTTGTAATTGAAATAAAAAAAAGTGCGTCGCAGGGTTGTACGGGTGTTTTTTTGGAATGTCGCTAATTTTTTGTAACAATAAACATCCGATCGCTTTGAAAACTCATAATTACCCTCATTTTTTTTATTTTTTTAAATGATCGATATGTAAACGTCGGGGCCAAAAATGTGGGTCAAAGAGGTTGACACGCATACCACAACCACGGTTCATCCTGAACAACCATCAACAACGCAAAAAACAACCAATAAGCCATAAAACATTATTCCAATCTGCTTCTATAAATATTAGACGTAATTTAGGGCTAATAAAAATATCTTAGTAACTGTTGAGTTGAGTAGATTAAAGCAACACGCTATTACAACTACTATTTAATAATTATGTAGTTTATCACACGTAAAGCACCCCATTCAAAAATAATTTAATAAAAATACTTGTTATAATTATTATAGTCAAACAAAATTATGTCTCAACCGCAAAGCACTATTCTCAACGGCCCTAACGGGGAATTAACGATGGCGTTTAGAGAGGCACAAGAAGATAACATGGTAAGATTATTTTTATGAAAATCACAAAAAAAAACGAGTTCGATCATTTCGGTTGGAAGAGTCCATAAAGTAGCGAGTAAAGTCTGGCTGGAATTTGGAGCCTGGCACCGCCGCCCCCAAACTACGCATTCACCTCCCATGATTTATTTCATTGTCCCACAACTCATTTTTAATAGTTTACTCGCATTTTTGCACCTACTTAAAACAAAAACAAGTCTCCAACAAGCTTTATTCAATTACCATACTTTCACAACTCTTTAAAAACAACACCTCCACCATTATTTTCACGCTAAATCACTTTAATCTAACGCTAGTTTCCAATAATCAAGAAATTTTAAACATGGGCAATTTAGTTTCGATTTTGGAAACACCTTCATTGTAGAATCTTCACCTTTCTTCAAGATTTAAACACCAATACATCGCTTCCTAACCTTAAACATGAAAAAACTACAAACAATTATTTCCAGCACGTTTTTTTTTCAATTTTAAATACTCCTTGGTTGTATAGTTCATGACTGGTCATCACAAGTTTCACTCCAATTTGCTTAAATCTGACGCTACTTAAAAGTTATGAAGTAATTTTAAACATGGGCAATGTCTTTCCGAATTTAGAATCACCTTAGTTGTAGTATCTTTACTAGACTCCAATATTTTCAACCCAAAACATCTCTTCCTAACCTTAAAAATTAAAAAACCACAAAAGATTGTAGAGATCATAACGGTAGTTTAAAGTTATGATTTAGTTTTAAAATTAGACAATATTATTTTGATTTTGAAAAGACCTTGGTTGTAGAATCTTTACTTTTCTTCATGTTTTAAACACCCATTGTAACATTTCCTAACTTAAACCATAAAAAATCTGCAAAATATTACTCCCAACATGTTTTCTCCTAATTTTAGAATCTCAGTGATCGTAGAAATCATGATTGGTCATTATTAGAACATTTTGTTAACTTCAATTAGCTTCAATCTAACGATAGTTTAAAGTTATGAAGTAATTTTAAACATGGGCATTGTCTTTCCGATTTTAGAAGCACCTTGGTTGTAGTATCTTCACTAGACTCCAATATTCTCAACCCAAAACATCTCTTCCTAACCTTAAAAATGAAAAAACCACAAAAGATTGTAGAGTTCATAACGGTGGTTTAAAGTTATGATGTAGTTTTAAAAATAGACAATATTTTTTTGATTTTGAAAAGACCTCTTTACTTTTCTCATGTTTTAAACACCCATTGTAATACTTCCTAACTTAAAACATAAAAAATCTGCAAAATATTACTCCCAGCATCTTGTTTCCCAATTTTAGAATCTCAGTAATCGTAGAAATCATGATTGGTCATCATTAGAACATTTTGTTAACTTCAATTAGCTTTAATCTAACGATAGTTTACAGATACGAAGTAATTCTAAACATGGGCATTGCCTTTCCGATTTTAGAAGCACCTTGGTTGTAGTATCTTTAGTATACTCCAATATTCTCAACCCAAAATATCTCTTCCTAACCTTTAAAATGAAAAAACCACATAATATTGTAGAGTTCATAACGGTGGATTAAAGTTATGATGTAGTTTTAAAAGTAGACAATATTTTTTTGATTTTGAAAAGACCTTGGTTGTAGTATCTTTACTTTTCTTCATATTTTAAACACCCATTGTAACACTTCCTAACTTAAAACATAAAAAAACTGCAAAATATTACTGCCAGCATGTTCTTTCCCAATTTTAGAATCTCAGTGATCGTAGAAATTATGATTGGTCATCAATAAAACATATTGTTAACTTTAATTAACTTCAATCTAACGATAGTTTAAAGTTATGAAGTAATTTTAAACATGGACATTGTCTTTCCGATTTTAGAAGCACCTTGGTTGTAGTATCTTCACTAGACTCCAATATTCTCAACCCAAAACATCTATTCCTAACCTTAAAAATGAAAAAACCACAAAAGATTGTAGAGTTCATAACGGTGGTTTAAAGTTATGATGTAGTTTTAAAATTAGACAATATTTTTTTGATTTTGAAAAGACCTTGGTTGTAGTATCTTTACTTTTCTTCATGTTTTAAACACCCATTGTAACACTTCCTAACTTAAAACATAAAAAATCTGCAAAATATTACTGCCAGCATGTTCTTTCCCAATTTTAGAATCTCAGTGATCGTAGAAATCATGATTGGTCATCACTAGAACATTTTGTTAACTTCAATCAGCTTCAATCTAACGATAGTTTAAAGTTATGAAGTAATTTTAAACATGGACATTGTGTTTCCGATTTTAGAAGCACCTTGGTTGTAGTATCTTCACTAGACTCCAATATTCTCAACCCAAAACATCTCATCCTAACCTTAAAAATGAAAAAACCACAAAAGATTGTAGAGTTCATAACGGTGGTTTAAAGTTATGATGTAGTTTTAAAATTAGACAATATTTTTTTGATTTTGAAAAGACCTTGGTTGTAGTATCTTTACTTTTCTTCATGTTTTAAACACCCATTGTAACACTTCCTAACTTAAAACATAAAAAATCTGCAAAATATTACTGCCAGCATGTTCTTTCCCAATTTTAGAATCTCAGTGATCGTAGAAATCATGATTGGTCATCACTAGAACATTTTGTTAACTTCAATCAGCTTCAATCTAACGATAGTTTAAAGTTATGAAGTAATTTTAAACATGGACATTGTGTTTCCGATTTTAGAAGCACCTTGGTTGTAGTATCTTCACTAGACTCCAATATTCTCAACCCAAAACATCTCATCCTAACCTTAAAAATGAAAAAACCACAAAAGATTGTAGAGTTCATAACGGTGGTTTAAAGTTATGATGTAGTTTTAAAATTAGACAATATTTTTTTGATTTTGAAAAGACCTTGGTTGTAGTATCTTTACTTTTCTTCATGTTTTAAACACCCATTGTAACACTTCCTAACTTAAAACATAAAAAAACTGCAAAATATTACTGCCAGCATGTTCTTTCCCAATTTTAGAATCTCAGTGATCGTAGAAATCATGATTGATCATCACTAGAACATTTTGTTAACTTCAATTAGCTTCAATCTAACGATAGTTTAAAGTTATGAAGTAATTTTAAACATGGACATTGTGTTTCCGATTTTAGAAGCACCTTGGTTGTAGTATCTTCACTAGACTCCAATATTCTCAACCCAAAACATCTCATCCTAACCTTAAAAATGAAAAAACCACAAAAGATTGTAGAGTTCATAACGGTGGTTTAAAGTTATGATGTAGTTTTAAAATTAGACAATATTTTTTTGATTTTGAAAAGACCTTGGTTGTAGTATCTTTACTTTTCTTCATGTTTCAAACACCCATTGTAACACTTCCTAACTTAAAACATAAAAAATCTGCAAAATATTACTCCCAACATGTTGTTTCCCAATTTTAGAATCTCAGTGATCGTAGAAATAATGATTGGTCATCACTAGAACATTCTGTTAACTTCAATTAGCTTCAATCTAACGATATTTTAAAGTTATGAAGTAATTTTAAACATGGGCATTGTCTTTCCGATTTTAGAAGCACCTTGGTTGTAGTATCTTCACTAGACTCCTATATTCTCAACCCAAAACATCTCTTCCTTACCTGAAACATGAAAAAACTGCAAAAAAATTGTTCAAAACACGTTTTTTTTCTAATTTTAGAAACTCCCTGATTGTAGAGTTCATTACCGATCATCGCAATTTTCACAACAATTCGATTTAATCTAACGGCAATTTTAAACATGGGCCAGAATTTTTGGATTTTAGAAACACTTTAGTTGTAGTATCTTCACTTCTAGTATGATAAAGATCCAATTTTCTTACACCAAAGAATCTTTTCCTAACCTTAAACATGAAAAAACTACAAAACATTGCAAAAAACTACAAAGTTATTCTTAGTACGTTTTTCTTTACTTTTAGAAACTCCCTGATTGTAGAGTTCATGACCGAAATCGAATAGTAGTTAAATTTTATCAAGTAATTTTAGACATGGGAAACATTTTGTAGATTTTGAAACAGTTTGATGTAGTATCTTTACTTCTAGTGTTGCAAACTCTAATTAACACCAATTAATGTCTTCCTAACCTTATAAACATAAAAAACAATAAAAAGATATTTTCAGCACATTTTTTTTCAAATAAAGCAATCACGTGAAGGTAGAACTGATGACTAGTCTTTACTAGCATAATTATTTTAATTCAAATCTGCTTAAATCGAACGGTATTTTCAATTTACGAAGAAAATGTATACATGATGAATGGTGTTTGAATTTTGAAAACACCTTGGTTGTAGTATCTGCACTTCTAGTGTTGTAAACTTCAATATTTAAACTTAAATGCAATTCTTCCTAACCTTAAACATGAATAATTTCCAAAATATTACTTCCAGCACGTTTTTTCCAATTTTAGAAACTTCCTGATTGTGGAGTTCATGACTGGTCATCACAAATTTCACTCCAATTTGCTTAAATCTAACGGTAGTTTAAAGTTATGATATAATTTTAAACATGGGCAATGTCATATGGATTTTAGAAATGCTTTGGTAGTAGGACCTTCATTTTTCTTAAGATTTTAAGCACCAATGCATGTCTTCCTAACCTTATATACAGAAAAACTAAAGAAATTTCCTTCTTCCTAACCTCAAAACATGAGAAAAACCACAATGGATTGCTCCCAGTGCATTTTTGTTTCAATTTTAGAAATTCTTTCATTGTAGAGCTCATTATGAGTCATCATCAGGACAATTACTTTAAGTCCAAATGTCATAAGTCTTACGGCACTTAAAAGTTATAAAAAAAATTTATTTGGAATTTGAAAACACTTTGGTTGTAGTATTATCAATTCTGGTGCAGTAGACACCAATTTTTAAATACCGGAGCATCTTTCCTAACCTAAAACATGAAAAAAACTTTTAAGTATTGTTCCAAGCACATTTTGTCAAATTTAGAAACTCCTTGATTGTAGAGTTTTTATGACTGGTTAATACAATTTTCACTCCAATTGGCATAAATCTAACGGTAGTTTAAAGTTATAAAGAAATTTGAAACATGGGTAGCGTATTTTGGAATCTACGAACACCTTGATTGTAGAGCTCAACTCCTGGATCATACTTCTAATATAGGAAGCTTCAATTTTTTAACACCTTCCTGTTTCTTCTTTATCCAGTACAATATTATATCATAAAAACATGATTTTTGAATAATTTAAATAAGCAACAGCCGTTTTTTTTATAAAATGGTTTTGAAAGAAAAGAGTAAAAAACAACCTTTATACATTTTTATTAAATATTTAATAACGGAATTGAGTTTTTGGAGAAAACCTTTTGAACCATGAATGGTTTTTTTGTAAAATGGTTTTGGTAAAGAATTTGATAAAATTTACTTTTTAGATTAAATCACCAAATCCACAAAACCATCAAAATTTTCAAAACTTCCAACAACAGCCAATACAACGTCCGCCACTGCAGCGCGTTGATAGCAGAGCGACTCTTCCTCAGAGACCCCCTTTTATAAACCAACAAGGGGCTCCATTTCGCCCGGTTTTGCAACGTCCCCCGTTTGCGCCTAATCAACAACCTACCCCCCAATATCCCCCCAATCAACAGCCTCCTTTCATTCAAAAACAGCCTTCGATTCAACGCCCCCCTCCTCCCAATCAATCACGCCCCAACCTCCCCCCACGTCCATTCCCGCCAAGACCCCAACCACCCCCCCAACAACCTTTTCAACAACCACAACCTTATCAACCGCAACAACCCCGTCCTCCACCCCCCCAACGCTTCCAACCACCCCCACAAGTTTCCTTCGAAGACCAAGCCCCCCGCGCTCAAACCCTGGATTCCAACGAAGACCCCCAAAATTCCCCCCACACTCCCAAAGAACGAAAAGTAAGCGTCGAGAACGAAAAGGATGAGGATGAGGAGGAGAAAGTGGTTTCGAAACCGCCCACTCCCCCCACCACTCTCCAGTTGAGTTCCGATAAGATTTCGAGCAGCCCCAGTCCCCAACCTGAGACGGTCATTGAGGTCAAGGCTAAAAATACCAACGGGATTAATCCAAGCACTGATAAAATTGATAAAATTAAAAGGGAAGATGGTTTCAAAAAAGGTTCGTTTTTGGGTAATTTGGGGGCGCAATTGTATTTTTTGTATTTTTTTTGTATTTCAGAAGGAGATAATGATAGTGGTGTTGATGAATCAACCCAAGGAAATGTACGTATTCTTCAACATTTTTCTGACCTAAAATTTAAGGTGTGGTATTTTTCTAGGAAAACACTAGTAATGGGGATACTCACATGCGAAAATCTTCAAGAAACACGTCCAGATTGACCACGCCCACTAAAAACAGGTCGTTTTCTCGAGGATCAAAATCCCCCCACCTCAAAAGTCCCGACTCAATTCCAGGAACACCCAGCTCTGCTGATAGAAAGAGTAAGATCCAAAACTATAATCAACTAACATCACTGAACATCATTTTTTTTTAGAAGTTCCCATGAATAAAATTCAGGTCGGTTCTGCGCCTTCCCCAAATTTGAAGGTGGTAAAATCGAAAATTGGGTCTTTGAGTAACGCCACCCATCGACCAGGGGGCGGCAACATCAAAATCGAACACAAAAAGATCGATCTGTCCAATGCTCAGTCGAGAATCGGAGCTAAAAATGATAACTACGTGCCAAGCGGTGGTGAAAAGAAGGTGAGTGCAAAAAAACATCACCTAACAATATTAACATAATCTTAAAATGGCACTAACATCATTTAAAAATCGTTTTAGTTTACGTAGTTAACATCTTAAATGGTATTTACACCACTTACCAACGTTAACATCGGCCTTAACAACCTTAACATCATCAAAAAATTAATTTTCGAAATGTTAACATCATTAACAACATCAAGAATTGCAATAACATAATTTAATATCGATAAAATCATTCAAATCTCGCATTAACATAGGTAATATTATCGTAAAATTCACTAAACATCAATTAACGTTGTAAACATTATCAATAAATTCACTAAAACATCAATTAACGTTGTAAACATTATCAAGAAACCAATATTTGTACACCTTAACGATGTTAATCGGTTAAAGATCACTTAACATTACAACAAAATCACTTAGCATCGGTAGTTTCGTTGTAATATCGGCTAAACATCAGTTAACGTCGTCAATATTATCACAAATCATTATTAGTATCATTTAACATTGTTAATTCCATCGTAATGTCGGTTAAACATCAATTCACATCAATCAATTATACATCAATTAACATTGTTAACATCGTCTAAAAGTGGTACTTTCATCACTAATTATGGTTAACATCATGCAAAAATCGCATTTACATTATTAATTCTATCATAATATCGGTTAAACATCAATTAACATTATTAACATTGTCTGAAAACCGCTTTGACATCACCTAATATTTTTAACATCATCTTAAAATAGCATTAAATTCACTTAACATCTGTAATTTCATCATAAAATCAATAAAACAACAGTTAACATCATTAATATCATTTGATAATCATTAGTATCATCAATCAAAAACTCTTTAACATCATTTAGTGACGATAGCTTGATCCTTAAATAGCATTTACATCACTTAACATCTTAAAATCTATCATCTATCATTTTACCATCATTAAACATCGTTAACAACATACGAAAATGACATTAACATCATTTAACATCCCTTAAAAGCGGTATTTTTTAACTTTAACACTAATTAACATCGTCAACTTTCTCAAAAAAAAAGTAATAAGCATCATTAACATTGTTATTACCATCTTAACATCGGTTAATCATCACTTATCATTATCAAAAATTACCTTTAAAATCAATAAACATCGTTAATATAATTTTAAAATGGAATGAACATCATTTAATATTGGTTCAAATTATGTAAAAATTGTATTAATTTCATTTAACATCGTTAACATGATCAAAAATTTGCTTTCATATTAATTCAAAACATTTTAAAATAGCATTAACGTTAGTTAACATTGTTAATTTCGTCTTAAAATCGGTTAAACAACAGTTGACGTTAATAAAAAAATCACTTAACATCTGTAAATTTATTATAAAATATTATGCAAAACATCGTTTTACATCATCGAAATGTCGTATTAACATCACTTAACATCGTGAATTTGTTCTTAAAGTCGGTTAAACGTCAACTATCAATTTTGATATCAATAAAAATTATTTAAAATTTAATTAACAGTGTTAACATAATCCAAAACTAGTATTAACAATGGCCAAACAATGGCTAACACCGTTAATATCATCAATAACAGCATCCTAAAATGGTATAAACATCAATCAATATCTGTAACATCATTTTAAAATGGCATTAATTTAATTTAATATCGTTAATTTTATCGTAAAATCGGTTAAACCTAACCTAACAATGTTTAGATGATCTTTAGAAAAATCGCCTTAACATCAATTAAAATCTTTAACATCATCCTAAAATGGCTTTAACATCACTTAAAATCTTTAATATGATGCTAAAATTTCGTATTAACATCACTTAACATCGTGAATTTGTTCTTAAAATCGGTTAAACGTCAACTAAAATTTTTTTTATAAATAAAAATTACTTATAATTTAATTAACAGTGTTAACATAATCCAAAACTAGTATTAACAGTGATCAAATAACGACTAACACCGTTCGTATCATCAATAAGTTAATTTAGCATCGTTAACAGCATCCTAAAATGGTATTAACACCAATCAATATCGGTAACATCATTTTAAAATGGCATTGACTTAATTTAATATCGTTAATTTCATCAAAAAATCGGTTAAACCTAACCTAACAATCTTTAGATGATTAAAAAATCGCTCTAACATCAATTAACATCATCATAAAATGAAATTAACAACAGTTAACATTTTTAATATGATACTAAGATTTCGTATTAACATCACTTAACATCGTGAATTTATTCTTAAAATCGGTTAAACGTCAACTAACAATTTTTTTATCAATAAAAATCACTTAAAATTTAATTAACAGTGTTAACATAATCCAAAACTAGTATTAACAGTGATCAAATAACGACTAACACCGTTAGTATCATCAATAAGTTAATTTAACATCGTTAACAGCATCCTACAATGGTATTAACATCAATCTATATCGGTAACATCATTTTAGAATGGCATTAACTTCATTTAATATCGTTAATAATATGTTTAGATGATTAAAAATTCGCTTTAACATTAATTAACATCGTTAACATCATTCTAAAATAGCATTAACATCAGTTAACATCGGTTAACATCTTTAACATGATGATAAAATTACTAAAAATTGTATTCTTTTAGATCGTAAGCATGAAACTTCAATGGAATGCAAAATCAAAAATTGGATCTTTGGAAAATGCGACTCACAAACCAAAAGGTGGGGATAAAAAGATTGAAACTGTCAAATTGGATTTCAAGGACAAGGCGAAACCAAAAGTGGGTTCTAAAGATAACATGAAGCATGTGCCAGGAGGAGGTGATGTTAAGGTATACCCAATTTTTTATAAGAAAAAAAAATTAAAAAAATCTGTAAAACACATGAACATTATGAACATTTTCTTTAGTCTGAGGCAGAATTAGAAAGCGAAGCTGATACTAAAAAAGAGGCAGTAAGTAACGATGTTGCAGTAAGCAAAAGTAACGAGTA
The DNA here is from genome assembly GCA_963971135.1 of Stenus bimaculatus. Taxonomy (NCBI): domain Eukaryota; kingdom Metazoa; phylum Arthropoda; class Insecta; order Coleoptera; family Staphylinidae; genus Stenus; species Stenus bimaculatus. The sequence continues at coordinate 25,347,432 of OZ020186.1, read as the reverse complement.
AAAAGCACTTGATGTATTTAAAAAAATGTATTTAGTATTTGATGTTTTTTTTGGTAAAAACACGCAAAACACTTACAGTAAAAAAACACCCACTAGTTGACACGAAAAAGCTGAAACAAACGAAAAAGGGGTGTAACATCGAATTTTTAACACTACAAATTAATACTGAAAATCAAACATGTTTAAATTATCGTTTTTTTCTTAATTTTTTGGCAGATTGAAAGTAAGAAATTAAATATTAAAGTCGAGAGCAAGGTGGGATCTTTAGATAACGTTAAGCACAAGCCAGGAGGGGGTGATAAAAAGATATTCGACGATAAAGAGTACTTGAGGCAAAAATCAGGCATGTCGAACGAAAATAACTCGATGACCGGCTCACAGGTAAGAATTTATAAATTTAATTGAGGTTTTACGGCATTCGCCTGGCGTCATTTAATGAAATCATCCACTTCTATAGGATTCTTTGCCGTCCCAACCATCGGATGTGAGACAGCCTCTATCGGACGAGAATTTAAACAGGGAGCGCTTGACTACCAATGAATAAAACGCGATTTTTTTATACTTTTTAGTGTAACATTTGTGAATCAAATCAAAATAATTAATATTAGAATTTTAAACATGAGAGTATTAAATGTGCCTTTTTAGTTATTTTGCAGGGCTTTTATTAATTTATTTCATTTATTTTGGTAAGTTGCGAGTAATGGTTTGAGCGAGTTAAGCGCGCGCAACTGATTGTTAAGTGGTAGGGGAACGCGTCGCATGTCTTAAGTAAGGAGTGGGCTATAGCGAATGCGTTACGCGCACTCTTTACTTAACGTTTAGGTGTGGAAGAACGCGCGGCACGCCTCTAGTAGAGAGTGGGGTGCAGCGCAATGCGTTACGCGCGCTTCCTACTCAACGTTGCGTGGTGGGGAAACGCGCGGCACGCCAGTGGTGCGCGGTACGCCCCCACAACAGCGTGCTTTACGCGCCGCCCTATTCGTCTTGACGATGTTGCGCGTCAGTCATGCGCGCTATACTCGCTTCCCATTGGTTGCAACTTACTACCGCGTTAAAACACGCCTTTATTTTATAATTTTCTAATAAAACTATGCGCTTCATCACTTAAATATGCTTAAATTTATTTTATTTTAATAAAAAGGCGAGATTTGTTATTTTTTTTGTAAGTTGTACATACAAATCTTGTGTTAAAATGTAATTTTAAGACCTAAGGTTGCATGCACTGCGTTGTATTGTAATTAACGCGCCTTAAAACTCAAGTGGCGATAAGAAATTTGGCTTTTCTGCGATTTTAATGTAATAAAATGATTTTTTGGGGCGGTTTTAAGGCGCGTGCGATGAGTAGTCGTATACTTACATTAAGTACAAATTTATTATTTAAGTAGTCACTTATATTATTAATTATTATATGTTATATACGTAAGTTTAATTAATTAAAGTTTATATCAATAATTATAATATTTACAATAAATAAATAAATACAAAGTAGAATGTAGATTTATTAAGCACTAAAATAGTGAGCACTGCAAAAACACGCACGTAAGTATCCTGCTTTGCTTTAAAAACGACATTTGACAACTTTAGGTCATCATTTTAAGCGTCAACGAAAATTGGTGATTTTCTTTAAGTTTTTTTTATTTTTTTTTAGGAATTTGTGGAGTTTTCTCGGCCTCAATCGCGTTACAGGGTGAGAATTTCTGAGAAAGTTGAGAGTCCTGTTGAGGAAAAAGGTCGTCCTCAATCGAGGTTGTCGAGGAGCAACTCTTTGAGGAAAAAAAGTGCGCCTTCGACACCTACAACACCTACTACTCCGAGGACGCCCTCGTCAAACAAGTGGAAATTTTAGGTGCACCACCAAAAGTTTTTGCTTCAAAAGCACTCAAAGTATAATTAAGCACATGAATCAGTATTATAGGTTATAAAATTTGCAAAATTTCAGTAATTTTAGACGTGATTTGTTTATTAAAATCGTTAAATTCATGGCTTCAAAATATGATCACCATTTTTTTAGAGCTTTCATAACTTTTCCAAAAAAAATTTTTTTTAGTATTTTTTAATTTATATATTGAACAAATTTTAGTAAAGTACAAAAACATGAAATTATTTTTAGATTAAATTGATTATAGTAAAAAAATATTTATTAAAAAAATTTGAGGGAAAATTTGTAGGTATGCAACTTAATATACACGTAAAGTATACAAAAGTAATGATTATTTATAAAAACAAAAGTATGTATTAAATAAAGGCGTAACGTAAATAAAAAAATATAAACATTCTCAATTGCTTTATTACCCAATTTAATTTATTAGTTATTAATTCTTAAACATTAGTCAATAAAAGTTAGGCAACCAAATTATCATTCCACTGCTTCAAGTGTTGCATACAACATTTTTTTACAATTTAGAAGATTGGTATTGATTTTTTATGCCAACAAAAGATTTTTAAGTAAAATTAACAATAATAAAATAATTATTTGTAATAAAGAAAGACCTGGGGGTGTTAAATTGGACGTCATCTTCAAAAAAATTATTAAAATACAAAAAAAAACTGGAATTTTTTATTTAAAAATGATTAATTGTAGTATAAAATTTAGAATGTAGTCTTTTTGTTTAAATAAAATATCTGGGGATGTAAAACGTGGACGCCTTCTTCAAAGGAATTTATTAAAACAGACATTTTCAGGTAAAATATTGATTAATTATACCTTAATGTCAAGAAAATAGAATGAAAAATACCTGGAGGTGCAAAACTTCGACGTCGTCTTCAGAGAAAATTTTTGAAATTAGCAAAAAAAATTAATTTTAAATAAATTAATGATTGATTAGCGCTTTTGTATCAAATAAATTAATACTTGGTGTTAAAAAGACACTTGGTGATGCTGCACCTGGACGTCATCTTCAGAATCAAATATTAAATCACAAAAAATAGCAGCTTTTTTTATTAAAAAATGATTATTTGGAGTTTAAAATTAAGAAAGCAGCGTTTTTGTTATAAAAAATACCTGAGGATGTAAAACGTGGACGCCTTCTTCAGAGAAATTTATTAAAACTAACATTTTCAGTTAAAATAATGATTAATTATACCTTATTGTGAAGAAAAGTGATGAAAAAATACCTGGAGGTGCAAAACTTCGACGTCGTCTTCAGAGAAAATTTTTGAAATTAGCAAAAAATATAATTTTAAATAAATTCATGATTGATTAGCGCATTTGTATCAAATAAATTAATACTTGGTGTTAAAAAGACACTTGATGATGCTGCACCTGGACGTCATCTTCAGAATAAAATATTAAATCACAAAAAATAGCAGTTTTTTTTATTAAAAAATGTTTAATTGGAATTTAAAATTAAGAAAGTAGCGTTTTTGTTTAAAAAAAATTCCTGTGGATGTAAAACGTGGACGTCTTCTTCAGAGGAATTTATTAAAACTAGCATTTTCAGTTAAAATAATGAATAATTATACCTTATTGTCAAGAAAATAGGACTCTAATGATGAAAAAACACCTAGAGGTGCAAAACTTCGACGTCGTCTTCAGAGAAAATTTTTGAAAATAGCAAAAAATATAATTTTAAATAAATTCATGATTGATTAGCGCATTTGTATCAAATAAATTAATACTTGGTGTTAAAAAGACACTTGATGATGCTGCACCTGGACGTCATCTTCAGAATAAAGTATTAAATCACAAAAAATATTAGTTTTTTTTATTAAAAAATGATTAATTTTAGCTTAAAATTGGAAAAGTAGTGATTTTGTTTTAAAAAAATACTTGGGGATGTAAATCATGGACATCTTCTTCAAAGGATTTTTTTTTAATTAGCAAAAACTAAAAATTATGAACTAAAATAATAATTAATCTTAGTTAAATATCAAGAAAATGATCCTCTAGCGTTAATTAAATACCTGGAGGTGCAAAATTTTGACGACTTCTTCAGAGGAAAACATTAAAATTAGCAAAACAATATAATTTTTAGGTAAAATTATGATTGAGTAGGGTTTTACTTGATCTTTGGTATCGAAAAAACACCTGGAGGTGCAAAACTCCGACGTCGTCTTCAAAGAAGAATCTTAAAATTAGCAAAAATAATAATTTTCCACTAAAATAATGATTAATTATGGTTTAATATAAAGAAAATTATCTTTTACTTTTGAAAAAAAAATCAAGAGGTGCAAAACTTCCATGTCGTCTTAAGAGTCCAAAATCGAGAAAATGTGGTTTTAATGTTAAAATGAAAGTGCTTAATTTGGATTCAATATTAGGACTAAATTTTTACAAAATGGTACATTGCTGTTTTAAAACCTAAGGGTGTTGTGGTTGGATGTCTTCTTCATAGAAAATGTATTAAAATTATTCAAATAAGCACCTGGAAATTGAAATTTTGGACGCCATCTCCAGAGAACAATATCAAAATTAGAAAAAAAATATAAATTTCAAGTAAAATAATGGTTGATTAAGGTTTTAAAATCGATATAATTAAGGTTTGGTGTTAAATAGAGATCTGATGGTGTTAAACTTGGACGTCTTCTTCAAGGGAAATCATCGTAATCAATGTTATTTATAATTTGGCTTAATTGTAGCTTAAAGTCATGAAATTGCACTTTAGAAGTTGTAAAATCATCTGGGGGTGCAGAAATTGGACGTCATCTCCAGAGAACAATATCAAAATTAAAAAAAAAATATAAATTTTAAGTAAAATAATGGTTGATTAAGATTTAATATGGAGATAATAAGATTTGGTGTTAAATAGAGATCTGAAGGAGTTAAACTTGGACGTCTTCTTCAAAGGAAATCATCGTAATCAACTAAAAATCATCAATGTTATTTATAATTTGGCTTTATTGTAGCTTAAAATCGTGAAATTGCACTTTAAAAGTTGAAAAATCACTTGGGAGTGTAGAAATTGGACGTCATCTCCAGAGAACAATATCAAAATTAGAAAAAAATATAAATTTTTAGTAAAATAATGGTTGATTAAGGTTTAATTCGGAGATAATTAGGTTTGGTGTTAAATAGAGATCTAAAGGAGTTAAACTTGGACTTCTTCAAAGGAAATCATCGTAATCAACTAAAAATCATCAATGTTATTTATAATTTGGCTTTATTGTAGTTTAAAATCGTGAAATTGCACTTTAGAAGTTGAAAAATCACCTGGGGGTTCAGAAATTGGACGTCATCTTCAGTAAAAAATATTAAAATCGGAAAAAATATGGTTTTATGATCAAATGATGATTAATTAGGTATAAGTAACAGGTAAATACACATTTGATGTAGATAAAAGACTTGGAGGTGCTAAACTTGGACGTCTTCTTCAAAGAAAACGATTAAAACAAGCAAAAAAGGTCAAATTAAATTCAAAATAATGATTTATGAAGGCTTAAAAGCGAAAAACAGGAGTCTTAATGTTAAAAAAGTACTTTAGAATGCAGAACCTGGACGTCATCTTCAGGGAAAAGTATCAAAATTGTTGAAAATAAATAATTTTTAATTTATCGGGGCTTAGTATTAAGAAAAGCGATTATTGGTATTGAAAATATACCTGGGGGTGCTAAACTAGGATGTCTTCTTCAAAGAAAATTATCAAAACAAGGAAAAAAACTAAAATTTTATTTAAAATGAATATTATTAAGGTTTAAAAGCAAAAATCAGAAGTCTTGGTGTAAAAAAAGTACCTTGTAATACAGAACCTGGACGTCATCTTCAGAGAAAATTATGAAAACCCAGTAAAAAATCACAACATTTATTTGAAATAATAGTTTATTGAAGTTAAAACTTGTGAAACTACAGTCTTTATATTAAAAAAGCCCCTGGAGGTGCAGAATTTTGACATCATTATCATAGAAAAGTAACAAAAGTAGCAAAAAATATAATTATCATGTGAAGTAATAATAGTTAGTTTGGGTTTATAATCAAGATAACGGATTTTCTGAGTTAAAAAATGAACAGGAAGTGATAATTATAAAAGAAAACTATAAAATTTAACAAAAAATGAACAATTTTGTTTAAAATTATGATTTATTCGATTTGAATTTAAGAAATTACGGTCTTGATGTTCAAAAATTACTTAAGGAATCAAAATTTTGCCGTTTCTTGAAAAGAAACATTGAAATTAGTGCAATTTTTAATTGATAATAAATTTATTATCAAGATAATTGAGTTTTGGTGTTGAAATAAGAACTAAAGGTGCTCAGTTTAAACGTTTTCTTTAAAGAAAACCATCGAAATCATTGAAAAATCACCTGGGGGAGCAGAATTTGGTTATCATCTTCAAAGAAAAGCACCGAAATTGGAAAAAAAATATAATTTTTGCATGAAATAATGATTTAATACATTATATTCTCAGGAAAAATGACTTTAAGTGTTGGAAAAATACTTGGGTTTGATGAAACTGGACGACTTCTTCAAAGAAAACCATCAATACCAGGAAAAATTATGATTTATTCGTTTTGGTTTTGAAATAAGAACTAAAGGTGCTCAGTTTAAACGTTTTCTTTAAAGAAAACCATCGAAATAATTGAAAAATCACCTGGGGGAACAGATTTTGGTTGTCATCTTCAAAGAAAAGCATCGAAATTGGAAAAATATTATAATTTTTGCATGAAATAATGGTTTAATACATTATATTCTCAGGAAAAATGACTTTAAGTGTTGGAAAAAGACTTGGGTTTGATGAACCTGGACGTCTTCTTCAAAGAAAACCACCAATAGCAGAAAAAATTATGATTTTTTCGTTTTGGTTTTGAAATAAGAACTAAAGGTGCTCAGTTTAAACGTTTTCTTTAAAGAAAACTATCGAAATCATTGAAAAATCACCTGGGGGAGCAGATTTTGGTTGTCATCTTCAAAGAAAAGCATCGAAATTGGAAAAAAATTATAATTTTTGCATGAAATAATGATTTAATACAATATATTCTCAGGAAAAATGACTTTAAGTGTTGGAAAAAGACTTGGGTTTGATGAACCTGGACGTCTTCTTCAAAGAAAACCATCAATACCAGGAAAAAATTATGAATTTTATATAAAATTAGTATTTATTGGTGCTTAAAATTACTTCACCGTCACCGTGGTGTTAAAAAAGCTCCTGGAGGTTCAGATCGTGGACGTCATCTTCAGGGAAAAGTAAGAAAAAATTAAAAAAATTCACTTTTTTCATTATAATTTTTTTATATTATAATAATTTCAAGTATAAAATGGTTTTAAGGTGAGATATCATCAGTAAGTGATGAGAACCTGGAGGTCATCTTCAAAGAAATCAAAGTGATTGTTATTATTTAAGGTTTAAAAATAAAAATGTTTTCAAAAAAACGTTTTAAAAGTGAGGCAATTTGAAGTAAAATCAATATTAGCTTTAATAATCCTTCATTTTTTGTTGTGTATCTGAATGAGTTTAATAAAAAAGATAAAAACAAAATAAAAAACTGATCCAGCATTATCCGTAAAGACAATACATCTCACTTTAGTCGCAAGCAAAAAAGCTCCAGCGGCAATAAGTTTTAATTAACCGCCCCTCGCCGCAATAATCGCGTCTGGAATTTGAAAAAAAAAAAAAAACGGCGGCGGCGGCGTGATTCTCTCACGTGACACGTTGATGATGTTTGCAGGTGCGAGTGTTACGTGTGTGGAAGGGGGAGGTGGGTGGTGGGAGAGCGCTTGGAGGCGGCAGATAGCCACGCTCGGATGCTTTTCATATCGATCCTTGTGCACGGACGGCCGCCTCTTGCATTGTGTCAACCGGCTTATGCTAAATTAATCATGCTAATTGAACCGGATCATAATATGAACACGGAAGGACGGATTATTTATAAGCACACCTCCACTTTTTATCAAAAAAAAAAAAATAAAATTAATATATTAAAATAGGAAATTAATTATTTAATGCAGTAGAAAGGTTTACGCGCAGTATGCTACGCGCAACACCCTCCACCACTGTTTGAGTAGGGGGCGCCTTTCCACCGCTTAGTAGAACATGCGCGTTACTCCCACTACATAATTTCATGCGCGTTACGTCTACTACAGCGTTTTACGCACCACGCGTGATCTCCCACCGCCCAATTAAAATGAAGCATAACGCGCAGAGCGTTGCGCGCATCATCGTCTTTACCGAGTTATGCAACGTTTCTACTTAAATAACACGAATTTAAATTTGAAAAAACTTTGTAAAAAGCAGTAAATTAACGGAAAGGTTAATGTAATAATAAATAAAGTATAACGTTGATGTGTTTTATGTAAAATAAACATTAATTAGGTTTAAACAACAATTTGTTTGTTGTTCGTGATAGTGCGTCGCCTGGTTACGAGTTAAAGGGGGTTAAAAGCGAGCGAAAAGTCGATTATGGATGAGCGCTTGCTCGAATTTAATTAATTAATTAATAGGTCGCAGCGCATCGCAGGATGAATGCTGTTTCGCAAGTTTGTTTTGGAGCGTGCCGACAAATTGGGTTACTCGCCAACTTTTGCCACTTTGCGAGGCTCGCAGATAACGGAGTTTCAATTAGATTAGGTGGAAACATTAGAACGTGTGCTCGGGCATAATGCTGCGATGATATTGTTTGGCGCTAATTTACGCTGCGACCGCACCCCCCACCCCCATTCCCACCCCTTCCATACATCAACTAATTCCATTTTCAGACTCGACTACCGCACGGATTTATTGCTCCTTCCCTTTTACTACCCACATCACAAGCTAAACGTAAAATCAATGAACATTCATTTTACAAAAAACAATAAATAAACAAATATTAACGCTACGCGCAAGCTGTGATGCGCACCATTGTGCAGGTGTAGACAATAGGAAGCAGCTTAAAGTCTGTCCCCCACTACGCAGCGCTCCACTACTTACTTAAGGAGTATCGCGCGTTCTCCCACCACTCAACTTTAAGTAAAGAGCGCGCGTAACGCACATCGCTATACCTCACTCCTTACTTAAGGCATTCCACGCGTGCCCCCACCACTCAACGCTAAGTACGATAAACGAATTATGCGTACATCGGGACGCCATCTTCAAAAATTATGATTTCCACATAAAATAATAAAAAGTGATTATTGCCTGACCTTCAACTTGTTGTTCAAGATCAAAGCAATATTTCTAAATAATGCGTTACCGAAAATCGTACAACTTTTATATGAAACATTTTTCTCAAAATTGCTTCATTTCAAAAATAAACGGGCGTTGTCTAACTTTTTGTACATCCTGTATACTTAAAATCAAGAAACTACACCTTTTGTGATAAAAAATATACATGGAAGTCTTCTTCAAAGAATATTATCAAAATCAGCAAGAAATCACTATTTTTTGCCTTTTGGTAATAAAATCTCACCTGCCTTTTTTTTCAAATAAAAGTGTCAAAACTAGCGAAATTAATTAATTTTCAATTGAAACAATGAGTTATTATAGTTTTATGACAAAAAAATGATTATTTGTGTTAAAAAAAGACCTGGGGGTGCTAAACTAGGACGTCTTCTTCAGAGAAGACCATCAAAATAAGCAAGCAAATTACGAATTACATATAAAATATGCAATTATGGCAACTTAGAATCAAGAAATTGAGTTTTTACTTTTGAAATAGCACCAACAGGTGATAAATTTGGAAATCTTCTTCAGAGAAAACCCTCAAAATCAGCGAAAAAAAATTATTTTCAATTGAAACATTTAGTTATTATAGTTTTATGTCAAAAAACATGATTTTTTGTATTGAAAAAAAACCTAGGAGTGCTAAACTTGGACGTCTTCTTCAAAGAAAACCATCAAAATAAGCAAAATATCACGAATTACATATAAAATATGTAATTATGGCAGCTTAGAATCAAGAAATTGAGTTTTTAGTTTTGAAATAGCACCAACAGGTGATAAATTTGGAAATCTTCTTCAGAGAAAACCCTCAAAACCAGCGAAAAAAAATTATTTTCAATTGAAACAATTAGTTATTATAGTTTTGTGTACAAAAAACATGATTTTTTGTATTGAAAAAAAAACTGGGAGTGCTAAACTTGGACGTCTTCTTCAAAGAAACCATCAAAATAAGCAAAATATGAAGAATTACATATAAAATATGCAATTATGGCAGCTTAGAATCAAGAAATTGAGTTTTTAGTTTTGAAATAGCACCAACAGGTGATAAATTTGGAAATCTTCTTCAGAGAAAACCCTCAAAACCAGCGAAAAAAAATTATTTTCAATTGAAACAATTAGTTATTATAGTTTTATGTCAAAAAACATGATTTTTTGTATTGAAAAAAAACTTGGGAGTGCTAAACTTGGACGTCTTCTTCAAAGAAAATCATCAAAATAAGCAAAAAGATTACGAATTACATATGAAATAAGCAATTATAGCAACTTAAAATCAAGAAATTGGGTTTTTGGTATTGGAAAAGCACCAAGAGGTGATAAATTTGTAAATCTTCTTCAGAGAAAACCCTCAAAACAGGCGAAAAAAAATTATTTTCAATTGAAACAATTAGTTATTATAGTTTTATGTCAAAAAACATGATTTTTTGTATTGAAAAAAAACCTGGGAGTGCTAAACTTGGACGTCTTCTTCAAAGAAGACCATCAAAATAAGCAAAATATCACGAATTACATATAAAATATGCAATTATGGCAGCTTAAAATCAAGAAATTGAGTTTTTAGTTTTGAAATAGCACCAACAGGTGATAAATTTGGAAATCTTCTTCAGAGAAAACCCTCAAAACCAGCGAAAAAAAATTATTTTCAATTGAAACAATTAGTTATTATAGTTTTATGTCAAAAAACATGATTTTTTGTATTGAAAAAAAACCTGGGAGTGCTAAACTTGGACGTCTTCTTCAAAGAAGACCATCAAAATAAGCAAAATATCACGAATTACATATAAAATATGCAATTATGGCAGCTTAAAATCAAGAAATTGAGTTTTTAGTTTTGAAATAGCACCAACAGGTGATAAATTTTGAAATCTTCTTCAGAGAAAACCCTCAAAACCAGCGAAAAAAAATTATTTTCAATTGAAACAATTAGTTATTATAGTTTTATGTCAAAAAACATGATTTTTTGTATTGAAAAAAAAACCTGGGAGTGCTAAACTTGGACGTCTTCTTCAAAGAAAACCATCGAAATTAGCAAAATATCAAGAATTACATATAAAATATGCAATTATGGCAGCTTGGAATCAAGAAATTGAGTTTTTAGTTTTGAAATAGCACCAACAGGTGATAAATTTGGAAATCTTCTTCAGAGAAAACCCTCAAAACCAGCGAAAAAAATTATTTTCAATTGAAACAATTAATAATTATAGTTTTATGTCAAAAAACATGATTTTTTGTATTGAAAAAAAAACCTGGGAGTGCTAAACTTGGACGTCTTCTTCAAAGAAAACCATCAAAATAAGCAAAATATCACGAATTACATATAAATATGCAATTATGGCAGCTTAGAATCAAGAAATTGAGTTTTTAGTTTTGAAATAGCACCAACAGGTGATAAATTTGGAAATTTTCTTCAGAGAAAACCCTCAAAACCAGCGAAAAAAAATTATTTTCAATTGAAACAATTATTTATTATAGTTTTATGTCAAAAAACATGATTTTTTGTATTGAAAAAAAAACCTGGGAGTGCTAAACTTGGACATCTTCTTCAAATAAATCCATCAAAATAAGCAAAATATCACGAATTACATATAAAATATGCAATTATGGCAACTTAGAATCAAGAAATTGAGTTTTTAGTTTTGAAATAGCACCAACAGGTGATAAATTTGGAAATCTTCTTCAGAGAAAACCCTTAAAACCAGCGAAAAAAATTATTTTCAATTGAAACAATTAGTTATTATAGTTTTATGTCAAAAAACATGATTTTTTGTATTGTAAAAAAACCTGGGAGTGCTAAACTTGGACGTCTTCTTCAAAGAAAACCATCAAAATAAGCAAAATATCACGAATTACATATAAAATATGCAATTATGGCAGCTTAGAATCAAGAAATTGAGTTTTTAGTTTTGAAATAGCACCAAAAGGTGATAAATTTAGAAATCTTCTTCAGAGAAAACCCTCAAAACCGGCGAAAAAAAATTATTTTCAATTGAAACAATTAGTTATTATAGTTTTATGTCAAAAAACATGATTTTTTGTGTTGAAAAAAAACTTAGGGGTGCTAAACTTGGACGTCTTCTTCAAAGAAAACCATCAAAATAAACAAAATATCATGAATTACATATAAAATATGCAATTATGGCAGCTTAGAATCAAGAAATTGAGTTTTTAGTTTTGAAATTGCACCAACCGGTGATAAATTTGGAAATCTTCTTCAGAGAAAACCGTCAAAACCAGCGAAAAAAAATTATTTTCAATTGAAACAATTAGTTATTATAGCTTTATGTCAAGAAAAATGATTTTTTGTGTTGAAAAAAAACTTAGGGGTACTAAACTTGGACGTCTTCTTCAAAGAAAACCATCAAAATAAACAAAAAATCACGAATTACTTATAAAATAAGCAATTTTAGCAGCTTAGAAACAAGAAATTGAGTTTTCAGTTTTGAAAAAGCACCAAGAGGTGATAAATTTGGAAATCTTCTTTAGAGAAAACCCTCCAAACTAGAGAAAAGAATTAATTTTCAATTGAAAGGTTAGGTTAGGTTAGGTTAGGTTATTATAGCTTTACGTCAAGAAAAATGATTTTTTGTGTCGAAAAACAACCTGGAAAACCTATGAAAACCAGCAAAAATTACGGGTTTTATTTAAAATAATAAGTGCATGTGCTTAAAATTAATTAATTGGATTTTTATCATTAAAAAATCACCTCAAAGTGGACAATTTGGACGACTTCTTCAAAGAAAAGTATGGAAAACTTACGAAAGATAATAAATATAAATTAAAACAATTAATTATGTCATAAAAGTTAATTTTAGTATTAAAAAAATTCCTGAACATCTTCTTCAAAGAAATTTCAAAAAAATAGTAAAAAAATAATAAGTTTCAGTGGAAATAAGGATTTATTGCAAATTAATGTAACAAAAATAACTGTTAGTGGTAAAAAGTGCTTTGGAGTTACAAAACCTGAACGTCTTCCTCAAAGAAAACTGAAAATATAGAAAAAAAATCAAGAGTTTAATCTACAATAATAAATTTTAGGTACATAGAATCACATATTTAAACTTTTAGTATTGAAAAAGTACCTTGGGGGTGCAAAATTTGTACATCTTCAGAGAAAAAAATAAAAACTAAAAAATTTGATTTCTTTCAGATTTCTTTCAGATGAACTTGGTAATAAAAACGCATCTGTGGGAGAAAAATTTGGACATCTTCTTCATAGAAAAATATGAAAACTAACGAAAAATAATAAATTTATATTAATGCAATGATTTTTTAAAGCTTAAAGTTAAGAAAAACGACTAATAGTGTTAAATTTAACCTGGGGGTGTAAAAAGTAACAAAATATCTCAAGTATTATTTGAAATAGTAAATTACAGGTATTTAAAATCAAGAAATTGGGCTTAAAGTAATAGTAAAACACCTGGGGGGTGCAAAACTTGGACGTCATTTTCAGAAAATTAAATTAAAAAATTATTTTTTTATTATTATTTTACTGAAACATCATTATTTTCGATGTGAATTATGTATTTTTACTATTTTCCTCTGAAGAAGCCGTCCAAATTTTGCAGCTGGGTATTTTATTACTACTAAAGATTAACTTTCTAAAGTCTAAGCTTTAAAATATTAATATTTTTAAGCTCTTATAGATAAATATCTTGAAAAAGTCCCCGAGGTGCTTATCGCAGCATTACTTACTGTATTTCAGTTAAATAATTCACTCGAATTTAAAATGAAATAAATAATTCAAGCTAAATTTCGAAAACTATTAAAGCTGCTCGCAATTAGGCCCTAAATAATTAATTTGCCGAAACAAAAAACTTTTGTATGAACAAGAAAACCGCTAAATTATTTACTCAAAACCAACATTCTTGGCGATCACGCAAGAGGAGTGTTAAAAACACATTTTCTCAAGAAATTATCGTGTTTAAATGTTTGTTGTAATTGCGAAGGCAGTATTTACGGCCAAAGATAAATTCATGAAATCGTCTTTAAATTGAAAGCATAAATTTTGGCCCGAGCACGCCAGTTATTAAAAAATATCGATTTCCAAGTAATAAATTTTTTTAGACGTTTGTCTTTCCAGATTTTAAAATTGGATTTAAGGCGATATTTGATTTGGGACAAAAAGGAATTTCATATTGAAAAACGTTTTTTATAAAAATTAATTATTTACCATCAAAAGAGTATTTAAATTTCTGAAGAAAAACAAAACAATTAAATTCAATTAATAAATAGGTACAAAATTATATTTTAGTATAAAAGAAACACCTGGAGGTGCAGAATTTGGACATCATCTTCAGAGAAATACATCAAAATTAGTGAAAAGATTTAATTTTAAGTAAAATAATGATTTATTAAGGTTTTATATCAAGAAAAATAAATTTTGGTGTTAAATAAAGTCCTGGAGGTGCTAAACTTGGACGCCTTCTTCAAAGAAAACCATCATTCTCGACCAAAAATCATAAATTTTATTCATAGTTATGCTTTATTAAAGTTAGAATTTAGAAGTTACAGTCTTTTAGTTGAAAAAGCACCTAGGGAGTGCAGAATTTGGACATCATCTTCAAAGAAACACATCAAAATTAGGGAAAAGATTTAATTTTTAAGTAAAATAATTTATTAAGGCTTAGTATCTAGAAAAATAAATTTTGGTGTTAAATAAAGTCCTGGAGGTGCTAAACTTGTACGCCTTCTTCAAAGAAAACCATCATTCTCGACCAAAAATCATAAATTTTATTCATAGTTATGCTTTATTAAAGTTAGAATTTAGAAGTTACAGTCTTTTAGTTGAAAAAGCACCTAGGGGGTGCAGAATTTGGACATCATCTTCAAAGAAACACATCAAAATTAGGGAAAAGGCTTAATTTTTAAGTAAAATAATGGTTTATTAAGGCTTAATATCAAGAAAAATAAATTTTGGTGTTAAATAAAGTCCTGGAAGTGCTAAACTTGGACGCCTTCTTCAAAGAAAATTATCAAAACAGGCAAAAAAGGTCGAATTTTATTTAAAATAATAAATTATTAATGCTCAAAAATGAAAAACAGAAGTTATGATGTTAAAAAAGTATTTTGGAGTGCAGAACCTGGACGTCATCTTCAGGGAAAGTATGAAAATTTGCAAATAAACATAATTTTTAATAATAATAATTTATTCACGTGTTAAAAAAAATACAATTTTTGTACACAGGTCAACCATAAAAATATAAGATATTGTATAACATAAAAGTTAAAAATACAGACGCTACGATTGATGTTTGATTAAAGTTTAACATCATCAGATGGACTTTTCGTGTTAAAACGAGTTTGGGGTGCAGAACCTGGACGTCTTCTTTAAAGTAAACAGGCAAAACCTGCAAGAAATTATGAATTTTATTTAAAATAAAAAATCTATCAGAGATTAAATTCATAAAATATAGGTCTTAATGTTGAAAAATCATTTAGAGATGCAGAATTTAAACGTAATCTTCAAAAATAGCAAATTTGCCAACAAATGTTATTTTAAGACGAATAAATGATTGCATGGGGTTTAATATCATGAAAATTGAGGTTCCAAGAATTGAGGGTGTTGTGCCTGGACGTTTTTTTCCAAAAAAAATATCAAAAATCTACAAATAAATTGAAGTTTCATTTAAAATAATTATTTATTTGAGCATTAAATCAAAAAACCATAGTCTCAGTTTTGATTAAGTACTTGGAGGTGCATAATCTGGACGTCATCTTCAAAGGAATCCATCAAGATCACCAAAAAATCATGAGTTTTCTTTAAAATAATGCTTTATTTGAGCTGCAAATGAAGGAGCTGTAGTTTTAGTGTTATAAAAGCACCTGGAGGTCAAAAAGTTGGACGACATCTTCAGAGAAAAGTATTAAAATTTGCAAAAAAATCAAGTTTTAGGTGAAATAATGATCTACTAGAACTTCTAGAAATGGGAAAAACAAGACCTGGAAGTGCTAAACTTGGATGTCTTCTTCAAAGAAAATTTGAAAAATCATTAAAATATTACGAGTGTTATTTAAAGTAATGAATTTTTAAAAAATCAAGAAATTGGGACCTTTTGATGTTAAAAAAAATACCTGGTGAACCATAATTTGGATATCATCTTCAGAGAAAATTTTCAAAATTCTCAAAAAATATACTTTTTACATGAATAAATGATTAATTAGGATTTAATATCAAAAAAATGAGTTTTCAGGTTTAAAAATACTTGGGGGTGTTAAGAAAAACGTCTTCTTCATAGAATATCTGATGATAAAATTATCAAAACTAACTGAAGTTACAAGTTCCATTTAAAATAACTATTAATAAGGGTTTAAAAACAAGAAACGCAAATCTTAGTGTTCAAAAAACATATGGAAGTCAAAAAGTTGGACGACATCTTCAGAGAAAAGTATTAAAATTGGATCAAATATATAAATTTTAGGTGAAATAAGAAAATGAGCGTTTGGTTTGAAAAAAATGACCTATTGGTGCTAAAATTGGATGTCTTCTTCAAAGAAAATTTGGTAAAATCATCAAGAAATTGCGAATTCTATTTAAAATAATATTATTATCCAAATTAAATCTCAGGAAATTGTGGTTTTAATGTTATAAAATCACCTGGAGATCATCTTCAGAGAAAAATTTTAAAATTGGCAAAAAAAATTAAAATTTTGAAGAATAAATGAAAAATTAGAGTTTAATATTATGAAAATGGAACTTTAAAGTTAAAAAAATACCTGGGGGTGCTAAGTCTTCTTCGTAGAAAATCATGAAAATTTGATGGAAAATTTATCAAAAGTAGCAGAAAATTGTAAGTTTCATTTAAAATAAGTATTTTTGAGAACTTAAAATCAAAATACATCAATCTTAGTGTTAAAAAAGATCTGGGGGTTAAAAAGTTGGACGTCATCTTCAAAGAATTCTAACAAATTTAGCAAATAGATATAATTTTTAGGTAAAACAATAATAAATTAGTGTTAAATATCAATAAAATTAACTTTTACTTTTGAAAAAAGATTTGAAGGTGCTGAATTTGGACGTGTTCTTCAAAAAAAATTATAAAAAAAAACCAGAAAAAAATCCTAAGCCTTGATTAAAATTTTATTTTTTTGGATTTTACATCAAAGAGTTACAGTGTTGATATAAAAAAGCTCCTGAAGGTTAAAAATTTGGACGACCTTTTCAGGGAATGGTATCAAAATTGGTAAAAAACGTAACTTTTGAGCGAAACATTGAATTTCTAAGGTTAATTTGAAGAAAATCAAGTTTTGGTTTTGGAAAAAAAGTTGGTAGTGATGAAATTCGACGTCATTTTCAAAGAAATTCATCAAAAACAGTCAAAAATGACGAGTTTAGCTTAAAATAATGCCTTATTTGAACTTTCAAATGAAAGAATTGTAGTTTTGATGAGTTAAAACTAAGTGCAAGTCAAAAATTTGGACGTCATCTTCAGGGACAAGTATTAATTAGAAGAAAATCAACTTTTGGTTTAAGAAAATGTTTTGGGAGTGATCGTTTAAGAAAACCAAGAAAATCTGCTAAAAATTACAAGTTTTACTTTAAGTAATTATTTAGTGTAGCTTAAAATCGAAGAATTGTAGTGTTAATGTTAAAAAATGACCTGGGGGTGCAGGTTTTGGATATGATCTTCAGAGAAAAGTATCAATATTAGCAAAAAAAAATAATTTGTAGATAAAAAAATGTTTAATTAAAGTTTAATGTTGACTATATTGTCTTTTGGCGTTGAAAAAACACCTGGAGCTTATGAACCTGGACGTCTTCTTCAAAGAAAATCATCAAAACCAATAAAGAAACATAATTTTTACTTAAAATAATGATTTATTTGGGCTTGAATTAGAGAAACTGCAATTTTGGTGTTAAAAATGTACCTGGGGGTCAAAATGTTGGACGTCATCCTCAGAGAAAAATTTTAAAATTGATTAAAAAAAATATTTCTTAGATGAAATTTTGATTGTCTGTGATTTACTATAAGGAAAATTTACTTTTGGTTTTAAAAATGATTTGGGGTTGAAGAATCTGGACGTCTTTTTCAGAGAAACCCATGTTTGAAATTGAAAAAACAGCATTTTTGTTGAAATATCACTTGATACGAAATTTTTGAAACTAGTTTAATAATAATTTTCAAATTAATCAATGAATTAGTATTAGAGTTTAATGTTAAGACAAATGATTTTTGGGTGATGAATGTAGATCTCTTGTTCAAAAATCAATAATACACAAGGTGTATTAGTGTTTGAAATAGATAAACTGTAGTCTTGGTGTTAAAAAGTACTTGGAGGTAAAAAAAAATGGACGTCATCTTCAGAGAAAACTATTAATTAGAACTTAAAATTAAAGAAACTGCAGTTTTTGTGTTAAAAAGCATCTGTAGGTGAAAAAGTTGGACGTTATCTTCAGAGAAAAGTAGGTATTAAAATTGATTAAGGTTTAATATTAAAAAAATTAAGCTTTGATTTTGGAAAATGATCTGGAGATGAAGAACTTGGACGTCTTCTTCAAAGAAAATCCACAAAATCTGCTTTATATTAGAATTATTATCTAATGTGATTATTTATTATAATTTAAAATAGATAAATTGCAGCCCTAATCTTAAAAAAAGCATCTGTAGGTGTAAAATTTGGACGCCATCTTTAAAAAAAAGTATCAAAATGAGCCAAAAAATTACTTATTTAGGCTGTATATCATGACAATTGATTTTTTGTGCTAGAAAAAGACCTGGAGGAGAAGAAATTGGACGTTTTCTTCAAAGAAAATTATTAAAACCACTAAAAATCATGAGTTATTAAGGCTTAAAATAGAGAAACAGCTATTGTTGTGTTAAAAAATCACCTGGAGGTCAAAAATTTGAACGTCATCTTCAAAGAAAAGAATAGAAATTAATAAAAAAATATAATTTTGAATTGAAATATTGTTTGAGTAGGGTTTAATATCAAGAAAATTGAGTTTTGGTGTTTAAAAAAGACCTGGAGGAGTTGAGCGTGGACAACTTCTTCAAAGAAAGTAATCAAAACCGGTCAAAAATTGCGACTTTTTTTTTAAATTAATATTTGTAATAGGTTAGAATTGCAAAACTGCAGTTATAATATGAAAAAAGCACCTGGTGGTGCAATACTTGGACGTCATCTTCAGAGATAATTAGTAAAAATTATATTTTAGTAGAAGATTAGTATTCGTTTCGTATTTTTAGGTCGTTAAAAATAATTGCATGGCATAATTTATTGGGGTTTTATAAAATTTTCAATTAAAAGTGCAATAAAGTGGTTGCAACTAGTTAATATTCTTAAATTTACGGTGCGGGTTGGATGTAATAAAAGAGTGGCTTTTGGGGTTGATTTAGTCGATTTGGGAGCCAGATTTAATATTCCATTACCATTACCACATGGGGCACAAAAGCGAGCTCGAATTTGCAAAGTTATCGTTTGATCACTCCATTAACTGATTAAAGGATTACTTGTAAACGACATGTCAACCCTCACTCTCCTGGACAACCGCTCCCCCACCCAACGTTCCATTAATAAATCCTAAAAAATTTACTAAAATATCGAGGATTAATATTTAGGCGTTTTTTAAACGAGAAATAATGACACGTCCGCCAAGTTTGCGGTTTGCTCATGCGGATGCTCAAACTATTCCATCTTTTGTTCTCAAGATGCGCCGCGATAACCACCCTTACAAATTTAATGGATTTAATCAGTTATATCTTCATTTAGTAACTTTGGAGACAGTCGAGCATGAAACTAACCTATTTCAATGCACGTAATAATTTTTCAAACTAAAAATGCTATTTATTTGAGAAGGAGTTCGCAGTGGAGTATGCGCTTGATGCTTGCTTCTTATTGACAGTGGACGTGTTGCGCGCGCTGCTCGGCACTGTTTAAAGAGTGGGAGATTACCGCGCTTAACTCAGCACGTGCTGCGCGGACGAGATGCGTACAACTCAAGTTTTGTGAAAAAGCATGCGTTGAGTGTAAAAATCAAGTAACACTTGTTGACGGTTGTAGCTGTCATAAACATAATTTGTTCGTTGTCAGGGATTAATCAAAATTTGTTTGTCGAAATGGAGAGAAGTGACGAAGAGTCCGATATGGTATCACCGCAAGTATACATCGGTGGTAACCCCAGGCATATTCAAGAAGGAATGTACGTGAATAAAATGGAAGATTCCATGTTGAACAGGGCTTACAGCCGAGGCAAGGACATGGTGTCGTTTCCATCCCTCTTCGCTTTTATCAAGGTTATGTGTATATTGTTCTTGGGAATTGCCATTGGGTATGAAGTCAGGTTGAACATGTTGTTCGCGGAGCCGGAGCCTGAACCGACGATATGGGAACGGATTTTCTGCTTCTTTTTTAAAAGGCCATATTTCCGGTCAAGCCTGTAATACTTTTCATAAATAAATTATTTTTTTGAAGCGTTGTTTTGATGAAATTAGACGGGCAACTATTTTTCGCACGAGTTTTCCAGATGTTTAGTCGCACTCCCTCGGGAAAGCTTTGACAAGTGAGCTGTATCCTGGGGCGAGGTGAGCACGCTTCGTCGACTCCCAATGCTCATCCGCCCCCTACCCCTCCTCCTCCTCCCACCACCCACTACACTCGCCACTTTCCACCACCACATGCACATCTATGCGTACAGTTAAACAAACAAACACATATTGGAATTGTTTGCGTGGGGGAAAGTGGGTGGTGGGGGCTGGTTGCCTCAGGGATGCCCAATCTACAAACACCGCGCTCAAGCATTGATGGAATGTCCTAATTAGTCACTAATTAGATCCTACAACATTATTGCCCAGATAATCCAAGCGGTTGAACACTTTATTTCATCAAATTTTTCAAAAAAACGATTGAACACTAGGTTTAACAACTCGCCTCATCAACAGGCAAGTCCTACAAGTTTAATCCAAACGAGGCAATGATGTGGAAGAGGCAAGATTAATAAAGCAAAAAAAAACTACAGAAGGAGACCTACAAATAAGGCAATTTTGCTAAAGAAAAGATAAGGCAAGACTGTGAACAACGAAATTAAGGCATTTTGTAAATGAGGCAAGTTAAGAACAATAAATGCTGATGAGGCAATTGAGGCATTTAAATGTAAATGAGGCAACATGTTAAAAGAAGCAATATAGAGTATAAATTTGAATGAAAGGAGTATTGTAAGGTATTTTAATATAAAAAACGTTCTTTTTTTGAGTTGTATAGATGGGAAGTGAATGTGAGGTAAGCGCATAAAGTCCGTTCGGATGAGCATGTCGTGAGTATTAGCGGAAGTAGATAAACCCCCTCCTACTCCCGAACCCCTTCTTCACGCCGCTTAAGCAAACATGTGTCGTTTTACGACGGTGGCTTCCGGTCGAGCTGTCATTAGAGAGAGACGGCCTCCTTCCGTTTCATTAAATCCGTGACGTCACTATCTCACAAATCCACCCCAATTTTATTAAACTCGATTTTTTGTACATAATAATCCACCGCACTCGCTTATTAGGCCAATCGAGGCGAGAATCAACCAAATCCAATTATAAATTTTCCCAAGCAACATTTCCAAATACACAATTAAAACTAATTAACCAAACTGACAGAAGGATAATGTAATTAAAGGTCCAATTTTATCAAGTGAAACCTTATATTTTTCCTTTACAACCGAAATTTCAAACAAAAATCACTTTTCGCTGAAGAAGACCTCCACGTTATCACCAACCCCAAAACCTTAATTACTCGAATTTAATATTAATCATATTTTTTTTAATTTTAGATACGTTTTAAATGATTTGTGCCGAAAAAAAAATTTTTCCTTAAACAAGTTACCCAGGAAATCACCAACCCAAAGACCTAAAAATTGAAATTATTTTTTATAGCGTTTTATTAGATTTATCATACGTTTTAAACGAGTTGAAGCTATAAAAATCGATTTTCTCCGAAGATGTTTCCCAGGTGTTCATTAACTCCAAGACCTTATAATCCCAATTCAATTTTTAGCAATTTTTTATGAGTAAGATTTGAAGCTACACAAAATAAATTTCTTTGAAGAAGTCACCCAGGTAATTTAATTACCCCAAATTAATTTGTAGAGCATTTCTCATGATTTACAACCATGAAAAAAGATTTTCTTTGAAGAAGGCCTCTAGGTAATCATCAACCCCAAGATCTAAAAATCCAAATTTAATTTTTATGGCATTTTCCAAGATTTATATACGTTTTAAACGAGTTAAGTCCATAAAAATCGTTTTTTTGTGAACAAGTCCTCCAAGTGATTATCAACCCCAAAACCTAGTACCTACAATTTCATTTCTAAAGCATATTTCATGGCTAATAATACGATTTAAACAGCTTGAGACGATAAAAATTGATTTTCTCCGAAGTAGTCACCCAGGTGATCAATTGTTTTGAGGCCTTATAACCCTAATTTAATTTTTAAACTGATAAAAATTAAATTTCTCTAAAAAAGTCCCTGAGGTGATCATCAACCCCGAGACTTGATAACCCCAATGTTGGAGCATTTCTTACTTACAACACGTTTAAAATGATTTCAAGCCATAAAAATCCATTTTCCTTGAACAAGTCCCCCAGGTAATCATTAACCTCAAGATCTATTAACTCAAATGTAATTTTTAAAACGTTTTTGTAAGACTTATTATACGTTTTTAATAATTTAAACTGATAAAAATTAATTTCTTTTGAAGATGCTCCCCAGGTGAACATCAACCCCAAAACCTAATGGCCCTAATTTAATTTATAACGCATTTTTTTATGACTTACAATGCATTTTAAATGTAATATAATAATAATAATTGATTTTCTCTGAACAAGTCCCCCAGGTAATCATCAACCCCCAAGACTTAAAAATACAAATTTAATTTTTATGAGGTTTTATACGATTTATGATACGTTTTAAGTGATTTGAGATGATAAAAATTAAATTTCTCTGGAGAAACTCACCAGACGATCATCAACCCCAAAACGTATCAACCCTAATTCAATTATTAACGTACATTTAATAACTTGAGATACGATTCAAACAACTTTAAGTGATAAATATTGATTTTTTGTGAACACGTCCCCCAGGTATTCATCAACCCCAAGACCTACAAATTATATTCTATTCTATTTAAATTTAATTTTTATTAAGTTTTCTATGATTTATGATACGATTTAAGTGATTTGAGATGATAAAAATTAAATTTCTCTGGAGAAGCTCCCCAGACGATCACCAACCCCAAAACGTAGCAACCCCAATTCGATTTTTAACGTGCATTTAATGACTTGAGATACGTTTCAAACAACTTAAGGCGATAAAAATTAATTTTCTTTGAAGAAGTCCCCCAGGTTGTCATCAACCTCAAAACCCAATAACCCCAATTTAATTTTTATATAATTTTTTAAAACTTACCATACGTTTTAAATAATTTAAACCCATAAAAATCGAATTTCTTCGAAGTAGTCCACCAGGTGATCATCAACTCCAAGACCTAAAATTCCAAATTTAATTTTTATGACGTTTTCTATGATTTATGATACGTTTTTATTGATTTGATATGATAAAAATTAAATTTCTGTCGAGAAACTTCCCAGACGATCACCAACCCCAAAACGTAGCAACCCCAACTCGATTTTTAACGTGCATTTAATGACTTGAGATACGTTTTAAACAACTTGAGGCGATAAAAGTTGATTTTCTTTGAAGAAGTCCCCCAGGTGGTCATCAACCTCAAAACCCAATAACCCCAATTTAATTTTTATATAATTTTTTTTAAACTTACCATACGTTTTAAATAATTTAAAGCCATAAAAATCGAATTTCTTCGAAGTAATCAACCAGGTGATCATCAACTCCAAAACCTAATTTTAATTTTATAAAGGTTTTTCATGATTTATGATACTTATTAAATGATTTTTAGCGATAAAATTGGATTTTCCTTGAAGAAGTCCCCCAGGTAATCACCAACCCCAAGAAATATTATTGCTAAATTAAAGTTTTAAAGCATTTTTATAGCTTATGATACATTTTAAATGATTTAACGCAATAAAAATCGTTTTACTCTGAAGAAGTTCACCAGGTGATCACCACTCCCAAAACATAATAACCCTACTTTAATTTTTTAAATGTTTCACATGATTTGCGATACGTTTTTAATGATTTTATGTGATAAACATTCATTTTCTCTGAAGAAGTCCCCCAGGTGATCACCAACCCCAAGTGATTTTTATACCAAATCCTATTTTTAATTTCTCATTATTAATGATTAATCTACTTAAATTTACTGTAATTAATTATTTTGGGCAAAAATCAATTTTCGCTGAAGAAGTCCTCCAGGTAACCTAACCACATATTTTCGTTCATAACTTTTTTGTTAATAAAGATTTTTTCATGAAACAAAAACGAGATTAAAGTAAATTACTTGGGAATTTATACAATGCGCTAGAAATTTTTTAATAATTATTTTAAAGCTACAAATTATTTAATTAAAATTTGATTTTACTAATTACATTTTTGTAACGAGCTTACATTTTTATGGATTACTCCAAAACTACTAAAGCTATTTAATTGAAACAAAAACTACGTAAAAGGAGGTACTTTGGGGATTACGAAATGGTTAAGAAGATTAATTTGGATTAATTATAAATATTAAAATTACTTACTTAAACATGATTCTTGGTAAAAGTAGCTTTTTGTGGAAATTACAATTTTAGTTATAACTTTTGAGATAAGCAAGGTATTTTTATGAAATAAAATTATAACTAAAGCTGATTTTACGGGGTTTTTAATGGTGCTAAAAGTTTATTTATGGGATTTATAGAAGTATTAAATTTATGAATTTGAAATTGGTGTTATGAGGTTAAATATAAAAGTTGTTGTTTAAATATTGTAAGTGAGTTTGAAAAAGTTACAATTAGATAACAAAAGCTAGGTAAATCCCTAGTGGGTGGAGGAGGATTGGAGAAAAGAGGCACTAAAAGCCAAACCGTGTCGCATGATTATTTCAGACGTGGAGGGTCATTGATTTTGGAGTTTTGAAATTATTATTTATTAGTAAAAAATTGTTATTGATTTCTTGTTTGTAATTAAAAGTTTTATCTCTTGATGGAAATTCAATTTCCTTTTCAATTTGAAAAGCGCGCTGCTCTTTGTGTGCATCTGGATATTAAACCAGGGAAGGTCAATCTTGTTTTTTGTCTACCTTTTTTTCTATGCTCGACTCAACCCTCATGTTTGTTTGTAACATGATGTTACATATTAGATATTAGTACGTCACGTCTCTTGTACAACTTATTTATTTCCGGACGCAAGGAAATTCCCTTTTTTGTAGCGAAAATAAATTCCATCGCTTGGAATGTTTATCTTTCGATTTGTGTGACAATTCGAAGCTCAAAAATGGTGGAATGAATGCGTGTCGACGTCGACGAAGCGGACGGAGATAGGCGCCTTATTTCCGACAAATGTCGCGATACAAACTCCTCTCGTTTACCCAAACACGCTTGATTAGTCTTCCTCATTGATTACTCCAGAAATTATATTAAAAATTGGATTTTCCCCAAAAAATCGGTATTTTCAACCAGTTATCAGGTGGCTTATCAGTTCTTCCTAGTATGAATTTAAAATTTGGGTAAATAGCTTTAATTTAAAAAAAAGTTTTTGCAAAAATCTCTAAAATTGTAGGAGTGACGCCAAAAATAAGATTTTTGTGAATTTTTGTGTTGGTTGTAGAAATCAGGTTTTGATTATGGTGGTTAATCGTGTTCAATTCATCCCTGTAATCCTTGGGGCTTATTCCGGCGGTTTCCATCCCCAATAATCCACAAATCCTTCCATCGTAGGCAAGCAATTAAATTTTTCCAGACGAAATTATTGGATTAAAATGCTAAAAGCGCGCGGTTTACTTGGAAAGTGCGCTGCGCTGCTCTGCGAAACAACGTTAGGATTCTAAATTTTATTTTTCCATGCACTTTTCCTCAAACCACTCTTCCCATTTACCGGCTATAGTTTTCATAATTTCATCAAAATCTCTGTACTCTACTAAAACGACGAGGCGGACTCTCCACTTCACTTCACTCCACTTCTTTCTTCTTTCTCCCCTTTTGCGCACGCACCTTCAACCACTTTCAACCAATTAAGACGTCTTTTAACTATTAATTTCATCACTAATTTCATTCCGACACCAACACCCTACTCCTTAATCTTATTCTTCAATTATCTCAAGAGCAAAAGCTATTTTTCAAAAAACACCCAACTTTTACCAAACCTTAACAAAAATTTCAGTACATAGTTGTCAAAATTGGGAATTCAAATAAGAAAGAAATTTTGAAAATTCTTTAAAATTATGGATGTAGCATTAAAAATTCGAAAACACCTAATTCACCCTACTTCTTCTTGGTATCGTTTTAAAGGTTAAAAAGGTAAGTTTAAAGAACAAAAAATATTTTAAAAAAATCTTTAAAATTATAGGAGTGACATTAAAAACTAGAATGTCTTCAAAATTTTGGATAAAAATAAATTTTGTGAATAAAACCGCGATTTTGAAGGACTTCACAAATGATTAAGAAGATAATCGGCGAAATGTTTGAAAAGCGTACTTTTCGGTAGTAAAAATTGATTTTTGGGCATTTGTAATCAAAAATTTAAAAAAACGGTGCCTAGTGCCATTCAAGTTTTCATATAGAATTTTTGTTTTTCATGTAGAGTCTATGATAGGGGCGTATTTTTTGAACAATTATAAAAACGCACTTTTTATCAAAATTTATGAAAATCCTGAAAATTGTGGTCGTGGCGTAAAGAATGAAAACATTTAAAATTTGTTCCAAAAAAATTCATTTATTTAACCATAATTTTGACCAATTTCGCGAATGGTTAACCACCTTTTCTTGGTATTATTTTAAAAGTTAAAAAATCATGATTACAGAACAAATAGAAATTGGAAAAAAAATCTAAAATTTTTATAGTTGTGTTAAAAATTAGAAAAGTTTAGGAAAATTGAAAAATAAAAATTTTGTTAATTCATTCGTAATTTTCAAAAACTTTACAAGTGGTTAATAGCCTCTTCATGGTATCATCTTTTACAGCGAAAAATCAAGAATTGTGAGCAAAAAGAAATTTATGAAGATCTTAAAAATTGTGGGCGTGGCGTTAAAAACAAAGACATCTAAAACATTTCTCTTATTTAACCACAACTTTCATGACCTTAATGAATGGTTAACGACTTTTTCTTGATATCATTTTAAAGATCAAAAAACTAAAATTGAGTAACAAAAATAAAATTGAAAAACAAAATTAAAATTATTGACGTGGCGTTAAAAATTAAAGTACATTAACACAATTAGAAAATAAAAGTTAATGTAAATAAAACGAAGTTTTCAATGACTTTACAAATGGCTGACAACCTCTTTTTAGTATCATTTTTTGAAGTGAAAAATCAAGAATTATATGCCAAAAGAAATTTATGAAAATCTTAAAAATTGTGGTCGTGGCGTAAATAATAAAAACACTTAAAATTTGTTCAATTTTTTTTTATTTAACCATTTTAATGAGTTTTTCGAATGGTTAACCATTTCTTCTTGGTATCATTTTAAAAATTGAAGAACAAATCTAAAATTGAATTTTTTTTTTAAATTATTAGTGTGGGGTTAAAAATTAGAAGACCCTGTAAAATAAAAATTGTTGTAAATAAAACCGTAATTTTCAAAGTTTATAGAGTGATTAACAATCCCTTTTTATTATAATTTTTTAAAGTGGAATTTCATGAATTATTGGTAAAAAGAAATTTATGAAAATCTTAAAAAATGTAGGAAAGACGTTGAAAATTAGAACTCCTTAAACAATTTTTTCCTCAAACATTAAAATTTATGAGAATTTAATAATTATTATTTTCTGAGGTGGCGAAAAAAAATTTCGCCTAGGCAATAAAGAAATATAGGTACCCGATCTACGTCGAAAATGTACGAATACATTACGAACGTGACTATAGACTCAAATAATAGGAGAATGACTTATAACTTATGAAACGTCAAAGAAGATATTTGAAATATGAAGAAAAAGTTAACGATCTTTTTTTGGTAATATTATAAAGATTGAAAAATCAGGATTAGAGAAAAAAAACAAAATTGAAAAAATCTTAAAAGTTGTAGGAGTGACATTAAAAATTAGAATACATCAAAAAAAATTGTGAAATTTGATAAACTTCACGAGTAGATAACAACCTTATTTTGGTATCATTTATTAAAATGGAAAATCAAGAATTAAAGACAAATATATATTTTCAAAATCCGAAAAATTGTGAACGTGGCTTTAAAATTTAAAATACTTAAAATTTGAATAAAATAATTTTGAAAATAACCATAATTTTAAGCAAATTTTCAAATGTGTAATTAACTTATATTGACAATATTTTAAAGATTGGAAAATCAAGAATAAGAAACAAAAAAAAAATTAAAAAAATCTTAAAAATTATAGAAGTGGTATAAAATATAAAAAAAAATTGTAAAAAAGTTCCTTGTAATTAAAACCGTCATTTTGATAAATTTGACGAGATCTTATTTTGGTATGATTTTTTAAAATAGAAAATTTAGAATTAAGGACTAAAGAGATTTTTTCAAAAATTTTAAAACTGTGTACGTGACGTTAAAAATAAAAATATCTAAAATTAGTTTTAAAAGATCTTAAAAATACCTGTAGTTTTAATAAATTTAACAAATGGTCAAACAACTCTTCATGATATTGTTTTAAATATTGAAAAAATAAGTATAAAGAATTTTTTTGTAATAAAATTTGAAATTTTGATAAAGTATTTAACAATTTTTTTTAGTATCATTTTTTAAATTGTAAAATCAAGAATAAAGGGGCGAAGTTTTTTCAAAATCTTAAAAATTGTGGTTGTTGCTTTAAAAGAAAATATATTTATAATTTGGTTAAAAAATTTCGCTTACTTAAATATAAATTTAACCAATTCCACGAATGGTTAACCATTTCGTCTTGTTTTGGTTTTAAAACTTTAAAAATAAGATTTAGGAAAAATATAAAATATTGTGGAAATTACGTAAAAAATTAGAGTATCTTAAAAATTTTATAAAAAAAATTTTAAATACAGTTTTTTTCTGGTTTTGACTAATTCCACAAATGGTTAATAATCCCTTCTTTCTATGGTTTTAATAATGGAAAAATCAGGATTAAAAAACAAAAAATCATATTAAAAAATCTTTAAAATCGTAGGAGTAGAATAAAAAATGGAGCGTTTTAAAAAATTTAAAAAAATTTAAAATAAAACCGTTTTTTATTTCAATAACTTTTATGAGTAGTTAACTATACATATTTTCTTAATGTCAGTTATTAAATTGGAAAATCAAAAGTGATTTTCAAAAAAACTTTTAGGCAAATCTTTAAAATTGTGGTCGTTGCGTTAAAAATGAAAACACTAAAAATTTAAATATAAAAATTTCGCGAATTTAACCAAAATTTTGATCATCTTCACGAATAGTTAACTATCTCTTTTTGGTATCATTTAAAAGATGAAAAAATATTGATTAAACAATAAAAAAAAATGAAAATTCTGAAGGTGTTGTTCAAAATTAGAACGTTTTAAAAAATTGTAAATAAACAATTTTTGGAAAATAAAATTGCAATTTTGATGAACTTTCTGAGAAGTTAAAAACCTTTTTTGGTTGGTATTTATTTTATAATTGGAAAATCTAGAATGATAAACAAGAAAATTGTAAAAATAAAAACACTTATAATTTGATTAAAAAAATCAAACATTTAACGTTTTCATCATTTTCATGATTAATCACTTTTCCTTAGTACCATTTTAAAGATTAAAAAATCAGAATATAAGAACAAAAAAAATTTTAATAATTTTTGAAAAATTGTACAAAAGTAAAAAAAAAATTGTAATTTTGAAAAACTTGACGAGTAGCTAATAACTTCTTCCTAAAATCATTTTTTAAATCGAAAAATCAAGAATAATTTAAAAAAAAAATTCGTGGATATTTCAAAAATTGTAGACGTGGCGTTAAAAATTAAAACACCTAAAATTTGGATATAAAATTGTTATTATTAGTATTATTTTAAAGATTGAAAAAGATTCAAAAACAAAAATGAATTTGAAAAAATCTTTGAAATTGTGGGAATGGCATTAATATAATTTTTTTAGCTATAAATAGCGTCTAAAAAATTTTATGAGTGGTTAGCAACTTTTTTTTGGTATTATTTTTAAAATTGGAAAATCAGAAATGATGATTAATTTTTTTTAATTCTGAGCGTATTAGCGTTAATAATTAAAACACCTTAAATTTGGATAAAAAAAATCGTGAATTTAACTGTAATTCTGCCCAACTTCACGAAAGGCCAATGACGTCTTCTTGGTATCATTTTAAATATTGAAGAATCAGGATTAGAAATTAAAAATAAAATTGGAGAAATCTTTAAAATTATAGGAGTAGCGTTAAAAATTAGAGCATCTTAAAAAAATGTTAAATAAAAATATTTGTAAAAATAACCGTAATTTTTAAGTACTTCACGAGTGGTTACAAACGTTTTTTTGGTATCATTTTTTAAAATGGAAAATGAAGAATTATGTGGTGAAAAAAATTTGTAAATATCTTTTAAATTTTAGGAGCGACATTAAAAATAATGACGTGCCTAAAAAAATTTAAGAAAAATTTTAAAAGCAATTTTGATTGGTTTTGTGTATAGTTGGTATCTTCTTCCTAGTATTTTCTATTAGATTATAGTATTAGGTGTGATTGTGAAAAAGAATTTTATAAAAAAGTTGAAAATTGTAGGAGCTAGAGTGGTATAAGCGTCGAGGACTTTTGAGAAAGTTGTGAAAGCTCATTATTGTAATCAGCAATCGCTTTATTGGGGCGAAAAATGTGAAAAGAGGGTAATTAGAAAGTGCGGGGCCGTCATAAATAAAAGCAATTTGAGGCAGTGCGGCGTGGCGGTTGCCAAAATAATCCTCTTGCGAAGGATTGCGTAATGGCTCCACCAATCAAAGCAACCCTTTTAATTCTCCATTAAACTAAAGCCCGCTTGTCATTTTCTGACATGCCGCCCCGAAGTTATTAGACGCGAATTAGTGGTTGAATAATTAAATTTAGTTTTACCATTGCAGGTGTTTTAATTGAAATCGGTGTTGGGCGATCTGCGGAGGGGGGGGGGGGGGGAACTGCTCCATACAGGTGCTTAATTTTGTACCTGTCAATCATTAAATATCTGCACGAGACAGAAACTTGTTTCGAATATCGATTTATCGGGGGATGGTGGAGAAGTGGGGGGGGGGGGGGGGCTACACAAACCCAATTTTATCACCGACGGCAATGTGCAAAGATTATATCAAAAGCATATTCAATGCACTCGCTGCGTTTGATAATTTAATATTAACATTCGTGTTCAATTAAAGTGAGCACCGCTACCCCAAAATCCTGCCAACTCTGATTTCAATACACAATCGTGCCTTTTATCGGATTGTTCATGCTTGAAATAGCAATTTTCGCCGAAGAAGTCCTTCACGTATCACCTACTCTTGATGATACAACACATTTTCTTCTGTAAAAACATTTTTTTATACTCCTTAATCAACTATAGACGATTTGAACCCATTTTCGTTGAAGTAGTTCTTCAGGTATCACTAACTCCTAGTGCTACAGGATGCCTTCTTCACCGAAAACTGTTTTTTACTCCCTCAAGCAACATATTGTTATTTTAGGTCTGTTCAAACTAAATTTCTATGAAGAAGTTACTCAGGCATCATCGACTCCTGGTGATAGAACACATCTTCTTCATTGAATAAGTCATTCAACCATCACCTGATGCTACTGGACGTCGTCTTCAGAGAAAATAGTTTCTTTTATAATCACAAGTTGCTTTAAAATGATTTAATCGAATTCAAACAGATTTGTTTTGATGAAGTTCTTCAGGTATCATGCTAAAATACATCTTCTTCAGCAAAAACAATTTCTTACACTCCTAAACTGACTATACGTGATTTGAACCGATTTTTTGAAGAAACAGTGTCATTACCGATTCCTTGTTCTTGGTAACTACTAGACTTCTTCTTCAATAATTTTTTTTATTTTACACCCTGAAGCGAATTTTTCAAATTTAAACAGAATTTCTTTGAAAAAATCTTTCACTGATTCACTGATTCTTGGTGCTACAGAAAGTCTTCTTCAGCAAAAACAGTTTTCTTTACACTCCCAAGGTAACTACAGGTAATTTGAACCAATTTACATTGAAGAAGTCCTGCAGGTATCACCGAGTCCTGGTGCTACTGGATGTCTTCTTCAACAAAAATTATTTTTTAATCTTCGTAAAGTGAAAATCTCCATAATTTAGGCTAGGCACGATGAAGGGATGAATGAGGTATTTTTTAATCTTCTAGATCGATGACTTACATTTATTGAAATTAAATATCTTTGAAGAAGTCAT
Organism: Stenus bimaculatus; assembly: GCA_963971135.1. Lineage (NCBI taxonomy): Eukaryota > Metazoa > Arthropoda > Insecta > Coleoptera > Staphylinidae > Stenus > Stenus bimaculatus. The sequence goes on along the minus strand of OZ020186.1, from coordinate 25,314,960 downwards.
CCAGCTATCATTGACTCCTGGTGTTAAGATACATCTTCTTCAGCGAAACTATCTGTTTTACACTTCCAAACCAACTATAAGTTAGTTAATCGAATTTAAATCGATTTTCTTTGAAAAAGTCCTTCAGGTATCATTGACTTCTTGTGCTACAACAAACATTCTTCAGCAGAATTATACAGGGTGTCTCAGACCACCCGTCCACCCCTTTTATTTTGAGAACGCCTTGTCGTACATGGCTGAAATAAAAAAAATATTACCAAAGCAAACCCGAAGAATCCATTGGTGCACTTATTTTTTTCCGGAACAATCCGGAAGTACCCGGAACCGGAAGTAACTTTCGATTTTTAAATGGCAACATAGGTCGAGTATGGTATCGTTTGAAAGGTCTTTTAAAAAGAAACAACTTTTATTAAAATATTTTTGTAATATCTTGCATAACTAACAAATTAAACGAAAAAAAATATGCAAACAAATGACCATTGGTCTCTTAAATTATGGAAAAATTAAATCGTTACCATCATCCGCAAATGGGCAAGAGAGAGATTTTTTTAAATTGAAACTCTTTTTTGCGTTTATCGCTTTATTCGTTAAAAATAATCAACTTTTTTTTATTTTTTGAATTAAGGTAAATACATAACCTAAAAAAGTTGATTATTTTTAACAAGCGAAGCAAAAAATACATGTTTCCATTTAAAAAATCATAATTGCCTCTACCCTTACCCATTGAGGATGATGGTAGTGTTTTAATTTTTCCATAATTTAAGAAACCATTTGTCACTTGTTTGCTTTTGTTTTTCGTTTAATTTGTTAATTATGAAAGATATTAAAAAAATATTTTAATAAAAGTTGTTTCTTTTTAAAAGACCTTTCAAACGATACCATACTCGACCTATGTTGCCATTTAAAAATCGAAAGTTACTTCCGGTTCCGGGCACTTCCGGATTATTCCGGAAAAAAATAAGTGCACCAATACATTCTTCGGATTTGCTTTGGTAATAATCTTTTTATTTCAGCCATGTACGACAAGGCATTCTCAAAATAAAAGGGGTGGACGGGTGGTCTGAGACACCCTGTATAGTTTACAATGATTTAATTAAATTCAAACCGATTTTTTTTAAAGAAATCATCGACTCCTGGTGGTATTTGACATTTTCTTCAGCGAAAATAATTTCTTTTTCACCCACAGGCTAGTTTTCGATGTTTTAATTGAATCTAAACATATTTTCTTTGAAGAAGGCATTCAAAGATCATCGACTCCTGGTGGTATTTAACATTTTCTTCAGCGAAAATAATTTTCTTTTCACCCACAGGCTAGTTTTCGATGTTTTAATTGAATCTAAACATATTTTCTTTGAAGAAGGCATTCAAAGATCATCGACTCCTGGTGCTACTATACTCCTAAGCCACATAATATTGTCTTAGATCAATTTAAATTAAATTGCTTTGAAGAAGTCACCCATATATCATCGACTCCTGGTGGTAGAACATATCTTCTTCAGTGAAAATAGGTTAATCACACTCCCAGTTGATTATTTAAACGAATTTAGATAGATTTTCTTTGAAAAAGTGATATGGTCACTACCGACTCCTGGTGCTACCAGACGTTTTCTTCAGCAACTAGTATTTTTAAACTTTCAAGCTACTTTTAAACAAATTTAAAACGATTTTTTTTGAAAACATATTTTAACTTTTACTGACTCTTGTGTAACTGGACGTCTCCTTCAGAGAAAATAGTTTTTTCTGCAATTACAAGCTATTTTACAATAATTTAAACACATTTAAACTGAGTTTCGTTTGAAGAAGTCCTTCAAGTATCGCAAACTTCTCGTGCTACAACTCATTAAAAATTATTACCTAAATCAAACAAATTTTTACCTACTCCTGGTAATACGACGTTTGCATAATCGAAAACTGTTCTCTTTTTACCCCTAAGCTACTTTTCGAAGATTTACTTAACTTCTAATCGATTTTCTTTGAAGGAGTCCTTTAGGTATAACCAACTCCTGGTGCTATTCGACTTCATCTTCAGAGAAAATACGTTTTTTACAACCAGAAGCTACTTTATGACGAATTAAACGATTTTAAATCAATTTTCTTTGAAGAAGTCCTCCAAGTATCATTGACTCCTGGTGACACGATGTCGTACACGATTTTTATCATTCTATCCTTGTCATTCAAATGCAAAAATAAAAGTGTCGTTGTCATGTCGAGTGATTCCAGAATAACCCCCAGAAGTGCATTCTTCAACAAAATGAGTATGTTACTTCCCTAAGCCACATATTGATGAATTAAATTATTTTTTTTAATCACCCAGGTATCTTGATGCTATATCACCTCTTTTTCTGCAAAAATTATATTTTACCCTTCATAACTAACTATAGACGATTTAAACGAATTTTAACCGATTTTCTTTGAAAAACTCATTCAGACATCACTGACTCCTGGTTCTACTGGACGTCTTCTTCAGCCAAAATTGTTCTTTTTACTTCCCCAAGCCACATACTGTTGTCTTTGATCTATTTAAATGAAATTTCTTTGAATAAATCGGTCAAGCATCGCTGACTCCTGGTGCTGGTGGACGCCTTCTTCAGGGAAAATCGTTATTTTTGGGTTTTGTAGGTGAATTTTTGTAGGACAAGATAAATAATGTGTAGTAAAAGTTGAAAGGAGTGACGTTTATATAAATTGGCTTGGAGAAAAGAGGATTGTTTGTGGTAATCTCGTTTAAAGATATTGAATAAATAACGAGTGGAGGTATCTGAAACAATGATTGGATTGTATTAAGTTAGATAAGAGTAATCGATGGTTGTAGGTGGAGGTGGTGGTGGGGGGTGACGTGAAAGACACAACATTAGAGAATAGAATGTCGAATGGCGTCTCATAATTCCACGTGAGTGGCGTCTATTATCTCGCCGCACAAAACGAGGACTTGTTCCTTGGTTCCCTCTTCTATTCCCTACGTTTTGCCCTATTCCCTATTTTCCCTATTTTCCCTGCCATTCAACCGCCAACGCTTATTGATTTCCACGATATTTCCAAAAGCGCTACATCAAAAACAAATTAATATTTCACATAATGCATCCAATTACATTTTTCATTAAAAGCCTCCAATTTGACGCAACTTTCCTCTCTTTCGCGACTCGCCGAGAACTAATTTATTAATTTACTTTCAAACATTTTTAAAAGCTTCTCAAGCTCAATTTTTACATCCACCAAAGAGACATCTTACAACTTCGACGTTTTTTTAATAACATCCCCTTTTCAACCCCTAATTACTTCCACATTTTCACTTACACCACTTTCAAACTACAATTTTTATACTCAAAATTAATTTATAACTCCGATTATGAACTCATTTTAAACCTTAAAGAACCTAATTTCATTTCCTTTTTATTTCATAAAATTATTGATAATACTTTTAGAGTTATCACTAAAAATGTAACCTTTCAAATAAATCACTTTATTTACCACGAATTTCAAATAAAGATTTTCTATACTTAAAGTTAATCTATAAACCTGTTAATAAGTTGATGAACTTAAAACCCAAAAAATCTACTTTAAATTTGTTTTTATTTTATAAGATTATCTTTGCTAGTTCTTGAGTTATCTTCAAAAATGTAACACCTTCATTCGTTTTCAACAAATCAATTTTCTTTCCACATGATTTATGAGTTTCAGAACAAAAATTTTTATGCTTAAAATTACTTTTTAAGGCTGTTTTTAAACGTATTTTAAACCTAAAAGAATCTAGTTTAATTTTTATTTTATTTTATAAAAATATCGATAATACTTTTTGAGTTATCACCAAAAATGTAACTTTAATCAACATACAACAAATCATTTAATTTACAACGATTTTAAATAAACAATTTTTATATAAAAACTCATTTTAAATCATGAAAAATATATTTTAATTTTGTTTTTAGTTCATTAAAGTATCTATTTTAATTTTTGAGTTATCAATAAAAATATAAGCATCGTTCTTTTACAACAAATCATTTTTTCTACCACGTGTTGTACGAGTTTCAAAACAAGAATTGTAATGCTTTAAATTACTTTATAAGGCTGTATTAAGACTCATATTAAACCTTAAAGATTCTACTTTAATTTTGTTTTTATTTCATAAAACTATTTATAATACTTTTTGAGTAATCATTAAAAATGTAATTTTCATTCTTGTACAACAAATCGTTTAACGTACCACGATTTTTGAATAAAACTATTTTATAATAAAAGTTAGTCTATAAGACTTTTCATAGACTCATTTTAAAATATGGAAAATCTGCATTAATATTATTTTTATTACATAAAATTATCTGTAATACTTTTGAGGTTATCACGAGAAATGTAACCTTGCAAATAAATCATTTTATTTACCACGAAATTTAAATAATTATTTCTTATACTTAAAATTAACCTATGAAACTACTGACAGACTCATTTTAAATCCTAAAGAATCTATTTTAATTTCCTCTTTAATTGATAAATGTATCTATTTTACTTCTTGAGTTATCATCAAAAATGTGACACGTTTATTCGTTTACAAGAAATTAATTTTCCTATCACTTGATTTACGAGTTTCAAAACAAACATTTTTATATTTAAAATTACTCTATAAGCCTGTTTTTAGACTTATTTTAAACTGTAAAGAATCTACTTTAATATTATTTTCATTTTAAAAAATTATCTTTAATACTTTTGAGGTTATCACTAGAAATATAACCTTGAAAATAAATCATTTTATTTACCACGAAATGTAAATAATTATTTCTTGTACTTAAAATTAACATATTAAACTATTGATAGACTCATTTTAAATCATAAAGAATCTTTTTTAATCGCCTTTTTAATTGATAAAATTATCTATTTTACTTCTTGAGTTATTATCAAAAATGTGACACGATTATTCGTTTACAAGAAATCAATTTTCCTACCACTTGATTTACGAGTTTCAGAACAAAAATTTTTATGTTTAAAATTACTCTATAAACCTGTTTTTAGACTTATTTTAAATTTTAAAGAATGTACTTTAATTTTGTCTTCATTTCAAAAAATTATCTGTAATACTTTTTGAGTTATCACTAAAAATGTAACTTTAATCCATGTACAATAAATATTTTGATTTACCACGATTTTTGAATAAAGAATTGGTGTACTAAAAATTAGTCTATAAAGCTTGTTTTAAACTATGAAGAAACTACTTAAATATTGTTTTTATTTCATAAAATTATCTGTTTTAGTTTTTGAGTTATCATCAAAACTGTAACCTTCATTCATTTACAATAAATCGCGTGTTTTACGACTTTAAAATAAAGAATTTCATTACTTAAAATAACTGTATAAAGTATTTTTTAGACTCATTTTAAACCTTAAAAAGTCCACTTTAATTAAGTTTTTATTGCATAAAATTATTTTTTTAATTTTTGAAGTTATGGCTAAAAATGTAACTTACATCAAAAACAGTGTATATTAAACTTGAAATTTAATCCATCAATTTTTGCATTTAAAAAAATCGTAAAAAATACTTATTGAGTCCATTTTAATACTAAAAAAACGTTAATTAAGCTGGTTTTTATTTTATGGAAATTGCTTTTTTATTTTGGGAGAAATCGCGATAAATGTAAACCTAGACGAAAATTGCTTTTAGTAAAATTAAATTTTAAATAAATATTTGAAAGTTTTAACTTAATTTTTTGTTAATTTAATGAATAAAAGCTTAAATCGCAATTAACCTTTTTTAAATTGGTTTTTGATTCGTTAATATTGGGTAATTATTAAAACAGTTATGATAGAATATGTGAGGCGGTATAAAAAATTGGTGTTATGTTTTAAAATAATAATTAAAAATTTTGGGCCTTAAATTGGGCGCTATAACAGCTTAACCCAGGGTTTTAAAAATTCAATTCTCATTTGTAGTCAGGCAGTGAGGGATTCCCGGATTCCTGGATTCCGGGAGTCCGGTGTTGCGTAACTACTAACGTATTTAAATTGATGCTCGAATGGAGAATGGAGCGTCGTTTTATATGTAAACACGTGTTAATAATTCCGAGTTTCGGGCAATAAAACCTATCACTGTCGACGCAAATGGACGCCCGTCAACTGTCAACACACGCGTCCAATTCGCGCCCATCAATTCAAGATGTCCGCATATTAACACATTTTTAATCAAATCAAAACACCACTAAAGCTTTCAAAATGCAAATCAACTCTAAACACTAAAATCACTCAAAACCTCCAAATTTTATTAGTTACAATAATACCACAAACATTTATGATTTTTTCATTTCTTTTAAGCCAATAAAAGCTATTTTTTCAACCCGAAAATTTTTAAGATAAAATTTTGATGACCTATATCTAGAAAACTATCAGGATTTAAATTCATGACTTCTTCTTATTATTTATGATGATTAGGGCTACTAAATATTACGAAACAACTTTTTGCTTAATATTTTCATTAAAATTTGTAATCTTTAAGCTTATGAACTTAATTATTTTAAAGGCCATGATAGTCTTCCTAACCTAAAATTGAAAAATCACTACCATCAATTAATATTGAATAGTTTTTTTATCGAAATTTTTACTCTGCACCATTTTGAGCATATTTTTGATGACCTGCACCTACAAAATCAGAAAGTTCAACCATCAGACTTTAAATTCGTGACTTCTTCCTATTATTTATGATGATTAAGGCTACTGATAATTACTAAAACGTCTTTAAAACTACGTTTTCGTTAATATTTTCATATTTTTAGTATATTCAATGTACAATTTTGAAAGTTAAAGTCGTTTAACGTCTGTAATTGGAAGTGAAAGTTGTAAAGGATGGTCGTTGGTAAGTTTCTGGCGGAATTTAAAATTGAAGGGGTTGTGATCAATAGCGGTGAAATCCTTCCTGGAGCTTGTTAAGAGTTTTCTTGGGGAGCATCGAGACAACAACCTCCACAGTTGGGGAACGTGTAGAAACCTCTCGACATCTCCCTTTCTCTTCCCCTCATCTTACCTCCTAATGAATGCGGATCGTTGAACAATTACGCTTTCCCTTCGTCAAAACTTACACTTCAAAATTTTTGGTCACTAAAATTTTATTGATGAACAAGAATTTAAATTAAACTATTTTGAGCATTGAACTCGCGAGCAATGTTCATTTTGGGGCGATAAATTAGTCTGCGAATTTGGTTAAAAATTCTTGCGCTGGGGGGAAGCGTATAAAAAGGTCGGGAAAGCTTTTTTTGTAACGTGTCATGGATGTTCCGTGCCTTTCGACACATCATCCCGGATAGGATACTCTTACATACTTAACGTCGCTGAAACAGGAATCCGCCAGGACAGCGTGTCTCGCCCAAATCCCAACGTGTTAATGCCTTTTTTCTTTTCTTATTCCTCATTCCTTGACACGCTTAAATATTAAGTGATTTCATCCTTAATGTCCTTTGATTTTCCCTCACAAATTCTCATCAAACACGCCAAAAATTATAACTTTTACAACATGAAATTAAATTCTAAAAATTCAAACAAACAATTTTTATACTAAATATTCGCCCATAAAACCATTATTAGACTCATTTTAAACCTCAAAGAATCTACTTTAATCTACTTTTTATTTCATGAATTTATCTTTTGTAGTTTTTGAGTTATCGCCAAAAATGCAACCTATCGTCCATTTACAATAAATCGTTTTACTCACCACGAGTTTTAAATAAAGAATTTTAATACTTAAAATCATTCTATATAACAGTTTTTATACTCACCTTAATCCTTATAAAATCTACTTTAATAAATAATTTAATTCACAAAATTATCTTGAGTAGTTTTTAAATTATGATAAAAAATTCAAACCTCTTCCAAAACAACGTTTATCCAGCACGAGTTTTAATTAGATAATTTTAATACTAAAAAAAATCGTAACAAAAATTAATTGACGCTATTTTATTTCTTAAAACACTTTGTTTAAGCATAATTTTAATTCATGGTGTTAGCATTTTTATTTTGGAAATTATGAGCAACAATGTAAGACCATTCCCAAACAGCTACTTTTAAAATCGATTTTAAATCAAAAATTTGTGACTAAAAAATTAATAAAATCTTATTTTTATAGAAACAGTAAGAAACTTTAAAAATTTCGCTTTAATTTATTTTTTGTTTCATTAAAATATTGGTATTATTAAAAAAGTTATGGGGAAAAATATTGATTACTACTAAATAAATTTCTTAACAAAATCTTTCTGTTTTTAGGAGATTTTTTTAAGAATAGGCTTGAAATATATAAAATGTAATTTTTTTGAAAAGTTTTAATGTTGTAGAATGTGAGTTAAAATAGGTTAATAAATCTGAGCATGAAAAGTTGAAGGATTTTGTTTTTGCTGGGTGAAAAGTGGCAGGCAACTTCATAAAATAAATCGAGTCCGGGACCGTCAAATATTTGAAGAGGTGAAAGTAGCTTGGAAGGGTTGGTGGGGGGGTTGAGGGGGTGTTTAGGGGGGTGGTGCTCGCGCCAGGACTTTCAGGACTTCCGGGACTTGCAGCTCCCGAAATCAAAAACACGCTAATCGCTAATCACGTTAATAAAAAATGAAACGCCCGCCATTTTGTTCTGACTAATTAGTTTATTCACCTGTAATTTTTAATTAATTAAGGGCGGATTTTTTGCTCGCTGTGGATTTTCAAATTAAAATTAATTAGTTGCTCATTTTATTTAAAAATAAGTTGATTTTTTAACTAAAATTTAATTAAAGGTCAGTTTATAATTTCAATTCCAAAATGTCATTTTCGAAAAGAATCTATAGAGTTAGTCACAAGAAGAATAAAATGCTAAAATACATATTTTATTATATTCTTGATACTGTGGTTATTGTGGATATTGTAAATATTGTGGATATTATGGATGTTGTGGATATTGTTGGTATTGTGGATATTATGGATGTTGTGGATATTGTGGATTTTGTGGATATTGAGGATATTGGGGATATTGAGGATATTGTGGTTATAGTGGATATAGTGGATATAGTGGATATTGTGAATATTGTGAATATTTTGGATATTTTGGATATATTGGATACTGTGGATATGTGGATATTGTAGATATTGTGGATATTGTGGATATTATGGATATTATGGATATTGTAGATATTGTCGATATTGTGAAGATTGTGTATATTATGAATATTGTGGATATAATGAATATTATGGATATTGTAAATATTATGAAGATTGTGTATATTATGGATATTGTAAATATTATGAAGATTGTGTATATTATCAATATTGAGGATATAATGAATATTATGGATATTATAAATATTATGAATATTGTGGATATTATGGATATTGTGGATATTGTGGACATTGTAGATATTGTGAAGATTGTGTATATTATTAATATTGTGGATATAATAAATACTATGATTATTGTGCATATTGTGGATATTTTGGATACTGTGGATATTGTGAATATAGTGTATATTGTGAAGATTGTGAACATTATGAATATTGTGGATATAATGAATATTATGGATATCGTACATATTGTGGATATTTTGGATATTTTGGATATTTTGGATATTTTGGATCTTTTAGATATTTTGGATATTTTGGATATTTTGGATATTTTGGATATTTTGGATATTTTGGATATTTTGGATATTTTGGATATTTTGGATATTTTGGATATTTTGGATATTATGGATATTTTAGATATTTTGGATATATTGGATACTGTGGATACTGTGGATATTGTAGATATTGTGAAGATTGTGGATATTATGAATATTGTGGATATAATGAATGTTATGGATATTGTAAATATTATGATTGTTGTGGATATTTTGGAAACTGTGGATATTGTGAATATTGTGGATATTGTGGATATTGTGGATATTGTGGATATTGTGGATATTGTACATACCTATTATGGATATTGTGGATATTGCGGATAATGTACATATTGTGGATAATGTACATAATGTGGATATTTTGGATACTTTGGATATTATGGATATTAAGGATATTGTGGATATAATGAATATTGGGGATATTGTGGATATTATGATTATTGTAGATATAATGAATATTATGGATATTGTGGAGATTATGAATATTATTGATATTACAGATATATCAGATATAATTCTGATAATTCTGATAATTCTGATAATTCTGATAATTCTGATAATTCTGATAATTCTGATAATTCTGATAATTCTGATAATTCTGATAATTCTGATAATTCTGATAATTCTGATAATTCTGATAATTCTGATAATTCTGATAATTCTGATAATTCTGATAATTCTGATAATTCTGATAATTCTGATAATTCTGATAATTCTGATAATTCTGATAATTCTGATAATTCTGATAATTCTGATAATTCTGATAATTCTGATAATGCTGATAATTCTGATAATTCTGATAATTCTGATAATTCTGATAATTCTGATAATTCTGATAATTCTGATAATGCTGATAATTCTGATAATTCTGATAATTCTGATAATTCTGATAATTCTGATAATTCTGATAATTCTGATAATTCTGATAATTCTGATAATTCTGATAATTCTGATAATTCTGATAATTCTGATAATTCTGATAATTCTGATAATTCTGATAATTCTGATAATTCTGATAATTCTGATAATTCTGATAATTCTGATTATTCTGATTATTCTGATTATTCTGATAATTCTGATAATTCTGATAATTCTGATAATTCTGATAATTCTGATAATTCTGATAATTCTGATAATTCTGATAATTCTGATAATTCTGATAATTCTGATAATTCTGATAATTCTGATAATGCTGATAATTCTGATAATTCTGATAATTCTGATAATTCTGATAATTCTGATAATGCTGATAATTCTGATAATTCTGATAATTCTGATAATTCTGATAATTCTGATAATTCTGATAATTTTGATAATTCTGATAATTCTGATAATTCTGATAATTCTGATAATTCTGATAATTCTGATAATTCTGATAATTCTGATAATTCTGATAATTCTGATAATTCTGATAATTCTGATAATTCTGATAATTCTGATAATTTTGATAATTTTGATAATTCTGATAATTCTGATAATTCTGATAATTCTGATAATTCTGATAATGCTGATAATGCTGATAATTCTGATAATTCTGATAATTGTGATAATTCTGATAATTCTGATAATTCTGATAATTCTGATAATTCTGATAATGCTGATAATTCTAATAATTCTGATAATTCTGATAATTCTGATAATTCTGATAATTCTGATAATTCTGATAATTCTGATAATTCTGATAATTCTGATAATTCTGATAATTCTGATAATTCTGATAATTCTGATAATTCTGATAATTCTGATAATTTTGATAATGCTGATAATTCTGATAATTCTGATAATGCTGATAATTCTGATAATTCTGATAATTCTGATAATTCTGATAATTCTGATAATTCTGATAATTCTGATAATGCTGATAATTCTGATAATTCTGATAATTCTGATAATTCTGATAATTCTGATAATTCTGATAATTCTGATAATTCTGATAATTCTGATAATTCTGATAATTCTGATAATGCTGATAATTCTGATAATTCTGATAATTCTGATAATTCTGATAATTCTGATTATTCTGATTATTCTGATAATTCTGATAATTCTGATAATTCTGATAATTCTGATAATTCTGATAATTCTGATAATTCTGATAATTCTGATAATTCTGATAATTCTGATAATTCTGATAATTCTGATAATTCTGATAATGCTGATAATTCTGATAATTCTGATAATTCTGATAATTCTGATAATTCTGATAATGCTGATAATTCTGATAATTCTGATAATTCTGATAATTCTGATAATTCTGATAATTTTGATAATTCTGATAATTCTGATAATTCTGATAATTCTGATAATTCTGATAATTCTGATAATTCTGATAATTCTGATAATTCTGATAATTCTGATAATTCTGATAATTCTGATAATTCTGATAATTCTGATAATTTTGATAATTTTGATAATTTTGATAATTCTGATAATTCTGATAATTCTGATAATTCTGATAATGCTGATAATGCTGATAATTCTGATAATTCTGATAATTGTGATAATTCTGATAATTCTGATAATTCTGATAATTCTGATAATTCTGATAATTCTGATAATGCTGATAATTCTAATAATTCTGATAATTCTGATAATTCTGATAATTCTGATAATTCTGATAATTCTGATAATTCTGATAATTCTGATAATTCTGATAATTCTGATAATTCTGATAATGCTGATAATTCTGATAATTCTGATAATTCTAGTTTTTTGAGGTGAAGTGAATGGAGCGGGGTAAATTTAATTATAATAGTAAATGACGTTCATAAAATGTGAATAATTGAGTGCAATCCTTGCGAGTTGTAAGCGATAGCTATTCTAGATTAGTTTGGCTGGTAAATAATTAAAAGGGGGAGGTGGAAGGTGGAAAGTGGAAACTATAAACGCCTCGCGCGGCAGATTTTCATGAAACATGCAGACATTTATTATGCGGATAACCACACATCTGCATGCATTACTGTCTCGGCCCGACCGGAAGTACGTCACGTAATTGCCAAAACCTGACAGTAGGTTTGATATGCCCCCCTCTGCGCCCCCCACCACCCGCGGGCCGGAATTAAATTTATTCCATTAAACGTTCAACTTGTTTTCAAAAATTACTACCGCTTCATTGTTATGTTTACCACTCCCCACCCACAATATTTAAATAAGTTTTTACAATTGAATTTATTCAAATGCTTCAGTTTTCAATCCAATATCAAATCCGAAAGTGACCTTTAGGAGGAAGAATTACCTAAACGACGAAAAGTGACCTTTAGGAAGAAAAATCACTATTAGGACGAAAAGTGACCTTTAGGACGAATAATTATTATTGAGACAAAAAGTAACATTTATGAAAAAAAAATACTATTAGGATAAAAATTATCTTTAAACAAAAAATTGGAAGAGAAAATTACAAAAAAAAAATTTTTAGGTTAAAAAAAATTTGTTGAATCTATTTTTTAAAATTTTGAGACAAAAAAATTTACTTTTAAAATACTAACTTTATGGAAAATGACCTTTAGAATTTTTTAAGAAATTCTTCAAATCGTTTTAGAAATTTACATTTTACACAAAACTTTTTTAAAAAAAGTGACCTTTCTTGGAATATGACTTTTAGGAAAAGTGACCTTAAGGAAAACAAGTTAATAAATTAAACGCGGCGTTCTATTTTCTTGAAAATTATTGATTGGAGGCGGTTAGAATGAAAAAAAGGGTTGTTTTATCAATAATTCAGTGATAAGAGGAAGATGGGCATTAAAGTTTATAACAGGTTCGAGCTGGCCTTATGAAAATTTCATTTGGAGAGGCTTTTGGGTCGGTTGGGGGTGGCGGACTAAAAAGTCAATTAAGTTCGGTTTAGTTCTACAAACTCAACTTATAATAGAATTAGCGCGCTCAAAAAAATTGATCCACAAGTAAAGTTTTCTAATTCGCCACCCCCAAACCACCACCAAGCATTAAATATGAAAATAAAGGTCCGCTCCATCCCCAAATTCAATTTAATTCTACTTATATTATTACAAGTTATGTAAGCATATTTTCATACATTTTTTATAAATTTCAACTAAAATAAGTAATTAACCGCCCCCCGGGTTCGTTTTATAAAAAACAACAAACACGAGACAGAATTTTTTGTAAATTTACTAGGAATCCTATGAAATATAGAAAATTGTTTATTATTAGGAATGAAATTTTGGATTTTTTTTTTGTATGTTTTGGATTTTTAGATTTTAGTAGCAATTTTGTATTTTCTATTTTTTCGATATTTTGATACATTGATTTTTTTTTATTTTTTTTTTTATTTTTTTGAATTTTTTTGAATTTTTTAGTAATTTTGGTTGCAAATTTTGATGTTTTTGTAGATATTTAAGATTTTTTGGATTTTTTTCACATATTTTTATGTTAGTTCTTTCGATATTTTGATTTTGATTTTAGATTTTTTTAATATTATTTTGATTTTTTTTTATATTCGTTTTATAAAAAACAACAAAAACGAGACAGAAGTTTTTGTAAATTTACTAGGGATCCCATGAAATATAGAAAATTATTTGTTATTTGGAATGGAATTTTGGATTTTTTTGGATTTTTTATTTTTATTTTTATAATGTCAAAAAATATAATTGTATTTTTAGTAAAAAATTATTTAAATTTTTGATTCAAGTGGTATATAATAACGGTGTTGGAGGATGGTGAAGGGGGTGGTTCTTTTAAGTATAAATTTGATGAGGCGGCGAAATGCGAAATATCGGGCGATCGATGGCGACTAATTGAACTCGACTTAATTACGCTGGCTATCCGATACACGTTGCACTTTTCCAAGGTTTCGTTAAATCCGAACAACGACACGATATGTGGGGGATGAGGAGTAGGGGAGAGGGGCAGGGGGAGGGGGTGAAAAAAAAAGAGTGCGAAAGGGTTGACGAGCTTCGATGCAAAATAATCTCATTGCACACACGATGAGCGTGTATCATTTTTAATAAGTTGTCGCTCCACTGATCCATTGCTAATTATAAACAAACTTTGATTGTTCAAGTGGATGCACGACCCAGCTTAGCCCAATAAATCCTCAATCCACTCCCAACACAAAACCCTTTTTCCAATTATTATTAATAAAAACAACCTTTTATCTTCCAAAACTAACATACATATATCCTCTTTCTTAATAATTAACTAAATACAGTAAGATTTTTCAACTTTTTTGCATTTTTAGATATTATTAAAAAATTTGTATTTTTTTGATATTTTGATCCATTAAAATTTTTGATTTTTTTTAATTTTTTGACTTTTTTGGATTTTTTTTGATTTTTTGATTTTTTTAGGATTTTTTTCGATTTTTTTCGATTTCTTTGGATTTTTTGGATTTTTTTGGATTTTTTGGATTTATTTGGATTTTTTTTTATTTTTTTTGATTTTTTTTGAATTTTTTTGAATTTTTTTGGTTTTTTTTTGATTTTTTTTTGACTTTTTTGGATTTCTTTTTTTTATTTTTTTGGATTTTTTTTTGTTTTTGTATTTTTTTTGTTTTTGTATTTTTTTGGATTATTTTTGGATTTTTTTGAATTCCTTGATATCTTTGGTTTATTTTGCAAATTTTGGTTTTTTTGTGTTTTTGTCGATATTTTAGACTTTTCGGATTTTGTTCACTTATTTTTATGTTTGTTCTTTCGATATTTTGATTTTTTTTTTAGATTTTTTAATATTATTTTGATATTTTTGATTTTTTGAATGTTTTTTTAGTTTTTGGGTTTTTTTTTTGTAAATTTATAACGGTATACCATCATTTTACATCATGTTTTAATGGTATACCAGATTTTTTAATATAAAACTTAATATTTATTTTGATACAATCATGTTTTTCAATAATAATAATTTTAAGTATCATGTAAGAACGATGGTATACTATGAAATATGATCTTATATATCATAAAATACCACTATGCTATGGTATATCATGAATTTAAAGACGTATAACTAGAAAACAGTAAAATACGATGGTATACCATAAAATATCGTCATGTATAATAGAAAAATTCGTTGTATGCTATGAAAAATCAAAGCGTATACCTTGGGAAATAATAAAAAGGTATTGGTATACCAAGAAATCATATAATATCTTAAAGAATTTGTTGTATACCAAAAAAAAATCATTGTAAAAAAAGATTAAGCAATTGTATTATGATAAAAATATTTTATACAGAAAACATCTACCAAAGGATGGTATACTGTAAAAATTAATCATATATCATAAAATATCGTGGGATATAATAGAAAAAGTAATGCTATGAAAAATCAAGATGTATACTTTAAAAAATCATAAAAAAAGTATTGGTATACCACAAAATCATATAATATCTTAAAAGTTTTGGTATATACCATAAAAAATCAAGGAATACAAAAGAGTAACTAGTTGTATTATGATGTTTATGATTTTATACCACTCAAAATATTATGAAAATATTGGTATAGTATAAAAATTAAAGGTATATCATGAAATATCGTCATGTATATCATGAAAAGGTATTTTGAAATGCCACGAAATTTGGTATACACCATAAAAAATATTATCTAAAAAAAGTTGTATTATGTCTTACTTAAATACCATAAAAATGATAGTATATTATAAAAATTATAGGTAGGCATATCATGAAAAACCTTGGCGTATACCAACAAATATCAACAAAAATTTTAATTATTCATATGTCATAAAATAGAACAAAATGTAATTATGCATCATGAAATATAATAATTGTATATCATAAAAATAATAATCTTTTATGAAATATTAATAAAAGTATGGTATACCAGTTGATACATGAAGAAAATTGATGGTATATTGTTATAAATGTTGGTATTTTATAAAAAAAACATGGCGTATACTAAAAATATCAATATAAATTTTGACTAATAATGACAAAAGTATAAAATATATTGGTATTTGGTATGTCATAAAATGTGATGATATACCATGAAAATAATGATGTATGATTTTTTTGGTATACCATCATATTTAATGTCACATCAAGTTGTATACCATAGTATTTCATGGTATATTCGAGTATTGTTTCAAAGACCAAAAAATGGTATAGATATAGATTTTTTGATTAGTTTTAATTTTTTGTTATCTTGTATTATTTTATACATACCTATATTTTATAGTTTTTCAGTATTATATATTTTAGGTTTCTTTAAAATATTTTGGATTTTTTTTCCATATTTTGGATATTTTGATTTTTTTATATTTTGATTTTTTGCTGTTTTTCAGATATCTTTGATATTTGGAATTTTTAATTGTTTTTAGTTATTTTGTAATTCTTTTGGATATTTTGGATTTATTAAATATTTTGAATTTTTTTTGCATAATTTTAATTTTCTTGATATTTTTGAATATTTTAAAAATTTTAGTTGTTTTTTATATTTTTTTCAATTTTGAGATATTGTGGATTTTTTGAAGACTTTTTGACCTTTTCGAACGTTTTGGACAGTTTTGAATAAATTGTTAATATCGTAAATGTTTTAATTTTGTTAGAAATTTTGGACGTTTTTGATTTTTTTTGGATAATTTTGGATAAATTGTTTATATAGTAAAAGTTTTAATTTTATTAGAAAATTTGGATGTTTTCGATTTTTTTGGATAATTTTGGATAAATTGTTAAAATCGTAAATGTTTTAATTTTATTAGAAATTTTGGATGTTTTTTGATTTTTTTGGATAATTTTGGATAAATTGTTAAAATCGTAAATGTTTTAATTTTATTAGAAATTTTGGATGTTTTTTTATTTTTTTGGATAATTTTGGATAAATTGTTAATATCGTAAATGTTTTAATTTTATTAGAAATTTTGGATGTTTTTGATTTTTTTTGGATAATTTTAATTATTTTGAAAGTGTTGGATTTTTGAGGATAATTTGGATATTTTTTGAGTGTAAAATAGAATTAGGTATGCATTTGAGTTGGTAAATGGAGGTGAGCGAGGCGAAGAGAGGTGTGGAGAGGTGTGGAGAGGTGTGGAGAGGGCGCCGGCGTCGCGACGCTCGCAGCATCCGAGCGAGCAGCGTCTCGACGCCGGCGACGCCACCGTCAAATTTCGCTCTTCAGTCCTCACTGGGCATTGCGTTCGTGCGGTCGTCTCTCTCGCGGCACCCACCCTCCTTTATTATCCGCAAATCATCTCAAGCAACACCCTCAAAACGTCTCCTGCAACGTGTGCTCAAAAAAACCCAAAAACCGAAACGCGCGTGACTCAATTAACATATCTCACCCAATTAGTGAAAACTAACCAACAAACCACTTTTCACAAACGCGCTTTTTAAGGGAGACTTGCTTGCATTTTCAACAATTTCTGTTTCTGGGTGAGTGTTTTATTTATGTGCATGTGCGATTTTATTTTTGACGTCGCGGCGCTGCGTGCGTGCGTCTGCTAACTGACGAAAGCGTCGCGACGCCTAAATCACGTTCCTTCACATCTAAACAAAACAAATTATTTCCACTACAAACATTTTCACACCACTAAACAAACACGAAACATTCAAAAACAACAACACATTTTTCAAATTTAAACGCCCATAACGCTTACAAAAATTATGCCAAAAATTTCAAAAAAAATATATTTTTAAATACCTTAAGTAATCCACTAATTATTGTATTTTATTAATTTTTTTTAACGCAAAAAAAAACCGTAATAATTTTAAAAAATTTCCTCAAAAAAGCGCCATAACTTTATTAATTTTAATTCAAAAATTTCAAAAAAATATGGCTTTAAAAGCTGATTTAATTTTGTATTAAAAACTGTCGTTTGTGATTTTTTAATACTTAAATTCTAAGCGTGGGATTTTTTTTTTGTAAACTTATTTTAACGCGCCAAATTATTACGTGTTTATAAAAACCGTTATAACTTTTTTAATTCACGTTGGAAAAATATAAAAAAAATTAGTAGTAAAGAGGAATAATTTTTATAAAATAATTGTTTTATTACTTTAATATAGGGAAAAATTTGAGGCATTAAAACCGCGCTTTAAACTATAAAAAATGCTAATTGTAATTTGTTACGGTAATATCATTGTTATTAATAACGCGAAAAATTTTTAAATAAAGTCATTTAAAACTTTGTTAAATTCTGAAAATTTTGCATATTAAGTTTTTTTTATAACATTAAAAATAACGCCATGGGATTTTTTTTCAATTACTCCACGCGATTCAGTAATTTTATTAAAATAATTTTTATGAGATTAAAAACGCTATAACTTTTTTAAAAATTAAGATGTGAAAATAAAAAAATATGATTTATAAGCCTTATTTATATTTATAAAAGATTTAGGTTATTAATTTTTTTTATATTAAAATCGACGATGTGAGAATTTTTTTTTGTTGTTTTATTTTTAATTAAAATTACAAGTCGAATTTTAAACAACTATAATAGCTTTAATATTTAAGTTAAAAAATAAAAAAAATATTCTTATTAAACTTTGATTAATACTGTATCAATTAGTATTATTAATTTTTTTCTATAAATAAAATCAGTGGCGTAGAAATTTTTTTTCAAGCAATCTTATTTTTAAATGCAAGGTGGTTTTTTAAACAACAATTAAGGCCTTAATACTTGTAATAAAGATTCAAAAAAAAATAACAATAAACTTTATTTAATACTTTATAATTAATTCTTAATACTAAAAGCAGTAGCGTAAAATTTTTTTTTTTGCGCAGTTACTTTTTATGTAAAATTACAACATCATTTTTAAACATCAATAACGGCCATAATACTTGAGATAAATTAACAACAAAATATTCATAATAAACTTTGATTAATAGTGTATACAATTTTGTTAATAATTATTTTCTAGTATTAAAAGCAGTGACGTAGGATTTTTTTTCGGTCAATTACTTTTTATGTAAAATTACAAGACCATTTTTAAACACCAATAACGGCCATAATACTTGAGATAAAATATCAAAAAAATATTCATAACAAACCTTAATTAATAGTTTATAAAATGATGTTAATAATTATTTTTTAGTTTTAAAAGCAATGGTGCAGAAATTTTTTTTTCGTGCAGTTACTTTTTATGTAAAATTACAAAATCATTTTTAAACCCAGATAACCGCGATAAAATTTGAGATAGAAAATCATAAAAATATTCATCGTATACCTTGATTAATAATCAATAAAATGTTGTTAATAATTATTTTCTAGTATTAAAAGCAGTGGCGTAGGAATTTTTTTCCATCAGTTACTTTTTATTTAAAATTACAATACCATTTTTAAACATCAATAACAGCCATAATACTTGAGATAAAATATTAAAAAAAATTTCATAATAAACCTTGATTAATAGCTTATAAAATGATGTTAATAATTATTTTTTAGTTTTAAAAGCAATGGTGTAGAAATTTTTTTTCACGCAGTTCTTTTTATGTAAAATTACAAGGTCATTTTTAAACCCTGATAACAACCATAAAACTTGAGATAAAAATCATAAAAATATTCAAAATATATCTTGAGTAATAATAAATAAAATTTTGTTCATAATTATTTTCTAGTATTAAAAGCAGTGGCGTAGGATTTTTTTTTTCGATCAGTTATTTTTTATGAAAAATTACAAGACCATTTTTAAATACCAATAACTGTCAAAATACTTCAGATAAAATATCAAACAATATTCATAATACACCTTGATTAATAGTTTATAAAATGATATTAATAATTATTTTTTAGTTTTAAAAGCAATGGTGTAGGAATTTTTTTTTCGAACAGTTACTTTTTATGTAAAATAACAAGGTCATTTTTAAACTCCGATAACAGCCATAAAACTTGAAATAAAAAATCATAGAAATATTCAAAATATACCTTAATTAATATTGCATCAAATAATGTTAATAATTATTTTTTTAATATTAAAAGCAGTAGTGTATAATTTTTTTTCGTACAGTCCTTTTTTATATAAAATTATAAGGTCATTTTTATAAACCAATTATGGCTACAATACTTGCAATATAAAATAAAAAAAATATTAATAATAAACTTCGATTAATACTGAATAAAAAGATGGTATTAATTATTTTCTAATATTAAAAGCAGTAGTGTAGAATTTTTTTTTTTCGCGCCGTCCTTTTTATGTAAAATTAAAACGCTATTTTTAATCACCAATTACGGCCATAATACTTTAATAAAAAAATTAAAAAAATATTCACAACAAACCTTAATAAATACTACATAAAAATATGTTATTAATTATTTTTTAGCATTAATAGCAATGGTGTAGGAATTTTTTTCGCGCAGTCCCTTTTTTTAAATATAAAATTCAACATCAATATTTACAATTAAAAATTTTAAAAAAATCCCAATTAAACTTGATTAATAGTTTACAAGAAGATAATGTTAATAATTATATATTAGTATTAAAAGCAGTGACGTATGAATTTTTTTTCGCGCAATCCTATTTTTATGTAAAATCACTAACCCCCAGTATTATCAACAGACATTTAATTTTAAACGAGGTTTAATTTGACATATATTGTCTATTTCACAGCTAAAACTTCATAAAAATACTATATATGTCAACTTAAACCTCATTTAAAATTAAATGTCTGTTGATAATACTGGGGTAAGTCATTTTTAAACACCAATAATAACAATAATACTTAAAATAAAAATTCAAAAAAATATTCATAATAACCTTTGAATAATTTTGTATAAAATGATGTTAATAATTATTTTTTAGTAATAAAAACAGTGGCGTAAGAATTTTTTTTCGCCCAATTATTTTTTATATAAAATTACAGTCATTTTTATACACCAATTACACCCATAATACTTGAGATAAAAAATCCAAAAAATATTCACAACAAACCGTGATTAATACTGTATGAAATAGTGTTAAAAATTATTTCTTAGTATTAAAAGCAGTGGTGTAGAAATTTTTTTTCGCGTAGGCCATTTTTAAACACCAATAACGGTCAAAATACTTGAGATATAAAATCAAGAAACAAAATCAGAACAAACCTTGATAAATGATGTTCATAATTATTTTTTAGTTTTAAAACAGTGGCGTAGGAATTTTTTCTCATGCAGTTCTTTGTTATGTAAAATTACAAGGTCATTTTTAAACACCAATTACATCCATAATACTTGAGATAAAAAATCCAAAAAATATTCCC
Source organism: Stenus bimaculatus (assembly GCA_963971135.1). NCBI lineage: Eukaryota > Metazoa > Arthropoda > Insecta > Coleoptera > Staphylinidae > Stenus > Stenus bimaculatus. Next base: position 25,293,217 of record OZ020186.1, on the reverse strand, counting down.
AACAAACCTTGATTAATTCTGTCTAAAATGATATTAATAATTATTTTATAGTATTAAAAACAGTGGTATAGGATTTTTTTTTTCGTACAGTTCTTTTTCTTCTAATAAATTTACAAAGCCATTTTAAAACACCAATAACTTCCATAATACTTAAGATAAAAAATCAAAAAAATATTCATAATAAACCTTGATTAATACTGTATAAACTGATATTAATAATTATCTTTTAGTATTAAAAGCAGCGGTGTAGGATTTTTTTCATGCAGTTCTTTTTCTTCTTACAAATTTACAAGGGCATTTTTAAACACCAATAACTTTCATAATACTTCAGATAAAAAATCCAAAAAATATTCACAACAAACCTTGATTAATACTGTTTAAAATGATATTAATAATTATTTTATAGTATTAAAAACAGTGGTAAAGGATTTTTTTTTATTGCAGTTCTTTTTCTTCTTATAAATTTACAAAGGCATTTTTAAACACCAATAACTTCCACAATATTTGAGATAAAAAATCAAAAAAATATTTATAATAAACCTTGATTAATACTGTATAAAATGATGTTAATAATTATCTTTAAGTATTAAAAGCAGCGGTGTAGGATTTTCTTTTCATGCAGTTCTTTTTCTTTATATAAATTTACAAGACCACTTTTAAACATCAATAACTTTTATAATACTTAAGATAAAAAATTAAAAAAATATTCATAATATACCTTGATTATTGCTTTATAAAGGGGTGTTAACTTTTTTTGAAAATCGTAATTTTTAATGGAAATTTGATGAAATAAAGTTAGTGTAAATTATTTTATATTTTTTGAATTTAATTCGCGATAAACGTAAAGTGCTATAAAATTTTTATGCCCCATATATAAATAAACAAGTTTTCTGCTCGGTCCATTCTTATTGTCCCATTTTATAGTCGGCATTTATTAAAATAGACGACAATAAAATTTAGAGCGCAATAATCTTTTTACTTGCACCGTAAATTATCGGCGTCACTTTTTCGTCAAAAAAGGAGGGAAATTGGAGCAATTTTTGAACGTCAATCAAGTCCACCGGTTGGAAATCAATTTTATTTACAGCAACATTCCATTTATTTCGAATTTCGCAACAATTTATTTCTGACCGCGTTATTTTCGAAACGCAAACGGGGAGCGAATCCCCGCGGGGCTTTTGTGGTGAAAAAAAATCTATTACCCGACGAAAACATGGAAACAGTGGCTGGGCACATGTTTAAACAAAAGCCGGCTCTCGGGGTGCGTTCAGACAGGCGTAAGATTGAAAACGGCGAACGGTGAGCTGAACAATCCCTCATTGGCGGAAAAGAAAGGAAAATAATAAGCCTCTCAAAACTGATGCACTGGCCTGAAGTGTTGGGAGGAGAAGGGCTGAGCTAGAAATTTTTGGGATCGATAGGGTTGGGGATGTGCATTTGTTTGCGATTGAAGGGGGAGGCGATGCGAAAAACCTTTACAACTTTTAAAATTGCAATATAAGTTTTATGTACATGAACATATGCTACGAAACCCTAACACTTGTTATTTCTACATTTATTCAAGAAACGATACGAAAAATCAATATGGCATACAAATTCCATAGTAATAACATATGTCACATCATTATCGCATATGGAAAATTATAAAAAAATCTACATTTCAAGCTTGTAACATATGTCAAATGTAAATTAATGATGAAAAATGAGCTTAGCATACACGTTTTATGGAGATAACATATGTTACATGATTATTTTATATCACATTGACATATGTTACATGTCAATGACACATGCTACATGGACAAAAATGTATGTTTTGTATTTAATATCTTGAATTACATAATTAATAACAAGAAATTATACGAAAAATCGATTTGGCATACAAATTCCATAGTGATAACATATGTCACAAAGCCACAGCATATGAAAACTTAGTTGTACCATATGTTACATGTAAATTACTGATAAAAATGAACTTAGCATACACGTTTTAAGAGAAAACATACGTTACATTGTTAATTTATATGGCATTGACATATGTTATATAACAATGATATATGGCACACGGACAAAAATTGTATGTTTCATATAAATTATTTATATAACATGTTGAATTCATATGTTACATAATGATTTACATTACATTAGATGTCAATGACATGTGTTGCATAATCAATGACATGCATATATTACATAACATGGGTTATTTGTATATTTATTCAAGAAACTGTACAAAAAATCAATTTGACATACAAATTTCATGATGATTACATGTCACATAATCACAGCATATAGCATATAATAAATGCATTCCATATACTTGTAGCATACTTATATTACATGTAAATTACTGATGAAAAACGAACTTAGCATACACGTTTTATGGAGATAACATATGTTACATGATTTTTAATGTCATTGACATATGTTACATGGCAATCACATACCTGCTACCTGAACAAAAATGTATGTTACATATCAATTATTTATGTATTATGTTGAATTACATATATTGCATAAAAAACAACATATGTTACATGTCATTGACATATGTAACATAATAAATGAAATATGTTTCTTGATCAAAAATGTATGTTTCATACGATTTATGTATGTAACCTACTTAAATTCATACGTTACATGATAAATGACATATGTTTTATATCATTGACATATGTTACATACTTTAATTTACATGTTTTTTTACCATTTGCCCATGAAATATACTCTATTACATCATTTTTATATTAATATCATACGTTACATGATTAGTGACATATGTTTCATGTCATTGACATATGTTACACGTCGTATAACAGGCTAAATCAGCGTTTTTGTGCTAAAACGTGATAATTTTTAAATAAAGTAGGATAATAGTAAAGTGATAATCTGTTTTATGTTGAAGCGATTTATTTGTGACGTGTTTGTCTAAATGGATCCAACATATCTAGGATCCGTTACTTAAGGGTAATCCACTTATCTGCGACGTGCTTCCACCTCTGATTCAATTTAGCCCCGATCACTTCTCCACGATTTATTTACATTCACTCCTCGACTTTCCGCACGTGCTGCTCACTCCAACAAAAAATCAAAGCACACAAACTTTACCAACAACTTACTTTTTTCATCCATCATAACATCCCAATAAACATCACTCTTTTTTTAAAAACTTGAAAACATGCGAAAAGTTTTACAAAACCGACGCAATTATATAAATCAATTAAATATTGCAAATTATTCAAAAATATCAAAAAAAAATCCAAGAAATATCCTAAATATCCAAAAAATTTAAAAATTAAAAAAACGTATTAACGTATACAAAATATCCAAAAAATCTAAAAAAATCCAAAAAAATCTAAAAAAAACCAAAAAATCCAAAAATTCCAAAAAAATTCAAAAAAATCCAAAAAAATCCAAAAAAATCCAAAGAAATCCCAAACAATCCAAAAAAACTCCAAAAAAATCCAAAAATCCAAAAAATCCAAAAAATCCAAAAAAATCCAAAAAATCTAAAAAAAATCCAAAAAAAATTTAAAAAATCCAAATTATGCAAGATTATTGAAAAAATTAATAATTTTGAATTTATAAATCTTTTAGTTCATAAATATCCAAATTATGAGAAATATCCAACCTTTTTGCAATGTGAAAAAATGAAGTTGTACATGAAAAATGTTGAGAATATCCAAAAAAATTAAAATATTAAAAAAATCAAAAACCTGCAAAATCTTCAAAACATCAAAAAATAAACTTTGATTAATTTTGTATAAAATGATGTTAAAAAAATAAATAATTTTATTATATTATAATAATAATGTTATAAAAATTCCTACGCCACTGCGTAGGAATTTTTTTCTCATGCAGTTCTTTTTTATGTAAAATTCACAAGGTCATTTTTAAACACCAATTACAACCATAATACATGAGATAAAAAATCCAAAAAATATTCACAAGAAACCTTGATTAATACTGTATGAAATGATGTTAAAAATTATTTCTTAGTATTAAAACCAGTGGTGTAGAAATGTTTTTTCGTGTAGTCCATTTTTTTTGTAAAATTACAAAGTCATTTTTAAACACCAATTACATCCATAATACTTGAGATAGAAAATCTAAAAAATATTCACAATAAACCTTGATTAATACTATATGAATGATGTTAAAAATTATTTCTTAGTATTAAAAGCAGTGGTGTAGAATTTTTTTTTCTAGTAATCCATTTTTTTTGGAAAATTACAAAGTCATTTTTATACACCAACTACATCCATAATACTTGAGATAAAAAATCCAAAAAATATTCCCAACAAACCCTAATTAATACTGTCTAAAATGATGTTAATAATTATTTTATAGTATTCAAAACAATGGTATAGAATTTTTTTTTTCGTGAAATTCTTTTTGTTCTTACAAATTTACAAGGGCATTTTTAAACACCAATAACTTCCATAATACTTGAGATAAAAAACCAAAAAAATAATCATAATAAGCTTTGATTAATTTTGTATAAAATGATGTTAATAATTATTTTTTATTTTTAAAACAGTGGCGTAGGAATTTTTTTCTCATGCAGTTCCTTTTTATGTAATATTACAAAGTCATTTTTAAACACCAATTACATCCATAATACTTGAGATATAAAATCCAAAAAATATTCACAACAAACCTTGATTAATACTGTATGAAATGATCTTAAAAATTATTTTTTAGTATTAAAAGCAGTGGAGTAGAAATTTTTTTTCGTGTAGTCCATTTTTTTGTAAACTTACAAAGTCATTTTTATACACCAATTACATCCATAATACTTATGATAAAAAATCCAAAAAATATTCTGAACAAACCTTGATTAATACTGTCTAAAATGATGTTAATAATTATTTTATAGTATTGAAAACAATGGTATAGGATTTTATTTTCGTGTAGTTCTTTTTCTTCTTATAAATTTACAAGGGCATTTTTAAACACCAATAACTACCATAATAGTTGAGATAAAAAATCAAAAAAATATTCATAATAAACTTTGATTAATTTTGTATAAATGATGTTATTAATTATTTTTTAGTTTTAAAGCAGTGGCGTAGGAATTTTTTTCTCATGAAGTTCCTTTTTATGTAATATTACAAAGTCATTTTTAAACACCAATTACATCCATAATACTTGTGATAAAAAATCCAAAAAACATTCTGAACAAACCTTGATTAATACTGTCTAAAATGTTAATAATTATTTTATAGTATTGAAAACAATGGTATAGGATTTTATTTTCGTGCAGTTCTTTTTCTTCTTATAAATTTACAAGGGCATTTTTAAACACCAATAACTACCATAATAGTTGAGATAAAAAATCAAAAAAATATTCATAATAAACTTTGATTAATTTTGTATAAATGATGTTATTAATTATTTTTTAGTTTTAAAGCAGTGGCGTAGGAATTTTTTTCTCATGAAGTTCCATTTTATGTAATATTACAAAGTCATTTTTAAACACCAATCACATACATAATACTTTAGATAAAAAATCCAAAAAATATTCACAACAAACCTTGATTAATACTGTATGAAATTATGTTAAAAATTATTTCTTAGTATTAAAAGCAGTGGAGTAGAATTTTTTTTTCGTGTAGTCCATTTTTTTTTGTAAAATTACAAAGTCATTTTTAAACACCAATTACATCCACAATACTTGTGATAAAAAATCCAAAAAATATTCTGAACAAACCTTGATTAATACTGTATGAAATGATGTTAAAAATTGTTTGTTAGTATTAAAAGCAGTGGTGTAGACATTTTTTTTTTCGTTAGTCAATTTTTCTTTTGTAAAATTACAAATTCATTTTTAAACACCAATTACATCCATAATATTTGAGATAAAAAATCCAAAAAATATTCCCAACAAACCTTGATTAATATTGTCTAAAATGATGTTAATAATTATTTTATAGTATTGAAAACAATGGTATAGGATTTTTTTTTCCTGCAGTTCTTTTTCTTCTTATAAATTTACAAGGGCATTTTTAAACACCAATAACTTCCATAATACTTGAGATAAAAAATCCAAAAAATATTCATAATAAACCTTGATACATAATATCCAAAAATATTAAGAAAATCGACATAATATTTGCGGTTTTATCCAGATTGTTAGTAAAATTATGTAAAATGTCCAAAAAGTATGGGTTGAAACGAAATTTGTTGATTAAATTGTGTGAAAGGATGTTTTTAATGGTTGTTAATTGAGGGATCGGGAAAAAATGTGTTTCGGAAATGTTGTGAATTGGATGAAATTAATTTGAAAGCTCGAGTTTGACCTTTTTTTCGCTGAGGGTGGTGGGGGGTGGTGAATTAATATACCGAGTGGTCCGAGTTAAAGCAATAACAAACAACCCTCTCGAAAGCTTTGTAATTCCGTGCTTTCATTTCCTGCGCGCCTTTCGTCCTACTTCCTACAAGAAAGGAGGAAGCAGAAGAAAAAGGGGACAACACCCCCCACCTGCACTTACCCCCCATTTTCTAATGACGTCTCGGGATGAATAACAGGTATCTTATCGCATTTGCATAACTAACGTAACAAGGTCGATCCTATTAACTTTCGGCCCCCGACGCATTACCAATTCAAATAAAGTTATCACCTCTTAGCGCCAACATTTTGGGTTACTTCATTTTATCCCACTCCCCCATTAACCCACGCCTTCATTATCATTTCACCTCCACCTTAACAACCTAAATATTTTTCTTACCCTGATTTTCTTGCGAAACGCCACAGCTGCTCTCAAAAGGCATAATTTATTATAAACAAATAATCTCAATTTATAATTTTAAAAAAATATTTTACTTTACAAATTTTTATTAAAACATTTATATTAACCAAAAGAATTTCGAAGTTTTCAAAAATCTTGTATAATTTGGATTTTTTTAATTTTTTTTGGATTTGATTGAATATTTAGATTTTTTAACATTTTAAACTCTTTTGAAATTTCCCTTTGAAATTTTTTTAAAATTTTTTTGAAATTTTTTTGAAATTTTTTTTGAAATTTTTTTGAAATTTTTTTGAAAATTTTTTGATATTTTTTAAAATATTTATCATCATTAATATTTAATCAATTTCAATTTTTTCCAGGATTTTTGGAAGCAAAGATAAAAAAACAAGTAAAAAAAGGGGTGATTAAATTGTCTGGAAGGTGGAAAACGAAAGAGGAGCGGTAAAAAGGTAAGAAATTGCGATGGAAAAATTCACATTTTGTAAAGTAAAGTTTTAATAAAGAAGCCCTGGAAGCGTGGCGCTTAATAAATTTAATTAAATTAAAACTAATTAAAACCGCGCGTCCTGCCTTTTGTGTCAGTTTTCTGCTGAAAAAAACATCTTCTCCACTGGAAAATTGCTTTCAACAAACTTAACTTTCTTTTATTTTATGAATACAAATCATTTAATTCTTTTATCAAAGACATGTTTAATTAAAAAAATTAAGTTTTTAACTTTCCTTATTTTATCAGCTTCTTTTTTCTCTTCTTAATTAACTAAAATTCTCATTAAAATCTACTTAACTTTATTGATCAATATTTGAACAATAAACATAAAAACTAGATTTATGAGAGATATGAAAAATATGAGAAATATGAGAAATATGAGAAATATGAGAAATATGAGAAATATGAGAAATATGAGAAATATGAGAAATATGAGAAATATGAGAAATATGAGAAATATGAGAAATATGAGAAATATGAGAAATATGAGAAATATGAGAAATATGAGAAATATGAGAAATATGAGAAATATGAGAAATATGAGAAATATGAGAAATATGAGAAATATGAGAAATATGAGAAATATGAGAAATATGAGAAATATGAGAAATATGAGAAATATGAGAAATATGAGAAATATGAGAAATATGAGAAATATGAGAAATATGAGAAATATGAGAAATATGAGAAATATGAGAAATATGAGAAATATGAGAAATATGAGAAATATGAGAAATATGAGAAATATGAGAAATATGAGAAATATGAGAAATATGAGAAATATGAGAAATATGAGAAATATGAGAAATATGAGAAATATGAGAAATATGAGAAATATGAGAAATATGAGAAATATGAGAAATATGAGAAATATGAGAAATATGAGAAATATGAGAAATATGAGAAATATGAGAAATATGAGAAATATGAGAAATATGAGAAATATGAGAAATATGAGAAATATGAGAAATATGAGAAATATGAGAAATATGAGAAATATGAGAAATATGAGAAATATGAGAAATATGAGAAATATGAGAAATATGAGACATATCAGAAATATCAGAAATATGAGAAATATCAGAAATGTCAAATATATCAAATATATCAAATATATCAAATATATCAAATATATCAAATATATCAAATATGTCAAATATGTCAAATATGTCAAATATGTCAAATATGTCAAATATGTCAAATATGTCAAATATGTCAAATATGTCAAATATGTCAAATGTGTCAAATGTGTCAAATGTGTCAGATATGTCAAATGTGTCAAAAATGTCAGATATGTCAACATATATTCGAATTATCCCAAATATTCTAAAAACATTAAAATTTTGTAAATTTGTGTTTAAAACAAGTTTGAATCAAGTTTTGTTAATATTGAAATTGTGTTTAGAGTTTAGTGTTGGTTAAAAATATGATGAGGGAGTCTTAAGGTATTTTTGAAGTGAGGTGGTGATAAAATATCGAATAAAAGTTGTTTGTTGTTGGTTGAAGGTGTGTAAATGAAGTGAGTTTAAGTAAATAAAGTTGGAAACTAAGTTTTCCCATTAAATCGGTTTTAAAAACAAAGCGTGAAGAGTGTCAAACGGAAAGTTTTCGCATAAATTGTGGGCGATTGTGCGTCGCGAAGGTTGGCAAAAGTGCGCCGAGCCGTCTGCTGTTTACACCGGGGCGACAATTCTCAAAGAGCGCGACGCCACGACGTCACGTGGCTCAATTGTTATTCCCGACGCAGCGTCGCTCACTTCTGCTCACTTCATTGATCCCGTGACGTCAGGTGGCGTGACGTCACGGCAGCCCGATTTGCAATTCCGACGGCGTCCCTTGCACACTCGTATTTCGTATTGTTCCTTGTTCCCTGCCTCCTTCTTCAACTGCTCTCTCGACTCTCAACCATCTCAACCATCTCAACCACCCCCAGACACTTGAAATGTTGCAGAGCCGACGTTTTCGCATTCCTTTCACCCGCTTTGTGCCAGATCGTGCACGATTTACTACTTCTACGACCTTTCACAACTCTTTTCAATACTCTAAACATACTTTCAAATTCCAAAACTCACTTTTCATCATTTTAAATAGCAATTCCTTAACATATCGCACGAGTTTTGCGATTGTATTAAAATTAATGACGAAAAAAAGTCAGTACAACTAAGTTTAAGTCAGTTCATAATCAAAAATTCAGTTGAAACGTGTTTTCAAGTAAGTATATTAAGATTTTATACAAAGAAAAATAATCTAAACTGACTTTAGTTTCCATAAAAGTGGGTTTAAACATCCTTTTAAACTTGATTTGCTTGTTTATAGTAGTTTTAAAGTAAATTTAGTAATAATAAAAGTCAGTTCAGCACGATTTTATTTCAAAACTCGGTACTGACTTAAATTAAGCTTTATTTTTTATATTGTTTTTTCCATGCTCATTTCGTAATCTGAAAAAAAATTTCTCAAAAAAGTGCTATAAGTCAGATTAAACACTTTTTAAAGTCGGTTTAAATCGTTTTAACATTAAATAAAGTTTCGTTTTTAATCAAACTCAGTTCAGATGTGATTTAAAATCAATTTACATGTTAAAAGTCGGTTTGGAGTCTGATTAAAGTCAAATTTATGTGATTGTATAGAAAAAAGTCAGTACAACTAAGTTCAAGTCAGTTCATAATCCAAAATTTTGGATTTAACTTATTTTGAAGTCAATTTACTTTAAAAATCTAAACTGACTTTAGTTTCCATAAAACTTGGTTTAAACATTCTTTTAAACTTGGTTTGCTTGGATTTTATAATAAAATCAGTTAACGCATACACCAAAGTTGGTTTAAAAATGTTTTAAAGTCACCTTGTACAGTTTTTTGATAAAGTCAGTTTGTTTATGAAGAAAAGTTGGTTTAAATTTATTTTAAAGTCAGTTTATATTTTTATTTTTCCAAAATGAAATCTTAATTATATAAAATTAGATTTGAAAGAGGATAAAAGTCGGTTTATACCTTGTTTAAAAGTCAGTTTACTTGTATATTTTTATAACCTTAGTTTATGACTTCCAGCAAGTCAGTTAATAATGTGTATAGTAGTATTAAAGTAACTTTAGCAATAACTAAAGTCAGTTTAGCATGATTTTATTTCAAACCAAGTTTAGCTTCAAACAAAATTCGGTACAAACTTGATTTAAACTTTGTTGCCCAGATTTTTTGGCCAGTTAACTTCTTAATCAAAGAAACATTAGTAAAAAATGTTAAAAATCAGTTTAAACACGTGTAAAAGTCAGTTTAAGTCGGTTTAATATTATAATATAGTTTGGTTTTTAATAAAACTCATTTCAAATTTAATTTACAAGTTAAAAGTCAATTAAAAGCCAGTTTAAAGTTAGATTTCTACGATTGTATTAGAATTGACGATGAAATAAGTCGGTACAAGTAGGTTTAAGTCAGTTTATAATCCAAAAATTTGGTTATAGTCAGTTTACTTGTGTATTTTTATAAATTTAGTTTATGACTTCCTGCAAGTCAGTTAAATATGTGTGTATACTCAGTTTAAAGTAGCATTAAAGTAAATTTAGTAATAACTAAAGTCAGTTTAGCATGATTTTATTTCAAACCAAGTTTAGCTTTAAACAAAACTCGGTACAAACTTGATTTAAACTTTGTTGCCCGGATTTTTTGGCCTGTTAACTTGTTAATCAAAGAAACATTAGAAAAAATTTTTAAAAATCACTTTAAATACGTCTAAAAGTTATTTTAGGTCGGTTTAACATTATAATAAAGTATGTTTTTTAATAAAACTCAGTTCAGATGTGATATAAATTTAATTTACAAGTCAAAAGTCAATTTAAAGCCAGTTTAAAGTTAGATTCCTCCGATTGTATTAGAATCGACGATGAAATAAGTCAGTGTAAGTAGGTTTAAGTCAGTTCATAATCCAAAAATTTGATTTAAACTTGTTTTTAAATCAGTTTAGTATTAATTAATTCAAAAAAATCAATCTTAAACTGACTTAAGTTTTCATAAAAGTCGGTTTAAACATTCTTTTAAACTTGGTTTCCTTGGATGTTTTGACAAAATCGGCTTCAAAAATAAAAAATCAGTTTAAACCTTTTTTAAAGCCAGTTTATTATAACAAAACTTAGTTTAAACACGATTTAAACTCAAATCGCATATTTATTATTATAAAGTCGGTACAGCACATTGTAAAAGTCAGTTCAAAAGGTGTTAAAGTCAGTTTTGAGCTGCTTTCCATCAAGTTTAACAAGGTAATAATAAATTTTGTATTTCAGCCAAATTTTAATTTTAATGAAACTCGGTTCAAATACGTTTAAAACTCAGTTTTTTTGCAAAATAAATTTATATCCAAGTTAGGATTTGTTTAAAACTCAATTTAGGCGAGTTTACAGTCTTTTTTCGGTTAAAAAGACTCAGTTTAAACATATTTTAATTTCAGTTGTACTAGGTTTGGTTCAGAATTATTTTAAATTTAATTTGCTCGATTGTAATAAAACTTTGTTTAGACCAGTTTTATAATCAGAAGATTTGAGATCAAAGTCAATTCGGTTGGATATAATTAAAAAGTCATATTACATTTTTAACAAAATTCAGTACAAATACAATTTGAACTTAATTTTTCTGATTTTTTGGGCATGTTTGTTTTTTGATGAAAGAAAAATCACTAAACCAGATGCTAAAAGTCAATTTAAACACATGTTGAAAGTCAGTAATAAAGACAGTTTAACAAGGTTTATTGTAATATTGTTTTTTAACAAAAATCAGTTCGGATGACAATGATTACATAAGACATTTCAAAAGTAAAAAAATTACAGTTTAAAACCATTCTAAAGTCAATTTATTAAGATTTAACATGACATAACGCTTTTATTTTACAAAAACTTGGTTCAAGCGTGATTTAAAGTCAATGCTGTTGAATATTACTAAAAAGTCAGTTTATGGCTACATAAAAGTCAGTTCAAAAAGTGTTTTTTTAAGTCAGTTTTGAGTCGTTTTAAAATCGATTTTACAAATTTTGATGTTAAATTAAATTTTAAGAAAACTCGGTACAAACTTGACTTAAAGTTAGTTTTTTTCTGAAATTTTTGTATGTTCCCTCATTTATCAAAGAAAAATCAGTAAAAAGGTTTGAAAGTCAGTTTAAACACATCATAGATTTGGTTTAAAATAAATAAAGTTAGTTTTGATAATAAAACTCAGCTTGGAATAAAGTCAGTTTATGATTACATGAAAGTCAGTTCTAAAAATACGAAAAGTTAGATTAGACTTGTTTTAAAGGTAGTTTAACGGGGTTTACTGTTTGTTTTGTTACCAAAACTCAGTTCGAATGAGATTTAAACTCAATATTTTTAAAAAGTCAGTTGATGACTACATAAAATTCAATTTTTAAAGTAACAAAAGTAAATTTTAAACATTTGTGAAGTCAGTTTAATAACATTTAACATGAAACAAAGTTTATGTTGTACAAAAACTTAGTTCAAACGTGATTTAAAGTCAAAGTTACTTTATGGCTGCATAAATAGCATTTCAAAGTGTGTTTAGAGCAATTTTAAAGTCAGTTTGATGTTAAATAACGTTGGTATTTTAAGAAAACTTGGTACAAACATGATTTCAACTAAGTTTTCCTGGTTTTTTGTTTGTTTATTTCATGACTAAAGAAAGAAATGTTGATTTAAGTCAGTTTTAAGACATTTTAAAGTCTGTATAACTCGGTTTAACATAAATAAAGTTTCAATTTGCATAGATATTTTTATTAAGTCAGTTCATGACTACATGAAAGTCGGTTCAAAAAGTTAAATTAATGTTTATTTTTTACAAAATCCAGTTCGCATGAGATTTAAGTTCAATTTGGTTGAAAATTGTAATAAAGTCAGTTTATGACTATATGAAAGTCATTAAAACAAATGTTAAAAGTTAGTTCAGTTCGGTTTAAACATGTTTTAAACTTGGATTTTTAAAAAATTGAGTTCGTGTCGTACTTGAGGTTAGTTTGAAACTCGGTTTAGTTGAGTTTGTAGTAATTTTTTATTAAAGTAGGTCGTTAAAATATGGATTAAGGTGGGTTTAGTAAGGTGTAGTTTATTTCGTGTGTAAATATTTGTGGTGGATTTAGTGGAAAAGGATGTTTAGTTTTGTTGGGTAATGAAATTAGTGAGATTAGTTATCAAAGTGAATGTATGTAGATCCATTGTTGGTTTTGATTCGGCGGAAATTCGAAGGCTTTTGTGCTGATTGTCCAAATAACCTGGATCGTAACCCCGGACTAAAAACGCGGGGCGTTATTAGCGGCGGCATTGTTTCGTAAAATATTAGTTTTAAATTGTGGAAACGGCGGCGCGGCGCGTGGGCGAGCGGCGTTGCCGTGGTTACGCACCGGGCCGACGGAAAGAGACGACGATACACGACAACGACGGGAGGCGGCGTTGCCTAGTTACCTGCGCTCAGGTGAGCTGAGAGCCAGCCAAAAGCGGGACGGGACCACTTTGCCTCCCGGCTTCTTCCTTCCCCCACCCCCACCACCCCCTCAATCCAACGGGAACAATAAACCTGCTGTGCTGCTCCCTTTCTACTTTCTCCGCTTTTTTCCTTCTGCATTATTAATACCTGATCGGAACGCGCTACGGGACCGATTTACCCCACTGCCAACATGACCAACACAAAAATACCCCATCCAACATTCATAAACAAAAAATACACATTTCAAATTCAAAATAATTTTTTAAAAAAATTTCGATAGAAAAAATTTAAAAAATAGCTCTGTACGTACCTTAAATAAAAATAACTAAATAGGACACAATTTTTATTTCATTTGTATTATTATTAACAACAGCGTCATTTTGGAAATACGTTTTTTAATTTCGTTTTTCCAAAATTGCGACTAAACTATTCGAAATTTTATAAAATAAAAAATTGTATATAAAACTAGAATATTTATTTAAGACGCGTACAGAGCGATTTTTTTAATTTTTAAATTCTAAATGCAACAAAATACTTTTGAAAAATGTTTTAATTAAAATATCAAAAAAATCGTTCTATACGTGACTTGAATAATATTTTTAATTTATTATAAAAAAATTATTTTGTTTCTATTTTTATTAATAATCGTGTAGTTTTGGAAAAACCGTTTTAAATTTCTTTTTTTTTTAAATTACTACTAAATATTGGTAAAAATAAAGCAATACCAAACGGTTTTGAAAATCGAGCAATTTTTTTCATTTTTATATTTAAAATGCAAAATATTTTTTTTTTTCAAATTTCGATAGAAAAATTAAAAAAATCGCTCTGTACGTACCTTAAATAAAAATAACTAAATAGGACACAATTTTTATTTCATTTGTATTATTATTAACAACAGCGTCATTTTGGAAATACGTTTTTTAATTTCGTTTTTTCAAAATTGCGACTAAACTATTCAAAATTTTATAAAATAAAAAATTGTATATAAAACTAGAATATTTATTTAAGACGCGTACAGAGCGATTTTTTTAATTTTTAAATTCTAAACGCAATAAAATACTGTTGAAAAATGTTTTAATTAAAATATCAAAAAAATCGTTCTATACGTGACTTGAATAACATTTTTAATTTATTATAAAAAAATTATTTTGTTTCTATTTTTATTATTAATCGTGTAGTTTTGAAAAACCGTTTTAAATTTCTTTTTTTTTAAATTACGACTAAACTATGGTAAAAATAAAACAATACCAAATAGTATTTAAAATCGAGCGAATTTTTTCATTTTTATATTTAAAATGCAAAATATTTTTTTTTTCAAATTTCGAAAGAAAAATTAAAAAAATCGCTCTGTACGTACCTTAAATAAAAATAATTAAATAGGACACAATTTTTATTTCATTTGTATTATTATTAACAACAGCGTCATTTTGGAAATTCGTTTTATAATTTCGTTTTTCCAAAATTGCGACTAAACTATTCAAAATTTTTTAAAATAAAAAATTGTATATAAAACTAGAATATTTATTTAAGACGTGTACAGAGTGATTTTTTTTTTTAAATTCCAAACGCAATAAAATACTGTTGAAAAATGTTTTCATTAAAATATCAAAAAAATCGTTCTATACGTGACTTGAATAACATTTTTAATTTATTATAAAAAAATTATTTTGTTTCTATTTTTATTAACAATCGTGTAGTTTTGGAAAAACCGTTTTTTTTTTTAATTACGACTAAACTGTGGTAAAAATAAAACAATAACAAACGGTATTTAAAATCGAGCGATTTTTTTCATTTTAATATTTAAAATGCAAAATATTTTTTTTTCAAATTTCGATAGAAAAATTAAAAAAATCGCTCTGTACGTACCTTAAATAAAAATAACTAAATAGGACACAATTTTTATTTCATTTGTATTATTATTAATAACAGCGCCATTTTGGAAATACGTTTTTTAATTTCGTTTTTCCAAAATTGCGACTAAACTATTCGAAATTTTATAAAATAAAAAATTGTATATAAAACTAGAATATTTATTTAAGACGCGTACAGAGCGATTTTTTTAATTTTTAAATTCTAAATGCAACAAAATACTTTTGAAAAATGTTTTAATTAAAATATCAAAAAAATCGTTCTATACGTGACTTGAATAATATTTTTAATTTATTATAAAAAAATTATTTTGTTTCTATTTTTATTAATAATCGTGTAGTTTTGGAAAAACCGTTTTAAATTTCTTTTTTTTTTAAATTACTACTAAATATTGGTAAAAATAAAGCAATACCAAACGGTTTTGAAAATCGAGCAATTTTTTTCATTTTTATATTTAAAATGCAAAATATTTTTTTTTTCAAATTTCGATAGAAAAATTAAAAAAATCGCTCTGTACGTACCTTAAATAAAAATAACTAAATAGGACACAATTTTTATTTCATTTGTATTATTATTAACAACAGCGTCATTTTGGAAATACGTTTTTTAATTTCGTTTTTTCAAAATTGCGACTAAACTATTCAAAATTTTATAAAATAAAAAATTGTATATAAAACTAGAATATTTATTTAAGACGCGTACAGAGCGATTTTTTTAATTTTTAAATTCTAAACGCAATAAAATACTGTGGAAAAATGTTTTAATTAAAATATCAAAAAAATCGTTCTATACGTGACTTGAATAACATTTTTAATTTATTATAAAAAAATTATTTTGTCTCTATTTTTATTAATAATCGCGTAGTTTTGCAAAAACCATTTTAAATTTCTTTTTTTTTAATTACGACTAAACTATGGTAAAAATAAAACAATAACAAACGGTATTTAAAATCGAGCAATTTTTTCATTTTTATATTTAAAATGCAAAATATTTTTTTTTCAAATTTCGATAGAAAAATTAAAAAAATCGCTCTGTACGTACCTTAAATAAAAATAATTAAATAGGACACAATTTTTATTTCATTTGTATTATTATTAACAACAGCGTCATTTTGGAAATACGTTTTTTAATTTCGTTTTTTCAAAATTGCGACTAAACTATTCAAAATTTTATAAAATAAAAAATTGTATATAAAACTAGAATATTTATTTAAGACGCGTACAGAGCGATTTTTTTAATTTTTAAATTCTAAATGCAACAAAATACTTTTGAAAAATGTTTTAATTAAAATATCAAAAAAATCGTTCTATACGTGACTTGAATAATATTTTTAATTTATTATAAAAAAATTATTTTGTTTCTATTTTTATTAATAATTGCGTAGTTTTGGAAAAACCGTTTTAAATTTCTTTTTTTCTAAATTATGACTAAAATATGGTAAAAATAAAACAATAACAAACGGTATTTAAAATCGAGCAATTTTTTCATTTTAATATTTAATGTGCAAAATATCTTTTTTTTTAAATTTCGATAGAAAAATTTAAAAAATCGCTCTGTACGTACCTTAAATAAAAATAACTAAATAGGACACAATTTTTATTTCATTTGTATTATTATTAATAACAGCGCCATTTTGGAAATACGTTTTTTAATTTCGTTTTTCCAAAATTGCGACTAAACTATTCGAAATTTTATAAAATAAAAAATTGTATATAAAACTAGAATATTTATTTAAGATGCGTACAGAGCGATTTTTTTTATTTTTAAATTCTAAATGCAATAAAATACTTTTGAAAAATGTTTTAATTAAATTATCAAAAAAATCGTTTTATACGTGACTTGAATAACATTTTTAATTTATTATAAAAAAATTATTTTGTTTCTATTTTTATTAATAATTGCGTAGTATTGGAAAAACCCTTTTAAATTTTGTTTTTTTTTAAATTACGACTAAACTATGCTAAAAATAAAACAATAACAAATGGTATTTAAATCTGGAATTTTTATTTAAGTGACGTACAGAGCGATGTTTGAATTAAAATATTAAATAAATCGCTCTATACGTAACTTGAATAAATATTCTAATTTCATATAAAAAAATTATTTTGGTTATATTTGTGTAAATTAGCTTGTAATTTTGGAAAAACGTTTTTAAATATCGTTTTTACAAAATTGTGACTAAATTATTTGAAATAATAATTTTTTTTGTATAAAAATGGAATTTTTATTTAAGTTGTGTGAAGAGCGATTTTTTTAATTTTTAACCTCAAAATATTATTTATAAAATGTTGAATTGCACAATGCAAGTTTTTTTTTTATAAATTCGTCGCTTTATCCTATTAACGGCATGAATCCTCAACAAACGAAGCCTCAAGTTGTAAGTCTAAGATCGCAACTCGATTGTGTTTGAATTTAGTAATCACTAATTAAGGAACTCACCGAACCAATCTCAGATTAATTAAAATACATGACTGTAAATTATTACAAACGTAAACTAACAATTCCGTTATAATATAATACACACAACACACATGAATACATATCTAGAATTAATTATCTACTCGCGTATTTTAATGATTGCGAGTAGTGAAGATTAACCGATTCTAGCACACCCATAAAACCTTGGTCAGCCTTCCCCCCTAAACACTGTCTTCTCTTACGACGCGCGCGCGAGTGACTCAAAGTTAGTGCAGTCCTCCCCCTCCCAACGTTAACGACTTGTATGATTGGACGCGCGCTCTTTCTAGCTCCGCCTTCAATGGGTGTGTTTTCATTTCACATGAAAGCCAACTTGAACACTGTTTAATTGAAATATAATTAATTGTTTTGGGGGAATAGAAATAAAAGTGGGATGACTTGAAGGAAATAATAAGGGTTGGTTTGGTGAAATTAATCAACGTCAAGAAAAGTAGATAAAAAGGCTATTTGCGCAAAACAAACGCCACACTTGAAAACAATCCATCGCAAAGAAGTTAATTTAATATTCGACGGATACAAATAGCCGAAAGCTTGATGGCGTACCTTGCTGGATTAGGCCCTTTTTTAGTCGACTCCTCCGCTCGTATTACACGAGGAAATTGGAGTAAAAAGCGATCTTATTTATGCGCATTTATTCGAGTTTTTAGCTCGGGGAGGAGAACGGCGAATAGCGAATAATTCGGTTACAAGTCGCGATATGAAAATGGGGATGATTGAATTATTTTTTGATAATGGCTAAATGGAGTGAGGATTTTTTATTTGTTTATTTTGTTGTTGAAGCGAATGTTGACGTTCGCTACATTTTAACAAGCAACCTCCTCCTTTTTTTGCTTTTGCACTTCTTTTCTCTATTCAGCACAACGAATGGCAAGGATGAATGAATTGTGTGCCCCACTCAGCTTCAAACGATTGTTATATTTGCAGCTTGTTAAAAAATCCTCAATTCTATACAATTTTATTTTAATTACACTTCTTTTTTTCTACTTTTGTAATACAATTTAAGCTACAAAAAAAAATAACACAAAAACAAATTAATATTCATCATCAAGTTTAAGTTGAATTACGTAGAGTAAGTTAAAGACACGCCCAGTAAATACGGGAAAAGGACTGATTCGTTGGGGGGCGTGCGTAGTGTGCGCGCGCATTCATGACTAGTACGCTGATTCGTTCACGCTCGCGTAGTGGGAGCAACATCACACCCATTAACTGCGCGCGCATTTTAACATTAATTTCATGACTTTGCGTGATTTATTTAAAGCTTCTGAAACGAGTATTTTGTCGCGTTTATGTTTAAATTTGTTAATAGGTATGTGATTGATGCTGGAAGCGTTTTGTAAGCGCGGTGATTAATAAAAATGTTATGTTCGGTAATGAATAAATGCATAAATCATGTAATAAAAATATCCGTTTAAAATTGGAATATTAATGATGGTTTTTAATAAGTGATTAGTTGCGCAATGTGGAAATAATTAATTGGTGACGAAATATAGGTGATCTATATTTAAATAAGTGTGTGGTGTTTGCCAAAGCAAAAATTCCGGTCGCACGGCCTGATTAATTCTCAACTTATTAAGATTAATAGAAAAAGGCGCATCCATTTTTATTAAGGAACTCGTGCTGTCACTTAAATCCGCAAAAGTCGAGTGGGAGTACAATAAAAAAAGTGAGTGAGGCTGGGAAATGGGAAATATGATGGAAGCGCATAAACCATAAACGACGATCATTTGTCTTCCGACGTCGGCGTCGCGACGCTCTTCTGCCCAACTTTTTTTTTAAATTTAATTCTACTCACTCCCAGAATTATGATTGATTTACTACAAATCTTAAATCTCCAAAATTGATTTTTCAAGCAAAACTTTTAAAATAACTGCATAAATACTTTCAAACATACCAACATTTTTCCATTGCCTTTTTTTTTCAATTTAAAATTTTTATAGATTTGTATATTTTTGGTTGTCATTTTCTATGGTTGTCAATTTATTTGATTGTTATTTTTGTCATTTGTTAATTTTTTTTGTAATATTTTTTTTGCGGTTTTGAATTTTGGTAATTCTAAATATTTTCTGTTTTAATATTTTTTCGGTTGTCATTTTTTTAATTTTTTTTTTAATTTAAAATTTTTAAAGTTTTAAATATTTTCGGTTTCGTATTTTTTCGGTTGTCAATTTTTATGATTGTCAATTTATTTGATTGTTATTTTTGTCATTTTTCAATTTTTTTTAGTAATATTTTTTTTCGGTTTTGATTTTCTGTTTTGATGTTTTTTCGGCTGTCAATTTTTTCAACCTTAATCTTTCTCGATTGTAAATTTTTTCAGTTGTAATTTTCTGGGTTGTCAATTTTGATATTTTCGGATCATTATATGATTGTATGATTTTTCAGTCATGAATTTTTTCAATTGTCAATTTTATGGATTGTGAAAATAATTGGTTGTCATTTTTTTCGATTTCGATTTTGAATAATCTAATCTTCTTCTTTAGTGATTTTTTCGGTTGTCAATTTTTTAATTTTTTTTTAATTTTCAATTTTTATAGTTTTAAATATTTTCGGTTTCGTATTTTTTCGGTTGTCATTTTTTATGGTTGTCAATTTATTTGATTGTTATTATTGTCATTTGTTAATTATTTTTGAAATATATTTTTGCGGTTTTGAATTTTGGTAATTCTAAATATTTTCGGTTTTGATGTTTTTTCGGTTGTCATTTTTTTAATTTTTTTTTAATTTAAAATTTTTATAGTTTTAAATATTTTCGGTTTCGTATTTTTTCGGTTGTCAATTTTTATGATTGTCAATTTATTTGATTGTTATTTTTGTCATTTGTCAATTTTTTTTAGTAATATTTTTTTTTCGGTTTTGATTTTCTGTTTTGATATTTTTTCGGCTGTCAATTTTTTCAACCTTAATCTTTCTCGATTGTAAATTTTTTCAGTTGTAATTTTCTGGGTTGTCAATTTTGATATTTTCGGATCATTATATGATTGTATGATTTTTCAGTCATGAATTTTTTCAATTGTCAATTTTATGGATTGTGAAAATAATTGGTTGTCAATTTTTTCGATTTCGATTTTGAATAATCTAATCTTCTTCTTTAGTGATTTTTTCGGTTGTCAATTTTTTAATTTTTTTTTAATTTTCAATTTTTATAGTTTTAAATATTTTCGGTTTCGTATTTTTTCGGTTGTCATTTTTTATGGTTGTCAATTTATTTGATTGTTATTATTGTCATTTGTTAATTATTTTTGTAATATATTTTTGCGGTTTTGAATTTTGGTAATTCTAAATATTTTCGGTTTTGATGTTTTTTCGGTTGTCATTTTTTAAATTTTTTTTAATTTAAAATTTTTATAGTTTTAAATATTTTCGGTTTCGTACTTTTTCGGTTGTCAATTTTTATGGTTGTCAATTTATTTGATTGTTATTTTGGTCATTTGTCAATTTTTTAGTAATATTTTTTTTCGGTTTTAATTTTCAGATTTAATGTTTTTTCGGTTGTCAATTTTTCAATCTTAATTTTTCTCGATAGTAATTTTTTTCAGTTGTATTTTTCTGGGTTGTCAATTTTGATATTTTCAGATCATTGTATGATTTTTCAGTTATGAATTTTTTCAAATGTCAATATTTTGTATTGTGAAAATAATTGGTTGTCAATTTTTTCGTTTTCGATTTTGAATAATCTAATCTTTTTCTTTAGTGATTTTGTTTGGTTTTTATAATTTATTTAGTTGTCATTTTTTTCAATTATAATTTTTTTAATTGTCAATTTTTTCGACTTTAATCTTATTCGATTGAATGAATTTACTCAGTTGAAAACTTTATTACGTTAAAATTTTTTTCGATTGTCAATTTTTTCAACCGTGATTGTTTTAGGTTGTAATTTTTTCAATTGTCAACTTTTTTCGTTAGTGATATTTTTCGGTTATCAATTTTTCCGGTCATAATTTTTATTAATTGTGATTTTCTCGGTTACAAACTTACTCGTTTGTATTTTTTTGAGGAATTTCTCAATTCTGACATTTTTCGGTTGTAACTTTTTGATTGTCATTTTTTTCGAAAATAAATTTATTTTACTTTTCAATTCTTTCGATTGGAATTTTGCTCGATTGTAAACTTTTTATCAGTTATAAAAATTTTCGGTCGACTTTTTACGATTTTCAATTTTTTCGGTTGTCAATTTTTTCGCTTGTAAATTATTTCTGTTGTAACTTTTTTTAGTTTTGTCTTTCCCCAGTTGTCACTTTTTTCGATATTTAACTTTGTCTATTATAAACTTTTTCGATAGTAATGTCAATGTCATTATAATTTTTTTTCAATTGTCATTTTTGTAGGTTGTAATTTTTTTACGATTTTGATATTTTTTGATAATCAATTTTTTCGGTTGTCATTTTGTTAATTGTGATTTTTTCGGTAATAAATTTATTCTGTTGTCAAGTTTTTTGATTTTGATTGAATTTTTCGATTGTTAATTTTTTGACTTTTTTTTTTTCTCATTTCTCATCTGTAAATTTACTGAATAATAAATTTAGTCGGTTGTCAATTTTTTCGGTTGTCATTTTCTTGGATTATGTTTGTTTATTAATTATTCTTGTAAGCGAATAAATGAAAAAATGTTAATAATAAAAGTGTTTTTCACCGCCTCCGTTTTTTGAACTTAATCCCTTTTCATTAAACACGTTGTTTGGTGACTTGGCTTTGGAGAGGTGGGGAGGGGGGGGGGGTAAAAAAAGGCGAAATTAACAAACATGAGGGGGTGGCTTCTTTTAGCTCGGGGGCGGTGCGCAAGAAAACGCAAATATCGCGTTTCATCTGTTTTGTTTTCAACTTTAATATTTGCGTTTAATTTCGTTGCGACGCAAACTGCAAAAGGAGCAGAAACGGCCGCCGGCTATTTTTACAATCCCCCATTTTGCCATTTTGCCGCCCCCCACCTCCTCCCCCCAGACTGACGTTACCACCGCGACAGCCCCTTCACTCTTAACTTCCACGCAAAAATCACTAAAACGAAAAAGTCTACGCGTTATTATTACATTTTTTTAATAATAATTGAAAAACGAAAAGAATCAATAAAAAAATTGACAATCCAAAAAACAAATGAAAAAATCCTTACGGAAAATGTCGATACCGAAAAATTGACAATTGAAAATCTTGATATACGAAAAAAACACTACCAAAAAAATAATCAATAATGAAAAATTGTCAAATTGATAAATAAAAAGTACCTACTGAAAAATTGACAACTGAAAAAATTTAAGTATTATGAAAAATTACTAGGTACTAAATAAAATACATAAATAAAAAGAATTGACAAGCTTAAAAATTAAGATTCGCAAAAATTGACAACCGAAAAAATCTAAATCAATTAATTCATAATCAAGAAACATCACAACTGAAAAAATTCACTACCAAGAAAAATCATATCTGAAGAAGTTGACAAACAAAAAAATGACAACCGACGAAATTATTCATGAAAAATTGAAAAATACAAAATTTCAATACCGAAAAATACACAAACGAAAAAAATCAGTAATGAAAAATTGACAGACAATCAAGTATATACCAAAGAAATGACAACCGAAAAAATTGTTAAACAAAAAAATCAATTATCAAAAATTTATAACTAAAAAAATTAACAAACGAATAAACCGGGAAACAAAAAAATCAATTATTAAAGATTGTCAATTTGTATCTATAGATACCGAAAAATTGACAAACGAAGAAATCAATAATGAAATAATGACAGATAAACAAATCATATGTTGCGTAATAAAGTTATTTATTTAACACTGAAACATTGACAATCGTAAAAATTTATAAACGAATAAACTTACTACGGAATAAAATAAATAAAAAAATAGAGAACCAAACAAAACAAAGATAAAAAATAACAAACGAAATAAGTCAATAAGTCAAACTGACAACCAAAAAAATTATAAATCGATAATAATCATTACCGAAAAAAGTCAAACAAATTTACAATCGAAAAAATTGACATACGGAATAAACATTGGATAAAGTCAATATAAAAAATTGACAACCAAAAACATTTACTAAGAAATTAATACCAAAAAAAAATTTATAAAACATTAACAAACGAAAAGAAGAAATATCGAAAAATTCGACAACAGAAAATATTAACAAACAATAAAAATCACAATGATTTGACACAAAAAAAAACTAAATGAAGAAATAAATCACTATTGAAAAATGTCAATAATGTATATAATTGACAACCGATGAAATTGACAACCAATGAAAATCACAGCTGAATAAATTTTTAATTTAACAAGCATTACAACTGAAAAAAATGACTAACGAATAAATTGACTACCGAAAAAAAGTACAGAAAAAATATGACAACTGAAAAAAAATAACTGGAAAAAAATTCCATTGAAAATATTCAAAACCAAGAAAGACCATAACTGAAACAGTTGACAACCATAAAATTGACAATCTAAAAATATGACAACCAAAAAAATTTACATCAGAAATTGATATCGAAAAAAATAAAGAACCAAACTAAACAAAGATAAGAAATAAGAAACGAAATAAGTCAATGCCAAAAATTTAGCAATCGAAAAAACTTAGCCGAATAAAGTCAAACTGACAATCAAGAAAATAGAGAACCGAAAAAATTATGAAACGAAAAAAATCATTACTGAAAAAAGTCAATATGTATCAAACAAATTTATACTCGAAAAAATTGACATTCACAATAAACATTGTATAAAGTTAATATAAAAAATTGACAACCAAAAACATCTACTAGGAAATTAATACCAAAAATAATTAATAAAAAATTGACAAACGAAAAGAAGAAATATCGAAAAATTTGACAACAGAAAATATTAATAAACAATAAAAATCACAATAATTTGACACCAAAAAAAACTAAATGAAGAAACAAACCACTACTGAAAAATGTCAATAATGAATATAATTGACAACCGATGAAATTGACAATCAACGAAAATCACAACCAAATAAATTTTTAATTTAACAAACATTACAACTGAAAAAAATGACTTATGAATAAATTGACTACCGAAAAAAAATTGTACAGAAAAAAATGAATACCGACAAATTTCGCTTGACACGGGCTTCAAAAATTAATTTATTAAAAAAAATATATAAATAAAAATAAAATGACCACCGAAAATAAATTGTACAGAAAAAAATGACAACTGAAAAAAAATTTGCTTGAAAATATTCAGAAGCAAGAAAAATCTTAACTGAAACAGTTGACAACCATAAAAATGACAATCTAAAAATATGACAACCAAAAAAATTGACAACCGAAAAAATTCGCTTGACTCGGGCTGCAAAAATTAATTTATTTAAAAAAATATATAAATAAAAATAAAATGATAAAAAGTCGTCCATTTTGAGTCGTTCTTTTTTGTAATTTCACAAATTGTGATATTAAATTTCGCACGTTGGTGATGTTAACGCTTGACTGAGCCAAAGTGACTCGCAATAATCGCGTTTATTCGCGCGAAGCAAATCTAATTAAATTGGGCGTCGCGGCGCCTCGCGACTTTTATACACCATAATACACCATACACATTTTGGGAGCCTTCTTTTTTATATTTACGACCGACACGCAATAAATTACGGCCGGATTATTCTTTTACGGCGCACGTCTTCCATTACGCCTCCTTCTCATCCCTCGTAAAAATTTATTTTATTACCACCTACAAAATTCATAAACACCGACGCCTATTACCCAAAACACCACCCCCTCCCCCCTTAACCCATTTAACAACATACCGAATTTATTCGGTACACGACTTTTTCATTTCATTACATAATTTCAAAAAAAAATCATCGTTTTAAATTTACCGAATTTCCTCGGTTGTCATTTTTTCGATTGTCAATTTTTTTAGTAGTGATTTATCTCAATTGTCAAATACTTATATTGTCACTTTTTTACGGTTGTCAATTTTTTCGATTGTCAAATATTCCAGTTGTCTTTTTTTCAGTTGTTATTTGTTTCAGTAGTTATTTTGCGGTCATCAGTTTTTCCAGTTGTCAGTTGTGATTATTTTCGGTTGTCAATTTGTTTGATTGTAGTAGTTTTTAGTACTTGATGGAGGAATAGACGATGCGATTATAATACATGGCCTAAAGAAAAACTCATTCGAGCCGCGCTTTTAAAAGAAGTTTCTTTTGATTATCTTTTGGGGAAGTGGAAGGGGAAAGGGGTGTTGAATAAGAGTGACGAGTGATGAGTATGACGTTGAAATATTGCCATCACGTCCGTCTTAAAAAACGAGCCTCGAGCCCCTAATTAACGAATTTATCAAAATCAACAATCGGCGAGGATTAATTGCGCGACTTTCTCCCCCAAAACTTCCCTAATTGCCCCCATTATTACCCGGCCGCAACTCGCGAAAAAGTCGCCTTAATTACTCAACTGAATTTGTTGAATTTGTTTATTCTCCACTGCGCTCCCAATTTAAATGCCCGAATTTAAAAGCAATTTCAAACAAACGAGCTTAATAAGTAGCTACTACTTACAAAAACACAACAACCACACCCATAATTACATTCGAATCAATAAAATATTTCCATTCCAATTTTTTAACCAGAACCGACAGAAATATCCGGTAAAGCTTAATAAATACCTATAACCATCATTTATAAGCTGTGATAATAATTTTTTCTTTCAAAATAAATTCCAGGTCCAAAAACTTAAATTTTTGTAATATCGATTTTTTTACTAATTACACTTGTTGTTTTTTAAACACGTATAACTTTTTAACCAAAAACGATAGAAATATCCGGTAAAACGTATTTAATAGCAAAGATATTTAGCTATAAAAAATCTTAATAAATTTTTGTTGTAAAAAAATTATTTAAGGTAGTAATATTCAAAGAATTAAAATGCGACGTTTTCTTATTAAAAAATGAGTGATTTTAGAACACTTATAACTTGTAAACTAAAAGCGATAGAAATATCCGGTAATATGCATTAAATAGCTACGATATTTTACTACAAAAAATATTTAATGCATTTTTTTGTAAAAAAAAGGTTTAGTGTCATAAAATGCGATTTACTAAAAATGCTCCATTCTTCAATAAAAAATAAATGATTTTGAAATAAGGATGACTTTTAAACTAAAACAGATAAAAACATCCAGTAAAATGCATTTAATAACTATGATATTTTGCTATAAAAAATGTCTTTAGCATTTTTTGATAAACAAAATTTTTGGAGTCATAAAATGCGATTTACTAAAACTAAAACATTCTTCAATAAAAATAAACGTAACTTGTCAACTAAAAACGATAGAAACCTCTGGTAAAATGCATTTATTAGCTATTATTTCTTAATTATATCTATTAAAAAGTATATAACATGTTTAAGGAAAAAAAATATTTATGTCATAAAATGCGATGCATTAAAAATCTAACTAAAAAATAGGACATTTTAAAATAAGTGTAACTTATAAACTAAAAAAGATAGTAACATTCAATGAAAAGCATTTTGTAGCTACGATATTTTGCCCTAAAAAATGTAAATATTTTTTTTTTGTAAAAAAATTATTTGGTGTCATAAAACGAGATTCATTAAAAATCAATAATTTTTTATTAAAAAAAAATGGCGATTTTAAAATAAGTGTAACTTGTAAATAAAAACTGATAGAAACATCCGGTAAAATGCATTTGAAAGTTACGATAATTGACTATAAAAAATGTAAATTAAATTTTTTTGTGAAAAGTTTTTTTGGTGGCGTAAAATGCGATTTATTAAAAATCTATTATTTTTTAATAAAAAAAAATAGATGATTTTAAAATAAGCATAACTTTCAAACTAAAAGTGATAGAAACATCCGGTAAATTGTAAATGAAAGTTAAGATTTTCCTTTATAAGTTTTATAAAAACTTTTTTTTTGTAAAAGTTATTTTCGTGGATTAAATTAACTCGTGTTTAAAAAGTGTTAATAAACATGTTTGTATATAATTGTAACGAAGTGGTTGTTTAAAAAGGTGTGGTTTAGAGATTAGGTTTTGATGAATAGTCGCTGGAGAGGATTATCCCGAATTTGAGGCAGAATGATATGCAAATGCCTCTCGGGGCATGTGTAAAACAAGCCGTTGTTGGAGGCATTAATAGGCATCCATCATGAGGACAAGGGTCAAGTCCTGCTAATGCCCAGTTGACATCTCGACCCACACAAATGAACTCCTTAAAAATCCTCAGCCAACCTAAATTTCCACTTGAAACTTTTAAGTTCCCGGAATTGAAGTTTATTGCGCCCTCGAGCTTGATCAACTTAAATTTGACAAGTTTTTTAAAGCACCCCCGAGGGAAACAACTAACGGCCCTCCCAAATTAAAATCTTCAAACTGCTCACTCACAAAACGTCATTAATTCCTCGTAAATCCCACATAATAACCATCTTTAAATGGCAACAATAAAATAAAAACTAAGTGAGGAATAATTACCGAAATTTTCATTAATGAGTAGCTGGGAATATTCAAGAGTTAAAATTTGGAGTTGGTTTAGGGAAGGCATTTGGAATTGTGTTTGCTGAAACAACAAGAGAAGTGATTTACTCGGATATTTTACACGCCTCCCAAATGTGCCTTTTAAATTACCCTGTTTCGTATTCAAAAGAGCGTTTCGCATTTTATTACGAGTTTAGAGCGAATTTGATACTTTGAATCACTTTCTGCGATTTTACTACGATTCCAAATGCCCTTTTCAACGCTAATTTTAAACCCCTATTTTAAGAAGAATCCAACTGGAGGGTTTAAAAACCGTTTTCAAACGTTATTTTATAAAACAATCACCTTTTTTATAATATTTTCTAAAAGCTCGGAATTCAAGGATTTGATTGCAACTTATTTTACGTTTATAACTTTTATAGTTTTGAAACTGCGACTATTTACGAATCACAATCACAAAATATACAATTGTATTAAACTTTTTATACAAAACAAATAATTGATTTTACCAAAAAAATATAAACATTTTTTATAGTTTAATATCGTAGCTAATAAATGCATTTTACTGCATGTTTCTATCGTTTCTAATTTACACCTACTTTAAAATCACTTATTTTTTTATTAGAAAATGATTGGTTTTTAATAAATGCCGTTTTACGACCCCAAACAAAATTTCTACAAAAAAATTTTATAGGCACTTTTTAGAGCTAAATATCATAACTAGTAAATGCATTATACCGGAAATTTTTATCGCTTTTATTTTACAAGTTGCATTTATTTAAATAATTCATTTTGCTATTAAAAAATGTTTGAATTTAATTAATCCAATTTGACGACCCTAAATAATTTTCTTATAAAAAAATGTTATTTACATTTTTTGTAGTTAATTAACAAAGTTTTTAAATAAATTTTACTGGAAGTATCTTTTACCATTAGTTTAGAAGTTACACTTATTTAAAAATCAATTATATTTATTTACTCGAAAATGGTTGACTTTAATAAATCGTATTTTACGACAACAATAAAAAAATTACAGAGAAATTGTATGTATGTTTTTTATAGTTAATTATTATAGCTATTAAATGCATTTTAC
The DNA here is from genome assembly GCA_963971135.1 of Stenus bimaculatus. NCBI lineage: Eukaryota > Metazoa > Arthropoda > Insecta > Coleoptera > Staphylinidae > Stenus > Stenus bimaculatus. Next base: position 25,263,637 of record OZ020186.1, on the reverse strand, counting down.
CGGAAGTTTCTGTCGATTTTAGTTTACAAGCTACACTTATTTTATATTAAAAATTGGTCGATTTTTAATAAATCGTATTTTATTACACCAAAAAATTTTTTTGCAAAAAATCTTTATTAACATTTTTTAAAGCTAAATACATTAGCTATTATGTGCATTTTACCGGATGTTTCTATCGTTTCTAATTTACAACATTTTTTAATACCTAATGTTTGAATTTAATAAATCCAATTTTACGACCCTAAATAATTTTTATGCAAAAAAATTTTGTGTACATTTTTTATATATAATTATCACAGCTTTTAAACGCATTTTACGGTAAGTTTCTAACACCATTAGTTTAGAAGTTACACCTATTTAAAAATCAATTATTTTTATTTATTCGAAAATGGTTGATTTTTAATAAATCGTATTTTACGACAACAATAAAAAAATTACAGAAAAATTGTATATATGTTTTTTATAGTTAATTATTATAGCTATTCAATGCATTTTACCGGAAGTTTCTATCGATTTTAGTTTACAAGTTACATTTATTTTAAAAACTGCCATTTTATATTAAGAAATGGTCTATTTTTAAAAAATCGCATTTTACTACACCAAACAATTTTTTTGAAAAAAAAATGTATTAACATTTTTTAAAGCTAAATATCTTAGCTATTAAATGCATATTACCGGATGTTTCTAACGCTTTTAATTTACAAGCTACATTTATTTTAAAATCATTAATTTTATCTTAAAAAATCATCAACTTTTAATAAATTGCATTTTACCACATCAAACAATTAATTAATAAAAAACTTGTATTTACATTTTTTAAATTGTAATTTCGTAGCTGTTTAATGAATTTTACTGGATGTTTCTATCGCTTTTAATTTAAAAGTAACGTTTGTTTTAAAATCACTCATTTTTTTCTAAAAAAACTCATCAACTATTAATAAATTGCATTTTACGCCAATAAACAATTTTTTTACAAATAAGTTGTATTTACATTTTTTAATTTGGAAGTTTGTAGCTATTTAATGCATTTTACCGGATGATTGTATCTTTTTTAGTTTAGAAATTACACTTATTTTGAAATCTTAAAAAATCTTTTTATGTTTCATATTTCGGCACGTTTTAGATCATAACTCGAGAACGAAAAAAGATACGATAATAATTTTTTTTGCGTCTTAAAGTAGATTTTAAGGCCTTTTTAGAGGTGTGTAATGTTTTTAGTTAAAACTATTTTAAAAGGAATACTTTCTTACAAAAAAAACTGATGGTATAAAAAAGTGAATTTAAAAAAATTGCTACACGTGGTGGTTTAAATGTATGAAATAGGTTTCGATTGGGTGATTTTTTTATAAAATTGAGTCGGTGAATAAAGTGGTGGGAAGCACTTTACCCAAAGTGGGTAAAATTGGAATTAGAAGCGTTTGTTTATATAATTGGGAAATAAATGTAAGCTAGTAGGAAATTCAACATGAAGAGATTGAATTATTAAAAAAGGAGTTATAAAAATGATATGTTTGCAAAAATGCTTTCCGGTCCGAAGCAGCGGGAAATGAAATTTGTTCCGGGCGCGCTCTTTGCGTAAACAAGCACAAAAAAGGGCGGAAGCTTCGGAAAAGAGAAAATTTATATAAATGTAAGGTAACATGCATCGGAAATATTGCATGCAGCGCGTTATTCCTGCCTGTTCCTAATAAATTGGGTTAGGCGCGCCAAATTTGCGAAATTTCAATTGCCTAACTTCATTACCCTTTAAACTCAATATCCCTTTCCCTCGCATCACATCCATCCAAATTCTATTCATACTCAACCAAATTTACTCAAAAATCGACCTATTTTTCATAACTACAAATTCAAGATAACAACCATTTGCCTTGGGGAAAAAATCATTATCAACGCAAATTCCTGGGTAAAAGGGTAATTAAGGAAGAATTTGATGCTTTAATTTTTGAAAGGATTGGCAATACTGCGGTGAGTTAATTAGTGTTAGTAATAATAATGAAATGATTCGACATGAAATGTTTACGAATCAATTGGTGCGGTTTGATTAGGGGAACAAGGGAATGCTTTTACCCTGTTACCCTGTTACCCTTTTAGCCGTTCACCCCCCGAGTTATTGTTTAAACAAATGGAAGCGAATGCAAATCGGGAATCTGGTTTTGTTGTAGAGGTATAATAAGAATGATTTTAATTAGGGAGTGTTGATATGTAGATAGAGGTCGATTGGGGAAGGTTCCTGGATGAACCAGGATTCTGGATTGGGATAGGAGCTGTGATATTTGCGCTGTAATTATGAGGCGAGAGATGATTAAAGCGTCTTGATCCGGCGTTAATTCAAAGCTGATGGGGGCGGCCGTCGGGGGAATTGAATTAACGACCTCCCCACATCCAACACTTCCTATTTACCACCCCTTCGCACTTCCAATCGCTTCTCACTTCTCATATCAATTCCTACAATCGACTTAATGGATGTGCACTTAACAGATTTATCACTTTTCCTTCAAACCCCAACGATTTTATCAACTTTTAACAAAATCAACAGCCACCATTTTATTTTTTCAACCCAAAAAGTAAATATAATCAAATAAAATACCCTAAATTATAAGATAAACACCAAAATGTTGATAAATCCACTTTTAAATCATACAATTTTTATCCAAAAATTTTTTGAAAAAAAGGTAGTCTTCGCGAAAAATTAATGCCATGGTTTTATTTTAAGAGATATTTATTTAAAAAAACATGCATTCAATACCTATATCCTCAAAAAATATTAAGGAATCAAAATATTATTAGTTTTTTAGTTATAAAATACTTTTAGAAGACGATTTTTCAAGACCAATGATTTTCTTAAAATTGTAAAGGTTGATAAAAGTGGTTCTCAAACTTTTATCCTTAAGGATATTGGGTTGTAACTAAATCTGGTTATTAAAAATACCCTAATCTATGATTGTGTATAAAAATATTTTAAAAAAATTGACAAATTTTGGTTAAATTTGACAAGTTTTGAGCGAAACATTATTTTTGCTAATATAGAGCTTGTTGAAAATCGTTATAAAAATGTTATCCTTGAAGATATGATGTTGTGATTAAACATAGTCATTATCAATACTCTAATCTATGATTCCGAGCAAAAATATTGAAAAAACCTTAATTACTTATTTTTTAATTTAAAAAATAATTATTGAAAATAAAATTTCAGTCTTGTTGTAATTAAATTGGTCAAAGTTTTATTAATTAAATTCTGTAGTGAATTGGTCGGAGTTTAAAAGGATTTGGAAGTAATGGCCTTGAAAAAGTGGCTTTTATTTGATAATCGCATTTTGTACACCAAGTTAATATCGAATTTTATATTGCGACTGGGCGATTATTGAATCGAAGGTTTTTGTTGTCATTTCCTGGCCTGGTGTGCTCCTAACATTTACAATCGATTTGATTGAGGGTTGAGGGAGTAAAGCGAGCCGACTCCTGCGGGAAAACGGAAAACCCATCTCCCGAATCAATTACCAAATGCGATGGAGACGTATTAAAACGAGATTTAGTTAAGTCCTCTTTTATGCACTTGTTTCCTACGTTACGATCTTAATTTAAGCGATTTAATTAGTAATTTATGGTGCGGTTGCTGCACGAGGTGCGGGAGGGATTAAGGTCATAAACCAGCCATTTATCATCCCTTATTATTTCATTATTTCGCCACGGATTTTCCTTATTACATCAAATTTATTATTTATACAAATTGCACCCCGTTTCAGACACACTGTATATTATTAAATTTCCCTAAACACCTTTTTATAACCTCCCACGTTCATAACCACCGTTTTAATATAATTTATGCAAATTGCGCGTCGTTTGGGACACCCTGTATATGCGCTATTACGTTAATGCACTAGAATGAAGCCAAGATGACGCCATCAACATAATTTTCGGTTTTAAACCGCTTAATGCACCAAAATCTAGATAAAATTGTAATTAATACAAACAATAGTCCGTTTTAAATACACTTTATATCCTTAAATCATAAAAACTAAAAAAAAGTGAAGCCAAGATGATTGAAATAATAAATATAAAAAAAAATGAAAACATCATCATATTTTTCGATTTAAATGAGTTTAATAAGCCAAAACCTTGAGTAAATTGTAATTTATACACACAATAGTTCGCTGTATATGCAAAAATAATAATAATAAAAACGTGAAGCCAAGGGCGCGTTCCACTAAACGACCACAAAGTCGTTCCACATAAGACCGCGGTTGTTTCTTTCGTGCATAAAAACATCATCGATGGCATCGCAAGAAGCTCACAACAACCGTATTTATTCGTGAGTTTCTGTGGTCGTTTGTTGAATGGTGACGTTTGCAGCTAGTGGAACGCGCCCCAAGATGACTAAAATAAAAAATGAAGCCAAGATGACGCCATTATCAAAATTTTCGTTTTTGAACCGCCTAATGCGCTAAAATCTTAATTAAATTGTTGTTTATACAAACAATAGTGCGATTGAAACAGCAAATGATAATAATAAAAAAAGTGAAGCCAAGATGAGGTTGTGATGAAAATTAGGGATTTAAAAGCGTTTTAGGGTGAAATTAAGTATTTAAAAGTGATTTCCGGTTTGATATCCGGCTGCTGGCGGTGTGACACGTCCTCCCACGTGTTATCAGCGTTATCAAAGCTCGGCTTGTCTGCGGCAAGAGAGCATCCGGTCGTCGTGACGCCTGTCACGCCGTCGTCGGAAGCCATGAATGTATGAATGTAACTATCGATTACAACGAGATCAATATGTACATGAACATAAAGCGTACAAAGTGTCCCGTTTCATAGAAGCACCCTTATCAAAATTGCAAAAATATAGAAAATTTATAAATAAATAATTTTATATTTTTTTTTCATCCCAAGGCTCCGATCAATGTTTAACCCCCGTCATACCCACGTCTGGTGTCCAATTAAGGAAAAATCGGTTCGAGGTAAATCACGTTACGAAGCAGATGCTCGTTTTAGGGTTCAACTTTTAACCAATTCTAGCACTAAATATTTATAAACCTCAACTGATTTTTTTTCACCCCATAAAAAATCACTTCCAAGAAACAAATCTACAAGTGAAAAACTTTTCATGATTTTTTAAAAAATATCATTGAATACTCAAAATTAACGGTTTAATTATGAAACGTCAAAAATTTTGGTTTATTTTAATAAATGCGTGTTCCAGGGCCGGATTTGTTAAAAACTTTGCGATTTTTTTGCGGCAAAACTGTTTATCCAAATTTTACGTAATATTTTTTAAAATTTGCATAATTTAATTACCTATACATGGTAAAAATTTCAAGATGCTATTGTAAATAGTTTTTGAGTTAAAAAATAAAAACTGAAATTTTAGATATTGGAATTTCGTTACGAGTTTACTTTTTATAAAATAATTATTATTTCGAAAGTTATAAAAGGTATAAACATATTTAGTCACTCAAAATTTGTAAATTTCTTGCCTGTTTTGGAAAATATTAATAAGTTTAATATTTGTTTATAATTGCACCTTTTAGGGCTGAATTTGTTAAAAATTTTGTGAATTATTTACAAAAAAACTAAATATCAGAATTTTACCAAATATTTTTTAAAATGTGTCTAATTTTAGTACTTATAAATGGTAAAAATTTCAAGTTGCTAACTTACTTAGTATTTGAATTATTAAATAAAAACTGAAATTTTAAATATTGAAAAATTGAGAATTCGTAACGCGTTGATTTTTTATAAAATAATTATTATTTCAAAAACTACAAAAAGTAAAAATAAGTTTAATTACTTAAAATATGTAAATTTTTTGCCACTTTTGGAAAACATTAAAAAAATTAATATTTGGTAATAATTGCGCCTTTTAGGTCCGAATTTGTTTAAAATTTTGCCAATTTTTTACATGAAAACTAAACATTAGAATTTTTTCGAATATTTTTTAAAATTTGCATAATTTTAGCACCTATAAACGTTAAAAATTTTAACTTGCTGTTACAAATAGTTTTTGAATTATAAAATGAAAACTGAAATTTTAAATATTACAAAATTAAAATTTCGTTGCGTGTTTACATTTTATAAAATAATGATTTTTTTTCAAAATCTACAAAAGGTATAAACTTATTTAGTCATTCAAAATTTGTAAATTTTTTACCTCTTTTGGAAATTTAATATTTGTTTATAGTTACGCCTTCCAGGTAAGATTTTATTTAGAACTTTGCGAATTTTTTACAACAAAACTAATTAATCAAATTTTACCAAATATTTTTTAAAACATGTTAATTCTTAGTATCTTTAACTAGAAAAAAATTTAAGTCGCTATTGTATATATTTTTTGAGTTATAAAATAAAAACTAAAATGAGAGACATAAATTTTTCAGCGAATTTAAATTTATTTGCATTTTACAAAAAGAATTAATATTTCAAAAACTACAGAAGCTAAAAATACATTAAAATATTCAACATTTGTAGAAATTATGCTATTTTTTTAAAATAACAAAAATTTTGATTTTGTTCATTTAACGCGCTTTCCATGGCCGAATTTGTTTAAAATTTTCTGATTTTTTTACAACAAAACTAGTTACTGAAATTTTACCAAATATTTATTAAAACGTGCTCGTTTTTAGTATCTTTAACTAGAAAAAAAATTAAGTCGCTATTGTATATATTTTTTGAGTTATAAAATAAAAACTAAAATGAGAGACATAAATTTTACAGCGAATTTAAATTTATTTGCATTTTACAAAAAGAATTAATATTTCAAAAACTACAGAGGCTAAAAATTCACTAAAATATTCAAAATTTGTAGAATTGATACTATTTCTAAAAAATACCAAAAATTTTGATTTTGTTCATTTACCGCGCCTTCCAGGGCCGAATTTGTTTAAAACTTTCCGATTTTTTTAAAACAAAACTAATTACCTAAATTTTACGAAATATTTTTTAAAATATGCCTAATTTTAGTATCTATAACTAGTAAAAATTTTAAGTTGCTGCTATGAATAGTTTTTGAGTTATAAAATAAAATTAAAATGAGCATATAAATTTATTAATTTTTTTTCAAAAAAAATTAATATTTCAAAAACCACAGAATATCAAAAATACATTTAAATATTCAACATATGTAAAATTGATGTTATTTTAAAAAAAATACAAAAACCTTTCAGGGCCGGATTTGTTGAAAACTTTACGATTTTTTTACAACAAAACTAATAGCTCAAATTTTACCAAAAATTTTTTAAAATACGCCTAATTTTAATATCTACAAGTAGTAAAAAAAATAAGATGCTATAATGAATATTTTTTGAGTTATAAAATAAAAACAAAAATTAAAATTATAAACTCGTAAAAAACAATTATTTGAATACCTTGCATTACAAAAACCGCCATATTTAATTTATTAACCAACTCTAATCAATATTTTTAATAAATTTGAAAAGGGCATTGTTTATTCTAAACAATGGCATTTTTTATTAAATTTTAGCTACACGATAAATGCTATAAATTTTATTTTGAAAATCAATTTTAAATTTAATGTAAATTTGTAACGTTACAACTTTTAGCCATAACTTTTGAACTAGTGGGGGGATTTTGATGATTTTTGATTTTTTTGACGCAGCATTAATTGTAGTTTAAGCAAAAAATTAGTTTGCATTCCAAAAATATTTAAAAACCGAAAAATATGATCTAAAATTTTTTTATATATTTTTATAAGTGATTAATTTAATTTTTTAATAATAATAATAATAAAAAATCGCCTCCCCCCCCTTTTTATATTATTTAACCCTCATCGCAGCATCATAACGAGAAAGTAGGAAGTTGATACGCTACTCTCTACTCGCTACTTATCATCAATGATTAAAGCGTCGCGGCGCGCTTATGAGGGGTTGTAAAGGGGGGTGGGGTAAAGGGGGGCAAAAGGGGGGTTGGGGGGAGCGTCCGCTTGGAAGTGAGGCCCGTATCGGTCTCTCCTCTCGCATAAATCAATAAGCCGGGGTCGTTACGTGAACTAAACGCGCGCGCGTGCCTAACAAAATCATCATCATCATCTTCCACTCTCTTCATCTTTTATATTCACAGACACACACGTGGAATACACCTTTACAAAAAGAAGCTCCATTTTTCAAGCCATTTATTCACACCTAAAATCACCAATTTAATTAACAACTAATTTTGGTTAAGTTGCGGTTTGATTAAATCTTGAGGTGGATGTAAATTGCCCTCAGATTCAAACTTGACGAGGATGATACCGTGTAATTCCTCTTCCGGAGGATTCCGGGCCACCTGGAGCTTATCCAAACTTTGTCAAGCTCCATTTTATTACAACCTGCGATTCTTAAGCCCTTTTACTTAACTAACTAAATTTTCTAAAGAACACATAGCGATTTAAACCCTATTTTCACCCATTTCCCATTAAAGTAAAATTTTATAAAAAATACCATCATTTACTTACAAGAATCTAATTTCAGAATTTGAAGAGAAAACTTGAAAATATTGATTAAAAAGTTAATTATGGCGGTTTTTGTAACGCGTGGAAATTTTTTAAATTTTTAGGTTATGTTAGTTTTTTAAGCAAAATTAGTATTTATCGCTTGAAATTACTAATATAAAATAGCTTATCATTAAGCTTAATTAATTCCACGTATATTGTGATAAAAATCATCAAAATCGAACAATAAAATCAAAAGTTATTAACGAAATTACAACTATATCACAAAAAAATTGGAGTAAAAATACTGTATTAAAAAAATTTATAGAATTTTTCTGATAATGTTTCCTTTTTCTTAAAGTTTAAGTAAATTTGTGTTTAATTAAAGAAAATTATTAAAATCCATTAAAGACTTCAAAAGTTATGACTAATAAAAGCTCAATTATTATAATTTTGATTATAAAAACTTTAAAATAATTGAGCTATTTAAATCAAAATTTGAAGCACTTCTTAAAAAGATAAAATTTTGAAAAAATCACTTTTATTTTACGCAGGGAATCTTCTTTTCGAATTTATGAAAAAAATGTAAAAATTAGGTGTAGTAAATTAAATATGGCCGTTTTTGTGGACTAAAATATATGGGCTTAAAAAATCATGTAAATTTAATGTTTTTTAAACCCAATTTTTAATCCTTTCCTAAAACGTTATAAATTTAAAAAAATATGTTGTTATTTAGCTTAGAAAATCTAGTTTCAAAATTTTTTATAAAAATTGAAAAATTCGGTGTATAGATTTAAATATGGCCGAATTTATTATGTAAAATAAAATGGTGTTTTGATAAAAATTAAATAAATTTGAAGATTTTTAAAATAAAATTTCACCTATTTCTAAAAAAAAATAAAATTTTATAAAAAATACTTTTATTTAACGGGATAAAACCTCTTTCAGAATTTACTAAAAAAAAGGTAAAAATTCGGTATAGTGAATTAAATATGGACGTTTTTATAGACTAATATATTTGCATTTAAAAATAAATGTAATGCTTTTTAAACCCAATTTTCTATCTTTTCTCAAAATTTCATAAACTTCAGGAATATACTATTATTTAACGTTAGGAATGTAGTTTCAAAATTTACCAAAAAAATTGAAAAATTCCAGGTAATAAATTATATATGGCGGTTTTTTGTTGTGTAAGGTAAATTGATATTGAAGTAAAAATAAAATAAATTTGAAGGTTTTAAACTCAAATTTCAACCACTTTCAAAAATGTTAAAATTTTACCAAAAATACTATTATTTAAAACAAGGAATCTTGTTTTAAAATTTTTCAAGAAATTTTAAAAAATTCCTCAGAGCGAAATTAAAATGGCCGTTTTTGTAAACTAATATATTTAACTTTAAAAAGGTGAAATAAATTTGATGTTTTTTAAACCTAATTTTGAATTACTTCTCAAAACACTATAAATTTGATAAATATGCAGTTATTTAGTGTAAAGTATCTAGTTTTAAAAATGTTAAAAAAAATGAAAAATTCGTTGTATAGAATTAAATATGGCGGTTTTTTCTATTATGTAAAAGAAAATGATAAGTAAAAATTGAATAAATTTGAAGGTTTTTTAACTCAAATTTCAGTGACTTGTAAAAAAATTAAAATTTTATAAAAAATACTTTTATTTAACGTGACAAATCCTCTTTTAAAATTTACTAAAAAAAAGGTTTTTACATTTTTAGGTTATGTTAGTTTTTTTAGCAAAATTGATATTTATCGCTTGAAATTACTAATAAAAAATAGCTTATCATAAAGTTTAATTAATTCCACGTATATTGTGATAAAAATCATCAAAATCGAACAATAAAATCAAAAGTTATTAACGAAATTACAAATATACTACAAAAAACTTGTAGTAAAAATACTATATTAAAAAAATTTATAGAATTTTTCTGATAATTTTTCCTTTCTCTTAAAGTTTAAGTAAATTTGTGTTTAATTAAAGAAAAATTATTAAAATCCATTAAAATCCATTAAAGAATTCAAAAGTTATGACTAATAAAAGCTCAATTATTATTCATTTTGATTATAAAAGCTTTAAAATAATTGAGCTATTTAGGTCAAAATTTGAAGCACTTCCCAAAAAGATAAAATTTTGAAAAAATCACTTTTATTTTCCGCAGGGAATCTTCTTTTAGAATTTATCAAAAAAATGTAAAAATTTTGGTAGTAAATTAAATATGGCCGTTTTTGTGGCCTAAAATATTTTGGCTAAAAAAATCATTTAAATTTAATGTTTTTTAAACCCAATTTTTAATCCTTTTCTAATAAGTTATAAATTTAGAAAATATGTTGTTATTTAGCGTAGAAAATCTAGTTTCAAAATTTTTTTAAAAAATTGAAAAATTCGGTGTATAGAATTAAATATGGCGGTTTTTATTATGTAAAATAAAATGATGTTTTGATAAAAATTGAATAAATTTGAAGGTTTTTAAACTTAAATTTCAACTATTTCTAGAAAAAATAAAATTTTATAAAAAATAACTATTATTTAACGGGATAAATTCTCTTTCAAATTTTCCTAAAAAAAGGAAAAAAATCGGTATAGTGAATTAATTATGGGCGTTTTTATAGACTAATATATTTGCATTTAAAAATAAATGTAATGCTTTTTAAACTCAATTTTCTATCTTTTCTCAAAATTTCATAAACTTCAAGAATATACTATTATTTAACGTTAGAAATGTAGTTTCAAAATTTACCAAAAAAATTGAAAAATTCTAGATAATAAATTAAATATGGTGTTTTTTTGTACTGTAAGGTAAATTGATATTAAAGTAAAAATAACATAAATTTAAAAGTTTTAAACTCAAATTTCAACCACTTTCAAAAATGTTGAAGTTTTACCAAAAATACTGTT